>CM037075.1:14471802-15940300 GCA_020882685.1 Aphelinus atriplicis | reverse complement strand
CACGAGCGCGCGACCCCCGACCCATCCATGCCCCGGCCCGCTCTCCCGACTAGCCGACCCGGTGCAGCTCGTTTCCCTTGCGGCTCGCCGTCTCGCGTTACGTGCGATGATACGCGCGCGCGTCCCCGGCCCAATCGAGCTTACGTCCACGGCTCTCGCCGCGACAAACACTCACGGCACTAGTGGAAATTATTATGTAATTTTCAAAGCCGACGTTCGAATTTACCCTCGGCAAAATCAGATTCGTTGTTTGCGGATGGTATTACGGGAGATCCTGTGTATGACTTGAAATTTGGATAAAACGTTTTTTCGAGGGAGATATCTGAAAATACCGTAATGTGAAAAGTCTTTCTAAGATATATTTCCGTAGTCCCTCTGGAGACAGAGCTATAGAGTGTATAAACATTCCGGAGTTTATAGTGTTAGAGGGATTTTCAAGGATCAGAATTACCTGTGTGCAATTCGCTGATAATTTTTATTCATGTAATTGAAAAGAAACGGATGTTCAACAATTTTCGTGTCGGTCAAAAATTTATAGAGAGCATTATTTCCCTGCCAGATGCATTTGTAAACAGTGTAGCGTGGGAAATGTGCCATTGACCTGGATACGCGCACTTCACGATGCTCGTTTCTGCGTGTCAAATTATATCTGATTTTCGCTCACTTATCAATATAAATACCGTTTCATTGATAAATCACATCGTCAGACCAGTTAACGTCGCTTCAGCCATACGTAAACATGACGGCCCGGTGTATTAATTTTTTTTTTTTTTTTATTTTCACTTGTGCATATCAACATGCATTAAGCGAGTAACATTCAGGTAACACGATTGCCTTCAATCATTAAAATATAAATTTTCAACAGACATTTATCATTCGTCTGATCTCATCCCGCGTCGGTCATAGTATTCGTTTGGCGAAAAAAAGTCTGGATTACGTCGCTATACCGTACCCAACTACACAATTTGAATTCGCACACACGCATAAGTACTTTGCGTTTTTTCGAGGCCATACTGCGCAGTCGTGTCGGTTAGTAAATCTGAACTTGACACATTGCATGCGGCTGAACATATGAAGCTCCCATTGATGCTCGGAAAATCTTATCCCACAAGCAGTTTCTTACATTGATGCAGCGAGTGCGATAAGAAATAGTTACGACGAATTGATACGAATTAAAGCTCAATTATAGTTCCTGTATAATCCCTGTACCATGGGGATGAGAAGAAAATTTGAGATCGAGTGTAAGGAGGTGTCATTTTAAAAGTATTCGAAGAGTTTGGTTTGAACCAGTGAGCATCGTTATGTACACAGTCTCTTTCTTATCTGTATTTATATTTGGGAGGTTATATCAGATCGATCGTGTATTAATATCGTTGGCTATTTTTAAGTTTCAAAACAAATATATATGTATACTAGAGAATAGAATAAGATAATGTTTGGTGAGATCTTATCTGTTAGATTTTATCCGCAAAGAAGAACAACTTGAAATTAATTGCGATAATCTGCTATACTTCTATTAATAAACTCATACAATAACAGAAAAAACAGTTCTTCAATTTGCGGAGAAAAAGCCGTGATGTTAATTAAATGAAATGACCCGATGTGCTGATTATGTAAATCATTCACGCACACTCGACAGTATCATAGCGACGAAGTCTTTTTCATAATACCAGCAGCTAATTTGGGGCTCATCAATTCTGAAAAATCAGATTTTACAAAGCATCAAAAGAGTTTCGAGAAACAAGGTCATGAATGTTCGTCAAACTCTTCGCACAAACCAAACTATTATAAACGTGTGTATGCGGGTATCCAAGCTTGATGGCCATTCACGAGCAGTTTACCGGGGCTATTAGCATTCGAAAGCTCTCAATACAATTTGCGCTCCGCCGTCTAACTCGCACCTAAACTGCTGCACGGTATCGCGAAACTCCATCGCCTCGTCGGCTATCTCGGTCGGCCGATTCTCAAAACGCTCGTTCGATCCGGGAAATTAGCAAAAAATCGAAGATTACGTAAGCGATAGCGCACCGAGCATATACATTCGCTGACGCAAATCCATCGGAACGCCGAGGCAAATGTCCTGGGTTGCGCGACAGTACGAATGAGTTCCCGCCCGAGTTCGACACTCGCTCGTGACTTTGTCGATCGCAAGCTGTTGCGTTTCGATCGCAAGCTCGCGCGCGCGAACTCGGCGCCCTCGATCTCAGCTCGCGCACACAGGCGTTATGCAACGCCAGAGAGAGAGAGAGAGAGAGACATCGGCCAATGTAAAGCAGTGTTTTGCTCGAGCGCGCACGTGCTACCACTTGGCCGCCCTCGTCCGCATCTTCCCTTGCATACACAGCCCACTTAGGCTCGCCTGCGCACTGACCCTCCGACTCGCGGATCTGACATTGCCGCTACTATGTCAGTTGCGCGTGTCTAAAACGGTGCGTGAAACTCGTCTCCATACCACGCGCGCATCGGCCATCCGAACGTGTCTTCACCTCTTGGATTTAGACCGAGAAAAACACGAGCTATGCGTTCTTATCGGTACATAGGCTATCCGAACAAATTTTCGTCACTCATATTTTTGAACGAAAAAAATAAGCAATGCTTTCTTTATCGATAACGGACATTTCATCATTTCGTTCGTTGGAAAATATTGTAACTCTCAGAAATCTAACAGGCATATGTGCTTATATATACGAACTGCTATTACAGTATCACGGGCTCGCGCCCCAGTCTCTCAAGTTTCCGCAGTCAAAGTCACTGCAATTGTCAGTGGGCAGTTTTTTCACTGTCGAAGCACTGCATTATCAGCTGTTATTAAAGTGAATCCACACGACTCGATGTGTGCGCAGAGAAAATTCATTGAAAAATTCAGTGGAATTTCCGCTCGTCAGACGATACTTTGACCTTTTCTTTATCGAGATATTTAGCTTCATGCTTTTTCTTGCCAACTAGAATTCCAGATCCTCAAACAAAATTTGATATTCTTCCTTTCCTTGATTACCAAGTGCTGACGACAATACCCGCAAGCAGAGGAACTGCTGAAACTGCTGGTAATACGAGAAGAGGTCGTGACTAATTTTTACTCGCGCAATTTTTCCACCTTTAAATCATGCGCTGCCATAATACCATACGTATGTATACAAAAACTCTCTCTTCTCCTTCCGTAATTTGCATTTCTCTACGCAAGCTTGGCCGCAACGATATTTCGTATGTTACAAGCTCGCGAATGAAAAACTTTTCTGGCTCTGAAAGTCTGTGCGTGCGACGTCCTCGTAAGCACAGTCTAAAATTATAAGAGAACGACACTGGCGTTTGCTTGGCGAAAATCGCGCTGACGCATCGTAGTTCGAATTTTTTCCGAACGCGCACGTAGGCTATTTCGTGAGTGACACTCCGCTGATGCCTCGTTATCGATGACGGAAGTTATTTGATAGTGGCAATCGATTCTGGCCGAGATTATATCTAATGCACTCGAGTGTTTGCTCTGATGTACACGGCTTGATTTTGATATTTCTCCATTTGAATCGTAGTGAGATTTTTACACGAATTCCTAATAGACTACGTGAGCGAATAAAAGCTGTTTTGAATTGAGAAAATTGTTTACATTTTTGTTAGATGTCGATTTTCGTGTGCGTTTGAGCAATTCTTCCAAGGAAACTTCAGTCTTTAACGAAATAATGATTAAACTTTTTACTAATTTGCTAAATTTAAAAGCTGCATTCAATAAGAACTTTCAGAAAAGTATAACAATAAAATTATGAAATCTTGTGGTATAATTATTACGTATAAATGGAAACTGTAGTTGTGATTTATTAAAATTCGCGCGAAACTGTGTTATTCTTGTAAATGTTAAGAGAGTATACACAGGAGAGAAGAACGATTTATCCGGTTTTTTCTTCAATGAGTTGAATTAATCATTAGTTATTTTGCTTGAGTCTGTGAACTTTTGTTTAATAAATGGTTCGATCTACAGCGTTAAAAAGAGAATGGAAATATGAAGGTAATGGTGTTGACAAGAGAATGAAATCCCAAAATAATATTTTATCAACAATTTTTCAAATAAACAGACGATCTCTAATTAAAATAAAATAATTTTCTGATTTCACGAATAAACAATTTTTTGTATAAGTTTTCTTTATTTACCGATATAACGGAAGTAGAGATTAAAATGGACATAAAAATAGAATGATCCGGCTTCTCTTCACAATCAGAATTATTTGGGAGACAATGATTAATTCTTGAAGAGACTAGCAATCAGTAGATATCAAACAATAACACGAATGAAAACAATGAGTCGTTCAATTTGAATCTTAGAAATTCAAAAAAAAACTTATTTGAATATGAATTTTTTAAAGAATAAATTATGAACATAGATCTGATCTAAATATATACATATTCACTGATACTTACGTCTGGATTATTTAAAAAATTTTCCTGTACGCAGTATTTATTGTGATGAATTATCGTCGGGTGTCTCAGTCATTTGAATAATGTAATAAATAATACGGCGTAATATTCACAAACAAGGAAACATTTTGATATGATCTTTCAACTCTGTATTCGTAGAATCATGGCAACAACGACTTACATGGGAGTTCTTTTACCATTTTGGAAATTGCGTGATCTTTATTTTTTTGTACTTTTCAGGTCTATTTTACTCAAGTTTTGATCATAAATTCTAACAATTGTGCGATTGGTCCATTTTTAATCGGATTTTCGGGTTTCTGAATGATTATTTTCATGGATTATATAATATTTAGTTGCAATGCCCGGTGGTGGTCTGACGGTCTTGAACCATATTCAAGGATAGAAGAAGAAGAAGAAAAGAAGTAACGTTCAGTTGCAATGATGCTCAATATATTTTCCAGATAGATTGAATGAATCGAAATGCATTGTATAGATGATGATACCTAGATATGTGGCAAATTATCAAGTAAAACCCTATACGAAAATTAAAAATTTCAATGAAAATCAAATATAAAAAAAGTATGGATTGCAATGAGGAAAATAATCTAATTCTAAGCGTCTCAACCCCAATTAAAAATGTATGTCATGAGACAAGATAAAAAAACGCGCACACACTTGGACAGTATAATACAAAGCTTCCTGAATGAACAAACAAAATGTTACCTATAAAAATGATTGCGATTGATGTTACAGATCTGGCCGTGGCAGTAGGCAATGAAATCGACTTTATGTCGCGAAACGGAAGTCTGATCGGCAGAGCGGTAGTCGCCAACGCGTCCACCCTCGTGGGTATGGCCTACGACGAAGACAAATACACGATGTTCCTAAGCGATGCCAAAAATCGCACTTACTCCCTCTTCAGCATAGATCTGTCTGCAAAGAATATCACAGCCAAGCCTTTACTCAAGAGTAAGTTCAATATGTATTTCTATACGATCTGTCATTCTCATATATATACGCTCTCAAATTTACTGATTGGAACAAGTATTTGGATGCGACATTTTTATGAAAATACACTCGGAACGCAATGTATACTGAAGCGTGACAATTGAAAATTTTCCAGGAGAAAAAGACTCGCAGGTACACAGCATGGTGTTCGACAGCAGGACGCGGACGCTTTTCTGGACTAGCGAGTGGGCGGTAATGAGCATGCGGCTGCCTCTGAACGGCCCCCCAGCCCAGCCTCAACTTCTGCACAGACTGCGTACCATGAATCCTAGGGGCATCGCGCTGGACGCTTGCAACAGGTGAGTTCGACATCCCGCCAACTTTGCCCCTTTCGATATAATCATTTTTTCATCGTATACCGCGCTCTTACGCGTGACGGCCTGCGAAAGTTGTTTAGTTGAGGCTGTTAGTTGGTTCTTCGGTTGGGAGGGACATTGGTGAAATTGTCGGTTACTGTCAGAGGTTGATGAAGTATGATTTGAAAAATATAATTTTCACTCGAATCGATTATCCCACTTCCGTATAGAAACATGTTTTACACTGCAAACTCACGCGGACGGAATTTACCGTTATTCAGGTGTTGATTTATATGACTTTGATGTGATTTATTTACTCTTAATTTAATCGTGACTGGCATAATTAATCGCAAATATTCACGATTGGTCTTGTGAAGAAATGGCACTGCAACGAGCTGCAATTTCTTCGAGACGAATTTATATAGGCGCTAAACTGACGTTACCCTCACAAATGTATCTTGTTTTTAGAGGAATTAGGCCTCATACAGAATTTCGCTATTTTCAAACATAATATATTGTTGATTAGAGAAGAAAAGTCTTCTCTCAAGAACAAGAATATATACTCTTGTGAGTGTACCAGCTTTACTAGCTGAAGTAAGCTTTCCTTTCTTTTATTCGTCTCCCTTCAAATCTTACGTACAAATGAATCATGACAAATCTGCAATAACAATGAAGTATCATGATAATGAAAGCCCAAAATAATAGATCGGTGCTAGGTGGAAAAAGACAGCAGATTCCTTCGATTCAATCGATTAGCTTTCATTTACGAATTATTTTTCGATCCAACTTACATACCGTCCTTTGTTGAAGAATTTACCGCGTGGACTCAATTTATGAAATGTTCGACGATCTTTCATTTTATACCGCGCAGAGTTTATTACTGCCTAAAAAGTAATGTCAGAACCGACGAATGAAAGATGTTATCGAGGGATCCTGTACTTCTCGTTTATCACTCAAGTGTTTTATAGCAGCAATGATTGTGCGATATCAATTTTCGCATTCAGTGCTTCACCACTGTATTGAATTAAATTGACGGTATTAATTTGCTTCATTTTTTCTTACAACACACTGTTTAACTGGTGGCTTCAAGAATACATGACACATGTGTAAATTCATTGAATCACTAATTTTGATTAAATAGTTCACCTTAGCTGTCTGATATGCTTCTAAGTCTAATATTGCTTACTAAAGAGATTCAAATCTAAAGTTATGATTAAGCAGATACTATTTTTGTTGATAATTTTGAAACTGATAATACGCAAATGTTTATAAACGAATGAAAATATAAACATTGCAAAAATAAATCTCGCAATGAATAATAAATATTCTAGCAAAAAACTGTTATCACCGTCATTTTGATAAACTCTTATTCCCAACTATTGCAAGGTGACCTGGAAATACTTCGGAATGACCGTTATTATGCACATATATCATTTCAAACTCGAGATAAAAGCTTTTCGGGAGAAATCATAGCTGCAAGGCTTTGATTTGATTGAAACCCTTGGATTGGTTTTTTTGACTAGCCTAATGGATATTAAATGAACATTGAGGATGACATGGATTGACACGAATGAGACATGGTAGATTGAAAATGGAGTTAATCGTGAATTTATGTTTTCATAGGCAAATTTACTGGGTGAATAGCAATCGATCGAACTCGAGCATCATGCGCTCGAATCTGGACGGCAGCAACTTTACAGTGCTGATCTCGAAAGACCTGTACGAGCTGTCGAGCATAGCGGTTGACCACACGAACTCGAAGCTGTACTGGATAGACGACGAGGAGGGCATCCACTACAAGATCGAGCAGAGCAACCTGGACGGGAGCGATCGGTCGACCCTGGTACACGGCACCCACCAGCAGCCGGTCCACATAGCGGTCGACAAAAACAGCGTGTACTGGACCGACTTCGTGTACAGCGCCGTGTGGCGAATCGGCAAGGAGCGCAAGCCCGGCGACATGCCCCTCAGCTTCAAGTCGTACTTCAACAAGGAGCGCCTGACCGACCCGACCACCATAATTGCTCGGGACAACCTCGGCGCCAGTATAGACTGCGACCTCATGCGCAACGAGGCGATGAAGAGGAGTGCCAGCGACCTTGCCCGACTCCCCGCCCCCTTGCCCACCACCCAGAGCTTCAACAACCTCACCACCAGCACCGAGCAGACCGAGCAGGACTTCAGCTGCTTCAACGGCGCTTCCGTCAACAAGCCCGCCAACAGCTGCAATTGCAAGCCGGGGTGAGTTTCTTTCCTTTCGGCAACCCACAGAACCTGTATACCCGACTTGCTAGATTTTAATCAACTCATTCGAATTCGCGAATGGCAGGTACACAGGTACGAGGTGCGAAATCTCCGCGTGCCACAACTACTGTCTGAGAGGCGAGTGTTTCGTGAACGACAAAGGGGTACCGGTGTGCAAGTGTGGCCCCTCGTACAACGGGCTGAGGTGCGAGCACGACGTGTGCAACGGCTACTGCCTGAACAGTGGTCGCTGTTACGTCGAGGACGGCAAGCCCAATTGCGAGTGCAAGTACTCCAGTGGCGTCAGGTGCGAGATCACGTTCGACATGGCCGAGATCTGCGCCCTTTACTGTATGAACAGGCAGCTACAGATCACCACCATTGATACCAGTTCCTGCAGGTTAATAAACGCTATTTTATTCGATAATGACGTTGATGACATCCTTGGTACCTCGTACGTTTTCAATTTAGTCATTGAGAAGCCCGTCGACACAGAGACATAAAGCCGCGCAAATTTTTATCCCATGGCTCGAACTAACTTGTCCTGAAAAAAATTGTCCATATCGTGGAAGATATAATGAGTTAAAGTCAGAACTTTGGTCTAATCTCAAAAGAAATTATTTATTTTCTTCTCGACTCTGACCTGTTGAATTTGTATAGGATAATTCTATTATTGTTCCCAACGTGCACGATTTTTCCCAGAACAAGATTTATCTCAATTTAACTAAGCTACGGGACAAATTTCTAGGATTTTTGATTTAATGAGTATTTATAGGTGCTAAGAGTCTCTGTTTTGCAGTTAACTAATGTTTTAATTCATCTTTATTTATTGGTAGCAAAATGAATCACTATTCTGAACAGCCTAAAAATTGAAGGCAGTCATTTTTAAGATGGAATAACTGCATTATTCTTGAGGTTTAGCTTGTTTTTAATACCCAGTTCCACGTGGCAGTTTATTCACAGACTTGCTAAACATGTGCAATATTAATCTAATTGCACTCTAACAGGTGTGCTGAGCTAAACCAAACTATTGAAGAGGTGCTCGGTTACGACACGTTTAACTGCACAATCTTGGTGCCATTGCTCTCGGTGCTAGTGGGCATGCTTGTGATAGTGCTGGTCGTGCTGAGCGTGTACATAAGCAGACTGAGGAGGAGGCCGCGGATCAAGAAGCGCTTCGTCGTGAATAAAGCTGGAATTACGCCACTCACGTCAAGGCCCTCGCAGCTGCCTTCCGATCAGTGCGAAATAACAATCGAGAATTGCTGTAACATGAATATCTGCGAAACAGTGAGTCCCATATTTCACTGATCACGAGCGTTACTTGCTGTTTGCGTTTATTTTTTGTTTCCTACGACGTATCATGTATAACAGATGGTATATTTGTTATCACTCATCTGCATGCTGATAATTCGAAATAGATGAAGGCCGATTATTAAAATTGTTTTTTTTTCGTATAGTAAATGATTATAGGCCTATTTTGTATCAATTTGTTAATTTTTTAGGAAATGTTTAAAGCTAGAATGAATTTTCAGCTACTATTTGTATTCATTCGTGAAATTATTAGGTTTCTGTGTTATGTTGCGTTTATATTTTATTTTTATGTTTATTTCAACATATAGCATTTGGAAACTGCGTTTGTTCTAAGGACTAGAAATATTACAGATATTTTCTATTTGTTCAGTATTTTTCGTCAACTGTGATGCTTTCTTTATTTGTTTGTATACCTCATCGAAGTAGCATTTGCTTAAATTGTTTACGCCTCATCAATGCTTCAAGTGAATGTATTTCAGCGCAACTTTTTTTTGATCACAACGCATTTCACTTCATCGAGCACATTTGACTCTCATTACTTACAAGTGATCGACATCTCAGTGTCAATGAATTGACCCTATTTCGTTCTACATTGAAAAATGTTGCTTTAAAAGAATTTCGCCCGATATAAATTTTGTAATGATGATAATTATAATGTCGACGATGAAAGTAATGGGAACGTCATTGATGAATTCATGCAATGTTTGAAATAGCTATGGAAGTACTGCAAAAAATTAGAAAATTTGAAAATGTATACTTAATGCATAAGCTTGCCCAGGAAAAAGTGAGATTTGCTCGACAAATCCGGATTTTATCAGAGGTGCAATTTATTTTGCAGCCATGCTTCGAGCCAAAATTGCGTGGGTCGAGCAACAAGAGTAAGAAAGAAGAGAAAAATGGGCTGCTGGATCATATGGATGATGGCGGAAATTCGTGCTAACACAGACTGCCGTCGGCGTGTATCAACGTCGTCGAGCCACGACTATCACTAATTGATGCCTTCTTCACTGAAGACTGCCTCCTCACGCCGGCTCGATTCGAGCCCGGGGGACCGTTGTTGAGTATTGTTGTTGATGTCCGGTGAACTTACGCCCAAATCGGACCTTATACTTTCGTATACAATGAGCATTCGAATACCAAAGGTTGTCGGAATTTGCTTGAGGTATACAAGCAACGGCGTATAGTTTTACCTCCGAAGAATATCCTTACTCTGGAAATGTGATTGTAAACTAGGTAAATCAATTTGAGCAGCTATCGATCCAACCTTCAAATGTAAATTTGTTTATTTATGTGAAACTCGAAATATTTTTAGTTGGCTAAGAACGTGCATTATATGCAAAACATGATGATTAATTTGGTGAACAGAGTTAGACAACGACATATAGAAAATTGGCGACTTTTAGTACAATTTTGAATCAATTGATTAGTCGTTTCAAAATCGAAATGAAATTCTATGAAATTTGTATCAAATATGAAGAAGTTGTTTTTCAAAGCATGCTTTACTAAGTGATTGTACATATGACAAGATTCAAATCTCATATTTCAGATATATTTTAAATTCTTGTTTCTTACTCATAAGTTCTCATTTTTTCCTGTAGGTACTTATTGTTAACATATGATTTCCCATTCAATTCGAAGAACTTGAATTTATCACCACGTGTTCACATAATATTTAAGTCTACCAGGACCAAAGTGATGAAAAACCAACACTTTTTCCGTTACAGTTTTCCACTAAATATTAACATTCAAGATTTATCAAGCTTCGATTTTCCACATTGATTTTTGAAGAAAATTTGGATAGATCTTTTTCAGACAAATATTGAGCATATTAAAATCTTAAGTGGAACAAATATTAATCAAATAAATAGCAAGATAATAATTGCTAGTGAAAATTTCAATACAGTGTTTTACAATAGATAGCTTCCAACCGATTTGAATTTAGTTAACAATTTATGTCATTTGTATGCTGTTTTTCGGCAATGATTTTGCCTCAAAATGTTATTCTCATTGATGAGTACAGTTTTTTGAATTTCACGGTTTGAACTAATTTAAAATTATGCATCATAATCAATGGTTTAGACTTTGGTACCTATCAAATGAGCCAAAAGAAAAGACTTCATTCTCTACATTTAATTTACCACTAGATCCGTTAATTAACGTTCCTACAAATAGAAATGTAATTCATCAGAATGGTGAAAAATTAAGGTTCATTCTGAATATTATTTCGGATTTTTTCATCAAATAATATGAACATGACAGCAACAAAATTTATATTTACATATAACAATACAGGCTGAAATTGAAAGTGTATAAAATTATAACGAATGTCATTGTCATAATTTAGTCGCCACTGGAATTAAAGTGACTATAGAAAAATTAAGCAAGGTAATAGAACTGAAATATAGTTGATACAATTGCTTCTGTAACTGAAAGTCATTTGGGAGAGCCTAAAAAATAATTATCGTTTGAATTACTGCCTCATGTTATATAATTTCATGATGTAAATTAAATAAGTTGGCTCGGTTCAAATGGAAACTTTTTTTATCATAAAGTTGAAAAATCAAAAACAATTTCTGATGAGTTCTATAACATTTCAGATAGTTGAAATTATTCAATTGGTTTCACTATCTAAGCTTTTTTGCTTTAAGAATGGATGAAACTTCCAATAGAATAGTAAAGCAATTTTTCTAATGCGGTGCTGATTGTTTTAGAAAGAAATTGATTTTATGTCCTTGACAAGTGAAGGGGATTAACGACTTCATTCAATACCTTGCTCAAATAGAGTGTACTCATGGGGTGATATGCTTTTATCTCAAATGAAAATGAATTTATTTTTCATCGCCAATCAATGTCACTGCTACTTATGCCAATAGAACTTATTTTTAGCAGAAGTCTCGACCAATCGTAACTAGATGGAACAATTTTTCGATTGCAAATCAGAACTGTTATTCATTGATTGTGAGCTTTGATTTGTTCATATATGTTTGGAATATCAAAATTTTCTCTAATTGTGTAAAAAAAATATCTGGAGTTGAAAAATTGCTCTGTCAGTTCTGCTTGAGATTTCTGCTCATTAGGAATTAAGCACTGTAAAATAAGACTCGCGCCGGAAAATAGCCTTCTCCCACACACTCATCCACAGAGTTGCGATAGTGGATTTATGGTGAAAGGGGTATGTTCTCATTGTAGTAGAAACGTTTCTAATTTATGTAAAAAGTAATCTATAGCAGTAAATTTTCCAACATTTTCGATGAAAAAAAGTACTCTGATTGCTCGTAAGTAGTACTTACTGCTGTCTACAAAAAATTGATTACTTTTCACATAATAAGTCAACTGTGAATACAATAAAAAAATGATAACTTAATAAAATAGTCTTGTAAATGCAAGTCTTTTTATTCAATATAACTCATTCCAAAACTGACCGTTTCTTTCTTCCCATTATCTTTTATCACTGAAATATTTATTTTTAAACATTGATGATGATTTATCTATTTATGATGTTCAAATTGTAATAAAACTTAAAGAAGTAGCCTATTTACAAACATCTCCATTATTCAAGAATCTGCTGTTAATTGCGTTTCAGGAAGTACAATTTTTTCTCCAGGTTTGAAGGCTGGCATGCCTAGATAAGGACAACTGGCGCAACGAAAAGCATCTCCAAGATAGCACTGGATGGAAAATAGTACCATTACAAAAGTTGCTCAGATTTATAGAACATATGTTTTTTAATAAAATAATATTCCTCGGGTTTGATACGGAAAATGACGAAATTCTAAAAATGATAAATTTTATACTTACGCTACCACAAGATGATTTTGGTTGTTCCTTTGCTAAAGTTTCTCCCCTCAATTCTTCTGCTAGTCCGCAAGAACAATCTTTACAAGCTTTTCGTTTGCCTGTTGTACTGCACACTATGAATCAAAATATGATCTATCAATATGTAGGCAATACATTTATTTTAAATATATATACACAAGATTGAGTTACATTAGTGTGTGAAAGGACCAGAGCATATATATATAGGTATATAGGAAGCAGAAAGCATTTTGACAGAAATCTGTAGCCTACCAGACTTACTATGGCACATAGCTATTAGTTTATCCGAGTAGCCCAATATTTTTATTAAAATTTACTTGTTTTGGATATGTTGTTTAATTCAGTGTAACATGGATTGGTTTTTATTTGATATCTTACAATATTTTTATAGTTAAAGAATTCAAGAATACAATAACCATCATGATCATTATGAAGTGTTTGGATAGATTAAGGAACTAATCCAATCAATAACATTCATTTTTGAACACCTGCTAGAACATTTTCTAGATTATACGTCTCTGCTTCCCACATTCCAACATAAGCTGTATAGATTATATGCTCCAAAATCAATTAATAATCCAATAAAAATAAGCTTGATCAAGGCTAAAATATTGAATGACATTCAATTAAACTTACAACTGTTCTTTGGCATTTGATCAGATTTGACTAATTTAATTTTGGAGTTGTGATAATCACTGACTAGGAATTAATTTTCTTTTAAACATATAGATACCTTTCAATGACGCAGCTTGTGGTTTGGATATATCAGTCTCGTCCAAAAGATCATCTTCGTCTATCAAATCTTCATCTTCGTTGTCATCTAGTTTCCAAACTTTTGCTGTTGGTTTAGCAAATGAGAGTTGTACACTAGAACCAATCTAAAAACATTGTGCATATGATTATTAAACTTTCCTACTGACCATAATTGAAATACATGGAAAATGTTCGATTAACATACTTCATAGGATGGTTTTGCAGCTGTTATTACATGTAAACTTGTTCCATTAGTCAGCGTAATAACCTTAGGTTCTTCACTTTTCAACAAAAACCCATTGAATTTTATATTAGTAGATTGATCGGCTGTCACTATTTTTTGGTTAAGAGCCAAAATTCCATTTGGTTTCAAGATCCTCAATGACTCTTTCAATAAGGCATCATCGAGCGAGTTAGTGGATTCGGTAAATCCTGATAGAATGATATCAATTGACGATGAGGATAATTCATCTGGAATTATCAATATTTTGTGAGTCTTTCTACATGCATGAATAAGCAAGACTAGAATTTAAGAAAAATTATTCATCGATATAAAATACATACAGATGCTGGAATTGTTTGATTTGACTTGAAATATTTCCCCAGTGGATCCTACTTTATCTTTTAGTTCTTTCATCAATTCATCACCAATCTCATTTTCCTTCGGTGCAAATAGCACCACAACTTTGTCACCTTCTTTCACCAAGTTATCCATGGTGCTTGATAGATAGACTACTGATCTATATATATGCACAACGAAATGCAATCTGCAATAACAATTCAAAACTGAATGACGACAATGTTTGCAATAGATAACAGATACAGAATATAAAGACGAACGAATATAGCTGACGTTTGACACGTGATAAAATAAAGCTTGTGCAGAAAACAACCCACAGCTAACTTCAGCTTGTACATTTGGATACAGATTTCACTAGTGGAGACAGACCGTAATGAAATTCGCTCGTCACTATTACACACTAGACTTATCACTTAAATTCGAATAATTGGATTGTATTAGGGGTAAACTTTATGTTTGGTTGAAACCGACAACCGCTCGACATAATTTCACTGGACAAAAAATTAATGATAAGGCCAGTGACTGCCGAAACATCGCATCAATTAAATATGTGGTGGATTTTGTGATTTATTCCTTTTCCACTTCACTCTGGATTGGTCCTCAAAAATCGACCTTTTGCACAAAAATTAATACTTTTTTATTTTTTCTATTCACTATATAATAATTCTGAAATTAGTGCAATAATTTTAAACTGCGTTTGCATTTAAATCGTTTTGCGTTCACATACTAAATCGTAGAAATATAATAATTCACTAAACAAGGAGAACATGTTAGGTGTGACCTATACTTCTAGAAAAAGAGAATATTCAGTTCGTTCCAAAAAGCTGAGAATCATTAATTACAATATCAATTATAAAAATGCGGTAAGTTATATTGGGTGATATTAAATTGACCGTTTCATTTTTATGCCCGCATTGTGGACATCCAAGTCTTGCGATATATATATTATGAAAATGAAAAGTTTGCACTCGGTATAAGCGATGTTCTATCCACTTCTCATGCATAGAAATGAACCGACGTTATGAAAAAAGAAAAAACAATTTTGCACGTATATTTTTTTTCTAATAATCTGTGAACCAAAGATTTATCTTCCCAAACAGCTAGAGAGATCCAGAAGATTGGCGTCAGATTATATCGCGGAAAGTCAGATAAAAAATGACCCAGAGAAGTGCAGAGCTTGAAAAATTCATTATGAGGCTGAACAGAGTTGTGGTGGACGTTGAATAGTTTTAATGAATGGGTTCGATGTTCATCAAGGGATTATATCATGAGAATACTCCATGGAATCAATAAACAGATGAAATTTGAATAGTAAAGTCAGTTTGATTCGGTTTATCAGCACAATATACCGATTGATCGAAAATAAAAAAAATTATCGGGATGTGGATATACCGTGAATGTGCTCTATTGTAATGTGGAGCTGATGTGAATGCAGGAAGCGAGGATCAACGCATACCGCTGTACATCTGGCTGCAATCACCTAACGATGACGTATCCGCAATATTATCGCAGTTTTACGATAGTACAGAAATTTCGAGAATTCACTCGAGGGAGCAGCTATGACGACACTGCTATCGAGTTACTGTTGTCCATCAGTGGTGTTGAACGTTATAATACTAAAGATAGTTTTTGACCAATTCCACTGTAGGTAAGCGAAGTTCAGTTGCACGAATTAGTATTCAAAGCCACGTCAGATATTCACAAAGATTTTTTAAATTTTTTCTACTCAAACTTAATTCAGTGTGCTGACTTGAAGCCTCAAGATCAGGCTCATAAAATGTGTGCATAGGTTTGCTACTGCCTCACAAACGGCTCAACTGAAATAGAAAACAAATTGTTGAGTGACACGACTCAACTTTTCTCGTGCGGAGCTGACGCGAATGCAAAACGCATATATGGATATGGCAACTCTCCTTACACGTACGTCTATAATGAAATTATATCCTGTTCAATACTGGTGCGAATGTTTAGGAAGCTGGTCGCGTCCCGTATACACATTGCCGTGAAAAATCCACTTATGTTTTTCGATGCCATGGAACGGAAAGCTGCGCTAAAAAACTGCGAAAAATAAAGTCAATGGAGATGGAGAGGAGTTGCCGAAAGACTGCGGAAGGACTGCCCAATAAATCAGCTTCTCAAAAACTTATTATGACAAGGATCTAATAAAACATATAGCGTAGTTCTTCCTTACCGACACTTTTAATAACTTGAAAAGAATCAAATGAATCGGTTTGCGTGGTCGATGTTTCACATGGTCTTTAAGCGTCATATTGTTCATAACTCTCTATTCTCTATGAGCTTCTCTGTACGCTTTACAAAATAGGTATAACCTACATGAAAATACCAAAATCCAACGGTCATACTGCCAAATTGAAGTCTTGGAAGTCCTCATTCGTTGGGATCCGCGATTAGCGGATAATTCGTATTCTACAGGCAATGAAAAAAACGCAATTCGATGTAAACAAAACTTTATTTAGTATATTAAATACATGAGTCATCGGAATAGATGATGCGCGAGTCATAAAGCGCAACCCCGTTTGCAAATTCGGAACGGAATATCGAAAAATGACTCAAGATCCATTAGCTCGTTCACACTCCATGTTGCAGGCCTGCGCCGTGGAATGTATATGCTCGACCGACGTGCGTTAATTCGCCGTGGTTATGTACAAAATCATCGCTAATTTGTAAGTGTGTTACACTATCAAGAAACCGTCGAACGCGCGGCGCTCTGCAATGAGCCGTCGCTTTTGGGATTATCGAAAATAGTGCCGACGCCGTACACAGTCAGTCCTAGTCTTTTTCTGTGGAATAATTCATTGTAATAGTAGGTATTATATAATAATGGACGCCGAAGGTATCGAATCTCGACATTAAATTCAACAACTATATATATATATATTATGTATAAGTATATATATACTAAATGGTATATATTCAATTTGCCACTTGTCTAACAAGATTCGCCGTGCTTTCGCGAGTTATATGCCTGATCGGACACCTCTCTTATACATAAATGTACGTATGTAACTATATGTACGCGGGCTGCACGCATATACCATTCCCGGCCAGCATGCATCTTGATATACGTATTGTGCGTGTCGCACCTATCGGGCCGGTCCTCTCGAACCCCCCCCCTTCCCCCGCGCGCCTCCAGCGGCACGTCCCACGTGTGCAGTAGTACCCATGCGAGCCTGGAGGATTGGACTGGATGAAAAAACAAAGTCAGGTGTCGCGGGTGTCGGTCGAGAGGGGCGAGCTGGTGTGACTAGTTGGCAGAGGCCGGCGGAGGCGGTGCTGCTGCTGACTTGGCCGCGACCGGCTTGGTCGACGGTCATGAGGACGAGTTGCCGCTGATGCTGGGACAGCCGCTGCTGCTGCCGCCGCCGCCGCCCGCCGACTGTTGCTGCTTTATCGGCTTGGGCACGTTCTCGGTGAAGTGGCCGACGATGTTGCCGCGCGGCTGGTAGCACGCCACGACCACGCAGCTGCCGTCGCGCTTCGCCATGGCTATGCCCATCTCCTTCGTGCTGCGCCACACGATCTGCGTGAAGTGACCTGCAATCATACCGATTCGGCTCGTCAGCAAAGGGCCAAAAGGGGGACTTTGTCGCGTTTCCCCGAGCGGAGGACGATCGATCAACGTACAGGTGTTGAGGACTTTGGGCTCAGCCCCGAACTTGTGCTCCTTCCTCTCGGAATACCACTTCGAGATGACCTCCCTCGGCGAGACGATGAGCTTCGGGTCGGAGCACTGCATCGAGTATATGTTCTCGCCGTATGGCGACGACGACTGCGGTATCAGTTTGTTCGTGTTCAGCAGAGTGATGGCCCACGTCTGTGAAGAAATACAAACAGATTTGATCAATCCAATAGGCATTTTTTCCATAAAACGGCTCTCCTGACAAATACAAACGTACCGCGTCTGTTACCGGTGACCAAAATTGTCGAGTATAGTATAGAATTTTAAACGACTTTCGACACGATCAATTTCTGGCTCAACAGAAGTGAACAATCAAAGCAAGATGTAAGGAACGAACCCTATAGAGTTTGGCAGAGCTCAATCCACCCGCGAAACACATGCTTTTCTAACGATTCTTTCAAGTCTCGAAATCAAGCGTTGTGCATCACAGTACTTATACACAGCAAAAACGATTCCTTGATTTGAGTAAGAAATTTTTCTTAAAATGGGACGGAATTAATTTCAGTATAAAAAAAGTACTTAAATCAGAATTCATATTATGTAAAATTCGTTTTGAGTAAAATAGATTTTCAGTACTGCAATAATACGCTTGACAAAATAACCATACTCGCAAAACTCCCGGACGGACGTATATCTACTAGTGTAAACGTCAATATGTGGTAGTTGACAAAAGAAGGCTTACCTTGGCGGCGGCGCAGAGGTCGGCGCTGAGCCTGAGCTCGGGGACGCGGTGCCTCCTGCGGTACTCGTTGTGCACGAGCAGGGCCTCCTGCTGCCAGGCCCGCACGTCGAGCAGGTTGGCCGAGGCCCGGAGCGAGCCGGTGGCGCTGCCGGAGGCGGCCGAGGCGCCAGCGCCGGCGTCCGTCGTCGTCGTCGTCGGCGGCGGCACGTTCTCCACGAAGCTGCCGAGGAAGTTGCCCGGCGGGTTGTAGTTCGCCACGACGTACACCTCGCCGTTGCGGTTGCGCGCCATGCCGACCCCGAGCTCGGTGCTGTCGCGCCACACCACCTGCGTGAAGTGGCCCGTCTTCAGCGTCGTCGGCTCCCGGCCGTACACGTGCTGCGTCTCCTCCGCGTACCTGCACCCACCAATACACGACTTTATATCCGCCGCCGTTTTCTCCTTCGAGAGACGTATGGAAAGCACTTCTTGTTTCTTTCGGCAGCCTTATTAAATAAACTTTCTACGCCGGCTACTTATAGACCCAGCTGACCGCGCGGCTCTCCGGTTGAATTAACACCGGTGTTAACGTCAATTAAGAGTCGAAGATCGTTTGGAGATTGTATTGCGAATTAGGCCGCCGTGTTTTCCATATAGCTTCGTCTCGTAGCTTTCGCGATTCCTCGCGGTGGACGCAAAGTACCATTCGAATTATGACTTATGATTGATCTTGTGGATTATTTTATTGGCAAACTCGCGAGAGAGGAGATCGGTACGTTTGGGTCGACGATCGCGATGAAACTTTGCGAGATGGTTCTCGGGCAGCCAAGTAGGTCATATCTACAGCCGTTCGGTCGTTAACGTTTCGCTTACCCCGTGATATATTCATGCATCATTATCAATTCTGTGCGCACTATATGTTTATGTATATCTATACGAAAATCCACTTTGTGAATTTGAATCGGTGAATATTCACTGATTGAAATAGTGCAGATCATTTGACTGCGAATCAGTAGCTATTCAACGATCGGAATAGCTGAATAAAATTGATTGAATGAATCAGAGTGTGACTATTACGAAAATGCCTAATGTATATCTGAATATATAGAAAGCCTCATACGCATACACGCACACACATACATATTTATTGTTAACGCGTAAAATCAGACAAATTGGCTGAATTTGGTAAATCTAAACTGTGTGCATGTAGATATGTGATATTATAATGATTAAGAACCATCTTGCAAAGTTTCATCGTGCAATTGGAGACCCAAAGACTCTCATTAGATAATTATTTCAAAGGGGAAAAAAGTATTGCCCTCGTTGATTGGCATTCCATGACAAAATGGCATTATCAAGAATTTTTCATACTATCTCATTCGTCTTGGCATTTCTCCGTTCCACCCTCCTCTCTTGGCTTACTAATCCAATAATACCGCATTTAATTGCCTGTTATTGAATTAAATTTTTCTCCATATCTCCAGTGTGACTAGCATTGTGGATTTATTCAGACATTATTCTTCCAGTTATCGAAAGCTGTACACCGAATTCTAGGGAAACAATTTTGAATCCGTCGGTTGTACACATAATTCAAATGTCGCACGGGCAAAATTGCCACAATGCGGAACGACATTGTCCGAGACGTATTTGCCGTAAAATTGCCGAAATACATACCACTCGTTCACCGGTTCTTCGCCACCGACGACCGTCTTTGGGTTCGAGCTCCACATGCAGTACAAATTCTCGCCGTAGTCGCTGTTGGCCCGGTGCTCGAGTCTTCCCCTCGTGGCAAGTGCGTTCGCCCATTCCTGACTAGCTTTGCACAGCTGCGGCACACGAGAGCAAACGGCAAAAAGTCAGCGTGGTATAATTATGCAATTTTCGCATTCACACAGTGTGGCGCGTAAGGGGAATGGAAAAAAAAAGCGAGATTATAATTGTGTCGCGTGCGAGCGTTAGGCGCGCGGAGGAAAAACTAGGCTAATTGGGATCAACAGCTGCCGGAGCGGCGGTGAAAAATTGCCGCGCTCGAGAAATTGGGTAAATTGGAAAAAGCGCGTCGGCGAGCGCGCGAAAACTAACCTGTTTGCTGAGCCGCAGGGCTGGCACGCCATGACGAGATCGGTAAAAGTTGTGCGTCTCCAGGCAGGCGTTGACGAATTCTTTGGACGGCCCCTGCTGCTGCGATCTACGCACAGACGGTTTACGTGGTGCTTCAGTCTTTGTTATCTAGAACAAACAGGTATACGTCTTTCAAGCCGTCGACTCTTCGAAGCCGTTACACCCAAATCCTGCGGCTTTGGGCTTATCGCGCGAAAGCAAGCGCTAAATTCGTATGTTGAAGTCGAATGACAATGAGAAGCAAACGAACCGACTACTAGAGCTTCCCATTGACGGATCGGCAGCAAAGTACTGGTGTTTCACGGGCTCGAGTTGGGAGATTACGTACAGCGTGAACAATAAAAGTCGACGATCGACAAGCGTGCTTACTTTCGTTTGTTCGAAACGGCTCGTGGTTTTTCTGTATACTTGAAATTACCGGTTTGCGGGTATAGCAAAAGTGATCGGTTTGTTCACCATAGTAAAATATATGTAATGCGTATAGTACACCAATTATGACGTTGTTGATCTGAATACATATCTCTATTGCTTTGCCCGTATACTGTCAAAAGTTTTTCGAATTGCAACAAAAGCTTATATTAGACGGGGGCTAAGCAACGAAGCTTTGCCACGAAAAATTACCTGCTGTGAGGACGAGTATCTGGCGGAGTCGGGCGAGGCCGACGAGGACCTGGCGCTGCTGCAGGACATTCCATCGCTGCCGAGGCTGCTGTGGAAGCTGCCGGCGAACGGGCTGGACAGCGGCCCTGGCGAGGCGGGCGATTTGGATCTTATGCTCTCGGCTCGGGACCTGTCGGCCGGGGCACAACATTCGAGTCAGGCGATTTGCATTTTTTTCTCGTCGATTTTGCGCATCGAAAAATAAAACGTAACAAGCGAAATGCTGCATGTGTGGAGCACACGAGGTTGACGCGCGCGCGCGCGAGCAGAATTGCTCTTGGTTATAGGACGTTGATTGACATGTAGGACGACAAGGTAATGAGAGAATTTGCAAAGGCCTCAACCAAGGGGCACGTCTTGCATTCTTTCAGTTCTCTCTCCGAACGACAGAGAATGTCTTCTTTCTCTGACAATGCTTTTGAAAAGAAAATATAAATCTCGTGACGCTGTGGTCGAACTATATTATCAAGAATCAAGAATAAGCTTAAATTATCGATCTTCAAGGGTCAATCCAGTGGAATGTGAGAATAGATATTACAAATTCCGCCACATCATTTGCTTTTGCAACGTTTCTTCAGTAAAGTTCACGGGCAGCTCATCAGGTAGTTTCTAAATTAGTTGACGCTATAAATTTCGGCAGCGGATGCAAATGCAATATTCATTCTCTACATTCCACTGGATTGTCCCTTAAGGATCGACAATTTATCTGATTTTTGAACAATGCAGGGTGTTCTCGACAATATTGACAAAATTCAACCATACACTGTGCCCCTTGGCTTTTAAGCGTTTCATTTAGAGATTCTATACTGCAATGGGTGAATCGAAATGTTTTCAAAGTGAATGATTCGAGTGGTATTGGTTTTTTTCGATGTCACGTCGATGCGATCAGCTCTACGGCGAAATGGTAAAAATTTCATTAGATAGTTTGGGTGAGGTATATAGATCAGTCATATATCTATATGCAACTGAACTGATAAAGAGACAAAAGAATCAATCACTACACAAAACTGTTCTAGTTCATACGTTTACAAGCCTTCGTACTGTTGAAAAGTAGATTGAGCATGCGAAATTATTAATAGATATCTGTGACAGATAAGATGTGGGGAAATTCGAGAGAATGACCACATGTCAATGGCGATGATAAAGAACTCGAGTAGTCTCGTCGCCCGAGAGAAACAATTTCGCCTACATCGGATGTTTTCAAGCTCTCGTGCCGCGGCAATCCACTAAATTCCGCGTTTCAGTTCTATATATACATTGTTTGGAGCTTATCACCCGTGAGAATCGTACCACGAGAATTCCTTCGTGTATACTTTTCGACGGTTGTAAACACGCGTTATCCGCAATTTCGAAGGTTAAAGTATGTTTTATAGCGCTCGAAGCTCGGCTTGTCGGATGTTGAGTTACAAGCCGCCGAGAACGCCGCCAAAGTCTCGTTAGAGATGGAAAATTAAAATTTTTGTCTGTCATCGTTGGATAATATTTATCATCTCGCCGCGAGTCTCGCGTATATTGTAACGTATATATAGAATATTACACGTGTTTCGCAACCGAACACACACTTACAGCGCGCGCAAATCGGTGTACACGCGTGTGTATGTACATCGGAACAGCTCGCGAGTCTATTTTTCCTTCAGACGCTCTTGAATTTCTCACGCGGAATCGGTTACACAATTTCCCGCTTGCATCAATCTCGGGATCGCCGTACACGGCTTCAACTTTTCCCCTCCTCGATTGTTTACAATCGGACTCGAGCCGGTACAGGAATATAACCGATCGTGCGTGAGTTCAACAACAAACAGACGAATTTGTTTCGATAGGAATCGAGCGGTTGCGCGGGGTGAATCGCGCCGTGCAACGACCTCCCGGTGAAACTGTCAACAACGAATCCTCACAAGGGCCGTAAGCCATTGAGCGAGCGTAATCACAGCATAGGAAGGTATAAGCTACGTACACGCGGAATTTGTTATTCGCACTCGACCCTGTTTGGCGACGCGAAACTAGGCGATCCGAAAGCTGCATTGAACCAGCCGATCCTGACCTTCGGCTGCAGCATGGGGGCTGCATAAGTCGCGTATATGCACACACACGTATACGTGATCGTGTGGCGCGCGGGTCACGCGCGTGCACTGGTGCAGCTTTTACACAGTCAGCTCACCGATGTATATATACGTGTGATTTCTTTCAAGATTCTATTATATGTACATGTACACTCTAGCATGAATGTGCACGGGTATATCTATGAGGTAACTATATATGTATAGAACGGGCTGAGCGTTTTTTGCGATACAGAATGGGTGAAACTCTGAATGGACGATGTATCTGCTTTATTTTTTCCACTCGAATTGGGAAGTCGATTGTCTCTTTGTTTCAATTTCATTCTCAAACGGGCGTTCGTTGGATGCCCGCTCGCAATACGCTCGGTGTATACATCCGCGCGCGGGCAGAACAGTAGATGTGTATATATACGGATCGAGCAGCGCGAGTGAATCGAGGATTTTCACCCGGAGGAAAATGAAAAACGGTGAATATACGTTTTTTCGTTCCCGTTCGGCCGCGCGATCGCGCTCGATAATGCGTGACTCCTTTCTCGCGCGGCTCCTTTTTTGCCCGCCGCGCACTGGAGCACGCGCGCGCCCGCTCCAGGTTAATGGGCAATGAAAAGCGATGCGATAGAGCACCGGGCCCACGAGCGCGCACCGATTGTTCGAGGGTATACTATGTATGTATACACATACAGCCGCTCTGCCATTGTTCGCGCGCGACAAAATTGTTGAAATGATTTTCGGACCGTTGCGCGCCCCCGCGCGCAGCTGTTTCGCGGAAGGGACTTTTTTCCTTGCACTCCCAGTTAGCTGCACTTGTAACAGTTCTCTCTTTCACCGGCGCGCTCGCTCGCGCGCGGACGTTAGCCTCGGTTTCGCCTCTTTTCTTCCCGCTCTGCTTCGCGAGATTTCCATCGTTGACACGTTTGGAGAAACGTTTTTCTTTTTTTGTTACTTTTCAAATTACGCGTCGTCGGATGGAATTAATTTCGAGAGACGAAGCATGTGTATACATAAATCACTCGCGGAGACACGTATACATTGCATAAAGCTTCGCGGCGCGCGTACTCTATGCAACAATCGACTTCCGTGCTCGAGTTGGATTGTTCATATATAGGAGCTTACGCTTTGTTTTGTTATATACCTTGCGGGCGATACCTGATCGACGAAGCCGACTACCTTTTTTTTCGGCGGTCCGCTCGTCGCGTTGAGAGAGGGCATACTACAAGGGGAACGACAGTCTGTGTTGTATATACTCGCAACCATCACACAATCAAAAAATTTTCTATTTTTGTTTTTTATGTCAAATCTATATAGACACAGAAAGAGAAATAAGGCAACGCGCCTCGAGCAAATTGAATTTGCGCTCTTGACTCTATGATACGTCCGTTTTTTTTCTTCCTCCGCTCCTCGACCGGCGGGGAAAAAAACACGCGGATACGCGCGCGCGCCCGAGAATAATAGCACGCGCGCTGCCAACCTTCGGATTGCAGTAGAATTACACACGCGCAGAGTCGTAATGAAGAAGTCGATACGATCTGAGCAGGGGGATTTTTCGCAACTCGAGATCCCCTCTGAAAAAGTCGCTCGGCAGCTCGTACCGCGAAAGAAAAAAGTGAAAGAGAGAAAAAAACTCTCCCGTCCAATTTGCTCGAGGCTGTGTGCGCGATATACGTATATAACCCAAAATATCACTGGCTACGATCTAATTTGTCTAAACTGCATGTCCACTAGCGGGCGAATAGGCCGCCGCGCCTCGTTCGAATCCAACAGCCCTTACAACGAGCCCAGTATTCTACTCCAAGTATATACTGTACAATATATATGTGTGTACACTCGTGGACTCACCTGTTGGACTTGGGGGTGACGATGTCCCTCGTCTCGGAAGTGTACTTCCTCTCGGCGCGGCCGCCGTTGAACAGCTCGACGGTCTCGCGGGTGACGGTCTCGAGGACCGGGTCGCCGTTCCTCCGGCCCTTGCTGAACGTGCGCTGGTCCGTCTTGCGCACCATCACGACCCGCGACAGGGGCTGGTTGAAGTCGTGGCCGTGCATCGTCGGCGGTATCATCGCCAGCGACTGCGACAGCGGCCCGCCGACCCTCGGCGACCTGCAACACACGCCAACCTCTATATATCTCCCCCTTCTCGAACTTCACAGACACGGATGCGCGCCGCCGGCTTTTTGTCCTTCCTTCCTCGCGCCCGACGAAATTCTATCGGCTCCTATATATACCGGGGCGATCGAATTATTTGCCCCGCCGGCTATTCCCACCTGTCGACGCGAGTATCGAGAGGAGAGAGCACGTACGCGCCGCTGGAGCGATGGATTTCGTTCGCCACGCCGAGCGCGCCGCTAAATCGAGCGCGCGCGCGCGTTGCGCAATGCGCGCACCAGTAATGCGCTCGCCCGCGAGCTAATTAATCCGCCGATCGCGCGATAATTCGTCCGCGCGCGCCTCAGTAGTTTTCGGGAGAAAGCGCGAGGAAAATAGCCGCGCGGAGGATACCGGAGTCGGAGGTCGCGTTGGAGCGATATCGGTGCAGGACGATTTTCAAACAGTCACGCCGTGTACTTTCTCTATTGTACACACCGCGCGGGTACGATATAGACGACGGTGAAGAATGAAAAATTAGAGGACAAAAAACAAGTCGGAGGCGCGTCGACGCTTCGTTCGTTTCGCTAGGCCGCGCGCGGGCAGATTAACATTCGGCCGATGTTTTTGCGAAGATAGAGCTGGAGGAGCGCACGGCGGAACGGAAGAAAGTGCGGCCTTATTGTCGTTCGAATCGCGCTGTTCATTCTTCCCTTGCCCAGTAGAATCGAGGAACCACTCGCGGAACGGCACTGGATTTTTCGAAATCACCTGAGGTTCGTTTCGGAGGCACTCAGCTGCAGCGACAGCTCCATGTCGAGGGTTCAATTGGGCGGCTGGTGCAGTCGGGAGAGTCGCGGCGATCGCGGGCACATGCTGATCGGGACGGGGAGCGCGAGGCACGGTGCTGCCGAGGCGAGGCCGCGCGCTACACTGACGACGAGCGCGCCGCCGGTGCGCTGCACAGCCGCAGCCAATTAGCCGTTATATTCGCCGGCTCGGGCTCAGCCTTATCGGCACGCCCTCACCTCCTCCTTGCACTCCGTCTACGTATATGGGTGTGCTCGTCCGACTCCGTGTGTGTGTGCGAGCCCACCTATATATACGATTCCCCCTTCGCGCGCATGTACTCGCCGCCGCGCTTAGAGAATCCGCTGCTCCCTTCACCCGCGGCACGTTTGTATATATTGCAGTGTATGTATATGTACCTGGCTGGCCGCGCGGCTGCAACATGCTTTCCTCAATATTCGCTGTTTGTTCAATTGATTGTGAGCCCGCCTGCGGTGCCATGCGTATATATTTGGGCGCACCCGTGACTCGAGATCAGAAGCGGTACATATAGGACCGATGCGAGCGATCCCGTGACGCTCAGCTTCTTGGTTATAAGTATATGGTAGAAAGGGAATCCTTTGTTGGAAAAGGAATGCGAAAGGTTCATTGTCCTCGCACGAAGGAATAAAACTTACGAGAAGAGCCGCTCGCTGTATAACCTTTAGATTCGAAACAAATATTTGCAAATCTAGGATTGACCTCACTGTATATGCGTGTACGCTAGAAAAGCGTTCCGGGAAATTTCATTGTGATCGGCAGGAGCGATGTATCTCACTTGGCATGTCGTTTCTCCTACAATAATATTGAACACAACTAGTTCGAAACAAAGCGCAATATTATTTTCCAGTGTCATTGAGATTCATAAACACCGCGGGCCCGTCCCGAGGGCAGCCGAGTTCACTCAAAATGAATAATGGGCAAAATCAACGCTTCGTGCCAACGTAAACTCGCCAGCGGCCTGCCTGCCTACACGCAGGCGCTGTGCATCGTTGCGGAGTATACTTATAATTTCATACCGTTGCTACATTGTAATTTGACTTGTAATAAATGAATTGAAAATTGTGTTATTCGCAGGAGCTTCGTTGTGGAACGGATCGAGGGAGGAAACAACGATCGGCAGGCTCTCGAGAGGTAATTATTCAATCGCAGCGCATCGATTCCAGCGCGATCGTTCGGATCCCGCGCAACGAGGTGAGGAAACAACGATCCGGAAACGACGTCGATGTTCGAGCATAAATGTCGGTGGTAAATGTTTTTCGGCCACGAAAAATGCAGCTTCGTCGCGACGACCGCGCTACTAACCCGAGATGCTGCGCGCACGGATCGGCCGCGACACGCGCTCGGGTCAAGCCGCATCTCGAGTCGCTCGAGTTAACACAAGAGTTATTAATAATGGTAATGGCCGCGCGCGCCGAGTTTTCTCCGGCGGCCGCGCGCCACCATATACCGCTATTCCGCCTGACCGGGATCACTGCTCTGGAACAGCTGTTGGGGCTCCTCCGCCGGCCATTCCGCTGCAGGCCATACACACACTCATACCAATGCATCATTCTCCTCCCACGCAGTGAGCTGCGCACTCTTGTTTTCCACGAAACCACGGCGCGGACAAGTTTTGGTTTTTCTCGGATTTTTCAATTAGCTTACGGTGCTTCGACCATCGAAGATTCACGAGCGGAACTCGTTCGGTATTGCTGTATTGAAATTCATATCGGAGGTGTATACACAGAGTAGATGGTGATATCACCCACTTGCACCGATTAAATCAATGGATGAGAAATGATTTGTCCTCAGACTCAACCGTAACTAGTAAAAGGCAGCTCGCATCGATAGATCGCTGCATTCTTGTATTTACAATTTACTGTTTGTATCGGCGTTTCGCGTCACATCGCGGAGGACATAATCGATCGGATGCTGCGCCAAAAACTGCCCGCGTGGGCGCGACGCGCGATAATATTGACGTAAGAAGAGTTCGCGATAACCAGTGTCCTGGTTTTCTCACGGTGTATCGGCCCTCGCGGTATGCATCACTCGCGCGAATATACTCGGGCGGATTTCTTCGAAAATGATCGATCCGAAAGTCGCGCCAGGACGAAATGCGCATCAGGCAAACAGAGCGTAAACATCACAAGTCGGTTAGAACGGCCGCCGCGGAAGCCGCGCGTCGTCAACAACTTTCTCACTTTTCTCCGCTATATATGTATACCCGCGATGTTCGGATCAGCCGCGCACAGTTTTAGCGCGCGACTCGCGAAACACCAACGCCGCGGCCCATCATCTCGAATCATCTACAATGCATACGAGTGTGTACGTGTATATTAGTTCGAGAGGGCAAAAACCGCCGGCGAGGAAAATTACGCAAGCGCCCGCGAGCTTCCTCTTCCCGATGCATACTGCACATATGTATATACGTACGTGCTTGGTTCAGCGCGCGCCGGCGGTTCATTAAATTACGCGGCCACGTGTATCGCGATCTCGAGAGGTGCGCTCGCCGCACGTGAGAGCAGGCCTGCGATGACCTCCGAGCGTCCCGGCCTCACACTGCACTGCGACTTGAGCATTTTTTTGCGTCCCACTGCGACTTTATACGTCCTCGTGGCCATTGCAAAGGATGCCACCGTTTCTCCCCCCGGGCTACGACAAATAGTGAGTGCACCTATAGCTTGTCTCGGGTGATTCGGGCACACGTGACAACTTGCAAACGTCTCTCGGGCAGAGATCAGGTGCAAGTTATATGGATAAATAATTTTTTCCTCATTTGAATGAAACTTGGAGCTCGCCTACGAAACTTTCATCGGAAAGCGGTAATTCTTTAATTTTGAAGAATCGGAGATTACGTCAAAAAAAAAAAGAATTTTTTTTCATTGATATTATAGGTGTTCGTATAGGAAGTCGAATCGATAGGAGTATCCAGAAGCTCAAGCGAATAGCGTGGAGATTGGGCCAAGTTGCATTTATCATCGAATTTCCAAAGAATCAAAGATATGTACGAAAGGAAAGATCGGCGCGAGGATCGGTGAAATTAAACTTTCACGGAAGAGGCGTAGATATATCGAGTGAATTATTCATAAATTTCGTAGATATGAAAATTCACGATTTTCCAAAGATAATCGAATGGAATTATCGTTTTATCAAGATCCCACGACGACGGTACGAGGATCATTTTCGCTTGAGAACCTCACGAAAAACCCATATGGT
Source organism: Aphelinus atriplicis (assembly GCA_020882685.1). Classification (NCBI taxonomy): domain Eukaryota; kingdom Metazoa; phylum Arthropoda; class Insecta; order Hymenoptera; family Aphelinidae; genus Aphelinus; species Aphelinus atriplicis. The sequence continues at coordinate 15,910,581 of CM037075.1, read as the reverse complement.
TTTCTACAAAAATACATTATTCCGTGTTTCTACGCTTACATTATTAAAATAGCGGATCGGCAGTGAGGTTCACCGTGAGCGCATTATAGCTTGAAGAAAACTTATGCTCGGCTCGGGCGCGCTAAACACAAGATTGCCCGCTGCACTTATGTATCGACGAGCGCGCGCACGCGGCGCGAATCAGTGCACGCGCTTGTATATATGTATTACGATTCGTATCTACAGCCGTATACGCGATTTATGCGAATTTAAGCTCCGCGCAAAAAAAATTACACGCGTAACCGTTACGCGATGAATAAGCCGCTCTCGGGACCTAATAAACTTTCGCGGGAGAAACGTGTATGAATCGCGAGCCCGACTGACCGACCGACCCTGGCACCAGTGGACAATTCAGCGCTGCAACCTATAAACGTCTCCGTGCGACATTCGTGTAAACTTGAGCCACGTGAATTATCCCGACATTGAAGCATCGTGATTGATTGTCCTTGTTTCGAAATCATTATCGTCCAGAGGTACTATTAGAATTTTACCGGCGCGTTAATCGAACGGAGAGTTTTGAATTTGTCCAGAGGCGGGGAAAAAAAGTGTTGCGCAAGCGATCATCAATCGAGTCCTCTCGAACGATCGAATGAAAAGTCTCTCGCAAGAGTTAGATACCAGCCGACACGTCAATCAATATACTCGACAACCATTGCTTCTTCTCGTTCTAGGAGCACGAGTTCGGTACACGAGGCAATGCTTTTTTCCCCTGGTTTATTCCTGGAGTATGTATAATGGAACGGATGAGTATTCTAAATACTGAAACACGATTCTACGCGTCCCACGTAAAGGGCATTTGCCGGCAAAACCTACGTATGGTCGTTGAAGCGTGCATCGCAGACAGCCGAGCTTCAAAAGTCAATAACCCCCTGGAGCGAGTTCCAGACACTCATCTGTCTATAATGTACGACATACGTTTCATTTCTATTTGTGTCTTATGCTTTGTTAAAAAAAAATGTAGTTCACGTTCGATTAATCTATGATTCTTACAATCTCATAGCTATCATCAGACCACTCATCTCGTCTGATCGTATCAGAGCTGAGAAAACATTTGTTTTTTCAACGAGAAAGTCGTGAAAAAAATCCATGACCAGTAGTTTCACATTAATACCTCGCGGTACTCATTCGTATGATCTTGTATTGATATACGCGTAAGAAAGATGTAGTAGAAACAGCTGACTCACTACACCAGGTTGACGGCTCGACCACTAAAGGTATTTAAGTATCGATACGCAATCAGTGGTAATTAGAGATATCGGAGTGAGTCAGGTGACCCTTTTCCTCGAGCTGCTTTACTCTTCGGAGTATGACAGGGTCAAATGTTTAGGATAAGCAAAATTTCTTTCATAAGAATGACATTCGCTATATCAGGAACTAGCTGATGGTGAGTAACAAATTATTTGCTTGGCCTCGTCCAAAAAATGTTTGAAAAATCTCAAGATATACTAGTGATAAATTAGATTGCAGAACAATGTCCATTAGCTTTTAAGACAATTGATTGTAAACCGACCAAAGATTAGATTAAATCCATTTTACAGTCATTATACCGAGGAATTGTACTTCGCCAAATGTGTTTTTGTTTGTATTGAGCAAAATGATCGTGTTATGATTGATAAACAAATAAACAAATAGATAAAATGAATCATTTATCAGGAATTACGTAAGTGGAACCATGTACCACGCTGATTTTCATGATTTTATGTTTATTGCAATATTTCCGAGATGCTCACTCCGTCATTCGCGATCTTTGTGACGCGGACAAGCCGGGGTCCTTGTTTTTCTGCTTGTGTTTACTACGACCAGAAATTTTTCCACCGTCCCTTATATACAGGTCTTTATATGCTTCACAGATATCTGTACATAACGAAATCCAAACCAAACGCATTTCGTTGACTGTTCAGTTCCTTTAAGATGTATAAACTTGTATATTTCCGTTAGAAAGTATTCGAATGTTTTTTCTTTATTGGTAGACACGTTGACTTATTTCCGCCGAATAATAGAAAGATCTGGAGGTTAGAACTTCCACAACGGTAGCCATTCGTCTAAAATTGATTAAGATGATCGAGTATGTCCCGAATTCACGAATATCTATTGATCATGTGTTCAATTTGCAATGAGAAAAATCAGAAACCATCGATGAGTGATGCTTTATATTTCGGATCCAAAACTGTGTTACACATCAACATGTGTATGAATCGATAGTTAATGGGGAATCAAGTAAAGCATTAACTCAAACGTGAAACGTAATGTGAGAAAAAACTATATTCCTATACTGGTATACCAGTACGCGCGAGTATTTTACAAAACGAGAAATCGGTGCAGATTCACGATGTGAATTGAAATACTCCGAGCCGTGTTTATGGAAGAAGAAAAGGAAGAAAAAGAACGGAGCGTCAGAGGCTGATTATTATTGCGTGCCCGACCACCGGATGTAATGGGTCGAGCTCGTCATGTATGAAGGCCCGACCAGACACCGGCGTCGCGTCGGCTGTCGCTCGCAGAGATGCTTTTATTGTTATATGTGAGCGCACGCGCGCGCGCCAACTTCGTATGGTGGCGCCCAATCGCCTTGCCAACTCTCTCATCGCTACGGATATGCGCACTGCAGATTGAAAAGTACCGACGCCACACTCTTTTTTTATTTTTTATCGATTCGAGCTCTCGTCACGAGCGTCTCGCCTACATTACTTCCCACGAGTTTGCTGACTTCGGATTCTGATGGGGAATCCATGGATTATGTCGAATGACACCGAAAAGGCCGAGTAACATCGTCCGTCATCCATTGTACGTACGTACAGTTCATTTTCGCGATCGCTTATTCCGTCGCTTTCGGGGCCCACCTTATTGTTCGGCGGAAATTTCTCGCATATGTAACTACGAGTCCGACGATGACACTTCAGTCCGGATGCGCGTAAACGTTTGCCTCGCGGAAGCGTCAAATTGTAAGCAGGTTCGCTGCCGAAAACGACCCGAACGTATCTAAGCCGTTCCTCGCGCTGCGCTGAATTTTATGATTTTACGATTATTGCTGCCGTTGTTTTCCCGCTCGTCTCTAGCCCGATTCTTCTATCGACCCTTCCAGGTGTCGTGGGCCTCACGAGAAGGGCACGACGAGAAGTACCTTCGCACATTATACCTGATATTCAAGTTTTCATTGACCAGTAGACACGATATATTGTTTCTGGTGGATTAATTTTTGGAGAAATATTTCTTGGGACATCTATTTTTGCCTTATCGAGTATAAAATATTCGTATCAGTCGTCTAGCGAATATTTCACCTGAGTGGATACGTACAGATATTGATAACGAGATCTCGGATGATGAGTTACAACTCGTAATGCCAGGTTCTCGGATTTATGTGACACGTCTACAATTTTCAATTCTATTTTATTATTTTTATTATTTTTCATATTTTCTTGTTATAAAAACAAGTGATGGACTGCTGACTGAAGCTGAAACAAGTTTATTTTCAACCGGCTTTGGATGTAAGTATGTAACTAGATATTCATCTTTCAATACGGAGGAATGTATTGAAGAAGAAGGAGACTGATTGGCGCTAACAAAGGTGATAATACACCTAGCACACGAAGTTCCGAGACAAACCCGTAACGATAGCCAAATTCGCAACGACATTATATTCGACCTCGAACTTTTCAGTTTGACGTGAGTAATATTGAACAAATGTATTCCCGCAGATAATCGCGGAGTTTTCCTCTCAGATAGTCAGAGTTGAAGATTATTCGAGCAATTAAAATTTGCAGCTTGAAATAAATAGGAATCCATACGAATGAATGTTTTTCGATTAAAACGAAGAAGATTGATTCGGATAATTATTCATTCATTATCCATGTTACATTCTCTTTCTCCCAGAAATAAATGAGCGAACGTTATTCCGAGACTCAAAGATGATGAGTAATCGACGAAGGGAGAGAGAGAGAGAGGTAGAATGATAAAGTATGCACCTCGCATAAGCAGGAGATATCTTGAACATCAGCGAAAGGTGGATGAAATATAAATTTTCATTTGAATAAATCTGATTCGTAACTAGCGACGGAGCATTTGTATATATATTCAAGAATATACCTCAAACTTTCGCATTCGCTCATCTCCGCCGACATATAATTGTGGGATTACGAAAGAGTGGAAAATCGTGCTCGACGCGCGCTGGACACATTACAACCTCACAATTGAGCCGCGATAATTGAAATCGCGGCCCGTGCGGCGCGGATCGACGCGCGAGTGACGTCATCAGCCGCCCCCGTGTGAGCCAGCGTCCATTAGAGACAAGTATAAACGCTCGCGCGATCATCCCGCTCGTGATGCATATGCCGGAAGCCCGTCACCCATACACACACACACACCTTTACCCGCGTTATCGCGGGCCGAGCCAAAAGTCTCGTTCGCGGGGCGGAGTCCCACTTATTACATGGGCGCATGACGCGTAAACGCGTCTTTCTCGGCGCGATTTACGTCGAACGAGTTTATGGCGCTGCGTAATTTATGCGACGTGCCTTACCACCCGGTACAATTTATTATCGCGCTAGTCGCGCGAGTCGTCTCGCAAGTATGCTGTTCAACTGGCCCGCGCGACTGAATGAAAATTCAATGTACGCGCGCGCGTACGCCTTGTCTGCATAAGATTATTACGACGCTCCTTACCGACACCAGATAGCCTTACGCAAAATCAGTTAATTTTCATAGCTCCCAGACGCGTCAGTCTGACTTATTAGATTCTCCGAGGAGAAACAAAATCGTGGTTCTTCAAAGTGGGCTTGAGATAGTCCCACCTGAAAGCAATGCTCTTAGCGTATTTTGAAAGAAAGTATTAAAAACGTCTATGACCAGATATCGAAAAGTCGCAATGGGTCGAATGGAAACAATTTGTATACATTAGTTGTGTCTCATATATCACGCCAAGGCAATATCTATCGTATGGTTTGAAAAAGAATAGTTCGAGAACGGTCTATAAGGAAATAGTCGTACAAAAGCTACTCGAGACACCCATAAGATCCTTGTAAACTGTGTCATTCGTCTATTGAGGTTTTGGGTGACAGCCCGAAAACAAACAACGATTTCGTGCTCTGATTTGCATATCAATGGAATAGAGTAGCTCGTCGCGTTTCAGCCCGATTTTACAGCTGTCGAGCTGTCGAACAGATATCGCATATAGGATGTCGTTTCATCAGCGACAGAAATCCTGGCTTCCAGTAAATATTCACGCATTCTCCGAATATTGTGAATGAACAAACGTCCGTGCGCGGGTGCCACGAGTGTGTCGCTCGCGGATGCTGGGCCAAATCGATTATCGGTTTCTCGGCAAGCCGATCGATCAAAGTTTAACGAGCAGCGGGTGTGGGTCCCGCGGCCGGGGCGTTATATCCGCCAAACGTTCGTTATTCCGAGCAGCCCGCGAGTCGGGGGCCGCGATTCCGTGTTTCGCTATGTATGTACAGACTGCCTCGGTGTTTTATTAAGTTCACGGCCACGCGCGCGCTCGCGCGCGAGAGATGCATATCCGGACTGGCTTTCGTGATTTACACTTATTTTTGCCTGACACGAGCCGCGGTTTACTAGAGCTTCACGCGGCTCTTACTTTCCTATCGCTGTGTACGATATTTCGATAACGACGCGTGCTCGTCTTCGAACAGGAACTCGTTTGAGAAACTCGCGTTTGAGGAGGAAAAAAAACTCTCGACAGCCATTGGATTATCACGCCGTTGGTCGATTTTGTGCCAGTAGAAGGAAATCACGCTTATCTCCTGTTTCAAATTTGTTGCGTTACTATTTATAAGCGGTATCGAAAAGCGTTGTGGATGGAATACTCTGCTTTGGCATCGTTATTTATTGGTTCTCCAACAACGTGGATCCTATAACGCCACCTATGTGTCGCTCCCTCGCTCGCTACACAATAACGATCGCGAATACAAATGCGCGGCTTATGCATAATTTATCGAAGCTATCGCGAGCTGTTTTTTTTAAAGTGGAGTCGAAATAACTCACGCCTCGACTCGGCTCGCTATCACTATAGACAATTTCGAGATGGCCCAATACGCGTTTCACTCAATGTAATTACTGACGGTGTGATTGATTGGATCTCTCCTCTCAGCACAATCGTATATCAAGTTTTTCAACTTGATATACGATTGTTCGAACGAACTATATAATTTCAGCCTATTCTCGATCCCCATGTAACGATAACGAAAATCTGCCACACTCGACTATATATTACACCCTGTCTTAATGTCTGCTCGACGCGATGAGCCTCGACGGTGAGATGCCGTGTACGTTCCCAAAGCCACGGGGTCATTCAAAAATTCGCTCGTCATATTTGTGGCCTCGAAGTATGCGTAAATCACCGGCGGCGTGAATCAGCGACGCGTAAGCCGCGCTCATCCGGTTACTCGAAAAATCGAGCCCGCGGCACACACACACATGCACCGCGGCGATAACTCAGCCTGTGAGAAACGAAGTTTTACCCGTAAGATCGCTGGCTCGGCGAGGTATGCGCACCTGCGACTCGCCAAGGAACTTCACGAGGCTAGGGGGAGAGCAAGAGAGAGAGCCCTTGTCTCGTCGCAATTTGCTCGGAGCCGTTGCGCAACGATCGCCGCTCGGTAATTGCCGAGTGGACAGGACATAACATCCGGACGGCGGCGCAGCCGAAACATTTGCGCGCTTCTTCGGCGGAATTTGCTGGCTCGGGCCGTACGTATATATACATCGCGTTTTGTGTGCCACGCTCGGGCGAGCTCGCGGTGCTCCGTACTGCTGCACTTATCGCCGCCGCGAGAACACGGCAATTAGCATGCGCGAGCCTACTCAGCTATATACGCTTCTTTGTTGCGCGGCCGTGTGTATCGCTGTACCACACCGCGCGAGTGTTTTCTTTCGACCGGGCGACCAGCTTCTGCCCGCGCGAGTGTGTATATGAAAATGTTTCGCCTCGCTCGTGGCCTCGATCGTGTTTCATGGAAATAACTCGTGCGCCAATGTTAATTTTCGCGAACAAGCCGAGCATGCATTGTTAACACACGGTCCGAACGCTCTCGCGTATACACACACGTGATAAAATTCTCTTTCCGATCGAGCGACCCCGGGTCTAGCCAGTGGTTCGAAATCGGCGAAGCGCGCGCGCGCATATCTATCGAGAGATCTTGGAGGGAAATTTTTTCAACGCTGTACACCGCGGGGAATTTGTGGAAATTAAGAAACGGCCGCTGGCGGCCTCGGGGGGAAAGTGTGATAATTCAATTCGATCCGCAACTTTCGCGGTCTCGTTCAAAAACGCGCTCGCGCTCTAATCTCGTCGCACGTCTAAAGGCCCGTTATCTCTCCACCGCTTATACACGTATACGTATACCACACGCGTGGATGTCATGTCGCCTGACAATGTGTGAAATTACAATGACGCGCGCGGCCAAGGTGTATCGGCCCGGCGAGCGCTCCGATGGCCACGCACTCTCGCGTATCGGCGGCCGAGTTGTAAACGAGCGAACAAAGCGTGGGGCAATCGCGTCTTGCGCAACCGCGTAAACCGCGTCAAAATTAACCGACTGCTCGCGAGTCGCCCAAACGAATCGCCCAGTTGGCGAAGAAGAATCGGGATTCTTCCGCGATTATGCCAGGTCATTCATATACACAGGAGCTGGGCAAGGACTCACCTGCAGGACGCGTGCGATCTGGCCGGCTGTTTGGGGGCGGCCATAGTCAGCTGCTCCTGGTCTGCTCAAGTTCGGCTCACGGCTGGGCGCCAAAGTGCCGGCAGCCCGGCATCCTAGAAGAGGCGCTTGGCGTCAAAAACGTGTCACTGGGTTACATTGTTATCTGCACACGCGCCACGCGTGGTCGGTACGGAAGTTTGGTCGCGCTCCGCGATGAGCCTGATAGCGGGAAGGCCGCGTTCCTCCTCTGTGGCTTGCGCTTATCGAGAGCCGATCAATTCTGGCTTATTTTCCCCGGGCTTTTATACACAAGCCGGGGCTACACACGTGTCAACCGCGAGACGCACGTGACTCTCGTCGTGTAATCTACGCGCGAACACAAGATCCAACAGGAGCTCGACGATAAACCAGCGCCGCGTGAAACGAGCGCGTGAAATCGGCCGCGAGCGCGCGCACGGCAACTTGTCAAATTCAAACTGACGCGCGAGGCTGGCTTATCGAGCGCGAGGATCTCGCTGTTATCCGCCAGATGTATGCGTCAAGATTGTCAGTGCAGTATAAGAGGCTCTCGCGCGATAAAGCGTTGCATGTGGACATATTTATCCGCCGAGCGCAGCGTGCGTCGAGTATCATGGCATTGATGAATCGTCGCGCGCACAATATACGCGTGTCGGTGGAGGCGCGCGTATAACGATGTACCTGTTGTGCAGCGTCGGAGGCCCGGGCTGGGGAAAAATCGATAGCCGTGCAGTCGGCGCAGCAGCTCAGCGCCGCTCGGGTCCGCCGCTGCTGCTGCTGCTGAGGCGGCTCAGCTCCTCCCGGCGCCACGGTGGAAAGCTCCAGACCAGCCGGCGCATAGCTGCCCCGTCTCTGCGCCGCCCGCGAAGCTTCTGTGTATATATACCAACCCACACACACACACACCAGATATGGCTGCTACTCCGCGGTCCTCACCTCGGCTTATCGGCCTGCACAGAACGTCCCGACTTCAGAGCTTTTCCTCGTGGCTGCCGCCCCGTGAATATGTATAGACGCGACCCGACTATATTTGAATTTTTACTTATTCGCACGTCCGCGTCGGATCGGAGCGAACGAGCGAGTCGACGGGGGGAGAGTCGGTCCGATTGATCCGAACGCCGCGCACTGCGTTCCAATCACACTGGCTGGGCTGTGCACCGGAGCCGCGAGCGAGACGGCCAGGGCTCGTGGAGGAGGCTCGCGAGACGGGGGAGAAGCCGAGTCGGGGGCCAGCCGAGGAGAAGAGCAGACTTACGGGGGCTCGCGCGCGCGCAAGCGTGCGCAGAGAGAATGCACGAGTCTGGTGGGCAAGCGCGTCGAGCTGCAGTGGCGGTGGCGGAGGCACTGGCACGCGATCGATTCCGGCCGCGCGGCCAAAGGCCCGCGTAGTCTGCGAGTGCGCGCCGCTCACCCGCCCGCCGTCAACCCCGACGTGCGCGCGCGCGAGCCCACCCGCGCTTCACTCTCTCTCTCTCTCTCTCTCTCGCTGTAGCGCATTTCCAACCACGTGTGCCCCAAGCTCAAGCTCGTGTGTATATACGTGTACTGATGTAATCTGAATGGCATGCGTCAACCCACCCCCCCCCCACCATCCCTTCGCACGTACTTTGCGTACTCTCTCGATTCCTCGTGCTGCGGAAAATCTCTGTAGATTTTGAATATGGCAGAAAATAGTCAAAAAAGGTTTATCAGTGAAAATTGTATGATTGTTATGAGATATTCGATGATTTCTTGAAAATTAATGAAATTTCATTCATTTTTGCCAGCTATGCAATTTCTACTGTTTGAAAGTTATAGAGACGATTCACTTTAATACACTGACATTGTTTGATATAATAGCTGAGAGGCTTCGCACTCCGCTACTCCCTTGAAACTCCGAAGGTACTCACATCATTTTTTAGTACTTCATCCAACTGAATTTCAAGGAATTCAGCCCTTCTATCTCATCAGCTTCTTGTGTTTCAATCCAGCTTGTCCTAATCTGAGGAATAATTTTTGGTTAATATGGTCAAGGATAAAGAATACTATTCATCCATAAACCCGCAATACTCCATAAGAACTCAGTGGTACTCCTTCACAGAGTACTGAAGTAACAAGTCTCTCGATAATATCACTGTTTATCTGCTTCCACTCCAGTGGTCATGATAATTTTACTAATCACTCAACCCCAGTGCGAATTCAATTCTCTCGAAGTGAATTAGTCTTCCACTCTTATACTGTAGTTTTTCGATTTAAAGAATTAAAAGAGTAGACTCTTGGCTTGGATTTTCTCGTGATCAGGGTGCACTATGAATAACGGCATATACTATTTTGAATGGGTGAGAATACGCTGGCAGATTCAGTTTCTGCGGCTCGATGCAGCGAGAATTTTATCCAGCCAATTATTTATATAGCAATAATTGGCAATATATTGCAAGATGATCAAAGTAAAACACCGGAGCTATATAGTATACATATAGAGAATACATAGTCACGTTTGTTTGGCAATAAAATAGAATGATGGACACTTTGCAAAATGAATCTTCAGGCTGGCGTTCTTGAAATCGTTTAGACGAAAATTACGTTACATCGATCGTTTTAGATTGATACGCGAGGTGTGCCACTTATAATGTATGTGACGGGTGCACAGCCGCAATGCGCCGCAGCCGCGCCCCTTTTCAGCATCATCAATTTTCATCGTATTCAAGGATACAAGGATAATAGGATGATTCGGGGAATATCCGCCGAGTTTGAAATGTAGCTTTTTTGCGAAATTGCCACTCGATCATTTTACGCGATACATATTATATGCTCGTCGCTCAAGATATCAGCCATCGCAAGGTTGTAAATTGCGCGAGGAAATATAATCTCACGGACGGCTTTTGAAGAATTCATAAAAATTCCAGCTGTGTCGATTTGTGTACTCGAAGCAAAATGTATTTGGATTGCAGCAACGATATTTTCCATGGGCGATCTTTGTTCGGGAAATCAGAATCACGGAACAACTCGTCGTACCGCACCCGCTTCGTTCATAAGCAGCTTTGCGGAGATCATGTGTAGCAGTAGCCCCTCGCGTCCGCCCCTGTGCCACCGCAATAATCCGCCTCATTCTGGTAATTTGACATTTCACTCATCGGGCGATCCAATTAACTTTGGTTGGGGGCTTTTCCGCGCGTCCCATATGCTCGTTCCAGCTGTCCCCCACGCCCCTGCTCAGGGAACGTGTCGCGCTCCCTCGTCACCTCGCGCCCGCGACTCTTACGAGGCTTGCGCAACGCCTGAGAAAAAAAAAACCCAAAAAGAAAGTGTCTTATCTGTCGCGTAAATCAACGCGTGTTTCTTTTACGAGCTCGCTTGCGACAAGCCTGTGAACACACATAAATATATTGTCCGGGGGGGAAGGATTCGAGAGGCGAGAGAGGCGGGCTTTGTGCAGCGGGACCAGACGAAAAGTCACGATAACACTGTGCAAACCTCGCGCGGCGCAGCCTCGCGATTAGCCGGGGTGTATATAAAAATGAGCGCGCGCGAATTTTTGCGCCTCGGCGTAATCTGTTTGACAAGTGCGCGCTGACAAAAACAGCGCCGCGCTACTCGCGCTCGCCAGCCAAGACACGCATACACCGAAGCCGATATCGAAGGACGCTCCAACGAGAGAAAAAGAAAATACCCGTTCCTGCGAGCAGAGCCGCATCCAGTGAGTCCGAGTTCCTTTCCTATATATGTAATCTCCACAACTCGTGCGTATATACATAAACTCGCGCCCATGCGCGTCTCTCGCGGATCCGAGGAAGCGTGGGACAAACGGCGCGTCTCGTTTCCCCAGGCCCGATTCGATTTGGTCGTATTTTTGCCGAACGAGTTTTTGGTTGGTGCGCGCAAACAACGACCTTTTCCATCTACAACGACTGGACGAGCACCGGCGAGAACCGCTCCGTCGCGCGACGAGCTTTAACCAAGCCTCCAGACGCTATCCGCTATTTAATGGGAGTGCAGCTCGAGCAATCAGTCTCGCTCATCTCGTCCAGCCCTTTGATTATGCCATTAAGCTCGACGCGGCGATTGGGGCCGCCTGCGGTGTGTGCGCCGCGGCCATTCGTTGGCCGCGTTGCAGCTTCCGCGCGGCTCGACTCATCGATCCCATTGTTTTTCGCAGCTCTCCGACGGTTTGTTGCACTCGACCGTCCCGACTAATTCAATCTTCATCCCCGCTCCGCGCGTATAAACCCGAGAGCTCCAGACGATCGCCTCGCGCTTTCACCTCGTGCGCCAGCCTCGCGCTTCTTCGATTTAACGGCTGGACGAGAAAGGACGAGGAGGGATTTCGCAACTCGGCTCCCAGGCAGTTCTATCGTTCCCCGTTCACTTACGAAATCGGAAGCCAACTTTGGATACAAGTCGTCCGAGAGATCGATACGTTTCACCCATTTGATATACGAGTAGGGGACCGCTTTATCTTCGGGTCTCACATCTCGATGGAACTCCTTGAAGGATTGTTTTCGGTTGCCCAAATACAGAGGATATCTGCAGTCATTCATCCTAATAATATGTATGTACGTTATTTTTCGTGATCAGCGATGATATCCGGTATGGCTCAAAACGTTATAGGATAAACGAGTGCAGATATGAGAAAAACAAAGTACCCAAGTATAAGAAGAATGAGCCAAGGCTTTCCCACTGTAATCTTGCGAAGTGGATTATTGAAAATTCAACTTGGCAGTAAAGACGGATTCTTGTCTGGCCAGAGCTGGCAGCATCTACTGCGAGACGCTGACCCGAATCGCATCGCTATAATATACACGCGCGCGCGAGCGAGCGAGGCGCGCTTCAGACAGCGAGGCTTGGGGCTTTCGGCTGGAGCGAGTCATGCAGCGCGCGCTTGGCGGTGGCGGTGCATTCCCCTCTAATTACGGGTCGCATGCACAAAGCGACGCTCGCGCGACCCGCAGTATGTGCCCGCGTATATAGTTGGGATGCCGCGTGCAGCAGCGGCACAGCCTCCAGACGCGTAAATCGCTCGGCGCGCGGAGGATAAATATAGGAGCTGCGAGCTGAGTCGCGGGCTCTCGCCAAAATATGTCCTGCCGCTTCCGCTTTCCCGCCGGCTTTGCCAATCGTTTATTTCGCTCGGTGTACTGTGCCGCCGCCGCCGCCGCCGCAACGAGTTCAAAGCAATTTGTACGTACCGAGTTTTCGCGGGACAAGTACCCAACTGAGAATTGGCTCGGGAACGATCATCGATCGGAATTTAATTTTCGTTGGCTCTTGTACGATATCTCGCGGTATTCGTCGGACGGAACTTTACGAGGGCTGATTCATTAATAAACGGCAGCGTATACGCAGTCGTGTTGACCATAAGGTTTCGATTTTCTTTTGATATATGACGAAAGATTAATTTTGCATTAACAGAAGAATACACGGATATTCGGAAGATGTTCAGATTTGCTTGTGCAGTAATGCGCTTGTAATCAGATGCTGGGAATTTTATCTGATCGTGTTTTGAGAGCCGCGTCGAAAAGTTCCAGGCGAATAGGAGACGTAAAACTCCGACTGCCTCCCGGCACTAGTTCTTGTTTTTTTTTTATCGGTAATGTTTTCCATTCCGAACTAGCCAGTTAAAGCTCGCAAAATTCCATGACCAAATTCGACTTCGACATGAGTCTCATAAATATTCAGAACGAAATATAGTGAAAAGACGGAATACTCTGTTGATGACAAATACACTTGGAATAAATCTTTTATGGGGATTTTTTAACGCCCATTTTTTAAAACCGGCTGCCCGTGAGCTCATCCGAATGATCAATCGATAAATGCAGTGAAAAATGAGGATCGAATGAATAACCTCTGCAAAGTCAAATTTTTCTTGCACATTCTGGAGATAAAGGTATATTAATTACTATAGCCAAGATTTACACTCGCATCTCAAACAGTTTGGAGATAAGCATTCCAAGCCTCGTCGCTCGTATCATCGTATGTACCAGCGTACCTCAAGCGGTTTAACGGTTGCTATATACAAGCAAATCTACTTCCATAATCATTTCAATCAATGAACGAGGAAAACCGTCAACGGCAGGATTTCTCGTCTCCGTCGTGGCATTTGGCATTTGCACTGGATGGAGTTTCGGTGTCCGGCTGTATCTCAGCCGGATAGTCGGGAAGAAAAAAAGATGGCAATGGAGCTCGCGACGGCGCATCAACGTGGAAGCGGTCCAGCGTGAATCTCGGCTGGTTGGCAGAGTACACAGAGGCGCGCATCATCCGCTAACAGCTTTCTAATCGGCTTGAGCTCTCGGACGCATACACACAGACACGCGGGCGCGCGCGAGTTACGTCGCCGCTCCGCGGAACAAGTACTGGCACCCGCGAGACTCGCCGGTTAATGAGATGGGACGGCCGATAAGGATACACTTAGCCGAGGAAAATTCGCTAGTCGCGGCTCGCACGTATATATAGGCTCGAGCGCGCATTTACCGGCCGGCTCCTATGTACTGCAGCAGCGGGTCAGCCCCGCGCTGGAACAGCTGGCGCGGTTGCGTAAGGACTGGCGCATGTTAATGGCTTATCTCAACGAACTCTATCCTGCAAACACGCTATTTATAGACGCGAATTTTTTTCAGACGCGCGAACGAATAATCTTGGGCCGATGCGTCGGCTGTTACTTTGCTGCGAATAGCCGTTCCTTCGTCGTGTTTTCAATGTGAGAATGGCCGGCGGAGGAGTGCGAAGGTACTTTGGGTTATGAGCGACGTGCTGTGCACTCGTCGATGCCCGGGGTCGTGATTCCTCCGCTCGCTTGGCTACTAAAGGCTTCAATCGATTCGCGAGAGGTGAGGACCCGAAAAGCCTCCGTTCGAGCGTCGCTCATGATCCACGCTTGATGCCTTTGCGCAACAGCCGTGATATAATCGTATTATCCGCGAGCTCGCCAACGTATACAGCTATGAATCGCTCGAGGAATCCGTGCTTTTTCATTTGAGCCCCCGGTTAGGTATATGTCTCTCGTCCTGTACTCGAACGGCTCTGCCAAGGTTCGCGTCTATACAGCGAGCGCTTTGTTACGTAGGTTAATATCCGCCGCAGTGCCGTTTGTCTTTGTTGCTGTTATCCGTAACACTGGCAGAGCTTGTGCGTGCGATGAGCTATTTCGAATCGTCAGAATCACGCGAGAAATTTTACGAGCAAATCAAAAGCTCTTTCGAGACGATCTATTATTATTTCGACTCGTGCATCATTACTTTTATAGACATCGTTGGTGCATTATATCACCAGTATAGTTTTTCTACCTGTATAATCTCTGAAAAAATTCAGAAGCTCTAAAACAAGAAAGAAAATGAAAGTATCGCTTCAATCATACTCCTACTATGCGTTTTATGCATGGCTAATTAGTAATGACGGCACGGATATATTTATTTATTTATTCCTTATTTATTGATTTATTAGATAACACGTGATATCTATCATTTTACAATTTTACATTTGCGTTAAAACATGATACACGATAATTTACGCATTCTGTTATCCTCAACTAACTATATGGAAAAGATATTTCTATTCACAGAATTGACTTACTATTATTGCAATTTTAATATAAATTACTTGCAAAACTTTTTTTTAAATTGAATTATTCTTATACATGTTAAACCAAATGTTACAGTTGTTTTCAAGTTTACTCAAGCTGAATATTGTCGACCTGTTTTTAAAAGACTAAAACTCATTGAGGAGTCCCTTGATACCGAAAATTAAAGGTCTTTGGATGAAATTTGTATAGTGTACATATAAAATAACTGACCGTACAAACTTGATAGTTGACAAGCTTTTAAATAACTACTTTAGAAAAAAATAACATCGGAATATTGTAGATCAGACTAAACATTTCAACTTTATGCCCCAAGTAAATTTCTCCGCGCCGAAGTTACAGGCGATTAAAAGTAAATAACAAACACCTGCACCGGCTGAGTTGCCCGTTACCCTTCAGAAACGACAAGAGCTTCCGGTACTTCAATCAGGTTTCAAATGGTACGGCATGAGTCGACTATCGGAGATCCGGCTCGTTATGATCGACATAAAACGTAGATGGCCGTTTCAGTTGCCTGGCCGTATTATACTCGCAGCCATCTTATTATACGCCAACTTACAAAGGCATGCAGGGTCAATTTTACGGGTCACCAATATCGATGAAACTTTGTGAAATCGTTCTTGAGTACCCAAATGGGTACTGTATCCATAGCCATTCTGGCCAAGCCTCGAATTCTCAGAGATATGCCCGAAGATATGAATGCTTTTGCACAGAATTTCAAAATAATGTATACATGCTACAAAGCTCCGAGCATCATTCATTTATGAGTGCCATTTGTCTGATTCACATATATTTTTTCAAATATTTTTAAAGGATTCAAGTTGAGCTTTAGTATAAAATCAATCTCATGTAAGCTGCTATTGTTTGAGGATGTATTGCAAACATATTAACACCATGCTTTCACCTGATTATACATTATTATCAATATACAAACAATCCGATATACATGTACTCAAATTTTATTCATCCTTGAAGAATTTCCAAAAATATTGTGATGATTTTATGGCACACTCTTCAGTCATATTGATGTAATCGAGATAAGCTGTTCTTGATAACTTTTTACATAAAGCTCTTTGGGTACGGGAACATCTCCGATCAGTGAGTAAATACATTTAAACGTAATGTTAGTACCTTTTCAGTCTGTTTTTTTTTTCTTCAAATTTGAAACAAACTACCCTGAGAACAGGCGAATTAATGAATGTTTTATTGGTGTGTGCTTGGCTTATGTCGGCAATTCTCGTATAAAATCTCACGATACATCTTTACAAATATATCGACATCTTATCCATTATCTCCAATAAAATTCCAGTTAATTTTTAATTGAAATAATTCATTCTTTTAGTTTCTGTTCTTCTATAATTAAAATGCCTGCATTAACATCTAGATGTGATATATTATCAATATCTAGAAATTAATATAAAAAGCCTCAGGATAAATATTATTATTATTATATAAAGGATAATTTGAAAAGCTGATAAATCGGTTGAAAAATATATTCGTAGATTTATTAGTACTAAACTAGCCAAGAAAGTTACCACTCAAGTTTAATGATTCCATAACCTGCTTCATTCTATATATACGTTTGCTAAAGTGCTCAGCTCCTCTAATACTTCTCTAGAAGCCTTAATAGAGCGATATCCATTCGCGAGTAAATTGTCATCCTCTTGGCCATGAATATCTAATCAAATTGAAATCAGTTCAAATGTCTAATTTAGTCCAGAAGTAATTGACGATAATAAGGGTGAACAAAGACCCCGAAAATTAGATCACGCTCTGGTTGTTTTAGCACGTACTCTATGCCAAAATCTTGACTGAATAAAAGTAGCCAGTGTTAGTTTTCTGGTCCATATAAAGGTATATCAACTCTTTTTTCAGAGATTTATTGGCCTTGCCACTTGGAACACAAGAGTTGAGCTCAATTCCTAATTAACTAAAGTCTACCCTAAATCAAAGTAGAAAAGTTTAATCATAATTGGTGACTGTTCAAACGTATAATGAGCTGCTCGCGGGTGAGCCAAGCAATAGATCTCTGATCCACCTGGTCTGTCAGATAGACTTAAACCACCGCATTGGAAGATTGAAGCTCATCTCGCCCGGTGAGCCGGGATTCCCTCGCGCACGACGAGCTGAGCCAGAAAGATTCGCTCGTATATGTATATATGTATAAGAGTGAGGGCCGATCTCTCGTCGAGATCTCTAGCGCCGGCAGCATGAAAACGTGGGCGTCTTTGCGGGGTCGGAATCATCGATCCCCAGCAAATACTCCTCTTTCTCTCTCGCGCGCTTGGCTCGGCATCCGCTATTTATGCTCGCTCGCGCACACCCACGATATCCACGAGCTCGCAGTTTCACGTGGGGCCCGGCTCCTCCTTGTACCGATCCCTTTCGCTGATCGGAATCCACGGCTGGTTGCCCTTTGATCCCGCGTGCGGCTGCGCATTATGCAAATTACAACTCTCCTGCGGCGAGATCTCGCCCCTCCCCCCAACGAGCAAACGTGATTTTTATCGGATTAACGGTGTCACGATTGTGTGCACACACGCGCAATTGTATTTATATCCATCTATGAATATTCTCCCGAGCCGATTGATTTGATTGCGTTTGATCTTTGCCCTACGTGAGTCCGTTATAAGCTTTGTGCTCGACTCTGCAGCTTCTGAGCCAACGCGTTTCTTCAGTTTCTCAAATTCATTCCTATCTGTTTTATGAAAGTCGCGTGCAGCTGCTAGAATGGAAAGAAAAGTATCCGGCAACCTTCGTGTTGTGGGTAAATTTCGTTGCGAAGGTGCGAGGAACGCTGCACTGTGCAAGTGGTGTTACGTGCCGTTGGAACTGAGCAAAAGTCGTGTTGGGCGCGCGTGAACAGCTTAATAAGGTGTTCGTGACCTTTGGATTCCAAAACCCAACTAGATTTTAGATCTGCAATGAAACTTCTTACTTTTCGCGTTTGGCCGAGTGATCGATAGACGCTGAACTTTTTGCGGGCACGCCGCTCACGTCGACTGCACAGTCGCGCTATACAAGCACTGCGGAACGGAAAATTCCGAGAGATGTTATCCTCACCCGGAGGGATAAATGTGTATTCTCGAAAGACTCCTCTTTCACCTTCGGCACTGTTTGGAATAATTGATTTACGTAATCGATCACGGGCGTGCACATTAGTTATTAATCGACGCTTATCGAACTGAAGGTTCACTTTGCACTGTAATTCGTGTTCAATCATCTGAGAATCATGGGCGTTGGCGATAAGCTGGCGAGAAATGTATATAATAATTTGTTTTGACGTTGCCCAATACAGATACAACAAATCTGGCTAGCTGAAAATTGGTCTTCGATCGATCAGCAATGTCGAGACTCGTAGTTAACGTCGTCTTCGTGATCTTTCTACACGTTTGCCTTGGCCACGATGCACCCACAGTCACTACTCGTTTGGGAAAAGTCAGAGGGCTCTACAAGGTCTCGTACCATGGAAGCGCGTACGAGGCATACGAAGGAATCCCATATGCCTTACCTCCCACGGGAAGCAGGAGGTTCCAAGTGAGTCGGAAAATATTACAATAAGAATGTATCGATTCGACCAATTCGATTTCCCTCAACTTCCTTCGGCTTATTGATTATTTGAAATTCAGCCACCGGAACCACTTGTGTATTGGCCCAGTGGAGAAATCAACGCGACGTTTAAAACGCGTTGTCTGCAACGGAGACGCGCTCCGAACTCCAGAGGCGATTACGTGATCGGCCAGGAGGACTGCCTGTTCCTGAACATATACACGCCGTTGAACAAGGGCAACAGATCGTTGCCGGTGGTGTTCTGGATCCACGGCGGGGCATTCCAGTACGGCGAGGGTGGAACGTTCGGGGCCAAGTACCTGATCGACTACAACGTGATCCTGGTGACGATAAACTACCGGCTGGGATCCCTGGGCTTCCTCAGTACCGAGGACGGCCTCGTGTCCGGCAACATGGGCCTCAAGGACCAGAGCGTCGCGCTGCGCTGGGTCAGCGACCACATCGAGTCCTTTGGCGGCGACCCCCGCAGGATCACGTTGGCCGGGCTGAGCGCCGGAGGAGCCAGCGTCCATTACCACTATCTGTCGCCCATGAGCAGAGGACTCTTCTGGACTGGCATCTCCTTCAGCGGCACTGCTTTCGACTGCTGGACCCAGACGCAGAACTCGCGCGAGAAGGCTAAGCAGCTGGCAGCGCTAGTCGACTGTCCAACCGACGACCTTCCAACGATGATACAGTGCCTGCAAGCTCGCAATGGCACTTCCATCGTCGACTCCCAGCTCCATTTCATGGTGAGCCCACGACACACGGAGTTACGCACATTCTTCTATTAATTATATACTTCTAGTAATTCTCGCACCATCGTAACTGGTTTTTCAGATATTCTAATGTCCCCTGATAGTTCAGTCAGCCGTGTAGACTGATGCCTTGTACGGACGTTAACCGTTAAGATTTTCATTTCGTTCACCATGTGTGCTAGTCTTTATAATGCAATAATTGAATCTAAGATGAATTTGAAAGTTATCATGTCAAATAATTGATTTCGTCGAGGAAGTTTTCAATTATAGATCAATGCTATAATGATCACCGAGTCAATTTTTAAATATCACGAACGCTATTTATATTAATCTTAACTGTATTTATGGTAATTTCTGACAGCCCTGGCACCAGAATCCATTCACTCCTTTCGGACCTGTTGTTGAAAAATTGTCTGACGAGCCATTTATCGATCGCTCGCCCATTGAAATAATCCAGAGCGGCGATGTACAAGATTCACCTTGGATCACGGGAGTAGTGAGCGAAGAAGGCCTCTATCCTGTGGCTGGTATGGAAATCCTGATGTATTATAGAACATATGACTCTCACTGTATAAAACTATATATATCACACATTTTCCCTCACTAGAATTTGCAAGGCATAAGGATGCAATGGAAGATTTGGACAGAAATTGGGAATACATAGCACCTCACCTACTAGATTTCAATTATACAATACCAAAGAGTCAACAAGCCAACGTATCGCGACTCATTCGTCAGCACTACTTTGGCAACAAGACTATTAACAAAGAAAATTTACTAACACTCACACATTTAGTAGGAGACAGACTGTTCATCGTAGATGCTGCGAAAGCCGCACAAGTTCAGGCAAAAGCCACTCGAAGTCCCGTTTGGTTTTTCTACTATAATTACAGAGCCAACATGAGTTTGAGTGACGATACGTCGAATAGTACGGAGGATATGGGTGAGCATCGTAATTATCAACCAACATGGAGATTATCGCATATTCGAATCAAACAGTTAACGTCTGTAGATAATTTTTGGATTATATCTTCAGCCTATTGTCTGAATTTTTCCAAGATTATCAGTTAATTATCAATAATTTGATGCATCATGCACTAAAGTGTAATCGTTGACGCTCCTTATACAGAGTAGCGCGAGTTTGGGAGCTCCTTAGAAGAGCCGACCGCTTACAAAGTTCCTTTAGGAATTAACACTTTTCCCCTGTTTCTTGTAAGGGCCAGCACGTTCAAACCTTTTTCGCCAAAATGATCATATTCTATCATATTCTATAGTAAAATCTGAGCGCGGGAATTGAATTTTTTAATAGTGAAATTGGAGATCGGTAATTATGTAAAAAATCAAAGATGCGATACTCTTTGTCAAACTTATTCAGATAGTTCAAGATTCCGATGAATTCACAGGCGTGTGCCATGGAGACGACGTGTTGCTTGTACTTGAAAATCAACATATGTTCCCGACCAGAACGAAAACTGATTTGGAAATGCATAAAGAATTGATCAAATTCTGGGTTGCTGTGGCCCGCAAAGGGTATGTTCAAAAGCTAAAATTAATAATATAAGAACGTGTATAGACTTAATTTTCTGTTTATAGAACTCCGAAATTCGGACCCAAATGGCTCAAAGTTGACCCAGTAAAAGCAGATTTGGATTATCTATCGATATTGGGACCAAACAAATATCAAATAAAAGTTGATAGAGACTTTGCACACAGATTGTTCTGGGATTCCATCGATTTTAATGAGAATAAAGTAAGGATATCATACCTTGTGGTATATCGTTCAAATGCTTACTAAAGTTTATATATAGTTTCAGGTTGAAAAGAAGAAAATTGTGAAGAATTCATCTAGTCGCCATTTGTTCAACGAAATACTTGCCTTAGGATGTGCAGCTTTATATTTCGTTTTTAGCCAGAAGTTATTTGTGTTTTAGTTTATGATATAGAATCATATTGAAATGTCTGTCAACTGTTCTTTCTAGATCAAATGAAAACTTTAAAAGTCAAGGAAAATAATTCAAATGCTATCTCCGGCCTCAAGTTTTTCTTCGGAATCTATTTGAGAACTTCATTTGTAAGATATCAAAATGGGAGACGCAAGTTTATTTAGATAATGATAAAAATAGAATTTTGTAAATATTTAATTTCTGGATTTCAAGTTTGTTAGCACCTATTCACTGATTTTTTAATTATTAGCTCAATCTTATTTTTCCTCCTCATTTATCGTTATGTATCCATTGTAATTTTTTTATTTCCGATTGACATACTTATTGAAAAATTATATTCCTCTCTATAAACCATTTTTTTATACATTCATTAATTGAAATCATATTTTAATCAAGTTCTAGCCATTTATTCTTCATTTTTTATGGTTACACGGCGCGGTCACATAACGTCATTGTTTGTGCAGCAAAGCATTACAATTTTTTTCAGAGGAACACTATCGTCTCATTTGAACATTTCTGTACATGCAAAATAAATAACGCCAACACTAGATCAAGAATTGAGGATTCTTCCCCCTTTTCCATTTTAAGGCGTATTTTTCTGAAAAGCGAGATTTTTTCGAGATATAAGGGATTGGATTCATGGAAGCTAGAATTCCCCTTCTAAGGAAAAAAAAAGAAAAAATTGTAATTAGTGCCTCTTAGATTCCTGTCCGAAAATTAGAAAAGATACTGGATTTAATTGAAAATTAGTATACATGGGCTTTCGAGGTCGCTGATCACGAATCCGGCCTCAGAATTTAATAATTTTAATTAGAGCCTCTAAGATTCCCGGCCAAAAAATGGAAAAGATACTGGATTTTATTAAAAATCTGTATGCATGGGCTTTCGAGGTCGCTGATCACGAATCAAAAGAAAATTTTCGGTACATTTCCCGCCCATTTAGCTCTTTAAACCACTCATTACTCAACTCGTCATTACTCTTTTTTTATGTAAAAACATTTCATCTTTCGATTGGTCACACCAGTTTTTCTGAAACTGTTTTCTATCCTACTCAAAAAGCTTCTTTTCACATCAAAAAAAATTGAAGCATGATGAATTTGGCATGATTTTTGATATTTCCTATTTTGAGAGTTCTGACCATTCTAGCGGCGCATAAAGACGCTCGGATCTCGTTTTAGTATTGAAATATGATGGTTGGTCCGAGGCGTCAGAGTACCGGTCATTTTTCACTCCAACCAGCTGGTTTTAGGACACTTCGAAGTTGAACACCGCTGAATTATCTATTTTTGTTTGCAATTTGTATTGCCGCACTGTAAGTATCTTCTACCAAATTCGTATATAAAATTTTTTTTTCAAATAAGGTTACTCAATTTCATGTAAAATAAGCTCATCTTTCGATTGGTCACATCAGTTTTTCTTCAACTATTTTTCCACGCTGTCAATACGATTGGTTTTACTGAAACTCAAGTGAGCTCGAGACTAAACTCTGAGCCGAAATTCAAAATTATAATTTACTGCTCCTATTATGAGTGAAAATTCTTCTAGTAGTTGGAACTGGCCTTTTTCTATATGGTGCTCCGATAATATTAGGATTACCGTCTATTTCAAGTGATTTAATCGATTTAGTCCACCAAGCCCGATTAAATGAATTTATTCGTCATAAGCAATTTTCGATAAGCGTATTCACGAGAATCCCTCACTCTGCCCTCATGGTGCCAAAGAAATGCCAGCTCGCCGTCAACCAAGGAGCTGAGCAGTTTTTCCAAGTCATTCCGTCTCCAGCATTTGAACTAAGAACATCATCCGCTCAATAGAATATCTTTGAGAAGAATCATTCAACTTTTTATTCGACTTTCTCCCTTTTTGAATATCATATACAAATCACACATAGATTATTCGAATGCAATTTTAAATAACAATAATTTCGATTTTTAAATAACAGCTATTTCGAATTAAGTTTCGGAATAGCGCGTCTATCCGCAGACGCTCGTTTCCGTTATCTATTGCTTATATTCCAAGAAGATCTTTATGCGAGTTGTGCAAGTTACGGGGGAATCACTCATGTATATTCTGGAACGAGAGGAAAAAATAATATAAAAAAAAAATTTGTTTTAACGATAACAGTCATCACTTGAAAAAACAAAGATTATGCTTAGCAAGATAACTTGAAAAACTGATCTCATTCAACGATATTCGGTTGACTCGCGCGAGTGTTCTAAGGAAAAATGCTCTTATATTGTTTATTAATTTTATTCGTGAGTTGGATAGGAGATACTTTTTCGAAAGAATCATCTCCTGTAGTGCAGACTCACCTAGGAGGTATTAGAGGATCATATAGAGAGTCGTTTAGTGGAAGGAGATACGAAGCTTACGAAGGTATACCTTACGCACTCCCTCCTACGGGATACAGACGATTCAAGGTAATAAAAATACGCTATTACTCATCATGCACCTGTAAAATATTCTAATAATTCCCGAAAAGAATCCTTTACGGTTGACTTGAGTGAGATTCAATAATTTAGAAGTTTTTCATTGTTGCCTAGCCACCCGAACCAGTCGTGAAATGGACTGGCAATTTATCCGCTACCAAAGTGGCCAGTGGTTGCACGCAGTACGCACAGTATCCCGTGGATAAAAATAATAGAGTCGAAGGAAATGAAGATTGTCTTTATCTCAATGTCTACGTACCCATCACCAATCGGACCACACCCTTACCGATTCTGTTTGCCATTCACGGAGGGGCATTTCAATTTGGCAAAGCATATACGTCGGTGCAATTTGTAATGGACGAAAACGTCATTGTTGTCGCTCCAAACTATCGAGTCGGTCCTTTTGGTTTCCTCAGCACGAAAGATAACGTCGTGCCCGGCAATATGGGCTTGAAAGATCAGAGTCTAGCTCTGCGTTGGGTGTCGGAAAATATAGGGTACTTCGGTGGCGACGCTACGAGAGTCACGTTGATAGGGAACAGTGCTGGAGCGGCGAGCGTCCACTACCACTACCTGTCGCACATGAGCAGAGGACTGTTTAGGAACGGCATATCATTCAGCGGCACGGCTCTTGGTCCTGGCAAGCAGACGGAAAACGCACGAGAGAAAGCATTCAAATTAGCCGCGATTCTTGGATGTCCCACGGGAAGTACAACCGAAATAGTGGAGTGCTTGCGCTACAAGCCGGCTCGATCTATCTCTCAAGCGACCAGTAACTTCATGGTGAGTTGTTCTATCCCCTTTAGGTCCACTTGCTTTGTTCTTACTCACGAGCCTGTCTTCAATAGCCATGGCTGTACAATCCGTACACTCCTTTCGGCCCGGTTGTCGAAGAAAACGGAAACAACCCATTCATCGATCGACCACCCATTCAAATCATCAAGAGCGGTGACGTAGCTGACGGATTATGGATTACTGGAGATGTTAGCGAAGAAGGACTTTATCCAGCTTCAGGTATGTTTTTAGATATCAATGTAGCAACTGAAATTGATTTCGTATATCTTTGCATCAAGGCAAAAAAGTACCGTCCTGGGATTCGATTGAAAAAGGCAGTATTTTGAAGTTTGGTTGGAAGTTTTTTCTCACACTGGAATTCAGTTGATAGGACTGGCTTCTATGAGAAATAGTATATATTTCTCAATTAGACTCTAAAATGGTACCTTTTCTAACCGAATCACAAAAGATTACATTTCCATTGGAAGGCAACAAATTATAATTTCACTTTCAACCAACGCGTAGACTTCATCAATGACGATAAACTCTTGAAAGAACTGGACACAAATTGGGAGAGCATAGCACCTCATCTCTTGGATTACAATTTCACTGTGCCCCTCGAGATGCACGCACAAGTAGCGAGGAAAATCAGGAAGCATTATCTTGGTACAAAGCCGATTGATAAAAATACTGTGAAGGAATTGGTGCAACTGATCGGAGATAGACTGTACGTGGTCGATGGTGAAAAAGGAGCCAGGTGGCATGCCAAAGTGAGCAAGAGCCCAGTACTGTTTTCGTATTACAGTTACAGAGCCTCCACTAGCCTCACATACGGTACTTTGACACATGCATCCAATTTTATCTATGAATCCAATTTATTCTCCATTGAACACGAATATTCTACAGGTGTGGCTCATGGGTCCGATATGGCCAGGATTTTAAGAAAATATGATCCCTCTGTTAACATCAACCCGGAAGACCGAGCGATGCAGATTAAAATGATAGATTTCGTTGTTTCTGTTGCAGATAAAGGGTAGGTATGGATTGTCCGTTATTTTGAAATAATTAATAATCTTCTGGTCGCAATTACAGATACCCAGATATGGGGCTTAAATTCCCGTGGATAAAAGTCGATCCTACGAAGGAAGAATTTGATTACCTACACATTGCAGCACCTGCCGATATTAAAATGGGAAAGAATGACAATTTCGGACAGAAGAAGTTCTGGTCAACGATAGATTTTGATGAAAACAGAGTTTGTTAATTTCAACTTCATACGTGTTTTATGTACACAATCGAGTATAAGCATAAGTAAAGTGAAATGTGTACCCAATTGTTATATTGGAAATAAAATTATTTGGAGGAAAACGTCATAATTAGGCACAATGTATATTATTATTGACGAGAAATCGAATGACGAACAGAAACGAAGATCGCGGCATAAAAATAATGAGTATTTTCTTCGCGATGTCGTACGTTTTTTCCTGTTACTTTATGGCAGTGGTGTTTTTGATTGAGTTCATCCGGTTTAAATTCTTGCTATCATAGTTGACTGAGCCCGCACGTAAACAAGACGTGGCATTAATATTCTGCTGGTGTGAAAAGATCGACCTGGTTATTAAGCGCCGCTTTAGTTAAAAGCAGCGTATCAAGCCAACATGTGGACTGGACAAATTTACATTCTGGGCATAAATGTCACTCATCGTCAGACAGTAAGACCACATTGGACAGCACATGCACACACACCCACGACACCACGTCTGCGATGGTTTAACTCGAGTTAGAAGTACTCGTATTTGCCTGAATCATTCGGAATATATGAATGTAAAGTGTAACGTAGAAAGGTGCAACTCCGAGAGTAGACAAATTTTCCTCTTAAGTCATAATTCACAGAGCGGTGCATGTGCGTAAATATTGAGCGAGATAACAAACGCACCTCGTGGAAATCCAGATGAACTCTCGGATCTTCGGAAAGAAACACAATGCCGTATACTCTGATTATCATAATGTCCTGATAGATGCGCTCATGTATAAACGCTGACAATGAATTAGTGTAATAGCAGCCCGGTATATATTTTACGTGCACCCATGCGTTTGCCGTATATGTGCAGTACCACGCGGCTCAAATGGTTTCTCTCGTTCTCACGAGAGCTTATGTCCTCCCTCGAGTCGTTTCTTTATTCTTGTCATTAAGACGACGTTTCCGCAAGCCGCGGCAGAGGCGTGTCGTCAAAGGCTCCGAACACATCCATTATCTTTGCTCGCGAGCACTCGACATCTCGGCTGCACAGCCATAGGAACGTCGCGGATTGTCTTTTTTCCGATCCAAATTCAGAGTGATATTTTCATACTTCCGCTACTCGTCAAAAGCATGTATATATACATATGCAGCAGAGCCGAGGCGTGAAAATAAATATACGTGCAGAATTACCGATTGAAGTGGTAGAATGACTCGGGAGAATATGGGAGTAAAATCACCACCCCTCGAGTCGCAATGCGAAGTGGAGGCTTAACATTCCAGCAAGCGTTAGTTGGAATAATACGGACAGAGAAATCTTTCGCGGAGAATCTCGCGCACACGCGCGTGTGCACCTGTGTACATGAGAAAATTCCATCTGCACGGCTCTGCTGGCTCCGATAGCTCAATCGATTACACGGGCTTTATGGGAACGCCGTGCACTTTCCTCGCAGCCTGATTTATCACGCATTGTCTGCGGCCGACTGTTATGAGTGTGAAAGGTATGGACGCCGACCCGCGGCTCTTTGCTATTATAACATTCGTGAAACGAGTCGACTGTTAGAATATAAATACAAAACTAAGGGATTCTGAACTGACTCAATGTCTTTCATACTGGATGAACTTTGCGTTGAACGCTTCATACAAAGTGGCAGATTCGCGCGCGCGCGCCTTGAGAGAATATATTATGGAAATATTTGAAGATGATTATTTTGCATTCGGCATTCTTACGTTTTATTCGTGCGACTCACTTTCAAAAGTATAAAATGTCAAATTTTTTATAGGAAAGTATACCCATATTTTGCGAGCAACACTTATTCTGAAGTGAAACTTACTTTTTCAATAATATTGGTCCAATCAATATGAATAATAATGCTCAATAGCGATGGATATCTTTATAGAATTAGCTATATATGAAAGTACTCAAGTCCAGAACCACGACTACACCACCCCTGGTGAGAGGACTGACGTTATTGCTTCAACTTTGCTTTTGATTTACATTTTTTGAACTATAAAAAAAAAAGTAAACATCAATCTTGATTGTTTTTCATTGCATGTTTTAGATTATTGAATGTAAAATTGTTTTTTATGTATCGTCATCAGTTTCTTATTTTCGCGAGTCGGCTCTCCATCTTTCGAGTATCGCGAATTTCGATCTCTACTATCTGCTTGTGTTTATAGAGACAACCGCAGCCAAGCTAATCTATCACTGACATATATCGACTGTGCACTAACGTAAATGTACGGGTCTATGTGTCTATTCATTATATAGTCAGTTGACTGCCTGTGTTTATAAACAATAGCTCACCTAATCTTGTCGTGTACGCTGAGTTAACCTATTGTATAGCGTTTGGCGCGTTTGCGACTAGAGTAGAGTGTATCACAAGCAGTCACTGCAGGCTGGAAGCTCAGATGTCATTTTACATTTCACAGTCATTTTTCTAAGATGAAATAGTTAATAATGTCATTCTTGGGCAGCATGCAACAGCATTTCATCACCATGAAAAATAATATTTTTGCTAACAAAATAACGTTATAAGAAAAGTCGTCATCGTATTGCACATCTGCGAGTATTAAAGCATGTAATAGCCGTGAAGGGACTCGATTGATTTTTTTTCCAATCTCATTACTGGACGTTTCAACTGATTCAGCGATTCCGCGATTGAATTTCCAGCTACCAATCAAATCACGTTAATTATGGTTATATCACTTTTTTTTATATGAAAAATTCTAATCAATCTTCGAGCTTTTATGTATACTATCAATCGAGTGCATAGCTCGGTGTCGCACAATATTTTGCTGAAAAGTTTTCTAAAAATCCATTACCGAAATTGTGACCCAGTGGGAGATCGACAATGAATGTGGATCACTGACCTTTCCTCGTAGGAACGCGGGATCGAATTTCGTAATGGGTTTTCCATCTTTCCGAGAATGCCCTTTCATTCTCGAGTTGCACTTCTCTTCGACAAAAATAGTACGCTCCCCGGAATCCTCAACTCATTCTCTCTTTGAATAGTGACCATAGTGAGTACAACAGAATAACAATCAGCTGCCGAGAAAAATTTGGTTCGAGCTATTGACTGGTTGACTAGTGTATAGAAGCGGGTGCGATCGCGTGTAACAATCAGCAGCAGGTGCGGAGAGCCGGTAATGTGCCCATTTGCAAGCCGGCTTTACTTTTTCCCGAGCTTCCGGGCCCCCGACGGCGATCCGTTATCGGCCGCTGTATATATAGGTGAAAGTGCACGCCCGGAAATTTCGAGCCGATTGTCTTGACGGACTTTCGATTTTATGGGAGCAGCGCTTGATTGGAAATTTCGTGATTGGATTTTACACCGCGCGTTATACCGTGCGTAGCTAATACCCGTCGACTCAATGCCTCTGCGCGAGGGTATTGGTGTGGCGTGATATTGATGGTCGATAGTGAATCTTCACTTGTGCGAGTGTCATTGCTTGTTAACTTTCCATTTTGAAAACCGTTCTTTATGAAATGACTAGCTCTACACTTTTTAAAGTTCATCGTGAATATCAAAATCTAAAACATATATGCTATGGATACAATGAAAATCAAAATGACATAATCTTATCGATTCTGGTACAAAATCATTTAGGTAATACTCCAACTCGCAATTTCGTTATATCTCTATAGCATATTATATGAATTAGATTGTCCTCGCGGATAACTTTCATTCGACTGTACATTGATAGATTGTCTTTTCTCATTACGATTTGATGAAACTAGCATTTTATTTCCAATCTTGTTACGTATCCGTTTTATATATAAGTCCCTCAACTTTATTCGCCTACACAAATCTCATTGATTATTTCAAAGTGACATTGCTCAGTTGAAACCACTTTGAACAACACTGCGCATTACTTTTCTCTATATATTTATCCTCGATCGAAATTATCTTGAACGAAATATACCTGCGAAAAGCGGCTCTGTTGTATCAAAAGATAAGAGATGAAAATCTCAATGTAAATACATGAAAAGACTTTTAGCTAGAAACCGAGTCTGATGTCTCTCGTTTCGCGTGTTATAAAAATAGTGTAAAACGTCAAATTTTTTTCTCATGCGATATATTGCATGGGACTCGATCGATCACCAAATGGAATAATGAAGATCACGAACGCCCTTAATTCCGCGAGTTTTTTCAAACTATCATTCCACGTATATTTCCTGGTCAATTACGCGCGAGAGTATGTAACTCGATTGAGCTTAATAATAGACGCTTTCATTGAAACCTTGCTTTTTCACGTCTCTCTCTCTCTCCATCTTTCTTTCTTTAATCCATTGTCAACGACAACGTTACTCGTGTATAAGTACTTAAAAAAATGTATACTTCGTGAAAAGTTCTTCGTACAAACGTAGAACATATTTGAATTTAAGTTCGATACTGATGATATGATATGTTAAGTATATGTATAGACGAATATAATGTAGGTCATGAAAGTCTGAAGAAACGCATATTATTTGTACAGGCTGTCAATTAATGAACCTCGAATACATCATTTTATTAATGAGTGAGAAAAATCTTTCCGAAAATTTCAACATGAATCTTACGAGCAGGTATAAGTAATAGTTGTTTTTTTTTTATTGAGGTTCGGTCGCAACCTGCACTAATTGTATTAATTTGATTCTCCATACTTTGTATTCAGTATATATCAAACTCACGTGCGCGTGCGATTATGATGCGCGAGCGCGAAGACGTTCCATTTTAGGTTTATTGCACCTGCCTGCATTCAGCAGCCTTGATCTCGTCTTCTACGAGCCGCTGCACATGTCACTTACTTATAAACGAAAAATAAAAAAATGCGATATCATCAGACCGACCAATGCATTACCCGATAAGGTACTTACATATATTTATTGCTATACTATCGCTAATCGACAGCTGACGCGGTGTGTTATCCTCAATATTCTTCATGCAAATTCATTTCCAATATATATTTAAACGTTTCGAGATATGGATAAAGCCAAACTGGACGGGGAAAATCTTGTGGAAATTAGCCGAACTCGTACAGCCACAAACTATTGTCTACCAAACTTCGCACTCCGCAGTCATGCGATGAAATGTTGAGAGGCAGACGGTTGTTTGTTGGTTCAGACAAGCTTTATTTTACATATATACTCAATCAAATAGTGAACTGTGTTTCATATTATCTACGTACCCATATTCAGTTTAGAAATTCGACAATGTTTTGTGGAATGTTATGATGGAACCACACGGTGACAGTAAAACAAAAGGTTGAATGGAAACACTACACACATGCGTATACTTGTTGATGAATAAATACTGCTTTTGGCTACATCTCTATGGGGTTATTCTCACTAGCTAGCGAGGATAACCTCTGGAGAAAACAAAAACAAACAACCATATGCTGACTCACAACAATTTCAGCTGTTGGTAAGGAAGAAATTTTTCGTTACAGTGCAGTCGTCAGCTGGCGCCCTCTCTCTCTACCACGCGGCGGCGCGCGCTTGATTGTTGACTATGTTCATGATGTTTCCACTTTCCAAAAGTTGGTGGATTTGTCGTATACACGTGCTTGTGTTGACTCGTTATTAGCTTGGACTTTTTCTACGAGATATCAATTGAAATACCGTTCGATCAAATCTCATCACGTAAGTTATACAAATCTATAATCTTTCTTGCGATTTTCCGCTGATGTACTAAAATTAATTTGAAGATAAATGCGTGATAGATTTACAAGGTTATGTTTGGATGTTGTGCTACTCTTTTCCATTACGGTTTTTAAATAGTTTTTGAGAATGACATTTTCAAATGATGAATGTTACTTAACTTATAATTTCCATCTACAGCACAATGGCAAAATCATTGAGAAGTAAATGGCGAAGAAAGTGCAGAGCCGTAAAAAGAGTGCGATATGGTGAGAAAGAACTCGCCAGACTGAAGAAAACTCTAGGAATTGATGAGAATGCCCCCAAAGATGCAGAAATGAATGACATTGAAGAAATTGCCACAGGTAAACATAAAATTGCTTGTGAAAGATATATCATTATTTTAAATGCAGGGCAATTCATATTAAAATGAGTTATTGATCCAAGAATTCATTAAAATTTATGAATGTAATACGTCACATGATTATTCGCTAATTCTAAAATAGTTTATTTCAATTACTTTAGTTTGAAACAGAAAACTAAAAATATGAATACAAATGGAAGTTATATGCTACATATTTCCTTTTACTCTACAATCATCTTGTCAAATAAAGGAAATGCACAGAATAAATTAGTTGATAAAACAGCTTTACGAGAGTGCTACAAGTATTCCAGAAAATATATGTTATTATAAAGTATACATATTTATATAGAGTATAAATTAGTCTTACATTAATGAAGTTAAACAGTATCCAGGATTGAAATGAAGTGCTGTCCAAAAAAAATTAATTTTCGAATAAGGAATTAAATTAATCAAACATATTTATAATTTCAGTAACTGATGCAAAAACCATTAAGGAAGGTATCAAGAATAAAGAAAATGAATCTGAGACAGTTGTAGAAGAGAAAATGGACGATGGTACAGCAAGAGTATACAGCAAGAAAACTCTGAGAGATCAGTATGGAAATTATCCTGAGTGGATGAATCGTAGAAAAATATTGAAACACAAGAAAGGTCGTGCAAAGTCACAGAAAGCAACCACTAAAAAAGACAAAAGATTGACTCGAAAAGATAAGAAAAAGCAGCCAAACAAATCGTAGTTTTTTTGCTTTGGTGTGAAGTGATACTATAGATGTAAGATTATTTTCACTGTATAAAAATATTGTAAAGAATATTTTCCCAAGTAATAGTTATGTTGAACTTTTTATTGAAAAGTTTTATCCTAAAATTGAGTTCTTAGTACATAAGAATACCGTTATGGAGTAAGACACGAATCAATAAATGCATTGTAGCAGTAGCAATAAATTCGTATCAAAAATACATGTACAAATTCACTAAAAACTATCTCACTTTTACTCGCTCCTTTTTTGTAGTATAAAAAATCGGTCACTCGTCAGGAATATGAGTTCTCCTTTGACAATTTTCATGTTCACACCTGTCACGTGGCAAAAATGTTGATTCCACTCAAATATATATTGATCTACACCTAGTTCTCAGTCGGTTCTCTAGTTCTAAGACTCTGTTGGTCAAGTGTTGCATCTTCCGTGCCTCAAACTCGTACAATTTAACTTTGTTTCTCAATTCGTAAATCTCCTGATGCATCAGTTGCTGCAATGAATAATAATAGCATGAACTTCAATCAATTTTTCCAGCAGACACTGTTACCTTGACTCTTACCATGCTCTGAATACTTCGTCTAATCTCATTGATGCTATCTATGGTTGAAGAAATCCGCGTGACTATCTCACTCGTTTCGATCTCATTCTTTTTCTCTTTTGCGAATTGCTGTGAAAATGAGATCGACTGTATCAGTTTCAGAAATCAAGTGAACAAATTTTCGCCCTATGATTTATCTGATATACCTCGTACATTTAGCACAAACATTTATTTTTATTTATTTTTCTTTCATAATCGTGTGAAATTATAGGCTGAGTCCGCCTTTTTTGATCATCAAATTGAATTGGATTGTGTTGAGAAATTGTTTTTAATTTGAAAATTTACAATGTGGCAACAAAAAAAACTAATCGAGGTAAATACCTTCTCCAACTTGACAAGCCTTTGGAGTAACTCGTCGTAAGTATTTTCACCTTCGCCAATGCCAACCTCGTTTTCGGTATCTGAAAGTAACGAAGAGCCAGTTAACGAAATTCGACAAACAAGAGGCAAAAAATTCATTCGAGCATGCGATACCAACCACGAAATACAGATCGACGTGTAGTTGGAGCTATCTCCTCTTCGTAGTCGTCCTCCAAGTCGCGAGCCTCGGATGCAGTGCCATCACTATCTAAAATGTTATTAAAAGCATATAAATATACATTGAAAACGAATTCAATTCGAACTGGTGGCTTTAGCACACGGAACACCATACCATTTTTCCGGCATGAATGACGGTCTGGTTGCAGTTGAAACCCGTCTCTGCAGTAGCACTGGTAGCTGCCGGGAATATTTCTACATATTTGATCGCAGGGCTTTTCCGCAATACATTCGTCCACATCTGCAAAATAAATTCGTTTAATCGAGCATAACTTGATATTTTAACAACGAGACAATCAATTAAAAAGATCGCGACTGTCTTTTGTGTTGCGCGTTCCATTCAAGTATCTACGGGCTGATTAGTTCTGTGAAACACGAATAATATAACAACCACATCAGCGAGACGTCAGAATCGTCAAAGATCTCGACAGCGCGAAACTAATTTGAACAGTCGGACGTGGCAGGTCCGTTGCGTTGTGCGGCGCGACGCGCTCTGGTCAGCTGCAACTGATTTATGCTGCGGATTTGCGGCGGCAATCATACGCACCAGTCGCTCAGCTGCACATCCGTCATTAATTCTCGGGTGGAAGCCTCCGCTCTCGGAGAGCCGATCGCGTTAATATTACAAACCCGTGATCAATCGATCATGGCAGGAGCTAACTGGTACAGCCTGCCAGATGCTATGCTCATAGTCAGTCTCGCGCGCACAGCCGTTTTGAATTATGCAGAAACGAGCGGGCTTCTCGTGTTTATCACGTGACGGGCTTCCGCCGCAATCGCCCTCAATTTCGCTATAACAATTCGTTTGGTGCCAGGTAGTACGAGAATTACGCTCGGGAGGCTCTAACGTAACCGCGAGGCTGAAGGCATCTAAAAATTAATCTGCTCGCGTCTCGCGGAAAAGTTGAAGAATCGACATTCGATTATACATGTATAGCTCACCTATCTGGCAGTAGTTACCGGCAAATCCCTTGGGACAAGTGCATCTACCCGGGGATGAGCAGACGCCTCCGTTTTGGCATGGCACCGAGCACACAGCTGAAATCATTACATCAATCAACGGAATTCCACCCTTCACATATAATTATACCGATGTCCACGATTCGCACGATATTCTTCAAATTTATCTAGATAGTCACACGAGTTTACGGAATCGTATTTCACGAGTAGCATACAATATTTTATGTTATACGTGATCATAAACGCTCATTTCACGCATCGAATTCCGTGCGTGAAATGCGATTTCACACACTAGTGTGTAAAATCGCATCGGTTTCCGTGCGTAAAATATTACACGCACGGAAATCGATGCGTGAAATTCGCGTCTGATCACTTATAACATAAAATATCGTATGCAACTTGTGAAATGTGATTCCACGCACTCGTGTGACCGCCTAACACTCGTTCGCCGGCGACTCGAGCAGGCTTGTCACACTGGTGCGTGAAATCGCATTTCACGCACTAGTTGCATACGATATTTTATGTTATACGTGATCATAAACGCTCATTTCACGCATCGATTTCCGTGCGTGAAATGCGATTTCACGCACTAGTGTGTGAAATCGCATTTCACGCATGGAAATCGATGCGTGAAATGAGCGTTTATGATCACGGATAACATAAAATTATTATTAATAAGGTAACTGCAGCCAATTTGGTACGATTGTCAGATTTCGTATTTTCGGTGCTGTCTGAGCATCAGTCGCCCTCGGGAGCATTGAAAGAAAATTTTCGACCCCTTCCTCTCTCATTTACCCCTTAAAACTACCTTTTTACAACAGTTTGAAGTTTCACTCACTGATTTTTTCCCTTTTTTCTTATTTTACTATTCTTACTCACTAATTAATCAGGTATAAATAATTTTCATCTCTTAAAGTGTGATTACTATTTTTCCTGTAAAAACATCTCATTTCTCGATTGGTCATATCCGTTTTCCCAAAACTATTTTCTATCCTACTCGAAATGATCTTTTTCCCATGAATTATAAATGAAGCCAATTTGGGACGATTTCTCATATTTCTTATTTCGAGCGTTTTATGCGCTCTAGCTGCGCATAGAAGCGCCCGGGTCACCTTTAATTATTGAAACAAGATGATTGGTCCCAGGCGTTAGAGTGACAGTCATTTCTTACTCCAAACAGCCGTTTTTAGAACACTTTAACAAAGAAAGCTCATACGATCGATTTTAATGAAACTCAAGCGAGCTCAAGGTGGTTCCTCTGAGCAGAAATTCAAAATTATCATTTATTGTTGCATTTATGAATGAGAATTCTTCTAATAATAGTAGAACTGGCCTTTTGCTATATTGTACTCCTATACTAATATGATTACCGTCTATTTCGAGTGATTTAATCCATCTCAATATGTGATTATGAGTAGTATAGATTGAAAGACTCAGTTAAATGGATCAATATTTGAGAAATAAACGTTGCGTTTTTATAGACACTAGCTACATTCAGACGCGCTACGCGCGATCTACATTCGTGCGTTTCAAAATTATGTTCCAATCATTCACGTACGATAATCTTTTCCATTAAATTATCAATTCATTTACAATATTCGCATTTTTAAACCCTTTATTCATATTTCATTCAACTTTTATTTTATTTTCATTATCCGCAATTTTGAAACCTACATTTGGATTTTGGAAGCATCTGGCAAGGATTTGGCTGTTACAACCTCAAAACTTATCGTTCTTATGTTTCTTGTTCACCTGCATTCACTATCTATATCTATATTTACGCGAATCGTCACGTGGTTAGGTCTACACCAATCAAATTACGAGTTAAGGCGCTTCAATTTGACCCCCATCACTTTTTATATAAGGATGTTACGATGATTTAGATATGTATTTTCGAGTTGAATGTCAAAGTTTCGAATAAATATCAATGAGAACATGACCGAGAGTTCATTTCAATGTCAATTTGATAGTTCCTGTAGGCCAAGTAATTATGAAATCGTGCCAAATTGACTGCACGTGTAGCCGACTTGGCCCTTTTGCGTTTTTTTTTAAATGAACATTTTAAAATGGTCGGGTGATAACTATAGAAATGGTTTCTGATAGGTATTGAGCTAGCCTTCATGATACCGTTCGAAGAATTTAAAAATTCTAAGTTTATCTTAGTAGAATTTGCGAAAAACCCTTGGTGGTGAAGCATTGACTGCAGTTACCTTATTTTCGTATTCAGAAAGTGTATAAGCCCAAAGAAGAAGAATCCTTGTTTTTGAAAAAATTCATTTCGGAATTTTGATAATTATTAAATAAATTGAGCAAATCCATTTGGACGATTTACTCACGTTTGTTGCAACCAAAGCTGTGTCGCGTGACCTGCGCCCATCCAGGGCAGCACAGGACACCACCTGATTGGTCCGTGTTGAACGCTAGCCTACGGATCAAAAATCATTCATCGATTAATAATCGTACACGCGACCGCACATTCTTAGATGGCTGAACTTGACGAAACATTTTATGCGCTTCTTAGATATTCGACCAAGTTCAAGGATGAGATAACAATCGCCTGACATGTTAGGAAGGATCCGAGAACACATTGCATCCTGTCAAATTTTGACTTGTTATGAAACACTCTACACATGCAATATGATTGATATATCAATTGAACTCATGAATTGTTCTTACTTGTCCTGCGTTTTTTATTTATTTATTGATAAGATCGCGCACTATGGGAATCCATTCAAGCGAATCTAGTTTTTTTTAAAGCGTTACATTGAGCAATATGCAAACACCATTGGTTGAAAACAGCGAGTTATATAAATAACAAGATCTTCCGATGCTAGATCGCATGTCATTAACGAAACACAAGGAAATCATCGTTGCAGTTGACTTATGGAAGAAACGTATCTTTCAAATACTGATTCTCACCTGGGGATCCGATCCCTGCTATGATGGCCTATCGTTAAACTAGGTTCCGACGAGCACACTCTCCTCCTGAAACAAAAATCGTCTCGATGAAATTTCTTTAAAATAATGGGATTGCGTTAAAGTGCAAACTATGTGTGATGTGTTATAACGCGACGACGTTCCGATTGATTTTTTCCCCATCAAAGATTCTCTTATTTATGAGAATCACGCAATTCATCTGTTTTTTCCTTAATCGTCATTGACTCTCGCAAGCACTCGAACGTTGCCAGTTCCCGGGAGATATAGCTGGTGCTCGATCAATTATGGTGCGCGTGACAGGTGCATAATTAGAAACAGTTGCGCAATATCCCATATGCCTTGTTGCGCTTCGTCTTGCATTACAGCTTGACCGTCAGACCCCATATGAATATGTGCATGCGAAGAGCAGTTCTCGACCGTCCGAATATATATACTTTCTCCTCCCGCTACGAGAGACTCTTATACCGAGTTGTTGGTTTGAATTTGCGATGTCTTCACGTTCCATTAGTGGTCGTGAGAGTTTTTGGCTCGTTGCAAGGTTGTTTTATTCTATAAGTTATGGAAATTGAACATTTTCGAAAAGTCTACAGTTGACGCTTGTTGCTCGGTATAGAAATATGATCAGTAAATCATATTCCTATAAGTCACGTGAGATACGTTACGGAAGCAACATCATGCAACGTCAAACATTTTTTTATGGCTGTATGACGGATTTCATATTTGAGTTTTTCTGATTATCAAACTCTGATGCAGAATTCTGATACTTCCAATTCTCTATAATATATCAACAATTTTAGTGTCAATGTATATTGACCGTCTTATTCATTCAGAAAACGATGACACTTATCAAATTTTAGTAGCTTACAATGAATCGTGCGTGGATTGAAGTAGCTCATGGAATTATCCATTGACTTATAGTATAAAAAAATATATAATAAGTCAAAAAATATTGTGTATTCATAAAAAGACTATTTCGATTGCGGAACAAGTGAATTATTTTATTCTTCTTTTCTTCTTATCATTGTTGTATTTCAAAAATCTTTGCCAACCTAAGCTAACCTAATTTTTTATCATAAAATTGTCATAATAATAGATTATACAGGGAAATATATATCACGATTGCTCTGAAACGCGCTGTAAGAAGTGCAGTAGATTTTTCATGTAATAAAACTGAATTTTCACTTAAGTTCCGTGAGTTTTGTGAGTAAAACTTTCCAAAGCTATGAAATCTCATGAAACTTTCATTACGTAATAAATCCACTATAATTCCATTCAATCTTTCATCCACCTTCACACATTAATTTTTCACTTTCACGCAGTGGTCTTTCATTGTGTGGAAGCGAATCATTAAATATGATGACATAAATATAAATCATTGAAAATCTATAGGTGGCCCATGGCGTTGATTAAGGGGTCGATTAACCCGCACGAACGAAGTCCATCCCAAAGTAGCCAGCAGCTCCTAATCGCAGACGAGTTGGCGCGCTTGGATACGCGTGGGAGATATCTTCCCGACGCAGCGTAAGCAAAATGTATTCACGCCCGGCATTCATCCACGGATTGATTGAAAAGCTCAATTTTCTCCAACTATCGCCACGTCATTGAAAACTATATCTGCACAGAAATTCGAAAAAGAATTTGTGTTGCGGTATAGGCGCGCGTTGTCATGGGAAACTATTCCATATTCTCCATGTAATCGAGAAAAAATAATATATAAATTAGAGTATATATGTATGTGATACAATTTGCCGTTGAACAAACTTTGTGTAACAACAACCGTCGAATCAATTTCCACATTCAATCGTTCGGTTTTTCATTGCAATCGACTCAAGTTATCCATCTCGGCAAAGCATATTGCACAAACAACGATCGGTTTTTCCCATCATGGAAATTACATCTCGTACATTCGTACATGCACGTACTTTCTTTATACCTCCAGGTCTATGTACCCGTAGTCGCAGCGAGTAACCTAGACATACATTTGTCCACGACAATTTAGCTTTCGATTGTTTCAAACACACGATCTATTCACTCAATCATTCGCGTCAATTTGGAATGTGCACCTCTCGTGTGTATACCTGCATTCCTTTCGAATTATCCAGTTACAAAAATGCTAAATCTATTTGTCAAACCATCTCTTGATAAATACCTCGTAACCGACCGATTTTTGATTTTATCCTAATTTTAATCTGGAAAAATTCTAATATTATTTTGCCCCTGACCTCTATTTTTTATTGTCCCTCTCCGCGTTTAGCAATTGCAACTCAACGCACAAACAAAAATTATTGAATCTCGTTGATTGTTCAGTCGAGTTTGGAAGACGAATCAGCGATATTCCGCACTCGGGATAAATATCCGCTTCTCTCTCCG
The DNA here is from genome assembly GCA_020882685.1 of Aphelinus atriplicis. Lineage (NCBI taxonomy): Eukaryota > Metazoa > Arthropoda > Insecta > Hymenoptera > Aphelinidae > Aphelinus > Aphelinus atriplicis. The sequence goes on along the minus strand of CM037075.1, from coordinate 15,870,474 downwards.
ATATTCCCAAGAGAAAAATGAATTTGATTGGCTCGGAGTTTCCCAGGAGGAGCACGCGACGTTTAGCCGCTAGGCTCCTCACGAGCGCGCCGCGCAAAAAGTTGAATTATGAAATCACTTGATGGCAGGTTAAAGCCTCACGTTCGCGAGTCTCGGGTGAATAGTCGTCTGTCCGAAAACTCCCATGTACTACAGATAATGTGAATCTCTCACCAGTGGATCTATCACAGTGAAAGGAATGAATAAAAAGCAGTGAGTTTATACTATTCTCATTTTATTCCTGAATCTAAAATGACAACAAAGCACTCTTTGGATTCCCTAAGACTGTACATGTATAGAAGTATAAATAATGCAAGAATATCTGTATCGGAATTGCATATATATACGATGCGTACGATGCACAATAGATTGCACCAATCCATCTTTTACTCCGAAGCAAGAATTCTGCTACGGTAAAACGTATATATATATAGTCTCGCAGGAGCGCAACGGATAAAAGCATGTAATGCATTCGCCCGAGTTAATACAGCGACATTGCTCGAGAACAAGAAAAGGATATTATACCCGGAAAGAAAAGGAGGGAGCGAAGAATCGAGAGCGAGTTTTTGCTTGCATGTCCATAAACAGAATCGCGGCTGACCCTCACAAGGCTGGCATATTTCTCCCGCTCAGTCTTTTACACTGCGCATCTCGATATACCATGGATCATTGAATCCTCCTCTCGAACCTTGGCTATCGAAAGCCTGATATTTGCGTATCGATCTTTCGTATCTTTCAGTTGGGTTCGAGCTTTTCGAAACTAATTTTCGAATGGCTCGCGAGCAGTTCGATATTTTCTGTTATTGTTTGCTTGCTGTAGTCGGAACGAGTTTTCAAAGCACACTAATGTTTACGCAGGCGCCAATAACGAAACTTCGATCGATATTGAAAGGAAATATTGACTGACGGGTCTGCGCGCAGTACATTTTGCAATATTCAGGTCCTACTCGTATAGTACACGAATAACCGGTGGGGAAAATTGAAATTTCGAGACAAATACATTAAAACCGCTTTTGATATATCTTGGATTTAAAATAACGAGGAGCTCGTATTTCCTTAAATTTTTCAATATCCATCTAGCAACCCTCCACAGCCGCGGCCGAATTGATTTTCCTTTCGCGCGTGGATGCACGAGCACGAATATCCGCACGGATACTTCAGCGGCAAGATTTGAACATCGGATTCTGAACCAGGCTGTGATTTTGAAAACCGGCTCTCGCGATGAGTCATTCGCGCGTGTAACGAGCAAAAAAATAAGGGTATAACCCTTTGCGTTGCAGGAGATGCGGATAACGGGTGCGGATATGCGCGTAGCACTTTTAAAAATTACAGCGCCATGCACTCGGTTGGACCGCGGCAACGCGTTAACCTTATCGAAGGTAAACAGCTTCGATGCGCGTCGCGCTCGACGAAATAATACGCGCGCGCACTTCAACGCGGATATATGTGTGTTATATATACGCCGGCGGAGGAGGCAGAATTGATCATTTCAGTTTTGCGAGGGATGCAGGTAAAGTAGTTTCACAGGGAAAAGTCGTTGGGCGAGTGCAGCCTGGTATTATCGGTTGCAGAGGCCGTCGGTGTGTTGATTTCCGCCCGGCAATAATTATTCCCGCGAGAGAGGCTGGGAAAATAACTCGAGGCTCTAAACGATCTTTAGCCTCGCATGATTATTATACGATTGTTGCGCCATTGTATTTTTTTGAAATTCGTAACAGAAAAAAAATACGATTCTTCAAGTTTGGATATTCAGTTATATATTGGCACGCGCGCGGATAGGATCTACGGCTAATTACAAGGCGCGCGCGAGTCACGTCTACGGCAACGGATCAGCGTGATACAGCGCAAACCCTCCCAGACGCAGATTCCCATGCATTGAATTCATTAGAAATGCGGTCAATGTTAGAGCAAACATTGATAAAACGTCTATCCGTCTCTCGGCGCTCGCCGGCATTTACAAGGGATTTCCGCTTTTCCATACGCCTCGGCTTTCGTTGCGAAAGTACACACATATCTAGAGATATATAAGCGCTCGGCGGGCGCGCGTCTAAATGCTTCGCGCAGCGTTACGGCTCTACATTCATCGAGTAGGACAAATTCGCATACACCTCGCCGTGCGAGTTTTTCCTCGGCGCGCAGGGGATATACCGCACACTCACACACATGCCATTAGCCCAGGCATATAATGTGCCTGTTCGTCTCATATTTAAGCTGCACGGAACATCGCGCTGTGCTCTGTAATCTTGTTGAACAAGCGCACAAGCTCGCGCCGCTATTAAATCACCTCTAGCCGGGGCTCATACGTATACTCGCATCGCCTGGCTGAGCCTTGCTCGGATCATTTCTATAACGCAGATCACGTAGTGGCAAAAACCTCTCGATTTCCATATATATACTGCACGTATATACGCGGTACACTCGTAGCCGAATTGCACATACGCGATATTTCAAATATTCAGCTATCGCGTGTACAGGGTTGAAATTGTACGGGCGCTTGGGTGTACGGCCGCGTTGCCAAGGGCGAGTTGAACATCTTGCGTTATGCTTCGAATCGCGTAAGGATCGTGTGCGTGTCGACTGCGTTCCGGGTCAGATTAGCAGTACGCCTGGCAAATAACTTTCTCGTGAGTCGTTACACATATACTACAACTCCATAATTCACCGAGTATTGTCAGTTCAATTTGTTTGAGCTTGAAGCTAGGAATATCGAATGACCCTATGAACATAAAGATGCTCCGGAAGATACATACATGACCATTGATTTATTGTCAGGTGGAGTGTTTCAGAACAATCGGATTGAAAATTCTATGTACAGTGAAACGATCGGAGGGAAATGGAATGGATGGAGAATACATATGTGTATATTCACCTCCGGAAGAAGTTGGTCGAATAACAATTGGCTCGTATGGAAATTGTTCTAAGAATAAAGTCATGAGAATACGAGTCCACTCGTCTGCGATAAAGAATGTTTCAAATCATTTTTAACGGAAAACTATATTGGTAAGTATAATCATCGAAGTACAATACTATATATAGGCAGACGTGTAATATGAGCAACAATAAGCGCACAATGACACATGTAAACAACGCATTTAGACGCGGTTTGAAAATGGCCCCGGCGCGCCGCTGTGCAGCCGCGATTGCGAAAGCCACACTCGCGCTGCCCGACACTCGGCCGTAATCCTTTCGTTCGCGGGTATACAGAACCCCGATGCTCGTCGCTCTTTGTTGCGGCTTTCTCTACACACACTGCAGCCGAGACTTGGTTGGCTCACGACTGCATTACCACCCGGGACTACACATACGCACTATAGTTTGTCCACGTGCGCAGATCAGACGGGGAACTTTTTTCACATTTGAACATGGCGGTTTTTTTTCGTATTCGCTTTGCGTACGCGAGTTTCCATTGTGCGGGCCTTTTCACTCGGACCATCAACCCAGAAACATGAAAAAGAGCTGCTCGAAAGGCCGTACCCCGGCGGTATGACGTCATAATTATTGAGCACCGCGGCTACACAAATTGTAGGTCTCAAAGAGCCGAACAAAATTACCACCTGTAATTTCTCAAAATCATGTCATGAACTGAAGTTACGAGTGACGATGTGTGTTCTGAAACAGCCAAAGTGCCAGTGCGTAAATGAGATAGTTATCAAAGGGTGTTTTTCAAAGCGGACAATTTGAGTAAGTGTTTTCTAGGAAGAAAAACGATGTTCCGTGGATAAGAAATAGCTTCCGAACTGGATATAATTTTGAAAAATAGGCTGAATACAATTATACATATAGGGATTTCTATAAATACATCAAATAATTTGAAAAAAAATCTTTTTCATCTATTGCTGGTGACGAAAAATATTGGTGTGCAGATTGACGAAAGTCTATTCTAAAGATTTCCCCTTTTCAGTATTGACTTAACTATGATATTCATATATTTGTAACATAATAACTCGCATGATATCCGTTTTTTATGATAAATGTCTGTTCCTTGTGATACAGTATTTGAAATCGAAATTAATTAAATTGAATTGGAATCGTATTTGGGACGGGGGCATTATCTTTTTCACCCATTAATTAAACACGTGGTGGCAGGAAATCGAGTAGACAGCTGCAGAATTCACTCAATTTCAATCGAACGTATGTATTTTCTAAAATGGTATTTTGTGCGAGTCTGTTTGGGGGAGCCGTCAGTGGGAGAGATGTACTCTCTTGCTGCGCTTGAGTTGCAAACTTTATGTGTGCCAAAATCGCCACACCCCGCTAATGTGCATAATCGACTGTTTTTCATTGAAATTTTCAACTGACAATGGATTTTGATTTCGATTCGAGTTCTTCAGCAACAAATGAAATAAAATAAACATTTGATTATGAAAATCAATAAGTTGGATCGACATTAAACAATTCGGAAAATCCGTACGAATCGTTGGGTCTCAAAAAGTTGTCAATGAATCTTCCAAAATTTCTAGCCGATTGCTATCTTGCGTCAAAATTGTGTCGCTATGAGAATCTGCTCGAGACGTGTCGTTCTACACTTTGTAGAAACACGAGATAAATTGTCATTTACGTGAGTGAAGACAGATATAGATTATTGACCCGAAATTCCCAAATAAAGCTACATAGTACATTCGTTTGGTGATTCCACCGCAGAAACTCAAGCTTCAGCAATCGCTGTATGTGTGTTGGCATCTTTATATTTAGATTTCCAGCGAGCCCCGACGCAAAAAGAGTTACAGTAATTCTGGGTGCATTTTCGGTCCGAGCACCTCAAACGTGGGTTGAATGTCCGCGCATGTCGAGCAAAACTGCGGAAACCTTCTTTGCTCCACTGAAACAGTCATATATTCCGCTGTCCGAAGCAGAAAAATGTGTATGCATCAACCATAACCATTTCCCCAAAAATTCACTTTCAATGCAAAATCGTTTGAATAGTGTTATCGAAACACGCTATACCTTAGATGAATTCTCACCCCGGCATTTGATATCAGAAAATGTAAAAAATCCATAACCAAATTATTTGGTAATGGACAACACGAGCCAATACATATATTTGCAAAAATTGAATTTGCTCTTATTGATTTCAATTGTTGTGGTTGACTATTACTAACAAGATTAATAATAAAAGTTAGAAAATCAGTAAAAATCCATCATAATTACAGGTGGAAAAAAATCACAATCATTCATCATTTGAATGTTAAATTAAACGCGTTAATAACGCTACACTCGGTTCAAAGACCCAAGAATCCTTGGGAAATTGACTTTCGTGTCAAGATTTTGGCACACCAAAATAGGTTATTGCATCATAGTCAATTTGATGGATTAGCGTGAACGCTATACGAGATACGAGATAACTTCCACCCACAGTTCTATCTTTTTTATTGTACCTTGATAGATTTTCAAACGTATTTTTATGCTGGATTCCCTTGAAATTGGTCGGAAGTGCAAAAAAACCAGCTTGTTTCTAATAGTCCGTACGTGGAATGTAACCACAGTAAAATTGAATGTTCGCAGTCTGTCTCTGGCTTTGATCCAAGTACACGTGCGTTTGGCGTCGTCGTTTCTTTGCTAAAAAGCTTGAAGAAGTCGTTGAACTGAATTCTGAATTCCGAGAGTCATGATTAGTCATCCAATGAAGTCTGTAATGTGGGCTATTCAGTTGTGTCCCGATCCTTTCTCCACGTTCAAATTCAATTTTTCACCCTACCTTATATCGAATCAGTAAACCTTCGTCGACGTGACATTATCCAGGCCCATATCAGTAACAATTTGACATAGATTGATGATTCGAAGTTGTAGTAGAGTGACGAGAGTACGCGTTGAGGGAGAAAGAGTTGCTCAGAGTCCAAGAGGCATGGGTTTCGTCAGTCCTGCGACCTATCGATTCACGGCGACCACCGAGCGATTAGGTCAGTCGGCGCGAAGGAGCGCGAGGGGCGACCGGTATATACTAAAGAGCAGCGCGAAAGAGACGCTGCTCGGCCCGATTGATTAATATTCGTATCCAACACCGGCACTTCGATTCGACTCAATTAGCTCGCTTCGTAGGGATCGTAGAAGCGGACGTAGCAAACGTATTTATCTGTCAAGGGCTTCTACCCAAAAACTGAAAGGATGTGGGGCAGGTACAGGAGTAGCCCACCGTATTAACTTTTTTCACAAGTCGAATTTTTTTGAGAGACAATGAAGCTTTATTCACGCGAAGAATAAACTAATTTAACACGCGAAGAAGGTCCCGAGAACGTTTCACAAATGTTTCTCGAACGTCCAAGAAACCTAAAGATTGCAAGGGCGGAAATTTGAGACGTTTCAGAGACGTCCCTGAAACGCTTCCAAAACTTATTTCCGGAACGATTCGAGGGAAACGTTGTGTGCTGATAGGGAAGGCATTTGAAGCGCGAAAGATTCATTGTGCATGTCGTACCCAGGCTGGTGCTTGGTGTAGGTGGACGGCGTGGTGGCGGGGAGGCCGAGGCTCTGGCGGCCGAGGTGTCCGGGAGGCGGCGGCGGCGGCGGCGCGTGGTTGTGCCTCGCGCGCCAGGCGACGGCTCGTCCGCCGGGGCCGAGCTGGCCCGAGTCGGCGGACCGGTGGTGCGCGTGGTGCGGAGAGTCGTGCGCGTGGTGGCCGCGGCCGGGAGCTGGCGGCGACTCGGCCGAGCCGGGGCCCGCCCCCAGGACGACGACGAGCAGCAGGGCGCCCCGCAGCGCCGACCCCATCGTCTCGTATACGTGTGGACGCGCACTCGGGTCGGGGGGCAGTCGCGAGAGCCGTGTCACATGCCTTGGCCCGCGAGACAACTCGTGCGTGCGCCGCGGCTGGCCAGCGCGCGTACACTGGTCCAACGAGTGGCTGCACGTGTTCTCCCCAGCCCCACTCTCCCAGCTATACTTATACCTTCCCCCCGCGTGTCGACGCGCGCGGTGTGCCTGCTCCTTTTTGCTCGGCGCGCCAGCCCGATCTGCAGTGTATACCATATACACATCCTCTCGATTCCCGCGGCTGCAGAGCAACGACATGCGCGTATATATCCGCGGAGCGGCCCGCTCCAATTATCCCGCCCATCTCTCGGGCTCCGCGTGCATCGCGATTATGCCGGCCATCTCCCCGGGCCGATCGCATCCCCGAGCACCCGGGTATTAGCATCGTTCGGATCGATCGTCGCTTCCACCGTGTCTATATACTTTCCACTTGTCGCTCGGTGTATAACTTCGTTACTCCGCTACGTAATATGTGTACACGCTGATTTTCCTCACGGGCCGAGCTCGAGATTTCTCTGTACAATCACCGCGACCAACTTCTCGCGGATACGCGTATGTCGCTTTGACGAATCATCCCGCGCGCGACTCGCTCTCGCGGAGTATTGGCGTTTGAAAAATTCAAAAGGAAAATCCACGGAAGAGTTACTGCCAGTGTTAAACGCGACAGTTGTGGAATAGCGCGTGGGAAGTATATCGACTTCACAAGATTGACATTCATAATATAGGGAATTGCCACTCCGCGGTACTCCCAGAGGGAATAGCATGGAGATCTCGTGGATTACCTCGGATTTATGGACGAATAATACTCGTTACTCTTGCCAATATTAACCAAGAGTTGTCTTCATTGTTGTCCAAACACAATAAGTCTGCTGATGAGATACATCGAAACTTCAAATCCATCAAATTTAGTACCATGGATCACCACCGAACGGTGGGAGCATACCTCCAAAGTTCTGAGGGAGCACCGGAGTGAGAATCCCAGCTCGCAATATATACCCATCAATTATTTCATGCCGTGCCATTGCGGATATCATGCGAATCTCGCGAATTCACCGAGCGAACGATTCTCCCGTGGGAGAATTAATCTGAATTGTAAACATCGGGGCAGGGGAGGGCAAAAGGCATACATACAGAAACGTGTATACGAGGATTGCGGTCACAGTGGCATGGCATTAGCCGCGTCTACATATATATATACATGCGCGCGAGCGACAACACGTGCAGCCTCACGCTGGTCGCGCTGCTACCGGAGTATGAATTTTTGCTTGGCGCGCGGGCGCGGCGAATGCGTCGCTGTTTTGCGCGAGTTCGACTTTAAATTCTTTCGGATGCCGATCACAACTACGACTGTCCGACGTATTGCTGTCCGTAATCACATTCCTCGCTTGCGCGAACTATTGTTCTCCTTCCGCAATTGCAAATGCCGCTTCGACATTGAATCGGCAAAAGGCATAAACCCAAGGATTAATGGCCCCGCGGCGTTCTTTCGCATAATCGAGCTGGTTCATCTGTCCGGACGGCATAAACTTTGCTCTTTGTCACGAGCGAATCATCGATAAGATTTTCAGCTGAGTCAACAAACGTATAGCATCAAGAGACAACAACAGTCGATTATGAAACGTGAAAATTCATCGACGTATACACGCGTGTAGTGCGTACGATCGAATCGCAGAGAATCGAGAGGATATCAGGGATAGTCGAAACAGGCGAAATCTGTAATCATCATCATCCCCCCCCCCGTGACTCAGGAACGAGAATAACACGGTGTGCGAAAGCCAAGTTCATTGACGTTGAATACATGATTCGTGCAGTGCACCTCTCAGACGCTATACAAACAGCGAACTGGAAAACAAACGAGTGTATAATACTTTTCGTTCAACAAGCTTAGGCGTATCGTCCTTTCGACCGCGCGGTATGCGTCAGTTTGAATAATTTCGCGGCGTCACTTCCTCCGCGCGAATTTTTCCTTTTTTTTTACATACCCAATCCAGCAGCGAGTTCGTCAGGCCTCTTCTAACGAATCCGCAACGCTTGCTGAATCACCGCGAGATTCAGTTCCGAGTTCCGTCCACGCGTTTTTCCCATTCAGCCATACCCAGAGAGTCATTTGGTGATGAGCCAAAAATTATGCAGATGTGCGGCTCTTTGGTTTAACGTGCGCAATTTCTTCGTTCTATTTTCATGATCGGCCCCGAGGGCTGCGTATGCTCGTTACATACAAGTCCGTAAATGATGTGCCGAATGAGAACACCAGAGGCTGGTTAATGCGGGATTTCGACGAACAAATGTGTAGCACCACTGCGAGCCGGTCATTGACCGTGATGTTCTTTTGTCAATGGACAAATTAGAGTGTCCTTTTCAATCGTGCAAGAGAATTTTCTTGATTCGCATAAAGAGAGAAGTTGAAATTGACATTTGTATATTCAAATCAAAGCCCTCATACAATGGTTCCGCGATAAGAAAATTCAATTTAGTCTCTGTGAGATGGATCATCTACAGAATCTATATTCTTTCTTACTTTCTTCTCCGAAGGATTCGCTGATTTTTAAATTGTTAAAATTCAAAGAAAAAATGTCAAACATCAGCTAGTGAGTCGGTTCATACCCAATCATTCACAAATTTGATTCTACACTTGCACTAGTCTTCGACATAAAATTTTCGTTCGTACGTACGTATACATCATAAAATTCTTTACTTTTTTTCTACGCTATTTATTCATACCAAAAATCAATACGCATAATATAAACATAATTTGATCCTACGCATCAAACACTGTCGAGTAATTTTCTTAAATCTATTTAAAAAAGAGGTCAAGAAACCCGAATGTTTTCAACAATTGCATCGTACACAAAGCAAGATTCATTTTAACTCGAGCTTTAATTCACACCAGATTGGATTCTGGAACAATGACGTATACACAATGCGCTGTTTGTTTCTCCGAGTTTGAAAAAGCAGATCCCGCGTAAAACGGTCACTCGTGTATTTCTCAAGATTTTTAAATGTGTCTCGTACGCTCAATCTAGCTATCATTCACACTTGGCGTATTTCTACATTCTAGTCGTTCATACGTGTAGAACGATTAGAAGCCGATCTATTGTTTCCGATGAATCACAGAAAATCGCATCCTTCGGTTCTTCATAGATTTTGCAATACATTCCGCAGATTCCATTAGTTCAAAGATCTCGTTATCTCCAGTGGATTTTCAAATAAGATGCCCGACCACGAGATTCTTCTTCGAGCGAAAGAAAAAAAGATAGCCAAATCCGGCGAGATTGTATATCCGCACAAAGACGACGAATTAATTAACAGGGACAAACCTACGGTGCGCGCGAGAAAAGAATCAAGTGGCAGCCAATGAGAATATGCAAATGAGTAAACAACGGAACTCGCCCCGCCCATCTCAGAGCTCACGAAAATAAAAGGAGGAAGCGAATTTCGGGCCTCGCGTGGGAGGAGAGGCGAGGCGCATTCGATTAGCATGCCGCCAAGACAGCAGAAAGAACGAGGGAAGAGCTTGGCTGAAGGGCGGCCGCAGCCCCGCCGCTCTTATATCGATCAAACTTGCGGGCCGTTTTCCCGCGCCGCCCGTGTCCCGCCGTGACCGAGTCACGAGCTGGCCGCTTATTCGCCCTTCAGCAGCGGACGACCCGCGAATTATCCTCCTCCTCCCCCCCCCCTCCCTATACACAACCAACAATCGGACTGCAGTCGCCCCTCTGACTCATCGCTCGTCCCGCACAATATTCGTTCGAAATTATGTGTGCTTCATCCGATAAGTTTGATCCGTAGTTTTTTTATTACACGCCGGATATTATTGAATTTTTAAAGGTTCTCTCTCCTCGCGGAAATATATTTACGAACGGATCGTCCATGGGAAACTTTATTCTTGCGCGTTTTGTCAAGCGAAATTAACTTCTCTCTCTCTATTGTGCGAAAGTAATTGAAACTTTCTCCGAATATTTGAAGAAAAATATTCCTCGATGGATAATCCTTCGGAAATGACCTACATTTCACTCGGACAGCTCTGATATAACTGCAGTGTAATACTCGTATAATCGGTCGCTCATTATTGTTGAAAGGAAAATGATTGATACACAGTTGCGTGGTGTATAATTGGAAAATAAATACCTCCGGTAATAGTGTCAACAAAGAATTGTAAAGTGCGACCGATGGATGCGCGTGGACTACAATTACAATTGACAAACGTGTACGTGGTGTGTGCTCAGTCGGTAGCTTCCGGAACGAGTTGCGTACTCCTTTTGTTTCTGCACGAGAGCGAAAGTGCCGGCACGTGTGCACACCATCTGAATTACACCCGAATGTGCGTTCGATTGAATACGTATATATCTCATTCTGTTACCGTACTGTTGGAAATTGAAAAAGAACGAATCATGCCAAAAACGGATTCTTATAAATTCTTGTTCATATTATCGACATCGAGGTGACTCTTCGGAAACTGAATCTTCATCCAATTATCACCGATTTTTCTTCATTTTTATTTATTGCACGGATAAAAAATCACGATACAATAAGGAGTCAAAGAGAAAGAGGTATTACTCTAGACGTATACTTGTTCCAAAGCATGCCACTCAGTTTATCTTTATTTTATATCTAATGAGCACGTTGTACAATACACGAGAATTAACCGAGCCTATGATTATTTACGTAAGACTTGTTATTCGCAAGAGACTGCGCAGATTTTCTTCGGATTTTCGAGTTATAACTTTACAACTCGAGAATTCAGAGCATATATTTCGTGTTGCACATTGATATACATATATACAATGTTACGAGAAAACAGGAAGAACCGTCATATTTTTCTTTTCATTCATGGCTATATACATAAATATAGATACATCCTCGCGAGCTTACGTATTATTGCATCAACCATTTCATTCGAGTGTCGTAAAATGCCAGAACGCGCGTTAATTTATAGGATATCAACTTTGCGCGGAAAATCAATCAATGAATATTCCATTGATATGAAGTGATTCATCCCGTGACGCGGGCTTCCTCCTCACACAACCGTATAATAAATCGGCCGCGAGGTAGTCAGGAAGAGATATCCATCCCACCTGCGCGTCAAACGCGTCTCTATAGAAAATCGCTCAAAAAAATCCCACCGGACCTTCGTCTCGAGCGTCGAGGGTGAAAAGATAATGCGCATCGGAAATTGGTTTCGCGAGCTGCATAAACGGGGGGGCTCGTTAAGCGTTGGCCCGGCTATAAATTAAAATGTAAACTCGCGCGCGCGCGTCGTTGCGTGGGCCGCGCGGGCAAACTCACACACACGCGCGCGAGATGGCTGATTGTGAACCGCATTGCGGAGCTCTCTCGCGAGCTCGCCGCGCGCGGTCCAAGGTCAGCTCGGCGCGCGAGATATGCAGCCTCTGCTTGCGCGCTGCACTTTCTTTCTCCCTCCGACTCGCCCGCGCGATTTGCTCCTTTTTTCGAATGCGTTTCACGTAAGTCGCTCGCGCGGACACTCGTTTTTTGGCCGAGCTCGCTTTTGTTTCCCTTTGTCCCGCGGCTCGCTGGCTCGCTCGCGCGCGCGCGCGCCTCCCTATGAGTCAAGCCCGCCGTGATTCACGAATAAGTATGCGCCTTCTTCCGAGAACACTCGGCAGATTCATCGGCGGTAGTTCATCATACGGAGGGTCCCCGTCGACGAGAGGCTATCGTGAATCGATCGGCCGGGAACGCCGAGAAGCTAACGCCATTTCACGGGCAATAAGTATAGGGTCTCTGTGTACTGTCTGGAGAATCTGAGAGAGATTTTCGTGATCGTAGTTGCCTGAGCAGATCTTTATATCACGTGGATTGAAGCGTGAGTTCACGCTTTCACAAAACACGATGAATTTCTCTATCGAAGTGTAAAAACCTTCTGTTCTTCAAAGTTGTTCGTCACGATTGCAGATTTGTCATTTTTTACGGGTTCGAAGTACTAAGTGTGGAAGATTTGTCAGTAAGTTTACTTAAATCGAAGTAAAAGCTATACAATGCACCTCTGGTGAACGAGTGGCAGAACGATCAGTGTATCCTGTTATTTGAGAATATCCATTATGGTGGCTTAAAAGAAATTTTCCAGCTCAAGGCTGAGATATCTATCCCGCAATGAGAGAAATAGAAAAAGAAATTAGGAAAGGTGTAAAAATGATTATAATAGAGAAAAATCTTAAAAATTAAGCAACTCATTGGATTCGGTTTACAGAATCGATAGTATGGTAATAGATTATTCTCGTCTTGTTGACCATGAGGTATATATTGGACACCCTAAAGTAAACACCCTCACTTTCATATATTTGTACAAGGAATGATCCAGAAGCAGTTTCAACAGTTTTTCAAAACGGAGCAAAAGTACGCATGCACGTAAATTTAGTCAGAAAAAAGCAAAAAAAGTGGGAAAACTCTGTTTTTTAAAAATTTCTCAATACATTTTGCCGTTCAAGTTAATATAGACGAGCTATTGTGCAAACACTGATACAGAGCAATGCTAAGGTTAACTATTGTACAACAGTCGTATAAAAATATCTCTGCTTCAAATGGCTTGCATGCACAACATCAAATTTTATAAGTTTATTGATGCACAAGAAATAAAATAATAATGATTGGTCGGCTCAGATTACAGATATATAAAATTACTTATGTAATATGAATTTGATATTGATACAAAAGATTTATTGAGAGATTGATACTGGTGCATAGATGTTATATAGATACATCGGAAATTGACTAAATAGACAAATACTTTTGAAAATGGAAAAAAATGAATTATATGTTGTTTTAGAAAAAGAAATGATGAAATGCGGGAGGAGAATATTGTAACCCATTTAGCATTTTATAGGGGATAATCAAATTCCAGTAACATTAACTGAACTATGTAAATTGATAATTAAAAAAAAAAGGCAAAGTATTTGCCTTTTTTCGATACTAGACCAAAAGACGAATTCTAGGCACGTGGGAGGTTTGCCGCCCGAGCAAAGCGAGGGTGGTAATCACAGGTGCCTAGAAATCGTCTTTTGATCTAGTATCGAATAGTATTTTTCATCACGAGTGTAGAAAACTAAGGTTTAATGATCAACTTTTCGATACAAGTGATGAAAAAAATATTAACAATGCAAATTTTACCTCAATAATTCATTTAGCTCAAATCATTAAGCTTATGGGGATTTTGAAAAATTATTTCAATATCCACAATACTAGCATGATACTGCAGAAGTATTCTCAAGAATTTCATTCAATATTTTTTGCAAGGTCTTGTCAAACCCTGTATTTAGTTCAGAGGCAATAATATGATACGACAATGATCGTTATACTCCGATAATTATTTCAACAATTGATCAAAATATATATGGAACCTTAACTACTACAAGTGCTACAGAATGAGCATTTATTATTATTAAATTATAACAACTTTCAAATTTTTATTTGTCTCTGTTCTTACAAAAGGCTTAATCTCACTGTAAAATACCTAAATACTGAATATCAAAATAAACGCCAAAAACATGATAAAATTTATCACAAAATTAATATGAATATGGAACAGCTATTTTCGTACCAAAAGCGTGAAGCGTAATTTCAGGCCGACAATATGGTTACCATAGTAACTGCTCTAGGGCGTGAAAATAAAGTTTACGTCCAGAAAACAAGGCCAAAAAAGGGTACTTTTCAACCTAGTGGACGCAAAAAGACAGCTTTATGTCCTGGCGTTGGCAAAGAATGGCACTTTTCTCCCGTGGGCTATGGAAAATAGTATATACAAGGCTATTTTGGCACGCGCAAGCTTGTAAAGTTCTTTTCGTGTCGAAATAGCCTAATCTCGGTGTTATCAACATGAAAAGTAACCTTCGTTCAGAAGAATTTTGCATGAAAAAAAAGTACGTGTAACCTTTACAATGCCAACGATGTCTTGTTCTGGCCTAATTACTGGAGTGAAGCCTTAAAATGAAGCCAATATGTGAAAAGAAAAAGAAAAAAAATCAAACTCCATTAACTGTATTAACCGTGATCATTTTGAATGTAATTTCCCTTGCTATATCACAAATTAGTATGATTTAGCAGATTCTAAGTAATATGTTCAAATGAATCTCTGCAGTTATTCAGGGTAAGACGAAAAATTTAATTTAGTAATGTTTGCACAGTGTATACTGATCCTAATAAAAAGTGTGTGATCAAATTGCCTGCCACACCAGTGTGAGCGATGGTTGCAAAGCATGAGAAAATCGCCATGAGCTGTATCCGATATATTCTCTTGTCAAGGTAGTGTTGGTATTCTTATCTCGTGCGCACATTGATGACACAAATTTATCAAGACACACTTGGTCTGAATATGCTTGAACATTTCTTTGGGGGTATGCACCGTCGCGTGGCAACCTATTATATTTTCCTAAAAATGAACCCGTTTATCAAAACTATGTGAAGCAAAAATATCACCCGATCCGAGGTAAGTATCGAAGACGTGATACTTATCGAATCTCGATCGCTTACGCGAGTCAGTGCCCATTTCGATTCTCCAGCTCTCAAAACTTGCTCCAATTCACTCACGTGACTGCATCGAAATCTTGTCTGGGTTATCGAAAATAAAATGGAATACTGGTAAAGTCACAGAGACGATGTGAACGCACCAAATTCATAGCGCAAAGTTCCATACGTAGTGCAATATCCGCATATTTTGTTTTTACAATGCATGAAAGATACATATAATTATTCAAACTCAATACACTCATTAAAATATAAAGATTATTGTTGGTTTCAGCATCTGATGTTACCTCAGCTTATATCATTTGTTCATGCATCTAATCATTTGACAAAACCAAAGCACGTTAGTTTGAAGAAGGTAGTCGAAAAGTTATTCGTTGATTTTCGTCAAGTGATACATTTTTGAACCCACCCATATTACATCTGCACACCAATCAGAGGATAAAAAGCAGTTGGAGTCGTGAGAACGGACAAAGAAAGCACGTGAGTATAGAGGTTTGTGCATATACACAGCAAAGCACTGGGGGTAAGTTGGCAGTCGACGCTTCCGTACGCGAGTCGAGGGCTCCTTTGAGAAAGCGCCTCGAGCTAAGAAACTTGCAGCTCGAAAACCTGTCGCTTGGAGCAGCCCACGCGTTATTGCGCGATGCGGATCATGACAATGTATATAGGTACTCGCCGCACAGCCACCTTCCGCTTGGCTGCTCTTCGCGTAAATCACTTTCTCGTTACCTCTCTCGCGGGAATCCGCATCCAATTCCGATTTTGAAATATTGCAATCAAACGTTATTCATATGTGTGTATATGCTCTCAAGGAAACCACTTGGCATTTTGGTCTACGATCCCAATGAAACTTTTGGAAGTAGTTTATATATTTACACAAATGTGAATATTTATACCATCGTTTCGATGTATCACAGATATTTACGTGTTTTTATACACAGAAGCTATATGCCTGTACGTATTCGACATATATACAGATTAAATGTATATCGGCTCAAATCTCAGACAAATCGAAACGGGAGGACGAACGACTGGTAATATTCCCTGTTTGGATATCAAAAAAAGTTCCAGTGGTATTCGAGACCAGAATATCAAGTGCTTTCCTGGCCAGTATGCAGAAGGCTTCTATCCAAGTGTGGGCTGAGTCATCAAAAATCGTTTGGGACTTATTTCGTCACGGCATTGATAAACGTATCATTCTTTCAAATGCGAAAATTTATCTTGGATTAATCTCGTGTGGCATCTAACGCGAGCTTTCCAATCATTTCTCAATCTGCCTTGTAAATAGATATTACGTTAGAGCTCATTGAAGCTATTGAGAACGAGCCTTAGGCCATCATGTACACTCCCTTCAAATACCCTGCTTCTTCCGCATTTCTCTCGGTATATTAATTTCGATGATTTGTATGAACAACCGATTCTGCTTGCGCATGCGAGTAGTCTTATAATCATTGCTCATATTATTACACGAACTTGTAATACGATATCATTGCGTAACATACAAAACGTTTCTCGAATACATACACACGCAATGTATCGTTGAATTTGTCTCTCGACACAAATAATGAACATCGAAAATTATTTGAAATTGAATAAGTATTCGGTCGAATCGATAATTCGGGTGAAAGAAGAACAAAGTACCTGATTAGAATCGGGATGATAAAATCAGCGTCAATTTCTAACGAAACGAAACTAATTTGTCGTTTTGATTGTTCAATGAAACTCGATCAGGGGGTCGGCGTTTCGATCGAAAATTGTTCTTGTATGTACATTTGAATAAACTTTAATATCAACTCTAATATTTAACAAGTCGATAAATATACGTCGAAATAATTAATTGATGACAGGTAATTGAAAAACTTAAAATGTTGTATGTACATACATTCAATTTTCAGTAAAAACTTTGTCAAAATCTAAAATTAATAATGTTCATGAACATAATTTTCCTTTTGTTTGTTAAATTTCAAATTCGTTACCAATTTCAATTAATGCAAATACCAACGTGACAATGTGTAATGCGCTTTCTTATACCCAAAAAACTATTCTTTGTGTCAATTCTCGTTGCAATTTGATTCAAGTGAATTTTACTCAATTGAAGAGGCAACATTAAATCAAAGTATTTGATGTATAGCGTCATATTTCTAACGGTGTGTAGAATTGGATCATTCTATTGAAAAACAACGCTGAACGTATCCTGAAACAAACATATCATTTCAACGCAAGCACATAATATAGATTTCTGAAATATCACAACGTAGATTCACCACATCCTCCCAACATATTAAAAAGAACAGAATACCGAAGAAAAATCTGAGAAAATGATTCTGGTCACGTTTTTCAGAATTCGTCTTTGCAAAATTTTTAATTACCTTCTCTTTTTGGCTTTAATTCCTATTAGCACAGCGTGGCAATTCTATATCAATAGATGTAACATTAATACGATCATCCGAATACCTCGTTTCATCTGGACTTGATAGGATTAAAAAAAGCAAGTGAAACAATGTACGTATACGTGTAAGAAGCAATGGAATGCATTGGGATAAGTACTTTGAATTAGATCGAAACTAGGTTAATGCAATTTAATTAAATTTTAATTGAAAGTAGTTCACTCGAGTATACTCGGATGTCTAGTTTGTATATTGCATTAGAAACAAAATTCATCCCCCGAATGCCTTTATCCGTGCATCCAGATTTATCTCGAGTATAAGATTGACAAGAGAATCTCGGAAACAAAGCAAATTTCGATGAGATTTCAGAAGAGCGCTATAGTTACAAAAAAGCATATAAAAGAATTTAAATTGGTAAACTCAGTTGTGGGAGCAGTTACCATACGCACGTGCGTCTATCAAATAGATGAAAACGGCATTTCTATCGGAACAGACATCCAAAAATATCAACACGTGGTTCCTGTCTGACCCGAGCCTGGAGAGTATTGATCTAGTCTCGGCCCGACTCTCAACATTTGAGCCTATCAAATCGTTACATCATTAGCATAGTTTCGCTCGTTTTTACGTCGCGCTCGTTCGTAAAAGTATTTGCGCACGAGTCGGGACGGCCAGAAACGGCTCTGGGCACGTGCGCGTACAATGGGGTTTGCGTTGCCGTGTACAGAAGCGGCGTACCAGACTGCCAGGCAGAATAAAAAGTGTGAACGACGTGTGGAGTGTTTTTGAAAGGCGTAGGATATGAAAAGGTACGCGCGTTTGCCCGGCCCGCGTGTGTATGCGTGTATATATGTACATATACACACGTTGGCAACCGGGACTGGTTGCAGTGGCGCGCGAGCGCGCGAACGAAAACAGCGAACAAACGGACTAGGCGATGAGGAGGTGCGCGACGGCCCGCGACAACGACAGTCTCCCATTGTGCGCTTGCCGGCTCGCGGCTATGCCCCATTCAGCCTCCCCGATATGCATGCGTTTTCTGTGCCTCGCCCGTCTTTGTCTGTTTTCTTCCTTTTCTTTTTTTGCACTTTTTTTTTCTCTTTTCGTTTATAGCTCATGCGCCGCGATTAGAGTCGCTCGCGAAATGACGAGCCGAACCGCTCTCTGCTATTCGCCTTTTCTCGGTGCACGAGTGATTCCGCCGTAACTTGCGCATTTCGTGTTTTTGCTCGTTTTGGTATTTGGGCGAGAAAGAATTCATCGTACAGATGTAATTTTTTATCATTGAAAATCATTTCCCATAATCAGGGATAGATAAGACGTGATGTTTCTCATAGTGAATTAAAAAGAATATCACGTTTTATTTTTCGTGTTTCTGTGGGATGCGCTAGTTAACGATTTTCGCTGTTTGACGAGGGTTTTCTATACGTGTCTGAATTAACCCAATCAAAAAAATAGTTTCGACAAAGGATTCGCAATCGACTAACTGGGAGGGTGGAGTATACCTCTGGGCCACCAATCACGATAAAACTTTGTCAGATGGTTTTTGGACAGCCCCAAAAGTCATATCTGCATCAGCCAGATAATCTGCCCTTTCGGTTTTCCGTGCACGTGCACATAACGTGAATGTATGAAATTGATAATAATCGTGAGAAAATTTCAAAAAAATCATAATGTTTTATCGAGTCAACGAAACATCATATCTCATAAAGTTTCATCATGTTCGATGTATCAAAGATTGCACCCACTATCCTACTCGTCAATCGTATATACTATTGAGAAAATTTTAATGCCATGGAAGTGGCATGTTTTGTGCAAGTCGCGGCAGCATCAACTCCGCTTCCGAAAAAATATCCCTGCGTCAAGATATGTCCCTCGTGTCACGAGATCGCATAGTATTGCCAAGTAGTAATCTCGATCCTCGCGAAACTATTAATCCCGCAGTATACATCTACGCGAACGGAGCGTTTCACGCATAGATCAAAGCAATACATATACTAATCATTATTAGATATATCAAAGTCGCGCGCCGTCACCGACACATTCCGGACCTTCGGGCCTCTACTCCGATATTTAAGCGCAGATCCCTTGGACTGATAACGGCCGAGGAGGAGGAGGAGGAAGGAAAAAAAGCAACAATGAGAAATCCCAAGCGACCGTGTCGTAATCAGTGGAATGAACCTGGAGCAATCGATTCTCGTGATCGATTCTCGCGATATGGGTTAATTGTCACGACTGATCAGACTCGGCCGATACGCGGGCGGCTGCACAGCGCGACGCACGTGCGCCCGTTGAATTGCGTCCACTGCAGCTATTATATATTTTCATTGTATCTACGTGTGTGTGTATGCAACAGACGAATTGACAACGGAGCATCGGCCTGTACTAATAAATGCATCGACTGGGCGCTGCTTCAATGCCACAATTAGCCACGTTTCGATTATCCCGTGTATACAGCGCACAGCCTTCCGGAATAATGCGCGAGCACATGGAGTATCATTCGCGCGCATCAGCATTTCGATATGACATTTCGAAGTGGCAGCGGTAGCGAAGCGCATAAAATATATGTACATGTACCATTCACGCGACATCACACACACACAGACGTACAGGAGAGCCGGGCACGAGGTGCAGCATTGAACCGAGATTTTAACGAGCTTCGCTTACAAATAAATTCCAAAATCGAGCAGGCAAATGGTGGGGGCGCGGATCAATTAGGGGCTCGTTGAGCGCGAGGGAAAAAGAACGACGCCATCGCGAGTGGCTCGATCGTTGGGAGAGAACGACGAACTGGCAAAGAAAAGTAGTGAGAGAGAGAGGGAGCGAGGGAGGGAGAGAGGCCGAATAGACGTGGCGCAAGCGGTCCTGCGAATGCGCTTTGAATAGCAGGCAGCGTCAGCGCGCGCTCACGCGAATATATCCGGGTCCTGACCTACTGACACGCTCCTGTGACGTCACGGGAGGCGGCCGCTGCGCCTCCCCCCGGCTGACCCGCACACGCGCTGCCAACCAGCTATATACCTTCCCCACATTCTCTCGACTCTCTCTATATATATACACACTCGCTCGTGTGTTAGTGTGTGTGTGTGCGCGCGCGCGATAGCTCTTTTCGACTTTAGCAACGTGCTGCTGCACAAGCCTATATATACGTGTATGTGTTAGGGCGACGTGCATCGCACTCTCACTTGGCTCGCTCGCTCGCTCGCTCGCGCATACTCGCTCTATTGTTGCTGAATCGTGTTGTTGTTTTTTCTTCTCGCGGCTCGAGCATTCAACGTCGACACATGTAATTAAGCCCCTTCGTTTCGCTATATTTCAACGTTTATCCCCGTCATTATATGGACACGACTTTATCTCGTGAATTCATGTGTACGTCTCGGGGCCGGTATATTGGACAGCCTCGTGTGTTTGATTCTTGTCTTGACTTTTCGGCTATACGGTTCCGTCAGATTGTCTCTGATGCGGTATATTAGGATCTCTATCTTGCGTGATGTATTAGTGAATTAGATCAAAGCCATTCAATTTCGAGGATTCATTGAACGATTTACGAATGTTCGGCGCCGAGCCCTTGACGAATCGAATATTTTCATTTGGTTTGACATGGAGAAGAAACATCTATGCAAGTTGTTCGTGCGAGAGACCGTAATTTTCGCTCGTTTACACTGGTTATAAATCCGAATTATCCGCGGAATTCCACTCGATATTGCGCGTCCAAGGAATAGTTGAAATTAGTACAGATGGATCGGCTAATCAGAGCCGACTCCCAGCAGACAAATCACATGGAGCTCGAGCGCAAAGGCGTAAACGGATTTTCATTAGAGGCTATATGAGAGAGAGGGGCTTTTCCTACCTACCGCGGAATCAAACGCCTTTGTGCTCCCTCTCTGTCTCTATCTGATTTGACCCTAAGTGAAAAAGAGTGACATAGCCGAACGCGTCATTGAAAAGCAAGATTCCGCGGTGCTAAAGCGCTATCGTGACTTTGTTTCAAGGGCGCGCGATTCGACACAAAGCCGAGGCTTACGTGTCTTCTGTTACACGTGCATGTATATACATCCACGAAATCGCGCATGCAAAGTCGGTGAGTAGAGATTACCGGTGTTCGTTTAGCGAGCCATGACGATGGTGATAAAGCTGCTCTCGAGCATTTCCTCGGCCTTGTTTCGAGTTTAAGATTCGCCCGCACGCGTCCTTATGTCTTATTCAACGAAGCCCCCTCTTTGCAGCTCTCTCCCCGATTATATGAATCGCGAGCTTTTCTGCTGTCGGCGCCCGCCCGCTCGCGCAAGCTGATATTCAGCTCCCATTCAACGCTATATATAGCTCGCCGCGCGCTCACCGTCTTCTTGCAGGCATCAAATTCAACGTTTCGTTTGCATTGTACTTGAGCGCATTGTACGGGAAACAGCTACGAGTATTGTCGAATTCCGGACCGAGTTAATCGATACACAATCTCGAAAAATCTCGTTTTCTGTCCATAGAATGACGACGAGGATTTGGCATGTGTATAGAATATTAGCTTGTACGCTGCGCGTAATCCTGCAAGTATCTCGTGTGGAAACATCTGATAAAAACTCAATTTTCCTCTCCTCTATAACTTTATTCCAATGAAATCCGGGGAGCATGGAATGTGAGCGAATTGAGCCGAGAGAAACTCTCCTAATTAGCATTTTCAAACGCAAATTGAAGAACTTCATTCGCGAATAACGATGTTAACCGCGTCAATTAGTTAATTATCAAATCTTATTTTACTAATAGTTGAATGAATAAATTAAGACAATCGTATTTACCAGAGCCGTTTGTAGAAAGACAAAGTAATCGTATCCATTCAATCTAATCCGATTTATTTCAATACGATTGACCACACTCTTGATCTTTCTTCAAATCTTCTAACTAGAAATATAGCATATTATATCTGACGATTCTGTTGAATGAAATTTATTATCTTTTTATATGTACTAATTATTCTTAATAGACGTTTCTCAATAGTAATTTTCAATCAACATACATACAAAAACAAAAACATACTATAACAAAGACTATATATGGGACGTTCCACGTCAAGTGAGCATGGTCAAAATTTTGTTCGAGATTCTGCATTGACAAATTGATTGGTATCCATCCCCAGAATACTCAAAAATTTTTTCAGATTTTTAGGTGCATGTAGTGTGAAGTTTAGTCTGTGCACTCAAAACCTGTAATTATTCAAAATTTAACTTTTTTTCTCAATTTTGAGAGCCCAATAATCTTGTATATGTTGGGAAAATGAAAAAAAAGTTGAGAACAAAAATTATGCTGGGAATACTACAAAATTAAAAAAAAAAATTGTTTGACACCAGAATCCTCCATCCGGATAGGCTACTCTATTAATTAAACATGTTTCAACCAGTTTGCCTATGTTCGCCCACTTATTTTTGACCTTTCAAGTTATACGTACAACCTTTGTTCGATAGCTTGAAAATGGTCTCATACATTTTTTTGGAGAAATTCCAATATCTCCTGCAATTAATTGTTTAAATCTGCAATATCACAATCGCCTTCTTGTTAGTTTCAACATATCAGGTCCACGATGAAGCTCACAGTGAGGATATCATGCCTTCGGGTCATCAATCTCAGCCAAACTCTACAGATATGTTCCCTGACACTGGATCAAGCTACCGGTAGAGTTTGGAGTTCCAGCGCTGCCTTGTTATAGAACTTTTTATACATATCTGCCTTGATTTGTCTAAAATCCACATAATATTCATAATTTCATCAAGAAAATAATGTATTTCACCTTGTTTGGTACTATGAATGAATATTATAACTTATGGTTTCACTTATATTGTGTGAACAGCTGTTGACGGGTGGTCTCAAATCACATGCAAGTTATTTACACATGAAATTATAAACATTAACCAGGAATATGTGATTTGAGACAACCGGTCAATAGCTTTTCCAACCTTAGACTTGCAGTTCACACAATATAAGTGAAACCATAAGTTATAATATTCATTCATAGTACCAAACAAGGTCATAAAAAGTTCTATAACAAGGCAGCGCTGGATCTCCAAACTCTAACCGGTAGCTTGATCCAGTGTCAGGGAACATAATCTGTAGAGTTTTGGCTGAGATTGATGACCCGAAGGCATGATATCCTCACTGTGAGCTTCATCGTGGACCTGATATGTTGAACTAAAAAGAAGGCGATTGTGATATTTGGCGATTTAAACAATTTTGCGAGATATTGGAAATTTCTCCAAAAAATGTATGAGAGTCATTTCAAGCTAGAGAACCGGTTTGTACGTATAACTTGAAGGACAAAGTAATCGATTCCATAGCCAATTAACCGATTTATTTCAATAAGATTGACCACATCTTGATCTTTCTTTCAAATCTTTTAACTAGTAGAATTATAGCTAATTATATTGTTCTCAACGATTCTGTTCCCAATAAATTTATTATCTTTCTATATTGAGAAAAAGTAATTTTGGAATATTCTTTTGAATAAACGTTTCTCAATATCCTGAAAAACTTTTTCAATTACAACATACATACAATCTGAGACAAAACATACTCATACAACGTCCAGACTGTATTACATACTATTATTATTTTTCGATTTACGGAAACTTCTCTTACTTTTCGAACGTAGACACAAAATGCAGCCATTGACAGCGTCTTCGACGCGTTCGATTACGATAATAATCGATGGTTGTGCGCCGAATTCAGGGCGTTCGTCAAATCAGTCGAGTATACATACACGTATCTAATAACCAAAATATCTGGCGTAACGCAGTTGGCCAGAGGCGCGTGTGTGTCAAAATTGAGTAGCCGTCTCGCGTGTCTATATCCTCTCGCCACATGCTCGCAAGGCTCGACAAGTCGATCGAGACCCGGACGCGCAAGGGAATCGCGGCGAGATAAGGCCGCGTCAAACAGAGCCTCGGGGGTCCGAGGGAAATTGCCATGCGGAGGTGCTGTCGCAGGGAGCCGGTCGCCATAGCTTTTGGATGAGGAGCAGCATCTCAGCCGAGGACTATATAGGTGACTCGCGCGCACGCCCGGCAAAATTGAAAAATCCATCAGCCACCCCTCGTCTCACCCCCCGACTCCCCCCAACCTCCCCAACCTCCCCCGTATTACCCGCGTCGGCACGCCCCGAGCGACAAGTGAGTTTCCAGCCAGGCCCGTATACTTTAATTAGCTCGGCGCGCGACAGGGAGGTGAGAGAGAAAAAAAAATCGAGACGTTTTCTCACAAGGCGAGCGACTAACGAGTTTTCCCCGCAATTATCTCACGAAAATTGCCATCGCGCGTTTTTGCCCCGCACGCCCGGAGCGACGAGTATTTATACGTCTCGGTCGCGTGTCTCGATCGAGAAGCGCAGTCGATTTCGGGACGCGAGTAGAGCGCAAATCTTTCTGGCGACGTAGTCGGAGCTACGGATTGACCGTATAGGTTAGTTTCGAATTGATAATAGCGCAATGGACCCGTAACAGCCGTCCACTGCAACAGCCAATCCGTAATATTAATCTGTTGGCCTCGCGCCGTGAGCGCAGGTTATCCACCCGAAAGCAGCGGTGCAAATTCGAAAAGTCGCCGCCGGAAGTGGCATCTGCGCTCCGCGATCCACATGACTGCCAGCGGCGGGGATTACTCACCGAGGGATCTACGGGTCCTGGGGCTTGATCCGCGCGCGCACACACACACACACACACACACTTGAGCCGGCTGCCAATCGATCGTAACGTCATTTCCGGATTACCAGAGGGGCCAAGCTCTCTGCCCCACACCGAGCTGTCGCATACACACATATATAGAAGTAAGTAAATCCCTTTGGCCATTCAGCGCAGGGCTTTTGAACTCGGCGCGCACAGGCAGGGCTGGTGTATACTTATATATATCCAATGAGAATCGGGCTCTATTTCGGCGGGGCCGATTGGATTCTTCGGCCCGTTCCTCTCGTTTTTACTTTGCCCTCTGCACAAGACCCTGTGTATATATCTGGGAGCCCGGTGACATATCTTTTGTCGACGAGCGCTATTCAGGACAGCGGGCTTTTTATCCCGGGCCTATATCGTTAACGGCGTCCCAGTTGGGTCGCGTCGCTATCTGGCGAACGACTCGCTATACACACCGCGTTATCACTACCCGCGACGCGTCTTCGATTCTTCGCCGTCTAATTTTCCGGTTCGCTCCGGTTGGCGATCGGGCCGCGGAGGATTGTCTCCCTCTACCCGCCAGATATTGGATCCGATCGGCGCGACTGATGCGGATCGAGTCGTCAGCTCTGCCTTTTCTTGCCTCTGCCAAATGGCTCAGTCGAGGCGCGATCGAGAAAATCCGCGAGCGAAGGCTGGCTCGACGCAGTTGGCGTCGCGAAAAATGCCCGCCCGCGAACGCATTAGGGGCGCCGGCCTCGAATTATGTGCGCGACATTAACCTTGGCGGGCCGAGCGATGGCCCTTGAGCGGATCGAGGCTCTTTGTCGTGCGGGCGCGTAACAATTCATCGGCGCGCATCCGAGTGCCAGAGAGAGAGAGAGAGAGAGAGTGAGCGAGAGACGAGGCTGAGGAAGCCTTGCGTCCGGATCGCGGGCGCGTAAGCCGATTCGCGCGCCAACAGCCCCCCGACTGCGCTGTAAGCAGCTTCTCGCTCTTTTCTCTCGGCTACCAGCGGCATTGTTTGCGCGCGCGCTTCGATTGCGACGAGCCCGCGATGTCTTTGTTCCCGAGCGAGCCCGCGAGTCTCGAGGCTCGCGCCGGTATAGAATGAGTTCGTTATCGATGACGTCCGGTCCGATCAATTAACGAGGCTCGCGCCTCGAGTGCCGTACGAATGGCGTGACCATTTTCGATTCCATCCTGCTCGTAACGAGCCATCGATCGCTTGATAATCTTACAACGCGACGTATATACCCTCTCGGCGCACGGGGCGTCGCAGCGACAACCTCGCTACATTTACCTACGTCAGCGATTCGAGATACGACGCTGGAAAATGACTGGCGATTTTAATCCCCGATTCTTTGTTCTTTTGAATCCCGAGGTTTTCCCGAGAATAGGGGGTTGGGGCGATGGATCAATATCAAGAGAAATGAGAATATCAAGCGGTGCAAACATAATGTATCATACTCCGTATGAGAATATACATAAGTTTCATGAATGTTTCGAACTACTTGAATGATAAATATTCGTTATTATTAATGGCATGATGGATATAATGATACTCATTAATTCAAAACAATCACATTAGAGATCTCGATTCGTCGCGTCTCTCCCATGCCGTACTCTCGTAAAAGCTTAGAGTGAAAAATCGCTGTGCAAAAGTTAGAAATCACTGTATGAAGATGGCTGAATTATTCAATGGAATTGCAGTGAATTTTTGATGGAATGAAAGTATATTTCCACTTTAGTTCCTCGAGTTGATAGAAAAATCTCTAGACACAATTTATCATCAAAACTCACGGATTTAAATTGAAAATTCACTTTGATTCATTGCAGTTCCATTCAATAATTCATCCACCTTCGCTGGGTGGCTTGACACTTGCATGCAGCGGTTATCCAATACAAGCTTTCAAGAGGGTAGTTTAACGGAGCAGACCTTCCGGAGACGCGCGAGCCCCGAGCGAGGCTACGACGAGTACAAACGAGCCGGTTGGTTCTGTTGCAGATGCTGTTTATGTGGAGGCGAGTGTCGAACGGAGCGGGAGCAGCGAGCGGTGGAGTGGGTCCATGGTTCGGGTGGCTCGCGACGGCGGTGCTGCTGTGGCGTTACCGCAGGCGGATCGCCCGGTCGCTGTTCGGCGTGCCGAGCTCGAAGCAGTGGCTGAAGCAGCCGCCCAAAGCCCACCGTCACAGCCAGCGCGCCAGGCCCAGGCGACCTCTCGCCCACCTCCAGCGACGCCTCGTCAGTCGATATACCACCACCCCCTCATTCTCGACCCTTTCGCGTGGAAAGTTGCGAGCGTATCCCCGATATATATACACGCGCCTTGCTCGTAGCTATTGGGGCTCTTGTTGGAATTCGCCAGAGGGGAAATTCATATTTCCATCGAGGGCTCGCTCCCTCGCTCGCAGATACACGCCGCAGACGCGCGCGTTATCGAAAACTCGCCCGAGTATCTGCGGTTCAATCGATCTGGCCTGAATTTCAGACGTCGAAACTTGCCACGATTTTCCCTTAGCCGGTTTATTTTTTGTGCCAGACTGCACGATTCTCTCCCGGTACTTGATGCTTACTTTTTATTTTTCGATTCGTCAAACTATTGTTTGAAATTCACGTATTTTGAAAGCTACGTTTCATTAGCAAGCCATCGCAATGACTTCTGACTCTTTTTCGTTCATCTGAATAATCATCAATAACACCTCGTTCGGCATGCGTACGCAGCAAATTTTTCGTAATTGATATATCACATGTACAATTAAGCTACGAGAGTTATACTCGCCATAATTCTTTCTGATTTGATTTCTATCATAATATATTGAATGAAACTCGGTCGATTATTTGAATATTTACGAGATTGAGTGATCGGACGTTTAAAAATACATCCTTGGTACTTTTTATTTTCCTGAAACTTCCACCGAAACTAGATAATATGGTCAAAAAGCCGCCAACTGATCAGTACGAATTTGATTAAAAGTAACGATTCCAATTGAAGAAACGTGATTCAAACAGCTGGAAACGCATTAAAGCATTGCCGAGTAATGTATCGAAATTGTAAAAGGATCGAATTGAACTAATCGATGGAATGTCGGGTTGACAGAGATGCAGGAAGAGCAGGTGCAGGAAGTTAAATGCGAAGGGTGGCGGCGGTGACAAGAAGCCCGTTACAAGGCTCTACAAGCAGTTCCTTGCGGGCGACGGGCCCCATGTGATCAACGCAATGCAAAAATCCCGGGCCCTCGAAGCCAGCATCAACTACTTCCAATCCAGGCAGAAGCTATTACACAAGGTGACTCGCAGCGGGCGCATCTACGGCAAGTACGCGCAGAAACCGGCGTCGGCCAGCAGCTGATCCTGCGAGACCCGCCAGATTGCACGTCTCCCGAGGCCGATTTATTCCCGCTCCAAGTGCCTTTTTGATTGATCGCTAAATCAACGTGTTCGCAAGTGCAATAGACGCGATGTGTGTGTTGGGGGGAGGGAGGGTATATGTTGAAAATTCAAAATAACTGTCGCTCTTTGAGTTTTTAATAATTTTTTGTTGTGTTTTATTGAGGTGAAATGTTTCGACGACGGTTCGTGCGTTCGTTGATTCACAGGAAGTCAAGCTCAAGCATACAAGTACAAATTGTCGATTGTCGACATTTATATTTATTCAGAATTAAAACACACTGTTATCCTGTGAATCAGCCAAGCTCCGCCGTCGCATCTCAATCATGCCTTTCGTGCTTTTGTACTGTCGCGCGACATATTGTATAAATACCGCTGTACTCGAGTACGCTTTCGATGCGCACCATCGGTGAGTATTGAGAAACTGTCATTGGCTATTGGAACAATAATCGTTTCTCCATCACGATAGTTGAACGATCGAGCGATTTTTATATGGAAATTTTTCTAAATAAATCAAATGTCCAACATGCTTTGGCGATCATTTCGATTACCCTTTTATTCATCATCAGGTCTGAACTCGAGTCAAATTCAAAACTTTCGAGACCCGTGTGCCGCGCACCGTATTGACATTTGCGAATTACACAATGTCCTGACATCATACCAGAGCATAGATAGAGGAAGTTTTGGGTAAAGGAGACGCGTCGTCGATCCGAGTTGGAGAACATCGCGGAGTCATATCTCGGCCTCAACCCACTTGCGCCCAGTAAGATCGCGTGAGTATAGGAAGGTCAGCCAAAACGCCAGCCCCGCGAGGCCCATCCTTTATCCAGCTGTTCGCGCCGCCCGCGCTCGATCGATTATGCTTCTTTATATATATATATACGTACACATATACCGCACTCTCACTCTCTCGAGCCCATTGCCGCAACAATGTGCTTCCCTCGACGACTATTCCCTTCGCTCGTGCCAAGAGCTTTCGAACGGACCGCTGATGCGTGCAAGCTCAATTCGCGATAGGAAATTCGCATTTTCTGAGACTGGCGCGTTCTTTCGGATGTGCGTTAGGCTGCCGATCGGAGCCCGATGAGATTTTTTTCATTTTATTTCTTTTTATTTCTCAGTTTTGAGTTTCGCTCATGCAGAGTTTCCAGTAAATCCAAATAAAAAAAACAGCCTTTGGATCAAAGACGATTCAAAGTGAATTCACTCCGATCTTCGATAATTCGGATTTCCAAGCCTTGTTGGGTCTTCGAAATCGAACGTTTTTCTGGTATTTTGTCATAGTGCCCAAATCGAGTTTTACTATACAGAGTTTTATCAGAAACCGTTTTCGCACGGATCCATGGCCTGGCAACCGTTTTTAACTGTAATATTTGGACAAAACTGATGTTCAAAATATAATTTCCCTTGTCCCTGCTTCAATGTAAAAAAAATAGTAACTTTTATGTTATTATTTCTCTCCGCGTAGTGGCCAAAATTTGCCTAAAGCGAATTTACAAAAAACCGAATGATTTTTATCAAATAGATTATTGAATTGAAACTTTTGTGAGCAATATGTAAGAAACGAACTGGTAGTTTTTGCATCCAGCGAGTAAAGTTCGTCTTTATTCCCTAATGTGCTTTTGCGCTCGAGAGCACTGCCTAGGGGTATAAGACCGGACTCTTTTGATGTGGATTATATTTTTTGTCATCGTAGAAGTGAAGTGTAGACAAAAAGTCGTGTTTTTAATGATGTTGAAATTTTTACTGACAGAGGAGTAAAGTTGAGCTTTTCTAATACTAGGCGTAATGAAAATGAACTTTTATACTTGATATAAATAATAGTTTTATATTCTATGTAATGAAATTTCGTGTACTATACATGATAATATTTATTCCTTCGATAAATACTTTCATCCCTTGTTTCGCCCCCCTCCGACCAAATGATTCGATATTGTACAATACGAAATTCTTGAGAACATGGAGTGATATAATGAACGGAGCGAGAATTCAGCTGCTTGCATTACAAATGATCGAAAGTTTACCGTATACAAGCCTGTATTTTTATGCGAATCACGCTACATCGGAGTGGTCATTTCCTCACAATGGCTAGAATTTCCTTCGAGCGTTAGAGCGAAAGGAACGTAATCAAAAATGTATCCTTGATATCCATTGGAGCGTACGGATAGAAAGAATACGTAATAGCTCACCACTGTCAGGATATTCCGGCGACACTATTCAGAGTATAAAACGAATCGATCTGATCTGATCGTTACGAGTATATTTCTCGTGAATACAATTTTTCCCCCCCAACATCGGTTTCCGGGGTAGACTGTCAGGAACCCCCGGGTTTTCCTCACGTGAAGTACACGTGTAGGCCGCAGCGACGGTCACTAATCGATGGAATAGGAAATGAGGCTTGGAATCAAGGGGCAAGGATCCGACATTGAAAGGTCAAGAAAGTGAGAAGGCGCGCTTGGAAGACGCATGGCTGTCTCGTTTGTTTTCCGAGCGCGTTCTATCTACTTCTACCTCTCTCTCTCTCTCTCCTCTCTTTCTCTTTCTCTTGCTGAGCGTAACTTAACCGAGGAAAATCAATAAGGCCGCGACTGGTGTTGCACTTGAAGGGTCTAGGACGAACGACGTAGCCTTCGCCGGTAGCCATGATGTCTGCCGATCTCGTTAGGGCTCCGATTGATCAGCTCGCGCCACTTCCTCCACGCGGAATATATAGCGCCACCGATCCGGATTACGATAACAGGCGGGATTATCAAATCAGCGTTGGCAACCCCATTAGCTCACCCCAACTCGGCCCTCGCGTGGTCCACTTGCTCACGCGTCACTCCACCGGCTCTGCCAATGTAATTTATCAACCTTCGACGACGGCGAGCTGTAATGCACATAGGCTCGCCGATCCGAATCTTAACGCGAGATTTTCGTGTGCGACAACTATTATTGATCCCTTAGCTCCGCGAGCCTTGTGCTTTTCTTTTGCGCGGGACTCGTCTTTGCCGAACAATATTCAGTCGAGAGAATTCAGCTGGAACAATACGAGCGTCACAGCTCGAACCGGATACCGGATATAAAATATATATACATGGGTGCTATACATAAAAAAAAAAAAAAAACCAATGTCATTATTACCTTTTCCACAAGAGTAGAATAGGTTTGATACCACTGTACCTTGCTTTCGCATACCAGCGGGTTCTTCTTCAGTTTCTCATCTGTGTGTGCCTGTTCTTTCAGTGCATCAATTTACCTTGTAGGTTAACGACTTTTGATTGTGGACCAACGGCTTAACGTGACTTCCGAACCACGGGGGTGCTATACATACTAATCGATCTCGATTATGTATATATGGGTTTCATATTTTTCAAAAACAAAAGATTTTCGCGGAAAAATACGAACGACAAGAGGCACCGAGATGAAAAACAGTATATGAACGAAGCACAAAGTTGCCTGGATGTCATCGTCCTCGTTTTGGTCTCTCGGCGTTGGAAACAATGGCGCTCGCGCGCAAGTTTCGTATCAGTGATGTGCCGATTTTGCGAGGCACAATGCACAACAGCGCCAGTGACAGCTCTTTCAAAATGTCCGAGTGCGTATACGCGAATAGGAGCGAGTAGAGCAAGGCACACAGCATTTAGGGGCACTCCGCACGTGCGTAAACACGGCTTGTCGGCTCTTCTCCTTTGCCACCGTTCGCCACCAAACGCGTCAGTGTCTCGTTCTGGTCCACGCAAATTTCGCACTCCAATTGTGAAGAAGTATGTTTCATCAAAGATCTGATTATTCTTCGAATGAAAAATTCGCGTCAAAGATTGAGTATCGACGCGCGGGGTCGCTGTGAAATGTATAACATCAATTGAAAAATCCAATTGAACAATTTTCGGGGCTTCAGTTCTCTTGCGCGTACCTTGTTCTCGGGTTACAATCTCTCGTAGTCGACTGCTGAAAGCTCAACGCTCTCTTCCAACCCTTGGATCACGCTGCCAGAAAAATCCTTCAAAATCATTGAATATTCCAATTGGTGTAGTCAAAAAATTCAGGCCCCCGCATGAAAAACAAATCACCACCCCTTTGCTCAATGGCAAGCTTCCGACTTTAAAAACCCCAAGCCTGCAATTAGCCGCGAATGTTGATGTATCCAATAAGAAATTCGATTAGAAATCACAAGGAGTATACTGTTCTACGGTCCCTTATAAATTATGTAACGAACTTTGAACAGCTCGTATACTCTCATGATGTCGCTGCTCGCACGAGCTCGGGTTGCAGCCGAATGATGCATCGAAAGGCGTAATCAGTCTCCCGTAGTTTCGTCTAATTTACATAAAATACTCGGATTGCGCGCGGCAACGAGACATGTGGGGAGGAGGCGGCAAATGAGAAGCGCGCGTGTGTGCGCGCCGCTGCGAATTTTACAGAGCTCACGCGGAGAACTGACTGTGAGCGACAATTTGCCTAAGTACGGAATATAAATGTGGCGCTTATTCGAGGCGCACTCGCGCTCGCCCGCCTCCGTAAACGGGTCACTGTGTACTTTTCATTAAGAGGCGAATGACTAAGATAGCGAGCTGCCTCGCTGAATATTTCACAAGACCGACGAGGATCGCGGGGCTCCTTTTGCGACGCTCGTTTCGAATTTCAATTGCCCCTTTAGTGCAACTGTGAGTTTTTGATGGAGAGGATTTCGTACGGACCAATGAAATATTGCCAACTAACAATCTGGCGATCGATCCGATTCACGTTTGATCAGTCCAATCGGTCATTCGCGCGTCTATGAGTTTCCGAAGATGCGACATTGCGCAGATTCTAACCCGAATAGGATTCCTTTTATCCACAGACATAATGAGTCCGTATTATGTACAAATAATTCCACTAAAATAACGGGCCCTTAGCGCAAGTATAATAATACACTCGCAAAACTCAAATTTTGGTTGAAGAAGAAAAATTAAATTAAACTACAACAAAAAGTTTTCTCCTGCTGCTAGGAAGATTCTTCTAGGATCAAGAAAAAAAACTTGGCTGTGAAGTGAATCTTCTTGATATAGTCCGAAATCTTCTTAAATATAAGCTTGAATCAAATCCGCATTTGTAGTGAGATGATTTCTATCAAGTATAGTTCCAAGTGAATTGGATGTTGCTGCATGAATCTGATAATCTGAGTTCTAGTAGATAATCCCGATTCACTTTCAATTAAAAATCTTCGACAACGGTTGGGTATTCGTAACGTATTATATTCGGGGAATAATATTGAACAACTGAAGAATTGATTTACTTCTCATTCGATTTGCGATCCACTCGTTGCTGCATAGTGCAGAGTGGATTCGAAACAATTAGATTTATTTCCAACCTAAAGTGAAAATTCGGAATCCCCCATAATCAAATGGAAGTTTCACTCGCACTGTATAAATATCACAATTCCTTTCACTACACCGTGAAAATAATTTTCCCCGTGTATATTACCCCACGCGATTTTCTTCGATCATTTGTATCCTGTCAAAGGTTGTTTGCCGTCGTACAGCTTGACGCGTTGACGTGTAGACTGACGGCACATCATGTGTGTGTCAACTTCCCCCTCCAATAATGAGCCATTTCCTGCAGGACGACTATAACAGGCTGCTATCCAAACATCCGCTTATCAACAAGGAGGCCGCCCAGTGTTGGTGAAAAATAGCCACACAAAGCTTATTCCCGCGCGCGAAACATGAATCAAAAGAGAGAGAGAGAGAAAGTGCGCGCGAGTGTGTATGTATAAGAGAGAGAAGGTCGTCGCGGAAGCATATCGAAGCGAGCCATTGTCATCGGTGCTAATGAAGGGAGCGGGCACACGTGCTTCGGATTGATTCATCGGCAGATTGTAGCATCGCACGAGGCTCTGGTCCGCCGAGGCATCATTAGTCACGATCCGCGCGCTCGCCGCTCGCGCTATTGATTTTGGCACGGCCAGCCCTTTGAGCTTGCGACGTGTCGCAACCCCCACCCACTGCCCCCCTCCCCCTCTCTGAGTATCCGACGCGAGCCGTTGCTGCTGCTGCTGCTGCTCTGTTTACTCGACCAACTCTCTCGCTCCTTTTTCGCCTGACTTTGCGCTCCAGTGCACCCAATACGGCTCTCTCTCTCTCTCTCTCCCTCGCTCTCTCCCCCTATTGAACTTCCCCCCTCGACGAAGCCTTTGGCCTGTAACTAGCTTCTTTTTATACGTGTTCTTCGCAACGTCTTTTTTATGTACTCTGGCTTATAAATAAAGATAGCTGTTTGTGAGCTGCGGATGCGGGCTCGATCTTACGCTGCAAATTATCAATTCTCGAATTTCGCGTACAGGCAGCTTTTTGGCGATGGAATGATTCGTCTTTTTTTTCACGTTACTTGGGTCGGATTATTTCAATATTCGTGTGGCGCGGAGTTACGACGATCACGAAAGAAATCGTCTGGCTTGAACTCATTGAAAGAAACGATCAGTCCGGGGCCCTGTCGGATACAAGGGATGAGAGACAAATATCGAGTCTGCCTCATCAGCAAAAGTGAGGGGGAGCAATCGAGTCTCATATTGCACGATTCGCCAACTTATTGAACACGTCTTTTAACCATTAGATTGTCCTACCGTGAGCTCGTGAACCAGCCACGGGACTTTCATAATAGCGCACTTCCTCAACCTCGAATGAATTCGTCTTGTTTGTTTATGCCACTATTGATAGGAAACTGCGATTTGCGTTCGCACATCGATAAAAGCTTCCCGTCAATTGACCCATGAATTATTGGCTGGGTTATTGAAAAGTCAAAAGTGTATATTGAAGCCAGAGGAATAGAATTTTGAACGTTCCGGCGTGATAATCGAATCGAGTAATAGTAAACTCATGCCGAATGTGCGCTGCATTTTGTAAAGAGCTTCCGTTTTATCAGCCAACGGTGGCCCGGAAGAAGGACGAGTGCCAGAAATGTTCCCACGACTCGACCGCACCTGAATTTTAACGCATGACCTCACGTGCATCCTTGCAAATGGCCCCTTGCCGGGACCCCACACATATATAGCCAAGCAGGAACTCGGATATCTTGGAAAATAGATTACTTCCGTCTGACGTCTTTTACATTGAAATTATTCTCGTGTCACGTACGTCTATCAATTCACTGATGGAAATCATTTTCAAGACAGTTTCCAATCAAACTCGTCTGTGAATGTATCCCCCGGGTCCATCTCCACAATGCTGCATTTATCTTTTTTCGAGGATAATTTAAGAATCAGCACAACATATGTAATCATATCAAAAGGAGTTAACAAAATGAGGTGACTATGATATAAATTATTCAAAATTCAGCATACATAGAAATGTGTTAAATAAAAAGACGTAGTCTTTCATACTTTGAATATATTTATGACTTAATGAATTAATTCCGGAAACTCATACAGCTTTTTAGAAAATTAGATATTGTTGAGACTTATATAATTAGATAAAAAATAGTATATGATACACTTAAGAAGTGAGGTCAATTCCGAAACTTTTTATTACAAGAGAAAAAATGGTACATCATGTACCTGAGCGTTAGTAGCCGTTTTTTGGGATAAAGTTGAGAATGTATGGCTCATACAGATTATAAAGTTATAAATCGGCCATGCCGAAAAACGCCCAAACAAGCGGGGTTCATTTACATAACTTTTTGTTACGAGGGAGCAAATAACATTTTTCGGTCTGGACACCGGCCATAAAGCGCTCGTTTTACTCAAAAATATTACATTATGCACCTGATCGTGTGCAAATGTTTTTCGGCACAAGGATAGGTTATAAGTCTGTACTGTCGAAAAACTCCTACATGCGCCCGAGTGCATAATGTACAATTTATGGAGGTTCACGGGTGTTTTTT
The DNA here is from genome assembly GCA_020882685.1 of Aphelinus atriplicis. Lineage (NCBI taxonomy): Eukaryota > Metazoa > Arthropoda > Insecta > Hymenoptera > Aphelinidae > Aphelinus > Aphelinus atriplicis. Next base: position 15,833,950 of record CM037075.1, on the reverse strand, counting down.
TCAGAAGGTCAATGTTTATCATCGTTTAATGTATAGTTTTATTTTTCATCAAATCACGTTGAAAAAAATCAATACTGAACTCTCTCGAGCAGGCCTTGGATAATAATACAAAAGTGGATGTGAACGAACCGTGAATTCAAGCAATTGATATTGTCAATCTTGAAGAAGGCAATTTTATGAGTAATTTAACTTAAAAATATCTAACGAGCGTAACTACATGTCTCATGTACACGATATCGTATGTATATACCACATTTATTTCCCACTGTCCAAATATTATGCATCATGTGTGTTTTTTTTGTCAATCTATCATGGATAATTTTCACGATTTTGGAATTATGATAATATTTAACGACTGGGAAGTTAAATGGCGAGGGGAAAAAAAGTTGATCGAAGTCAACGTCAGTAATTGAATTAGTTTCTCCTAATGAATCTTCCTGCCCTTCCACGAGCTCCTCTCCGGTGATTAGGAGCAGAGTATCATAATTCATCGAAGCCCGTGGGAATGGCACCAACGTTAATCAATCTGAAACGATCAATCTTGAAGAATCAGCCAAAAATAATGCTGATGCTACTGAACCCTCCGCGCTAAAAAACCAATCTCTTGTATCGGGCGATTTTTTTTCTGTTCACGTCGCCAATCTATGGCTGCACGTGGGGTCGCAAACTCCGGGAATCGATTGGGAACGAAGCTCCATAGCAGACTGGTAATAATTGGGTGCGGCATGGCTCTCGCAAGGTCTGCTTATACCGAACAGAAGAAAAGTACATGGTCTAGTAGAGCGAGGCGGGCTCCGGTCAGACGCGCGATGCATAGTGATAAAAGTGAAGGTCCTCGAGGAAACCCGGCTTCTCGGCAGGAAGTTAGGAAATACTGCGGAAGCATCGATCAGCGCACGATCGCGCCGTATTCGGCTCGAGCCTAGCGAACTTGAATCAAACCGGCACGGCATTGGGGGTGGCTACGGCAAGGGCAATTGGGCTGCAGCGTGGACGGAGGAGGGAGCTACAATATTTTGACTAGCGCGCGAGGCTGTGGACGATCGCGGTTGGAGAGAGGGTCGTGCGCACGTGGGTGCGAGCGCGGCAGCTGCTGCCCGGGGCCTCTGCCGCGGGGCTAGTGCATGCTCGCGCTCGCGCGGCTGGCTGCTCGGCGGGGGCTGGGGTTAGGGGCGCATGCGCAGCGCAGCCGAATATCGACGCCCGGGACCGAGGCGCGGAGGCGCACAGGGTAGGGGGCGCAGCTCTGGCGCACGCATTGCTCGTGCCCCGTGTGCCTCCCTCTCTGTGTCTGTCTCGCTCTGGCCGTCGCGCGTCAGCCAGCCCCGAGAGCTGGCAGTAGTGCAGCCCCCGCCTGGTCAGACGCGCGCGCCACCCAGCCAGCGACCGTGTGCCCCGTGCGGCTGCCCGACTCGACTCGCACCGAGCACACACCAGTCGAGCGACGGCCACGACTAGCCCACGACAGCCGCTTGCGCAGCGATGACGAGCCCTAGGTGAGACAGGACAGAGAGCCAGAGCGAAAGAGAGAGAGAGACAAGCGAGGCCAGCCGAGAGAGCTCTGCTCCACTTTCCGCCCCGCGCACCTCCAGGCTCGCGCGCTCCACACTCGCCTGCGCGCTTTCTCCCTCGTTCTTCCCTTCGTCTCCGTACTTCTCTCTCTCTCCCTCTCTCTCTGTTCCGCAATCAGTGCGACGACGTGTCCAGCCAGGGAGTGTCGCGCGCCAGCCTCGAGCACGCATCGGATTAGTTGTGGTGCACGGTGCTTTGAGCTCGAGTTCAAGTGACAGTGTTTCCCGCGACGCCAAAGCTGATTGCCCACTGGTTCCGTCGACGGGCGGCCCCTGCAGTGTGATGTATGTGGTTCAAGTGCCCGCTGGCCTCGAGAGGGCCGTGTTTACCTGCGTGTGCTATTTCGCGCGCCCGCGCGCCCGCCAGAGTGAGAGAGAACGACAGAGACGGAGAGCTCCTACTCGCGTAGTGAAAGTGCATTGTAACTAGCTCGGCCCACACCAGTACACTCACTCACTCGGTGCTACATGATGATTCTTAAGAGCTTATCGATCGGCTGAGTAAACGCTCCTTCAACACACATTTCACATCAATAACTTTATCATAAGTACACAGTCGTCGAGTGTTCGTGATTTTTCCTTCGCTCGCTGCGACTACCCACCCCTGCCTTGCACTTTCTCTTCTCGGTCGAAGGGCAGCGCGGTTTATTTTGGATTTATCTGCGCTGTATACACCTCGCATTGTACGAGCGCAACTCGTTCTCGATCGAGTAGCAATGTGTATCAACGTTCACGACGCCTTGTGAATTACAGCTTTGCATCGTTAACGCGCGTTCATTCATGTTACTCGACGTTTTCATCATTCGCTCTCGACGTCACTTCTACTATGCCTTTTTTAGACGCTCTTCCTCAGTTACAACTCGAGTTCTTGATAAATATTGTCTTGTTCGTCAACTCGATCTACTCAATGACAATATTTGAATTTGGTTTTTCATCTCGAGATTGAGGAACATTTCTAGAGGATTATTAGTTAACTGAAAATATACAGATGTATTTTAAACTTTGTTTCTTACGTGTATCAATATTCAATCTTTTTCACTTAGGAATTTTCTTTTTCTCATCACATACATATACTCTGGAGAACGTGACATTCTTTTATTTTAGAAATTCGTGTAACAAAGGCTGAATAAACAGGGAAGTGATCTTGACTTTATTTGATCATTAAACTTAAAATATGGTCGTTTCTCTCATTTTTTCAAATTGGCCATAGTCATTTGACTAATTCAAAATTGTCATTGATTCACATTGCTAGATTATGTAAACAAAAATAGATAGAAAGAGATAACCAATGATAAAATTAAAACAATGTTCTTGGTTATAATCGATTTCGGGACATGAAACTGTTAATTTCATTTCTTGACTGACAACTTACATGAACCAATCTTTATTGCGTGGAATTCGATCTTATATATTTGAAAGAAAATATTGGCATACGATACGTCTTACGGATAATTCATAAAAAATCAGCAGGTTCCACATTACTATCATCCCGGGTGTTTTTATTGGATCTATTGATTTCGCGTATATGAGTCGATTACTTGAAAGCCATAAGCATAATAGATGAAAATTGCAAATTATTCTTCAAATTGATTTCCAACTTTAAAATATTGGTAACTGTTTCAACATTCTTAAGTATTTGAAAAATGTCAATATCGGTTAAGTTAGAACATAAGTTTTTATTTTGAAAAGTAACAAAGGATGAGTTTTGTCGAGACCTTAAGTCGACTTTAGCTGTACTTAACATCTTGCTTTTATTTTAGAAATGTCTCTTTGATGTATACCGAGTGATAGCCCACCCGTGTATACCTTTAGGAATAGTATTTCCTTGGAAACATTATCTTTTATGTATTTGGGAACCCCACTAGGTTACGCTGATACTCTTTCTCCGAACCTATGAATAGTTGATAAGTTCTGTCTAAATTCTATTTTTGTTGGAACAATACTCAAACGGACTCTCAAATCTTTACAGTGAAAAATTCACTGTGTTAAAGTGTAATTTCACTGTAAGCGAGTGGATATATTTTCGAGTGGATTACAGTGAAATATCACTGGAATCCACTCAAAAATTGAAAAAAAAACTCAAAATTCAAAGAAAAAGTAAAAGAGAAAAAAAACAAAGCGAAAATCTCAAAGAGAGAGCACTCGAACCTACTCAGTTGCTTCAACGTATATCGATTATATAGTAAACAGAACATTCAAAAGATGTCCGAACAATAATTTGACAATATCGAAAAATAGTTGAGTAACGTTTCCATTTCGTATTCCTCAACTTTTACTGAACTAATTTGCTCAAACAATACCCAGTTACATTGTACAAACTTCGCAACAACTCCCATAAAATATTCAATTTGGTCGTTCGGAAATGAACGCGCGTTCGCGAAACAGCGAGTATCCGCAGAGTAGAACCGTCGAATGCGGTCTTGAACTAGAACTGCAAACTGCAAACAATGAATCAGCTCCGGGCCACGTTGGAAATTAAATCGAGCTTGATTCCGTGAAATGGGGAATAACAGAGTGGCGCCGATCGAATTAGCGGGAGGCTAAATCAAAACAGGCAACGGGGGAAAGGCGTTGGGAGTCGGTGCGCTGGCATCGCGAGTGATCGGGAGGTGCACGTGACGAGGGGCGGTGGGGGCGAGGAGGACGCAGGGAGGGGGGCTGTGGCTTGCATTATTTGCCGTATTCGAACGGATTTCCTTGAATGTGGCCTGATTTGTCGGATCCCTTGGATCGTCGGCCCTGACATCGAGTCTCGCGCGCGCGGGCCGCTGCCGCCGCCGCCATCGCATTCCGCCACTCGTAAATAAGACCCGCTCCGCTCGATATTGCCGCTGCTAATGCCTTCTCTACACACTCGTGATCAAGCCTTGTCTTGACTTTCCTCTTTATTCAGTCCCCCTCCCCGCCTTTTTTTTACAATCTTTCGATGTCCACCTTGGTTTGAGACTCACTCGCTCGCCTCGGCATTTCACCCTCGCTCCCCTGCGCAGGCTTACGACGCGTCTAAGTAGTCACAGCCGGAACTAGTCGGACAAAACGCGGCTTTCGAATACCGTTTTCGCAAACGATTTTTAGATTCTGCAGTTTCTTCATATTTAATTTCAACAGGTCTATGGTCCACATTGTACTTGGATGACTTCGTAATTCGCAAAAAACAAACTTGAGTTTTGGGTTGTTTTGTAAATTACCTCACCTCCAAGACTTGATATCGACGTATACGGCGTGCTTATCGTTGAAGAATTAACAATTCCCATCGATTCCACGCGAAACATCTTACACGCGAGGTTACAGTTGAAAATTGCTATTCGTGTATTAAAAAAACTTGGCGGTAAATTGAATAATATTAAAAAAAACACTGACGGTACTGTTGCATACGTTTTCTTTCCAACCCTCGCAATAGAAACACGCGACGAGCAGAATTCCTAATCTCTCCGCACATCGCAAAATTAAAGCTGGGGGTGGGAAAGGGAGTAGCTCTAGGTATGTACATGTCGGTGAAAAAAGTCCGGGTAAATAGAGACGAAGCGCGAAATCGGTTAGAGGATTAGGCGAGGTCCCCTTACGCGAGGCTTAGCCGTACAACGGTTAGACAGGCAGAAAAGCAACGCGGGGCGCGAGAGGAAATGAAGCTCCGGCTCTAACGTGGCACAGCTCTTGTCTGTTATTGTCACGTGTCGTCGAAGCCGCATCCGCTGATGCACGCGCCGCCGGCAAAGGAGTACTCGACGTAATCCAGCTGGCGCGCGCGGGCGCGCCGGCCCGTACAAGCGCGAAAAAAGGGGCTTCGCAAAGCCGCTTTTCATGTAACAGACTTGACCGCGACGCCAGAGACATTTGCGACTCTATCGCTCACACGATATCGCTTCCTCGGGCACCCTTATGTATCCATGCACATCCCGCGCCTTCTGTCTGGCATCAATCGCCCCGATATGCACTTTGAACTTGTCTCGCTCTCACACTGATTTCTATCGACCCCGCCGCTGTTCTTCAATTGCTTCCCTCTCGTCGCGTCGCCTGTTTCCCGGATGAATCATTGGTCGTTTATTTTCACTCTGCTAATATCAATGATCTCATTCGAGTATAAGTGTGATCGTATGCAAATTATTCACATGATGTAGATGTACTCTCTTTTTTGAATGACTTGAAATGCTATTTATAAAAGCCGGGTGTACGGTAGAATCAATAATGATTCAACGAATAGAAGAACATTTTCAAGAATGTACTTTCAGAATAAACGAACTGGAAGCTAGAAAATAATTTCTCGACCAGCTCTCGAGAAACTTTTTATTTATTTTCCCTACGACTGAGAAAGTTATTTTCTCAGAATTACATATACAACCAAAACAATCGATTACATGAACTTCACGAATTGCAGATTTTATAATAAGAAAATTTCATGAAAACGTTTACTGGTCATATCGAATGAAAAACTACAATTTTGGTCATTCCGGCAGAAACAAGCATAAAAACACGAATAGTAAATTGAATGAAAGCGTGATAAAAATAACGATCGGCTGATATTTCTGGTTCACGAGAAATGTAATTTATTTCCAAAGAACTATGGAATCAATTTCAAGGGAGACTCCAGTTTTTTTCATGAAAAATTCGGATATTAATATATTTCTGTTCCATTTTATGGAATATTCATGTGCATTCAATCAAAATCAAATTTTACCGTAGTGTACAGGGAGTAAAATAACTCACGATTTTCTGAAGTAAATTGAAACGCAAATTGAACTTGAATAACACGCTATTCGCCAACGTGAGCTAGGAAGCTAGAATGAAATCGAACAGAAAATCTTGAATAATACTACGAGAACTGCGAAGCAGGACCGAATAAATTATATTTTTGAGTGATATTAAAATTCGATCTTCTACTTTCGCTCGATAGTCGTGTACCCAGTTCATTCATAATTACGACTTGATCTCGGCTTGCACAGGACCAGCCTCGCAACGGCGAAAAATTAAGCTGAATCTACAAAGGCATATAAGTATGCTGTACTAAACTAGCTGCAGATAGTAGAGACTCTTTGGTGGCTTTGGTAGAGAGAAGCGCGGAGGCGCAAAACGATCGAGATGTATGATTTGGGTAGGCAGGGGCATTCCGTGGTATTCGTAAAACTGGCGCAAGGCCTGTCTATGTTCTCGTTGGTAAGGGTAACGAGGCGCACAAGCTCGGCTCATTCACAATCGACTCGGTTGAATTATGAATGGCGGTCGATACGCGCCACGCGCGCCTTTCCTACCCCTCGCGCCAACTGGCTGTGTCTGGTCGCAGCGTTTCAGACCACTATGCCCACTCCCTGCTTCCCCCATGCATCTTTTTTACTCACTCTGCTATGACCCACTTGTTGATGGCTTGTTTTATCATCTCGCTGATCTTTTCACTCACGTCGGTGCGAGCATGTAACTCTGCGGGCGAGTTGAAATGCGTTGCGCTATTCTTTTTCTCGTTTCAGAATTGCCGTAGAAGTGAACAAACTGACCAGAGCCAAGTAGACCCGAATCCTTCCACAATCCTTATTTCGTAATAAATCTCCAGACATTTGATTCATATTTTTTTCATCTAAGATGCGTAAAGAATGAAATTAACTCGATGTTCGTGTCGTTCTTATCTATTTTTTTACAATGTTTTGTTTTGAAGCTATTGATTGGAAACTGATTTTTTCTCAAGTTGTTTCATATTTTGAAACTTTCAGATAGTTCATTTTGATAGCTGAATCTTAATAAGCTGAAAATAGGCCACGTAACATGTATTACCTGAATAACTTAAGATCAATTGAATTTACATCTACTTTTTTCAAAGCCTTATGAAACCGGATTTTTCTTATAACTTCTATCTACGTTTGAAAAAGTTGAAAACAGGGAAGAATTTGCATTCGGCAAATACCACTTTCAAAAGTGCATGGGTAAAAGGGTACTTTGCGTATCTCGAATTACTTTGTACAGAGCTCGCTTGCGCATTATGAATCCGTCGTGGAGGTTTCGCCGACGCTGCCTCTGTCTCGATCTTGCGACGGGTCTCTTTTTCATTCTAGCAGGCTTTCAAAGTTGGGCTCTTTTTAATATCCCATCACGTGGTGCGGCTGAAAATTTTTGCGAGCTCTCGTTAGTTAGAAAATGCCCTGGCAAAGGAAGGCTCATTTCTTTCTGTTCTTGGCACTTTTTCCGTTTCGAGACGCAGCGACTCGGCGGTCGTTCTACTCGGTGTCGTGCAATGAACGTCCAAAATAGAAAAGAATTGGAACGCTGTTGAATTGTTCATTGGGCTGCGATAAATCTCGTTAGATAAATTGAGGCTCGGGCTAAAATTTTCCGCTCGTTCCTCGTGAACTGATATTGCGATTGTTTTTTTTTTCACAAAACCTCCAACTAGTTACCGCGAATCCCCGTCACCGTAGAGCTGGAACACCGATCATTCGACAGGCCGGTGCACGTTTCACTCTCTGGTGAAGAAAAGCCTTCCGAGTGTATGACGCGAGGGAGAAATGGAACCCAGTCGATTGCACGTAAAACAATAGCGACGCACGACAGAGGCGTATGGAAAAATGAAAAGATAATTTTTCGTTACAGCCCATCAGTTGGAGTGAGCGAGTTGGGGGACTTGGGCGAGGGCATACCAGCCGGAGCTCTGTCAGGGGCGTAAGAGCCAGAGGGGGCTGGTTGCTGCTTGGCTAAGGGAGTCGAGAAGGAAGAGGTGCGGATCAGGCGAGGAGGAGGAGGAGGAGGAGGAGGCGGGCCGGCACCTGCAGCAGCAGCAGCAGCGGGTCGCGGGGGGATGCAGCGAGACAGGGCGCCGGCATGGAGGAGCCCCCGCTGGAGGCTCTCATGCAGGCGGGCTTCATCTTCGTACTCGGAGTCGTCATCATCCTCTCGAATCTACTCATCATCGCCACCTACCTCAACTTCCGCGGTCAGTGTGTTCAATGGATTTGGGGCTGCAGTGACAGCTCCATCGGTCGGCGAGTCTCTATAACGATCTTATCTCGAATCGACAGGTCCCAGTGAGGTGATGAACTACTACTTGCTCTCGCTAGCATCGGCGGACCTTCTCTGCGGTCTATTGGTAGTGCCATTCTCGGTGTACCCGGCCCTCGTCCGAAGATGGGTCTACGGGGACGTCGTTTGCCGACTGGTCGGCTACTTGGAGGTCACGCTCTGGGCCATCTCCGTCTATACCTTCATGTGGATTTCCGTCGACCGGTATCTCGCCATCAGGTGCGTCTACACTGTTCTCGCTGAGAAGCAAACCTCATGAGGCTTCTCAAAAGCTCGGCATTATTATTGTTACGAGCGAATTCAAGTTTAATGAGGAACTTTTCAATGACTCTGCAGAGTACTCTCTCAAAAGCTTACAGTAAAAAATCTCTTTATTAAAGTGAAAAATCACTGTATGAAGGTGGCTAATTATTGACTGGATTGCAGTGAATTTTTAATGTCACTAAAGTAAATTTTCAGTTTAGTAACATAAGTTTTGATAGAAACAATGTTCACATGAAATTCGCAATAAATTATTGGTATCAAAATTCATGGAACTAGAGTTAAAATTCACTTTAGTTGCATAACAATTCACTGCAATACAGTCAATAATTCATTCACCTCCCTACATTGATTTTACACTGCCAGCTTTTAAGAGAGTAGGATAAACATGTGTCACAGCCGAGATTAGAACCCAGTGTAGTGATAATTATGAGCAGGATCTTATACATATGATCCCATGGCGATACAGACCCTACGCGGCGTCAGTAGGTATAATTTGAGTTGTTTGGTTTTGTGTTGCAGAAAGCCGCTGCGCTACGAGACGGTGCAGACGAAAACTCGCTGCCAGTGTTGGATGGCGTTCACGTGGATAAGCGTCGCGATGATGTGCTGCCCGCCGCTGCTCGGCTTCCAGAAGCCGATCTTCGACCGCGAGGCCTTCGTCTGCATGCTCGACTGGGGCAACATGGCCGCCTACACCATAACCCTAGCGATACTCGTGCTCGGCCCGTCGGTCATCACAATAGTCTACACCTACTCCTACATCTTCTCCATGATGAAAAAACTCAGGTCCGGCGTGCCCATACACGACAAGGAATACGCCACTGCCCTGTCCGAGAACCTCAGCAATCCCAGCCACATCATGTCATTCGTCCTGGTGATGGCGTTCTGGATCTCGTGGACCCCGTACGCCGGCCTTAGGATCTACTCCTCCATTAACGGCCCTCCCCAGGTATGCGCCTTTATTCTTTTGCTTCGTCCATTCGTAACTCGGAGACTCGAATGCGCAATCGAACCCTCGAGTTTTGATCAATCAATATTGAAATAATATGGAAGCTCTCGCCATAATTATGGAATTGAATGGTGATGTTATGAATGAAGCTTTGCACTCGAGTAGAATAGGTGTCAGAGTTGACATTTTAATTAATTAAATGAAGTAGGCCACGGGCCCTTCGTATAAATAACACGTTTTCACACTCTAATTAATCGACATACTCAATGTGGTCATATTCATCATTCAAATGTAAGACTAGAAAAATCTACAATGATATACCGAGATAAGTTTTCGATGAAATTCAGAGTGGGAAACGTGATAAAAAATAATGACTGACTGGTAATCTTGGAAATGGCATTTTTCATCCTCAAAAAGAAACTATATTGAAAAAAAATGTTTAAAAGAACATTCAACATAAATAATAACGTTTTATTTCACTAACTCATCCGATAAAACTAATCGTCACGCTCTGTACAAACTATTGTACAGACTATACATGTCTCGCGAGTGTGTATCGTCGCCTCCGAACAAAAAGAGGCTATCTCGGAGTCAGGTTGTAAAAAATGCTATATCGAAGTTCGGTTGCAAAAGATACTAACTCGGAGTCCGAGCTATTCAATTTGGCAAGTGAATCACAATTTGGATATTTCACATTTTCAACGAGCTAAAATAAGTAATTGATGGTTAACGAGGTGCTTTCTGAGTGAAGAATCATCAGACAAAACGGCACGGCGGTATCACCCATGTAACATATGTGACGTATACAATTGTGCAGAGATTGAATTTTCCCCTCAGTATCTACTGCAACCGAACTCTGGGATAGCGTTGCTCGGAGGCGACGGATAACCGTCCTGTCGTTGATTTTCACCCGAAACTCGTGAAAGCGTATATATAGGGATACAAAGGGCACGAACATATCGATGCCTCTTACGAAGAAAGACACATGCAATCCCTTTTGCGAAGAGAGTCACATCTCGCAAACTGGCTGCGAAGAAACATGTCACACACCCCAGAATTTTGCGACGTAAGAAAATACATAGAATGAAAAGTTTGAATAAGTAAGTTATAATTGACCAAAAAAAACAAGCCTTTTAACCATTTCGATCGCGGTTTAAACTCTTTCTTCGGTTTTCTTCGCGGGGTAATAATTCCGACGTGTCTTTCTTCGCAAGAGGCATCGATATAATGACCGTGCAGTGCGCGAATGGGATGATATGAGAGGAGTCTGACTTTGTGTGTTTTGGTTCTCAGGTGCCGTTCCTGAACTTCGCGGTGGTGTGGTTCGGCATACTGAACAGCTTCTGGAAGGCGGTGATCCTGGGCACGCTGAGCCCGCAGTTCCGGCTGGCGGCGCGGGTGCTCTGCCTGACGCTGTGCTGCCGGCACCGGCGGCTCCCACCCGAGCTGCTCGGCCTCGACGACGACGACTAGCCCGACCTCTCTTTCTCTTTCTCTCTCTCTCGCTCCACCCCCAGCGAGGGGGGCTACATCTCGAGCGATGACGACGACGATCATGACGCCGACGATGACGACGACGACGACGACGACGACGAAAACGGCGACTTGTACGAGGGGGGCGCGAGCGCGCGCCCCTTGGCCCTCTCTCCGCTGGGCCAGCAGCAGCCCGAGCCGGCGCTGAAGCTGTGCCGGGGCCTGCTGGCAAGCGCCGCGCGTTCCTACGGTTCTGTTCCGCTGCGCCAATTCGGAGCTTTCCACATCGCCAACTCTCGTTCCTACCCGACGCTCCGTCGCGCCCAGTCTTTCTCTCGGCTCGCCTGAACACGCGCCCAACACACGCCCAAACACCCACGCGACACTTCTCTCCTCTCGCTCGGCTATCCCCCGTTAGAATCCGCTATACGCCCCCACTCGACTTCAACGATCTGCCGATGATTTTTCAACGATACTCGCCCGCCGCCACTGCAAATACCTCAGCACCCCCGTCTCCCGTAACGTGTGCTATCCGCTGATTCGCCACTCCGAGAGCTCCGAAACGCTTTACCCCTACTTTTTGCTCTGTCTATAACTGCGACGACTGCAGCAAGTGCTTACTCACACGCGTACCGAACAACTAATCCGTTAAATGCGCCAAATTATTGCCGTTACGTACACACTTTGCTACATATATATATACACACACCTAGATATACACAAGCTACATATGTGCATATATGCGTATGATTCATACATATATTAATGGTAAGGGCGAGTGGGCGCTCGCCTACAAACTTACGCACGTGTAAATTTCAATTTGCATCTCACGCTCATCGTGTACATACATATTTGCGGCGCGTATACCATATAGTTTAGAGATTAAACGCAGCGGAGTCGGCGGGAAAGAATATCAATCGCGCTGTATGCAATAAACAATATGTTCTTGCTCTCCGCGGCTGCTACCATCACGCGACTGGCACTTTCGAATCGAATTTTCGTATCTTAAGGCTAATCAAACTTTTTAGCTAATTTAGAGTAAAGTTCAACTGAGCGAGCGTTACATTGATTTGCCAAGTTGTAGCATGATCGACTCGGATCGAGCGCTGGTAATTAATAATGCTGGAACGAGGCAGTTTCAATAGTATTCACTGAATCAAAACATCGAGCTTTAAATAATATATATATGTATATGTATCACCGGAAAATTTCAGTGCAAACAGTGAGTAGAAACGGCGTTGGAGATGATTATGATTTCATCAATTATGGTCTCTTCGAGTCGGTTTCTTTTATAATCATATCGATTTGACTAGTAGCGTGAAAATCAGCTAGTTATCGTCGACATGGCTATACAATTCCGCAAATTTCGAGATAATCCACGAGACTTGTTAATTCATATTTTTCCAAGCGCTTGATTGTTCGAAAAATTGACAGCTCGACAAATCAATTCAATTCCGTATAAGTATACATAAGTACCAAACGAACTGGATTTTTTAAACGAAGCATGAAAGTTTTTTTTCCTAGGTGCAAAGAAAATTTTGAAAATACGTGAAATAAAAGTAGGCAGTTGATTTTTTCTTACGAATTATATGACGATGTGCTAAGTAACATTCGGTTGAATCTATAAGACTCAACCTTGACAGTGAATCTTAATATAGACTACTAACGTATTAATTATACAAATGAAGAAAAAATACAAAAAAATCGAATTTTTAACGATCTTACTTGTCAACTTGAATCCTTTTGCAAGGGAAGCAGGGTTCAGTATATAAAATTGATTAATACTTTCTCTCTAATCGTCTCGCTTTGCTCAATCTCTAGATTTTGCTATTTGAAGTCAAAGACATACTTACGTAAAAAATTTAGATCAGAATGAAATTGAAAAATCTGGCTACGTTGAATTATTAGTGTTTCGGAAATGAACACGTCAAACGCAGGATAAGGGTTTACGGCAACTGAATTGACAAAACGACTAATGCAATTCAATCGACGACTGTTTTGAATCAAATTTTCATCAAATTTAAAACATTTTTCTTCCACATTGAAATTGATGCAAAATTATTATGATTGGGTGAAAAAAATCACGATTCCTAAGTACCATGAGAAATATGCGAGATAGAGGAAGTACTAAACCTACAGAAAAATCTAGTCAATTAACAAAGAAATGTAATATTACGAAGGGGAAATTCAAAAAACCCATACGAGCCTCTGCAAATGCAACGTATAATCAACGTCAACACGTCTCCCATCAAATAAAAAAGCTCTCAGATCAAGGTTTTCGTCGAATTATTATGACCTTTTATGAGTGCTCACCAAATTAAACTACCTTGTTATCAGAAAAATTCGATTATATCCGATCATTATGTGGATCCTGTTACATCATTCAGTTGTCTTTGATGCAATAATGAAATTTCAGGTTGGTGTCTGAATCTTTCACCAATCAGTCCTTGTTTTGCCGAACAAAATACTTGATAATGTATAATTATTGAGTCACATATTGTGAATAGTCTTCCATATGATCGCAATCTTGATATAAAGCGATTCTCAATAATCCACGAATACAAGAGAGTATCACTTATGTGACCCAGAGAAGAGACTTGTTGCACGTACATAGAAATTCATCAGAGGCAAAGTTACCTTTTGAAGCGTTCTCCGTGTCATATTAAGGGAAAAAATTATTACTCGATAAAAATTTCACGCGTAGCGCAATCAGCAACAGCCGCAAGAATCGTTTAATTATCAAGGCAATTGTGAAAAAAGAAAATTTTAATTGAATTTCATCTCGCGATTATTACGAACGAACTATGTCATGGCCAGTCTTGCACCCCCGACAAACACTCCATAAACAAGGTAATATGCCGTACTGTATTAAAAGAATACTGCTTATGTATTCATATACTATGATTACTTTTCCCATTCTATCCTCAAGAAAAGACTATATACGTTTGTTCTGGGAATATCATGAGTTTGTTTGGTAGGATCGTCGATTCATTGGAGTCGAAAAAATCTGGACCTAATGAACCGATGGTAATACTGACAATGGCAAGATCAGGAAAGATAATTCAGAAATTTCAAGATGTGACTGTAAATTGAAAATTTTCTGAAAAGAAAGGAAGAGCATCATGCGTATAATGAAGTATACATATATACTGCGAATATGTTTTCGGATAATTTTTTAAGTAGATCGTAATTTTGTATGAATAATACTGATCATTCTGCAGGTATTCGCGACGCAGTATCTATACTACTAGTATGCTAATATAAACAGTATTATTAAATAAAAAAATGTCCTTATCGATGCGAGTAACAGAGATTCTAAAGCTAAGTTTGATCTATAAGAGCTACATAAGAGCAAACGATGAATAGTTGAGAAAAGAATCGCAGATGTACGCATGTTATTGAAAGCTTGAGCGAAAATGCTTATCAGAGATCAGCTGTAATTTATCATATAAGCTTAAAGTGTTGTGTAAGGTAACGGCAGATGAAGAGAGAGAGAGAGAGAGAAAGGGAGAGAGAGAGAGAGAGAGAGAGAGAGAGAGAGAGAGAGAGAGGGAGGGAAAGAGAAAGTCTTTCGATAAATCCGTCGGGCTACGTTAAAAAAAATGTATAAAATGATGAATCGCTTTTGGAAGTGGTAGTCTAACTTAATGAAAAAAATAAAGAATCATTCCAATGAATGTTGATACTCAGCTAATTGAAACTTCCACAATGACAGCTACAACAAGTGATTCATCGTTCTCGTGAAAAATGGTACGTAAAACTTCGAGTTGCACCATAGAAAGAAAACAAGCAACCGACAAAATGCAAAAAGAATACTATCAGCATATTAAAAAAATATAGCTGCGCAATGCGTAACTGCATCAGGTATGCACGAATGAAAAAATACACGAAGAAGATGTTGACGAATGAAACAAATCATAAGTAAAATAAAAAGGTCGTGGAACGCCGTGTACGAAGCGTTATACGAGCTGAAAACTGTCGACGATAATAGATAATACAGGAAAAGAAATGAAAAAGATGCGGAGCAACTATAGTTAAAAGTGTGTTGGAAGAGCTGATCCCTGGCAGTTTCCGGGTGGCCTCCGTTATTGAAAAAAATAATGATAAAAAAAAATACCTTTTTGTACCTAGTTGCTAGTTTTGTACTAGTTTTGTAACGTACCTCACCGTGGGCGTGCTGTTATTACATATTTTAAAAGAAAAATGTGGTTGTTATAGCGAAATGATATCATAAATTATAAAATTACGAAAAAATACGAAGAGAGTGAGGAGGCGATGGATTAGAGAATGATGTCGACGTAAAGTGAATGGATATTCATCCGTCACGACGTGTCGTTCGTGTAATCAATCCAGCGTCAGATTGGAGTTTTATTGCGACTCGACAGACCCGTGACGATATGAACTAAGAATTGCTTCAGAAAAATGAGTGAAAAGTAATACTATCAAAATTCATCACGACGATCCGTCAAGCATCCCCTCCTCTTGTATCAGTACTACAAAGATGGAATTAAATTGAATGTAAAATGACGCGCGGAATACCTGGGAATTTTAGCGATAGTAGGTGTAGAGAAGCCTTCAACGATCCTATTTTTTCATACGCGCGGTCAAAATTCAAGGCCAAAGTGAAACGCGGGATTCATGTTCAAGTTTGTCAGTTAATCGCTGCAATAGATGGATGAAGTAATGAATGGATAACACATTATGGAATAAAAAAAAACCTTAACATGGAGAAACCCAAGATAGCATTTGAGCAAGGTGGACATACGGAGCTAAGTCTTTGTTTAAAATATAATATATCTATAAATACTATATAAATACATGTGAAAAAATCTCGCCAAAGTAGAGAGCTTATAATGCAAAAGTCGTTTTTATCACAGAATTGCATCTGTATAATGTTGACCTTGTCAAATTTATTTTTATTAATATATATATTATATATATACATGTATATTGGATATTACATGGTGTCAAAACAGAAATATTTTCAAACCACGCAAAAAAATGAAAAAAAATTGTCAAGTGTTGAAGATAAATATACGATATGAACGTTTCACACTCTCATAATAGTTATTATCCTTCGGTTAAATATGAAGTTTGATTTGGATGAAAACTTCCAGTGACTCCATATTTTATATTTCAAGGTTTAACCAACGTTTTCGTCATGATTTTTTTTTTTTATTAATTTATGTGTTTCGATAACTTTTGTTCCAATTTTGTTCACTAAGTTTATAGATAAGAAATAAATACGCACATCATACCAATCACACTTACATCATTGATTTATTATTTTCTTCTCTACACTCCGTACGCCAAATCCGACTTGGCGCATGTTGTGTGGAAAAATAAAATTCGATACGCATGGAAAAGATGATTCTCGATTCATGCCACCTCGAATGATAATCACTTGTCTCACACTAGTATCGAAATGTATTATTGTAAGAATATTTGTTACTTTAAATAAATTATTTACGTCCAGAAGTTTTAACAATAAATCAATATTTAATATTTTTTACTATTTTATACTAATTATCAAAGTGTGCAAATGACATTGTCAGATATTATAAAAAATCTAACACGTTGAAACGGCGGAACACAAAAATACACGTGTGAAAATATCTCTTGTTAATATATAAATACTGTATACTTTGAATTCAACTATTTTAAATGATCACTCAGCTCTGCTAATGTCATGTGTTGTAAATAAAAAGAAATAATAAAGTATAAAAATCTTTTCAGCCGTTAAAAATTTGAAAACGGCAAAACTTCGCACATGAATAATATGTTACATACACATTTACGAAAGCGGAAAGATAGATAATAATAACTTGTGTATATTTCAACGAATAGAAAAGAATCGTGGGGTATATAGAGGTACGCAGGAACAAGTTTTGTATCAAATGATGAATTAACTCTTATAATTCAAATTCAAATTATGTGACAGTTTTGAGTAGCATAAGTAGTAAGTTATCATCATACGTATCAATTATCACCTTTAAAACTTGATAATCCATGAGCTATTTTGTACGCTGAGTTTGTTCTGTGTTTTATCAATAATTTTGTAACTGAAAAATCTTTGTGAGCTAAGCAGCACACAGCACATGAAACTGTGACTACGAAATTACCTATATTGTTGGCATACGAAATGTTGAAAGTTATTGTGTTAATTCGCTGTACTTTTTAAATATTTTCACCACCGCCGTAAGTCATCAGATCTCGTAAACATATACGCAAATACCAATACACATACACGTATACATACACTCACACATTTCAAATGAAACACACTTCAATTCTGTGCCGGGAAATAATGATGCAGATGAAAGTTTGCATCTAAAACAAACGGATTTTGCAGTGTTTTCAAAAAACGATTACTCATCAACGATCCTTCCACGACTCAAACATGACCATATATGTTGGAATGGATACATTATTCTTGGATCGACATTGTTGAAGAAGCGATTTTCCACTCATTGGAATATTTATTTTTTATCGCATTGGTGTTGACTATGTAATGAATTTGGAAGGATGAGTTTCCTTTAATCTATTTACATGCTTGAATTTTTGATATTGATCTATATGGCTTCGTTTTCTTCTAGGCACAAATCGGTGTACCAAATAAAGTACATACAAACACTGAATAGCATTGTTGAGTGGGATTATCAAACATCTATAGTTCTTTCAACTCAATATAAAACTTTAAGGTAGAATTTTCTCATTTTTAGTACTTTTAGTTCATTCAAACTCTTGTCCAATTAAATCATGCTGAATCCAGATACCAAAAATATTAAGAGAATAAAATAGCAAATATATAACAGGCAACTCATGGATCAGGTGTTACATGAAAATTATACTATGTTTCACGCAATAATAATTTCACATTTGAATAATATGATATGGATTTGAATCATCTAGAAACGAATATATTTGAGTGAAAATCGCAATGAGCAAGAGGTGAATAATCTTTCGTTACACAAAAAATAAAATAAAGAATATGTGTGATATAATGTGACGATCAAGTGTATGACGATGGTGACGATAAAAGTACTGCTGTATTAAAAAAAGATATTATTGTTCTAGAGTAGAATAATATTCGATCAATAAACAGTGAGAACTTAGACATTGCAATTTCTCACTTAAATGAAATAATCGTAGTGAATATGCCTCACCCTTTCCAGTCCTGTCCAATCTCCTGATGAGCTGTTACAATAAATGACTAGATAAATACGAGGAGTAAGAATAAATCGAAAAGAAAACTGTCAAAACATTTGTATTTGAGGAAATATTGATTGTTAAGAGAGTATATACAAACGCTCCCAGAAAGAACGAGCAAATAATACAATTTCCTCTCATTATTTATTATTTTTACTAGTTACATTCTTGCGCGCTTCGCGTGACACATTCGGATGGTATTTTTATGATAAACCCTTGTATGCGAGAGGATTATGATACTGTCATCCATCTGTTATTTTATTCATAGATTTCAATAAAAGAATCCATAACTTCAATACGTTAAAGATTCTCGCCTATATATTCTAGTCACCAATCAAATTACAATTATTTTTTTCACGTTTAAATTCAACTCAATATTTTCAAAACATACAGTTTTATTTTTTATTCAGCTTCTGAAAATGAGTTTGAACATTAGAATCTCAAAATTCATTATTTCACACTCTTTCAATAATTGACAGAACTGACTACTCTAAACTATTCGTTTTTTCAACTGGGAACCCTGCTCACACTCACAAAAGTTTCTTGTTGTTCCCAAAGGAATTGGGTCTCAGTAAGAATTTCTGCTACTTTTAAACAGAATCTTCGTGAGAGAAGACTTTTCTTCTTTAATCAACAATATATTATGATTGAAAGTAGCAGAAATTGTGACTGAGGCCCAAATCCTCTGGGAACAACAAGAAACTTTTGTGAGTGCAGTACTCCCTGCTTCAGTCTCGCCTATGCGCTCTCTATGTAACTCATGTCACGTTTTTATCTTTAAAATGTTCAAATCACGAGTTAACTAGCATCGTTTTACAGGCCATTACTTATTCCATGTGAGAAAAGTTGAAGAAGAATAATTACGGTTTTATTGTTAATTAGTATACATCAAAATTTCATTTGATATATTCATATGACTCTTGATAATAAAAATATTCTAGTAATATGATCAGAAGAAATATTCCATTACCACATATGAAAAATGAAACATAAACAACAAATACTTGATATATAATATATTAATTTCTCTCATTATATATTTTTTTCGTACAGGATTTTTAGTCGATTCATTCATCAATTCTTAGAGTGAGAGTTCAAGCGTTTTTCCTCCCAAAATGAATGTATTGTGCGTATCTGTACTGTTTCTTCTGCATTCCCGCACATATTTCAAAGTTTTTAATATAATTTCCTGTAGGTATTTCGAGACTTCTGGAGCGCGTTGATCGTACGCGCGCGCGCGTGTGTGTGTGTGTGTGTGTGTGTGTGTGTGTGTGTGTGTGTGTGCGTGAGCAGGGCTCTATAGAGTGTATTGTCAAATTTCTACAAAGATTTGAATAAAATTCTTTGAAGAAGATCAATAAAACTTTGCAGGCTTGTCCAAAATAGACTCATATCCCTAATTGGAGGTAATCCGATCTTATTATTGTTATATCTTTCAATATATCTTCTTCTGATGTGCAGTTTTCATTGTAAGAGTAGGTCGGTTTGACAGATATTACACACAGGCATAGAGAGTTATTTTCGATAAGTTATATGAAAAAGCATAGTACCACGCTAGTGCAGTTGGCAGAAGTTTATTGTCGATTCATACCGTTTGTCGCCTAAATTTGTTACTTATAGAGTCTCGTTAGTTCAAAAGTCAGTCCGTAATGATTCGAGTGACTTTAGTGTAGAAGGCATCGAGCAAATATTGCAAATGAAAAAAACTTTAAGCTTCCTCGGATTTCAAGGTATCTTTACCTTACCTGAAACAACGTATGTTTTGTTTTTGCTTAATGTATACTTTGAGCGCTAAGTGAATAATAGCAGCCACATCAACCATTCTTAAGAACACATTATCGATCCTGAAGTCAAAATTAATTAAAAATAATGACATATATAATAACTAATATAAAATACGTAGAATTTTATATTTTTATATTAGTAGTAATTTATATTAGTTATTATATATGTCATTATTACGTAGTATTTTATATTATAACATAATAAAAAATACACATAGTATAATATAAAATACTACGTATTTTATATTATAACTATAGTCAACTTATGTATACAACAAAATGCATGTGACAAAATAAGTAAACGAGAGACAGATGATAATTTGTATGTAAATGAATGCACGCAAGTCTGGCTTGAAACTGGCTGGTACTACTAAAAGGAAGTTGAAGAAAAATGATCGATATCTCTTCCCCCCAACGATAGAAGACGACAAGAACGACCACAAAGGATAATTGCTATATAACATATATACACTTAGCCAACCACAAGTTGTAATAGGAATTCCTTGGCTCCGCCCATGGACTATCCAATCTTATTTCTTATTCGTTCGCGTCTTGAACTCTGGCCAAACTGTGATACTACTGTTCTCGTGTTAGGAGCAAATTCACTCTAGATTTATTCTAATGTTAAAAAATTTCACTAATTTTATTTAAAAACTTAAAAAATGTTTTTATGATATGTCAGTTTTATTAGAAACTTCCGCGAATTCGGGCGAAAACTAAACTTATCCTCAAATTTTCGACGAGTTTTTCAAAATTTAAAAGTTAACAACTCTCGGACGAACATCTTTCATTATTTTCCAATACAGAATGCATTTTGAATTCGTGCATGTATACATGAAGTTCCTTTTTCTGCACATTTATGTTGTGAAGTAATGTTCGAGACACGTTTATATACTTTTCATCATGCGAAAATTCGCATTTTACGCATTTGTATTGGAAAACATATTATTGTTTATAAAAGGGCAGTGTAAGTGATTGGTCTAATTAAATATTCATCAGGATATCTTTAAAAAAAATTATTGAACTCAAGTATTTAACTTGAATAATTCGCAAAAAGTTGAGAACAAACGAAGATATCGTGTAGTATCGTCCTTTAAGATGAACGACGATCGAGTGCATAGCTCGCATGCACGACTTATAAATGCAGAGTGGGGAGCAAAGGATAAGGTAAATGCGGAGAAAGAGAAACAAATGGAAATACTCTCGAAACTCGACGAACGGCGACTCATTCTACGAACTTAATGTTGCATTTGTAATCCGTCTGCTTGAGAGTGTAGACATTGCAGTTGGGAGCAGTTCTGAATAGTGTTATAATCGAGTGCCTCAAGAATGGCTGAGACTGAGGAGGAAGCCAAAGTAAGGATAACTTATTGAATATCCATTAGTTTTAGTTTCATCTCTCTATATCGTGTAAGTGCAGAGACTTGATTAAGATACATTTGTAGATTCTCATCCCGAATCAAGAATAACTTGAAACTATTTGATTTCGGATGTATTTTAATAATAGATGTTTCCGAGGGGCTTCTTACTCCAGTACTCCCTCCAAGTTCCAATGGTACTCCCATCGCTTTTCAGTACTCCATCGTACTAAATTTGACGTTTTTATCTCGCCAGCATAAACTTATTTTCTTTTGACTTATTGCAGCTTGTCTTAATCTAAGCAATATCTGTCGGTTAATATTGACAAGAATAAAGAGTACTATTCATTCATAAACCCGCAGTACTCCATAAGAACTCTATGGTACCGCCTCCAGGAGTACTGTAGTGAGAAGCTCCTCGGATATTTCGTTTATAAACTTGGAAAGGCTTGTATCTTTCATGAAAGTAATACATGGCCAATACAAGTTCATCATTTTTCACTCTCCAGTTCGAAAACGAAAGTAATTAGCGTAATTGGATGTCTACAATTCATATAAAGATGTTTTTATTGAATCGAATACTCTCAAATCTGGTTGTCTTCTCATTATGCAATTGAACTCAGGGAGTCGAAACTGTGACATTTACTTTTAATATTCGAGTAAACGGAAAACTTTTTAGTTCTCTCAATATTTGATATTTTAATACTTCTCTAAACTACCTAAATGAATGAATATTTCTTATTTAAAGAACGTTCGACAAATGCGAGTTATGTGATGACCCAATTTAAAAGAATTATCCAGATCTACGTGGGTTGTCTCCTATTAGGAGGGTTCACTACTGAAATTTTAACCCATAGAAGTTACAAAACTGAATATTTTTTCACATATGAATCATTCTCACGAAACCTAAATGTTCATATCTCTACTATCGTGAATTTTAGTATTTATTCTTCAAAAATTACTAACAAACTAGTTTTCTCATTAAAAAGTAGGTGTACCCAATATACCGTTCATATACATATCCACTTCTAGAGCAGCGCCGCCGCACATAATATTGTTGATAGTACAGAATAATGAGAAAAGAAAACATTGTGACATTTGGATGATTTCGTTCGATTCATCATGGGCTAACGCGTCAATTGGGATTATGCTATATCATAACGTTTGTATACTCCAATAGGCGCTCATATTTTGTGGATGTGGAATGCACTTTTTGGTGAATCTAATACACTCTTCAGAAAAAATGACAGAAAATATCAGCCACTTTACTTTATTCTTATAGCTCGACTGCATAACTATAGCAAGTAAAACTTGGATTGTGGATGCACAGTGCCAATATTTGTATTTTTTGAATATTTTTGTTAGAAATTGGATACATGCAAAGAATTAGTGGGTAAATGAATTTGATTGATCCCCAGACTGATTTATTTACGTTATTTAGTTCTCGTCGTTTTCAAGTGCACTTTTAACGAATTTATCATCCTTCATATATTTTGTATTTTTGGTATAAAATCATATCAAAAATCAGTTTGTCATCACTTGTATCGAAAAGTTGATCATTAAACCTTAGTTTTTTACATTCATGATGAAAAATACTGTTTGATACTAGGGCAAAAGATGATTCTAGCTCTATTCTAGACTGATTCCTATGTTATCTCAATAAAACGAGTCATTGCAATACTAAATGCTAAAAATCTGCTGCTAACTATATATGCTTTCTCAAAGAGACTTTTTGTGAAAAAAGTAATGCCAATGAGAGATGTTTTCTGCCATCGACAAATAAACCTTAAAATAATTAACTGTTGCTCCGTAGCAATGGTTTATATGCTTGCTTCAGGGATATCAACAGCTGTTGATACAGAAAATAGGACGTGGCAAGAGGTGAAACTCGTTTTCAACTCAAAAAAAGACACGTGTTTCGGCATTTTGGTTTAAAAAATTTGTTTTTGATTCTGCGAGCCATTTATAATTATATTATTTCAAGCCTTTTTTCAAACTAAAAAAATGGTCCAAACTTCCAATTTCTACCATTAGCTGAAAAATCAATTAGATTGAACGTTCTTCTTTTTTAAATGTGAAGAATTTTATTTAGTTTACGATTTTTTTTGGTTTGGTCACTTATCTAGAATAGTCGTGGAGATATCTACGAAAAAGAACGCTTTTTTGAAAACAAATATCTTGAAACCTACATAATTTTTTTTTCTTAAAAATCTTTTTGCTAAAGGTTTGAAATTTTGATTATTTTTTCAGTTTGAAAAAAGGCTTTACAAAATAAAATCTAAAATGGCTTATATTGTCGCAAACGAATTTTTTAAGTTAAAGCACGTGTCTACGTTTTTGAGTTGAAAATGGAAATAAATGACTATATAGCTTATTGAGGTATCCAAAAAGCATTTCGGAAAGTTTCAACATGATCGGTCACCCGAAATTGACAACAACTCTTAGTGAAAGAGGGTTATTTTCGAATTTTCGAGGCATTCTCAGTGGTCAACTTTCTGGATTCAGTTTCCAATGGGAGGGAATTTCAATAATAAATTTCTGTAATAAAATAAGTTATTGAATTAACATCTGTCTTGTGAACATTGATTTTTGACTCATTCTGAGTATCTAATTTGTCTTTCATGTGCTTGGTTGTATGCGCTCGAATCGTTACATGCAAGCAATGGCCAGCCATCGACCGAGAATCGGTCGATTCTGTAGGTAAGTTCCAACACGCTATGAACCGACGCTTTGGAAGTCGGTGCCAGTCACGAAATCGTGATTCCCTTCTCTCTCCCTCTTCCGCTTTGGAGCCTTGCTTCTCCTACGTTTACACGGGTCTCTCCCCCCGAGAGTTCTCCCTCTCGTTCTATCCCTCGTCTCCTCCCTTCGTTTATTTTCTCGCCTTCTCTCTCGCTCTCGTTGCAAGGTACGATAATCGAGGTGAGAACTGCGTGCCTCAACAGTCAAACCCCGAGCACACGACTGCACAACACATTCTATTCGATGATTCTGCGAGCTTTATTTGTCCGCATCTTACATTGTTAGTTTACCAAAGTTCCAATCATGTTTGTGCAAGGTCCTAATGTCATTTGTGAAAGATCAGAAAATTCCGATGAAGCTAGCGACGAAGAAGGCACAGGAGATGTTCTCCAGGTTTTGAAATTGGATTTTTTTCTCTCACCATAACACATCTATATTGCTACTTCTTCATACATCAAAATATTGTCTCGAAGGGCTTTTCATTTTAATGTTTTCTTCATTATTCTCAGTATATTGAGAGGAATGCTGAATAGATCATTTCGCGATCAACTTTTATTTCTTGATTGTATCGGGACATCCAAGCATGTACTAAACGTCGTATCCAGCATGACACGCCAACGAAAATTCATCAGAATAACAATAAAACGTCCTAAGATGGTTTTCGGAGAACGACAATATGTTCAGTCATTTTTTTTGACGTGCTGCAATTTCCCAGAGATGGTCTTGGATCATTGTTTCATGTCCACATGTAGTACTTATCATATATGAATATTTCTTATAAAAAGTATATCGGGTTCTTACGAAAGCTAGTGCGTTTTAACTTTTTATCGCCTTTATCTTGCAGAAAATGACAATTTTCAACTACTGTCCTACAAAGCTCTCTGAATATTATGACTACTGAATATTTTTATACATAAAACATACATAAAATCAATGATAATTTACAATACAAACATCTTAGGTGGTAACCAAAAACCGTCAGAAATTTCATTGTTATTCGTGATTCAGAGATGTTATTTCCTTCTTGTTCGTAAATGATTACGATAATTCAATAAGCAATTAAAAAATACCAAATAAACTCGTTGAATCCAAAATGATATAAGTGTGATTTGTACAGAGAAGAAGAGAAGAATGCGAACGAAAAGCACGGCGAGGGGAGATGGATCCCAGACTCGAATTTGCATTCCAACTTTTGGTGGATGCAACTGGCTTAACGAGACATGAGGTAATGGATGATGTTTTTGAAGGGGATATGCTAGATGAGATCAACCAGCTTTTCTTGCCTCATATGAAAGCTACCTTGATGTGGTTTTACCAAGAAGTCGAAGAGCCGGAAATACACAAGTCCAATGAAACGGTTAGTTGATATAGTTAAATACTAAAATATCAATATCGATCACAGACTAAAGTTTTCGCATTTTACTGTCTATTGATTAAACGATTTCTGGGCGGGCACCGTTGATTTTAGCTAAAAATGCACTTTTTGATGCACACTGTGACGTGGTGTGTGGGCGTTTCATATACACTTTACGATGCATTGTCTTCGTTAGCTTGGTCGGTAGGTTAGGGTTCTATAAAATGGGTTCAATATTCCAAGTATACATTGAACCATTTTATTTAAAAAAAAAAAATAAAATATTGGAATTTCTACACTCTAAATAAAATCCTGTTGGTATTGATATTGTTCAAAGCTATATCCTAATCATACAGCAACTCAACATTTTCTATAGGGTCCAACGAAAACTAGTGGTTCAAGACCACAACAGAATGTAGCTGCAACAAAAGTAAAAGAAATCAAAGAACCTAAGGAACCACCGAAAAAAAAATTATTCCTAACTGATGGCTGGCAAGTTTCTTGCACCGGAATATGCATTTACATGTTTCGGTAAGGTATCCTGTTAAATACTTCCCATCGCAAACTCATGCAAACTCGATTAACATTTTTTTTATGTTACGCATATGAAATATTTGATTTGAGATTTCTTTCAATTTCTGCGTTCTCTCGGTTTTTCAGCATCAATATCGCTAAGCAGCTGCCTGAAGAAGGTTTCCAAAAGGATCTGTATACGGGAGTAATTGATGCATCAAAAGTTGGTATAATACCCTATATTCAACGTGTAATTGAACGAGTTTTCATGGACGCACTTGCCCACCCTGGAGTTGAAGATGAAGATAATTGTCCTATGATAAAAAGCATCCTTCTTCCTGGCCTCAGGTCTTTTTGCAGTGCTCTCAAAGGTGAATATGATTTCAAAGTTATATGTGCCAATGATTTAATACATTCAAAAATTGCAAATTTCTTCTGAAACTCTCTTGTGCTCTAGTGTGTGTTCTTATTAACATTATCATTCTCTAATTCTTACAATAAGATATCAGTGCATATTAGCATCATTTTCTTATTAATACAATTTGTGTGATCTAACTGAATTCTCTCGCGTGCCATTTGTTTACCCAAGTTAAAGCTACCCATACATACCTGGTCATTTGCGTTAAACTGTAACAAATTTTACGTGAGTAAGTTTTTGAATTACCTTCCTTAGGTTGCACGGTATCCCTCGCAAGGCTGGTGCAATTCTGCTACGTAAAAACTGATGCAGTTTATTACCTGCAGACATGTTAAAAAACGCGGAAATATAACCGTGATATTCTGCTGCAATTTCACTTACTGAAAGGCAAATTACAGCAGAATTGAAGCTTGCAATTTATTTGTTACTTATGGGTATGATACCATTTTTTTTTACTATTTCTCAGATATCTATAGAATAATGAATAAACCTACATCTAGACAGGTTTACAGAAATTTGTCTGACAATGAATGATCTTTACAACAATCACTATTTACTGTCCGAAAAATTTGATCAAATATTAGACGATAGTTCTTTTACTTTAAAAGATTTAACTCTCAACCACTGAATTTTGTCATAACTTTTGTTTAGTTTGTGAAGAAGTAGCGCACGATGGTAGCATATTTGACGATGGGCAACTGATGATGGAGGATGTCCATGATCTAGAGAGTGCCAAAGCATTAGTTGCTTCAAACGAGGTTGTAGAGAAAGTCGAAAATCGAGTTAGGGGATGGATAAGAAGTTTAAAAGATTTCATGCTAGAAAGTAAGCAAGTGAGAAGAGAAAACGATAACTCTGGACCTCAACAAGAACTTGAATATTGGAAAAGAAGAGGTGCACAATTCAGTCAATTAGTTGCAAGACTTCAGGTTTGTTATAGTCGAAGTGAACGTTATAACGATAAGTGCTTGTGCAAATGAAAATTCGTTTGTATGATTGCAGGATGACGAGGTCAAGATGTCCTTGCTGTGCCTCCAAGCGTCAAAATCTAAGTTACTAAAAGATTGGACTGATATCGAAGAAGAAGTCAGATACTGTTTTAACGAAGCCAAGGATAATGCAAAGTTCATTCAAGCACTAGAAAAATGTTGCCATTGTTTATATTTGGATGATCCCGTAAGAGGCTTAATGAAATCATGAGTAGTGTGAAATGGAAAAATAATAATATGAAAAGTATATTACTACATCAATTTATTATTAAATATAGGTGAGAATGCGCGATTCTCTAGTTTCTTTGTTGCAAACGGTAAGACTCATATACAGTGTCTCCAGATATTATAACACATCTGAGCGAACAAGCTCGCTCATGGTTAAAATAACAAATCAAATGATAGCTGCGTGCAAAGACTACGTCACTCTTAGAGGACGTGAAACAGTTTGGGGCCAAGACAGGCCACTTGCTAGGCAGAAATTAAAGCATTGCTTAAAACTGAACAAGTAAGTAATTGGAGCTATCGATAAAAACGTTGGAACTGGGATGGAATCAATTTAAACAGACCAAAAATATTGATGAAACTTACAATCTGTAAAATATTTTAGAGCGTATCGAGAAACATACCGGCTAGTTCGCTGTTCGCCAGCTATTACGGAGGAAGAATTCTCGTTTTCTGAAACGCACGTGTTTGGTCGATTCGATTCGTTTTGCGCAAGGATACGTAAAATTTTGACGATGTTCGATTTGATTGAAGATTATCAGAAGTTATTTGAGAGGAGAATGGAAGGGCTTTTACTTGGCGAAGGTATTCGATTGATCACAGCAAAGGAAAATTAATTTCCCACAGGATTGATATTCATGACTCAAATGTTACAGCTCTCGACGAAACGATAAAAAAATTTGATGAAGCTAACAAAATTGCAACAAGTAAAAATTATGATTACTTGAACCCACGAAATATTCAATTCGATTCGGACTACGATGAATTCATGTCGAGTACAGATGAACTGAAGAAGAGTGTAGGCTGTATAATAGAAAAAAATTATGCCGACGTTTGGGAAACACCACAAGGAATTCGATTTTTGACGCGTTTCGAAAAGGTAAACGATCTTCTTCAAATATTGATTCAAACAAGTTCGCTCATTTTCATTGGCTTCTATGTGTAG
This sequence comes from Aphelinus atriplicis, assembly GCA_020882685.1. NCBI lineage: Eukaryota > Metazoa > Arthropoda > Insecta > Hymenoptera > Aphelinidae > Aphelinus > Aphelinus atriplicis. The sequence continues at coordinate 15,805,156 of CM037075.1, read as the reverse complement.
GTGAGTGAAAAAATTCCACTGACAAAATTAGATGAGAAGTATCATTTAGTAGTGAGATACTGCGATAGAGAGGTAGAGCGAACGCTGAAACTTTTCAAGAAACAAAGAGACGATCCACCTTTACCTAGGCATTTACCGCCAATCGCAGGAAGATTGATTTGGGCTAATTCTTTGAAGTAAAATGACTTTTCATATTAAAAAAATAGCTTGGATCAGATTCTAGATTAATAATTCTAACGAGAAAAATCTTGATCCTTTAGAATTCATTTAGATGAGCTAGCATCTTCAGTTTCCAGTCACCCAGTACTCAAAACATTGCCGGTAACCGTAGAAGTAGTCAGAAGGTATAACCATGCAATTTCTGTTATTCTTCAATATAAAACCGACATCGCTGAAGTATGGACTCATCAAAATTCGTGGATCATCGAGGACTGTCTAAAGAAGTAAATTTTATGTTTATTGCAAGTTGTTATTAATTCAATCAGTACAATCGTTGGTTGTCACATTGTTGAGCGACTTCTAGTCGACTTCATCCCAACAAAAGTTTCAATCATTATTTTGGTGTATTTCAGAAATCTACTGAAAATAGATGAGAAAACAAAAAAAGTAAAAGTAAACATGGAGAGCCGAATAGAGCTACTGCTACGCGAGGCCGACTGTTTGGCAAAGCTCAAGCTCGATTTACCCATAGTAGCGAAAACGATCCTTGCCAAACGCGATCATTTTACGCTAGTTCACGACTCGTTACACTTGGTCATCGAAGAATACGTAAACACGGCGAGACGCGTGAAGCTGGAAGTAAGGCCATTGTTACTACCACATCTGGTGCGGGTCGCTTCTCTAATCAAGCCAGCTATAATCACGCTAAATTGGACTAGTCCTGAGTGGCGGGACTTCTGCCAGAATACTCGCGAACAAATCAAGGCGTTTGATGTCCTCATTACAAGGGTTCACGACGTCTATACGAATCGGTTAGTGTCACATTGCAGCTCTGAATAAATGTAAAAATACTGTCCTGCGCCAACGAGGAAAATGATTCGAAGCTTCTAACATTATAATACGCAATTTCATCGACGCTAAAGATTCCATCAACTTTGAATTCACTCAAAACCACATAATGTACTAGATTAAACTCATTATATATGTCTCTCGAACTAAATCTACTCCATTGGCATGGCCTGCAGTTTCATTTTCAATCATGTAGAATGTTCAGAAATGAAAAGAATAACTTCTAACGTATTGATACAGGTCGACCATTCAAATATATGAATATTAAAAGTAAATTAAGATTATAATTATTGAAATTTTCGGATTGTTACTTGCAAAAAAGTATCCTGCAAGTTCTGGCGAGTATGCAAAATATAACGTTGCACGCGCTACCGGAGGATGAGCCTTGGAGCGTTGAAGAATTTGCGGAGAAGACAGAGGAGGCATGTAGAACAGCTGCTGTGGATCTGCATAGAAAGAGCCTCATGGTCGAGGAAGCTGTTGAAGAAGTTTTGGAGCTCGTGAGGAACGCCGCAGCAAGTTTCAAAGGCTCCGTGGGTTCAGATCAATTCAACTTTCTTGACGACGGTAAAATGTATTCTAAATTACCCCAACGTGTAAGCAGTGCGCAGTTTTGACTAAAACTCTTGAACGACCATTTCATTCTGGTGTCAGGAAATCGATCAAAATATCATTACTAAAGATACGAAATCACTATATTTTATTTTGTTTAAAAAGTATATATTTATTTACAATAAACGACTATCTACAATGTCTGATGAAAATTTTTCAAACGATAGATGTACAAAGTTCAAGCGAAGTCTCTCAACAGCAGGATTGGTCAATCGTATGGGCTTGTTTCGATGATCCTCATCAACTGTTAACGACTGAAGAGGGAAGCCTTTCTAAAGGCATGCAAGAAATGGTTCGTAACGCCGTATCTGAGATGAGACGATATTACTCAAGAAAGGTTGTCGACGTTTTGATTAAAGTAACCAAGCAGTCTCTCGATTCAATTAGACGCAGATTTTCAAAAGATGTCGATACAGGTATTTTTTCACTGATTCCCATTGCCAATAAGTATAACCATCAACTATAACTCGAATTCATAAGATGAAATGACGATGAAAGTTCCGAGGCTCGTGGAAATTTATCAACCAAATTCCATGTCACATAAATTCACTTACCGTGTACTCTTTTCCTTAACAAGTAATTGATTTTTTCTAAAAATGGTAACTAACTAATGACCAATGGTGTCGATAAAAAATAATTATTCAACTGTGAAGAATGGATCCTTAATTACACGATCTTGTCTCAACAGATTACCTTCCGAACCCGGTATTTTTGTTGAATGCAACGTTAATGATACCTTCAGTATTGGTGAAACCGAATCTTGATGATGTGCAGGAAGCTTTGACGACTGCAGGAAAAGCAATCGCTGGAGTTGCAAAAGGAGTTGCACAATGGGATGCTGGAATAAGAGATGGAAAGGATGGAAAGGTGTAAATTAATTTTATCGAAGTAGCTGTACATACTTTAAACTCTCCGAATAAACACTCATTAATACGAGTTACGAGTTTCAGCCTTCTTGGCGATCAGTACCTGGTGTTCCGAAGAGAAATTTCCTCGATGTTGTCACGAGAGCACAGTTAGATAATGAAAGACGAAACCAAGAAAACAAAGAAGATCCAAAAACTCGACGTCGAAGATTATACAAAGTTTTTTCCGAGGAGAAACCTATTTTTCCAGTGCAAAAGCAAAATTTTTACTCTACGATCATGGAAAACAAAGAAGTAGTAAAAATGTTTTCAATACTAAGTGCCTGTACCCAAGAGCTCCGCCAGGTCTCGATTCTCAAATATTACAAAATAAATTTGTTTTTAGATTATACAGGGCTTATCTTTTTAGGATTTGACGGAGTTTTTGGAAAAATGGAAACCATACAATTTCCTCTGGAAGAACGAACGGAGCGTTCGAGAACTTTTACAAATATCTTTGACGGAATTTGAGAGTACGCTGAGAAAACACGGAGAGCTCGAAGACAAATTGGCGACTGAACCGGATATGATCGTCTTTGGAACTTCTATTGCGGTTTCAACTGAAAAACTCAAATATGCGTTATACACTGAAATAAAAAGTATGTCAGACTCAAATACCAGTATGGACTAATTTATACGTAAAATGATTCGATGTGTTTGCTTCATTGCCAGGCTCTACTCACAAAATTGGGCAAGCCATAAAAAAAAAATATCGTCGAGAAATGGAGTACGTGTATGCTGTGATGAACGAGATGGAGAGAAAATTGGACCGACAAATTCGAGATCTGGATGATGTTCGTTTGATTATGGATACACTGAGGAAAATCCGTGAGCAAGAAGTTGACATGGAATTAAGCATCGACCCAATAGAAGAAGCCTTCAACATTGTTACTCGTTATGAAGTTCCGGTGGATCGCGAGTGTCTTGAGCAGGTCGACAATTTGAGGTAGATACATTTTTAATTAGAATGAGGATAAGCAAATTGATGACTGACGGTTTGAGCAAATCATGTTGTCTAAACAATTTTGAGCAGGTATTCGTGGCAGCAACTGCAATCTCGAGCATTGGAGAGTCACGTGCAGTTGTTGAATCTCCAGCCTCAATTCGAGGCGGAGCTGCGCAGTAACCTCGAGAAATTTCGCACGGACAATGAGGCTTACTGCGAAGAGTACCGCACGTCGGGTCCGATGCAGGCTGGGCTGACGCCGCGCGAGGCTTCCGATCGACAGATACTATTTCAGAACCGGTTCGATGGCATGTGGCGAAAACTCCTAGCTTATCAGAGCGGTGAAGAACTTTTCGGACTACCCATCACCGACTACCCACAACTTTCTCAGATCAGAAAGGAACTCAACTTACTACAAAAACTGTACAAGCTGTACAACGATGTTATTGACAGAGTCAGCAGCTATTACGACATACCCTGGAGCGAGGTGAATGAGCATGAATGGTGGAATATTTTCGAAAAAATCGTATTCTATTCAGCACAGATAATTTTGTTTCATTATTATTGCCTCACTCATTTCTTTCCATTTTTTGACAAATATAATTGTCTATTATTCACAAATTTCATATTTTTCCTCCCTATTTGTAAAACTTTTTCTCTCACAATAATCACACTACTTAGCAATGATAACTACATCAAATTAATGATATATAGCATTTTACCACACCACTAAAAGGTTTTGGTTTATCGTAAGAATTTAAAAAATTAATGATTGTCCATTAATCAAGTTCCCATCAAAATAAAATATTTTTTCTTCATAGGTGAATATTGAGGAAATCAATAACGAATTGATGGAGTTCCAAAATCGGTGTAGAAAGCTACCGAAAGGCTTGAAAGAATGGCCAGCATTTTTTGCCTTGAAGAAGACTATTGATGACTTCAACGACATGTGTCCATTACTGGAATTGATGGCTAACAAAGCAATGAAGCCTCGACACTGGCAACGAATAGTGGAGGTGACGAGTCATGTGTTTGATCTAGAGAGCGAGGGATTTTGTCTAAAAAATATTTTGGAAGCGCCACTATTGAAGCACAAGGAGGATATCGAAGATATCTGTATATCGGCCATGAAAGAGAAAGATATCGAAGCAAAGCTTAGACAAGTGGTTAATGAATGGTCTTCGCACGAGTTGACGTTCATGACATTCAACAACAGGGGCGAGCTGCTGTTACGTGGTGATACAACTGCAGAAACTATCGGGCAACTTGGTACATTCAATTTCTTATACACTTTAATGTTTTGTAATTAATAAACAAAAAGCAAACGGATTGACGTGTTACAACGATACGATTGAAATACACGTATAGTCAACTAATCAATACCCAAATTATAATATAAACAATTTCACAGAGGACAGCCTGATGATTTTGGGTTCATTGATGTCTAATCGCTACAACGCACCTTTCCGAAAACAAGTTCAACAGTGGCTGGGTGACTTATCCAATACTAACGAGATTCTAGAACGTTGGCTACTCGTGCAAAATATGTGGGTATACTTGGAAGCCGTATTCGTTGGGGGTGACATCGCCAAACAATTACCGAAGGAAGCGAAACGCTTCAGTAAAATTGACAAGAGCTGGCAGAAAATAATGCAACGAGCGCATGAGACGCCGGGTGTCGTACCCTGCTGCGTAGGTGACGACTTGCTCAAACAGTTGCTGCCACATTTACAGGAACAGCTTGAACTTTGTCAAAAGTCTCTGAGCGGGTAATGTTAGACATGTTTTTAACAGAAAAAATAATCTAATGCTTTGAGAACTTTGATTTCCTCAAAATCAAATAATTATCTAAGCAGCTGGGCTTCTGAGATATTAGATGAGTCATCAATCAAAATTTTTTGTAGGTACCTAGAAAAGAAGCGAATGATGTTTCCTAGGTTCTTCTTCGTGTCCGACCCAGCACTTTTGGAAATTCTCGGACAAGCCTCGGACTCGCATACTATCCAAAATCATTTACTCTCCATCTTTGATAACACGAAACATGTTAAATTCCATGATATAGAATACAACAAGATAACAGCGATTATTTCATCAGAAGGAGAAACAATACAAGTAATAGTACATTTTTTTCACCTCTATAAATATATTCGTATTTAGATTAACAGTAAATTGAAAAAATTCCCTAGCTTGAAAGAGCAGTACGAGCTGAAGGTTCAGTTGAAATTTGGCTAATGCAATTACTTCAAACGTCGCAGCAATCGTTGCATTCCATAATACGCCAAGGTTATACAATGCTCAATGACCCGAACTTCAATCTCCTCAGCTTCCTTGACAAAATGCCAGCACAAGTTGGTATTCTTGGTATACAGATGATTTGGACACGAGATGCTGAGCTCGCTCTGATGCAGGCTCGCGCTGATAAAAAGATTATGGGCGAAACGAACAACCGTTTTCTAGAACTGCTGAATACGCTCATTGATCAAACTACTCGAGATCTCTCAAAGATTGATAGGATAAAATTTGAAACGCTCATTACGATTCACGTACATCAGCGAGATATTTTTGATATTCTAGTGAGTCTCTAGAACTTCTGGAATGCGTATAAACTTTCTATAAAAATTCGTTGTTAATAATATTCATTGTTTCCATGTTAACTAGTGCCGCCTGAATGTCCGATCAGTCAATGATTTCGAATGGTTGAAACAATGCAGATTCTACTTTAAAGAAGATCTAGATAAAACTGTTATATCAATTACTGACGTCCAGTTTGTGTATCAAAATGAATACTTGGGTTGCACTGAACGTTTGGTCATCACGCCATTGACTGACAGGTGACTGTTGTTTGATTTTATCTAAATATAGATATACTAGTGTCATCCGTTCCCGGCTTCGCGCCCTTTATAGGTGATAGTACTTGGAATGGTAATTATTCCTAGTCCATAGGTATGAAAACGTAAAGATTCAGACTACTTGATCCTTAGCTTTCGCCTTTGACGAAACAGGCTCCCAAGGAGTATATGAGATCTTAGGGTCTCCGATCTTGCTGGAACTTTGTGAGATAGTTTTTGGGCTGCCAAATAGGAGTTGTGCACAGCCATGAGACCAAAAGTTCCGTTTCTCTGGAGATATTCATGAATGATTATTGGCACAAGCCGACCGCCTTGAGGCAATATATAGGTTCTGATGGCATCTTAGAGCCAAAATATTTTTCTCTACAAAATTAAATTTAACATAAGTTTAGTCGAGTTTATATTCTATCAAATGACTAAGACCTCCAGCTTTTAGCATACGTTGAATAAAAAGCGGTGTCATTAGAAAAAAAAGCCAAAAAACAAATTTCTTGTTGGACGTAAAAAATATTCTAGTAGTTCTAGAGATCTTTGCGAATCTATGAACAAACGTTTCCTCTTCATATAATCGTAAGAAGATTATTTGTGAAAATGCTCATCAACCATTTTTATTCCTGAAGGTGTTACATAACGTTGGCACAAGCATTGTCAATGTCGATGGGTGGGTCACCATGTGGACCAGCAGGAACCGGAAAAACTGAAACAGTTAAAGACATGGGTAAGACCCTAGCCAAGTACGTGGTAGTGTTTAATTGTTCAGACCAAATGGACTACCGAGGTCTTGGCCGCATCTACAAAGGATTGGCACAAAGTGGGTCCTGGGGTTGCTTCGACGAGTTTAACCGCATAGAACTGCCCGTACTGTCGGTCGCTGCCCAGCAAGTAGCTGTAGTTCTAGCGGCGAAAAAAGAAAAAAAGAAACAATTCATCTTTACCGATGGGGATCAGATAGATTTATGCCCGGAGCTTGGAATTTTCATAACTATGGTAAACAACTTTGTTGTCATTATGATTAATAAATAATTTGAAGTCAATGATTATACCATACTATTAATTCTTGATTATTCAGAATCCAGGTTACGCTGGCAGAAAAGAGCTTCCTGAGAATCTGAAAATTCAGTTTCGCACAGTAGCTATGATGGTTCCGGATCGGCAAATCATCATCAGAGTAAAATTAGCCAGTTGTGGTTTTCTGGAAAATATCACATTAGCTCGAAAATTTTACACCTTGTATAAACTGTGCGAAGAACAGCTCACAAAACAAGTACATTACGATTTTGGGTTAAGAAATATATTATCCGTGTTGCGATCACTGGGGGCTGCTAAAAGGACTAATTCTAAAGATTCGGAGAGTACCATAGTTATGCGGGTTCTCAGAGATATGAATCTTTCAAAACTTATTGGTGCTTATTTGATTGAGCTTAAATGTTTTATACGGTGTAATTTTACTTTTTAATTCTCATAGTTATTGTGATTTTCCAGACGAGGATGAACCATTGTTCATATCGCTAGTAGCCGACTTATTTCCCAATCAAGTTCTCGAAAAGACAGCCTATCCAGAGCTTGAGGAAGCGATCGAAAAACAAGTTATAGAAGATGGATTGGTTTATCATCCTCCGTGGGTCCTAAAGCTGATTCAGCTGTACGAGACCCAAAGAGTTAGGCATGGAATAATGACTTTGGGACCAACCGGAGCAGGAAAAACTACATGTATTCAAACACTGATGAAAGCCCTTACCGCTTGTGGAGAAGTACATAGGTACTGTTAAGAAAGTATTATACATTCTGATATACTCTGAATCAAGATTTTTAGAAGCGGTCTGTTTTGACGACCAAATTTTAATATGAGTTCATTTCCACGTGTTTTGCTTTGTGAACGTCAATTTTTTTTCTAAATGAAAAATTATTCTAACAGCAGTATTTATCTTACAGAGAAATGAGGATGAATCCGAAGAGTATAACCGCTGCTCAAATGTTTGGCCGATTGGATGTTGCCACCAATGATTGGACAGATGGCATATTCTCTGCTCTATGGCGTAAAACCTTAAAATATAAATCAGACGAGCACGTGTGGTTGGTTTTAGATGGACCAGTGGACAGTATATGGATCGAAAATCTCAATTCCGTTTTGGACGATAATAAAACATTGACATTGGCGAATGGTGATCGACTACCAATGTCACCAATGTGCAAAATCATCTTTGAGCCACATAACATCGACAACGCTAGTCCAGCAACAGTTTCGAGGAATGGAATGGTGTACATGAGCTCATCCGGATTAGACTGGAGCCCTGTGGTGACTGCTTGGCTAAAAAGCAGAACGGCTTTGGAGCAAGAGGTTTTCGAACAGTGTTTTCAAGATTCTTTTTCCCAGGTATTCATTCAATATTCACTTTTAAAATATATACGACTATCGGGGCAATTAATGTAACCGTATTAAATGCAGATATATGCATGGAGTGCTCAAACCCTAAAATTAGCAATAAGCGTGCTGCAATGTAATATTGTTCGCCAAATGCTTTGTCTGCTGGAGGGCCTAGTTCCCCCAGAAGAATCAGCAGAAGAACAAGAAAATGAAATAGAATTGGAAGATGATATGGAAGGAAAGAACAAACCAGTCCCAATGACAACAGAGCACCTTCGCCGATTTTACGTATTTTCTCTAGTTTGGAGCATTGGCGCATTGTTAGAAAAATCTGACCGACTTAAATATGACGAATATTTACGATCGAATTTTGAATCTCTCGATTTACCATTCTTCGAGAAAAAACCCAATGCAACCGTTTTTGATTTTTATGTTACCAACCAAGGCAAGTGGGACTTCTGGTCCAACATGCTGACTAATTACGATTATCCTGATTATGCAACACCTGACTTCAGCAGTATCCTCATTCCTATCGTGGACAACGTGAGAATTTCATATTTGATAGATTTGATAGGTAAACAAGATAGGGCCGTATTGTTGACGGGCGAGCAAGGCTCTGCAAAAACCGTGATGATGAAAGCTTATATGAAGAAAGCTAATCCAGAAAATACTTTGAATAGGTCGTTTAATTTCAGCTCTGCTACAACACCGTACCAATTTCAAAAAACAATCGAGAGCTACGTGGAGAAAAGGATGGGTAGCACTTTCGGTCCACCTGGTGGTAAGAAAATGTTAATTTTTATCGACGATGTCAATTTACCAGAGATAAACGAATGGGGTGATCAAATCACGAACGAGATCGTTCGCCAAACGATGGATATGAAGGGATTTTATTCCTTGGAGAAACCTGGAGATTTTACAACGATCATTGACGTTACTTTTATGGGTGCAATGTGTCAACCAGGAGGAGGACGAAATGATATACCGTCAAGATTGAAAAGACAGTTTTGTATATTCAACTGTACATTACCAGATGATGCCTCGATTGATAGAATTTTCAGTGTCTTAGGAGAAGGTCATTACAATAGCAAGCGAGGATTTTCTCCAGAAATTAGAAGTTTGGTGAAAAAAATGGTGGGGCTTACAAGAATTTTATGGCAGAATACGAGAGCCAAGCTTTTACCAACCCCTGCCAAGTTTCATTATGTCTTCAATCTGAGAGACCTATCGAGGATCTGGCAAGGTATGCTCGGAACTTTATCTACCGTCATCGACAAAGAACAAGTTTTGATGTTATTGTGGAAACACGAATGCGAGAGAGTATTCAGTGACAGATTCACTCTTCAAGCTGATAAAGATTGGTTCAGCAAAGAGTTAGTAGAAACTGTCACAGATAATCTGGGGAAAGCTTACTCTGAAATGATGAACGACAGTCCAGCTTTCGTTGACTTTATGAGGTACTTCATATTAAGATTTCTATTCTCTGAAATAACGTACTAATCTTTTCGATAATTCCAGAGATGCCCCAGAACCAACAGGTGAAGAAAACGAAGATGCAGATATGGAACTTCCAAAAGTTTATGAACCGGTGTACGACTGTCAAATTTTAAGGGAACGCTTAGAAATGTTTCTCGCTCAATTCAACGAAATGCAGCGAGGAGCTGGGATGGACCTAGTATTTTTCCCTGATGCAATGTTACATCTTGTTAAATTATCACGTGTAATCAGGCATCCCAGAGGCAACGTAATGTTGGTCGGGGTGGGTGGCTCGGGAAAGCAGAGTTTAACGAAACTATCTTCTTTTATTGCCGGTTACAAGACTTTTCAAATAACTCTAACGCGGTCTTATAACGTCGCTAATTTTCTGGAGGATCTGAAATTTTTGTACAGAACATGTGGTGGCCAGGGCAAAGGAACAACTTTTATCTTTACAGATTTAGATATCAAAGAGGAGGGCTTCCTTGAATATCTTAACAATATTCTGAGCTCTGGTGTGATTAGTAACCTGTTCACAAAAGATGAACAAGCCGAAATTATTTCAGAGTTGACACCTATACTGAGACGCGAGAATCCCAAGAGAAACTTGAACAACGAAATTGTGATGGAACATTTCTTACAAAGAACTTGTCAGAATCTTCACGTGGTCTTCTGCTTCTCACCGGTCGGAGAAAAATTCAGAAATCGAGCACAACGTTTCCCAGCGCTTATTTCCGGTTGTACTATAGACTGGTTGGTTCAATCATTTCTATTCTCCTTGCTTGTTGAATCAAAACGTACTTCTCAGATCATTTGTTTTTTGATAGGTTCCAATCTTGGCCAAGAGATGCCCTGGTTCTCGTTGCTGAACACTTCTTGAATGAATTCGAAATAGCCTGCAGCTTGGAAGTAAAAAAGGAATTGGTCAATGCTCTGGGTTCTATACAGGACATAGTTTCCGAAACTTCTTCTGAATATTTCCAGCGTTTTCGGCGGGCAACACACGTTACACCTAAATCCTATCTTAACTTCATCGGTGGTTACAAGAACATTTATAGAGCTAAGCAACATGAGCTCGGCGAAGGAGCTCGTAGGATGGATACCGGTTTGGCAAAATTAGAGGAGGCATCCATTTCAGTGGAACTACTCAAGAGAGACTTGGCCGAGATGGAGAAGGATCTAGTACAGGCCTCTGAAACTGCTGAGAAGGTGCTGTTGGAAGTGACTGATAGAGCCATGCAAGCTGAAACGTTCAAAAATCAGGTGCAGAAGGTTAAAGAGAAAGCAGAGCAACTTGTGGCATCTATCGCTGTGGAAAAAGCGCTAGCGGAGCAGAAACTAGAAGCTGCGAAACCTGCCTTGGAGGAGGCTGAAGCCGCTCTCAACACAATAAAACCAGCGCACATAGCTACCGTGAGGAAACTCCAAAAACCACCGCATCTAATCATGAGAATTATGGATTGCGTGCTTATTATGTTCCGAAAAAAATTGTGTATGTCAAAAGATCACTTTTTTTACCATAGTTCCTATCACTTATTGAACTGAAATGAATGTTTTTGTGGATTTAGTTCCAGTTTCACATGATCCTTCAGGAATCCAAAGTCCAAAGCCATCTTGGGGAGAATCATTGAAAATGATGACAAATGCTTCGTTTCTCCTGCAGCTACAAAATTATCCCAAGGATATCATTAATAACGAAATGGTAGAGTTGCTGCAGCCTTACTTCAAGATGGAAGATTATAATATGGAAACGGCTCAAAGAGTCTGCGGAGATGTGGCTGGATTACTCTCGTGGACACAGGCGATGGCTTTCTTCCATTCAGTTAACAGGGAGGTACTGCCGCTGAAGGCAAATTTGACTTTACAAGAAGCCAGATTAAAAGTAGCTATGGAAGATCTTGCAGATGCAGAAAGTGAACTTTCTGAGAGGGAAATGGCATTGCAAGCCGTCAAGGGTACGATATTGTGTTCAAATTCGTTAACCGGGGAATGAATGGATTGATTGTAATTGATTATTTCATTTCATCACAGCACAATACGATGCCGCAGTATCAGAGAAACAGAGGCTCACAGAAGACGCGAATGTATGCCTTAGAAAAATGACGGCAGCCACGGCCTTGATTAATGGTTTAGGTGGTGAAAAGATCCGCTGGACTGAACAAAGCAAGGAGTTTAAAGTGCAATTAGGAAAACTAGTCGGTGATGTACTACTTGCCACTGGTTTCCTCTCCTACTGTGGTCCTTATAATCAACAATTTCGCGCGGGTCTTATAACTTCATGGATGAACATTCTCACGTCAAGGACAATCCCGTTCACTCAAGACTTGAATATCAACAACATGTTGGTGGACTCAGCAACGGTTTCAGAATGGACTCTTCAAGGCTTGCCAAATGATGAACTCTCCGTACAAAATGCTCTTATAGTCACCAAATCATCGTCTTATCCACTACTAGTGGACCCACAGAATCAAGGGAAAATGTGGATAAAAAATAAAGAAATGACGAATGAGCTGCAAATCACATCCCTTAACCATAAATATTTCAGGACTCACTTAGAGGATAGTTTGTCACTGGGTAAGTGGATGTTCATTTCAAAATTGTCCGTATACTGAAATTGATCTTCCATTAATGTGCTAGAAATGGAGTGAATCCACAATTTATACGCACGTGCACTATAGGTGATCCCGCCCATTTTATTCTGAAAACAAATAATAAATGACCACTGAGGGATTTTTCAATTCTCAGGTCGTCCTCTTTTGATCGAAGACGTGGCGGAAGAACTCGATCCAGTTATTGATAACGTCCTAGAAAAGAATTTCATCAAGTCCGGCTCCATCGAGAAAGTCGTTGTCGGAGACAAAGAGTGCGACGTCATGCCTGGTTTTATGCTTTATATCACAACAAAATTGCCCAATCCAGCCTACAGTCCCGAGATATCTGCTAAAACATCAATAATAGATTTCACGGTGACGATGCAGGGATTAGAAGATCAGTTATTGGGCCGGGTCATCCTGATGGAAAAAGCCGACTTAGAGGCGGAAAGGGTCGCTCTTTTCGAGTCGGTAATGACTAATCAGAGATCCATGAAGGAGCTGGAGAGCACATTGCTGCACCGGTTGACGTCATCCGAGGGTTCGCTAGTGGACGACGAAGCCCTGATTGGTCAGTATTCAATCGACTAACATGATATTCCATCCAAATCTGATCGATATAAAAAATACATCAAATTGCCTCCAGGTGTGCTAAGGGATACCAAGTTAACGTCCGAGTCAGTAAAAGAGAAATTGCAGGTCGCTGCTCTAACGGAAAAGAAAATCACCATAGCGAGAGAGGAATTTCGAGCGGTTGCCGCGAGGGGATCCATATTATACTTTTTGATCGTCGAAATGAGCAACGTTAACGACATGTATCAAAATTCTCTCAAGCAATTTCTCACGATATTCGACAATTCAATAACGAAATCGGAAAAAAGCGCTATAACCCACGAGCGGATTAGCATAATCCTCAGGCATCTCACTTACGAGGTATGGAGCTTCACTCTGCGGAGTCTGTACGAGAGGCACAAATCCTTGTTTACGTTGATGCTCGCGATGAAGATAGATTGCCAAAGAGGATTGATATCGCACGCCGAATTTATGGCTTTCATAAAGGGCGGCGCGTCGTTGGACTTGAACGCTGTGGCGCCCAAGCCATTTCGCTGGATCCTGGACATCACCTGGCTGAATCTCGTGGAGATCAGTAAACTCGAGATTTTCTCGGAAATATTAACGAAAATCGAATTCAGGTAACAACTTTCGATATGTGCGTGTCGTTATGAGGATCATACTCGAGATTATAATGATTAATAAGATGCGATTCGTTTTGCCCGACAAAGTGAGCGAGAGTGGCGAATTTGGTATGAGAAGGAGAAGCCAGAAGAAGAGGACTTACCGTGTGGCTACCAGAAGAGTCTGGACGTTTTCCGCAAGCTACTGCTGATCAGATCATGGAGCCCCGACCGGACTCTGTCCCAGGCTAAGAGATACATTATAGAATCACTGGGCAAGGAATATGGGGAAGCGAAGATTCTGGATCTGGAGGCTACATGGGCGGAATCAGAGCCGCGGACTCCTCTGATCTGCATCTTGTCGATCGGCTCGGATCCCAGCCCCCTTGTGACGATTTTGGCCAAGCAGAAATCAACGCGTAAGTAGCTTGATAACACATCAGTTGTATTCGTCTCGATTGAGTTGCTTGTCCGATGGCTGGGTGGTCGTTGCAGCGCTGAGGTCGGTGTCGATGGGCCAGGGCCAGGAGTTCCACGCACGCAAGATGATAAACGATGCGATGGCCGGAGGAGGCTGGGTCCTCCTGCAGAACATCCACCTGTCACTGCCGTTCTGCACGGAGGTGATGGATGCCCTCGTCGAAACGGACCAGATCCACGAGTCATTCCGGCTGTGGATGACAACCGAGGTGCACGCGCAGTTCCCCATCGGGCTGCTGCAGATGGCGATAAAGTTCACGAACGAGCCACCCCAGGGGATCCGGGCCTCGCTCAGGCGAACTTATCAGGGCGTCACCCAGGACACGCTCGACTACAGCACGCAGCCCCAGTGGCCACCGCTGCTCTATGCGGTCGCTTTTCTCCACACGGTCGTCCAGGAGCGACGCAAGTTCGGCCCGCTCGGCTGGAACATACCCTACGAGTTTAACCAGGCTGACTTTGCTGCCTCGGTTCAGTTCATTCAGAATCATCTCGACGATATGGATCCTAAGAAAGGCGTTTCCTGGCCGACCGTCTGTTACATGCTCGGAGAGGTGAGTCATATCTTCTATTTTAAAAAAGATCACTTCCCCCTATTGATTTGATTATCTTAAAATAAAATAATAATCAGGTTCTGCTTCGTTTCTCGCGCAATGAAATATAGATTTTAAATGTTTTCCTAATTTAATACATATTTATGGGTGAATAGAATAAAAAAAATGTGTGTATTCTCTGGTATTCCCTTTCAAAATATAGTACAACTCTTTTTCATCATTGAATCTTTGTTGAGTAAGTATTCTGTGTTGAATTCTCCGTTGAATTATCATTCCGAGGAAGGGAAATTCTTAGTTCGCGAAGATGGGCTCATGTGCAGAAAAGAAATAGTCAAGTAGATGTTTCACTTCATTCTCAAGTCATTTCACTAAATTAAGAAATCATATATTCTACGCTCAAAAGCCAATTATGTGTGTATATATTATGGTTGAACGTTTTAGGTTCAATACGGAGGCCGAGTCACCGACGACTTCGACAAGCGTCTACTGACAACATTCACGCATGTTTGGTTCTGCGATGTGCTTCTGCGAGCTGGATTCGAGTTTTACAAGGGTTACAGAGTGCCGCAAACGAGAAATCTAGCTGGGTACGTCGACTACATAAACAGTTTACCCGAGAACGACATGCCCGAGGTGTTCGGTCTGCACTCGAACGCGGACATCACCTACCAGATAAACACCGCTAAGGGAATTCTCGACACGATCCTCAACGTTCAACCGAAGGAAGGAGGGTCGCAGGGTGGCGAAACCAGGGAAAACATCGTTTATAAACTGGCCGAAGACATGCTCGCTAAACTGCCCAAGGAGTACAATGCGTTCGAAGTCAAAGAAGCCCTACAGAGAATGGGACCATTGCTCCCGATGAATATTTTCTTACGACAAGAAATCGACAGGTATGTAGCTCGCGATGTTCTGTATATCTGATCAACAGTGTCAGATTGTTCGAACAAATCTATTTTTATATGGCTTTGCTTGTATCATTGTCGGTCGCTTGTCACTGTCACTCATTAGCCCATACTCGAAAAACGCCGATAAATAAAATGAATTAACTATAATGTTGCTCGAATATTCAATGTATATAATGAGTAGTTAAAATACATCTGTAATCATATCCGTAAGAATCATTGGAGGATAAGTCCTTGATGGATAAAAAAGTAGTTTTATATTTCGATACTAGTGCGAAAGAGGCATTCCCAACTTGTCTTTTGCATTCGTGTCGAGCACTATTCTTTTTTCTATTATGATACAATTACGATAAAAATTATTGAAAGTTCTCTTTCAGTTATTAAGAAATAAATATATGCATGGTTGCTGAACGAAATTTTCGGAAACTGATATATGGCAAAAACTTGATTTGAAACAAATATTGGACGAAAAATCGACCATTTGTACAATATTTGAACAATGGAGAGTGTTCTCGATAATATTGGTTTGAATTAATTTTATGGTCAGGGGACTTTTAATTGAAGGGGACAAGACAGTGTTTCAACTAAAATTATATATAATTATTTTCTAATGCTTCCAACGTCATTTTTGTACATACGCGATCATACATTAAATGGAAATTTGATATGAAAAACCATTCCACAATCCGATTTTCAATATCAGCTTTCTAATAAAAGATATACTTGGATTTTTGAGACAAATTTTTTCAATTCTTAGTGAAATTGAAGACAAAATAGTGATTTAGTTATTGGCAGATTCCTTCAGAAAGGGGACAAATTTCAACAAACTAGTTGTTAAATTTTCTTGAGCAAAATTACATTTCCGATGAATGAATGCTAATATTAGAAAATGGATTGAGGGATCGTTTTCTACAGGAAAATTTCCGTATGAAATATGTACTCATATATTGAAAATAACGTTGGAAGCATTATAAAGATGATCATATATTTTTCGTTGTAAACACTGTTAGGTCTCCTTAAAAGAACATAACGCACAAATTGCATTTTTCTCTTCAGAATGAGCAGAGTGATAAAAGAAGTAAGAACAACTCTAACGAATCTCAAGCTAGCCATCGACGGTACGATTGTGATGAGCCAAAGTCTGCGAGAGTCTCTGGATGCAATGTACGACGCTCGATTGCCTGAAAAATGGTTGAGGATCTCATGGGAGTCGGCGACACTTGGGTTCTGGTTCACCGAGCTTCTGGAAAGAGATGCTCAATTCAGAATATGGTGCAACAGCGGTCGACCGAATGTCTTCTGGATGACAGGATTTTTCAATCCTCAAGGATTCTTGACAGCAATGAGACAAGTGCGTATTCTTTTGGAAGGCTAATTTATTCGTTAAGTTTACATAATAAAAAAAAATCTGCCATGGAATTTAGAGAATTTGTATTTTTTAGGAAGTGACCAGAGCACACAAAGGCTGGGCACTAGACTCGGTGGTATTACAAAACTTGATAACTCGATACAATAAAGAAGACATTAAAGAGCAGCCACAGGAAGGCGTTTATGTGCACGGATTATTTTTAGAAGGCGCTTCGCTAGACCGGAAAACCGGAAAACTTGTTGAGAGTAAACCGAAAGTGTTGTATGAACAAATGCCAGTGATTTACATCTATGCTATAAACACTACTGCAGGAAAAGATCCAAAGTTATACGAGTGTCCAATATACAGAAAGCCGCAAAGAACCGATCAAAAATATGTTGGCTCTATTGACTTTGAAACAGATCATAATCCAAGGCACTGGACACTTCGTGGCGTGGCTCTACTGTGCGATATCAAATAATCACATTTATTTCATGCTTTGAACGACTATTCAAGAACTGTTTAATGGTTAACAATTTATTATTTTAAAATTTTTTATTAAGATTAAATGATAAACATAAAGAATAGAAATTTGAAAATAGTCGATAACAGTAACATAGTACAAGAAAATCCTCTTATCATGAGATTTGCTTAACAATTTATTATAATCTGCCATTACTCCTACCTTAAGAACATCTACATGATAACTCAAATAGTAGAAATGAGAGCGTTGTACTTCTAAAAATCACTAAAACTGTGAATGATTAAATTAATTTTTTCAAAGTGATAAAAATGTACAATTAATTGGATAAGGATCACAAAAATCTGGAAATAACTACAAAGTCAAAAATATCAAAACAAAAGATTGGATAAGATCGAATATTTTAGCTTATCAACATCTATGTAATGACGAATGGTATTAAATAGGTCACTTTCAAGTTAGTTATGAGTTATTATTATTTTTATACTGGACTAGCGAACATGGAATTTACTCATCTCTGTAGGATTACTTAATGTAATTTAATTACTCTGGTTCAATTGAATATATAAATAAATGTTTATCGATTTATAGATAGACACGTGAACACAAGTTTATTTCTTTTTATTTTAGTGTATAAATTTTGATGGCGTAGAAATCAATAATATTGAAAGTTTATTTAATTGTATAAATTTTGTCTTAAAAAAAATATACATAAATATACACAATGTAAGATAATTATGATTAATATCACATTTTTTATCAGAAATCAGAATCAGAAAATTCAATACTTGATAATCTATTAACTGCTATTCCAATGTTATTTTACAGGAACAAAAAATGCAAGTATTTATCAAACCATTCAAATAATATAGACTATCCTAATTTTATAATATCTAATATTACAGTATCATAGTATAATAATAATAATAATGATAACTATTATAAAAACTATTAGTAAAGTATAAAAATAACTTCTCTGTGCTGAACACACAAAATTTGCTATATAAAAACTTATAAGTCTGCTTATAAGTCTGCTGCTTTACTTAATATCTTATAATATTAAAACTTATGTCTATATAAAATCTTGATAAGTTATTCCAAAACTTCATGTTTAATAATATAATATGATTTATACAGTATCAACATTTTTAGTACTTGAGAATGTACATTTTCTTTCTCACTTGAGAAGAAACTTCATTGTCTCCAACACTTTGTTTAAAGCACTTTTTTCAGCATCTTCCTTTGTCTTGCCTAATCCAATTTCATGAATATCTGGTGCTGAATTTAATTGTATCCCTACTGCAAAATTTCTTTTATTCTGCTGATTATTACATTCAAACTCATTTTGTGTAATTGCTAAATCTATCAATTTTACTAGTTCATTAAATTCTTGCTTGGCTTGCTCAAAATCCAATTCCAACTGCATTAAATTCAGCAAACTTTCGATTTTTGACAATAAATCATCTCTACGCTGATCATCAAAATTCTCTTTAAATCTTTTATGAAAATTGACTACCTTGAGTCCCCAGTTGATTCTAGATCTAACATGTTCAGTGCCATGAATTTCACTTGTTAACTGGGGGTATTTTGCCATTGCTGCTTTACTTGACATCTGTTCTTTTGTCTCATGTTCTTTATTATTACCAAGATCGTTGATGAGATCATCAGAAACAACACCCGAAATCCTTTCTATCATTTTCCTTGCTGCTAAATGCTTTGATTGTTTCTTTGTTGTCGCTATTCCTTCTTCAAGAAAAGTTGAGACTATACACTGTGTGGTAAAAATTCGTGCATGAGGAGGCCCTATATCCCCTACCTCTTTGTATACAGGGTCTTCTAGATTATTAGTCAAACATAAATCCTGAAACATTTATAATGCATGAAACATCATTTTTAAACTGAAGTTATACTCAATTAAGAATACAATTCTATTTTTTATTGCATATAAAATTCATATATACCTGCAATTCTCCAATTGCATTACGAAAAGGAACATTTGGTGGAGATTTTGGACAAACAGGGATCGTCATTGGCAGTGGCGTTCTCACAGGTGATTCACATAAGGAAGCTGGTAATTGAGGCAATGACTGATGTTTGGCTATTGCCTCAAGCATCGCCGATGCTGCTTCATGTTTAGCATCTTTTTTACATCTACCGGTGCCAGTTGCTGTTAAACCATCACATGTAATTTGATACGTGAAAATGTTTTGATGTGTTCCACCTCCATTGTGAATTAGTTCGTAACTTGGAATCTTTTTCTTTTTCACCATCATTTCTTGAAGAATGGAAACAGGAGTTTTGGGCACATTCATCTTCCTGAACTATAGATAACATAAAAATCCGTAAGTAAATATATGAATATGAATTTTAGACGTTAGAAAGAGAACTCCTCTAGTTTCACTTTCGGTTTTTGAGGTTATCACTTCTATCTTAACGAGAAAGCATAGTAAATTAATCTAAGCTATCATTTCATTAAAAAAGAATTGTCATCAAATTCAGAAGAAATGTACTACGTAAATAATATAAAATATATATTATATTTCATATTTCTATTAGTCGTAGACCAATCACTAGTAAAATACTACAGGTTCTCTTCGTTAATGTTACATTTTTATAGTCTTTCAAATTACCTGGTAAAGTTATTAAATGTTATTGAAAACCACAATTATACCTTCGAAATTATACCTTTGAAAATATATCTTCGAAACCTATAATTATATCTGATAGAAAATCAAATTCGTTATATAGTCTGCAAATTTGTTATCATCTTCTTTGGTTGAGTCGGTAACAAAGGGATCTCGAATTCTGTAAGTATATATAAGCACGTATAAGTGTATTCTGCTATCTGCATGGCCTCTGGGCAGTATTATATTTGTTGATAATGTGTAGCAAAATTAAGAAAATGTAATTTTTCTTACTGATAAGTGCATAGACTCAAGTTCAAAGCGGATTGACAATATTCTCATTCGTGAAATGTAATGTACATGAAACTTAGATTTTTTATAAGCTAACCTCAAAATATTTCAAATCACTTTTTGATAAACATTCAATTTTACTGAATTGAAAACCAAAAAAATGAGGAATATAAGAGAATTTCGTCATTTCTTCAGCTTAGCGAGAAATCATTCTTTAATTTTCTCGTCAGCGAATAACTTGAATCGTAATAATACTTTCTTTATGAAGAATTATACAACTTTGGAGAATAATCTAATTACCAAGAATAAAAAAGTATTAGTCAATACTATATTATCGAAAAATATCTATTTGGCAAATGTGTGCAATGCCAAAAGTAAAGATAGAGGAGGGAAAGAAAAGAAAAAGTCAAAAGCGTCCAAAATCGACCTTCGAGAGCTATCTGAAATATTTGACACAGACGACCTAACATCTCGAATGAATGAGACAATCGAAAATATGAAATTAGATTTTGTTAAAAATCTCACCCTCCGCTCAACTACTGGCTCGCTAGAACAAATTCCCATTACTCTTGATGGGAAAGAATACCAATTACAAGAGCTTGCGCAGATTGCTAGAAAACCAAAAATTATGGTACTGAATGTATCAACATTTCCCACAGCAATACCTCATATACTCAAAGCTATTCAGAAGAGTGGCCTTAATATTAATCCACAGCAAGATGGGACTACTATTTTTCTACCAATTCCCAAGTAAGTATTGTTGTGCTATATGTTTTAAGGTTTTAAGTACTTTTATTCAAGCATGATGTTAATATGTTTCAGAGTGACAAAAGAACATCGGGAAAATCTTTCAAAAAATGCAAAAGCCATTTTCATTAGACACAGAGATGAGATAAAAGATATCAGGAACAAAGCAATCAAAACACTTAGAAAAAAGAATGATGTATCGGAGGATGCTATTAGAAGAATGCAGAGTCAGGTGGAAGCGATTTGTGATAAGTTCATCAAAGAAGCTGAATTAGTCTTAGAAACAAAGCAAAATGAATTACTGGGGTCATGGGATTGAAAACTGTACCATACACAATATGAGACTGTAAAAACTGTACATGTATTTTGTCAATAGTTACAACAATTGATTAGCAGGTAATTTTGATTTATACTTGACTCTAGAATACATATATTTTTTAATCTTACAAAATCGATCATTATTTATTGTTACCTTTATTAAAATAAAAAAAAGTATATGAATCATCTTGATATTTTTAAAAATCTATAAGTATTCATTACATAAGTTATAAAAAATAGAATTTGAATATTCAAAAAATTTCTTATGGCATACTAAATTTGGCTTTCACAAGTTTTTTCTCTTGTATATTCCGTTATAGCATTGCATAGAGCTGTTGCGGCTTTGCTAATAGTTTCGGCTTTGTGAAAAGCAATACTGACTCGGATATAATTTTTCGATTTTCCGTGATTCGAAAATCTTGCTCCTGGAATAGCTAGTACTTTGTGGACTTCTTGACACCATCTCATGAATGGAAGTGCATCAAAATCTGTAGAAGAGATGATAAAATGAATATTAAATAACTTCAGCCAATAGTTACTTACTGAGGACTTAGATTACTGCATGCCATATGTAAAATTAGGTGAAGAAATCTAAGGAAAAAATTTACCTTCTGGAAGTTTGATCCAAACAAAATAGCCACCTTCTGGATGCCTATATGAACAGTTGGATGGTAAATTTTTATCCAAAGCATCACAAAGAGCTTTCATTCTTTCCTGGAAAACATAATTTCTCTGAATAAGATCATCAAAGATTTTAATATCTCATAAGATTGAATGTGATCATTAACAATACACTATATATTTTAATCAAATTGTCCAAGTGTACATCTTCTAGCTTTAGTTGTAAAAGGCTAGCTATCAATCCAGAGACGTAATGATTAACTGCTCCTCCACTTTTCAAAATACCTCTGGAAAAAAACACCCACTGAATAATAAAATTGAATTATGTAACTATAGACTTTTGCATGAATTATGGAATATACGTATGTATATTTTCAAATACTGACTGCTTACATACAACATTTTTTGGAAAAAAAAACAATTCAAATCCGACTTGAATTTCATAAGAAGTAAGACCGTAGTGATAAAGACTCACGATTCCTTTAAAATTTTCGCTACTCTTGACCCGCACTCAATCCAGCCCACTCGAATAGCCGGGGAAAAGATTTTTGAAAAAGATCCGTTGGAAATGACGTTTCCACCTTGGTAGTCACTATCATTTGGATTATCGTATTTGAAAAGCCTCTGCGGTGGATATTTCGACTCGTAATGTAGAAGATTATATACATCATCGCAAACCACAACGAAAGCATTTTCCCGAGCCATGTTCACAAGTCTCTTCGACATGTCTGTGATAATAAAACTAATTATTGACATCTCAAAATGATTAATTTTAAATGTTAGATTTTTTATCGGTTGTTAAAGTTTACCTGGCGATATAGTCATTCCAGTTGGATTATGAAAAGTTGGTACTGTATAATACATAGCCCAGAAAATTTTTTCTCCCTCCAGTGCATAATCTTTCTGCTTTTCGTTTTTCACCAATTTTTCTAAGGCATCGAGATCGACTAGATCGTTTTTCATTGGTACTGAAGAACCGTAACAATTTGAAAAATGAGTCTTCAATTGAATCAAATGTCTTTGTGAAAATTAATTTTGTTGAGTTGGAATACTACGTGCAGTAGATGAGTTCAGAACTTGGTCAGACGTACATACATCCGTGAATGGAATAGAACAGAAAATAAAATAAAATAGAACGTGAAATGGAAATCTCGCATACAAGTTCAACTTCCTTCGATTCGAGAATCTGATATAATTCTGGACAAAATCATAATATCAAGAAAATTAGCGGTTTCAGGACTTGAAACCGCTTTGAAGATCATATGCGTTCAATACCCGCGACACTGCAACTTGGTTTATGAAGTTCGGTCAATGATCTCACGTTTTGAATTGAAAAAACATTTCCGGGTGCTCCAATGCGCGGTGTGGATCGTTTTCCAGAAACTTTTCAACAATAACTTCGAGTTAAATAACAAAAGATGTAAATTCAATAAGTAGACTACACTAGGATGGGAACTGTTTTTTCTATATAATTTCTAGCATAAAAGACGTACCTGAAACAACTCTTTGCATTGGAAACTGCTTGAAAGCATCTAATGCAATCATGTAAGTGACTTCGTCAACAAATATGACACCGTTCGGTGCCATGATACTGGTGAGTATGAGCTGGAGTCCGTGGGTCGCCCCGCAAGTGAGAATTAAATCTTCTCGCGCCACCGGGTCGCCATAACGACGGGTCAGGAATTTGGCTAATTCTTCTCTGCATTCCCACAGACCGGCTGTTATCCCGTACTGGAAAAGATAGTACTTGCCTTCTTTCTCTTCCTCTTCCTTGAAATACAATATGAAATTTGGATATTCTGTACAGTGACATGATTGATTATACTGTCTAATCATCTTGAAGCATGAATTGCATAATTTTATCTTCTGCGAATGGCACACATAATGCATACATATGAATGGTAGAATGAATTACCAAATTTGAATTTTTAGATAATATTCTTCAATAAATCAAAGAATGTACCATGGTAAGAAACTGACCTATTATTTTTTTTGTTTATTCAAATGGAAATAAATGTATCATACGTATTGTTTATTGATAATTGAAATAATTGATTTTCAAATCGATTTTCGAATACATGATAAAGTATATAATAGATAAAGAACTATTGAATACGTGATGAATTATTATTATTTATGATTAGATAAGACTTGAACAGATACAGAGTATACGATTAGGACAACAGGTAAAGTGCTGTGATTTTTTCCTTGCTATTATGAAAACGCCACTCTGATTAAGCGTGCGTATATATATCTGAACATAGATTCAGATTCTCGGGATTTCAAAATTCCAATGCCTATCCTTAGATTGGGTATTTTGGGGGGAACAAATTAAATTTTCCCACAACTCAATTTCGGATTTTCAACTTTCCATTCCCTCCATATTCAAGCGCAACTATATATGAAAATACCAGCCGACACGAGCCATTTTTAATTACCAGTCTGTGTTTGGTAGCTTTGGCCAACAAGTTGGTACACTCTTTGAGCAAATCTGGTCCGGGTGCGCCGACCGACAGATTCACTATGTTCGTATTGTAAACATTGAGCGCCGGATCGGCATCGAAAAGGTGGCGCAAGTACGGGTCGTCAACCGCATTCCTCGTCATTGTGCGAAAGCTCCTTTCCGAGTGGGCACTAGAACACGAATTGAGATATACACACTCAGTTTCTCGGTGCATACAACAAATGTGCGCACACGATTGATGGAGCGGCGCCGCCGAGGAGAACAAACACAATAGATTGCACTCGTGAGAAACGAACTACACTCTTACTCGACCGCTAGATGTCGTGAGAAACACCTCAACTTGATATCATTGAAATTATCGCTTTGATTATTCTTAGTTTTCACGTTTAATTCCAATCACGGTGAAATATTATGATATTCCGCCGTATCCGATACGATTGAGTTGGATATATGTTTTATCGAGAGGAAGAAAATACAATAATATGTAGCTATCGTGCGAGATCTTGATGAAATAATAAAAATGCATGCCTACGAGTTTCAGTAAAAGAAAATAATCGATCCAATCAAATGCAACAAGTAGTTGGTAGTCCGGTCGCGTCTGGTAGTACCGGTAACTTCCAGCAACGAGATAAAAGTTTGACCCGTTGAAAAACAAGTCGATGTCGCGAGCATACGCGCACGTATAGCTCCGCGTTTGTTCAACACATATATATGTATACACGTATTATAGATACGATGTTTTATGTTGCGAGTGCTCGTGGAAAGAGCATTTGAAAAAAGCACAATTGCCTGAAATGCGATTTCACGCACTAGTAACATAAAATATGTAACAGGATGAACGTGGGGAGGCTGCAGGGGTTGAGTGCCCCCGGCCCGAAGCGATAGTGTGCGAGGTCGCGCGGCACTGCAAATGAATAAGCGTATACCTGCACCTGTCGTGGAAGCGAAAGTCAGCTAATGTACTAGGACGAGTCGGAGTGGCCGCTGACAGCAGCAGGCATCGCGCGAATCGTGCCATGATCGGCTGGTGCGAGAGCCACGATGAAACAACGCGCTGCTACACTCGCCGGAGGCTGGAGAACCTTGCTAAAGTTCACACAATCTCGGTGTTTTTGCTTGCCGCTGTTGTGCCCACAGACGATGGACATATAACGCGGCAATACGAGCGATAAAGCATGACAATATAAGAGGCTTCTCGCTCGCGCAAATTATCTCCCGGCGCAGCTGAGCTTGCGGACTTTGACGGAGGCGCGGCCTTTCGTGTATGTATAATTAGCCGCGCGCGGGCGACGGCCCCTTCGACCTCCCTCCTGCCGATTGATCATCGTTAATCATATACATTGTAAACAAAGCATATATATCTCTGGTAAATACTATAGTTCAAAATCGAGTGCACATTGCACTTTGTAGCATCGAGCGATCGATATGTGATTTGAGCTGTTTCTTACAAAATAATCACATGCATGGAGATCGAATTAACAAGTTATTGGCTATTTGGTTTGACGGACAACGCTTCGTTGACCAGATTTCCATCCTTTCAAACTCTGTCAGTTTTAAAAATACATCAGTCTTACAGTTTATCACAATGTTTCTTAGTGGATAGTAATAGCAATAATAATTATAGTATTACTTACACAAGCGATATCATATGGTGAGCGTTGTTATAAGTTGATAATAATATTGAAATTTACATTGTTAATCGTTTCATGGAAACAACAATCACTTTAAATTTTATTGTTACTAGAGAAATTGAAAAATTTCAACACCACCAAACGCAACCGAAACGTTGTCTGTCAACAAAAACAACGAATAACATGAGTATACATGAATGTATAGAAACATACAGGAATCGAATTTAATGAGAAAATAAAATATAGAGACACATCATTTAGAAATAAATTCCACGAAACAGAGTTCATAAAAATCCGTTGGTAGATCACGAGATATCTGAACGACTACGGACATCCGCATACCCATGTGCATTTATATACAAACTTGCACGGGAGCGTACACAAACATGTTGATAATACAAGTATGAATAATCTCTCAAATTTTGAAGTTAATCATAATTCATATTGTGGAATACAGACATGATTACGATGTATACGGAAACGTGAGATACTCGAGATTGGAGGATAATAAATGCCACGTATTCAGGAATTATTTAAAACTAACTCACGTATAGTGGCCAATATATAAGTGCTTAGTAAGCTCCTCTTGCTTGCAGTGAGGATTCATGTGACAATACGTCCAATCCACTTTTAACATTCAAAATGCTGTCCAATAAATTGAGTAGAATTTTGATGTTTTTACTTTTTGTTCACGTGAGTAATCATTATTTGAGTACATACAAGGAGATATGTAACGGAGCCGTTTAAAGTTCCTACAACTTGTCTCCCGGGTATTATGAAGTAAACTAGCAAGTAGATTAAAAAGGCTTCGATATTCATACCGTTTTTCTACATCTAAATATCCTATCAAAGCTCTTTTTGGCCACATGGCGGGTTCTTGCTCAAGATAATAATGTGAATGCAGCTGATGTGCCACTAATGTTTCGTATTGTCGGTGCCTTCTGAGTAGTATTAGCGCCCGGGTTATGTTGGCAGTATCGAAAGAAGAGTTTTGGTGTTTCCCTTGCTCATTTAGCACTTTAAACCACTGTTATGCAATTTCGAGTATAAATCTCTGCTTTTCAGTGATTTTTCTTATTTCACTTTTCTAACTATAATACAAAAAATAAGTGTAATAATTCATACTTTCTTCATATGTAACTACACTGAGAAAAATTCCCTTATCGGAACCTACTATATGATATAGTAAACGAAATTATAGAAGAATCTACTATAAGTATCGTTAAATTAACTCTATTTATGTAAATAACTCTCATGTTTTATAGTTTTTTCAACAATATTCAATTACTATTTGATTATTGTTCATCCATCAGTAATTATTGTTTAATGAACCACAATCATAGTCAACTGTGTCCACTCAATCATATCTACTATAAATAAAAGTACTATATATAGAGTAAAATCTACTTTAAATATAGTATAAATAATACCATTTACATGGTATACATCAGTGAAATTTGTATAGTGGAATTCACAATATCTCATAGCTGGGTCAAAATAGAACTATATTTATAGTAGATTTATAGTTTACCCAACTATAAACTGCTCTCAGTGTACTCTTCCTTACATGTAAAAACATCTCATCTATCGATTGATCATGTCATTTTTTCTCAAGTTATTATCTTATTGGAAATTTTCTTTTTTGCATGCAGTAAGTATTTCCAAAATGCTTTATACGGTTGATCGTATGAAAATTCTCGGAAATACTTTAAATATTCATAACCCATGAATAATTACTAGATATAATGTACACTCTGATGGCAGTTTATGGTTGGGTGAACTATAAATCTTCTATAAATATAGTTCTATTTTGACCCAGCTATGAGATATTATGAATTCGACTATAAAAATTTCACTCATGTATACCATGGGAAAAGTATTTATTATACAATATTCAAAGTAGATTTTACTCTATACAGTACTTTAATTTATAGTAGATATGATTGAGTGGATATAGTTGACTATAATTCTGGTCCATTGAACAATAATTATTGGTCGATGAACAATTATCAAATAGTAATTGAACATTGTTGAAAAAACTATAAAACATGAGAGTTATTTACACAAATAAAGTTAATTTAATGATATTTAAAGTAGATTCTTCTATAATTTCGTTTACTATATCATACAGCAGATTCCGATAAGGGAATTTTTCTCAGTGCATGTACCCAATATGCGCCACTTAAGTGAGAAAGATCACTACGCCGATTCAAGTGTGAATTTGTCAAAGTAGCTAGCAACGATTATAAGGTCTACTCAATTCTTCCAAAATAAGCCAAATCATATTTGACTTGTTTTTTTCTATGTGGAGATACAGAATTTAAGGAAAAATACGTATTTTCAGGAAAAAATAATCCGAGTGCACCCAATATGCGTCACTTAAACCGAGAGATATATATATCAATACCTCTTACGAAGTAAGACACAGGTCGTACACCCCAGAATTCCCCGACGTAAGAAAATGTATGTCTATCCCTCTTAAATATAAAAAAATCAAGAAATCGTAATAACATATTTTTTCATGTCAAAGTGTACATACAAGTAATATTGTTCATGGTATTTGAAACTGAAAGAGTTGTTCTTTAGCAGTTTCTCTCACTTCGAATAATTGTAAAAGGCCATTTAGACCAATGTTAAGATTGATAGAAATGAGGCCGCATTCACAACAGAATTTGTCAATTTTACTAAAAGTATAAGAAATATAATTGTAATAACTATATGCATATAGTCGAAACGTATAGTTAATTTCACTAGGACAAAATTTCGATTTTACAATCAATTTAGTATTTCTTACAAGAAAATATGTTGAAACTACTATTTTTGCTTTCTCAAAGGGAAAGCTTTGTAATGGGGCAAAAATCGGCCCACCGAATCAGACCTCGGGACATCGATTTTCGTGATCTACGGGTCGAAAAACATGGAAATCCAAAAGTGTCTGTATGTATGTATGTGTGTGTGTGTGTGTGTGTATGTGTGTGTGTATGTGCGTCCCGTTTTTTTTCGTCCACGATAACTCTCGAAGGAATGGTCCGATCGTCCTGAAATTTTGCACACAGGTTAATCGCGGCAAAATCTCGGGCGAGTTCAATTTTCAGCAAAATCCGTTGTTTATTTCTCTAGCAACCGTTGCTAAGGTGTAAAATTTTTTGTTTCTTTTGTCTAGGATAACTTTCGAAGGAATCGTCCGATCTAGCTGAAATTTTGCACACCGGTTAGTTGTGGCAAGATCTAGCCCGAGATCAATTTTCAGCAAAATCCGTTGGTTATTTCCCTAGCAACCGTTCCTAACGTGTTTTCTCACAAATCCTCATGAGTGCTCATTGGGGCAAGCCGGAAAATCAGTTTTAAGTCACACTCGATGGCCAAGGACACTGAATTGTTGTATTTGCTCCATAACAACGGTTGTTTACCTCCCTAGCAACAGTTACGAAGGTTGGAAATCATTAATTTATGACCCATTTCTATTATTTTCGACGGCAAAGGACACAAAATCTTCCCAATTAGCTCCTTAGCAACCGTTGTTTACCGCCCTAGCAACCGTTGCTAAGGGAAAGAAAAATTCATGTAAGTTTCGTTTCCAGTATTTTCAACGTGCTATAGAGAAAATTGGGAAAATTTGGTGTTTTTTGCCGTCGAAAATGATCAAAATAGATTTTGAATTGATCATTTCGAACCTCAGCCGTCGAAAATGATCAAAATGAGTCTCCGAGTTTACTAAATACGGACTTAAGGGCAGGACGGATCGATTTTAACCACCATTAAACCGTATGACAGTCACAAGATGAATTGATCGAAAAATTAAGCAGGTCTAAATGTCTCGCATCGTGTAGAACCTAGAACCGTTTGCTTTGTTGCATTTGATCAAATAATAAGAGAGCCCGGGCAGACATCAACAGTCGCGACAAAGTTTGGTCAATTGAAAAAGAACGACACTTTACACAGTCACAAAGATACGAATTGAACTGATTAAATAATATTTTTGTAATTTTTGAAAAATAAATGATAGTATCTACGCTAGTGGAATGGTGAAAATACAGTTTTGGGATGCGTTTGTGGGTGATGTTGAAGCCTCTTTGAGAAAGCATACTGCTAAGGCACTTGGCAGCGGTTTTTATCATACTATGTGAAATAGTACATTTTACAAGGGTGATCTTTCTCAGTGTAGAGGATACTTTTTTTCATCCGGTCCCTTTTTATAGTTATGTAGCAAGAATCTGATATGGTATAAACTAAAAAAACCTTTCAAATGGCTTCACAATGAGTCAAGCCGCATCTGGCTCCGACTTTTCGACGCTGAATAATAGCATTTCCGAAAAATGTTCTTTTTGCTTTCTCAAAGGGAAAGCTTTGTAATGGGGCAAAAATCGGCCCACCGAATCAGACCTCGGGACCTCGATTTTCGTGATCTACGGGTCGAAAAACATGGAAATCCAAAAGTGTCTGTATGTATGTATGTGTGTGTGTGTGTGTGTGTGTGTGTGTGTGTGTGTGTGTGTGTGCGTCCCGTTTTTTTTCGTCCACGATAACTCTCGAAGGAATGGTCCGATCGTCTTGAAATTTTGCACACAGGTTAATCGCGGCAAAATCTCGGGCGAGTTCAATTTTCAGCAAAATCCGTTGTTTATTTCTCTAGCAACCGTTGCTAAGGTGTAAAATTTTTTGTTTCTTTTGTCTAGGATAACTTTCGAAGGAATCGTCCGATCTAGCTGAAATTTTGCACACCGGTTAGTTGTGACAAGATCTAGTCCGAGTTCAATTTTCAGCAAAATCCGTCGGTTATTTCCCTAGCAACCGTTCCTAACGTGTTTTCTTACAAATCCTTATGAGTGCTCATTGAGGCAAGCCGGAAAATCAGTTTCAAGTCACACTCGATGGCCAAGGACACTGAATTGTTGTATTTGCTCCATAGCAACGGTTGTTTACCTCCCTAGCAACAGTTAGGAAGGTTGGAAATCATTTATTTATGACCTATTTCCATCATTTTCGACGGCAAAGGACACAAAATCTTCCCAATTAGCTCCTTAGCAACCGTTGTTTACCGCCCTAGCAACCGTTGCTAAGGGAAAGAAAAATTCATGTAAGTTTCGTTTCCAGTATTTTCAACGTGCTATAGAGAAAATTGGGAAAATTTGGTGTTTTTTGCCGTCGAAAATGATCAAAATAGATTTTGAATTGATCATTTCGAACCTCAGCCGTCGAAAATGATCAAAATGAGTCTCCGAGTTTACTAAATACGGACTTAAGGGCAGGACGGATCGATTTTAACCACCATTAAACCGTATGACAGTCACAAGATGAATTGATCGAAAAATTAAGCAGGTCTAAATGTCTCGCATCGTGTAGAACCTAGAACCGTTTGCTTTGTTGCATTTGATCAAATAATAAGAGAGCCCGGGCAGACATCAACAGTCGCGACAAAGTTTGGTCAATTGAAAAAGAACGACACTTTACACAGTCACAAAGATACGAATTGAACTGATTAAATAATATTTTTGTAATTTTTGAAAAATAAATGATAGTATCTACGCTAGTGGAATGGTGAAAATACAGTTTTGGGATGCGTTTGTGGGTGATGTTGAAGCCTCTTTGAGAAAGCATACTGCTAAGGCACTTGGCAGCGGTTTTCAGTCACTAAACGCGTAGAATTGGAAGGAAGATTAATAATCCATTATTTGGGGGGGGGTGGCATATATTGGATACACTTGACAAAAATAATGAAAAACTATTGGAGCGAATATTGTAATGTGCACTCTCCATAATTCCAATATGTGTAAATGGTCGATCTTTGAGGGCCAATCCAGAGTGAAGTGGAAAACAAAAAATCACAAAATCCACCACATTTTTAATTTTTACGATGTTTCGCCAGTAAGGTTCACTGGCCTCATCAGGCTAAAAAGTTATTACACAAAAAAATACGTAATAAATGATACAATCTAAGTACATACAATACAAACAAGTAACAATAAAATATTTTAAGTAAGCATGGGCCGAAGCCACTTTTTCTCGGTTTTACTGAATTCCAATTATTTATAACGCGATTGCCAAAAAAATAAGCCTCAAATCAAAACAATGTATCCCACTTTTTTTCTTGTTTTTTTTTTCTAAAATCTATTGACAGCATTACTTTTTCAAATTTACGACTTTGAGTGCAATTTGTTTGAATAATTATTGTTTAAACAATGGAAATGGAAAAAGAAAAAACACGGGTATTTTTTTTCAAAATCTGAGAATTAGTTTTATGGTATCCCCGATTGTCTGGCCATGGGCCTTAATGAGTTAATTGACATTTTGAACTGTTCAAACTTTATAAATAATGGTTATAGCGGTGGTTTCTGAAAATAATGATATTTCAATTTTATCATGGCCAAATTTGAGACAAACCCTTGTTGGGTGGCACATTGACTGTAATTACCTAACTACTTTTATCTAATCCATTTTTTTTTCAAGCTCTCAAAATGAAAATTTTTATGCTAAAGAAACCCACCTATGAACCGAAATCGACGCTGAGTCGAACAAGTTGAACAACATCGAAGTTGAACAAGTCCTGAAAATAAATTATTTGTTGGTAGTATTACATAAAATAATAAACATCAAATTTCGAGTCACATTCGTAACCCGATACTTTCAGACACCTAGCCATTACCGTTTCATAAAGTTTGATCCGGCATTTTGCTCTCTCCTGAGAGTGAGAGGAACTATCCCTGTGATTATGAACAAAAAATGTAAATCATCCAATCACTGTGAAATCGTGTTTTAAGATTTTTGATCATATTTTGAAGTATCCATCAATGTTTTTAGATATTCGAGAGAGCTGCGTCATCAAGGTTGCAACAGATATCAGAAACAACCTTAAGAGCAATCCCCGAAGATACGCCGAATCTGGTGATTAATTCGTCAAATGATGTTGCGGATTGCAAGACAAAATCACTTTTGCCTGGAACTTTAGAAATCCATTCACCAACATCGCTAGAAACATGTCCAATAGCGAATCTTCTACGATCATTGAATGAGAGTGCCATCATTCGCGAATTTTTGATGGGTCTGAAGCAGGGTTTCAATAAATATATGCAGCTGCAATCGAGAAAGAAAGCACAATTGTTATCAACGTCGAGCGCTCAGATGCCCGATCCACCATCATCCCCATTGATATCCAGTACAAATACGGTGGACAAAATGTCACCCATAAACCACGAAAGGGCATCGGCAGGAGATCTAGTGAGCCCTTCACCATCAATGCCAGAGGTTGAGGTACCCTATCTATCATCATGGCCATCGATATCCAGTCCAAAAACAGTGGCCGAAACGTCATCCATGAACCACCAAAGGGCGTCAGCAGAGGATATAGAAAGCCCTTCACGATCAATGCCGGAAGATGAGGCACCCTATCAACTATCATCGCCATCGAGATCAAGTTCAGAACCGGTAGCCGAAACGTCATCCATAAACCAAGAAAGGGCATCGGCAGGAGATTTAGTAAGCCCTTCACGATCAACGCCAGAGGTTGAGGTACCCTATCTATCATCATGGCCATTGATATCCAGTCCAGAAACAGTGGCCGAAACGTCATCCATGAACCACCAAAGGGCATCGGAAGAGGATATAGAAAGCCCTTCACTATCAATGCAAGATGAGGTACCCTATCAACCATCATCGCCATCATCCATAAACCACGAAAGAGCATCGGCAGGAGATCTAGTAAGCCCTTCATCATCAATGCCAGAGGTTGAGGTACCCTATCTATCATCATGGCCATCGATATCCAATCCAAAAACTGTGGCCGAAACGTCATCCATGAACCACCAAAGAGCGTCGGAAGAGGATATAGAAAGCCCTTCACGATCAATGCCAGAAGATGAGGCACTCTCTCAACCATCATCGCCATCAAGATCAAGTTCAGAACCGGTGGCCGAAACGTCATCCCTAAACCAAGAAAGGGCATCGGCAGGAGATTTGGTAAGCCCTTCACGATCAATGCCAGAGGTTAAGGTACCCTATCTATCACCATGGCCATCGATATCCAGTCCAGAAACAGTGGCCGAAACGTCATCCATGAACCACCAAAGGGCATCCGAAGATAAAGTAGTAAACCCTTCACCATCGATGCCAGAGGTTAAGGTACCCTATCAACCATCATTGCCATCATCTATAAACCACGAAAGGGCATCGGCAGGAGATCAAGTAAACCCTTCACCATCAATGCCAGAGGTTGAGGTACCCTATCTATCATCATGGCCATCAATATCCAGTCCAAAAACAGTGGCCGAAACGTCATCCATGAACCATCAAAGGGCATCGGAAGAGGATATAGAAAGCCCTTCACTATCAATGCAAGATGAGGTACCCTATCAACTATCATCACCATCATCCATAAACCACGAAAGGCCATCGGCAGGAGATCTAGTAAGCCCTTCACCATCAATGCCAGAGGTTGAGGTACCCTATCTATCATCATGGCCATCAATATCCAGTCCAAAAACAGTGGCCGAAACGTCATCCATTAACCATCTAAGGGCGTCGGAAGAGGATATAGAAAGCCCTTCACGATCAATGCCAGAAGATGAGGCACCCTATCAACCATCATCGCCATCGAGATCAAGTTCAGAACCGGTGGCCGAAACAACATCCATAAACCACCAAAGGGCATCCGAAGATAAAGTAGTAAGCCCTTCACAATCAATGCCAGAGGTTGAGGTACCCTATCTATCATCATGGCCATCGATATCCAGTCCAGAAACAGTGGCCGAAACGTCATCCATGAACCACCAAAGGGCATCCGAAGACAAAGTAGTAAACCCCTCACCATCGATGCCAGAGGTTAAGGTACCCTGTTCACCATCATCGCCTTTGAGATTCAGTCTGGAGCCGGTAGCTGAAACGTCATTCGTGAACCAGCACAGAGCATTGGCAGGCAATATAGTAAGTCCTTCACCAACAGTATCAACGGTTCAGGTACCCCATTCATCACCATCGTCATTGAGATTCAGTCCAGAATCGGTGGCCGAAATGTCATCAATGAACCATCAAAGGGCATTGACAAGGAATCTAGTACGTTCTCCACTATTAATGCCTGCAGCTCAGATACCCCATCCACCACCATCATCGTCATCAGTGAACCATCAACAGACATTGAGATTTCTAATCCCAAAAGATGGGGTATCACAGGGTTATGTCAGTTTGATTCCTATGCCGTACAGTAATCCAGGATCCTTCTACCCACACTCAGTTCAAATGCCTCGGTTTTGAAATTACATTATCGTGAATTTCGTTTCGGTCAGTTATAAATCACAAAGTTGGAATAACAATAACAAACTTGCTCCATGTTAGCCAATGCACGAAACTTCATTCTCTGCACCAGTGCTTATTTGAAATAATTTTTAACCTACACTCAGAAAAAAGTGAGACTTTGAAAGCCTCACCGTGCGAGGAGTAAAAAGCTTCATGGTGGGGCTCTCTCAGCCCCATCGTTTCAGCGAGTAGAGTCTTCGAGCGCGGCGATGTCAGTTTTCTACTCATAGCAGTCGACTGTCAAGTTGGCTGAAACTATGGCACCACCGCAAACTGACAATACTGCGCTCGGCGCTGATCCGTGAGGCTTTCTCCGTACTCCTCGCCAGATTAGGCTTTCAAAGTCTCACCTATTTCTTATTGTAGTTCATACAACATAAAATATTGATTTCATATTTTGCGTAAAAATTTGAACCTTTTTGTGAACACTCGTCACCGCGCCGACTCCGCCGACTACTTGTGAACGCGTTCATACTGAGTTGTCACGCTCTTATTGCATAATATACCGTTGTACTTTTGGATTTCATTGTCATTTTGAACATGTTTATTATGGTTTGAATGTAGCCTAGAATTTCCTGATGATGAAAAGATAGTTTTGCTTGATTCTTTTCTTAGATGAAGCTACAATTTAGTTGACAGTGTTCATATAATTTAGGTACTCAATAAAAGTCATATGGTTCCGTTCTGTATTGATGCTCATACATATTATTTGTTTATTAATGTTGCACATGTCTTACCAATGTATCTGACAAACATATTCAGGACATACTTCTCAATTTATACAGGAGGGTTATTAGAGCAATAAAAGAATCAATTGTGAAATACTTGAGTTCTACATAATTTTTTTACTGTAATGCACAAGACTTTATTAACACCTTGATACATGGATCGTGCAATTGACGTAATATTTGATAAAAATTCGATAAATAATAGTAATGTTAGTTGGACTTGGTATCTTGTCCTAAGCACCACAATTACCGACAAATGGAATAATTTGCTTCAAATTAACGTTTCGCATTAACTGCAGAAGGAAATTGAAAGCTTAGAAACTAAGGTAATTGAGATAACTCATTGAGCAGCAACACCGTCTTGTTTGAATTATTATAATTATTTGTTTTAACCATGAACATATTTATACAATATGTATATCAAGATGTACAGAAATGGATGAATATAATACGATGCGAACTTCATAGACTCGATATTTATCATACCCAAAAACAACTTTTTTCATCTAATGTGTATCTCTTACTATTCAACAGAAAATAACTTGCCCATTTCAGCATATAGGTGTGAGCGAGAATACTTATTCCTTTTGGAGAGAAGCAGATACATTTTCAAGACATTGAAGGAAACAAAAATTTGGTATCTTATAGTATATTCTGCACCTAAGCGAGGTTAAGTGATTTCGGCGCAGAAAAGGTTCGCGATCCGAATGCAGCGATAGTTATGAGTACGCGCGTATCGTAATAGTCTAGATGAGTGAGAGGTAAAGTAGATGCAGGTAATTTGGCACTGCAGGCAATTTGAACGTTTGTCAGATTTCATATTTCCGGTGCTCTCTGGACATCAGTCGCTCTCAGGTCATGTTGGGGGATCAAAAGAAAATTGTCAATACCTTCCCCACCCATTTAGCTCTTAAAACCACTCTCTTACACTTTGAGGTTTCACTTACTTATTTTTTCTCCCTTTTCTTATTTCACTATTCACACTCAACTTAAAAAATCAGGTGTAAATAATTTTTATTTCTCAAAGTGTCATTACGGATACCGCCCGGCCGCTCGGCGTAGACCGCCTTGCTCACTATACTCGAGAGCTCGCGGAAAGCGATTGATGATCGTAAAGTTACAATACTGATTTCTTTTGATTTTTCCAAAGCCTTTGACGATACCCCGCATGCAAAGCTTCTACGTAAGCTCCGAGAGTTTGGCTGCTCGGATCGAGTGATAAGGTGGTTCGCAAGCTATCTTAGCAGCCGGACACAAGCCGTCCGCGGTGAAGGAGACAACCCCCCCCCTATTGGCTCGCGATACTGTGCGTTGTCCCCCAAGGCAGCAGTCTCAGTCTCCTAATATTTGTAGTGTTTGTTGACGGCCTCCCCCGCGCCCTCAAGTTCTCGAAACGCGCACTTTATGCAGATGACACCCAAAATTTCAAGGAAACACTTATCAATGAGCTCGAAAATTGCATAGCCCAACTAAACGAGGATGCTGGGGCGGTCGTCCGAAGGGCAAAAGAGAATGGCATGAAACTCAACGCCAATAAAACCACGGCAATGATATTGGGAAGTGCTCTGTATATGCAAACTATTGACACTAGCCAACTGCCACCTATTATTGTTGACGGCGTTATTATTCCATACTCGACCTCGATGACCAGCCTTGGGCTTAAAATCACCCCTACCTTAGACTGGGAGCCCCAGATTAACGCCCTCACAAAATTGGTGCACAGAGCACTATATGCGCTCCGATTTTATCGTCATGCCCTCACACGCCTCCTTAGAAAAAAAACTTGTAGAAACGCTGACCTTATACCATTTTGACTACAGCGCTGTTCTTATCTCTAATGTCACCGCCTCTCTCAAACTGCGCCTACATCGCCTTCACAATGCCTGTGTGCGCTGTGTGGTGCCGGACATCCCTTGGATGGCAAACGTTTCTCTGTGCCGGATCGCCTTGGACTGGCTTAGTTTAAAAGCCTGCTCACCACCCACCTGAAACAATGTGATCGCGATGACTGGATCGCAAAGGCAAATGCTAACTCCGTCCCCATTATTTCTCCGCGTCTTGCAGACGTACTACGGCTTTTATAGTCGCACTCGCCCGTGTCGATTCGAGATCGATGTACTTGGAACACGAATGCGGGCACACGCGGCCTCATCATCATTATTCCGAGTATTTTCACTTTGTTTTATTTTTTTATTTGTTCTTTGCTTTATACTATATTATGTTTATAAACTATGAAAATATCCTACGCAAACAATGGCTCAGATTATTCACTCTCCTAACGAGAGCGAGAAACGCGTCAAGTGCAATGAGAAATATAATATATTACGCTGGAAATTTAGCACCGCCACTATAGTATATTTTATTAGAATATATTATATTATTATGTTATATTACTGTGTACACCAACCAGAGTCCGACGGGGTTTTACCCTATGACTCGAATAAACCAAGTATTCAATTAATCAATTACTTTTTTCTATGTATAAACATCAGTTTTTCCAATACTATTTCTTATCCTACTCAAATTGCTCTTTTGCATCAAAAATAAGTTCAGCGGCGCGCCAATGTAGCCCTTTATGCGATTATAAATGGAAAAACTGAGTAAAATCGTTGAATATTTAATATTCAAAAGTTTTATACAAATATCAATTGGAACATGATTGAGAGTTTACTCCAATGCTGATTTAAGGACATCAACAACAATTGCTACGGAAAATGCAAAAAGATACTGTGTTGTATGACCTT
This sequence comes from Aphelinus atriplicis, assembly GCA_020882685.1. Taxonomy (NCBI): domain Eukaryota; kingdom Metazoa; phylum Arthropoda; class Insecta; order Hymenoptera; family Aphelinidae; genus Aphelinus; species Aphelinus atriplicis. Next base: position 15,766,008 of record CM037075.1, on the reverse strand, counting down.
AGAAGGACTATAAATGAACTTAACGAGATATTTCATTTCCTTAACATCGGTTGCTAGGAATGTAAACAATGTTTGCTGAGGAAAAATGAAGTCTCCGTGTCGTTCACCATCGATAAATGGAGTTCAAACTGTTTTTTCCTTTCTCGTAGCAAGAGTTACTAGGGGTGTAAACAACAGTTGCTAGAGATATCAACAAACGTTGCTACGAGAAAAGTCTCGTTGGTTTCCGTCGATCCTCGTGTATATTCGGACCCCAACGTGCATTTACGAAGAATAATGCGTACGTACAAAATTGGAATTCCAAGGTTTTCGACCCGTAAATTGAAAAAATGAAGGTCCCAGAGGTTGATTCGAGAGATTTATTTGTGCCCCGTCACAAAGCTTTCTTTTTGAGAAAGCAAAAAACGAAGAAGGTACATACGTGATTCCTGCTGGGGGCATCTACGTAAATTCTTTCCTCTAGTCGAGCACATACAAAGTTAATAAAATCATTAGACATTTCCAAACTCACATCAACGCAAACCCGTCAACCAATAATACAGGAGTCTTAAAGCTGACACTGAGCCTTCCACAGGAATAACATTTTTATTTATGTAGATATTACATGGATATGTACATACGTATACATGGGCCCTAAATCTTCACAATATATCGGGAAACTCCACTAAATGTGTATAAAAATAACGAATTGATGTGATTATCTGTAAGTTCGCTGTAGAACGTACACATTATATTAATTTTTTAACGATACAAAATATGAGCATGTTTCTAATTACAAAAAGTTCGAATGCTATGTAGATTTTTAATGGTCTCTGCTTTTCAATTATTGGTAATATTCGAGGTCTTCTCAAGTAAGTGTCACAAGAAAGCTATGAAAACGATAATATATAACACCTGCGCCTAACCGCTTACACAAGAGTGTCCATAGCATATGACATTTTGAAGATGTCTAACATCTCTACAGGTGAGTTCATTACTAATGAATAATTTTAGAGACTAGCTACATTCAACTAGCTACATTTTGCAGGCGATCCATATTCACACGTTTGAAAGTTTTGATTATTGTTTTTACATTTCAATGACTTATACTTTTTATATATTCATGAATTCATTTCAATATATGTTTTTTTTAGAACCTACATTCAAATTGTATGTAGCTTTAAAAAAAATAGATCTGGTAAATTAAGCTTTAAAACTCATTGGCTTCTCCTGAATAGTTGATAAAACTGACTGATAGAAACTAACTATCCTAGTCCCTAATCAAAAATAATACAGCTCCACAAAACATAAAAAAAAATGAACCAGAGACTGAACCACCCTACTTCTATGTATTTTTGGTTGCTGAATCCGAATCGGAAGTCCGTTTAGCTCCATCACCTCTGCGTTTAGACATAACCTCAAAAAAAATTTTAAAAATCATCATTTTGCAAAACAAAATTTTTTTTCAAATTTCATGTAAAAAATTAGATAGAAACTGTTTCTGGTGTTTTTTCGATTTGTATCATAGTTTACGAGTGAAAAATTCATAAAATTATGAATTTTGAATCCGGCCCACTTGCCGTCAAACTTTCTGAATGTTTTACTCAAAAACTATGCGACGAATCAAAAAATTGCTCAGAACAGTTTTCTTTTATTTTTTTATGTAGCATGGAATAAAATTTTTTGTTTTGCAAAATATTGATTTCATCGATATGTCGTCCGCCATATGTTTGAGGTTATGGCTAAACGCAGAGGTGATGGAGCTAAACGGACTTCGGATTCGGATTCAGCAGCCAAAATACATATAAGTAGGGTGGTCCAGTCTCTGGTTCAATTTCTTTTTGTGGAGCTGTGTAATCTATCTTATTTGTCCTAAACTAATCAAATCATAAATAAAATGGTTTCACTTTTTATTTATGGGATCTGAAATCCTGCAAACTGAATTTTCCAATCGTGGTTGATTTGTTAACGATTGAATAGTATAAACGATAAGTCTTTGTTCGATGGAAATTTGAAACACGAGAAAGAGCTAGAAAGAGAGAGCTATGGATATCAACAATATCTGAAAATTGAACTCGGTTTGCATCTTGACACGATCAACCTAAGTGCAAAGTTTCAGGAAGTTTAGACAATTTCTTCGAGAGTTATCGCGTCCCAAAAAAGGATCATATACATACACACAAACATTTTTGGGATTTCATGTTTTTCGACCCGTAGATTACGAAAATAATAATGCAGTTATAGCAGCGGTTTTCTCAGGGTGCCAGTGATAGTCCTTTAGTATGCAATAATTGTATTCTCATCGGAATAGCGAATTGCTCTCCTTCATAAGGTGCTTGGAAATTATCACACCACGAGGAATTTGGACAAGAGACTTGTCAGTAGACTCCATCCCCAAAGTAATGTAATATGATGAAAGTCTTTATTCTTACACTTATAAGGAGATAAATAAAAAAAGTTATCCAGCGGTTTATTATTAATTACTTTACACAATGGAAATATCTACGTCACGTCGAATCAACCAGATATTATTTATTTATTATGCGTTTTCAATTCCATCACTATCATTGAAACTCGTTGATTTTCTTTATTGAACCAGTTTTATTTATCTTTGTATTCATATTTTTAAACGCGTAATCATCAGATTGGAAGTTTGCCCAGAAATCGAAGTAAGTTAATAATATCTATTTCTTATTCACAGTATATATCACACTATAATATATTCAAAAGTGATGCTTGATTCTGATTAAAGTACAAGCCTGTCATTCGCGATAACATTTTTTCAAATAAATGCTGATTATTTGGAAGTAATTTGAGTTGGAGAGGGAAAAGAATATGTATAATGAATCTGGAAACATGATGTATAAATAATGAGTAGTATGTATATTATATATAATTCGTACAATAATAAAAATTCTTACAATACGTTGTTCGTAACCATTATTATCATACGATACCGTGAGGGCGTGTGCTCAAGACACGTACGTAAAACGCATTCCCACATTGTGTGGAAATGTCTGGTCGAGGCGAAAGGTATGGGACGTAAATGAGAACGATGAAAGTATGAGCTGTGTGTATCGAGCAATAAGTTAAGGTCAGTGCGCACGTGTGTGGATGCGTGTGAGTGAGTGAGTGAGTGAGTGTGTGTGTGTGTGTATAATGCATGTGTTTAACCATAGGAACATGAGAGTGAAGAATCGCGTGTGGGATGATATTTTGTCAAGGGCGCTTAGTTAACGTTGACTTTTTCAATTTGTTAGTCGACTTTAAACAAAAGATGGATAATTCAAAATGGTGAATTACGTATGACGCCGCATCGAGTGGCGTCCGATGGCAATAATGAGAGTTGGGTCAGAGAGAGAGAGAGAGAGAGAGTGTGAGGTGACGAATGGGAGGAAGATATTGGGACAGTTGGGCGCGAAGCGAGTGTCGTGCCACAAGTACACAATAAATACAACCGAGATGGGCATTATTATAGTTATACGTATGAAATAGTGCGACTGGGGATTGGATAGCGCGCGTTAATCGAAGGGAGGAATAGGAGAGTAGAAAAAACAAACGATCAAACAAATGCCGCGGCCGAGGAGCACCGACTACTCGATAAACGAGCGCATGAACGTGCGCCTCCTCATAGCTTATACATATGTACATAAGAAATAGCGCGAGTGCTCCTCGGAGCTCATATATTTATATATGTATATCAGCTGCTGTCTTCTCCTCCGAGCCGGGTTCTCTCTCCCTCTGCTTCTTCCTGGCCCTCGTCGCGTCCGTCGCTCGTCTCGATCGAATATCTCCAAAGGTCGGCGGCAATACGACGCGCTCCAATATATACACGCGCGCGAGATCGGAGCGTCGTCCCTTGGTCACATGCACATATGTGTTTACATGGTAACCGGGGCCGAAGAGAGAACCGCGGGCTGCTCGTCTCCCTCCCCCGTCTCTCCCTCGCTGCAGCCGCATCTCCGAAGAATCGCGCCGAGCCGCGGAGAGTCAGTCTTTGCGTATTGCTCCTGGGCACTCGAGTCGATGTAGCAGCTCGAGAGTGAACCAGAGGAGGGAGGGAGAGAGAAAGAGACTTTGGGGGGGGGGGAGGGAGAGGGGCTAGGTAGCTGGGACGGAGACGAGCTCTCGGAGTCGACGAGGTTCATCAGCTCGCGCGGTCGAGGCCTGGTCGATCTCGCGGATCGGCTGGGTCGTGAGTGCGGGTCGTCGCTGCCGGGGCGCCTCGGCCTCGCGCTCAGTTGGCCACCTTGATCAGCTCGGGGTTCTCGGCGAGGTAGGCCGGGTGGGCGAAGCCTATGCTGATGCCGGCGTTCTTCCGGTCGATGGCGCGCACGCGCACGAACAGGAACGCCGCGACGAGGGACGCGACGACGATGACCAGCAGCAGCATGACCAGCCCGGCGACGAAGCCCGGCAGCGACATGCAGATCGTCTCGGAGTCGGTGTTGAGCGCCGCGTCCTGGATCACCACGGTCGTGTCGTTGTCCGAGCTCGATGCGCCCAGCGCGAAGTTCACGTCGCCCGGCGCCACCACCTGGATTATCCTCGACGTGTTCACGTCCGTCATCTCCTGGGCGGCGCGCTTGTACACGTGCGACTGCACGAACGTCACCGGCAGCAGGAAGCTCTGCAAAGGACAGATCGTGTCACGCCTCGTTCGACATGTATGCACCAAGACCGCGGGGCCCGCTCGGGTTCGTGTGCTCACCTGGCTGTGGAGCTCGTGCTCGAGGACGACGTTCCTGCGTCTCCTGGCGCCGCGCAGCTCGGCGGGCAAGCCCTCGACGGACCTGGGCCTGCCGCCCAGGGTGGCGAGGTTGCCCTCGAGCTCGTCGCCGCCGACGGTGCCCTTGCGCTTGACCGTCTGGTAGGCGCCGGCCGGGTGGCCGGGTAGAGGTGGCGGCGGCAGGTGCACGCTGTCCTGCTGGGGCTGCTGCGACGTCTGCGGCGCGCTACTGCTTGCCGTCGCGTCACCGTTGGGGGAGGCCGAGCTCGGCGAGGAAGACGTCTGGGCTTGGGGAGCCGGCACTACGTCGGGGTTCGGCTCGCTAAACGGACACGCATCAAGAATTGGTCAAGTAAACCGCAACTCCCGGTTCTATCTCGCCCGCGTGGGGCATGTCTGTGCGTATGCTCACCTGTAGGCTCCGGCGGGGCCGCTGGGGTGGCGAGGATCGGGGTACGCCGGGGGAATGCCGTACTCGGGCACCGGGGGAGCGCCGTACTCGGACGAGAGTCCCTGGTGGACCGGCGCTCCGTACTCGGACGAGATCGAGTTGGAGGCGGCGCCGTACTCGAGGCCGGGGTGGCCGCACTTGGGCTCGGGGCAGTTGTACCTGCACACCTGGATCACGCACTGGAAGTGCACGTTCATGCTGTCGGGGAACTTGAACGCCTGGAAGTAGGCGAAGCTCACCACCGAAGCGCTGGGCCCGAAGTTCTTTATCTTCTGGAACCTGAAAAGCAAGGAGCGCGTGAGGTCGTTGACTCGGGACGATGCGAGGAGGGATAGCTATGGTTGCAAGTTGGACAAAAGTACGAACCTGGACATGATCTTGGGCCTGACGACGCAGCCGTACTGGTCGACGAGCTGTATGGGGGCCCGCTTGCCGTCGTGGGCGACGCAGTTGCGCACGAGCATGTCGAACTTGTTCTCGTCGTCCTTGATCGCGAGGACCATGGTCATGGTCTGGCCGATCTTGACGATGCCCGACACCTCGGAGGCCCACGGGCCCTTGCCCACCTGTATCTGCATCCAGCACTGCAGGTTGTCGCCGAGGAAGTTGGCGGTGACGGCGTGGAGCATGTCGACCTGGAACGGCCTGAACGTCACGGCCTTCTCGTAGAAGTCGTACCAGGTGCAGCGGAGCTTGCGCGCCTGGTCCCACACCTCCTGCACGTACGGGTCGTACTGGATGATTATCGTGTTCTCGACGTAGCTGCCGGAGGGCGTGGGCGCCCCGTAGGCCGCGACGTTGTGGTTCGCCGACGAGCTCATGCCGCACGAGTTGAGGAAGATCTCGAAGGTGGCGCTGAGGTGGCCGGTGCCCGGCTTAAGGTGCACGCAGTGCGGGTCCGAGTAGAAGCCCTTGCTGAATATCATCCCGTAGAACGGCCGGTCGAACTCGATGTTGACGCGCATGTGCGTCTTCTCGCACTGCACCTGCAGGTGCTTGATCTGCGGCGTGTCTGTCGTCGCCAGGGGCCAGTTCTCCTCGCCTCCTCCCCCGTGCCCGGGCGGCCCGTACTGCGCCGGGGGCCCGTACACCGCTCTGTGCTCCAGCGGCAGCGCGCTGCTGTCCACCAGCGGCGCTTCTCCATTCGCTCGAATCTGTCCGACACAATAATACACCAATATGTTACTTTTGCTCCTCGTCAATCGTCGCTTATCACTCGTGTTATTATAATGTCAAGCCTTGTGTCGAATTATACAATCGATCCCTCCAACTCTTGCGCAACCAGTGCGCGACTCGAATGGGGAGACGAGCAACTGGTCGGCCAACCAGTCCGAAAACCGTCTGGTTCGGAAGCCGACACAAGGCGCAAAATGTGAGTATATAACGGATCCGAGATGCGTAATCTCGTGCGCGCAGGGATTTGGTTACCCGTGGGGCAGAGGATCACGACATTGCACAACCAGCAACTCGTTGCAATTTCGAGGGGAACAATGCGCGTGTGTCGGTTGACGGTTCCGGTTTACGGTGCGACGAGCCGCGAGAAAACAGGTGTCTGCCGCTCGTCGCATTTGCTGAAATGAAGAGCAACGGGTTGATGGATATATACACGCGCGGCAGACCAGTCGAGGCGGCTCGTGTGGCACGTGTCCTCGCGCCGCGACACCTCCGGCCAATTGGTCTTCCAAACAAGGAGGTCTACCCATCCCCTCGATAACGAGACTGTGCCGATAGACGAGCAAACGCCATCAGAGGTCAAGAACGAGCTATATAGAATCGGGTCGCGGCGAGTTTGCAGGCGCACGTGCAATCGTGCGTCGGGCGTTTTTTCTCCCGTAGTCTCGCGCGTTATTAACAAGCGCATTATACACATGTACGTCTTTCGCATTTGGCAGAACGTCAGCATCAATGCGCAATAAGCAGTAGCAGTCGGTCGCGGCGGCGGCGGCGGCGGCGCGAGCCTCGAGCCACCGCGCCGCCGTGTGGTCGTTTTCTAGGTTATTGGGCGTACGTGCTCGCGCGTATACGTGTGTGTGTGCGCGCTCGCTCGAGAGAGAGCTGGCTCGCGCGCGGGCTGCAGCCGGGAGAAACTCGATGAAAGAAATGATTGCGGTAATTGCGAGGGATTCGCGGAAATTTAGCATTGAAAATCGTCCGGCGCGCGCACTGCTCGCAGCTCGCTCGTCACCGGTTGATTGGCCGAGCCGCAATCTGGCCCGCGGCAACGGCGGCAACGGCGGCGGATCGCTTTTACACGATGTGTTTATATGCCCCGGCCGGCCCTCCTTTTCGGCTCGCGTAATTATTAATTTTAATCGGACGCGGAGCGCGCGTGCCTCGCAACAGTTATATCGCGAACGATCCCACCTGTACCGGTATACTAAATTCCATATCATATATATTACGTATCACGCGCGCACGTATGTGTATACATACGTGCACACGGTTGCGATTCGACGCTTCGCTCAAACGCCCTAGCCACTCGGGCTTGCGACTCTCCGGGTCGGAGTCCGCGGCGAGAGGTGATAATTCGGTGCGCTCGCGCGAGTAGTAACAGCCGAGCAAACTCGGACAGCGATATCCTCTCGAGCCTACTAATTTCTTCCAAACATAAATCATGTTTGCAACCTCATCCTCGTCGCGGTTACACCTGAGAGTTACGCGCCCGTTAAAATCGCGATGCCGTCGTTGACGCGGATACGTGTCTGTATGTAGTCTTGGCGAGCGGCTCGTCGACGAGCGACCGGTATGAAGCGATGCGGCGAGGAAGGTTTCGACAGTTGCCGGGGCGACTCGAGCTCGGGAAGTAACCGCAAGGACAAGGACAAGGGTAGGAAGAGGGACCGCCCGCACCTGGACGAGCCGGCCCGACACCTGCTGCCCGCGTATAACTGTACAGCCCGCACGTGAGCTCTGGCATGCAGTTACGAAAAGCCGAGCTCGCCCGTGCGCTGACCCCTCGCTCGACGTGTATACACACGCGCGTGACGTAAGTGTCGCGCGCGCGCGAGCTGGCTTTCGCGGAACGCCCATGTAGCACCGCTCATCTCTCTCTCTGTCTCTCTCGCCGCTCCACCTTTCTTTTCTCGTCTCGTGAATTTTCTCCGCGTCGCGATCGTTCCCCCGGGATACACAGCATCTTCGAAATTCGAACACACAACCGTTTATCCGGAGGTGGCTACACCAATGCATCAGCAATCTCTCTCTCTCTCTCTCTCTCTTTCTCGAAGTGAAAATCGCCGAGTGTATCAAGTGCGCGTTAGTCGCATCGCGCTCGTCGCCTCGTATACGGGTGAAAAAAGTGGAGCGGCGGCTCTGTTCTCCTATTACGTACTAGCCGGGCCCCCGGGGTGGGGAAAATGTCGCGCAAAGGCCATTCGCCCCGATTTTTCATGCGGCTACAGCGCGCCAAACGATTTTCCGTTTGAGCTAATTAGCGACGAGCTCGCGCCTTGCTTATTATATGTAACAAAATATGTATATCTATACATGTACGTACGCGACTCGCGTACCTCAACGCGCACCCGTGAGAATCAGGGTGGGAGCCTTCGATTCCAGGTTAATTTTTAATCGGCAGACAATTGTTCTGGCGCGCCGGGTATCTCGGCGCTCAGTCCGAGCTTTGCATAATCCCGTCGTTCCGCGCTAATCAGCCGGCGTTTTTACCCGGTTACAATGTACAAGCAGCGAGCCGGCATTATGTGCGGATTATCCAATCGATCCGTTTCCCGGACTATTGAACTTTGAATTATAACAACGGTCGCGTATGCTAACGGCCGACACAAAAACGAGAGCGACACGCTCGCGGCTGTGTCCACGGCAGATTCACTATATATACATACGTATATATATATATGGCGTTACTCGTTCGCGGGAGATGATAAAATACGGCACGCAACTCGAGCATTTTTCACCCGGCTCAATATTAATTAAGCGAACGTGAGATTAAATCTGGATGCGCGCGGCTCGGGTTTTTTGCCTGCGTGCATTGAATGCGCTGCTCTCGGTACCCGGTAATGATCACAATGATCATAATGATCCGGCGGAATACCCACCGCACAATTAGAATCCAATTTAGAGGCGCTTGGCGTAGCCGTTTTTTTCTCTCTCTCTCTCGCTCGCTCTTTCTCTCCTTCTCTCAGTCCCCTTCTCTCGCGCACGCGGCAACGGACGAAACACAAATTCCGCGTCCGTGTGAAAAAGAAAGTTTCGGCTCGGCCGAAAAAAAAGCCAGCGTCGAGCACCGGTGTAGAAAGTCGGCGTGCGGCCCGAATGTTCGTCACGCGTCCACCCCTTACGTTTTCGTCGCTCTCCGATTTCGCGTGTACACGCTTCGACCCGTGGGGAGGCTATCGGCCCACTCCTGCGGCTTCGAAGGCTTCAACGCTATATACATATACTTTCGTTTTCCCCCGCCTAAGCAGCTGGAACGAGAGGCGCTACTCGAGCCGCGCCAATGATTTCGCGGCGTCCCGCAAAATTACACGCTGACACTTATCTCCGCATGCTTTGACAGACCCGCCGGTTTGCCATGAGGCTGTGCGTCTTTTATCCCGCCTCATCTAGCGACAAGACGTTTTCATTATCGAAATTACTGAATTCATCGTTCGCGGTCGGCAAACACTGTAATCATCCTGCCGCCACCGCCGCCGCGGCAGCCAACGCTCGTTCATTCTCATTACCCCCGCCACTCGCTGCTGGCTCGCGGCGATTAGTCTGCGCTTCGTGCTTTTGTAGCTTAGCTCAGCGAGACAAATTGATTTTGTAACGCTCGTCGTTAGCCAGCCATTACATCAATGCATTATTATAATACCCGCGTGTTTTACCCGCAGAGGCGGAACAAGTATAGCTTGTAGTCTTGGCAAGTATGTTTGCTCGTATTACAACGAGAGAATCGGATTGAAAATTTCGAGCGTTCAAAGCCGGTGAGTTTCGGGGCAGACGCTCGGTGGTAAAGGAGCAACGAGGTGCATAGCCATCGATATCAACGGACGTATCGGCCGTGGTACGTCTGTTGCAAGGCGAGGCTGCTCGGTGAAGTGATGGATGAATTATTTTAATTAGGCGACGAGCGGTTAATTTGGCGGTCGCTTTCTAACGGGAAAAGGGGAACGTCCGCGAGCGGCGATTACTCTAAATGTGTCGCGTGTATTGGCTCCGCAGTATTCCGAGAGAGAAAGAGAGGGAGAGAGAGAGAGAGAAAAGCGCCTGTTTACGCTTCGTCCAAATGAGCGTAGAAACGCGTGCGCAGGCAACCGGGGAAAAAGCGGATAATTGTATGTATAAGCGCGCGAGCTTTCTTCCGGCTGCCGCTCGATTTTCCAATGCCCCCCACTGATTTATCGAGCGATCGTTCGGCGCGCGCACTGCCATTTGCTCGACATCATGCTCGGATTGATTTATTTCACGGCCAGCCTAATTACGCGGCACGCGAGCCCGCGAGAGCTGATGAATTGGGTGCTCTCTTACGCTCGTGTGCGCAATTCATCGCGACCGACTCTTGCTGTTCCGAGTGGACGCATATGTATGTGTGTTTACACGTGCGAGCGCGGGTGAGAAACGCCGTTCAACCAGACGCCACTTGCCGATTCGATTTTCTAAAGAGGAAGAAAGAAAAAAAGTCTGCAACCGCTCGTTGAAACCCCAAACGATCCGGTGGATCCTAGCTGGCAGCCGGGCTGGCATTCGAAAGCGAGTTTTCGACGGCCGAAGATGCGAGGACGGGTCGTTGCGGACGAGCGTACGTGTGTGTCGGCGCGGAGAAACGCAGGTGCGCGATCGAGCGACAAAAAGACCCGCGGCCAGGTGGGAGAAGCTCAGTCCCATTTAGGCCGACTAGTCGGCTGATGGACGTGCGGCGGATCCCGGCGACTCTGTTCCCGAGAAGGAGACGAGAGACTGGTATAGCTTCCACACACACACACGGGCGCGTGCGAGAGAGTTTTTCGCAGCGCGAGCTGCGGTGCGCGCACACGGCTGAAAGGGGCCAGAGTGCATCCGGCGCGGTGACCCACTTCCGCGCTCGAGCTCGATCCAACGACCCGCCGATTCCACGTCCTTGCTCTCCCCCACACCACCCGATCGACTGCCAACGCGCGTCTGACCAAACTCGCGACTTGTCTACTGCACGCCAATTCGGCCGCGCAATGGGTGATATGCTCTATACGCGACCGAGCGATAACCGGATGTGCCGGGCGAGCCGTCGACCGCGGCGGATACACTTGCGCGCTCACTTTTCGAGTGTCTGCAGTGCCGATGCAACGATAACCTGCCAATCTGTGTAACTTTCCCATCGAGCTTATTCCCGACCAAGCGGTATTTGCATCGGATTGACACGCGTGCGCGGATGTGGAACTAATTATGGTTTTTCTCTTTTTGTGCCCGACTTATCGGATATCTCGCGATCAGAGTCGATCAACGAATTTACTCTCGGAACAAGGTCTCTACGTACGGAAATCGAATGTTCGATGAGAACGTCCAAGTTGCGATAGCGAAGTAATTATCATTGATCGAGACCAATCGAAAATATGAATCAACGAATAAAATGAAAGTACTCGATAGTCCAAGTGACTAGATTATAGTTCTCATTTTTTACTGTCAATGAAAAAAAAATCAGGGCCAGTTGTGTACATTTTCAAATCGGCTTGTCTGTTAGCAGTTAGCTGTTCGTAATGGGACGATGGTTAATTTATCATCTCAAAAATATCAAAGTCACGAAACCATATATTAGTCCTTCCACGCGTTTCTTTTGATACTACCACTCTCAAATAAAACTTTCTTTCGCGATCAACGCGGACACTCAGTTCTTTTTATTCACTTTTTCAATTCGATTATTAGTAGGTGTATTGGACCAGAGTAAATTCTTTGATTTATGTTTCGACCCAAGACATAACTTTATTTTAATATTTTACCATTGCGAGACGAAAATTAGTTTGGTATCTTTTCGTATTCGTATCTTTTGGGTATTAGTAATTATACAAAAAATTTCAGCATACTACATCTCAGGAGTTTGACAATTTTTCCACTAATCCCATGCTACTGGATTAATCACAAAGTCTATTCAACGATCCAATAATGAGTCCATCGAATCCGTGAAACTTTGTCAGTCAATATCGCGTAATTGGTAAAGTCGTACTCACAGCTAATAGAAACAACGGCAGCAGAAACGACAACGTCGTTTTCCGTAAACTCCTCCGCGTCCTGTCCATCATGTGTGTGTTTCGTTCTGTAATTAAAATAGAAAAAAATATTCTTTAGAAGACCTATTTAATTACCATGATTATAATTTGAGAGCGAGAGCTCGTGCTAGTTGTGCCGACGATTGCGGAAATATTATTCCACCCTGATTACTTGATTCGTATATTTTAGAATTGTGATCGAGTGATAATTATGTGGTATTACCGAAATCACGACTATGAAGAATCTATCAATTATCTGTGGAATAACCTCCCATCCTTAGTCTGAAACACGATACAAAATAAGTTTGTCGTTCATGCTTTATTATACAAAAGTCGAAATATACTACTATTTTTCTATTTGCCTGACTCGAACATAAACAGAAGATTTCCCTCTAAAATATCTATAAGAGATTTTGCGATTTGATTCAATTCAATATGTTGAGCGATCACTGTGATCATTTCGAATAATGTGATGGTTAGTATGACTGAACCAATTTATTTCTAGTTCAATTTTTTAATGTTTTATTTTAGCTTGAGCGCAACCTTGTCTCGGCGAAGTTTGTCAACGTCGCAACTTCAAACTACTTCAGATCTTTCTTTCGTATAGTTAGTCATGTCCATTAGTTTCTAATAAGATGATAACCCAAAATTTTAGATTTCACAGCAGCAAAACTATTCAAACTTAGCCTCCCCATTACCAAACAAATTATGAAACTAATAACGATAAAGTGAAGTTTGAAGAAAGATATCAACACTAGAACGATTCCCTCTGTATCCGGTTCTTGATGAATTTCAACTGTCCAGATCGAAGCTCGATAAAATATGACATTCTGCATCTGAGCGCGCATGAGCGTTTTTCGGCAAGAGGACGGGTTATTATAACTCGAGTGAAGCAAGGCTTTCGAGTCCGCAGTGCCAAAAAATATCCATGCAAGCAAGGTGCACACATAACTTTTCGTTGCGAGGGAGAAAATGGGAATTTTCCACCCGGGCACTGGGCCTCGGGCGCTCGTTTTACTCCCAACGAACAAAAAAGTATCTGAACCGAAATGTCATTGACATTTAATTTGTACGATTCGAAATCACTTGGGAGAGAACCAACGAGTTATATATGTATCAGCTCGATCGAGTACCCTCTAATCCAAAAGATTCACGATGCAACGGACACACGGACACTCGCAATTTACGACTTGTTCACTCGACGAAACTTTTCACTCATGAGGCCGATATCAGGCACTGAACGAAGCAATAATGGTGCGATTCACAATTAGAGGCGGCGGAGCACTATGGAGCACAGGTGTATCACACTAAGCGTTGTCTTACTTGGTGGCTAGTGTCAGCTTGGCGGCAGCTCGAGAGACTGCGTGAGAAAGAGAGACAGGCAGACAGACGGACAGAGGGAGTACGTGAGAGAGCGAGGGAGTCAGCTCTCGAGAGAAGGAAAGAAGGAAGGAAGGAAGAGAGCCGGGCGTTTGCCTTTCGGCAAAGCTGTTGTTGGGCCCTGGCTGGCGCCTCTCGCAGACGGGGACTGACTGAGCCGAGAGCCGAGCTGGCCGGCTTACTGCCGGGGCTGCCTGCTGCTGCCGCTGGCCCACTGACCTACTTTCCGATCTCCGCTACCGCTCCCCACCCGGCCAGCCCAGTTGGGCCCACACGCGTACACGCATACACCCCACCACTTTGCCGCGCGCACACACACACACTCACATACGCATCAGAGCTCCTTTTCACCAAAGTGGATTTCACTTGTTTACGACTAGCCACCACCTCGGCTCCTTGCCTCCGTCCGTCTGCGCCGACTAAAATCTTGCCTCGTATGTAAAACCTGGTCACGGGGTGCGGTGCTGACCTTGCAGCCAGCGATTCTCCTTCCGGTATATACGGACGCGTCTATCTATATACAATGATTTCGGTATCACTCCGCGTGTTCTTGGATTTCTCCCACTTGGACGTGACTTATTTTTCTTTTGTGCAGCCATACAACAGTGACGCTTCTTTCGAAAGTATTTTCGGGAATCGGTATATACTCGCCTCTCGGGTTTGCAATTATTCTTCGCAAAAATCGTTACTACCGCGGTCGCTTGCCGATCGCACCACGCGAAATCGATAAGTATATATATAATGTATAAGAGGGATTTCTCAAGCGGGATCGCACCGCTTGGGTAAGGGCCTTCCAAATCACGACTGTTCTCTGCATTCGATCGTTCCCGGGATTCCCGGGAATGTTCCGTTTAGCCGGGCACGAGCGTGTCCCGAAATGCCGTAACACCAATATAACGAGAGGCACCGAAAAACAAGTCGGTGAGAGGATCGGTGAAATATCGCTGGCGGATGGCCGCGTCGCGTCGCGTCGGTGGAATATCGGAGGGGCGGAGAAATGGGAGTATATCGTTGCCGGACGGGCGGCTGCCCTCGCGGTCACAGGTGAAAGACGAGCCGAGGGCAATTACGGGTTGCCGCGGTTTTCTCTCCTCTCTTTCCGTTCGCGCTCGCTCGCCTTCATCCTCGATTATGCACTTATACATACGCGCGCGTATACCCGGGTGGGCGCTGTTGCGAGCGCGCGGTATACTCGAGAAAGAGAAAGGCGCGAGCCGGCCGCTCGTTATTTCTTATTTTTGGTCGGATCTCGGCCGGCTTTGCGCCTTACTTCCATCCAGATCTCGCTTGTCGGCTGCGTTCAAATGCAAACGAAAGTAATTATAAGCGCATCGATATCCCCGAGAGCGACGTCCCGTTCTTGACAAAAAGTACGCATATCCTGCTCTCTCTCTCTTCCTCTCGAAGCCTCACCCCACGGCTCTTTCGTTTTTCCTTTCTCTCTAGATCGCTGCCGTCCGATACGTACGATCGGCTGGTGTTCTTTTTCTTTTGCTTCATCCTTTAATCAATGATCCCGGCCGTGTCACCCGGTTCACTCTGTGGTACTTTCAAAATGCTCGCCGAGGACCGCAAGTCGCGACGCATATTATATACTTTCGAACGACGTCGTACTGAGCCCTTTCAGCCACGAGAATAGATGAACGCGGAGCTACAAAAAGATTTCGGGTCGCTCGAGCCCGAGAACTGGATCACGAGTGTGTGTGTGTGTGTGTTGTTATCGCGCGCGTTATCTCCTCGGGTTTCTATGTGGGAAAAGCGTATAGGAGAAAAACCAACAGAGCCATGCGTCGGATTACGCGGGCATTGTGTGCGCCGCGCGACTTTACGAGTAGCGAGCGTGTAGCGGTACAATGCGTACATGCGTGTTTACAACGCGAGTATACGGCTCCCTCGCGTCGCTTTGTCGGAGACGCACGCGCCAGCGGGGACACGTTGGATCGAACGCAGGTGCGATCGAGCCCACGTCCCGCGGCGATCCTCGGCGAATTTCCACGTCCGAAATGCGCTCGCGGCCGGTATGTAGGCTGCGCGTGTTACGCGAACGACGAGCGTGTATATTGTTTCTGGCGCGAGCCGGACTGGGCGCAGGAGCTGAAAGCGACGACTTTGCATAACGCGCGCTCGCGAGTAGCCGATAACGGCTGCGACCCAGATTTTTCACCCGCATGCCGCGGGCACAATCCATCCGGAAGGAAACTACTCAGCCGATATATTCCTCGAGAAAGCGAAACGTTTCGCCATGCTTCCCGAGGCAAATGGCACGCGATCGGTGGGCGCGACCAAGCTAACCCAGTGTGTGCAGCACGCGTGTGTGGCCCGTGATAACGCTCGGCTCGCGCGCGAGCTATAAGGACGAGCTTTCGCTTTCCGCGCTCGACTCGCCCGTCCTGCATCGCGAGCGCGCCGCGATTAATATTCGCCACGCGCGCGAGCGCCTCTCGACGGGTAAAATCGAGAGGGACGAGGGCCCCGGGCGATATGTCACGTCGAAGTGGAGCGAACGTGAGAAGAGACGCTTGTATCTTCTCTGGACATCTATTCGGGCCCTGGCCTTTTTTTCGAGCGCGCGCGCGAGAGAGAGAGAGGAGGATTCAAGAATGCGCGAGCGATTTGAATCTTAGTCGAATCTAGCGCGCTCTCGAGTCACGAATCAATTTGCCATATACGCGTGTCTAATGTATTTGTCGCGTTCGAGATACGCTCGGCTATGCGGGAATCTGAAGCTTCCCTTGGGTCCGAATCCATTGGCGTATATACCTCGAGAACAAAATGTCGTGGCTCGAGTGTGGCGTGTATGTGTATCCGGTCACTTGGTTAATATCCCGATGTAGACCAAGCGCAGCGACGTACCCGGGGAGAAATTGGTTCTCAATTAGATTTTACGAGGCTGGAATTGCGAGAGAGGTGTGTTCAATTAGCGCCAGAGCCCGACGATGGCCATTCGCGCAACCGACATTCTTTTCTTTTTTCAGCACGAAGCCATACAGTAGACGAGGCTGCTGCGCGCGAAACCGTGTCCGTGACTATCCCGAGCCATCGGTGCGCTGGAAACTCGATATGCCGAACCCCCCAAGTGGGCTGCTGGCGCTTATGACGAACGGCGAACGGGAGTCGGCGCGCGACACGCGTGACGAGGCCAAAAACATAGGACTCGCGCTGGACAATGGCGGAGCGCGCGGCCGGGAGACTCGCGGAGGGCGGGAGAC
Source organism: Aphelinus atriplicis (assembly GCA_020882685.1). NCBI lineage: Eukaryota > Metazoa > Arthropoda > Insecta > Hymenoptera > Aphelinidae > Aphelinus > Aphelinus atriplicis. The sequence continues at coordinate 15,749,085 of CM037075.1, read as the reverse complement.
GCGAGGGAGAGAAAATGGGCCAGCCGCCCTGCCAAGGTCGAATCGGCCGGCCGGCCGCGGAAAAGCGCCGCTCGAGAGGAGCGAGAGTAAAGAAGGGGAACAGCAGCAGCCGGCCGCCGCCGCGGGAGAAAGCAGCTCGGCCCCGAAAACTCATCTCACGCAGCTCGAGAGCTCGCTCGAGTTGGCTCGCTCGCTCGCGCATTTTGTTCTCAGGACCCAAATCCGGCAACACTTTCGGCCCACGGGAGCCTACTTTACGGGCCGGCGCCTTCGCTCCGCGAAGGCCGATATATAATATATGTATTCCTAAAGCGGTGCGTACGCGCTTCTGGACGCGCAGTAAACGCCTCTGTGATTTATGGCTTATCACGAGGAAATAGCCCGCAGCGGATTTCCCAGCACAAGCCGGCTTATCCATCATCGAGATGCCTCCAACGCGAGAGAGCTTCCCAATCTCCAACGTCGAGGCTGCTCTGTTAATTATTATTCCCTTCTGTTCAGCGGAAAGCCGCGTCTCGTTTGCATTGCGAATTCTTTCGTGAAAATAACCCTTGCCGGCTGAGCAACCTTGACATCGTCTCTTCTTGCGGGTAACCTGTCGAGGAACAAACTGCGATACCTCGCGATCTTGCTTTCCAACTCGATTTCAACTGATAACTTCTCTCGCTGTAGCGATATGAACCGGACGGAAAAAAACACATATAGATTAGAATTGAGAATGGCCGATCGAAGGAATTTATCGACATTCGGTGGCAGCGTCGGGAGACGTGCGGGACGAGTATGAGAAGCGGGACAGGAAACAGGAATATCGCCGCGCGGCGACCGGCGACGCGCGCAAATAGCCTGCTTCTTCGTTTTTTCCTTACCCCGCCCGATGAAATAAACATGAGCGGAGTGACCTAACGTCGTCGCGCGCTCGCGCGATAAAAAAAAAAGTGTGCTACCGAAGTGTTTCACGAAAACATAGCTACGTACTAAATTTTGTGTGTCACGATTGAAGAGCGCGACACACACGAGCGAACGATCGAGCATTCTCCAATCCAGTCGATGTGTGTTATATACCTCGTGGGTCGAGACTCCGACCGCCGTCCGCGGATCATAGGGGAAAAAAACGAACGCGCCGGCTTCCTTTAGCAGTGCGCTGCGACACGACGCTATTATACTCGATCGGAGGCCCCGTCGCGGGGGCCAATAATTCTCGCGCTCGTGCGCCGCCTCGAAATGAAGCGTCGATTAAGAATCGGCCGCGCAGGTACGCGGCTCGCGCGACACTCATTAGCTCGGACAAACAGCCATTAGCCTATGGGCTGCTTGGTATGTATGTATACGCCCGGCGCGCGCTGCACCACGACAGATTGCCATCTTTACGCGAGTGGGTCCGCCGTCTGCAGCTCTCGGCCGCAATTACCGACGATTATTTCGACCGAGTGATTGCTCATACCCCCAACAGCTCTTTCTTGCACCTACTCCTATTTTTCATTTTCAGCTTGTGGTCTCGAGCTTTAGTTTTTGTCGATTCGACTGAGCGAGTTAATTTTATTATCGTCGAGAAAAACAGACGTGTGAGCTATGCGATCGTTTAATGCGTATCAATTCTTACGGGCTTGGCGAGCTGCCCTTAATCGAGGCAGTTAGCAAATTCACGAGCAATAAAAAGAGGAGAGCAAACAGGACGAAGGAGAGTAGCCGCGCGTAGGATGTGATGAATGAAGGCCCCCGGCACACGCGGCACTTGGCTTGTCATAAATAGAACACGTGATTAAGGATGATCGCGGTGTTTAAGCTCGTAGATTTCAGGATCATGTAATACGAGAGTTTCCCCGCTCCGGAGATGTATACGGATACGGGGGATCGTTAAATTTAATGGCTGTATCAAGCTCATTGATTCAAGCGGGGATCGCTTTCACATCATCAATCGGTCGGTATATTTCAAGCTCGTTCGAATATATGAACGAGCGAAAAAAAAAAATAAGCTACCGAACTCTCGTTGCAGCGAGATATGACGAGGTGCGCGTGCCGAACATATGATGTATACCGCTGTATCGGCCAAGTGGAACGGACAAAAGAAGCCGCGGGTACAAAGTTATGCTTTTTTCGCCTCGGTATACACATATACGTATGACGGCCATTGGCGGCGGTGCAGAAGCGCACATCCTCGCGGAAGACTGGATCGAGAGGTGGTCGTAAAGAAAGAGGGGAAAAACGCGCACAGCCGATGGTCAAAGGTGCGCGAGCGTTTTCCAAAAGGCCCCGAGCGAGCTCGAGGAAGTAGCCCGTGCGCGGCCGACACGCGGAAAATCGGTATCGCGGGCGCGTCACAGCCATAAAATTGCTCGGGACGGATCGACGGATCGAGTCCCCGTGTGCCACATATTTGGCGCGAGCAGTGCTCGTGTGTCTGTGTGTATGCAAGCCGCACGAGACGCGTGACGGCGTTAACCAACGAGGACACTCGCGTCGGAAGAGATTAGCCCCTCCAGCTTGATTTTTTCCTCGATTTTTTTTTCACCTTCCGCGGCTGGATTGTTCGGAAAACGACAATATGCGAGAGGAGCGATAAGCGGCCCGAATCAGGGATCTTAATGGCCCCGTTTCACCGGTGAGAAATGCACTTGTTGAGGAGGCGAGGAAAAATCTGACGCTTCCCCCAAACGGATCGACTCGGGAGTTTTCAAGTCGAGCATATACAGCGCGTCTGGTTGGCTCGCGAGTCGTAAGAATGTGCGAACAAGCGTTGGGTGCGGAGTTTTCCCCGGCGGGATAACAGCCGCGTGTTCTCACTTTTGCGCGAACGGGCCCCCATAAAGTTGTTGTGGCCCGCGCGCCATTGGCCGGCCAACCATTTTTCACGGGATCGTCGGCGTTGCACTGCACTGAGCGTCGGGCCGCGGTATGCGGCGCGCGAGCAGATAACGATTAGAGGATATAAGGCTCGCTTCGCTCGTGTGTAATGCACGCGGGCAGCGTGCTATTATCATTTTTCACACCACTTTCCCGCTTTCGAGCGGCTAAACAGGTCAGTTTTAGCGCGCCAACCGAACCGACGCGCGATGTATGTATATCCGCGACTCTGCAGCGATAATCTCGATCTCTCGAGACTCGTCTTCCTTTTGTACTTTATCGCTTCATCGCGACGGAGCAGCCGTATATAACGAGCCGCTCGGGATGATATACAGTCGCGGGGTTGATGCGCGCGGCACTTTTGCTCGGTTTGTATATATATCCGCGGCAGCTAACTTCGTATAATTCATCCGCACGCGCGCGGTCATTAAAAAGTCTGTACGCATTTATCTCAACACCTAATTCGCAGCTTTCCATTCTCGTCAGCTCAGCAGTGCGGCTTATTGTATTTTTTTCCCTTCCCGAGCGTCAAGGCGTGACCAATTGATCTTCGCTATGATTTCAACTGTCACCCGACCTGTCAACTGTTTAGCCCGTTCGATACTCGATGTGTGCCATGTGATTGCTCTATAATTAATGAATTCCAACTTTTGTGCCGTAGTCGTTTTCCTATCGATCTTCGAAGACACAAAAAAAAATGCAATTCACGAAATACAAACACTCGTAAAAAATGATGTCTTCTGCTAAATGAGTTGAAAATTACACGATTTGAGTCTGCTATAATCAGAACATTGATCATACGCGAAGATATGCATAAGTTCCACGAAGTATTTTCAGTTATCGAACAATTTCGGACGTATACGCTTGTCGAACAGTAAATGAAGATAATTTCTTTGCATCACATCAAAGGCTTTATGAGTTGCTCTCTCTCTCTGATCAACGACCATCAAGCGAGCAAAACAAGGGGGACGTACGCACTGATTGTCCTCGAATCATCTTCGTTTATCACGTGGACACGTCATGCTCGTTCGACAGTCGATACGATCGAGAAGCCAAAGAGCAAGAAAGAGAGAGAGAGAGAGAAAAAAAAATCCGGAGCCGCAGCTCGTGACGGGAGCGAACAAAGAGCGGTGCTTTTACTTTCGCGCGGCCGTGCAGCAGGAGCAGGAGCAGCAGCACGCAAAGCGCGGCCCGTAATAAACCGAGTATGCGCGCGAGCAAAAAGCCGGGCCTGGACAATGGGAGCCGGGAGAGCGAGCCGGTCGCGGAAGTGAGATATCGGATAACGAGCCCTTCGCGCGGCGCGCGCGCGCGGCAAGGGGAAGCCCGGCCTGCCCGGCGCGCGACAGGTGCTCATGCGCACGCGTGACGCAACCCAAGTCCCGTTAGCCGAGCCCGCGCGCCGCCGCCGTCGTCGTACAGCGGGTCAACGAGCTAGAAAGTGAGCGCGCTCGGCTCCCCTCCGCCCGATTTTTTTCGAGTACCGTATGGACGCGGCTGCGCAAGGAGAAAAAAAAAACACTGCACCGAGGTCTTGCGCGCGCGTTACGCGAGCGTCCGCCAAAATTTCTCACACGACCCTCTGATATATGTGTGTACTCGAGTGATATACGAGCTCGGTGTACGATTCTTAGCGAGCGTACGTGAGTTTTTGCAGGTGCGTCGACTGCTCCGAATCGTCGGAAGTTCAAGGGGGTGGATGAATCGCGATCGCGTACTGCCAACTGGTAATGCAACGCGATAATTATAACCGAAAAACCTTGATATGAGGATTCCAAGCCGAAGGTGTATAACACGGAGATAAAGTGAAATATATTTATGAAAACGGCGTTTTTCACGGATCTTTTGCTTTCGGGAGCACACGATGCTCCAGACACGTGTTGCCAGCGAGGAAAGATGATCGTTTGATTAGGAGAAAATAAAATATGTTGAATTTTGAACGGTCGAAACTCGGGGGGGAACGGCGCAGGTGCGGGAAAATCCTCGGAGAAATCAACGGACCGGTTGACGTCGAGCGTGCGCGGAGCTCCTCTCGTGTGTGGCCGGAACCGTTCATTATACGCGACTAATTAAGGCCCCGATACTCCTCACCTCGTCGGCGCGGGTCGTTTTCTTTTTGCAACTCCTTCCTCGTTGCCATATGCCGCTGCCGCTGCTGCTGCTGCTGCTTCTGCTACCATCCATTCCCTTTCAGTACGTGAAGAAAGCGCAAAATTGGGCGCGAATTCGTCACGCTCGCCGCGCTTTTTCGGCTATTCAACTGCAATTTCCCCTGTATATACAGTGGCTGCACTTTTGTTTCGTTTCGTTTCGTTTCAAAGTGCCTCTGCACTACAGCCATTTCTCTAATGAACGTCCGTTCAGTTTCTCATCGCCTACACTCGGAATAAGATTATGCATATATTTCCAACTCAAACTGGTTCTATTGCACTCGAATTTTCAACATTGATTTGAAATATTATGGTCACAAGACAATTGTATTGTATACGTTTATAGCTTTCAATATCACCGAAAAATATTGAAACTATTTTCCGCACAGTATCGCATTGTCTATGGCAGAATAGATGCATATTCAATCGATAATTTCCCCTCTGCAAAGTGAATCAGCCGATACAAAATACAAACAATTTCGTCGTACGCTGCTTGAACATCTCGCTCAAAGTCGCTCTCGAGAATCAACAGTGACCCCAGTTAACGCCCGCGTCATCGCATCACATCCGGATGTGAGTCTAGTGAATCCATCGAATTTGCTTCGCACTGTTTTTTCACGTGGTATGTAGGCGAGGCCTCGCGGAGACTCGGACCAATGAATGGTTCTTTTTTTCTTTCTCTTCTCTGCTCCGCTGAGCCCGGCGCTCCTCATCTGCGCAGACGCACGCGCGGCCAGCTGGTTCGTTAGGCAGAATTAATTAATTACCATGTAACGCTCGGGGATTTTTAATTGCCCGCGGCTCGGTCTCGTTATTTTTTCTAAATTATTGTATTTAGGCGATCGCGGCGAGCCTAATGCCCCTCGCGCGCGGCTCATCGTTTGGAACTGCGGCTCGAACTAGAAAACCTGTTATTTACTCTGCAAACACGTTGCATTATCGCCGAGTGCTAATTTTGTACTCGTCTCGACGGATGGAGAATCCGCGACTTCGAGGAATGTGTATATATATACATACCAAATCCTTCCAAGCTCTGGCGTGTTTGCCGGCGAACTTTTTAGCCGATCGAACGAATAACTCGAGTAATTTGGGGACCGACGAAATCGGCAGGATACATCCGGTTCATACGGCAGGATTACGGAGCAGAGTGTGTATCAAGGGTACAACCGCGGCGACCTTTGCAGCCGCGGCTGATGTAACAATGCGTGCGCGCAGGATCGTCGTGACTTTCACGTCCAGTTGCGACAATGAAAATACGTACCCCAGCGACACGCAATGATTTCTCCGAGCCGGTCCAAGGATCCTGCTCTCGTACACGCATACATGCACGAACGGGAGAGCTATTTTTTCCAGTAGCACACGTGCCATTCACAAAACTTTCACTTCCGGGAGCCCGGGACCGTCCGCATAGTCCAGACGCTTCTACCAGCTCCACGCAGTCCTCGCCGCGCACATCTCGCGATGAATTTAATTCGTATTATTAGTATAAGACGAGCGAGCCTCGGAATCCCGTTTAACGGAGAACCTACGCGCCCGATCGCGTGATATATCCACGTATCTGCCTTGTACATTGGATTTGAACGGTCCTACAGGTATATATTTTATCCGATTGTAATAAATCGGATGACGCACGGGCGGCCAGCGCGACAGGTCGTTAAAGCGTATACCGGACTTTTGCTCTCGACGGTCGTTATGGACGCATAGATATACATATATACACGGGTGTAGCCGCGCGGCAACGGGCGTGGACCCATGCGCGTTTGAAGGGAAAAAAGTGGAGGGAGAATAAGGTGTATAGGCATAATAAGAAAAAGAGGAATGGTCGGTTTGCGTCGCTACACATCCTCGCATTAGCCTACTTAAAAACGTCATTCTCACGCGGCTGCGGCGGCTGTGGGCCGTCTAGATCCGTGAATGGAGCCTACGCGTGTATATATACCTACGTGTGTGTGTGTGTGTACACACGTGAACACACGTGAGCCGCGAGCCGAGAGCGCTCGGTCTCCTTCTCCCGCGGCCTTATTCTCGCGGCGACGGCGGCGGCGGCGGCGGCGGCGGCGGCGGCGCGGCCAAACAGCGCTAGCGAGGAGACAGATGCGGGAGAGAGAGAGAGAGAACGTTGACATACTGACTCGCTACCCCACATACCCTTTTACCTCTCCGCGCGAGCGCGCGCGCGCCACGATATACCACCACCACGAGCGAGCGATCGCATGTACCGAAATACATGTATACATCGATAGGCGACTGGAGAAATCGACCGAGAGATGATTTTTATTGGCGCGTTGTCGAGTGCGATGCCACTCGGGGGCTTGGACTACCCACCCTTTCTCCCCCACCCCCACTATCCCCGTGTGCCACTCGAGCCCTTCGCGCAGCGCCAGCTCCGACCGATCGACTTTCGCACTTTAAAGTTCGACTTGGTTATTAATTTTTTAATAATTAATAAATTGGTTATTGATTATTAATTAGTTCACATTTTTCTATTTCACTGACTATACGCGCGGAAGTAATTCGATCTCTTTCGACACTTCGATACTCCGATCTGTATATGGATGGCTTTAGAATTGCTCTGAATACATCGTAACGATCGCACCCGCGCCCAATTGAAATTTCATCCGGATATTCCATGCACCTGGGGAAACGAATATCCCTATTTTTTTCCAATGAACACGCTAGAAGGATGAAAATTTCAAAATCGAAAATTTCGAAATGTCAACGTTAGCGATCAAGTTATTCCCCGGCTGATTGCCGATTTCTCGGCCAATGATCCGGTTCAACGAATCGCAATGAAAAGAGAGCAATGGACGTCGCTGGGGATCACTCGTGCGTACCGAATGCTCAACCGCACCCGCGACACAACTATAGCAGCAATGTATTTACGGTCAACACAAAACAATATTCTCGCGCGGCCGGTGCATCACTTTCGCGCATAGGCCGGGTGAAACACTGTGAAAATGACAAACCTGTGGGTCGGGGGGTATGGTTGGATCGGCCGAGCCGGTCGTCACTGAAAAGTCACTCGACACAATGATCACACTCGTCGACGGCCACACGGGCAGATGCTGGTACGCGTGTCGCGGTATCAACACTACGTAGGCGAACGAGCGGGTGTGCAGTGGCGCGCTGCGGACACTGCACGAAAATCGTAGCGGCGATGCGCGACGGTGGCACGGTCGGCCCGAGAACGACGCGACTCGCGGTTGGGTTGTTTGTGAGCTGGCGCGACGCGGGGCCCGCGTCCTATATACGCGTCCCCACTCGGGCGGGCGCGCGATCGACGCGCGGCTCGAGCGGGCCGCTTTCACCCAAAAACCAAAGGCCCTCGGCGGGGCCCCGCCAGCCAACGCACGCACTCGGGGTGAAGCCAACCCCGCCGTGCGTCATTCGCTCCTCGAGTGCCAAACTACATCCGCTATGCGCGCCTCCTGCTTCTGATGCAATTCCGACCGGCTCTCGACCATCGAGCATGCCGGTTTTTTTGCATCCCGGCCCTCGCTCTTTACAATCCGCGCGATTACGTGGTTGGGCTGGCCTCGCCTCATGAGACTGTCCAACTTTTGACTGCCTCCTGTTCGACTAGAGCGCTTTTGCAGGTGTGTACTCTCTTTAATCCTTGAAATGAAAAACCACTTATGAAAGTGAAAATGCACTGTAAGGATCTAAAAGAGTCGTCCTTTGATATATACCCAAATAGATTATGTACTTGCAAGCGATCGTTCTAGAGTTTTGATTCGTTCGAGATACCGATCATTGCGGGTTGTTTGTCCGAGAAAATGTAAATATCTTCGAGAATCCGAAACTAAGGGATAAATGTCATTTATCCTTGTATACTGCCTTTATCCCAATATACTGCACTTTAAGGATTAAAGAGAGTACACACATACAAAAGCGCTCTAGTCGAACAGGGGGCAGTCAAAAGTTGGGCATGTATTATATATTTGGGTAACCATGATGAACCATTTCCAGAAGCTTCAGTGAGATGGGAGATTAAAATGCCAAGTGATTTTCTGATTAGTATGCGTAAATATTGTTAGGGTGGATACTTTGGTTTCACTAGATTCCATACAAGCTCTCTGAGATCCAATTCATCGTTTACAGAAGCTTTCAGCCAATGTTAAAATTTTGTATAATAGAACTTGGGAGGCTCGTGGGTATATGTCAGGATGGAATCATAGATAAATCAGTTCATCAAACCGAGGGGCTTCTCCGTGCAGTACTCCCAGAAAGAGTACCACGGAGTTCTTATGGTGTACTGCAAGCTTATGGATGAATAGTACTATTTATTCTTGCCAAAATTAACTAAGAGCTATTCCTCAGATTTTGACGCTGAATCAAAACACAATAGTTTTATGCTGACGAGATAAAAATGCCGAATGTCATCAAGATTATGGAAGTACTATGGAGTAATAAAAACAATGAGAATTTGTCCACAACACTTGATTAGACTAGCAAATAGAAATATAAATAACATCAATAGTGAAAATATTGAGCATTACTCGAGAACAAAAAAGATAGCGATCAATATGTATCGTTCCGACAGTATAAGATAAGAACGGCACGGTGGATGTATCGCTATTAAAACAGGCATTGAAAATCGAACAGTTCATAGTGTTACCTACCGGTTCTGAGTAACAATTATCGGGCATGTTTGAACTAACAATGTCAGTTTGACTTATGGCTATGGCAAAAAGCTTCACTCTTTTCCAATTAATTACCATATACTATGGTGGCAGGGGCAACATCTAATGATAAACAAGCAACAAACCTCTAATTAATTGCTCATGCGGTCGGTTGATCGTAAAACAACAACATTTCATCCAGTCAGGTTCATAACGGTTGAAATTTAATTGCCATGCTTATTACCATGTTTACATTGTGTTGTAATCGAATTATCAATCTGTAGACAAAGTCATTGATGTGTGTATTTCGACGAGTATCGAAGGGAAAAAATTCGTATATGAGATGAGAGATATAGATCACCGATATTTAAATTTGATATTTTCATTTCTTTTTTGTCGAGAACGAGATTGGACTGGGGTGTCGTTATCGCTCGGTATTGTGACCTTAATACATAATACAATCTAATCATTTTCCATAATCTCGTAGTTCCAAATGAGCATACCAGAAACGCACTCGTCTACCTAAAGAAATTCTTGCATCTTTTCGAACGCAGACCTGAACTATCACGAAGATGCAATCGAATTCTTTGGATTAATCGAAAATATTCAAAATATAATAGTCACGCTTTTATGCGTATATATTTAGAGTATGAAGTGAAATGCTAATTAGATATATTTATATAAAAAATACATATTCATATTCATCATGACATTTCCAATAAAAAACATCCCTTTTGAATCTCACTGGGTATTTTAATTTTTATAACCAAAAACATTGCAGAAAAATTTATTTGAAATTCATGCATTGTTAGAATAACATCTAAAAACGATATGATGAATTATTATTTGCAAATATATTCAGATAAAGCTTTTACACAGCTGAAAAACGGTAAAAAGCAGGTGCACCGACAAGCGTAATATATACGTCACGGTGTGGAGTAAATCGATAATCATCAATTTCAGGCGATAGAAGATACGAATTTTTATCCGTATTAAAAATTGAAGGGTAGCCAAGATGAAATGCATCTGGTTTACATACGTACATATTAGTTATCCGCGCACAAAACGAGAAAGAAATAAATTGTCCGATCTACGCGCGCGCGCGCGCCAGCGTGATCGAGCATTGATCATGTTACTTTTCACCGGAGATATAGCTCGCGCTGGGTATACAGACGCACTCATTACCACGCAGACGTACACGGACGGGCCTCTATTCGCGCGCGTCGTGCAGCAAATCGCCAAAGGGTGACGCGGCGTTTTTTTTTTTGCCCCCGGACAGCTGCCAGGCGGACTTGTGCCGAAAGTCGGCCGATTGTCTACTTTCTTTTTCGGTTAATCATACCCGGGGCCCGCCGCGAGGGGCTGAATCACTCGCGAAGCGCTGCGCCTTGAATGACAAATGCGTCGTATGTATATATAGGATCGCGAACGCGGTCCGCGACGCCCAAGGAAAAGCGCGCGCGCGCGAGTAGGTGAAAGTGGTTTGCGGCCGCGCGGGGGCGAGGAGCAGCGCATTACGATTAACCGGCGCGCGGCGATTCGCTTTTTCCGCGAGCCCGCTGACGTTTTTGCGGCGGCAACGCTTACGACTCTCCGGGTGTTTTGCCAATTTATACGCTATTGCATCAAGCTTAGCGTCGAATAGGCCGCGCGCGCGCGCAAGTTGCCGCCAGTGAATTATGCCTCCCCGGATTTTACGCTCCCGGATACGATGTTTTCTCCGATGCAAATCACGAGCGGCGGGTTTTTCCATCCGTAGGATCTATCGGTTCGTAATGATTTTCCTCGCTTAACGATCAATTACGCGGTAGATAACCTGAATTCAGCTGACAATGAGCGAATATTTGAAGGTTTATCACCCAACTGTGGAGATTCCCGAATTTTACTCAAATTATCAATATCTTTCTCCTGCAGATTCTCAGTAGAACAGATACGCTTGTACGTTTTGATCGCGATTCTCCCACGCGATCACAGTATCCGTAAGTATGGGATACGTAAAAATAATTCGTAAAATCAGATCACTCGAAAATTTCGGCATCACACCAACTAAGATGTCAATCGTGTAGTTGTTTCCCCGATGGCGAGTAAAATCGATCCAAGCGTATGATACTCGCGACGAGGATATCGAAATGTAAATGGGTAATCTGCTCGAGCGGCAGCTGCATTACTGATCGCCATAAGACTCGCGCGCGGGTATATCATTAGAAAATCCCATCTTGGCGAGTGTCATAAAGCTCGGATTTACGCGTGCTATACAGTCAACAGCGCGTAAAAGAAGCGTTCATGAATTTTTAATAGGCTACACACAGCGCGGAGCAACTGGTCCAATTCTGCGACTTTCCCTCGTTTATATTTGTTTTGATTGATCGCTCGCGCGGCCTAATCTCGCGGCTAAGCGAGCGACGCTTACGCGCGGCTGCTTGCATCTACACACACATGCGCACACGTATACATACCCCATATATATATACACAATAAGCAAAAGGACGCGCTCGCTCTCGCGCGTGGAATTATAACGACATGATCGCACGTGCGTATATACATATATATACGAAGAGGCAAGAGCCTCGCTGGATGCATATAGATACAGTCATGGATCGGAGACGCTGTGCTCCAGAATCAGCGCTGCGGGCGAAAAACAAAAGCGCCGCGAGCTCTCGCTGCTCTCGAGTGGGATTTGCATTGGAGTAGGTCGTGTCTTTCCCCGGAAGCGATGCGTCCTCACTCCTCGTCGCATATATACGCGCGACTGTACCGAGTGCCGAGCGCCACGTGACAATCTAATCACCCATACCTCCGCGGCACTCTTTTCCCCCCAATTATACTCCGTAATTTCACCCGGCCAACCTATACGACGCCACAGCTCCGAAGATCTCTAGCTCCGCATTTTGCTGCCTCTTTGTCGTACACGGACGTATCCAAGAGTGTACTGTCCCCTCTCGCACAGCTCACGGCATATCTGCTCGTGCTGATAATCAAGTCGACGCTATATTTATATCTCTTCTTATGCTATTTTATGAGTATTGATGCCTTCACATTATTGCGTACTGACCTTACAATGCGAGACATGTAGTCGTAAATACAAATTTGGCGATTTCAATAGGAAATTTGCACATATTATAGTATTGAAACACTAATATTGCTAAAGGAGTGAATGAGTGAATGTTCTCGTTTCAAGTTTTTCACGAACAAAAATGCAGTCATCCAAACTTCAATCTACATCCTTCATGTCAAATCGAGGTGCGTATCATCAACCACTGCAAAACAAGGCATCGGGTAATCTTTTTTTTATTAAGCTTTAAAATGTTACACGGCTTCATAAGCATTACAAGATGTATAGCATATAAGCATTAAAAAAAAAAGAAATTCATGCCTAATATATAATATTGCAAATTATGTCGGCTAACTTTTATTTTTCGAGTATATATACACATAGGTAATCTCGGGAGAAAGAAAGAGTTTTCTCAAGAAAAAAGTAATATTCAACAACCGGAGAACATTTTAAATAGTTCTTGAGATGTACCAAGAAAACACATGACACTTATTATGTAGTTGCTCATTTTCATTGTGTATTTGCAATTTTTGGTAGATTTATTTATTGATTTCCTATAATGTTTGGTTTAACTATTAATCAAAAATGATTAAAAATTCAATTTTTTCTAATATTTATTGGAGTAAATTTAACTTTTTTTCCAACATTTTTTAGGATTAAGTGGTATACCTCGTCGTTGTTATAATTATCCTGATAGATATTTATGTTGAAACCTATTATCTCGGTCCATCATTCTCGACCAGTCGTTTTTGAGAAATTGCGTGTCTCACATGTCGAGTCCACGTGACTCAGAAAGAGCTCGCGGGTTCCGCCGAAATCCAGCGTCCCACAATCGCACACGCCCAAGCTGCTCATATATCTTAAAAAATCGAATCTAACACGAGCGGGGCAAAAAAAATAGCGGACACGAATCCGGCTGTGGATTTCACCGATGGGTGTGTGTTCGTGTGTGTGTGTGTGACTAATCCAAGCCGATCCAGGCTACAAAGGAGTGTACGGCCATCAGCCGATTCGAATCTGCATAATGTACGTCAGCGGGACGCCTCTCAGCTTTCTCCGCGGCGCCTCGAGGACAAAGCGGACGGAGAGCAGCATCCTCGTGGCGGCGGCCGAGTCCCGAGAGGACTGGCTGTTGCACAATTTTTCCGGGGCCCGTGCGCATTGACGTCAGGGGCTATCGAGAGCCTGCGCGCGTGTCGGGGGGCTCGCGCGCTTTCACACGGATCTCGGCTTTGTCGCGCGCCTCGCTCCCCCACCCCACCCTATAATACTCAGGGCACGTACGTACATACGCGCGACGCTCTAACGCAAGCTCGCGTTTCATTAATAACGGGACGCGAGCGCGAGCCACTATATCATCGCTATTCTGACTCTCGAGAGCCTCCGTTTGTACCCGCGTGCAATCGTACATATATGCCTTGCTCGGTCGCGCGTGTAGAGCTGCTTCAACGATGAATTTTGGAAGGACGAGTATGTATACCGAAGTCGCCCCGTGTGGCACACAGCACACAAACTGTTCTGGACCCCGGGCAGAGATGGAACTAATTTGCATGAAACAGAGCGCGGTTCGTTCGTTTGTTGTTTCACGCAGCGTCCAAACCTCCTCGACGCGTCGCGAATTCGCGAGATTCGGGGCTGGGCCCTGTAGAGCAACACACATTATATTTGCTTCGGCCGCACCAAATAACCATTACGAATGCATGAATACATGGGCCGGGCCGATCCTTGCTGTCTCATGTATACGTATACACGTCCGTATCCGTATACACAGGTATACAGGTACGCGCCGTGGCTGTTTACGCCTCGGTAATTTCGGGTCACTGAATTTCCTCGCACCTTCGACTGGCCTCTTCAGCTCCTTTGTCTCCCGCTCGGCGTAATTAATTTGTCGATTCGACGCCGGCTTACTTTTCCTTGTAGTTTCATTGTATTTAAAGTGACGCGCGCGCAGCCGGTATATATGGCACGTACTCGCGAGTGTGTATACGTACACGCGGACGGCTCGTCGCGTGAGTATATGTATGGATGCTATGGGATTTTCCTGCGGCTCGGCATGATACACGCGCGTGTGTGTACCGAAACGGAGGATTTTTATGGGCGCATTGCGCTGGGGATCCGGACACGCTCGCGCGTGCTATACGTTGTCGGCACGCGGATGTAACTCTGAATACAAAGTGAGCGATTTCCCAAGATACGTATGTGTGTGCGTGTGTGTACGCTCGGCTGCAATCTTACGTATACATCAATCTCATTTGGTTGAGCGGCGAGATTCTGAGAACGTTATCTGCAGGAGCACGTGCTCGCGCGCGACAGGGGACAAATTTTCCCCCGAGGGGCACTGCGGGTTTCGCAACCCCTCGCTCGCGGTTACGACACACTCGAGCCGCGTTGGGCGCGCTTCGTTACGTAAGCGATGCGTCATCGGAGGACGTATGTGTTCCAAGGGAAAACCGGGCTATTTGTCGTGCGCCCGTCAAAAAATTGTGCAACTTTATGGCGGTGCCGCTCGGAACATGGATTTTCCCTACGACCCGGAGTGCATCGCGTGAATATGAATGCGCGTGTCTATCGCGAGCCCGACGGGTTACCATATTCCGACGTGCGGCTTTCTTTGAATGACAATGAGCGAGCGACGATTGTCGCCGCGACGGAGCCGAAGCGCCGCGTCGTCGCCGTATTATTATGTATACGTTCCACATTCGAAACGACCAATTCGTCGTTGCGCCAGCGATATAGATGCAGTACGTACTGTTCACCCACATCGCGCACGACGCCCGGCAGCAGATTTCGTTATCGAACTAGAAAGCCGCGGTAAATGTTTCAACTATGACCCGGTATGTCAACGGACGCGGCGCAGACAATAGCGGCGAATTTCCCCGACTAGCATTCGGATCAATTTGCAGGAGAGATTTCACTGGGGCTCGAGCTGTAACGAGCCGCGCGCGCGCGCGAACGTGTATAACAGTGCTTTCACAGTGGTAATATTTGAAATGCCCTGATACATGCGCAGTGGTTGCAGTGGAGTTGGACTGAAAAAACTTGGGCTGAACTGAGTCCGAGACTCCCGCACGATTCTGAGTATGTAAAAGAACACGAACGCTGGATTTCGAGCCGCTGAACGTAACTCGCGCGCGTCCGGCCACGAACCTTGACATCCGGGCCGCACCCGCGTCCAGTCCGAAGAGGTCCCGAATACAAAGACCACTCCAAGGCAAGCCCGAATGCAATATCGCAGCGCTCGCGCCGTTGACGCTGCATGCGCGGAGTGACGCTAACAAGCCCCGAGAATGCGTTCACTGCCCCTGCACAAACAAACTGCACCTGACAATGTGCGAGGTTTGGCGCACCGCCGCTACGTGCGCGTCCTGCCGCTACACACAGAAACTGCACCTGAGGTTGTGCGAGGTCTGGTGCACCGTCGCCGCATGCACGAAATGCCACTGCATGCGCGCTGTGCCGCTGCACACACATACTGCACCTGACAATGTGCGAGGTTTGGTGCTACGCCGCTGAATGTGCGTCCTGACGCTGCACACACAAACTGCACTTGAGATTGTGCTAGGTTTGGAGCACCGCCGCTGCATACACGCAATGCCGCTATATGCGCTTTCTGACGCTACACACACAAACTGCACCTGACAATGTGCGAGTTTTGATGCTACGCCGCCGCATGCACGCAATATCGCTGCATGCGCTATCTAACGCTGCACACAGATATTGCTCGAGACAATGTGCGAGTTTTGGCGTACCGCCTCCGCGTACACGCATTGACCCTGCGCACACAAACTGCACCTGACAATGTGCGAGTTTTGATGTATCGCCGCTGCATGGGTGCATATGCCGCTGCATGGGTGCATATGCCGCCGCATGCGCACAGGGACGATTATAATGCCCGCGACTTGGCGAACTGGCGCCAAGATGCGCGCATTGCCCCGATGTCGCGAAAGCTGCCCCCGAGATGAGAACATTGCCCCGCGACTTGGAGCACTGACCCCGAGATGCGCGCATTGCCCCGATAACGCGGAAGCTGCGCCGAGATGCAAACATTGCCCCGATGTCGCGGCAGCTGCCCCCGAGATGCAAACATTGCCCCGATGTCGCGAAAGCTGCCCCCGAGATGCAAATATTGCCCCGATGTCGCGAAAGCTGCCCCCGAGATGAGAACATTGCCCCGCGACTTGGAGCACTGACCCCGAGATGCGCGCATTGCCCGGATGTCGCGGAAGCTGCGCCGAGATGCAAACATTGCCCCGATGTCGCGGCAGCTGCCCCGAGATGCAAACATTGCCCCGATGTCGCGGCAGCTGCCCCCGAGATGAGAACATTGCCCCGCGACTTGGAGCACTGACCCCGACATGCGAACATTGCGCCGATGTCGCGGAAGCTTCGCCGAGAGGCGCGCATTGCGCCGATGTCGCGGAAGCTGCGCCGATGTCGCGGCAGTTGCGCCGATGTCGCGGAAGCTGCGCCGATGTCGCGGAACCTGCGCCGATGTCGCGGCAGTTGCGCCGATGTCGCGGAACCTGCGCCGATGTCGCGGCAGTTGCGCCGATGTCGCGGAACCTGCGCCGATGTCGCGGAACCTGCGCCGATGTCGCGGCAGTTGCGCCGATGTCGCGGAACCTGCGCCGATGTCGCGGCAGTTGCGCCGATGTCGCGGAACCTGCGCCGATGTCGCGGAACCTGCGCCGATGTCGCGGCAGTTGCGCCGATGTCGGGGCAGCTGCGCCGATGTCGGGGCAGTTGCGCCGATGTCGGGGCAGTTGCGCCGATGTCGGGGCAGCTGCGCCGATGTCGGGGCAGTTGCGCCGATGTCGGGGCAGCTGCGCCGATGTCGGGGCAGTTGCGCCGATGTCGGGGCAGTTGCGCCGATGTCGCGGCAGTTGCGCCGATGTCGGGGCAGCTGCGCCGATGTCGGGGCAGTTGCGCCGATGTCGGGGCAGTTGCGCCGATGTCGGGGCAGTTGCGCCGATGTCGGGGCAGCTGCGCCGATGTCGGGGCAGTTGCGCCGATGTCGGGGCAGCTGCGCCGATATCAATTATTGATTATATTGATTATTATTACCAATCTAGCTTATCCAAGAGCTAGATTGGAGCTAGATTCTAGCTTATCTCACTCATTTCATCTACAGTACACTAAAACTAAAATATACATGTGTACACTTGAAAGTTGAACAACATTGGATCATCTGTTTTTATTCTGCAATTGTTATTATTGGACTGAAAAGTCATTCCACCAACACAGTAAATTAATTTTTTTTATCCAAACGTGGCTACTCAGTTTCATGTGATAAAAAATCATCTGTCGATTGAGCTCATTACATTTGCTCAAACTATTTTTCCACACTGTCAATACAATCAATTTTAATCAAACTCAAACGAGCGCAAAGTAATTCCTCTGAGCAGTATTTTTGAGTTGAATTAATGTATAAATATACACATAATGTTATATTTGGTTAGTTATTATAACTAACCAAATATAACATTATGTGTATATTTATACATTAATTCAACTCAAAAATACTGCTCAGAGGAATTACTTTGCGCTCGTTTGAGTTTGATTAAAATTGATTGTATTGACAGTGTGGAAAAATAGTTTGAGCAAATGTAATGAGCTCAATCGACAGATGATTTTTTATCACATGAAACTGAGTAGCCACGTTTGGATAAAAAAAATTAATTTACTGTGTTGGTGGAATGACTTTTCAGTCCAATAATAACAATTGCAGAATAAAAACAGATGATCCAATGTTGTTCAACTTTCAAGTGTACACATGTATATTTTAGTTTTTAGTGTACTGTAGATGAAATGAGTGAGATAAGCTAGAATCTAGCTCCAATCTAGCTCTTGGATAAGCTAGATTGGTAATAATAATCAATATAATCAATAATTGATATCGGCGCGATGCGCGCATCTCGGGGTTGGCTGCCGCGGTATCGGCGCAACTGCCCCGACATCGGCGCAGCTGCCCCGACATCGGCGCAACTGCCCCGACATCGGCGCAACTGCCCCGACATCGGCGCAGCTGCCCCGACATCGGCGCAACTGCCCCGACATCGGCGCAGCTGCCCCGACATCGGCGCAACTGCCCCGACATCGGCGCAACTGCCCCGACATCGGCGCAGCTGCCCCGACATCGGCGCAACTGCCGCGACATCGGCGCAACTGCCCCGACATCGGCGCAACTGCCCCGACATCGGCGCAGCTGCCCCGACATCGGCGCAACTGCCCCGACATCGGCGCAGCTGCCCCGACATCGGCGCAACTGCCCCGACATCGGCGCAACTGCCGCGACATCGGCGCAGCTGCCCCGACATCGGCGCAACTGCCGCGACATCGGCGCAGGTTCCGCGACATCGGCGCAGGTTCCGCGACATCGGCGCAACTGCCGCGACATCGGCGCAGGTTCCGCGACATCGGCGCAATGCGCGCCTCTCGGCGAAGCTTCCGCGACATCGGCGCAATGTTCGCATGTCGGGGTCAGTGCTCCAAGTCGCGGGGCAATGTTCTCATCTCGGGGGCAGCTGCCGCGACATCGGGGCAATGTTTGCATCTCGGGGGCAGCTGCCGCGACATCGGGGCAATGTTTGCATCTCGGCGCAGCTTCCGCGACATCCGGGCAATGCGCGCATCTCGGGGTCAGTGCTCCAAGTCGCGGGGCAATGTTCTCATCTCGGGGGCAGCTTTCGCGACATCGGGGCAATATTTGCATCTCGGGGGCAGCTTTCGCGACATCGGGGCAATGTTTGCATCTCGGGGGCAGCTGCCGCGACATCGGGGCAATGTTTGCATCTCGGCGCAGCTTCCGCGTTATCGGGGCAATGCGCGCATCTCGGGGTCAGTGCTCCAAGTCGCGGGGCAATGTTCTCATCTCGGGGGCAGCTTTCGCGACATCGGGGCAATGCGCGCATCTTGGCGCCAGTTCGCCAAGTCGCGGGCATTATAATCGTCCCTGTGCGCATGCGGCGGCATATGCACCCATGCAGCGGCATATGCACCCATGCAGCGGCGATACATCAAAACTCGCACATTGTCAGGTGCAGTTTGTGTGCGCAGGGTCAATGCGTGTACGCGGAGGCGGTACGCCAAAACTCGCACATTGTCTCGAGCAATATCTGTGTGCAGCGTTAGATAGCGCATGCAGCGATATTGCGTGCATGCGGCGGCGTAGCATCAAAACTCGCACATTGTCAGGTGCAGTTTGTGTGTGTAGCGTCAGAAAGCGCATATAGCGGCATTGCGTGTATGCAGCGGCGGTGCTCCAAACCTAGCACAATCTCAAGTGCAGTTTGTGTGTGCAGCGTCAGGACGCACATTCAGCGGCGTAGCACCAAACCTCGCACATTGTCAGGTGCAGTATGTGTGTGCAGCGGCACAGCGCGCATGCAGTGGCATTTCGTGCATGCGGCGACGGTGCACCAGACCTCGCACAACCTCAGGTGCAGTTTCTGTGTGTAGCGGCAGGACGCGCACGTAGCGGCGGTGCGCCAAACCTCGCACATTGTCAGGTGCAGTTTGTTTGTGCAGGGGCAGTGAACGCATTCTCGGGGCTTGTTAGCGTCACTCCGCGCATGCAGCGTCAACGGCGCGAGCGCTGCGATATTGCATTCGGGCTTGCCTTGGAGTGGTCTTTGTATTCGGGACCTCTTCGGACTGGACGCGGGTGCGGCCCGGATGTCAAGGTTCGTGGCCGGACGCGCGCGAGTTACGTTCAGCGGCTCGAAATCCAGCGTTCGTGTTCTTTTACATACTCAGAATCGTGCGGGAGTCTCGGACTCAGTTCAGCCCAAGTTTTTTCAGTCCAACTCCACTGCAACCACTGCGCATGTATCAGGGCATTTCAAATATTACCACTGTGAAAGCACTGTAAAGAAACGACGTCTCCTTCCGGCCCGCGTGCAGGCAATTCCGAATCGCGGCGTATCGGTTGACACCGCGTAACGTCCTAATCGCCCCCATGTACGCGTACGCACACGCGCGAGCTGGCTTTCTCCGACGAGCCCATTGTCTTTCCGAAGCGCGCAAGCACGTGCTTGACGATTAATCATCGGCGATGATTATCGCCACTCGAGCGCCAATTGAATACCAATGGGCGCAACAGCCTCGGCGGTCTTGGTTGTTTTGCCGGATTTATTTACGACCGGATCTCCCCCCTCCCCCCGTCCGTATCAACGGGGACAAAAATCAACCCGCGATTAGATTAACGAGCCTCGCACTCCGCGCAACTATGCATTTGCATTCGAGCGCGCGCGCGCGCGTGCGGCCTCATTGACGATTCTTATATGAGCTTGAGGATGCTGCGAGCGTCGGATGCACACGGGGAAAGCCTCATTGTCTTGGCACGAGAGAGGGTATTGTAATTGATGAATCGGCCGGGAGGCAAACTGCCCGCCAGAATACCTATAGTCGAACTCTGGCCGTACGAATTATCCGTTTGGCAATCGGGTAGAAAAAATGCATACATGTGGTATACGTTATATGTTCAATTGAAAATACTAAACTTAGAGACATTTGAATCGTTGCTCTCATGTTTAGAGCAATGGTCATTGACACTTTGTTTCGTCCGTCTTCAGACGACTATTGGAATAATGGGAAAACTACACATGTTGGGAGTTTCGTCGCGGAGATTTTCGACTCTTCGCACGGACTATTCTAGAATCGAAACTACGCTTGGGCGCTCAGGCTATCTTTTTAATTTTGAATCCTAAAACAAGGCAATTACATACTTTTTTAACAACCCGCACGGAAACTTTATTTTGCCATAAACTTTCTAACGAACAATGCGCAACGAAATTTCTCATGAACCTGGAGGTTTCTTGCGCACTTACCCGCATTCTTGCTTTGCGGCAATTTTGCACACTCAGCATCGCAAAACTACCAACAGGAGGAGCGATTTTACTTTTACTTTGATACAGTAAAGAGCGAACAATATGATATCCACAAGGTGACTCGGATGCTGTCTCGAGTTTTTAGAGAATGCGATAAGTACGCCCGTGATTACGGGTTATTTGTGGGCATTGACGCACGTCTTACCGTAACGTCTGTTTCCACTTAATAATATACACGCACATAATTCAACCGCATTATCTCGTTGGCTATAGAGGAGCACTATCCTCCACTTTCCCCTTGTTTTAAACGACCGCCGAACAGGAACGATATAGTCCATTCCGGTCGGAACTCTGACGCTCCTTAAAATTGTGTCGAGGTATGTTAATGCGCCTGCGGTATAATCGCCGCGCTGCCGTTGGATGTTATAGATCAAATCAGTTCGGATCGAAGAGAATTCCAGTGACCACACCTTAGTACGCACGATTTAACGCATACTTATAGCCTATACTAGAAAAAGTATTAGACGAACTCTTTGTGATGTATCGTAGAACTTGGTTCAGTAGATGTATGGTGAGTTTGGTCAGACGCCACAGAATTTACAATAGAATGGATGAGGTCGATAATAGGTTACGAATATCTCAGCAGGAAAACGAAACGTTGGATTGCGGATGTGAGCTATGAAGCTACAAATGAACCATCTCACAAAGTTTCATCATTATTGGACACTCGAAGGTAGCGTCCTATCTTTGTCAATACCCACGTAAATGTCTTTTCAAATAATACCATGGAACGTCCAAACGACAAAGAACAAGCGCATGAGATTCTTTTGTAGAATTCAAATAGCTCGCGAATGAATAAACACAAAGTCTCGGACAGTTGGTCGTCTGCCGGGGCAGGACCCGCAGCGAAGATGTGCACAATGAGAATTCGGTGCAAAGTATTTTTATGCACGAGCATCGCCTCTGCAGGCAGAGCGCAACAAAGCTCTTGGACACGCGCGAACTTGGGCTCTTATGATTCATCGGTCGGACTCGCCACTTCGACATCCGCGTGAAAGCGAAAGGCTTTCCCTTGCGTCAATGCGAGCCGGCAGTTTCGCAATGTTATACGCACGCACCCACGTCACAGCCGAAACGGCCAACGAATACGGTAGAGGCTCATATATAATTATCCGAGCGAGTTCGGGCGCGTGTGGGGCGAGAGATTTACAGCCAGATGAACTATCGGTATCGGTTTGGTATAGATTACTATCGCCCGTTATTTGAGCTGGTCGGTCGGTATGCCCGTGGAGTGGCATTGTACAACCATGGGTTATACCCAGATTGATATATATATATACTCTCGTGGGTTCGAACGATTTTCCAGGTTGAGGTGTGGCTGCGCAAGCAGCGTCGCGTTTTCGTGTGGGGTCGAAAATCCTGCGTGGGAGTCCGAGGTGAAAGTTTGGAGATGCTTATACGGTGTGTGTCGCCGAACTTAGTCGTCAAACGTTGGATTCTTATTTTACAAGCCAAGTCGGTTCCAGATTCTGTCTCCCCGTGAGTGGATCCTTTTTCACTCCACGTAAACGCACCCTCAGACAGTGAACACTTTCGCATCCACGATCCACGATCCACGAATTGCCGCTGTTACTTGAAATAATGAAATATGCCCGTGGCACTGCATTGTCTCCGCACGGAAAATCAGCACGAAGTGATTTGACAGCCAGGTTGAACAAATCAATAAGTTCGCATGCCAAAACTATATATATAGCCTACAGCCGCAGAGTCATTCGAAACAATAAGGACCGAGCGCGTGAGACTGCCGGGGCGAAAATCGTATCGGCAAGACGCGCTACGCGTCTCGGGGAAAAAGTAACTGCGCGCGAGCTCGTCCTTCGCGCGTAAAATGAAGGATACCTCGCGCAGCTGCGGCGGCCAGCTGAAAAATGCCGATACGCGATCTTAGTGTGTCAGTGTGCCTATATGCTAATCGGCCCGAGCCGGGCTGCCGTCGATCGCGCGAATCTGCTTTCTCCCCGAATAGCCGCGCGTATATACATACGCGGCGTTTACACATCAAAGCCGATCACTCGACATCGTCGCCAGAACAGACACACACGTATACGCAAAACCCTGCTCGTTACGAACGAATTTCGACGCGGTATTGTCCATGAGTAAGCAAATATTGCCGGCATTCGTCGAGTGAATGGTATATTTAATAACGCCCCCCTGACGAACCGCCAATTTACACGAATCGGAATTGTATGGAGCGAGCTCGTGTGTCCGGCGGCGACAGTCGACGTCGCGGGCAAATATACCATCTCGTCACAGATCGGCTGCGGGCTCAAATTGAAATCGAACGGTGTTGTACACCCGATTGTTTGGATCGCCAATCAAACTTGGCTTCGCGCGCTCGACAGCTCTTCGAGATCTCGCAGTCGTGTATGTATAGACACGTATATATGCACGCCAGAGCAAGTGGTAACGGTACAGGTGTTTGTATAGGCGATGGCAACGATGATAATGATGCCACGCGCGCGTACTCGGCGAAGAGAGGGAGAGCCCGTGGAAAGTAGTTTGATATTCCAAGTGGAGATTCCGCTCGGTATGGGCGTTCACTATTCCAAACAACTCGTATCTTCTCAGCGGCTCTTCGCTTTCAGAGCTGCTTCGTCTCCGTGTGTCGCACTCGCGTTTTTAATACGCCTATACACGGGTGGGTTTTTTTCTCTTCACTCGCCTAGCCGGAACGAACAGACGCATTCGAGTGTTTTTCTCTTGTCGATTCTCTGTAATTTCTTCTTGATTGTTTTTTTTCGCTTGCTAATCCAATTGTAAGTGTCTACATGGCTCACTTTTACCTTCGTGACTTTCAATAAGTTGACTGTATCGTCGAATGCTTCGAGGCAATTTGGAAAGGACCGTATGCGTCCAACCAGATCTTTCATATAGTGTTCGAAAATATGCCTCTCAACGCCGATCAACATTTCAATACAACAGTGATTTTTTTTTTAATTTTTCCAATTTTAATGATTCCGTCATCGATTTGCTCGATCACTCGAGAATTCGCTGAGTAGTCCCGGGAGATTGAGGAATATCGTCGAAGAAAAAAAAAAATCGTCTCTCAGCCAGCCCATAAGCTGACGAGCGCATGTAACTATCGGGTATTCTGCCGTATAGGGCCGCACGTAATTGGTTGTTCCGATCGATAGCTGCGTATACAGTGGCGCGCGGAGTAAATATTCGCGAGTGCGCGCATGCACACGCGATCGGCAGTCGCTCATTATATCCGCGCCCGAAGATTGTCAGACGAGTAAGAGCGGTCCCAGGCCCGGTGACTTTCTACACCCGGTGCAGTCGCAAATGGTACGAAAAATGTGAGAGAGCCAGAGCTGCATGCTGGCTATACGTATACACGTATATATACATATAAGCGAGCGATAACGGGTGAAAGAGCTGCTGACGAGGCGAACAATGGGCGAGGTTGTACACGTGCGGTACGTATCCC
This sequence comes from Aphelinus atriplicis, assembly GCA_020882685.1. Taxonomy (NCBI): domain Eukaryota; kingdom Metazoa; phylum Arthropoda; class Insecta; order Hymenoptera; family Aphelinidae; genus Aphelinus; species Aphelinus atriplicis. Next base: position 15,724,102 of record CM037075.1, on the reverse strand, counting down.
CGGTACATACGCAATCCCCGGGGCTAATCAAGTCCCATCGCTGCGGCCGATGGGCCGAGCTCGCAGGTGAAACTGGAGCGCGAGTCGGAATTGCAGCGTAAGAGAGCTGCCCAAAGTGCAGACTCTCCCCTCTCTCTCTTTCTCTGGTGCGCTCCGCATTGTCCGGCGAAAGTAAACGTGCTCGGGCAGTATCGCGTGTATATACATACATACATACACACACACACGCACATATAGAAGTGGCGAGCTCTCGGATTTGAGCTCAATTACCGACCGAAATTGCAGGCGGCCGGCGCGTGACAGGCGTGGGAGCGGCTCTATTTTCGCGCCGCCCATTAATACGACTGACGTTTCAATGCCGAGCGCAGCACATACTGCGGCTCTCGTTGCGCGTATACCGTTAATTGCGCGCGCGCGCGCCGAACGTGTCAAATTGTTCGGAATCCGCGAGATCGCGCCTCGCAGTCGCAATGACGCGCACGTGCGCATTGGCTGCGTATACCTATATAGCCGAGGACGACGCGGCTTGGCCGCGGGAACAATGTCCGCTCGCCGCCCACGCTCGCCGCCAGACACACTACATCGTCCGGATCCACTTTCACCTCGCTTAGCTGTCGTGCGCGGCCGAACGGCTTTGTTGCGCGTTGGCCCGCTCTGCTCCAGCGAGACATGATACATCGCCACCTCGATCCTACTTCCACCAACGATATCCTACCTATTTCTCATTGTCCCCCGACACCGCCGCGCGCCGAATGACTGGCGCTTTGATCGCGATGCGATATACACTCGCATCGGGCATTGTAAACTCGACGCACAACAGCCGATATACATATTCTTGCGCCTTTCTCGCTCTGATTCCGAACACTTACATCTCACCGTATGCTTTTAGCCACGCTAGCCCGGGACTGCACGTATGATGGCTCGAGCTCGATCGTCTACTGCAACGAGGTGCACGAGGGAAAACTAATTGTCCTGCCAAAGATAATCGGTATATTGAAGCCTAACCTGTTGGACAGCTCCACGCGAGGAGATACGACGGATCGACGTAACTCTCTTGACGCTGCGCCAATTAACCCAGTCGAAACGAGATGATCGGGGGGCGGGAAATTTCCAGACGCGTCGTCTCTTGGTTTCAGGGCAATCCGCGCGGCCCGTGTTTTTTCCTTCGCTCTCGACGGCGGCTCGTTCACGCGCTGGCACATAGAGGAAAATCCTCCAGTGTGTGGCGCGCGCGTTCGATCGGGCCGGTTTATACGCGCGGAAAATTATATACGATACGGCGATCGCGATCCGTGTAAAATCGTGACGTGCCCTGGTTACGCGCGCAACATTCCATCGTCCGCAGCCGCCGGGACAATTAAAATTCATTCGAAAGTTATATCCGATAATCGAATTGTCAAGTTTGATGTACTACCGATTTTAATCGTTCAAAGTATAGCTTTTATATACAGACGCGCGCACGACAGAACGAGTTCTCGCGCGTCAATTCGATATCGCATCCGAAAAATGTCTGTATGAACAGCCGATAGAAAAGGTCAAACCCGATGCGCTCCTCTCGCGAACACGCGCCAAGTGGATGGTATAATAATATCGGTCCACGCGCGTCCTCCCGCGGAACGTGTTGAATTTGAAAGCGGAAAAGTAGCAAACTCGAGGAAATTTCTATACATATACATCGGATACGAGTCGGGCGGTTTTATTGGCCGAGCTGCCGCGCGCGGCGATAATTTGCCATCCGAATTCATGTCGCTTCAATTGAGAACAAATCGACAGTAAATCTCGTTGATTACAACTTGGCGCTCGCTCGCGCAGCTGGTATATCCTCTAACTTTCATTCGCATGATAATTTAATTCGCTGTTTATAAAGGCCTAATCGGTAAATCTGGTCGCGCGAGATCCCGTGCGCGTGTGCGCGCGTGCGAGAATGAGCGGATGCAAAGAGGCATATATTGGAACGCGGAAAGGACTGGAATTGTGGCTTTTTGCATATCAATGCGCGCTTGTCAACCCGTCGCTGTGGATTATAAAACTCGAATGAATCGGGAGACTCCGGGAGGGAGGGGATCTGCTGCTCATTTCGGCCGCGTGGCGATCCTCAATGGGAACGCGTTTCTTCCTTCGGTGAAACTCCAAATATCAGTGTTTCGAGGTTATACGTTTATACGGAGATCTCAATCATAGAACTGCATGCTTTCGGAGCTCTCCAGCCTAGCGAGGAAAAATCATCGCGTGGCCAAGTGCATATGAATGTATTTCACAATTCACCGTAGCTCCGCATGTACGATATAGATAAGATCGAATCACTTTCGCGAGCCAAGTCTGCCATGAGCCAACACTTCCGATAGATCTTGATCGACTATCGCCCCGATCGACAATCTAAAAGAGTCATACACTGCAGTCGAGCGGGTATACGTTGCTGGAGCAATCAGGGAGATTCAAAAGGACCCAATTTACCTGCGTGCAACCGACTTTTCGCATGACTCGCCGAGACACACCGCGAGTCTAACAGTCGCTAACTACAAATGGGGATGAATCCATTGGCCGCGCATCTCGTTCGCGAGCTGATGATCCCATCAACCGCAGTCGGTATGTATATATATACTTTCGATGCGAAATCGCATCGGACCGACGAATCGATCGGATACACACAATAGGCTCGAGCGGCCCTCATTGATATACATCGAGCCAGGATCAAATGAGACGGATGCAGATCTGGAGATCCCGTGCGTCTGTTATAGCGCGGCGGTTGCATTGTGCTCTCTCCGCGGGGATCGATCCACCCGGCGGCGGATAGCGAATTTCACGTGGACTGTGCCTTTCTTGTGCTCCTATTTTCCGACCCGAAGCCTTTCCCGCGCGCGCGCGCACCAACTTCGGCGCGGTATGCATAAGTTCCCGGGAGACGTCGCATTAAAATTGACGCCGGGAGAAAAAGCCAACCGTACAGCAGTGAAAGTCACGTGTATGCGACTCACACGTATATCACACGTTGCATTGTGAATTTGAAATTCATAACCCATGTGACGACCTGTTTACATCGATATACACACATGTACACAAACGACAGCGTATATATGTGCGGCTTTATTTGGGTATGCTCGAGTCGGTGCGGAAGTATAATGAACCCTGCTATGGGTGAGCCGACTTAATGGCGCACATTCACAAATTCCGAGCTCGACTCGAGTTTCGCCGGGCTGGAAGTAGATTGTCACACTCGCGCGCGGATGAAGCGCATCGCAGCATATACACAGCGACGCGGATCTTCGGGCCACGCGATGCGTTTTTTTTCCGCTACTATAGCCAACGGCTAACGGGACAATGCGACGTATTGCGCCATTAATCAAACAGTTGCGATTGACTCGCCCGCGGCTGGATCCAATCAATCACAGCCCTTTGAAAAAACTACACGGCGGACAATGCGTGCGTCGGGAGTGTTCGAATTCCCGGGAGACGACACGATTCAAAGTACGCGGATTCAAAATATCAAATCGACGATTAGGACTATATGGTACATATATAGTTTCCGGTACGAGCGAATGAGTCTGCCGAGTTTATCCGCGGGAATTTCGAGCGAGCGACGGCGCATCGGCTGCTCCGCAGCCGGAGGTGTTCGGTATATCGGTTGAATCGGGAAGGTGACCGGCTCGCGGCTACGGCGGCGGCGGCGGCCACGGACACACTCGCGCGCGCACACACACACATCTATACACAAGACGCGGCTCGAGGAGAAAGTTGCTCCGGCACGGAAGTGGGCCACGACTTTGACCGCTCGCAAGGTCCATACCTGCTGGCACACAGTCTACTCACACACACACACAGCTCTTTCGCTCGCGGGCTATATTCACTTGTGCGCGAGCGGCTAATTGTGTACCCGCTTCGCTTCTTCTTCTCCGTATGTATATATGTATGTACACATACATATATATATATATATTCTGTTTCTGTCTCTGTTGTGTGCGCGGCGCGGTATACACGCAGCGCTGCGTCCGTTTTCAGGTTTTTGGGCAGGATGCGAGAGATTTGCGCGCGCTAATTCGTTTCATCGCCACGCAACAGAGACCCGATCGAACTCGTTAAATCGCGCGATTTTATGCGACGCCGCGAGTAATTAACGCTTCCCTTATCGCCCGGATGTTTTTCAACGCGATCCCGCGCCGCGTCCCGAGTCACTTCGGCTACATGCCGTTGGATTTACGCACTTTAGTTCACCCAACGACGGATGTAATCGTTGTGGATTATTTACGAGATTCCGTCCCGAGACAGTTTCATCCTTGTTTGTCCGCGAAGGGATGATGATTAACGATTTTTGTTGCGGGCATTTCAGATAGTTCTAACACGTCCTTTGGAACTTTGAACTCGGATTTTTCTTCGATGTAACGAAGCAACGTGACCCGAAAATATATCTTGCTTTGAACAAAATAAAATATCAAATGGGAATAACAAGTTTATAGCTACATGAGAAACAATGGAGAATTGAAAAAAGTGAGAGACGTTCATTCATTCGTTGATCAAACTCAGATCACCTTAAACTCTTGTGAATTGTTTATTCATTCAATAATAAACATAGTTCGTATAAATCTGTATTATTTTCAAATTCAGCAATTGCCGTTTTCAAACAAGAAAATGACGAAAGTCACTTTTGCCAACGACACTTTCGGAAACACAAACGCTGGAAGGAGAAAAATGATTTCTCCGTAAGGCTCAGAATCTGCGGTAACTTCGACAGAAAAAGTGCGAGGTATATTTACCATCGAGTACACTGCGAGTTTTTTTTCCTCGTCAGGGACACCGAATTCCGAGTGATCCATATCGGAGAAATCACTTTTTCCTTGCCCACTACTCGTAAAAGCGTATTTTTTTTATCGTTTTTCCGAAATCGACGTGACTCATGCGATCTCTTTCTACCTCTCTCCTTCTAATCAATGCGAGTAATGGATCGTCAAAAAGCCGAGTACTTTACGAGCCCCCCACCGAGTCAGATCCACGAGACGCATATCGCTGCGAGTATGGTTGAGTATATACAGAGAAAAACTAGAACATTATATATCAAGAGCTCGCGCGGGAACTTTTACTTGCCGGTGCGCGCGCGAGTTTATAGTGATAAAATACATAAGTATATATACAGGTCAGACTTTCTTTTTCTTTTTGCAATTTGCATGCGGCGGTGGCCCGGTACATCAAGTTTGCGTTCCGTGATCCTAATCCCGATTCGAACGATATATACCGGGCGGCGAACGAATCGAAAACTCGAGCTGACGCGCCGATCGACGAGTATTTCGGAGCGGTTCTCACGCGAGGTATACATACACACATACGACGAGGGAACGGATTGAAATCGGGCCTGATGCGCACAATGGGGCGCGATGTGATATCCAGCTGGATCTGCAGCTGATCGAACCTGCGACTGTGTGCACGTGCGTGTGCGTAAGCGATCGAGTGTGTGTGTGTGTGCATACGCGTGCATCTGGCACGCACTGCTCTCTCGTTCGCGATATCGAGCGCGTTTCGTTTCGGCTTCATTGACACACAGCCGAGCTCTCCTTTCCTTCAACGGTACATACGCGTCTCGGCGATTTCGCTCTGTATACCGCGCTCGGGCTCGCCCGCCCGCCACCCCACTATAATCAACCGATACACGCCTCGCACGCACACGTACGCGCTTTTTATTCCTCGCTCGCGATTGTCCTGCTTGTTTATTCGGATCTGCCAAGGGGACGTTTCCGCTGGGGTGGAGTCGGAGTGTCGTCGATTTCTTTGGCTCAACCGAGTCCCCACAAAATTTTCAACAGCTCGCTGGATTTATCCGTATTTTATTTTATTTTTGTGATGAACATGGACATTTTAATAGTACCGGCATACGAATTAGTCATATTATATGGGCTTGATGAACTCTAACGAATAGACTTATTAGCAGATCCGTCGGAACTGTTTGCAAGAGCACTGGACTATTTTCTTCACGGGAACAATACAGTGCTATATTCTATTTCCTAATTGAAGTTTCATTCAGGAGAACCCACTTTTTCTCGCGAATACTTTCGTTCGGTCACTGAAAATAATTGTAACGAAAATTTGAACCCGTGGGAAGTTAGACGGTCGTGTGTGTGCGATAATGCTCGGGCAGGGAGTTACGTCAGAACTTTTTGTCGATATCGAGCTCCGAAAGCGCAGCGAATTGCGCGGAAGCCGCGCGCTGGCACGTATACCCAAAGAAATAAAGAATAGCCGATGGCGCGCTCTACCATTTCCTGCATTTATAATCTAGGGTGGAGCCTCCGTCGACTAGGTCAAGGCTATACGTGGGCTTTTTCGAGCGGCCGTCACCATGACTCGCACATCTTTACACCTTCCTGTATCATTATACCGCGCGAAGAGTCACTTCGATGTCCCGGGTGTTTTCAAACTCTCGCGCGACTGATCGGGAAGATGTGTGATTGTACAAACGTGCCGCAATACAACCAACTTTTATTCGACGTGTTATCTTGGCGAGACTGCCGGGTAACGTCGGGCCGTGCGTAAACATGGAAGCGCAATCTGCCAACAAAAGTTTGATATACTCGTAATTTTCCAGGCACATCCGCGAGGCAAAACAATTGCACGAGACACGTCTGTTCTACTGTATGAAATAAAAAGTCTTAGAGATTTGACCGTATATTTGACGTGCTGTAAACCTAAGAAGAGTAGCTTAGCTAGGACAGGTGACCCAAATACTCAAGAGCGATAAACTTTAGTGTAAACACAATTATATCCGCATATCGTGAAAAATATGTAATCAGACCCATGAATTGCGTCACGTCCAATATGCACCCACGAAAATTCCAGCGAAATCTCGCCGAGCATTCATATATATAGGTATCGAGATATCGTCCAATAAAATGTAATTTCATGTTCGCGTGCGCGTACACGTATATACGTTATTACCAGAGACGATTTTTATCAGGAGGAATGATCGAGAATGATGCCAGTGATATTTCATGTGATTATTATCGGCTTTATTAGAACGGTATTTTTATATACTTTTTATAGCGAATGAAAATTGAAATGGACATTGAATTTTAATTGATTCGGCTGATTTATGTATAGCCACATCCACGCATTCCGCTCTCAGAAATCTGGTTAAACGAACTCGACAGCATACCAAACGTTCCGAGCTTGTTGTGCGTATGAATAAGGTATATAGAGATGCTCGGGCCGCATACATCAGAGTTTCTTCAAATAGCATATGTTAATTTGTCTTTTTTTTTCTCCTCCAGTTTTGTTCCAGGTCAACCGGATGAAGTGCAAACATCATAGGCCCAGTTTTCACTGTATTTTTTAATATCAGGGTTTGTCTCTTCATTAATCGTTGAATCATTTTTCACTATTCTGCCACTAGCAGTAAATATGATGATAAAAAATCCCCAAGGAAAAATTAATATTTCACACGTGGAAAATACGAATCGATATCTACCGCGCGTACAATGAACTAACAAATGAATTTCATGAAAACATCTTTAAGAAACAAGACGAACCTGTGGGTCCCACATAAAACGGTTTAGACTCGCATCCCGCATTTTCGAGAAAATTCTACCTCAATATTTGCGTATAAATACCCAGGACATTCTTACTTCAATCGTCGAATTTCGAGCCTTTTTGCTAATAAGCTCAGTAAACTTGAGTTTTTGTTGTCTTTCTCTCACTCTACATAAATAACTGTAGAAGTATTACTCGTAACTTACTGTCGGCGAAATCTTGATCGTAGAGATCCGATTGCGAACATATAGTTTCTTGGCTGATTAATCATGAAAAATTCATGAAATGGGGAAAACAATTTTCGCTCGCTATCACAAAGTTTGTCTTTTTCATATAATGACAACTCTGGAGGCGATGAATCTTTATATCGTATTGAATGGCTTTCATATGGCAATGTTCTAAAGTTCCAACGAATAAGGAATTACAGTTACTCCAGTTAATATAAAAATACACGTTGGGGCCGCAGTTTGTTTTGTCAAAAGAATTGACAATAAAAAGGTTCGATCACTCATTTGTGAAATAAAATTTTGAAATACGATCAATCAACATTATATGGAATCTTTACGAACCCTTACAGAAATTTTCCGCGTAGATAGATTAAACCTCAAACCTTCGAGTTAGCTATTAAATTTTATTTTCATTAAATTTTTTTTTACGAAAGATCTGAAATCCATGTTATCATATTACAAGTGGATTTGGAGCATCGGAGTAGATTCACTAGTTTGAATCGTGTTTCGATAAATTAGGTTACCTAGGCCAATCCGGTATATGGCTGCTTGTTATAATATTTGAGTCATAAACCGTTTAAGAAATTCAAACAGGATGAAACATTCACTCTCACGATACTGCACGTCTTCGAGGCACTTGATGTATTCTTTTTAAATTTCACTTGCTTGAATTGGGACTCGTGAGTAAGCAATCACTTGAAACATACAGGTGATGTCTTTGAACCAGACGTAATTGAGATTGAAGCTCCGAAATTATTCAAGTCAAGTTCTAATGTGGCTTCCAAGTATTGATATACGTGAATGTACACTGTTATCCAAACAATAATTGGATGCTTTACGTTGACTGGGATTCAAGCCTATTGGATGCATATAAATGTTCCACTTTGGTACGGAAACGAAACGCCCTCGTCAAATTAGCGATGATTACCTAACACAATTGCGCAATGTGTTAAGGGCGAGCGATAACTCAGAGGAGCACAAGTCGAAATGGTGAAACATAAAAATATATCAAATTCGCGCTTGGGCGTACTTCGAACATATATACGTTAAACTCGACATACTCGCGGATGGCGCGCGCGAGCCAACGTAATTCTTTCGTTACTCGACTTTCTCATTTGTGCGCGACGGCGCGAACGTGAATGTGCGCGTATATGAAAAATGACACGTTTTGGAATGCGAGAGGAAGTGTATCCATCAGTTCGCGGCGCGAAATTAAACGTTATATATATATATATATATATATATATATATATATATATATATATATATATATATATATGGGCAATTCTCTGTGGGATCGAACATGAAAAAATTTGATTTGGCTCAAAATTTTTTTGTAAGTTCTAGGGCATCAAGCCGATTTCCCAGAATTTTTTTAGATTTTTTCGAGCACTTTAACCCCCTTTAATAAATAGGCAAAGTTGCTGATTTTGCTGTTTTTGCATTTTCAGAGGCATTTTCAACCTTCATTTACACCCTGAAAATGACCTATGAGGCAAAAATTGAATGAGACACTTTTTTCTGCAAATTGCCTGAATTTTATAGAAAAATTATCTCCAAGGTCATTGGAGCACATTAAGTACCCCACATTACCAATTGGAGCCTCTATTTTTGAACCCTGGGAGTTCGCTCGTCAAGCCCCACACCACATGGGTACTAAAAGTTGTCCCAACTCATACCACATACAGCCTATATAGTGAAAAAATGGGCCTGGACTCTGGAAGCTCCCAAAAAATTAATATATTAACTAAAATAGGGGTAAAAACAGGCTAAAATGACAATTCAAGGAGAGCCTTGTACCGCCAACACTTCCAATTTTTGCAAACACTTGTCTGTGGTATTATTACAATTATCCACTGTAAAAACTCACATTCTATCATACTAATACATATCCTGAGTTGTCAATATCATATTTATATAGATCAAGCATTACTATACCACTTGACGCCACCTCACTTTCAGTAGTTACATGTATTGATGGTCAATATATTGGCTCTATTGTGTTAAAATGTACAAGAAACTACTAATAAAGTACATTGTCATGAATTGCATTCACTCGATAAGAAAGATTAATCCAGAAAGTAAATTGTAAGCTGTGCATTACACGTACACCTTATAACACACTAGGCAGTGCATAGATATCATATGATTTTTTTAATATCAACAAGAAAATGTTGAAGTTCACTAAACATGGGTAATATTCATGAATGTGGGACTCATGAAATCCACTCATATTGTATAAACTGTATAGCTGAGGTCCAGGCAGCTATTGCCTGGTGGGCTCAAACTACAACTTCAAGTTATTTACTCATGAAATAAGCTAATGTGAATCAATCCACTTGAGAGTATGATCACTAAATGCGCAATTTGATAAGGAATTCAAATATATATAGTTTGCCTGTGTTTAAATGACTTTATAAACCACTTTGTGAACGTTATACTTGCCTATACTGGAGATATATATGACCCACGTATGGCAAAGGTTAGGTTACCGACCATAGACTTTTAGACATGCAAAGCTACTTTGGAAGCTCCAAACTCATTTCTGGACAGGCAAACTATATATATTTGAATTCCTTATCAAATTGCGCATTTAGTGATCATACTCTCAAGTGGATTGATTCACATTAGCTAATTCCATGAGTAAATAACTTGAAGTTATAGTTTGAGCCCACCAGGCAATAGCTGCCTGGACCTCAGCTATACAGTTTATACAATATGAGTGGATTTCATGAGTCCCACATTCATGAATATTACCCATGTTTAGTGAACTTCAACATTTTCTTGTTGATATTAAAAAAATCATATGATATCTATGCACTGCCTAGTGTGTTATAAGGTGTACGTGTAATGCACAGCTTACAATTTACTTTCTGGATTAATCTTTCTTATCGAGTGAATGCAATTCATGACAATGTACTTTATTAGTAGTTTCTTGTACATTTTAACACAATAGAGCCAATATATTGACCATCAATACATGTAACTACTGAAAGTGAGGTGGCGTCAAGTGGTATAGTAATGCTTGATCTATATAAATATGATATTGACAACTCAGGATATGTATTAGTATGATAGAATGTGAGTTTTTACAGTGGATAATTGTAATAATACCACAGACAAGTGTTTGCAAAAACTGGAAGTGTTGGCGGTACAAGGCTCTCCTTGAATTGTCATTTTAGCCTGTTTTTACCCCTATTTTAGTTAATATATTAATTTTTTGGGAGCTTCCAGAGTCCAGGCCCATTTTTTCACTATATAGGCTGTATGTGGTATGAGTTGGGACAACTTTTAGTACCCATGTGGTGTGGGGCTTGACGAGCGAACTCCCAGGGTTCAAAAATAGAGGCTCCAATTGGTAATGTGGGGTACTTAATGTGCTCCAATGACCTTGGAGATAATTTTTCTATAAAATTCAGGCAATTTGCAGAAAAAAGTGTCTCATTCAATTTTTGCCTCATAGGTCATTTTCAGGGTGTAAATGAAGGTTGAAAATGCCTCTGAAAATGCAAAAACAGCAAAATCAGCAACTTTGCCTATTTATTAAAGGGGGTTAAAGTGCTCGAAAAAATCTAAAAAAAATTCTGGGAAATCGGCTTGATGCCCTAGAACTTACAAAAAAATTTTGAGCCAAATCAAATTTTTTCATGTTCGATCCCACAGAGAATTGCCCATATATATATATATATATATATATATATATGTAAGCCCGCTTACACCTGCGCACGCACCGAGGAGATAATTCTCGTGTCCGTTAATTATGTTCACGCTTCGTTTAACTTTTCAGCGTTTCAGACTCGGGCGAAAGATCAGCACGTAAAACATACCGATCAAAACTGATCGGGAAAATTGAAAATCTTCGATCATCGATCGAGCTCGCTATGTGCACTTGTCATCATAATGTTTCTCGCTTGTTACTACGTACCTAGAATCGAAAAAAAAACGCATGATTAGGGAAACGATTCGTTCGCGGTGTATATACACGGATAATCACGTGCAAATGTTTGTATCCTCCGCTGCGTCGCGTATAGAGACCACTGCACATAGAGACGAAACTAACAGCTGTACACCAATCGGACGCGCGCGTACATTGCCGAAAATATGGAGTGGGCGGCGCGAATAAATCAGCCGCGGCCGAGTGAGAGGCGCGAGCGCGCAAACTGCCAAATTGCGTTTAACATTGAGCTGTTAGCTCTCGGGGGGGGAGGGGAAAAAATGAGAGCCAAGCATATCGGAGCAGCTCGTGGAATCCGCGCGAGCAGGTAGGTATATACGTGTACGTATACGTACAAGTGTGTGTGTGTGTGTGCGGTCGTGTAAAACAGAGAGGCGGTGCGTGGCGCGCGCGATGGAGAGGAAGGAACGAGTGGATCGAGCGGATTGTAGGTCAGCGGAACAGCGCTAGCGGCGATCTGCGTTCCTTCCTCTCGCGCCCCCCAGCTCTCATACGTGTATGTACACACACACACGAGCACACTATCCGTGCGGACCGCGGCTGAGCGTGGGCGGATCTGCTTCCTTCTCTCCTCGTATGCGCGCACCTTGCGGGCCAACTCTTGAGCGGCGCTCGAGCCATCATTCTACATACGTTTTTTTTACATATCGCCCGTCGCTCGAGTCGCGCGACCTACCCCCCCATTGTTCTCGCACCGCGAGTTTTCGGCTTGGTGCATATATACGCTGAGTTGCTCGCTCGCGATGCTTATCCGTCGCTTCTTTCGATGCGACGTCCGGATACGTGTCTGACGCGATTGTTTAGGCGCCGCGCATACCTCTTCGAGCTGTATAGAGATGGAATTCACAGTTTGGGAAGAGTCATATATCGCGGCAGTACAGATTGTCGATTGACGCAGGAGCGTTTGGAAAATCTCGTAAACATCTCGCCGGGAAGTGGAAGTCGCCATCAGATTGGGTTATTGATGCGACGTTAGCGCATAATTTAACCGCGCGCGCGCGGCGGAATTTTTCTAATTCCAACGTGCGCGCGGCGTGTGTCCGAGAGATCTTTTTTAAAAACTGTCAGTTTTTGCCGCCCCAAAGAGAAAGTCCCTCGACGTCGGAATAAATAAGTAGAATATTCACGCCGCGCGCCGCCCGGTATTTCTGGCCGTCCTATACTCGCGCGGCCGCTCCGGAGAAAAAATTCCTGCGGCCGCAAACTTCGACGGTCGACACTTGCATCATTGGTATTCCGGAAATTTCTTTTGATTTACGAAAAACAAACCCGCCCGTGGAGAGCCGAAAAAATAATTAAAATAGACTTGGAAACGCTGAAATGTACGAGGGGAAAAGAGGAGAAAAGAGAGAGAGAGAGAGAGCAAAAGTATATAAATTCTCAGATGCCGTTATACACAACGTATTCAATTCTCACGGATCATAACTTGAGATTTTTCAACTCTCCTTTCCTAATCTATGGGATGGTGGTTTGAAATTGAAATCGTTCGAGGGGTAAATCACTATAGTAAATCACTAAGAGTAGATCATGAAATATTCAATGTTATTAAGTTATTCCAAAGATATTTCCTGCAAATGCCATGTTGCAGTGTGATCATTCACATTGACACACTGGAAACACTTGGCACATCAAACAGTTTGGCATATTGTTTCTATTATTACTCACGGCTGCATGCTTGTCTTTCGGGGGAATTCCAAGGAAGTTCGTCTCTTTTTTGAATGTACATACATGCCCTGAATACCAGTGCTCCGTAATTAAGCTTGAGAGTATCCGCGGCTTATCAACGTGAATAGAGGGCACAAAAATCTGACTGTGCGCGCGCAAGGTTTCCGACTTTTTCCAAGCGATTGATTTCCTGGAGGAGCAAAGAAAATTTCTCCCAAGCAACAAGCTAAAGCCATTCACATGTGGTAATCTGGAGTACGACATATTCCGTGCGAAATCAGCACCCGCATAATTTACTCACGATTCTAGCGTGCGCCTACCGGCGTGAGATAAAAATCCGCTTGGCTTGAAGAAAGTACGCGCACATGAATAATTTTGAATGGCTTGCATGTCTCGCCGCATGCAAAAAACCGGCCCCAATTGCATCAGATTCCTTTCAATTACCATGGCAACGAGCATTTTTCTGATATTTCTTCAATCGCACGAAATACAACCGAACAATGACCAAATCTGTGTCATCGCACGCGCGAGACACACTAAACTAAACTTTTTCCCTTCTTCCTTCAAACTCTTATGAGTTTGATGACTGTTTCATTTTTCGGTTAAAATATTTCCTTTAAAAATGGTAATTTCTTATTTTTCTCAATGTTCCATCGATATTTTTATTTACTTATTTCCGCGTTTTCTCTATATATGATCTTGCTCTCCACTCAGGTATTCTATTTAGTCTGTGTCCCTAAGGTAACTTAAAAGCACTAAGCATTGGTATTTAGATGTAACAATATGATCGATTCGCACTATTCATTTACCCATACAGGAATCGCATTGCTAAGAATTAAGAGAACATTTTTATTTCTATAACTGAAGCACTAAAAAACTTTGCGCATTTCAAGCAAGCTTTGGTTTATAGAAAATCAGTTTCACTAGCCTTTCAATGTTCCGCATGATTTGACTGATAAAGTGATATTGTATTGTAATATGAATTAATATGAATTACATTGCTTTGCACAACACTTTGAGGTCACGAAAAATTTGAGATCCAGAGTGTACTCCTTCCCTATCATAAGCTGCTTGAAAAAAATGATACGCTTTCCGAGAATTATACCAGCGCAACAAGGAATTCAAGTACACTTAAAAGCATAGAAATGATGTAGGGATAACAAAAAACGATATACGAGACCGACACAGGCAATGAGTGTTGTCTGGTAATGGGCTGCAGAGCTGGCAAATCCCGCGAGACAATGGCGAAACGTAGCACGTCAAACGCGATTTTTCACTAGCAAGTCAAATGGATCACATTAACGAATGCCTCAAGTGCAACAGCTCGTGGGAAAGAAGCGTGGAAAGTTGTGAGTGTATATATACGTATGTGCAAACATGAATGAATTCATTAACCTTAACAGCTGGCGCAACTCGATTCTGACCCTGTAAAACTATCGATCCTTTTCCGGCTCCACCTCCCGCGGTATATGGGACTCTCGTGATACTCCAACCGTCTGATTCGATTTATATACTATTATACGATTCTACTCTGATTTATCAAGTTATTGTACGATACAATTATTTCTATTATACAGTATATTTAAAAACATAGTTTTAAAAGTGTAAAAGTTGCGAATCGAGAACAATGGCTATTTAATTTGAAAAAGCTGGATACAGACAGCGGAAAAACTGATGAGGAAACTACCTATCTGTGATACTAATCTCACTGAAATTCTCGCTAAAGGAGCCTGATCTCTACGACGTATATCATAGTTTAATCTCGTATCAACTGTACAGCTTTCATCGATGTAAATCAAAATGCGATATAGCAGGTAAAAGGATGAATGTACTTGTGTATTGAGGACAGCAAGGCCTATAAGAAACAAACTTGACAGTTTGTTAGCTTTATTCTCAGGGGTACCAGAGGACTCCTCTGCAGAGTTGCAGTGCAGGAAGCCCCGGAGTCCGGCTGAGCGAGGATCTTTGAGATAGGCCTATAACTGCCATAATTGGTAATCGGGACAACGCGTGTGTGTGTACGTAGCTGAAAACGGCCCTAATGCAAAAGTTTCTCGCGGACCTATTGCGCGCGCGCGTATGTATCTGGTGCTCCTGATATGCTCGCAGCACGTGGTGCAGCTGCGCGCACGCGGCCGCATCGCTTTCACGTGGCCGCGGAAAACGTGATGGAATCAGCGTCGAATTAGGACCTGCGAGCACAGCTGGATCTCATTTTCGACGGGCGCTAAGGCGTGCGAGCGCACCTGCAATCATATCACACGAGGAGTTACGCCGCGCGTAATCTGCATAAAGTAACATCGGACACGGGAGGCGGCGATCGCTTACGAGCAGAGTTATGGCGAGTCTCCGAACTTTTGCTCGAACTTTCCAAGATTGTTTTTCGGCTATGCCCCCAAATAGGTCGTTGGTCACACGGACCGGCCAATCGCCCGTGACGTTCTCATTATTCCGAGACATTCGTAAATCGTTGGTTTTATACATCGCTAATCTCTGAATTTAAAATACTCGGAATATAAATACTAGTTGTGATAGTTTGTATTTATTGTTCATTTGCATGACTGATTAATTGTGAATATTCACTGAACGAACAGTAATTTTAACAATTTTAAATTTGGAGATATCCCCGAGAAAAGTTTTGGAAGAGATGGTCGAATCTAGTCTGGGCCTGCCACGGTAATTTTTATGGGAAAACATTCTCACTGTATTTAAATAACTTTTTTTTATATGATAATCAATGACGATTCATGGATTTCTCCGGGAAATTGCAGTGTTATGTACGGAATGGCAGTATACATAATTTTTTTTTAATATCCCATAGGAAGCAACTCCAGATGTTTCATCTAAATTGGGGAGCCGCAACCATCGACTGATGCATAATATCCCGAACATATAGATTCTATTTGTCGTTCCTTATACAAAAACTAAATATCTTAGATTCTAGATTAGAGTCGTAGATCTAAGTATCTCAGATATTACATATTTTATTTCAAAACCTGATACGTTTTGAATTGCTTTTGGAGCTGCTTCAATAACCATGATGTCTACAGCAAAGATTGCAATATTCACTTTTTGAAGGTAAATAAATTCAAGTGTCAGTTAGCTAGTTTGAAACTCGCACTACTTTGACAAAGTTTTTCGGAAAAATTCACAATCACAAACGCGTAGTAGAGCCAATGTACCACCCCCTAAGGCTTTTTCGCAAATTTGGCTATGACAAAATTAGAATTTGAAAATTTTGCAAACTGCATCTCAAAAGGTAGTTCCAAATCTTGAGCCATCGCTATATAACCATCATTTCTTTATTTTAACTTATTAGAAATGTTAATTAAACAATGTCACTTAAATCTGGCATTGTAAAATTTGTGTAGTCAATGAGCCTTCCTTATAATTCAACCCTCTTACGTGTCCCAGTCCAAACTCACTTTCATTAATTCAGATATTATCACCATCTGACAAGTGTGTAAAATCGACTTATATTGATGTTTTCATCTATTTCTAGTATTTATTCATGGATGGTGAATATTTAAGGTATTTCCGAGGATTTCCATTTATGATTAACCAAATGTGGCACATTGGCTTTACTTTTATTGCATGCGCAATTATTATTTATATCTTTATTAAAGAAGCATTTTTAGTAAGATAGAAAATAGTTTGAAGGAAGCTAACGCGACCAATTGAAAGATGTGATGTTTTTACATACAATAGAGTAATCAAATGTCAAGAAATAAGAATGATTACACTTGATTATTGTAATTTAGTTAGCCGAGTGAAATAAGAAAAGGAGGAAAAACGCAGGTAGTAAAAGTTCTAACCGTTGTAAAAAAATTTCTTTTGATACTCCCAACAAGTTCGACATCGGCTGCAGTCGGTTTATACTTTTGAAAAAGTGAAATTGATGCTCAAAAAAATAAATTATGTTCAACATTTTATACTCCTAGATAGTTAAAGTAATCTAATATTTATGTATTCTTTATTATATGCTGTATTGCGGAATAGCTCTTTCTCATTTCTATATACTTTCTACAGAGAATGCGGGTCGAAAAGCGGAGTATTTAGAGAAAAGATTGGAATACTTGGCTCTTGAAATGGAGAAAAAAGAGATCTTTCATAATAATACATTTATGAGCATAATTATATTTGGCATATTTAGAAAAAAATAACGAGAGACTTTTGTGAGCTCCTATATATTATACTTGTATAGTTTATCAAGGCACAGTATTAAATTATTAGTATTATTATTTATTATGGCTTTCAGCCATATTAAATTTTAGTTTAATAATCTTTCAGTCTCGAATTTAAATGCCGGAGGAAAGTTGTTTCTCTCCTGCTCCAGTGGAATTGGAATGTAGCTCGAAAATTGCGGAATTGTTAGCAGAACGCACTGCATGCGTTGCGCATCATTTTTGAGGGAAAATATAAAACCTGTTCAATTATTTTAGGTTAGATAGCGTTGCAAATATTAACGAGGATACAATGAAAACTTCCAATCTTATATGAGAACCAGTAAGAAAACTGAAAAATAGAAAATTTATAATTCATCTATAAAAAAGAAGTTGGAAAGTAGCGCCCTCTTCACGCGACTTCGGGAACGCAAGTACGCCTTTAAATGTCATGTTTGAATCTTGAATGTTGATCATGGTTCATGCACGCCGCTCACTCTGCAGCTCAGTCGGCTCCGGCGTATTCTGACTGAGCAGTGTGCCAGTCAGTTGCCGCCGTTGCTTTCATTGGAACTGTTGGTGATTCTTGAGGAAAAACATTACAAAAATGTATCTTTGTTTGTAGCAAACTTCAATTTTCTCTTGTCAACAATGCCTCCTACAATACAAAATGGAGCTGCGGACAAGCGGACTGCCACGAGACCCGCAGCTCAGGAGAAAAGGCAATTACACATCGTCCATAACCTCAAGCATTCACATACTATGCTCAAAGTTTATGTTATTCGCTAATTCTGTTTGATGTTGACATTACAGATTGGAACTCATATGCAAAGTTAAATACTGCAATTCACTGCCGGATATTGCCTTTGATCCAAAGTTCATTTCCTATCCCTTCGACACGACTAGATTTATTCAGTACAATCCAACTTCTTTGGAGCGTAATTATAAATACGATGTTCTCACAGAACATGACCTGGGAGTAGAGATTGATTTAATCAATCGAGACACGTACAATGCAGATCCAAATATTCAATTGGATCCTGCAGACGAAAGACTGCTAGAAGAAGATGTTTTAACTCCTCAAGACTCAAAAAGATCTAGGCATCATGCAAGATCTGTGTCTTGGCTTAGGCGTACTGAATATATTTCAACAGAACAGACTCGCTTCCAACCTCAGACTACTTCCGACAAAGTGGAAGCCAAAGTGGGGCATAACATCAAGAAACATTTCAAGGTTAAACATTTGTTGTCATATTTTTCAGTCTTTGACTTTTGGCTCAAAATATTCCTATCCATCACACATTTACAATATTGTGTCAATTTCAGGAAGATACTTTATACATGGACCGTGATTCTCAAATTCGAGCTATCGAGAAAACATTTGAAGATAATAAGAAGCCAATTGAAAAACACTACAGTAAACCAAACGTTACACCTGTAGAAGTTTTACCGATCTTCCCTGACTTCAAGTTGTGGAAATATCCATGTGCTCAAGTTATATTTGATTCCGACCCAGCTCCCAAAGGACTCTCAGTTCCTGCACAGATTGAAGAAATGTCCCAAGCTATGATCAGGTAGATGAAACAAAAGTGTCTCTCTCAAGAAATTAATTCGGTTCATTCAATTTTCTAATACCTTTTTTTTGTTTTTCAGAGGTGTGATGGACGAAAGTGGTGAGCAATTTGTCGCTTACTTCTTACCTTCTGAAGAAACGCTTGAAAAGAGAAAGAGAGATTTCTGTACTGGCATTGATTACGCCGAGGAGGAAGAATACGAATATAAAATGGCTAGGGAATACAATTGGAATGTCAAGAGTAAAGCCTCTAAAGGATACGAGGAGAACTATTTTCTCGTTATACGAGACGATGGAGTGTATTACAATGAACTTGAAACTCGTGTTCGGCTCAATAAACGTCGCCAGAAAAGTGGTCAGCCAGCTAATAATACCAGGCTTGTTGTTCAACATCGTGTTCTCAACGCGAATGAATTTCGCATGCAACGATACAGGGAGAAACAGCTTGAGCCTCCTTGTGAAGACGATGAAGAGGAAGAAGAAGAGGAGGAAGAAGAAACAGATATGCCAAAGCCTGATATCAAGGTTGATGAAAAAGGTTCGTTCAACGAAGATTTTGAATCAATCATAAACGTTAAAAACAATTTTATTAGTGACTCATTCGCTGTTTTAATTTCAGATGGTTCAGATAAAGAAGAAGATGAAGAGAAGGTTAAGGAGTCGGAATCGCGGGCATCATCGCGTGCCTCGTCACGAGCCTCGAGCCAGAAATCTCGTTCAGCATCTCGCTCCAAGTCTCGCTCCAGGTCTGTGTCAAAAGCCCGCTCGATGCGCTCCACGCGCTCAATGCGCTCGAGTCGTTCCGCGAGGAGCCAGACGTCCAGGTCACGCTCCAAGTCGAGCTCCGGCTCAGACTCGGACTCAGGCTCAGGCTCTGGATCAGGTTCAGCTCGGTCGCGCTCCGGTTCGCCAGCCAAGTCCCAGTCCCGATCTCGCTCTGGATCTCCGGCCAAATCTCGGTCCCGTTCTCGCTCCGGCTCTCCCGCCAAATCTCAGTCACGTTCGAGATCTAACTCCCCAGCTAAGTCGCGCTCCAAGTCGAGATCGAAGTCTGGCTCCAGGTCGGCGTCGGGTAGCCCGGCCAGGTCGCGATCTCGTTCCGCCTCAAAATCAAAGTCGAGATCTAGATCTAGGTCCAAGTCGGCATCGGGCAGCGAGGCTGGCAGTGCGACTGCTGGCAGCGCGACTGCTGGCAGTGCAGCTGGCAGTGCAGCTGGCAGTGGCAGCGAAGAAAGTGACAGCGGCAGTGGTAGCGGTAGTGGCAGCCAAAGCGGTTCCGAAAGCGAGTAAAATCGCTGTGCATCCATGTATTCAATGCTGGGGCTAATTCATTATCACTTCTTTGGATTAACATCGTTATCAAAGCATTGTAAAATTTGCGCAACGTATCATAATTATTTCTGTTTATTCCAGGATTAGAGAAATGTATTTTGTAAGGGGGACTTGAATTAATTCTGTTTCAAACGTTCATTGTGTAATTAGTATGTATTTAGTATGTAGTACGTAAAAAAAACTATGAATCTTTTTACTGCAAGCACCCTCAAAAAACATGTAAATATCCGTGCTAAATGACGTAATCAAATATGTAGGTATATATTTGTATTAAATAAATTGTTCAACAATTATTATCAACTGAACGATTTGTAATTTTTTTTAATAAAAAAAATCATCATAAATGAATATGCTCGAATTGACAATAACCAATGAATACATTTTTTTCGTTACAAAAGAAAATAGCTATATTTTCGGTGAAACTTTAAAATCAATCCTCGCCCAAACTGAAGTTTCGTGGATCTCAAAACTACGTTTGTTGATTTGAAAGAATAATTTTCAATTCATACATCAAACGCACAACAATAAATTTCAAAGAACTTTACGAACCAGCCTACCATTCAAATTATCTCTCGCGAGATTGCGAAGATCTCGGGATTTATTGCGTTCGGCATTCAGGACAGTTTTATCGCGTTGCATCTAGCGTTACCTGTACTATAACATATCAATTCCTGAAAACGGCAACGTAGCTCGCGCCGAGCGTCAATCGGTCGATTCTGCAACTCTGTACCGCAGACCGCTGAGAATCCGAAAATCGCACGAGATGAATTACCGATCGTTGTATTTCCTCGCGACCTTACAAACCCGATACTCGGATGGATTTTCAAAAGAAAAATAAAGGAAAACCAGACACCGCGAGCGCGCGCTGCGTGCTTGTGCGCGGGGCGAGAGGGGGGGGGGGAGGCGCCTGTGGCGCGCGCGCGACACGCAGCAGAAGACGCCAGTGCACGGACGAAGCGGAGCAGAGGATGGTCTAATCGAGAGAGAGAGAGCGGTACCGTATAAAGTATATAGTGTGCAGAGTGCACACGTAGTGAATAGTGTGTATACACAGCGGCTGGCGATGTTGGTCGCTCGGGCTTGCGGCCGTCGGCTGGTCCGGCTGAGGGATGCCAGCCCAAGCTCCAGCCGATCGTTCAGCCTCGAGCTGGACGAAGCTCCCCTGCTGGCAACCGTCTCCGCGAGCAGGATGCGACGGAGCTACGACGCGATGCTCGACAAGTGCAAGTGTAAGTATATACCTTTGCGGCCGCAGGGGGGTCCACGTGCACACTTCTCGCTACCTCTCTTTCTCTCTCTCTCTACACATCTTTCGCTCTCTGGCTCTCTCTTTCTCTCTTTTTCTCTCTCTCTCTAGTGATATCGAACGCGGCTAATAGTCGCGCAGCTATATTATACACGTGCGCATGCCTCCGATCCCGCAACAACTGTGTCAGCTACTCGCTCGCTCGCGCTGTGCTCTTGAATATATCTCTCGAGCACAGCTCAATGTCAATCTCCGACACTGCACAGAGCAGCTATTTCTACTCGGCCAATGTCGCTCGTATATACCTTCGTGCTCCCTTGTTTCCTCGAGCTTTTCATTCATCACATCTCAATCTTTCTTTCTCTCTCGCACCAAAAATACAGCTATATTTTGCCACGGACTAGAGACACTATACACCTTCCGGGTGTCACCAATCATGATGGAACTTTGGGTACAAAACTGTTTATACCTAGTCATATTCCGCTCAATGCCTCAATTTTCCCGAGATTGTATTGTTGAATTATTGTTGACTTTGCCAACAGTATATATCCATATTCATGACTTTTTGTAAACACGGATGTACTGGGATTGCATAAATCGAGAAATCATTCACAGAATATCTCCGGGAAATCGTGAAAAATTCAAATCTCCCAAATAAAAGTTTCATCCTGCGATTGGTCTGCCGGAGACCGTGGTGTCCCTTTGTCACCTTGTCAGTCCAGTTGCCTCTCTCTCTCTCTCTCTCTCTCTCTCTCTCTCTCTCTCTCTCTCTCTGTCTCTCTCTCATGATTCATGTACATAGCCATCGATTACTGATCAACAATCACTGCGTGTAATACCTCGCGAACTCTTCCGTAACACTGCCAAATCAAAATAACGCATTCGCGCGAATCGAAGATACGACGCGTTGTTTACGTCTGCTTCGGAGCCGCATATTCGAATGAGTTTCGCAACTTTGGCATGCGGCAAAAAAGAAGCGGCAACGATCAATCGTCCGCTCACTTTGGAGCACTGATCGAATGGCTTACTTCCATAAACGATAGCGCGCGTCATCTGCTATACGTTGGCTACTATATGTACGTAGTGTATGTTGTAGCGATATTGAATGAAAACGCGCGACAATTGACAATTGAACACAAAATAACACACACTTTCAACAATTGTTCTCAAGCTCAAATTGAGAGACAATCTTGTTGGTCAACAGCGAAAAAATTGCCGCAAGACGTGAATCCGAGGGGAGTGTTCGCGTGCAACGAGCTCGACCTGCGGGAGGTCCAGGTGTACGGGTTCGATTACGACTACACACTCGCGTGCTACAAGCCCAGCATGGACTACCTGCTGTACAACTTGGGCCGCGACATGCTCATCAAAAAATATAAGGCAAGTGGCTTAGCCAGCTAAATCGGCTCTCGCCATGCGTATATTTATGTATAAACACATGTATACACTCTGTCCTGAAACGCAAGGCTTGAATAATGACGCGATTGAAATTCGAGTTAAATTAACGAGCGAAGCTGCAGAATCCTTCCTATTGCATGGCACAGAGTAGAGGTTTAATCTCTGTCGAACTCAATTCGAACCATATATATTATAACTTGCTCCAATATGAAAATAGACATTAATGAATGAATGAAGTTCAAAATTTTAATATCCATCTAACATCGATGTCAAAGGGAATATCAAGGCTTAGCTGCACGGCCTAAGTATTATTTTTCGTATGTGAATGCAAAACTCGAGTTAACGTTAAAATTTTCTTGAATCTTATAACAAGATTCTGATTTCGAAAATTGCATTGTAATCAACGTAAAATCAATATATTGAATGATTATGAACTCGACAATACAATCGACATCGATTCAACATATGGATTCAACGTTAATTCAACATCCCCGTTTTCAAACGAAAGTCCGCCCAAAATAAAAATGCAAGAATACAATTGGCCCGTTATCATTGAAATCCGAGTGAATGAAGCTACACGTTGCGAGTTGCAGTACCCGGAGGGCATAGCGGAGCTGGAGTACCGGGACGACTTTGCGGTGCGCGGCCTCCACTACGACATCGAGAAGGGGCTGCTGCTGAAGCTGGACAGCTTCCTTCAGATCCAATTGGGCGCCGTGTACCGAGGCATCCACCCAGTGCCCGACGACGAGGTGCTCAGGCTGTACAAGAACCGCATCATCCCTATCGCCTACGTCGAGGCCCCCTACAAGCACTCGCACGTGAGTCCCCGATGTACACTTGTCTCGCATACTGTTCTTCTCTTTCAACCCGTCACGATTTACTCGTGCGGACGTCAATTTCCCGTGTACCTCGCAATTTTCCACTTGTATTTGGATTATTGTTTTTATCGCCGTCGCAAGCGGACTCGTCCAGAGGATGACGGGGCAACTCATCGATCCGGCTTGCTAGTATCTTTTGCAGGACTTTACTCCTTTTGAGCCAAAACGAAATTTCAATTCAGTCGAGATATGACGCAACAGTGCCGTGTAAGAGCCACCTGTCCAGAGCTTACATCTCGAGAAACCCAAAAATCTTTTTCTCGATTCGTAACATTTTGGATGAAAAAAAAAACAGCGTAAATACTTATTTGCCTTGTCCTGCAAGTCCTAATCCAAGTTTATCCAAACTACCAAGCTCAATATTCCGTCCATTGGATTTCCCAGTTGGGCAATGAATCCGTGGCGTTAACTCGAGTACCTTGTCGGATGCTACGTGAATTATGTCTATATTTATTCGGTCTATTAATACGAAATGATTTATCCCTGTCATGTGTGAGAGCAGGACATTAAAACATCCAGGGTTGTGAGTCGTAGGCCCCCTCGCGCCATGATTGAAAAAGGAAAACACGATAACATTCATTTGAGTCACAATTATGCCCATACTGCTCAAACTATTATCCGTGCAACTCTGTGACTGTCTTTTTGCATGTCTATCGCCCCATTGTTACATGGTGATGCCGATGTTTGAGGAGCTAGAAGGTGAGTCACCTGCACAAACATCCAGTGGGATTTCGAGTTATACTTATAGAATTCATTTTTATCCAGTGTTGTGATAGTGCTTCGTTCGTGCAGTTTTGTTTCAAGCGAAACAAGCTATTATTTTACTATGTTGTCACTAATTTTTTTTTCTTTTTCAGCAATAGTATTAGAAGAAAATCAGTTCATTCTTATATTAAATTCGATGTAATAGTTGAGATAAATGAGCTTTATGAATTAGAATAGTTACGGTCGCGGCGCTAAAATATTTTAATAGATTTTTCCGATTTACTCACATTTCTGCTAACAAAGCTTCGGACTAACAGATTGTAGTCGCGGTTGCTCGTTATATATTGAAGAGTTATGTAATAAAATTTGATGTTTTAGGTGATATCAATTGAAAGATTGAGAGCAAATTGATCGAGTGATCAAGTTTATATGCGTTCAGACGCACGTACGTTCTCTGGAGAATCCCAGAGTATATACGATTTATTCGAGTTTATATTCTTACCAAAAATAATAATTATTTCATTGAATCTCGGAAAAAAATGTAATAAAATTTAGACAAACACGTGTCGATGTAAAGATTCATCGTTACAATTTCGTAAAACCAGAGTAATTCCGTGTAATCACGTGAGATTTATCCAACAAATAAAGCTATAACATATACCTCATAGCGCGTAACAAATGATAAAATTTGCTAATCGGTTGTTAGCAAAAGACTTGTTCTTTAGAAAATTAATTTACATGTGCATGATCGAACTGACATATTAGCTTAGCCTGTGTGAACTATTATTATTGAATCAACATCGATTTTAGTATGGATCTTAATATTAAAGAATTGGGATTCCACAGAAAATCAGTTACAAAACGTGACATTAATTTAATATAAAAAAATTGAGTTGCAAAAGTACCGTTTTGAATGAAAACTAAATTATTTCACGTGAATTTGAACGTCTCTCAAAAGTTTACCTGAAGGGTAACACCCAAGAAATGAAATTGAGCTCTCACACTGTAAGCTTTACACTGCTCTGTCAAAAGCTTTCAGTGCGAAACCGCTGTATTAAACTGAAAAATTAAACTGAAAAATTACTGTAAGAAGATGGATGAATTATTGACTGGATTGCAGTAAATTTTTTGTGCAATATCAAAGTGCAACAAATCTCATATAACTCAATTGAAAATTCACTTTTAAGTATTACGTGAAAAATTCACTGCAGATCCAATCAACCATTCGTCCACCTTCTCACAGTGATTTTTCACCTCAATACAGTGGTTTTTCACTAAGTTTTTATGAGAGTGGACTTTTACTATCTTCTAATTTCTGAAGAGGGAAATAACCACTTTAAAAGTTTCGTATGGAAGCTCGTTCCCACAATTTGAGTGTCATCATCAGTGTAGTAAATTTCTGAAAGAATGTCAAATTTACCTCAAAAATGTTTTATGTTATTTCAAAATGAAAATATTGTATGTTAATTTTGGGATTGATTTTATGTGGAATTAATATAATTATTATTAAAATAAATATTGATTCAGTATTGATACTTCAAACAAAGTATATAAAATTCACAATACGCGTATTTGAAAAGTAATCGAAATTTTATGGCGATTTCAGGATGGCGTACGCCGTACGAAAATGGTCCAGCTGGCCGATCTATTTT
This sequence comes from Aphelinus atriplicis, assembly GCA_020882685.1. Taxonomy (NCBI): domain Eukaryota; kingdom Metazoa; phylum Arthropoda; class Insecta; order Hymenoptera; family Aphelinidae; genus Aphelinus; species Aphelinus atriplicis. The sequence goes on along the minus strand of CM037075.1, from coordinate 15,697,796 downwards.
CGGTACCAGAAATGGGCCTACTTTGCAACGTCACCGAATATTTTCTCCAAAATCACATCGACTACCACCCTGAAATTCTTTTTCGGGACGTTAAGGTATATCAGTTTCGTATTTCAGTTCATATTCAAATCACAATTTTCACGACTTTGTACATACATACCGATAGATGGCTTAAAAATTCAGGTATAGTGTCCTGAAATTTTATAAAAATTTATGTGAAATTTGATTGTTCTTCAGAATTCAGTGCAGAGTTGTCACCCAGTGATGCACAAGCTCGTGGTACAGAACGTGTCGGATTACCTGGAGCAGAACAAGGATCTGGTGAGATTCTTCGATCGGCTAAAGGCGGCAAACAAGAAGATGTTCCTCGTCACTAACAGTCCATTTCACTTCGTGTGAGTGTTGACTCTTGACTTCTACATACACATGTACTTTCTATATTCCTTGTAGTGAAAAATCACTGTATGAAAGCGAACGGTATCAAAATGAAAATCCTTTTCCGGTGTGATTCGAATGAAATTGAATACAGTCAAAATTTCAATGTATGAAAATGAATTAGCCATCCACTTTCATATAGTGGTCATAAAGTTGTTTCTCACCGCAAGGAATTTAGAGGGTATATGGAAGCTTATGCGGCCGCATTGGACTTATTCGCGTTTGTGTGATGAATCGGCAGGGATCGAGGCATGAGGTTCCTGGTTGGCGACACTTGGAAAGAGTACTTCGACGTGGTGATCGTGCAGGCGCGCAAGCCGCGCTTCTTCACGGAGGAGTCACGACCGCTGCGCATCTACGACGAGAAGAACGAGACGCAGCTGTGGGACCGAGTGACGAAGCTGGAGAAGGGCATGATATACCTGGAGGGCACGGTGAAGCAGCTGCAGGACACGACCGGCTGGCGGGGCCACCAGGTGCTCTACTTCGGCGACCACCCCTACAGCGACCTCGCCGACGTCACGCTCGAGCACGGCTGGAGGACCGGCGCCATCATCAAGGAGCTCGCGGTTAGTCCACCCTTTGTTTACTCCTCTAATTCTCCCTTATGCCATCGAAAAACGCTGGCTGGGCGCATGAATGACCGACGATGCTATATCGCGTCGCGTGTTGCAGCACGAGATCGAGACTCTGAACGACCCGAAGTTCAAGGAGGACGCGAACTGGCTGCAGATGCTGACCGCCCTGATCGAGGACCACCAGAACGTGGATGGGCCCGAGGCCGAGGCGATCCTCATCGAGTGGATACGCGAGCGCGACCGGCTGCGCAACGACATAAAGCGCGTCTTCAACCAGCAGTTCGGCTCGGTGTTCCGTACCTACCACAATCCCACGTACTTCTCGCGGCGACTTTTCCGCTTCGCCGACATCTACATGAGCTCCATCACCAACCTCCTCTGCTACTCTGCCAGCCACACGTTCTACCCGCGTCGCGGTGTCATGCCCCATGAGTACACCAGCTACTTCATGTAGTTCTGCGACAAGTTAACCGCCTCCGTCTGCATCCAAGTTCAAATCCACTGTCTTTAGCTAATATTCGAACAAGGCAGGAGATTTTTTTTTTCTTTCTCAGTTTGATTTTAACCATATCTGGGTTGTAAATAAAACGTGTTTGTACGGATTGAAAAGCTGCTTTGAAAAGTAGAATCCATCGATGATTTCCATGCCAAAGATTTGTAATAGTGTTTTTTAATGGACTCGGTTAATGTCGTTTCTCAATGTGAACTTTATGTTCGGGTGTATTTTCTAATTTCATTTCAAACATATCCGTTCTGGCATCATTTTACGAAGAAAAGTTGACGATTATTGTCAAATCAAGACTGGACCAGAATTTTCTTCAGCAAATTTTCCCCTGTATCAGACTGTAGAAAAAAACTTATTTTATCGAGCTCGAATGAAAGTCATTCTGGATTGTTTGAGAAGAGCGTATAAATGCGGCTCATGTAGGTGGGCATTACAGAATCATCGGTTTCATTTTTAAACTGAAGCGATCAAATGTCAAATTTCGACTGCCCCAGAAGATTATTATGAAATAGTTACTATTGATAGAGACAATTATTGTGCGCCTATGTCAAATCATGTTGTGAATCTCGTCCAGTAGATGAGTCCTTCGATTTATTGAAGAAGAGAATATTGAGAATTTTATCGCTATAGATATATATGTATGTTATTCAATACAAGATACTTCTAGAAAATATTTTGAATCAGATCAAACGTCGTTTGACTTGTAAAGTGTATTAACTGCCTTGAATCTAATATTTTATGAGATGTACCAACTTGCCCAAGATATTTTCTAGAAAAATATTATGTATAGTGTTAGCTAGCTTGTTCCATATGATTTGTTTCATCGAGTATAAAATATGACCTCAGTAACTTCATCAATTAAATATATATGTATGTACATATTTTTTCTTAAATCTCTAGATGCAAATGTAACACGTATAATTTAGGCGTAGTCAAGTTGCTGAAGGGTCATTGAAACAGAAACGGTCCCTTATCAGCCTGCATATAAGTGCCATTATTTAAGAGACAATAGTAAGCTGCGTGGAACTTTTTTAATCAAAGATAGACATTTCATAGAATCCAGCATTATTTTTATTCCTTTCAACTTGAAAAACGGATAAAAACACTGAAAGTATCGATGAATTGAATAAAACTATTTCATCGAATATCCAATTGTACTGCGTAACAAAGTGATATGAATTATTTCGAATCGTGTGATTTTTTTTCCACAAAAATAATATGTATATAAATATATTACTAAACAAAATGAGATACATGCTCAAAGAGACATATTAGCAAGATGCGCATGATAGTATTAGCAACATCAATTTTCTGATTGAGATATAATTTCTTAGTAATCATCGATCAAAATTGGTTTATGTTCTCGTCCATGAGTTAGAAGCCTGATAGTACATACCAGTATTATCGGCGGTAAAATGAGCTGTACAATTGTAATAGAATGTGTAAATATAAAGGTCACGTAGCGTGTGAAGTTAATAAAGAAGACTATCATTGTGAATAAGTATTTTTCATAACCTTCACCGGCAAACGTTATACCATGAAAACATTCACGCTTTTCTGACGAATTGACGCGCCAAGCAGCGGCCAAATCAAAGACAGTTCAAATCAATGGAGGTCGCGGTAAATCAAGGAGAAGCGAAAGCTCAAGCAGTGTGAAATATATTAATCGACAGCCGTATTCGCCAGATCGATCCAAACGCAAAGGAAGATGATATCTCGAAGGACAGCAGGAGAAGGACGAGATTCAGCTTGGTGGACGTGAAGGAGATACTGAAGCATAATCGGCTGAAGTCCTGGAGAAATGACGAATGCAAGCAACGGACCAGCGGTTTGTCGGGGAAGTCTCTGGCTTACTCGCCCCACTGCGTAACTACTCTCCTTTCAAATAACGTCGATTCGACTGGTTCTCGGAGACGCGCGGGTGAGACGAACTCTTGGGCAGGTGATGAGCACCGACGAATTCGGACTGGACATGTGCCCGTCGGAGAATAAGGTGGCGCTCAGCCTGTCGATCTCGGACGCGGCGCTCGAGAGCCCGAGCGACCTCGAGGTGGCCGCATTCGCCCTGCTGTTGCGCGACACCTGCAACGCCCTCGAGCTGCTCCGGCGCAGCATCTGCAGCCAGCACGAGGAGCCACAGCCGGCCGCTTCGTGCCGCCGGGTGTTCGCCCCCGCGGCCGACCAATGCGACGATAAGCTCGAGCGCAGCCTCCTCTTCGGCTTCGACGCCGGCTTCCTGCCCGTCGTACCCTCGCAACGCACCAAAATGATGAACGACAGGTTGACTTGAGCCGCACACCTTTGTCGTAATTGGATTAATTGAATATCATTGGAAAAAAATCCTCCCACGTCTGGCTCGCCGCTCATATGGCCAAACTCTGTGCGGTAGGGTTTGAACGTGTCGATTTTCCCCTTCGTTCTGTTGTATTCGGGAGGCCAGATAAATCAATGCATTCGGGATATGTGTAAGAAAATATCAATTCGCCAACATCTCCCGAGGGTCGGAACGTTACAAGCTGTTCTGGTACTCTCTCAAAAGCGTACAGTGAAAAATCACTGTAAGAATGTAGATGAATTATGGACTGTATTGCAGTAAATTTTACATGTAATAAAAGTGGATTTTCACTATACTTCTAGTTTTGATAGAAAGTATGCTTACATGAAATTCGCTATACATTTTCGGTACATGAAGTATAATCCTGCCAATAATTTATCCACCTTCTTACAGTCATTTTTCACTTTAATGCAGCTGTTTTTCACTGTAAGCTTTCAAGAGAGTGGGACTCAAAACCTCTAAAAGATTTATCATGATACACGATCGTCATGACGTGTGACCACCCCTTGACTAGTGAAATCGTGTTTCGAACAGAATTAAATTGAACAATTTTTCCTCCGAAATACGATTTCGCGAAGTGGTGCCGGAATTACGTCGATGCCCGAAATCTAGCCGGACTATTAGAATGTGAAATTTGCGAAATCACGTGCGTATTGAGGATGACCAAAGGGTTTCGAGTACTCTCTTTATTCAAAAATCTTTATTCAAAATTGACAATTTGTCCGATGCCTGGATAGAGATCTGGTCGTGAACGTTTTCCGGGCAGTGGCATGCGACCTCGCACACAGCGGAAGTTACAATCAACTCCGAAGCGAAGTCAACTCGATCATCGAGAACAAAGAGAGAGAGTGCAGCGTCGTGGTGAATTTGAAGATCTGGTCGGATTTGGTGACTACGTTGCGCGAATCGCTGGTAACATTTGAAGAAAAGTTCAAGGCCCAGAAGGAAACAATTTTGGAAGACATCGCTCGGCTATCGGAGGAGATAAGCGTCTCGTTTTGCGCCAACAATGACAAACTAGGTATACCTTGACATATTCGTATAGGCCGCTCGACCGGGAAATCGATTTTATCTTAAAATATCTGCAACTTCGTTAACAAGTAGATTTCTATTAGTATAACACTGGTATACAAGATGCTCTACTGTACTTTTATATATTGAACTCTGAAGATCTATATGCCATCGTACCTGATTTTTGATTCAACGGCAAGACGAATTTTACTGCACATTTTATCTGAAAAACGGGGATATGTCATGCGCGACAATAATAGAAAATATATTACGACATGCGATATCATTTTCGAAGATACAAGCTCTTTAATCTATTTTCTACTGTTATGATTATATTCAAGAATAGTGTTCTCTCATGATATTTATACAATTAAGCAGTATTCTTCTCTTTATCCATTATCAAGCAAAAATTGATTCTTTATGCATTCTATTTCGGAACTCGATACCGTGTAATGAAAAGTTTCTACGGTAATCAATATGATTCGCAACCTCTAAACAGAGATTTTGCGTAGCCTCGAGTTGAGTATGCCTGCATCCGGAGAACTACCTCAATACATTTTACGTAACTTCACCTCGTAGATTATGTAAGAAGGTGGGAAGCATCGAAATTGGAGCAACAGAATCTGCACCAATCGGGCAAAGAGCAGGCGAAACTGGACGAGATCACAGAATTAGAAAATTCTAGGATAACCGATGCTAAAGTATCGTTGGAATTGCAAGCTTTTTGCAAAGCCACCCTCAGAAGGTGTGAGGCTGAAATTTCAGTTTGGTCCAAACGCTATAACAACGAGTTGGAGAGACGCCAACAAGAGTCCAACGATCTTCAGGTTTTCTTGTGCAAACACTTATTTTGAGCTCTAGTTTCTGGATTCACGCTAAAATGTTGACGTGTTTACTTTAGATATTTTTGTCGCTCATGAGAGAATTTCATCTCCGAAAAATATATCGAATCGATTTTATCTCACCACAAAGCATGTTCGTCGCACAATTCATTTGTCCACAAGTTTTATTTTTATTCTATATAGAATTTCTCGAGTCAATATTTCATAAATTTTGTATCTGAAAAAACTGATAGCCTGGATAGATTTATAAAGCTGTTTTTCAAACGAAATGAGTTTGTTTCACCTGCGAAAATTTGCAATGATATCCAATGCCTTTGCAGAATTACGATATCAACCCAGATGAAGATTTTTTTAGTGCATATTTTTTCATGTTTTGAGTATCATTGGCTATGGTTCAAGCCGCTTGATTTATCCAGATATCTCAAAATAAATATTAAAAATGTTCCTATTCTCAATGTCACTCATAGGTCCAAGATGTGAAAATTTTAATAGATATTTTTTGAGATTAATTATATAAGTTTCCAATATCTGATAGTAGCATCTGGAAGTCATTGTGAATGATTGTGTAGGTTTTAAAGATGCACCTGGAAATTGTTTAGTTAATGTACGTTAAAGACTTAATCGTTAATGAAATGGAAGAAGAATTAATGAAATATAGTTTTGAAACGGGAAAACGAGCTTCCGATAAAAGATCTGATAGAATCGATTAATTTTTAAGTCAAAGCAATTGTAATTTTATAATATGCTGTACTGGAACGTAAGGTTTTCAACAGTTTACTACTTTTTTCATAGAAATAATGAATGGAATCTATTTTGAAAATATTTTTTTAGGAAAAAATCGAGAAAATTCAAGAATTTATCGAAGAGTCACGTGAGCTTTATGCAGAACGACAAATCGTGATAGATGAATACATGGCTGAGAAAAAGAAAATACAAGACGAAATTGATTATTGGGAAGATGTGAACACATCGGCAACTAAAATACAAGCTATTTGGAAAGGATACATGGTGCGACATTTCTTGGGACCATACAAATTTCTCGCCAAGAAACCAAAGAAAAAATCAAAGTCTGCCAATAAAGGGAAAAAGAAAAAAAAGTAAACGAATCTTATCATCAGTAGTAGTGGGAATTTGGCTATTCGATTTTTAAATTGAGATACCCCATATTTCGTATAAATAATTGAAATATATATATATATTTTTCAAACAATTGTCGAAATAATTTGATTACAAGTACTATTTACAAACAGCTTACAATAGCTCGCACAAACGCTGCATATACGTGACACGCGCACAGCACTGCCTCAGAAGTCTTTCATTCAGAGTCGTCATCGGGTACCAGTGAGAAGATATTTCATCGCAGAAAAACAATTAACTAAATCATTAATTACAAACAATTTTCTACCTATACCCGATGATTGATTACGCAGTTCCATCATTCAGACGACAGATACACCTTTATCACCAGTCACTCAAATTACGTGGAAGTCTTATAATTGATTCATGTCCTTTTACAGAAGATATTTACAATAATCTTCACACCACTGCCCTTGCTAATCGAAGACGAGCCACATTGATTTCAATCGTGCAAAAAAATGTCTTTCTCATAAAACTAGTTATGCTTCATGAAGCACCAAAAACTAGTAATCCGTCTCTTTGCGTTTCAAATCGAATGATCTTCAAATTTGCAGAAATTCTTATAGTTTAAACGGTAGACATTTTCAAAATTTTGAAGACGACTAAATATTTTTGAATTCCTTCCAAATTGTACTATCAAACTCGGTTGCACAAAAAAGATGTTCTATTTAAACTACAAGAATCTCTTCAATCTAAAGATTCTTTTGCTATATATTAAATATAAATTAACTAACGAATTTTTACGTATCAAGCCACTGGTTATTATCAATTTCTAGAGCATTCATCAAAGATTATGTCAATTTAGCGGGTGGATAAAAAAATGTGTAAATACTGCAATTTCTGTTAATAAAATTACAAGGGAAAGGCACGAAAGAGATCAAAATCTTCAATTGAAATGGAATTTGAACTGGAAGGGCGAGCCACCCTGGAAATGGTGGAACTCTTGGAAGGGATTGAAGCCCTGGTGCTTTCCAGACTCGGGATCAAGTGGATCTTCACCCTGATCGAACTTAGCGCGTTTCTCTTCATTCGTAAGAACCTCCTTGGCTGCTGCAATGTCGATGAATTTTTTCTCTGCACGTTTCTTCTCGTCTGGGTCGGGGAAGTTGTCTGGATGCCACTTTTGCGCAGCTTTTCTATACGCTTTGATAATCTGTTGCTTCTTAGCCGTTCGCGGTACACCGAGAATCTTGTAATAATCACGAGATTCAGAAAGTTTCTGACGCTGTTGGGCCTTTTGAAGTCCCTGTTTCGCTCTTTGATTATTCGAATCAATCTCTAATGCATCCTTATAATCTCGTATGGCTGTAAATATGATGATCAAGTTACTCTTTAGAAATAATCATGAACAAAGGCTTCTCAAAAAATAATGATAATAATACTAGTAATAATGATACTACTAGTTTTTAAACTATTCATCTCTACAACAGTATAATTATCCATCACTGATCATTAATATGCTTGATTTTTAGCAGTTTTCAACTCAATCATCTTAATTATGACAAACATTTCAAATTACAAAAATATTATTTATCCAAGAAAAATAAAACTGGTTTGAATCAATTTGATCCTCATTTTTCAATCTAACGAATTCTACATTTAGGAATCTAATCATTCAGCACTGTAATTTTGTATCCTCTCACACTATGTAAATTCACACTATGCATTTTGAATTTTTGTATTCTCAGACGATAATGTCAGTTGCATACAACTTTAAATATACAATGTGATGTATTTGGATGAAAAAAAAATTCAAGATTGGTGCATATTGTTGGAAAAAAATGTTGTACTCACCATCATCGTACATTTCAGCTTCCAAGTAAGCTTCTGCACTGTCACACAGGGTTTCAGGATCTCGTTGAATTTCCACCGCGGCGCGACAATTTTTCACAGCAAGATCAGCTTCAGAATTGGTAGTGTGACACTTGCAAAGCAATCGCAATGCAGTGAACCTGACATTTTCAACAGATGGTTCATTTTTGAGAACTCGATTAGCATTTTCAATGCATGTTTGTGGATCATTTGATTCTGAAGCAGCTTCTGCATTTTCAATGAATTTAGCTATCTTCTTAATCTTTTTATATAATGGAAAACAATCTTGATGCTCAGGATCTAGCTTCAAACATTCTCTAATTTCTCTGTGAATATATAAAGTGTGTTAATCAAAAGTAAAATTTGCACATTACCATTGTAGTTTAAAAATTAATAATGCTTACTTTAAAGAGTCTTGAACCTGACCAAGTTGATATAACAAATTGGAAAGTTCAAAAAAGCCTTCAGTATTGTCTGAAGTGAGTTTGGTAGTAGATCTCAGATCTGACACTGCACCAGCATAGTCTCCTAACTGCATGTTGCACTTGGCTCTCATTTTTCTAAGATGGGACGTCCACGGACAAATCTCAATGGCGTTAGTGAATTCTACGGCAGCTGACTGATAGTCCCCATGGGCATAATATGATTCTGCAGACTGAATACGTTCACTAGCTAATCTTAGCCTATGAATACCATTAACAGCATCTTCATTATCAGGATACACCATAAGCTAGAGGAAAATGCATCAAGTGAGCTTTGAAAACACTATGAAAAAGGAAAATGATTGAAAAGGAAGGCTAGGAACTCACAACAGTGGTAAAATCTATATGAGCATTTTCGAGGTCACCATGCTTGAGATGAACATTTCCTCTCTGTATCCTAGCAGCAGTGAAGTCAGGCTTGACTTCAAGAACCTTATCAAAGTCTAACAGAGCTTGCTTGGCCTTGCCAAGCGCCAGGTAAACAGTCCCCCTCTTGTAGTAACTTGAGTAATGGTTGGGATCAGCCTCTGCAAGCACAGGAAGGATTAGTGCATACAGATAAGCAGAGCAAAGGGAGCATTTGGAAGACTGGCAACTCACCAACAGCCTCGTGAAAGTATGATAGAGCGTCTTGATACCTGCCGGCAGAAAGGAAGTCTGTGCCGAGCTCGAGGAGTCTGTCGAGGCCCTTCGATGTGGTCGCGCTCACTACAACAACGTTAGAGGTTAGACAACGCTGAGAGGGAGAGAGTCGAGTAAGCGAGGAAGGAGGAAGAGAGATTCGAACCATCGTGACTAAAGTTGAGCAGAACCAGCAGCAGGCCGCAGCGGTACATGGCGATGCTGAGTCAGCTGTAGGGCCGTCCGGGACACATGCACGCGACTCGGTGTCAGTGCAGCGGGCAGCCTAGGGCAGCCGGACCCGACGAAGCAAAACACTACTGTTGACTTGGGGGCAGACTGGCCGTATATCGGAGCACTCGAGCCGCAGCGCCGAGAGGTCGTGGTCCCACGCGATTGGTCCAACGCATTGGCGCATACACGGTACGCTGCGCGCGACCAGCTGGCGATTTACAGCTGGTCTGTTCGCAACTTCCCAAGCCCAACACGTCATAATTCACCGCTGCTCTGCTCAAGACGCTCGTCCACGTCACCCGCAGCCCGCAGCCCGCACTTCAATTTCCCTCGTGTACGCCCATATTCTTCTCGACTTTATTCCGTGATGATTGAGCTCGTGACATTACAAACTACCAACCAATACGGACGATCTATATTTCTTGAAACCACCTGGCCCTGTTGTTTAGCTGTTTCGAAAAATCTTTAGCCGCTAAATTAATCTACATTGCAGGTCAATTCTCTGTGTTAAAATATCACAACTACTGAAGCAACTGTTTCATTGGCAACTATAAATATAGACTTGAATTATGATTTATTTTTGCCTACGGGAAAATTGTAATTTATGCAACTAATAATTGTCTCATTTTTTCATTCTCTCTCTCTCTCTCTTACTTTTTCCACATCTCAAATTCGTTCGCGAAAAAGTCTTTGCCATTTTCAGAAGTTTTGTAAATTTATTTTTTAAAATTAATAAAATAAATCCTGTAACATATTACTTCCGACAGCGCATTACTGTTAAGGATTTAAAAAAAACAATGGAAGCAAAAATTCCTGAAGCTGTTTTAGTTGAGAGACTTTGATATGTCGAATACAGTACTGCAAATCTACAGCGAACCACATTACTAGTCTTTTAAAGGCGAAAGATTTAGATATTACTCAATAAAAATGACTACGAATAACGCTCATGTAGAAGTTCATGACTGCCATATCAGCATTTTATCTGACTGGGTATAACGGATGATAGAGGACTCGGTCTATCTCTGCACTTACTGAAGTTGATTACGAAATACGAACTTCCCCGTGGCGCGTTCGCAAAGTGTTTCGTAATTCCATTCATAATTGTGATGTCAATACAATTACATCATTTAATATGTAACCGATCATATTTTTCTTTCGTCAATTTTTTCGATTTCTTATTGTTTCTCCTTATTAAAAATGTTCTAATTCAGTACATACAAACTAATTTGATGAGGGGTCAAGAATGAAAAGCAGGTTTTTTTCGTGAAAGCCGTAATAGGCATCACTCGACGAGATCCTTTCTCTTTATTTCATTTCCAATATACGTATATACAACGTACAGTGTTTTGCAGATTCACCTAACTTCAAATCCTTCAAACCTTATAAAGTTGTTCTCTGAATTACTCGCGTGTTGTTCAACTAACGTAGAGTGTAATTTTAATTGCTAGTAAAAGACCGACAGAATGGTACGTGGCCCTTCCGTTTAAAAACGCATTCTTTCCCGCCCACTTAAAACCCCTACACAAACCCCCCTTTTTTTTAATCGTTCTTGCAAGAATACAGTTGTTAATTTTCTAGCAGACATCAACTATTTCGTTGATCATTGAACATTTTTCAGCTCACTTTGTGAATAATGGGCTAGCGTGCGAGAAAATTCGTAGCAATTTTTGGGGCTAAAAATATATTAGTCCAAGTAACATATTACAACAGTACTTGAAGAGTCCTTGTTCTAATTATGCAATTTATGAATTTGTAATCTATTATTTGCAATTCAGAATGTTTACATTTCTTTGCCAGTAAAACAAAATTGCCAAGTAAGATGCGTTACAACATCAGCAGTTTGTACGGAACACATTTGCCACTTCGACAACTACCAGTTAATGACTGGATACTTCTACTTCAGATAATATTCATTTTTTGAACAAGGGAACTTCAAATTCAAGTTCCAAATACAAGGACATATTGATTGATAGGTTACAAATAATATTATTCAAATTCCAATAATGTAGTGTAGAATTAATTTATTCAACTCTCCATTCTTTCGTTCTCGCACGCTGCATTGATTTTTGATGTAAAATTTCAACTTTCCAAATGTTTCTTCACTATTTATCAGTGCTCTCTTGCGCATCCTTCAGTATATAATGATTGCAGTCACAGTCAACGTTTTATTTTCCCATCTCTATACATATTTATAATAGAAGTTGATATTCATAGCCCCCAACGGTTTCAACCTCTCATTCAAGTTTTCTCACACACATCACACAGACACACAATTGTTTTTGAATCATCGCGCACAACACATTTAATTGTCTTCAAATCATCCAATTTCACAATTTTCCACATAGAGACATTGTATCCTCTCACTTTTTGTGATACTCAGCCCAGAGGTCATCGAAAAATGTTATTCTTTCCCACTACACACCCTTCTTCTGACGATTTTTTTTGTTGTATTTCGTGCACATGCTGAAGAACGAATCCTTCGATGCATACACTTGGATCCTTATTATGAGACCGTCGACATTATAATCATATAATAACGTGAGACTGCTCGTGTCCGATTTTAAACTCTCTTGGAGGACTAAACGCGAAAACTTAACGGAAACGCGGAAAATAGTTTATAAGTCACGATCATCACATGGCGCAATCGCCTGTAAAGAAACGAGAGACGCGTTTCGTCTATTGTTATTATAGTATTCTACAAGGAGAGAAAATAACACGAAGATTTTGTTAATTATTTTTAGCCCATTTACCTATGCAATACAGGATAATAAATAAAAATGGGATAAAATACGATCGTCCATTCGATTACACACATTTTTAGAGACTTGGTTATAAAACCGATGAGCCGATGTTCATACATATTCACTTTCGCTCGGCGAAATTTGCTTCTGTCCCTATTGATTCATGACTATGAAAAAATACGCACGTGTATATATAATATTTAGTAGAAACGATCGACTGGTTTCTACAAGGTTGTTCACCAACATTACAACTTTCTCTCCTTTTTTTTCTCTAGTGTTCTTCCTTCGTTAATTCATCTATTAATTCGCGATAAAAAAAGAATGTCCTATATATGTACACATGGCGGCGTCTTTAAGCGCTCGAGCCTTTTAATTGAATTAAAAACGAGACGATCTCCTCGCCGATCGAGGCAAGAACGGAGTCCGACTGCGAGGAACGTTTGTGGCGAAAAAAGCGAAAAACTATAATAATAAGAGACTCGTCGCGCGTTGCTGAGGAGCGTTAGAGTTTTATTCTCTTTCATTATTCAAGCTCCTTTTGGCAACGCGAAATTGCAACTAATCATATAATCCTACACATTTTCTCTCGCATTTTCTCGCTTTTACTCTCGCACTTTTGCACTATTATCTCTCTCCGTATCTTCTTTCGTCACTTTTATTATTGGAATATAATTGTGGAAATTTGTACAAAAACAGTCTCGGGACCGAATGTAACCCTTTCTATCGTTTTTCACTCATACTTTAGCTAGATAATAGCACCTTTTGTTACTTCGTGATGGAATTTTACTGAATATTCAGTTTTTCCAGAACATATTTTTGAGAAATGTATAACGAGCGAGCTGCGTTTGTTCTATTAAATTTACAATTTGAAAGGTAGGTTCAATGACAAATCTGACTTTTATAATTCATACAAAAATGAATAATTATCTCTTCAGCTTATCAAAATAACAAAATAATTCAGTGCTTTCATCTCTATCTGAAGATATGCCCGAGACGCTTGCATATCGCAATATTAGATATTAGAACAATCAATTGTTCAAATAACTAATTTAATATAAAAATGAGCTATAAAAATGAAATAAATAATGATCATAATAACCGTGAAGTGAATAATTATGGGTAAATCAAAATATGTAGATATTTTGATATCTGAAACGTTTACTATAGGAGAGAGTTCAAAGCCCTCAAAATTTCTTGGAATTTTGATGTTATAGTTTACCAATTCATATGAGGATATTTTCCATTACTTGACAGCTATATAATAATGTCTAATAATAATGTTCTATATAATAATTGACGTTAGAAATACAATACTCAAACCAAATAAGAAAATACAATGATATTCAATATGTATTTAAATGATTCAATCGATAAAAATATCCAAGAAATTTTGAGAAACAATACAATAAACGCGTCTCACACAAAACTGACACGCAAAAATTTATCCTCCGCCTTTCGTAAAAAAAAAAATCGGCAAAAGGAAAGAAGAATTCGTCGTTTTTCTCCTCGTCGACGAGGACAAATAACAATTATTATTTTTTGCTCAATCGCACACCAGCTCACTTGGTCCACGAACGGGCCGCGACCCGCGCACACTTATATTCTCTTGTCAACTCTCCCGATTTTTCAATCTTGCATTTGCAAATTTTCGTTTGTACTCTCATTTTCTGTTCTCTTGATAAGAGAAATCGTCGACGCGGTCTTGTATAGCTCATATGAGCACGAGAGAGAAAGACCAGAGAGAGGGATCAGTCTTTTTAGATAGAGTAAATCTTATATTTCCTCGCTTTCATTTCAATAATCTTATGTATCAATTAGGAATACTAAAATACACTGAGCATCTCGAGTGTAAGCACAAAACTGCACTATAGGCATACCAAAATTTATTCAAAAGCTCTGCAAAGACTAGTACATATCACTTATATAATAATACCGGTCTCACAGAGATATTTGCATTGTTTCTCTTTATATAGTAGAACGAATTTGCTGTATGATTCAATGTTACTTACAAAATTTACTTAAAATTTAAAACTAATTTTCATTGGTTTCAGAGCTTATATATGCCTTTCAGTTTTTATAAAGCAAATATTAACTTTGCTCTCACAACGCTCAAACAGAACAACATAAATAATATGAGAGGAGATTTTCCATTATTAAATTTTCTCATCTGGTTACCGTTGACCTTATTCACAACATACTACAAATTAACCAAGCAACTTGTTCAAAGCTTCATCCTGAACAATGCAGTGTCTTCAATTACGGTCCCTCGCTCTTTTTCTCTCCCTCTCTTGTTTTCCTATAGAATTTTCTATCCTTTTCGAAATCGCCTCGTGTAATAAACGTTCGGCCCTCCCTATTGAGATATCGGACAGCACAACGCAGTTTATACGTGATTATTTTCATCAAACATTCTATTACTTCTATTCCATTAAAAATTTTCCTCAAAATTATGTTATTCACTTTAATAAAGAACGACTCGGTTGCTTTACCTTTTATATCCGTACATCGCTCACACGAAGAGAGACATTTTTCGTTTGTTGGAGTAGCAGTTCTAAAGATTTTGCCTCTTTTCAAACAGTCTATTATTGATTTTCTACATTCCTTGTCAATTATTCTTCAACTTCTCGTCTCCCTTCGAAAAGTCGATTAAAAATATGTTACGAATGTTACAATGTCGTTCATTATCACAGTAATATTTCATTTTGTCATTTAATTACTTTAACGGTACGTTAACTTTATGGTTATCTTTAAAGTTATTTGTAATATGTATAGTGCACGTTTCACTGTGCATTTTTTTATATTCAATTAAAGTTACAAAAATTGTAATGCGAATGCTCGACGGCTTCACACGGAGTTATTCAATCTTCTCACTGGCATCGTGCCGCAAGAAAAAAATGTTTATGGATCGCGCGTTATTCATTCGTTCACTCTCACTGGATTCACATTCGCAAGGCATCACATTTTCACTCTTGCTGTATTTTAATCGTCTTCCCCTTCCCTTGCTTCTAAGCTGCTCCTGTAACTGCAACCTTTGTTATTTTTCTTATTTACTTTTTGCCCACTACAATAATTTGCGCTTTTATGTAAAGAACAGAATAAAAAGTTATGTTCCACTTTGGACACATCTTTTTGTTTTCATGTTTCTTCTTAGACATGTCTGCCAGCACGTTTGTAATGGAGACGAATTCGGAAAATACCCTCGATTAATCGATTTGTAATCCTTTCATTTAAGTAATTTCCTTCTTCCTCTTTTACAAACTTTGTAATCGAAGTCGGATTCTCAAGGCTTACATGAAAAACCGATGTCGAATTCAATATTGATACACACACATATTAACGTGTGTACGGTAATGTACCGTTTGCGGAACTAAATGATAATAATGTTATTAAATACAATAGTAATAGAAAATATTAAAAGTAATGAAAATAGAGGGCCCCGAAGAAATAATCTTCTCGCACCTCTCTCTGAATGTCCAAATTTACCATATTGGCTATCTTCTTTCTTTTTACGAAGGCGCGCAAGCATATCATATTTTTCTCAAGTCTCATGTTTTCCGATTTCCACAAAGATATCAACATGATTCGTCGAATAAATTTTACGCTCATGTTATGTCTTCCTTGTCCTTTTTGTTCTCTATCTCCTATGTTTAGGGACGGCAATGGACAAAAGTACCACTTGTCGATTTAAATTACCTTAATGACAGAAAGAATAATTAATTTACTGTTTCATGTAATGTACGATAGCTTGAAACCGAACAACAATTTTGATATGATCAGAAAAAGTCACAAGAGAGCCATATTTGTATAACGATTGATCACCTCGATACGAGTATTATTCGATTCTGAAATTCCGTCTTCGCCAACTCCAACTTTCCAACTAAATGAAATTAACATCCTTTTTCATATTAGAAAGTTGAGTACTGACGTCAAGTTCTAGTTATCAAGTAAGGTATTTCTATTCACGCATGCTTTTACGGCGCAACGAGACGTTGTTACTTGTTATAAAGAAGTACAGATCCTCATTTTCACACAAACAAGAATAAAACGCTTCATTGATGCTACCCCACGTTATTTTACTCCGTCATTGCTTTACGGTTTATATTCTCGCTTACCGTGGAATCCTAAGCATCTATATTTCTGTTTTACTGCCTCATTTTCACTAACAGTGTGTACTGGCAGTCTAAACAATCGATACTAAATGCGAATGTCTCGGGATTTTCGCCTACTATGCGCGCATATGCACTGTATACCTGAATATGTATGTTCGTGTATCGATGTGTATGAATCTTCACGTATCGATGTGAATTGTAATTTCGTGTCTTCATTTCAACGCACTAGCGCACGTCCACTTGAATTTTCTGTATTCCGTAGTTTTTGTGTTGCCTCGCGTGACTTTCTTACATTTAGTTGAATTTGCATGTAATAAGATTAATATTGATAGGTGATGACGACGATGCGTTTTTGTTCATTTAATGGTGGTTAGCCCACCAGTCAACACCATTACTGCCACTACCATTGTTACTGTTCGAAGAACTGAAGTTGCCGCCGTAGCCGCCACCACCTCCATAACTTCCTACAATCATAAAAAAAAAACAATGAATTCAAGACAATTGGAATAAAATTAGACAATTCCATTTAGGTGAACTAAACATTTACGTACCTCCATAACCTGCTCTAGGGGGCATGGCACCACGTCCAGGAGGTCCTCCACCACCACCACTTGATTGACGGTAATCTTTTGCACCGAAACCACCAGCGAAGCGTCCCTTAGAAGTGGGGCGTCTGCTGCCGGGACCTCCGTGTCTCGCATCTGAGTACATGTTATCCAGCCACTGCGGAACTTCTTGATTAGCTTCGGCAAGGAGAGACACCAAGTCACGGGTTAGATTCACGTTCTTGCTATTGAAAAAAGATGTTGCAACTCCTAGAATGATTAAGATTGTTGATGAGTATAATGTTCCTTTAACTCTTAGATATCGGGTAGAAATTGAGAATATATTTACCGAGATTCCCCATACGACCAGTACGACCGATACGATGAACGTATTCTTCGACATCGGTAGGAAGGTCAAAATTGATGACGTGTCTAACGTGAGGAATATCCAGACCTCGAGCTGCTACAGCAGTAGCCACCAAAATTGGCGTGCGTGCATTACGGAAGCTACGCAGCGCATCTTCGCGCTCGTTCTGAGATCTATCACCATGGATGCTTGTCACGGGATACCTGTGATTGAACAGAAACTCTTCAAGCATGTCAGCTCCCTTTTTGGTCTCTACAAAAACGAGCGTTAGCGGAGCAGCCTCTGGAAAATAAATTTAACCGTTACTATACGAGTAACCAAGAATCCAACGGAAAATTATTGTTCAATTATATATCAACTCAGCCAACCTGGATCATTGAAATCATCATTTTGAAGTATATCGAGGAGGTAGGATCGCTTTTCATGGTCCTCTATCCACATAATTTTCTGGGTAATATTTTCAGAAGTTGAACCAACTCTGCCAACAGCCAAGAATATATAATTACTCAAGAAATCTCTTGCAAGCATCTGAATCTCTTTAGGGAACGTCGCGGAAAACATGAGAGTTTGTCTCTCTCCAGTTTTAGGCATATTGTCTTGCTCGACAATACGACGAATTTGAGGCTCGAAACCCATGTCAAGCATACGATCAGCTTCATCTAGAACTAAATATCTGTAACACACAATATAATTTCCAGCTTATCAATCCGATCACGTATACTTTACCCATGTGCTATTCCACATCAAGTATACTTCGATTCATGAAAAAAGATAAGTACTAACCGGCAGTTATTCAAGCCGATTTTGCCTCTGCCCAACATATCGACCAGCCGACCGGGTGTAGCGACCAAGAGGTGGCAACCACGATCAAGTTCACGCATCTGTTCGACAATACTGGAACCTCCGTAAACGACAGCAGGACGCATTCTTGATCTATAGGCAAACTTCCGCGCCTCTTCATAGATCTGCGTTGCAAGCTCACGGGTTGGTGCCAGCACCAAACCCAGCGGGAACTGCTTGCGACGGCCCGACGAATGCGGCGGTGGAGGAATGTTACCAGTCTCGTAAATCTGATTCAGTATCGGTACAAGGAAGGCAGCAGTCTTTCCTGAGCCAGTTTGCGCGCAAGCCATTACGTCGCGACGTGCAATAATAATTGGAATTGCGTACTTTTGAACGGGAGTAGGCTTGTCATAGCCAGCGAGATTAATACTATTCACGATAATCTCCGTCAACTTAACCTCATCAAACTATTTTCATACAGAAAAAATATAAAATTATTGTCATAAACTTCCACACTGAATATCAAATACCAAGCAAATATTGAATATACTAACGGATGTAATGTGATCTGGGATGTTGTCACCAGATGCCTCAACCGGGATATCCTCATATTTGCTGAAGTTAATTCCTGTGCTCCTTTCGCCAAAAAGTTCCAACTCGACCCTCTCGTCCCTAGCGGTTGGCACAGTCCAATCGATGTCTTTGCCACCTCTTCTATCGTCGTCCTTCCATCTCCCACCTGATCCATTTTCTTTTTTGATTTTAAGTCATAGATAATCAGCTTAATTAATAATCAAATTATTGAAACAAGCGCGAGATAACCACTAGCTGGATCGTTACTGTTCGAAAATCAATAAACCATCACACTAGACAAGTATTCACAAGAAAATCAGCCCTCCGACTGTGCGAACCGAGAATCGCAAAGTAGTTCTATGATGTGTTGGACGTTCTACTGGCTAGATATCATTTGAAACTGGTCTTTCCAGGTCACTGAATACGAATTTCCGTAACAGAATTTGGGAACTGAAAATGACTAATCTAATATAATGATTGAAAATTTGAGTAATCTAATGAGGTTTTTCTATGACATCAATTGACGTCATGCAGACAAAGGGTTTAAAACGATAGATAGTCGATGATAAAATCCCAATTCTAATCTAACTAATGGGTCTCATTGTCTAGATAACAGTAAGATAACAATAACCAACCTCCTCCCATGCGTTCGTTACGCACTGGCTCCTGCCAGCGATCGTTGGTGCGTGGTGGATCTCCACCACTTGACGACCATCTGTCATTGCGATCGTTTCTCTCGTAGCGGAAGTCCCGACCATTTTCTTGACGTCTGTTGCGTCCACCGAAGTTACCAAAGTCGACGTCGTTGGGTCGACTGCGGTAGCCACCACCTCCACCACCGCTGCCGCCACCACCAGCGCCACCGCCAGCGCCGCCGCCGCCGCTACCGCTGCTACCACCACCACCGCCGAAACTTCTCCGGTCGCGATCGCGATCAGGGAAACGCGATGATTGCGAAGATGGCGCTTCTGAGAACGAGTCTGTGACAATTCAACAATTCTTAGTTAATTCATACCCACTTCAAACTTTAATCCATCAGTAATAATTACGTTTCCTAGTAACTGTGACGTTAGAACACTGGGAAAAGAGTCTATTGATGGAGCATATTTCCCAAATCAAATAACGTTCTTCTATCTTCCATGGTTATGATTTCCAATAAAATATAATCATCATCTTGGAACTTTATCAAGCACATGGTCAATTAGATGAGAAATAAGAACTTGAAATATTTTTTAATCAAATCTTCTAATGATCTTTCAGAACCAATATAAGCTCTGATTCAATAATTATATTGAAAAACGTGAATTATTCAGAAAGTTATGTTGAAAAATTCAACGAATAGAAAATAGTTCAATATAAAAAATTCTTATTTATTTTGAATGTTATCTCTAAACAGGGTAGTAAATAGAATAAAAAAATTGTAGTACCAGATGCGTGATCAAAGTCACTTCCAGACTTGTTTCGAAGATGGGGTGGAACGTAGCGACCCCCACCGGAGTGGGAATCCTGCAAGTCCAGACCAGCTAACTGTGGGATAAGAGAAAATAAGTCTTGTTTATTATTCAATTGATATTTATATACATATATGTATAGCAGAGATGAGAAATCACTAGTACAGTACGACTTCCATAATTTTTCGATGTCTTCCAAAGTGACTAGCAAGTTGTACACAAGTAATTCAGGGGGGTACTCAATCCAAGCGTATGAAAGTAGGGAAAAAATGTTGATCACGTCGGCATCTGTTCAACACGCGTTATCCAGAGTGATTTCGTAACATAACGCCAGAGGTGAATATATGAGAGCTAGACGTCGGGCGTCCGAGACGTGAGAAGGGGTAAAGTCCCGGTGTATCGCGATTCGAGATGCATTTATCAGCTGTTCAGAGCAAGTACTCAGAGAAAGGAGAACATCAGAGGCGGCCATTGGTTGTAACGAGAGACACGTGTGAGTCATCAGCGCAATCGAAATGTTGGAAAATGCCCGTCTGACGTAGCTCGTGCACGACGAACGCACGCAAAGCTATACCTATACACATAATATTACTTCGTATCGTTACAGAAAGAATATAGATATATGGGGATGCGCCACGTGGGCTGCTCGTGCGATTATCAATGCTCGTAACCTGAATTCAACGTAGAGCCGTGGGTTTGCCATGAGATTTCGCGATCGCACGCATCACGTAAGTGTGTCAGAGAGCAGGATTGCAACAGAACCAAGCGGCTTTGAGTTTTCCAACTGAATAATAGTCGTCTCGATTTCGCGCTGAGCTCTCGCCAATCTAACGAGAACTCGATGACACGTGTAAAAATTGCGAGACGTGGGCGTACTCACTTGCTGCTCTAGACCTGATCCATTCTGGTTGTCTGCATTACTCATATTACTCCGGCTCGGTGCTTTGTTTTGTCAGCGCTGTCCTGCGAGTCTGCTCTACTGTTCAGCGATGAGACAAAAAAATTAACGTACTCCGTCGGGATAGAAGTTGTCGGTCGGGGGTCCGCACGACGACTGACTCTTCTCGAACTTGGGCAATTGATTCTGCAAAAAAAGAGAGAACGGAATGAAGACGGCTGCTGGTGCTGGTGCTGCTGCTGGTGCTGCTGGTGGTGGGAGGGGAAAATTCCAAGTGGAAAGGTCAGGCCGTGCGTGGGGACGCGTGCGTGCTGGCGCTGCCGTGGTCGGGGCATAGAGGCCAGGTGCATACCCGGGGAGGCTCGCCAGGGGCGGGCAACGTCGCGAGTCGTCGCGACGGGCTGGTCAGCGGACAAAAAGAGCGCAACGGCACGCGAGCGTCCGGACAGGCCCGTCGAGCGAGTCGCCCAGAGCGAGCTGCTCGGCACATGCATCGCTCGTACAAAAAGAGCAAGATGGCCGCGCGTCAGCTTCCGCCCGCCCCGAGTGCAGCCCGTGGCCCGAACGATGACGCGCGATGCCCCCCGCGCGCCTCCGCCGTCTCCACGCACGCCACAGCTCAACGGCTCGGGCTCGCGAGGCCGCGCTCGTCGCGTTCGGGCCCTCGGCAGCCACTCCCTCGAGCGTCCCGGGTCCCGGTCACCCCTGGCCGCTGCCCCCGAACGGCCTCGTACATGCTACGAGACTCCCGTGGCCACCCGATTCCGAAGCGCTAATCATTTATGGTAAAATCAGTGCACGCACCGGGGTGTGTAAATGACAATGACGCTGCTGCTCTTGATGCTTTTTGCTCGGCTTGTTGCCGTATTCGGCGACCACAAAGAACAAACGCGCACAACAACTTAGCTCCTGCCTACTACCGCCTCGCAGGCTCACTGCCAAGTGCCACGAGAGTGCACGAGTGTCGGGAGCACCGCGCCACCACCATCAGCTGCCTGGCGGCCCTGGCGCTGCTGCGCGCGCCGCCCGTTTCGCAGATCAGATCACTCCGACAAAACGAACGCGCGCGCATATTCCATTTTTTTCTCGATCGTTCCGACAACGCGTTCTTCCCGTTTTGCCTAAGCGCTTTCAGTCAGCTAAACGTTTCCTCATTGTTTTACGTTAATACTCGGCGTGGATGCGAAGATAATCATGTTCGAATGATCAATAGCTGTCAATTTTACGTTGCGTTTTTTACACCGTCAACGAATACTTACCTTTCCTCAATTTCCTTTGAAAATAATCAAATCATCCAAGACGTCGCGGTATCGAGACATGATGCATTATGAGATTACAGGATTGAAATTTCAAATAAAAAAGCAGTTCTATTCGATTTTTTTCATTTTTCAAAATTTTTATTATAATAAACACCAAGAAAAAATTAGCGTTTAATCTAATCCTCCTTCTTGGCATCGGTCTTGCCTCCTCTGATTCTTCCGGTTCTCCTGGCAGCGATGAGACCGATCTTGCGACCAGCGCTGGTGCCTCTCTTGACAGTCGACGCCTTACCAATATGTTGATGGTTACCACCTCCGTGAGGATGCTCAACGGGGTTCATAGCAACACCACGAACCTGAAATTGATCAATAATTTTTTTAATACATTCACTTTGCCATGCTCATTGAATTTATGATTGGTTGCAGCTGTTATCTCAGTACAAAATGTTTTCCGCCAAAAAAGATTCGGTTTTCAAATGTCTTAAACCATCATTGATATTTTTAACAACTTGTATGATCAAAATCATATGAATAAAATTGTATAAATTACCTTTGGCCAGCAGTTCCTCTTGACCTTGAATTTGTGGTAGGCACGTCCAGCCTTCAGGATGGGTTTGTCAATACGACCACCACCAGCAACGATTCCAACCATACCTCTGTTGGCAGATGGAATGACTTTCTTAGCTCCAGATGGAAGCTTTACTCTGGTCTTCTTTGTGTCAGGGTTGTGGGCGATGACTGTGGCATACAATCCAGATGCTCTAGCCAATCGGCCTCTGTCACCAGTCTTCTCCTCCAGATTACACACAATGGTACCCTCAGGCATTTGACCGACTGGCATGACATTACCAATGTGAAGATTAGCTGAAAAAAATTATTCACAATGAGTACACACCTCTTTATCCACATCTTCTTTGTAGGAATAATATGAAGTTTATAATATCTAGATTTTCAACAAAATAAATGGAGAACATGCAATGCATCTAATATTGTCAAAAAATGTCAGTATTTAGTATCAAGATATCCGATTAGATATATTTCAAGATAAAAAAATTTCCAAAACCCAATGATAGAAACATTGAAAAAAATCGTAATCGGTTACATTTTTTTTTCAATTCAAACTTGGATGTAATGAGAATAATTTTGTTCAATGGTAACTGTAACGTTTGAACACTGGGAAAGAAGCTTATAGATGTAACTTATTTCCCAAATCAAAAAACGTTTTTCATCTTCCATGGTCATGATTTCCAAAAAAAAGTTGTTGATCATCTCGGAACTTGAATAGACACATGGGGAATGAAATGAGACATAAGAAATTGAAAAAATTGTGATTTTTTTGTCTGATTTGGTAACATTTCATGGTAAAATATATTTAAAATCAAATCCTACAGAAGTTGAAAGAAGTTGCAAGAAAACATATTTGGTTACCTTTCTTTCCACAGTACAAGAACTGTCCAGTGTACATGCCTTCAGGGGCAATGAACAGCTCCTTGCGCGTCTTGAACTTGTACGGGTCTCTGAAGTGGACCCATGCTAAGGGTGCACCTCTACCAGGGTCGTGGATGATTTCCTGTAAATCATCAAGGTAAACATCAGTATCTAGTCAATAAAACTGTATTCTTCCCTAACACCATTGCCTGGTACTTTATCAAATGAAATATGATGCACCAGGAATGAAATTTTGGTATATACTTAGTACTTAATGAGAAAATAATTATCAAACGATAATGAATTGAAAGTCAATCTAATCAGTTTGAGTACTTCTCACTTGACACAAGAATATGAAGATGAATCCTTATGATCCCAAGAAATCAAAAATGAGTTTCTACTTTATATGGAGCCAAAATCATGAGACTAAGGGGTGAAGATTAACGTATTTAGAAGTGGAATGAAAATAGACACTGATTAACAGTTTGATCAACAGAAGCAGGTGCTCAACCAAAACGTGAGAAAATCTCATTAATACCCTTCAAAACTACAAAATTCAAATAATTATATGAACGAATGGAGAAACATACCTTGACGACACCCTTGATGTATCCATGCCTCTCGGAGTAATCGAGAGATCGGAGTTTCGGTGCTCCCTTCCTCCTCTTGGTGTGGGAGCGGAACACAGATCCAGCTCCCTTACGCTGTGCGCGAATTACTCGACCCATGGCTCAGTTTCTGAAATTGAACAACACACAAATGAGCCAACGACCAGCAACAACAATAGTGTCGTCGCGAAAAACCGTAGCACCGCTCGCCCAGCCGAGCGACATAACCTCGCGACACGACTTCGGCCAGCCGAATTTTGGATCGAGTCGGGGAAAATTAAAAAAATACTGCCATTCCCGGTCGGAATGGACACGGGAAAATCGTCGAGGGTTGATTGTCAAGGAGATGTCGCTGAGCTGGGGATGATAATTACGGATTTTCGCGTGGAAAATCGAGCGAAGAAACACACCGTACGAGCCACGACTAAGCAGAGACAGAGCAGGGGCAAATCGTGGCCAGGCTACACTTCTGCTAGGGACACTGTATACTCTCGAGACATTTCTTTCTCTCCGTTGGCTACACTGTGCCGCCAAAATTTCAACTCGTCTAGCCCCTGAAATGGTTTGAGTATTTCTGGGGATACACAATCACACAAATTTTCCGTATTACAGCTATATAACTATTTCCATGGTTATATAGCAATTTTTCTACATACGACAAGGGCGTCTGCAATGGAGAAGAGAAATATTTTTCTCATCGTAGAAGTACGACCCTACTCCCTTTAACGGCTATTATTACAAATCAGATGTAATATTCGTGATGTGTATTAATTCGAGTGTAATGTTAAACGATACGACGTTAAGCGAAAACTGAGCTTACATATATGTCTTTGAAATTTCATGACTCTATAGGGATAATAGAATCGACCAGTCGCATCAGACTACTCAATGATGTAGGGTGCAGTTTCAGATCACTCATCAATTCAACGTCGACTCTTGCAGTACCTAATACTTGGTACACCCGTTTTAAAAAGACTAAGACTCGTTACTTTTAAACAAAACAAAATCATTCACTGTAGCCAATGCAGGTGCATAACTTTTATACAAGGAAATAGCCCGAGACATGAAATTGAAATATTCGACCTGATTTGCGATATTTCAGTGCTATTTTTTCCTCCAATAAATTTAGTTTGTATGATTTTTACGTTTAATTTTCATCTTAACGTAAAAGTCACACCAACAGATTCCCAGACTAAGCTGGTAATACATCCATTTCCCCATGCGTACCGCCTCTTCACATTCTTGTACAACATTATCCCGTAATATTAATGTATGTACAAAAAATTTTTTTGGAAAAAAACCACTTCAAGATTATAGTAGTTCATTTTCAATATCTATTACAATTTGACGAATAAAAATACTAGTGGATAAAACCATCACTTGCCAAATTTCTTTATTAACAACGTTTCGGGGACGTTCTTGTATGTACTTCCCTTCAAGCTATATACAAAATGAATTATTGAGGGGGCCAGACCGACGAAACATTGCTAATGAAGCATATTGAACTTTAAAATTTGGCAAGTGGTTAATCAATTTATCCCGTGGTAGTTTACCTCAAATACTCAAATTTGATGCCCCAAAAATGTTTAAGGGTTTTTCTCCCATGTACTTATGTGTATGTCCATCATACGTTTCCTATAAGTGTCTGTTATTTGTCTGTTAAGTTCCAGGGAAACTATCGTCATTTTAGAGTAATACTTACGCTTTATACATTTCCGAGAAGCAGTCGAAAAATTGTTCACTTGAAGAAATGCAAGAAGAATGCACAAAACGAGTATTCAAACAGAAGATTCCAAGCAGAAGATTTTCTAATGATCTGAATTTCCATTGCCCCATGCATACGTATACTGTAGAGAATAATCGCGACAAGGGGAACTTTTTCGAAGAGTAACTTCATGTATTACAGCTTCAGTGTGCGAGTCATATATCGCTAGGCAAGATGTGCGGTTATCATGTAAGCTCAATTATTAATACATCCATTTTGTGATTACTTTGACGATACGACTAATAGACGGCTTTATCGCTATATCAGCAAACCCACGACTTATTTCGTCAATCTCTCTTATCGCGTCTCGTTTCTAGCGTAATTAGTTACATAAATTAGCGAGCTCTCGCAGCTACCGAAATTCCCAACTGTGTGACAAAGTCAGTTGCCCAACATCCGCACAAGTGCACGTAATCGAGCTCGACGACACGTGCGATTGACTCCGAATCGCATTTTGAGGCAAATCCGTCCGTATAGTATATACCGGCACTCGGGAACATCATTACAATTGCGCGGTGCATATGCCAACGTATGTATGAGCAATCAAACGACGAGCGGGCTCGTGTAGCAGCTGATCTATCGGCCGCAAGCGTTTTGGACAAGCTGTCGCGCAGGGTTCGGTTAGGGCGTATCATATATATACATATTGCTCGAGTGCGTGCGCGCGGGTATAAGCCGCCGGCTCGCCAACCGGCTGTATATATAGGTATATGTTTACCCGTACAGCTGGGATCCCGGCGTGCTGTGTTATCAGTCGTGGTCTGCTCCTTTCCGGGATAGCGAGCGTCAAATCGCGGTGCGCACAATACAATCACGATGCGTCGGTTCGATTTCTTATCTGAGCTCTTGCCTCGCCACGTATATATCAACTGACCCGTCAATTTTGGTCCAAGTCACGAAAAAGCGTCTAAATAACGCAGTATTCGATAGGCGCGCGACGTCACGTGGATTTCTTTCTTCTTCAATAGCACAACTCACGAGTCGGATGTCAACACGCATCTTCCGAGCTGAACGTCACTTCTCGTGATCTATCACACTCGAGCTCCAAGTTCGAGTCCCTCGCGCACATACTTATAGCGTACGACAGTAGCACTTGCCAGAAGCTCCGTCGCGGCTATACCCGTTTGCCGCCAGAGTCATGACTAAAGGTAAGCTCCTTCGCTATTATATATTTTTCGGGGCAACGCATGTATAACATTATTGTTGAATATCGCTCGTTCGTGTGTTGCGCTAAATGTGTGAAGCTCCTGAGACTATACTGGAAAACCGCTTTGCGGGGAATATATACCGTGATTGAATTTCACATTCCATCGGGTGAATTTTTATACTCTTCATAGATTTGATCCAATGGGAATGTATATAACAAATCCGAAAGCAGATGGTGCGATGAGTATATCGATTTTAACTTATGCGCGGATAATTGAATATGGGCCGGCGAGTTATTGCACGCGGCTCAAACGCTGTGCGGCGGCTCCATTGCTTGTTAATTTAATGGGCGGTTTGATACAAATTGAATGACGCGGTAATTGTGCCGATTGAAACAATGATCCCATTACGCGTAATAAATGCCCTTGGACGATGCGACATTGCTCGAGGGCCTCTAGGGTCACTATACACGTGCGGTTTGAATCGTGAAGCCGCTTGATAGAGTTGATCTGTGAAACTATATACCCCAGGGGACAGCCTTCCGTTTCTGCTAATGCAACTGAAATGGGAGTCGATATGCGGTACACCTATCGGACATTCGATTTTGAAAAATTGACCTCACCGATTCGATTGGCTTCTCCTGTACGTGGTTGATGGAGTGGTACAGTACTATTTTTGACTTTTTAATTTCTCGACATAGAAATCGCAATTCGCGAGATAAATGATCATGTAATGATAGGAGAAGTACAGTAGCGGGAATGTATCAGTGCCAACAAGCCAACAAATCTTTTCGTGATTAAATCAGTCAAGGGCGTTCTAACGGCAGAAACTAGGCGATAGAATCTGGATTCGTGACATTTAATTACAATCTCTCGCGGGTTGTAAAGATAATGACACTTTGCGCAGTAAATTATTCTATCTTCCGAATCTAAAATCTCGACGCCGCGGCGCCTCGTTTAGGAAAATCCTCAAGAATATATACATTTACTCCTGATTTCATCCGACAAAACGGCTGATTGAATAAGATCATCCCAGAGCGAAACCTGCCCAGATATAACCGGTCGGCCAATATACAATACATGTGCAGAGCGGTGTGTGTAAATTTTCAGGCAAAGAATGCATCTCGTGCCGGGACGTCCTGTGGCTGTTGGTCTTCTGGGGCTTCGGGGTCAACTACATGCTGAGGAACAATTTGAATCTGGCCATCGTCGCGATAGTAGTGCCTCGCGAGCACTCGGCCGCCGACTTCGAGTGCAAGCGAGGCTCCGAGCTTACAAGCTCCAACCACTCTATTCGCGATTCCATAGCGAGACCAACGTCCATTACGCCCACGTCTAAAATGGTATAACTGCTGCAGTGAATGACTTTTATTATTTCCCGAAGGAGAACTCCCCGATGCGAAAGAATCACTTAGACTTACATTGGGTTCAGTGATTTGCTCTGATGATTGTTAATCATTGGTGTAAATCGTATAATATTGAAACCAAAAACATCTTGGCTCCAAGATCGAGTGATTATCCGATGTAAAACTGAAAAAATGTTATGCTGAATCCACACTTATTATTATGTTGATTTCCCTGAAGAAACTAAAGTCGTTTTAACAATTTAGATGAGAAAGTTATTCCGACTTTCCAAAATGTAGAAACTTCATGTCAATTTCTGTAGTTTTAACTTAATTACTGGTTGGTATTCAACTTTCAGTTGAATATTATATATTAAATATAAAAGTTCACATTCAAGGATGAATTAGGGAATATACAGATTTTGCTTTGAAGTCTGAGTTTTCCCTATTTCTTTAGGTTATTCCAGCCTAAAATGTAAAAAAAACTATTTTAACGTTTACAACAATGTTATTTCGGCCTATTACTTGTCTCAGCGAACATATCCGTAACATTTCGAGCTTCAATCGGATTCAGAAACTGGACTCGCTAGTTGGGGTCGCAAAAAGCCTTTTTTTTGTAAATGGATTCGTATACTCGAAGATCTTTCTATTCAAAAAGCTCGATGCCCATGTCCATGGGAAGTATATGACGTAGCGATTCGAATGCGCGTTACGTGTTGCAGAACGCAAGTAAAATGTTGGACGGACGGTACCAGTGGAACGAGTACCAGCAGAGTCTGGCTCTTGGCGCTTACTACTGGCTGCACTGGATAACGCAGCTGCCCGGCGGCCTTCTCGCGCGCAAATACGGCACCAAGATGATCTTCGGCCTGGGAAACGTCCTCGTTGCCCTCCTCGGATTCCTCATACCCCTCGCAACCCACTACAGCCTCAACGCTCTTATATTCGTCAGGGCGCTGCAGGGACTCGTATCAGTGAGGCATTTCTCGCGAGCTATTTTCATTGATTTCGTGATTCACTTTAACTCGTACCGTCGAATATTCAACAATCTTTCGAGAGTATAAATCAATGGTTTGCTTAATGCTTTATTGTAGTTCGTTTAATGTAATTTTCAAAGCGCGTCTGTGAATGCACGCTCGATCGAATCGAAGGAGTGGCATTTTTGTATTTAACTCGTGGACTATACTTGAGATTCAAAATAAGGAAGAAGACTTCATTCTTCTGAATCAATAGCAAGCTCAAATCCTCGTTATGACTGAAAGTTTTTGCGACCTGCGAGCCGAATTTTTTCGAACGAGTGAAAATTCTATGATTTATTCCATATTTCGCTGAATGAACAAATGGCAATCGACTCGCTGTAAACTTACTTGTTTTAAAAAATTCGTCTTCTTCAAAAAGTTTGCATGTATATCACGCTTATCATATATCAATAATAGAAATGACATTGGAAAAATATTTGCGAATTCCTATTTCGAACTGGTCGTAACGAGGATGCCTCTCAATACGTAAAAAAAACAAGCCCTACCTATTGGTGATGGTTTTTTATGTAACAAACTAATATTTTAGCGGTTTGTATATGTGAGAGCATCATTCGGAAACGTGGCATAACGAAGAGAGCATGTGTCGCGCATTACAGGGGATCGTGTGGCCATCGATGCACGACATGACGGCTAAGTGGATACCGCCGAACGAGCGGAGCCGCTTTGTCAGTTCTTATCTGGGTGAGAGGTCGAAATCTTGTTAAGGTCGCGAGTCGCGCTCCCACATTTCCGCATCTCAATTGTTCACACCCGATCAGCTTAGGCTTGATGTTCAGGTAGCTCCGTGGGCGCAGCCATCACCTACCCCCTCTGTGCCATCATCACCGCGAACTACGGCTGGGAAGCGGTGTTCCACGTTACCTCAGCCATCGGCATCCTCTGGTAACTCGATCAATTTCTCTTTCCCTGATCCAGAAAAGCTCTTAAAATCTTACAGTGAAAAATCACTGTATGAAGGTGGATAAATCATTGAGTGCAGAAACCGCAGTTATTTTCTCGGATGATAAAATTGAATTTCTCCTTTTGTTCCATGAGTTTTAATACCAAGAGTTTACTGAAAATTGAATGTAAAAATTGCTGCTATCAAAACTCACGGCACTAAAATGGAAATCCACTTTCATTACATGAAGAATTAACTGTATTCCGCTCAATTATTCATCCATACAGCGATAATCCACTTTCAGACGGTGGTTTTACACTGTAAGGTTTTAAGAGAGTATAATCGTCTGATGAAGGTACGCGTTCTGGCTGTTTCTGGTGTACGATTCGCCGCGCACACACCCGCGAATCAGCGACGAGGAGAAGAACTACATAGTGAAGAGCATATCGAATGCGAGTGACAAGCAGGTCGAGGAGACCGATGAACAGAGCAAAAAGGTGCCGTGGGCGGCGATCTTAACGTCGGCTCCCTTCTGGATAACGATCCTTGCTCACTGGGGTGGTGTTTGGGGCTTCATAACGTTTATGACTCAGGCACCCTCCTACTTCAACTACGTCCAGGGATGGAACATCAATGCGGTTCGATTGATATTTTACTATTTTTAGGTGTTAATCTGTCAAAAATCGAGTTTTACAAGAATTGATTTACAAAAACATTTCAAAATTCGAATAATCTTGATTTTTAATAGCGTAAACAAGTTTTCACTGCGCTCGAAATTTTACGTAACGTGATTAGAAATACTGAAAATTATATATATATTTGTGGAATTTTTTATTCTCTCAAGCTTTGAGTTTCCCAAATTCGTCATTGACACGGAAGATTTTTTTCAATTTAGTAAGCAAGTATGAC
Source organism: Aphelinus atriplicis (assembly GCA_020882685.1). Taxonomy (NCBI): domain Eukaryota; kingdom Metazoa; phylum Arthropoda; class Insecta; order Hymenoptera; family Aphelinidae; genus Aphelinus; species Aphelinus atriplicis. The sequence continues at coordinate 15,665,960 of CM037075.1, read as the reverse complement.
TTTCGAGATCAAGTTTTGTTATAAAGTTTTTGGGGATGAAAACAATTTATTCCATCAGTAAAAATCCAGATCGGCAAAGGAGTTTTCTTATTTATTCAGTAATACTTTTGTACAAACATTCGTGTGAATTTTGATTTTCGAATATTTCAGAAGTGATTTGAGAGAGCCTATTGAGAAAAACAAGTTTTTTATAAATTCACAAGATCGGATTTCCAATTCTAAAAGCGTTAAAATTCTCAAAAATATTACCGATTCGTGCAGTACATTCAAAACTCAATCATACAGATAAAAGAGATAAATACACCTGCAGGGTATTATTCCGAGGAGAAGAATGTCTATTTGATATATAGCTTTAACACTCCGATTCGCTCACATCACTATCTTACATGTTCATTAGTTGCGGAACGTTAAAAGAAACGAGCTGGGGTGAAAACTCGAGGGACCATTCCCTTTAGAATCATCCGTGATTTTATTCATTTCTTTATCATTTTCACCGCGGTTCTGTATAGAATGTCCTTTTGTTTTTGATTGAGTGAATCAAACTGAAAATTTCTTTCGTAACTGAATACACCAAGAAGTTATTCACTTCAGAACAAGACAAAAAATAAGATAAAGAAAAATCGTGAAGGAAAATCATCAGGGGTTCTGAGGTGAATAACTGTCGCTGGTGGGAACGTTGACTGACTCATGTAAAATATGACCCGTGTCAACGCGTAGACGGGATGGCTGTCGGGCTCGCCGCACCTGGCTCGGATGGGCTTTTCGTACTTGTTCTCGATACTGAGCGACTGGCTACTGAGGACGAAGCGCCTGGGTGTGACGGGGGTGCGCAAGCTCGCAAACCTCGTGTGCTGCGGGGGCCAGTGCCTGCTGACCCTGGGCCTGAGCTACAGCGGCTGCCAGCCGACGTACGCGGCCCTGTTCATGATCGCGGGGACCGCCATCAACGGGGCCGTCTCCTCGGGCACGATACCCGCCTTCGTCGACCTCAGCCCCAACTACGCGAGCGTCCTCTTCGGCATCTGCAACCTCGTCACCTCGCCCGCGGGTGTCGTCTCGCCCCTCGTCGTCGGACTGCTCACCAACAACAACGTAAGCAGATCGCATCAGCAGCTATTCATCCAGCTCTTTGCTTCCCTTTATAATCCTTCCACTCTTCTAACTTTCTAAGAGAATCTTCGTGAGAAAAGCCATCTCCTACATGTCCAATCAAGACTCTCTTTTCCGTGCAAAATAACGGAGAACGACATAGCCCTGATGATTCAGGGAGAAAAAAGTTTCTTTCCAAAGTTTTCTCGATAGCGCCTGTTCAAATTGAATTCTTTCGCTAATGAAGAAATATTTTCGTGAGAAAATTTCTGGATAAGAACGAACTCGTCGAAAAAAGTAAACAAATTAATATATGATCTCTTGAATATATGGATGGCTCTTACGAATCAAAACACATATCGCAATCTGTTCGCGAAGAAAGACACATGTGGGGTCTGCCCGCAAAAAGGATACGAGATGTGTCTTTCTTCGCGGACAGATTGCATTTGTCTTTCTTTGTAAGATCCATCGATAAGTCATTGTTTCAGAATTTACCATAGTCTCTTTATACGACTCAAATTGTATAGTATCCCCATTTTCTCACGGGTGCGCGAATGTATATAGGGAGGGGGTTCACTTGTGTTTTCATGCACTGCGTGGACATACGATTGCATTAGAAAGTTAGATTGCACGCGCTGTCGGACAATTCGCGTCAAAAAATATCGTGTGCAAATTAAGTCCGATTAGCGATTCCGCATCCAAGCGATAGTCACCCAAGCGGAACTGCAGACGAGCGACGAATTTTCCTCTTATGCTAAAATCACTAATTTCAAGCTACGCTCTAGTTACGCAATATACTATTTTGTTATTCTTCTCCAAACCGGGGCTGATATTGCGGAAGAAGAAAATGAAAGTGAAGAAAAGCAAGTAAGGAGCAACCGCAAGTATAACATTCTCTAAATTACAGCAAACGATCGGCCAATGGCGTCTCGTCTTCCTGATTTCTGCAGCCAATCTGGGACTGAGCTGCGTGATCCACTTGATCTGGGGAACATCGGTAGAGCAGCCTTGGAATAACTACGTGAAAAAGAAGAATGAAAAGGAAGTTGAAGACCCGCTTGAAGGCGAGGAACTTTTAACGCTCAAAACCAACAACGAGGACGTAACTAAAACCAAAGAAGTTACGTAGGCCACCAGATAATAAAAATATACGTTCCTGTAATGCAAATACAGTATATTGATATTGTAGTTTTTTTACTACGATTCATGTGATGGACACAATTTTTGAGATACGTGTTACATATGTTTTTGGGAGTGGCCTTAACGGGATAAACACACAATCGATGCTTCCAAAAAGTATTTCATCATATTATAGTATTGAATATTGTAGTCTATGATCCTTGATTCGAGAGGAATGTTGGTAGTTAGGACGAGAACTAATTGCCGATCAGTTTGAGATTTAATCTTTTTGTGGCAATGCAATTTTATAAATATGTTTCGCGTTGGGCATGTCCCTGCCCTGAGAGGAAAATATATCAGTATTGAAAATTTTTTATTCACTTTGATTTTTGAAGATACCACGCATACATAGTGGAAAGACAAGGAAAAAAATAACTAATGAACGTTGACATATAATTGTGAATATTTTTATTGCTAATAAAGAGAATAATGACAATTGTTCATGATACCAACAAGAACACAATTTTTTCATATTCCTGATCATGGATTTTTAACTTACAAGAACCTGTATCCAATTGACAAATCTCCATTTATGAACGTTTCCTATTTATATTTCCCATCACCAGACATTGTGATTTCTGTCTGTAGAAAAGTCTTTCATCGTCAGATCTGTTATTTATTCTCACCTTTTTTATATTCTGGATGCATGGGAAAAATCTCTTCTATCTTCCACTTATGAAGAATTTCCATTCCTTTCTTGAATCCGGGATTTCCACCGAGTCGATCGATTTCCTCCATCATTTGGCAATACAAATCAGATTCCAACGCAATAGCGTCTTTCATCACCCCAAGTTTTTCAATTAGATCAACACAGTAAGTCTTCAGTTTGATATCTGTTGGTCTTTGACGAACAATATCTATTTGTCAGGTTAAGGAAACTACTTTTGACTTTTACAATAAAAAACCAGTCTTTCCAACGGACCATTTCCAAACAAAAACACAGCAAGAACTTAATATAAAACTTTCGGTGTAGAGAATTTTCCATCAGTATCTTAGGTGTAATTTGATAACATTTCTATATAGATTTGTATATAATGTGCTAGTAGATTTAAACAATTTTTGGAAAGGGCCCTGATATCATTACATGGCTGTATTAAAAGGATACTAAGAATTATCTCCCCGTACTGCGTGTTAGTCTCAGCAGCGAGGACAATCGGATAACTGTAAGTCCCGCATGAGATATCTTCGGCAAATTCGCTGTCATTCTTGAAGTAACATGATTTTCAGTAAGGTCGATTGAAATCTCAATTCTATCTCAAAATTTGCTTACCGATTCTCTCGACAGATCCCTGTTATCATTTTGGATTTGCATGTACAGTCCGATCAGTGCGGCCAAAACAGTGAAATCTTTCTTACATTCTGAATAACTTTGTATTACCTCAAAAATTAACTGAATAAACGCTCCAGTTTCTGAAATGAAGATAAATAAATCATCAGAAAACTTGAACAACTAATTCATCAATTTCAATATTCGATCCAACCTCCTAAGATACTAGTCAAATATTGTTCTCCTGATGGACACGTATTAGTGTCCTTCTGCTCTTCTCGTTTACTCGAGCCTCCATAGATTCTTATCATATTCTTGTTAAGTGCTTCAACGGCCTAAATTCATATTGAAAAAAAAAAATTTTCAAACATTCACCTTCATCAATTTTTATGAATTTTATGAATTTTCATCTTCAACATACATACCTTGATATTATTAGTTGCCAAGAATTTTTGCATAACTATCAATACAAGCGCGTTAGAAGTAAGCCAAGCTCTCTTGGGTCCATAAACTGACAGAGCAGTGGGAAAACTCTTTTTGAGTTTCGAATCATCTGTACAATCATCTATCCTTTTAATTAGAACAATACTCAGTTTAATGCGTGATTTACATATAATATAAATATAATATCGTGATTTCGCCGTCACCTGCACATTTTTGGCTTAAATAGTCACGGGAAAAATTGTATGATAAAGAAATTGTGTTCACACCACGAGCATAAGGTAGACCTTGCGGAAGGTCAAAATTTGTTCTTAAAAAATCGAAATGATAGTGTGGTATGTTACGCTGTAGAAAAGACCGTTACCAATATATTTTAAAGTTAAGCGGGGCTTACGATGTAATCACCGCGTATTAGTTGTCACTAACGTCATTTTAGCGTGGGAAAAGTTTAAATATATCGTGTGAGCCGTCAAGAATTTTAAATGCGCATGCAAGAATATACGGTACCTTCTCAGTAAAATGAAAACATATATATGACATTGTTTTATACCCGAATTTTCGGCGTGCCGCGGAACGGCCGTTTGAGGTTCAAACTATTCATTTACGATAGAATTAGGATATCATTATTGATTCTGGGCATTGGACATGATTCCTGAGTACATTTTACATAGAGCATGATATACATAAAAAATGTTCCCATCATTTTATGTGCTAAACAGATCTGAACACAAAGTGTGCCGCGGAAAGTTAACGATGTGTTATGTATATAATGGACTGGTTTCTTCTATACTTACATGGTAAATGCAAGGTACAACGTGTGAGTTATTTCTTCCATAAATTTGACTGTTTCTTCCGGCATTTTCATCCAATGATTCAAACTACCGACGAGTTTTGATATTAAGCCTACTCGTGGCAATAAACAAGTATAGTTATAAGGGCTTAAAAGTGCCTGAAAATTTAGATAAATCAGATTCCTGTATGTGTTCATGTGAAAATGAAGATATAGTGTGAAGATAAATAATTCATTCCAATTATTTAGAGTTCATATGATTTAGAAAAAGGCGGTACCTCCTTCGATATGCTCGACTCTATTTCAGAGTACTTCCTTATCAAGTCCCTTACATTGGTAGCACTTTTCGATGAATTGAAATCCTCAACAATTCGCCCTAATTTCAACTGATGTTGGTGAGAATTACTTTCCATTTTTTTCATTTCAGCTGAAAATATTTCCCTCGATGGATTCGAAAAATGAAATGAGCTACACTCTCCAAAAGAAGACTAACAACTGAGACTGAATTGCAAAATTTGCTTGGACAGCAGCAAAATAGCAAATGTAATTTGGTCCCTGTTAAATTAAACACCATTTAAAGATTTATTGCTTCCCTTTATGAAAGATGTCTTAGAGAAATTAGCTGGTTATCGAAGATATTGATTGTTCGCATTAAAATAATATTTATATTTTTACCTCTATTCTTCTTGTATTCCGTGGCTTCAATGGACGAAAATCCAACGAATTGGATGTCAGGGTGAATTGAAGGAATAAGAACTCCAATAATTGGGTGAGTTTATTGCATCTAATAAGTATTCCCAGGAAGAGAGTTTGTACATGCAAGCGCCTCTCGATAATCTGATACTCGCCCCGCGCTCACTCCCGTTTTGTTCCTCTCGAACTGTCTCGTCTCTGATTACATGTAAGTTACTGATTCAGCAGCTATTGCAATCACTATTTCAATTATACTTTCAACACGCTCGTATGTATGCACTTGATAAGTATGGGTTAATATTTTGACAACTCGCTGCCAATAACTAATACACTCGCGCGTTCAGCATTTCATCGACACCCCATATTCACATATAACAAAATACAGAATTAAGAGTTGCGAATTGGATTTACTTATTTCTGATAAGTTTTCTTTCTTTCACTGATCCCACGGACTTAGCAATCTCATTTGTAACCACTAACAAAAGAAAATTAGCGTCTAAAAAATAATATACGATTGGATTGGTGAAGCAAAATTCTTATGTTTAGCTGATACTTGTCACAAGAAGATGTTTGTTCGGCTTACTCACAGAGCAGTCCTTTGATAGCTTAGGCAGATTCTTCCAAAGGAAGTAGCACCAGTACTGAGCACGAGAAGTCAAAATAGAATATTTTCTTTCCTCGAATATTTTTTTTATGATTCAAACCTGAAAATTTTAAGACAGAACTATCAGCTACTCGGGTTATGAAAAATCAATGAAGGCAGACCACAAACCGAGTAACTCAAAAAGTCATTATTCAAATATGAACAATTACTTTCAATATTCCAATTGCACAATTTGCATACTGGGAAGAAATACTCAACTTTTTGTTCATCATTAATGCGGAAATTTCGCATATGATATAGATATTTTTAAAATGCTACGTGTCTACTACGATACTTTTCTTAAAAATTGGTTTAAAACATCACGTGCTGTCCAGGATGAGTTTCACACTTTTATCAAATAGCGCACTAAGGTAAAATATCGGATGTTTCTTATCACGCTCTCGATTGTTCAAAATTCTTATTTATTGCGATCTTTGAGGGCCAATCCGTGATATGGAGTTCAAATTAAAAACTCCATATGAGTTTGTAGTTTCGCTGGCAAGGTTCGCTAATAAACAGCCTGATGAAGCCAGCCATCAATGCTGGCGACACGTCGCAAACTTCAAATTTATATGGAGTTCTTCATTGGAACTCCGTATCACGGATTGGCCCTGAAAGATGGCAATAAGGATTTTGTAAAATATCGGCTTTCCAATTCAATTTTTTGGGTTCCAATTCCATAATAGAAACTTTTCACAGATCGTTCATGAAATTGTTATAAATAAAAAATATATTATTTAAAAACATTAATTTATCAGACGGAGTATTTTTAAGAATTCACAGCAGCTTTTATTAGTTATATCAATTTACCAATCGATCGAATGTAAAACTATGCTCATTTTTTTACAGTATTCAGCTACCTTTTGTTGCTTTCATCCATTCGAGTTGTATATAAATACTTTTAATTAGAATATATAAATTTATACTAAATAAACAAAGGAAAATATTCTTTTGAAGTTGAAATAACTTCATGAATCCTTTCAGCAAAAAACTAATAAAATTCCGCACATTTTAAAAGAAGAATCGTCTCTCTACAGTGCTATAGATTATGAGCTATTTTCCTCTAAAGTTTTCTAAAGTTTTCAAATTCTGCGACATATATCAACATAATAAATAGCCTATAGGCCTCTAGTGGAAAACTGATTTCGCGTGTTGAAAATTACTCTTTCGACCTTTACTCTCAACTATGAGTTTTATTTTGATAATGAAAGAAACGAAATTCAAAATAACTCTATACCTGTACCCTCTATATCTCCGTAACCATGGGCAGTATTTTGATGATTGACGATTCAATTTGGAGTAGTTCGATGAGCTAAATTCAAATTATACCAAGGAAGGGAGAAGTATTACGTAGTATTAGAAATACTAAGTATTTCTATTGAGAAGTAAAATAATAGCGAAAATGGCTGACAAATTGCAATTATACATTGGTCAACTCCCCCCTTCCGTCATTTTTCTTTCAATATGGCGATCAGTTCCGTATCAGAGCCAATGTTTTGCAACTAATCCACCATATTGTCATTCCACTTCCCAATATCGTATTTAATGTTAGTACTTTTATATTTATATATAATTACATTAAGTATATATATACATACACGTACACACGTACTCACATATATTTTTACAAAGTATAACATCAGCAAATTATAGAAAATACTCATTAGTTCCGCTTTATTCATTATTATTCCTATTCGGTCGATGAAGACATTTCGACATTTTATGATTTGCATATGAATAGTGACGAGCCTGAAAGTGAATGCAAAACTGACACAAGCTTGGATGACCCGACTCAAAAAAATCTGGAATGTAAATCGTACTGATAAAGAAGATGTAAATAACACGTTGTAAGATAAACATTTTGAATAAATAAATATAAATATTTACTCAAAATAGTTTGTATTGAGAAATGAATTTTAGTATCGCATCCCCATCCCTCTTTCTGATTATTGCCAAGAATACTCAAGACCATTAGGGATGATGAGTCGACTGACATTGCAGGACTTTAGTTCACACGCTAACACCAAAACTTTCCCCGATGACCGGAGGAGTCTTATCAACACAGCATTTGAAAAGAAAAGCTTAAAACGTCTATTGTTGATATACTGGCTTGCTCTATCTAATATAGTACTGTGAAGCAATACGATTCGACATTGCTATATTGGTGGAACTCCTGTATCAAATGCCAATATGTCTGAAAAAGTAACAGTAATAAGATGTTTGACAGAAAAGTTCATGAATAAAGCAACTTTTGGCACACTCAATACATTGAGAAGTTCCATTGCCTTGATTAATCAAGCCTGTACTTACTTCAGATGGTTCATTATTGCAGCGCTTCTTCAAAGGCATCTTCAGATTACGTCCCTCAGCCCTCAAATATTCTTCTACATGGGTCATTGAGTTTTTGGAGTTAACGAGACCAAACGAAATCCTGATTTATCAAATGTTGTTTGATTTATAAATTTTACCATAATCAATTTCCTATTTTATACTCCCTATTCCTATAAGGACGTATCTCGGTCGGGCGCAAAGTGAGGACGTATTTGATCGGAGAAACGTAAAATAAGATCGTAGCTCGGAGAATAGCGAAGTAATATCGTATCTCAATAGTTCAAAATGAACTAATATGGTTCACATATGAAGAGAAATTCAGTGAAAATTCGCTCAGTTGTATTGATCCATTGAAAACTGCAGCCACGCGTCACTCTTGTGTGTTACTGTTATATACATATTATACACAAGTTTTTGGCCGTCACCTATCTTCCTAAAACTTTAATGAATGGTTATTGGTCAGCCAAACAGGTGTGCTTCTGCCATGAGGCAGCCAACGTTTCGCTTTCCTCAAGGTATTCACGAATCATTTTTTATCAGCTGCTGCTGGCTGCAGCGCGACCGAGTGCTGCCGAGGCAGCGTATAGTCATAATCAATCTCAAGCTGGGAACGCAGCTCAACATAAAGCTTCTCTTATAAAATACCAATTCAAATCGCCAATTTCATTAATTAAGGCAACAATTGTGACACATTTCTCAGATTTTGTATTTTCGGTGCTCTCTGGGCACCAGTGGCACCAGTGGCATTTGTGTTATGTATAGAAAGTATTGGAACAAAATTTTTCTGTTACTCCGTTGCTCATTTAGCGCTTAAAATTACTCTTTTACAACAGTTTAATGTTTCACTTTCTGATTTTTTTTTTGTTTTCTTCTTAATTCACTATGGTGACTCAATCACCATAATGAAGTGAAATCATTTTTATTTCTTCACTTATGACTACTATATCTTGTGTAAAAACACCTCATCTTCCCTTTGGTCACAAACACTTCTCCTCAAACTATTTGCTATCCTACTCAAAATCCTTTTTTTCGAATGAAATAAAAGTAAAGCCAATATGGTACGTTTATTGATATTTCGCATTTCGAGTGTTTTAGTCAATAGAAAAGAATCTTGTAACAAGATGCCCAAGATAGTTGGTCGTAGGCGTCAGAGTTCCGGTCATTTTTAACTCCCAACAGCCGTTATTTGAACACTTCGAAGTTTAACAACGTTGAATTATCTGTTTTCATTCTGAAACTTTACCATTCAAGGGGCGGCACATTCGCTGCGTACTTACCTTATTTCGCGATTTTTCAAGCTGCGACATTATTTCGCGCTCATCCGAATACGTCCTTACTTTGCGCCCCTCCGAGATAAGTCTTCATTACTCTGCCACCTACAAGATTCGTCCTTATTGTGAGATTCAGAGGAGGTCATATCCAGAAACGACGTTTAGTAGGTACAGGCGCTGTGGTTTCACGTAAGACGTTACATTTCCGTGCATAGCTATAATCATGCATGCTATAATGGTGCAAAATGAATCGGGTCGTGTCGCGGAAGATCGCTTAACAGCAGAAGCCATGCGACAACGAGTGACGGCTGCACACGTATAGAACTTTGTGAATACTCCAATTCCTGAAGAAAAGGAGCTTCGAGTCGATAGATGTTTATCATAGGCAGACCCGAATGCTCAAATCATCTCATGTTGTACATCATCGGTATGTTGTACATATTTTTGTATGACTCCCTACTTGAACGAACTTGGTTGCGGAGATCAACCAAGCCTCTACGCGCTGATCTAATTGGCTTTTATACGCTCAGGAAACCGGGAACGCGGCACGCTGTCTGATTTATTTTTACCAATTAAAACGTCAATCAAAACTTCATTCAATCAGCACACAGTTGCAGCTGATCCATACCTCTCGGACGAGCCACGCCGCGTAGACAAAACTAAAAATACATAATCTGAAAATTCTGAAAACTGTAGAAAACTGTAGAGGAAGATAGCTTAATTATGACCCAAGCACTGTAGAGACGACTCTCCTTCCAAAATGTGGGGAATTTCAATAGTTTTCATTGGACCCCAAGTACGTTCCGATTGATTTGCTCATTTCCGATAAAATACTGTTAGTTCAAGAGAATCTAAGACTTTGGAAAACTAATCAACCGTATAAAATTCCATATTTTTTTTTCAAAATTAGTGTGCTATTAATATTGGATATGATAGTTGACCATTCCACGGACGTGTAAAAAAAATTGAACCGAAATGGGCATCACAGTTTTTGCGTAATTACGAAAAGCGATGATTTCGAAAAGTCACTCTGAACTAAAATATTCGTGGAAATGTGAAAAAAACTTTTCAGGATTTTGTTTGGATCCAAGTTTAAAGTAGGGGTGAAAAAGAGGCAATTCCAGTTCTAAAATTTAGTAACGATTTTAGACACAATTTCCCTCATGATATATGAATCTCGCTATCTCGTTAGTCGCGCATATACTTGGCGTCAAGAAGAGGCGGACTATTGCCAAACACACTGCTCTGATCATTTATAACCTCAACCAAATGACAGTTACACGGTTCCAAAATTTCTTTTATCATATTTTGTGAAACTTGTACTATTAGTATGAACACCTTTATCATTTTTATATACGTACAATTGAGAACTTTTAATGGTTAATAAGTAAAACAGCATTTTATAGTCATCACAAAAGCTATTTTACTCGTCTAAACTAGCATTTTTGTATTAATCTATCATGTATATTCAATTTCTTGAAAATATGAATTTTATATACACATAAGATATAAGTATTATTCATCATGGAAAAAACTCATTCAATCTTGTTTATTATGTCTATTTAACGTCTAGACTATTTTTTGTTTTCCAAAAAATTCTGTATATATGTAACACGTTGACTTAAGTCACATCTACATAGCAGAAAGATACAGCCAATGGAAGAAGATTATATAATACGATGAATTGTCAAAATAAAAATAAGTGCAAGTCTCAAATCAAAAAAATCATGAAATGTATTGAAAAAGAGACTGCAAAGGTAAATATATCAGTCTCGAGTACAACTGATACTAAAAGGTACTCCACTTTTAGATCGATGATTTCCTTTCTAAGTATAATAATCAAAATCAATCAATCAACTGTGATCTAACAAAAGATGATAAAAAGAAATTGATTGATGATATTCAGTCAAATTCGAATGCTAGTCGTGTTATAATAGAAGAATTGAAAACTCATAGAACTGAAGTTAAATGCTTGTCGAACGCTTATGAAAGACTCATGGCAAAGTTTGAAAAATTAAAAAATTCTCGAAGAAACCAGTTAAAAGAAGTAAGTCTGCTTGATTTTCCTGTTTTAATTACTCAAGGATAATTCTTTCTGTTGTTATTTAAGATAGAAATGATTCAATGTTATCTGAAGAATGAATTACCTCCAAAAACGTCTCCTGAAACACAAAGTTTGGAATCTAAGAGAAATCATCAAATAGAAAGCAATTTGTTGGAGAAAGATTTTGACACACTTGCACAGGAATTCTCCAAATTGATAAAAGACAATAAGCAAATCACACAGAGTAGTAGTAACACAGCTGACATGAGCGAGGAGGAACGTGACAAAATTTTGTTCTGCCTTGTCACAAAATGCATCCGACGAACCTTTGACATACGAGCCAAAGTTGAATGCAAAAAGGCAAATGTGAGTGCTAATCAGGTTATCATTCCTGATCAAACTTGAAAACTGGATTATTTTTTAATTTCGAGTGCCAATTTGCAGTTTTTGGATTACGCATTTTCTGACTCCGAGGATGACGATAGTGAAGATACACACTGAAGCATAAGATTATTCCTATAAAACTTGAAAAAGAAAAAGGGATTGGGATAAATTAAGTATCAGACAGGTGAAAAATCGAATGATAACCACATTACATTCTCTGCTTTCGTTAAACATGTATTTGAGAAGATTTTATTTCATATCTGTTTTGTGAAAGTATGCAAACATACTTTCAACTGACGGTAATAAATAATATATTAGATAAAATGTATTTCGTTGGAATACTTAACAGCAATATATTATTTCATATATATCATGTATGTTTTGACTATACTCTACAAAATAGATTGGAATCAAGCGCATTATACTTGCTTTAAGCTCTCGATGACCGCCTGAAGCGAACGGTCTCCTGTTTTGATCCACTCTTTTCAAGTTAATTACTCATTATTTTTGATTAAGGTACATTTTCGGTCAACGGTCCGTTAGTGCCGATGCTATTTAGGACTAAATTAATGATTTCAACATTTCTTTCAATTTACTACGATTTTTGGTACTGTGGTCTAAGAATCGGATATGAAAGAACGACCATTAATACTATTTTGTTCTTGTTGGTGATCAGTAGAAAAGAAAAAGTAATCGAATTGAGGTGGGAGCATGTTACAGAACTTGATTTTTTTGAAGTCGTTTTTCTAGTCCTAAGTGTAAGCTATCCGCAGGAGGGAGACTAGATTATCGCAATGACAATTGTCAAAGTTCAATGCGAGAAAAAATTTCTTGAAATATCCTATAATCTTAAAAGTTAAAGATTTTGGATTACGTATTAGTGCTGTTTACAAGCACATGATCTTTGAAACTTATGGGCTTGGTATATCGCGAGTACGATAATTTAATGGAAGCGTCGACGCTCCTACATTTCATTTTCTATAATGAAATAGATCTGAATGATTATTCAAAGATGAATTATGCATAGCGAAATTCATGACTAAGAAGAAGCGAGCAAGCTAATAATATAGAGCATATGGAACTCAAAGAGCGAGGTAAGCTAATCGATTCAGTAATTCAAATTACTACCGACTTTTTCGGACGAAGCTAATATTGGCAAAGAAGCTTTTTCACGTAAATACTCAGTTCAAAATACATTGGCACCTATGCCTACATCATAATTAAATATAAGTCGATGTAAATACACATAACTGTAATGATATGACTTTTAAATACTAATAAATTAGTAAATTTATCCTTGCTATGGTAGCAAACTAATGCTATGCGTTCATCACATTGTACGATCCAAGTAAACGAGTAACAAGTGAGGATCGATAAATGTTACAAATAACACTTAACTCTTTATCCGGTGATGCGTAATCAACTATTGTACTGTTGTACAATTAGAAAATTCGTAGCAAACTTTTCCCGACATGTATGGAATGTTACTATAAATACTTATAGAATACTAAAAACACTAATAAACGCTTTGTGAATTCGGCACCAGTTAGAATACGTATTCCGTTAATTTCGGCTTTTAAATACTTAATCACATAATTTAGTGTGAAATCTATCAAAACACGGGTTCGCGCTTAGGAAATACCCATATAAATGTGGAATACAAAATCCGTGTACAGTAAAGTTAATACAAAAATCAAACGTCACAATATTCTTACAAAAGTACGAAAGAATGTTAAGCTTTCCTGGGCTTACGTCTTTATACCAGATAAAAAGTTAAGAACGCAAATCTCCGTTTTTACGGTAGACCCGTACAATTTCTCCTAATGTAGACAAATGAATATTTACAAAATTGGAATGAACAAAAGGAATGAATTCTAAGATCTACTATATAATAATCAGCAGCACAGCTGCTGTATCACTTAATTTTTCATCTGGATCGTCGAGGTGTATAATTCAATCGAACTGTCTATTAAATTCTTTCTAAAAATGTTTGAATTACTTTTGACATTTTTCTCTCGTTATGGTAACTGCATTTCCTACTCTTGAATAGAGTAGTACGTGTTTGTACTCTCCGAAATTCACCTCGAAACCGCGTACATCTGTCTAAATCGAACGGAGAACGAAATTCTGGTTCTAGTAACGAATCGTTTATCCTTGGGTTTCCATGGACTCGAATAAATAATGGCAGTCGAAGTAGCACAGATAAGAAGCCAGGGGGGAATTTACTTTGAGGGTGGCTGGGGCGGATCCATGGCGCAGATGATGGCCTTGACGACGGCTGCGGCGGCGAGGGATGCGTACGGCTGCCATTCCTTGCCGCTCGCGCCGTCCCTATAGTCGGCGATGCCACGAACGACGGCAAAGCTGTCACGACAGTTGCCCAAGATGCTCTCCACCACAGAGTCCATCTCTGCGTCGAAAGCCAGTACCCCGAAGCGACTCGCAAACTTTTGACGCAGCTGATCGTCTCGAGCGATGAGCCGGCCAGATGCCACTGGTGCCAGGTGCATTTGAGGACAACCGTCGTTCCTATAAATACACAATCAATCGTTCATATTATAATATCTTGGCGCCTCTATTGTCGTGTTTAGACCATAGGCGTGAATACATTAAACAACGATTATGTAAATAGTAATTATTCTTAATAGTAATAGTAAATAGTAATATACTATTATTAGATAAAAATCTCAGGATTTATATAAAATCGTTTTCATCGCGTAAGGGTGATTCATTGCTTTTCCAACTAGATTTGAAAGAGAAAACTAATAAAATCTGAGAAGAAGGTTGATATTTCGTTACCTGGAGTAAGTAACATCTCCTTTAGGTGCACTTGGATGTGCGACCTCGATCATATCTCTTTCTCCGATGTTCATGTACAGCTTGTCGGACTCAGCTGGAGGAGCCTCAAAACTATGCTCCGATTGGATGTTCAACATTTTCAAACCTTCCCGCATGTGATTTTGCCACGGTGGATTCAAACCTTCATCTGCATTCACCTGGGATATAATAAGCTCCCGTTACGAATATATCACAGTAGAAGCAACATGTATTTATCAATAAACATGTACCCTCGACGGAAAAAACTTATTTTTTTCAAACAGAGAATGCATTTGCGGAAATTGAACCGTACGCACAATTAGATAAGTATTTTCCGGCTGGGATCGATTTTAAAACCAATATAAACGTCATACAATCTTAGTGTCTTATAAATATTCACTTGATTTTTTAGTTTCCCGTAAATAACTGGATGACTAAGACTTTCTCGAACCGTCGTACAATCGTACGAATTCAAATGCAAACCGGAAATATCGTTTAAACGGCGCGTCGCGACGGAAGAAGCGAAAATGAATAATTACTTTTATCTTTAACTTTTGTATTTGCATCATTCTCACATTGATTATTTGGGCTACTTTAAAAATAAAGAAATGAGGAAGCGGGTATATCTTCGCGGTATATTTCAAGGACGAACTTTCAGTCTTTAAACTTTTCCTCCATATCTCATGCATATTTTCAATGTCGTGTCGCCGCGATAGCGACCGTATGACATTCTCATGCTGGCAGCGAGCGCGTCATAATGTAATATCTCTCTGAAGTGATTCGATTGAATTACTCACGAGATGACTATACTGGCTAATTGGCCGATTCCGAGGAAATCAAAGCTGTAACGTCTAAAGACGAGCACAAACACATATATAGCGGACCTGTTTCTTGAGGCTGGCGGCAATGTCCTGGAGCTGAAGGTTGGACGGGCTGTACTCCTTGGTCTCGAACTGGTAGGCCCCATCCTCGTGCAGCTTGGCGCTCTCGCAGTACGAGTAAACGAAGTTGGAATTGAGCCGGGCCGGATAGGAGACGACGACGTCGCCGAGGCGCACGTGACGCTTGTAGTCGGTGTAGTGGGGCACGCCGCCGCCGACCCCCACCAGGAAAACGAAGTCGACCTTCTGGAAGGTGCCCAGGAGGCGCGTAGTCGTGTTGCCCGCGGCGGTCATGGCCTCGCGCGTGTGACCCACAGTCGGCAGCTTTGTACACACGATCCGCTGTGCTCCGATGTCGCCCAGCGTGTATACGTTTGACTCGCCTGCAATGCATTTGAACCTGCTTTAGCGTATCCGTACATTCACAGCGAAGTATCTCTTCTCTCTCCCAATGAATTCGGCCTTCACCCCGCATATACACACGCTGATCTCACCTCATCCCAAAAGCTAAGCGCACACACACTCACACGCGCGCGCGCACACACACACACACACACACACACACACACACACACACACACACACATACACACACACAAGCAAGCGGTAGCATTTTTTCTCTCAATCCACAACTGCTTCCTCAGTGTATATACCTGTGCTGCGGTGATTTTTTTTACCGTGTTCGCAACTTGCCGCGTGTTGGAAAAAATATATGATTATAGGCGAACCGTTTTTATTCAAATACAGTTGACTGGGAGAGGCGAAATAAGGAACTTTCATGACGAATACTGATCTGAATAAGTCAACAACACATAGCTCGGAGAAGTTAATTTTCGATGACGGAAACTCTAGTGTTTTTCCTTTGATAAAATGTTTCTCAGATGCATATAAGCACAAATGAAATGTGCAGATGGCCCATGCACTGTTTTAACGATGTTTATAAAACTCGATGATGACTCATATTTCTCTTTCGTAGTAGTCACGTACGAAAGCTCGTTTCGGGATGTGAAAAAATTGTAGGTGAACGAATTCGTAACCCATATGTTTATCGATAAGCTATAAGAAGCGGTGAACAGAAAATATCGTGGACGACACGTAAGCGATGAGCGACAAAAATCACGGCAGGCGTCATTATGACGCTGTCGCTAACTTTACCGAAACGAATACTCCGGGTCACCCGTGGGTGTTTCGTGGTTGCATTATTAGGAGAATTGGTCGTCGAGGTTTCTGAATCGTTTTCACTTCCTAGACATTTATGCAATCACATTTTTAATCATTCAATGTTATTTTAGATTATAAAAAGCTTCTATCGATGTTATTATTATTATATTATTATTATTATTATTATTATTGGGTAAATATTCACGATTATTAATCTACATTAGGTAATATTTGCCAACAACTCACCGACTGTAGTGTATCGCACAAACGTTTCTTTGTTCTCAATCATCGAATCCACAGCGAGTTTCTCGCAATACTGAGCAGTAATTATAGCTATGGTTGGCTGCTTGGAACTCACCATAATGGGCATCTGTTTGACAACCTGGGAAAACGGGTGAAATTCGTCATTTTAAAATTATGTAGAGAAACACGAAAATTTATTTTGCTTTCTAAAATATTTGTTGTGTTTACTTGAATTTGAACATCTTGGTGAACGACTCTTGTAAAGGCGCCGTGGTCCATTGCCACAACAAGGCCTTTTTTCTGCAACTCAACAAATTTCTCTGCAACAGCATCAGGATCCCAGCCATGGTCTCTAAAGAACAAATTATCACCTTTTAGAAAGAAGTCTACCAGGATGGTAGGATGATGTAACACATAATTTTCAACTTACTCAGCTAGATCTTGTATTGTAAGTGGATTTGGATAAGCAGATTCGATCAATTCTAAAATTTTTTCTGATGTCAGCTGAACAATTTTAACACCTCCCAAAATAGATTCATCAGTAGACACTAGAAAATATTTCGAAAATATATGATTAAAAATATGTTAAAATATATATGTATATGATGAATCATAATTAAAACCCATTACTCAAATAGTGCATTCAAATTTATTTTGTTGGGATAAAATTTTATGAAATTTTACCAATTACAACATGATGAGTATTAAATGGGATTTGAAAGTCAATGCACTCCTATTTAGACTGAAACTTTACTTTTCAGGTATTATTTATTCCTAGCTCATGAGATTTGATATTAAGATCAATTTTTATTCATTCTTACATGATTCAAATATAACAGTACTCAATTTGATGTTACAGTAGGGTGACAAAGAAGAAACAATATCTGTGTCGCATGTGACCCAAATATTCTAATTGTATTTCTTTTGCCTACTGTTTGATCAATAATGTAATGGTGACATTCAAGAGTAATGTTTTCCATCTTCAATTTTTTCCCGAATAGAAGTAACTCAAGCATATTTTTTTCAATATATTTATAAGTAAACTCACATGGCCTGACTGGTAAGTCTACTGGTTCATCAATTTGCTTCAATTCCACTTCAACACGGTCAATAGTTAGGTACTTGTGCTGTACTAATTTCATGATTTTCTTAATAAATCCAACATAGTCTGTAAAGAAAAAAAAAAATTGACAGATTAACAACAATGGATAGAGGATTGAAATTGAGCCTGATGTCTCACCCCTGGGAAACTCTTGGGGACTGACTAGCTCTCTGAAAAATTCCTGAGCCACTGTGGGTCTGGCCTCAGAAGCCAAGGTATCCGCAAACCAGAAATTCAAGGTTCTCTGCTCCTGAGTGTGCTTTCCACTCTGTGTGCTGACAAGGAAAACTTTGAACTGCAGTGACAAATGCGGGGGCTTGGCAACATCATTGTCGCCTGAAACAGAGAAGAGACAAGGTTGCACGCTGACAAATGTGGCGGACAGAAGAGCTGGCTGAAACAATGAAGCTCACCGGTCATCTGTTTGTTAATGATAATCCCTTTATGGTCACCACCAGCCACATGAACGTCCTTCTGCTCGCCATTGGTGGCGGCAGGCTCGACGAGCTGTTTTTTCCTCTCGATAATGAGGGTCGTGGAGTTGGTCGTCTTGCACTTGGGCGTCATGATTATTTGCTCAGCTACGCGCGCGCGATAAACAAAGAGAAATCATGAGTGGGAAAAAAAGCTCGCACATTAAACGTACGGCCGCGAACTGTAATTACGCGGCGTGACCAAGTGTGCGGCGCGAAACCGCTCCAATATACTCGTATGAGTACTTATATACGCACGGCCAATGAGGTCGAGAGCGGGTGTACATAAACACAAGATAAGGGTGGTGACTTCCCTGTACATCTGCGCACACATGTATAGGTATATATCGGCGTACAACTGACTCACCCATTTTAGCTGGGGCTCACGTTCTTCGGGGACGGAGCAACGTGAGCAGAGCGGCTGCAGAGGCGTGTACGCAGCAATCGGGAGCCCGCGCAAAATTTAGGGCTGCTGCAAGGGACGCCGGGGAGCGGGCGAAGATGAAATAAAAACGGTGGCGAGCGGCAGCTGCGCCAACTGGCCGAGCATCGCGCGCTTCCTCAGCTGCGGCTACTGCGCTGCCAAACGGAGCAGAAAGCCTGCAGCGCGACTCTTCTGCCCGCGCGCCGCAAGCGACCCTACCGACATCTACACGCTCGCCGGCCCACCACGTTATAGCGACCTATAAATTTCATTCTCGCGACCGGTGCGGGCGATGTATACTTAATATTCGTCGTGATGATGCACACGAATGACTCCATCCGCGTCCCGTCCGCGATGATTCATGCCTACCTTGAATCGAACGCGATCTTCGCGATCTTCATTTCCTTATCCTCGTATTGTGTGTCTATTTGTTTTTACTCTTCATCACACGCGGATTGCAAACATTGGAGAGCTTGCGAACACGATCGTCAATTTATTTACCGTAAACTGTGTCTCTTTGGCGCACTTTATCGCAATGAAGCGTGCGACTAAGTTGCGAGCTTTTCATAATCTTTCTCTGTAGTATTCAGGTACCTTTTCGTAAAGAATTAATATTATGATTGATTCGCACAACCGGATGCGCACAAACACACGTTACAAGGTCTAGTATTAACAAATACAAATCTTCGTTTCCCCTCCTTCGAAACTTCACTTTTTCTTTTCCAACTCGATCGGATATAGATAAGATCAAAACATTCGATTGAATTCAAGCTGCCTGATTAATAGACTGGGAAGGTTTTTCAAAATTCTTTTACACTTGGTTCAAAACAATCGATAGGTATAAGATCGCTTAAATGACGACATTCGTTTATATGCGATAACATTATCGCAATATCAATATTAAAAAGTTAAGTATTGATCTTGAATTATATAATCTCGCGAGCGATCTCCAAGGTACTGCGATACGAAAGAAGATAAAACGTATTACACGAGTGTACACGTAACGAAAGGATACACAATTATCCGTTTGATAACCGGACAGATAAGGTATGGGGGGTTCAATGAGTCACTGAGAACGTAAGTGAATTAGTAAGATGTGATCCGCGACACTTTGGAGCAGGAACGAACAGACATATAAGTATATATGGACGCGAGCGGAGCATCGCGGGCGGTAGAACTTTTTGACCAGGCCTATTATTTAATTGGTATCAATTACACTTCTTGTAACGGCACGTGAATTTTTGCTCCATCTGTCAATGGTGAATTGGTTCTAGTTGAATAACTATTAATCTTTCAATATCCCATACTTTGTCGGCGTTGTTTGACTTTTACAGTCTAAGGTTCTGTTTACCGTCGATTTGGAAGGTTACTTTTACGATAAGCCTAATTATAAAGGAATATATCGGGAACAAGTAAGTAGAGTGGAAATTATAAGTATTGAATCGAGCCTCGCTGAACTGCTAACTCAAAGTAGTTTCGATAGTTATAATGGGAGAGGTGTCTCATTCAATTTTTCTTGTTTCATATCAAACTGAATTTTTTTAAACCATGCTATATTTCGCTCTAACAAAATTAAAATCCTGACTCGATTCCCATAACAATCAATACTTGAACTTGCATCGTGAAGAGAATAGTCTTCCACGATTATTAATTTCTTTGCTATAACTCACTTTGTTTCTTACGGTATTCTTTGGGAATATTTTTTTCCACGGGTGATTTATACTAATTTTTCGTTGCTCCATTCTATTATGATAACTTCCTTTTTCCAAAAGTATTTCATAGGAATAGAGAAGGATATAGCTAAAGATGCTTCAATCTCAATGGATTCAGTGTTCACCGAGTTTACATCACTCTGGAAGTACAAAGTCAACCAGCCACTCGATAGACGTCTGTCGATGCTTTTTTAATAATTCTATGCACAGAAAAAAGTATGATAGCAAATGAAAATAAATAGTTTAAACAATCGCAAGTTCGAATTTTCTTTTATACAGTACTTTCATGTCAGTCAAATATATTCACAAATGAACTACACACTCACCAACACATTGACAGTTCTTAATTGTTAATAAAATTAACGTTTTGTTTAAAACCATCGTCATCAGATTTGAAAATTATTTCGAGATTCCATGAGAATGCATGATAAGAAGTATTCGAAGTGTCAGTACTTTTCCTAAATCGAGTTAGAAAATATAGGAAAAACATGATAATCGGATTCATCTGGTCTGATCCAGATTGAGAAACTCCATTGAACTGTACCCGTAACCATGGCAACTATCTTGCTTTTTCCAGATTCCGTAACCGATCCAAGCCGGATTCTCAAACTTCTCGAACGCGATGAATATTTCAAGCGAGATGTAACTGACGTAAATTTGACTAGTAGTTTAATTATCCAGATTAACTGCCGATTGATAATTTTTTGTGATCCAATTTCCATTAGTCCTTGAAGAACGGAAAGAGAAAAATAAGACCGACCTTATATCAGAGAGTAGTTTAGCAAAAGATTCTAATTCGATGAGAAATTCATTCTGACTCGTGAATTATTTCACGAGTAAAATATGCATCTCAGCGCATCAGAGATCGAGTTTTTCAGTATGCTTAATATTATACGAAAATTGTTAATGAAAAAGAGTGAGAATTATTGATGAAAAATAGTCATTCTTGTGATTTCTTCTATATTACTCGTGGTTTTTTAATAAAGGTTTTTGAAATTTTTGATATGTTGAAAGAAAAATACGAAAATAAAAATGTTTCCATGTAAATTTTAAACAAACACCTTTTGTCTTTCGTAAAAAGGTGACACATAATTTATGCGTCACGCATATCCTCCGTCGACAAAAATCGTGCCGGACACTCGATTTATGATTTGGGATGAATCTAATGCGAGTTAACTCATGAACGTATGGCAAACTATCACAAGTGAACCCATATATGACACACTCGTGCTTTTGAAAGATTATCTTGCTTAATGAATGAGTCTGTGTGAAACGGAAGAAGAGCAGGGAATAAAAAGAAGAGTCGGCGACTCGTTGCGATTAGGCAATATCGACATATGGCACGCGCACGCAGTCGCATGTTGTGCTCATCAGTTCAACTTTCACACCCAATTTTTTGTCAACTACGTGATCAAAATAGTATTATACTACATTGTAATCGAGGTTACTTGATAAAATAATTTATCACACTGTTTCATACAAAAACCAAAATCAACATTCACACGGATGATTTCTACTATTGAAAAAAAAAGAATTGCAAAATAGTCAACATTTAAAAAGGATTCTGAAAATGGTGCTCTATATGATTTTTGAAATGGAAAATCGTTCACGAAGCGTATGGAGAAATTCGAAGATATGTTTGGAACTGGGTTTAATTTAACTACTTTCTAAAGAATCCTGATAACGAATGACCTAGAAAATAAGAAATGAGCCGTTCAAAAGCCCAGGATGTACAGATTATTCAAGAATTTCCGGTATTCATAAAATCTGCTACTTCAGATACAAACTTATTCTTGATAATTGCTCGAATCGGATATCAGGAGACAATTAATTAAGCTTATTCATCCGAGAAAAAAATGTTCATTAATCTTATCCATTCAAAATTATGTTTTTCTCGAATTATTAAAAAAAAAGGACACTTATGCTATATTCAACTATGGTCAAAGAAATTGGTCATTTATATTTACGCTCAAAAAATATCGAATGGAAGGAAAAACAAGTGAAACAAATCCTATTGATTGAAATGGGATAAATCATATCATGCAGGTAATAAATGCTAACATATACTGCACATTCAACGAAGTGTGATAAAACAGCCATCATAAACCAGAAAAATGAGGAAATCTTTATCTCATCGGACCTCAAACGACAATAATGACCCAAAGTTCAAAGATCGAGAGAAGTTCAAGACTTCTCATTAACTTCATCAACTGCACGTTCTGTATTTTTTTCAACTTGTACAAATGTAAAACTTCTGTAAAACGTCATTGCATTTAGCTTATCCGGTTTACGTATACTTCTTCGTGCTGGAGATCCAGAGCACCAACATTGTATATGACACGCGATCTTTATTGCGTAAAATAGTGCAAAGCGAATAATAAAAGTCCTTCATAATATAGACAATTGGCAAGGATACAGATAAAATGTTTCATTGCAACCCGTAGTTTTGTATATGCAAGAGCGTGAAGTTTCTACAAGCCGTGCCGAGTGAGCTGGAGATAGCTGAATATTTGTTATGTTACTTGATGCGTAAAACGCCATTTCACGCACTAGTGCGTTTCTTAAATGGCCATTTTACGAGCTCTTATAACATAAAATATTGTACATTTAACTGGTTCTGTCAGCATTTCCAGAATAATTTTCCTAATTGACTATTATAATCAATCTAGCCTTTCCAAGTGAATAATGCAACTTGGTGACAAAATTTTGTAAAGGTTACTGAAATGCAATCTTTATTTTATACCTTGAATAATATTAATAATGTGTATGATGAATTTTGTTAGTTATGAATTCATGAGTGAGTATAACAAGGTGCATTTGAGAAAATTATTAATGTAAGGATAGTAATAAAATGAATAAAGTTAGTGATTGAACAAAAAATCCAGGCATTTCGACTTAGATCCAGTAAGGTTATTCAGGTGCTAGATATATCTTTCTATAGATGTCTTTGGGATCTGCCACCCCAGAGATCATGGAACTCCTGATTATTGCTCATAGTATAGGTATATATGTAAACGCGTGTATCAGCGAAGTGCGAAATAAAATTGAACATGAATGGATATGGTATTATTTTTTATAAACCAGGTTCGCATAAATTATGAATCGAGTGATTACGTTGACATCATGATAGAAATTCCCTTTCAATTCTTCAATAAATAGAAAACACATGATCAATTCTCCAGATGGCCAACCAATCCCTCATAATCCAATTGTTGATATAAGTATCAATGAGTTAATAGTATATTATGCAACTAGGTGCGTGACATTTTTAAGACGAATGTTACACTTTTACACGAGTGATTATAATTTAACTCCCCAGTTGGATACAATATTTTATGCTATGAGAGCTCGTAAAACGGCCTTTTAAGAACCGCACTAGTCCGTGAAATGGTGTTTCATGCGTCGAGTAACATAAAAATCTCATATTATATTTGTAGTTTTGGCTTGAAAAATGTCCACTACGTAGAGTGTCCGTAGTATATCGAAACTCGAAGTCTTTAACGACTCGCAATATAAGGTAGGTGTACTCAATGGGCCAGTACCCAATATTAATTACTTTTTCATATATGTATGCGCTAGAGTAGCGCCGCTGTGGCACAGAATATTGGCGGTCTAAAACTAAAGCTAAAAAATCGAGCATCAAACCATTCAATTCCTTGATATTTCATCTACATCTTATTTTTTCCGTCATTCGTCCTTCTTTTTATCGTTTTAACATCAAACTTATTTTTGTCAATGTAAAGATTTGTTGATGTATAATTTTTGTTAATTTGTATTAATAATATGGAAGTTTCTTATCAATATTCTATCGTTTAATACTTTTAATAGATGAGATGATTTCTTAGTTCAACATAAAAATTTTCCATGGAAAAATAATTTAATGAAAATTGATCATTCATCGACAAGTCGATAATTTCCAAATATAAGTGGAGTATGCATACTCATACGATGAAAAGTTGAATTGTAACTTATAGTCGACTTTTCTCGCCGAATCATGGAAATCCCATGTGACAACATGAAATAAGCAATATCACCGGCACAAAATTAAATTTGTGTTACAATTAATACCCATTAAGTATCGGCCATTGAGCTCATTCAATGTGCGTAATTTTTAATTACATTGATAAGAGCCTATACAGGTATTAAAACGAGGGGAGGCAAAAGTGCGCTGAAAGCAGAGCGCGCGAGATGCTGTGCATAATGGAGCCATTATAATCGACGAGTCGCGCAGCGCACGAACGTGCAAGAGAGTAGCCTACTTTCAGGCTGAGCGCGTGGACGCGGGAGTGAAAAGCGGCCGCTGAATGATGCATACGCGGCGAGCTATTGAAGAGACACTGCACTATCTCTCGTATACTTTTTCTCGACCAAGCTGAGACGCGTGATTTTTTCGCGATAAAAACTCAAATTGCTCACACGAGGTGAGCTGGCTATCCGATATTCAGTACTTTATGAACAAACGATATTTATAATAAGGAGATATAGAAATTTGTCAATTACTTTGTTATATGAAAATCATTGAAATGTGGATAATAAACTTTGGAACTGAAATTAAATATGACGCCGAAAGATTATTTACGGGTAGATAATTGACGGCTTGTATGTTTATAAATAAACAAGAATCTTGAGACAAGTAATCGTTTGCGACGGCCACTCAGATTGAATTTCAATCAATGTTTATATTCAATGTAGACTCATCAAAACTCTTCGCGTCTCGAATGTTTCTTCCAATTTCATCGTTCCAACGATTACTCTGTGACAAAGTCGTACACTCGAGACATTGTTATCAATGAACTATTAAGTCCAGTACTCGAATAAAAGTTATTTGCACATTGAAGAAAGTTTATCATAGCGGAAAATGAAAAGATAAATTATTTTTTTATCACAATAGCTTTGTATCTCAATATGAATTCCCAAATAATTAGACTACACAAAGAATAATGAAATGATTCTTCTTATTAATTCAACAATCAATGAAACAGCATCACATCAAAAGTAGGGAAAACGTGGTTGAAATCAAAATACAAATATGAGCGAATAGTTCGAGTGTTGTATTGTGTACGTATGCAACTGTCGAACCGGGGACCGTCAACGACAAACAGACCAACTGTCTGATGGTTGCGACGTCTTATCGACACGCGCATAAAAACATATTTATCGAGAGAAGTGACGAAGTTAGATTGGGGGAGAGTGTTTTTGCTTGTCCGCGTACATAGAGTCGCTTGCCTCACGTGAGGGCTCGTCAACACCTGATGCAACGCCATACGCATGGCGTAAAATATCCCCCGCGAACAAGGAAACAACAATGTTTATATGGCCTAGTTGAATTTACACGGATAAGCACGTACGAGCTTTGTACGAAGCGGAGGAGCTGCAAGAAGCTGCAGAGTTTGTTCTATAACCGGAGTGAAATCGTTGACCGCTCAACCGTCTGGCTGACCCACGGAAACATGTATGCATAAAATTTTCATTTAAAATTAATATCGATCCATTTCTTCGATATCTGGATTTGCAAATCATGATCATTTTATGATATTGTACTTTATGAGTCATAAACTGTGGTATATCCTTTATGGGCCAAGATTGAAGTATGATTGAAATACCACAATTTGAGTAATTGGTTTTGATTTAAAGAACTCATGAGACTTATGTTATAGTTTATCGATTCAGATAGTTATTTTGTCTACTTTTGTAAATCAATTGACTTGGCTCAAGATATGAAAAACTACCGTAAGTCTTCTGAAATTTAAACATAAAATTTTAGTCGTAGAGTTGATTTCTTGAAATTTTAAATAGAGATTTTAAAAAAAGCAGAATAAATAGATATGCAATGGTATGGTGACCAATAGATTGTCGCTTATATCAATACATGTCAAAATAATTGAAAAATACACATAAATTATTCATATCTAAATAATACGATGTCCACCGTGTCTTGTTTACAAAACTTTGATTCATTAATGCGTTCTTGATATGACTTTTGAAGGAAGATAAGGGTGGGATGGTGCTTCACGAATTCGAAAATGTGATTATAACACATCAATCGAGTAGTGTGAAAAAATCTATTCTAATTATAATTTCTTACGGCTTATACTATTTGAAAGATTTTCGCACTCATCTTTTTTTTCCAATATCGGCGAACTCTTCGTGATAAAAAGTATCGAGTTGATGACATCAGCGTGAAACACGCTCTCGAAGACTTGCCCATATATACATGAGTGTGATCATCATATACAATGTAGCAACTCTACAACTCTAAAATGATCGTTCTGACAAGGTTCTCGAAAAGTCGAGTGTTGATAGTTACCACTCAATTACGAAATGTTTATATTACTAGTATATGTGATCCTACTATACCAATGACGTCTTATCGATTATATACTTTACGAGTTTATTCTAGAATCATAGCGATTTCCTTAAAGAAGAAATGGTTATTGTCAACCAAAAACTTCTTCTCAGTCAGAGAAATAATTTTCATGAAAGTACTTCACATAAATATTTTGACTCTCTCCACATGGAGATACGCATAATCAAAAATCGATGAGATTAAAGAAACGCTGATAGTTTGTCGTCTAGACGTGCCCTCGTCTCTTTCATTTTCATTTCCTCAAAAAATGTCAATCTATTGAAAACTCAATCCAAAGAATGTTCTAGTTTCAAACATTCTAATTTCGCTTTTAGCATTTTTACCGGTATTTCTCACCATTTCCTAGTAGCTTCGTTATAATGTTATGAGTCCTGCAAAAAATATACAAAAACGCATTTTCTAACTGTCCATAAGCCAAAACAAGTGCCAAAATGTTAAATATGTTTATGATTCATACACCAATCGATTCGAATCTACGTTTAAGACACTCAAGATAAATCTCGGAAAAATAGTCGAAGGAACAGATCCCAACAACACAACAGTTTAGTAATCGCTGTGGAAATTTTTACGGTCATAGACTCATATTATTACAGCAATAGCCCAATTTCCTCTGGATGAAATTTCTCGCGGCAATTAATTAAAGCGGATTAATACGTCTAACCCAATGAGAATCTGCGTCAAATTCCTTTACAACTCTCATCAGAAATCTGAACTTCTGAAAAAAAATCGATTTTTGAATAGCAACCAGTTAGAACTTTTACCCTCTCCTCGTTCCCAATGCTCTGCTCCATCCAGAGAAAAATGAAATAACGTTAACTAACGATTCACGAAACGAAAAACACGCTTGGTATCGTCTAGTTACAGTATACCAACACCCACTGCCCACACTCTTTCGAAATGCCCACTTTGTATATACATATCGGCGGCGATGGAAGTGCGTGCAGCGAGCGAAGTAATGCGCGCGTGCAGCGATAGCCCATGACTCCACGACGTTCGACAATTTCGTCAGTCGACTTCCCCCTCCCAGAATTGGCCTCTCTTCAGCCCTTCGGTATATACAGACGAAGTCGCGCGCTCGCGCGCTTTCCCTTTCTCTCTGTTTGGCCGCGGTTGTTTTATTGCGGGCCCGCGTTGGGTTGTCGGGGGTGGGGAAGAAGAGCCTAACGCGCGAACGGCGCACTTGGTCGTAGTCGTGCAGTGCAGCGCAGCATCCAAAGCCCGTTCGATCTCCAAACGGAGAGCGCGCGCGCGAGGAGAGAAAGACATTGTATATATCGGGGCACGGGTTGCGTTATATACGTGCGCGTAACAACTCGGCGCGATTACGTTATATAGAGAGGTAGTTGGCCGCTCTCGCGCCTTCGCCAATTCAGTCTCGATAGACCGGCTGCTATACTAGCATACACCAATTGACTCGTGATTTTCACCTATACTCCAGCCAGTGGTTGATACAGACCAAGTATGTTCATTGTATTTATCCATACGTCCGATTCGTTGATTTGATATATCATTTCTTCCGACAATCAAGCGGGTTGAAAGTTTTTAGAGAATCGGAAATACATTGCCCATCGACTATTCATTTATCGAAATGCTCCGCGATTGTTATATGTAAACCAGTGCTCAGTGTGTATTCCGGTAATATCGCGACGAGTCCGAGACGTGTTCATAACTTTCAAATAATCACTCGACGAGGGCAAATTTGAGTATAGATAACAAGTATGATTCTGAATGCATAAAATTTCGGTATACCAGTGACTCGTCCATCTTTCGGAGAAGATCAATTCAGAAGTATTAATAGAAAATAGCGTTCACATATTAATAAAAATTACAATATTTAGTTGGAGCTGCGCGCAAGATATACGAGAGCGGTACATCGGAAGGGAAATGCCGAGCACGAAGACGCGCGTGGCGATAGTTGGGGGTGGCGTTGCTGGGATGCTGGTGGCACGCCACGCGATTTCCCGCCCCGAGACGTACAGCGTGTGCCTATTCGAGCAGACCGACCAGATCGGCGGCACCTGGGTCTACACCGACGAGACCGAGACCGACAAGAATGGCTTACCCGTCCACAGCAGTATGTACAAGAATCTAAGGTAACGTGGACACACATGTACGAGTATTTCTGGCAAAACTCATTACGGATGATTTATAGTTTCAATATCCCGTCGCGCTTGGAAATCGCTCGGGTTTTATATATGAAATGCCACTCTCTCGTTTTGTGAAAATTTGCAAATGGAATGAGTATGTTCCGAAGGTTTATAAGTGAATAACTCATACGTTACAGGACAAATCTGCCGAAGGAGATAATGCAGATACCAGATTTCCCCTTCGAAGACAGCGAAGGTCCGTCCTTCGTTCATCACAGTGTGATCCGACAATATCTCCTGGACTACGCGAGCCATTTCAATCTGTATCCTCACGTCAAGGTAAGCGAGCTCATTCATATTAGCGCGTTTCCGCAACTTTTACCCGCGGTAAGTGCCGGTTGTGTGAGCCGCGTCGGTCTGAGAGTCGGAATATTATACGCTGCCACGTCGAAACAGAAAAGCCCGGGACAGTAATTTTCTGTATCATTAACGCGCGTATCTAGCGCGGAATCTCAAGAACCCATGTACATACGCATATGGCAACGGATCGAGCCAATTTTGAATGATGAAACAAACCATCACATTGAAAGATGTGTGTGATTTCCCTTTTTAATTCGAGAGTAAAATGTATGTTGCAAAATTTCACCAGCTGAATACTCTGGTGGAGCACGTGGAGCCGGAGAAGCTGCCGAACGGCCAGGTGGTGTGGACGGTGAGATACACGGATTTGGCGAGCCGCGTCCAAACGATCAAGACGTTCGACGCGGTGGTGCTGTGCAACGGCCACTACACGGTCGGCCAAGTGCCCAAAATCCCGGGGATCGACGGGTTCAAGGGCACCTGCCTGCACAGCCACCAGTACCGCTCGCCCGAGCAGTACTCCGGCAAGAACGTGTGCATACTCGGGGCCTCCTGGTCCGGCATCGACATCTGCCTCGAAGTCTCCAAACACGCTAGAAAGGTGCGAACTTTTGCCAATCATCTTGCTCGCGACCAACTTTTTGCTCGAGACACGATCGTGTTTTAATCTTCATTTTTCTTGATCACGAGGATACCACTTGCGATTTGGATTGCCGATCTCTTTTCAAGGTGATTTAGGAGGTTGCCAAATTCAATTTTCCAGAAATATCATCTTTTGTAACATTTCGTATATATACAAGTTTAAATGCATACAGTCAGCAATGATCGGTTAATATCACAGGCAAATCAAAACGTTGAGTCTAACAGGCAAACGTGACTTTTTTGGGTATCAAATAACTACCTCCAAAAGTAAAATTAGAAACCTAAATGTAAGATGGTCTTCTAGTCAGTGTTTATGTTTTTTTTTTCTACGTGAGGAGCTGGACTACAGCATACGCTATATATAGCGTCAAACATGGAACTGCAGGACTGACAATCACACGAGAAAATCGCACTTTTCACGTGGCGTTAGGGAATGACATTGTCGCACACATGCATGTCGCATACAATCGGTGCACGACGATCAACCTTGTGCGTGTGCATGCTTTTTCGATAACACCCAAAAATTGTATGTTGAATCACACTTTTCACAAACTATTGAAAAAAAAGCTTTCTCTTTGAGAAAGCAAAATAAAAACTTTCAACATTTTACGCCCCTGAGCTGTCGAAATTGCTATCACAAAAAGCCTACTTCTCAATTAGGAAGATTCGAACAAAACCTTTAAAAACTTGAATTGGTATTAAACGAGATGGTGAACGGAGTATGGTTGATGAATTGTGAAGACTTATGAATAAATTAATTTTATCGAGCAAAGCTGCTGAACGGTAAAACGGTCGTTGCATTCGAGAAGATTCTTGTCCTTGAATCGCGATATGATTTTGAATTTTTAAATATAAATACGGGGTCGTTGCGATACTTGAACTGACGATAGTATTATGAACCATGCAAATGATGAACTTTTTCTATATAATCAAAAATGCTTTTACTTTTGAATAAAAAAAACGGCGAATCACATTGTAATGCTAAAGGCACAAGGATTTCTACAACCAGTTTGTTCTATAAAATATGCCGAATTTGTATAGATCATCAACCAATGAAATTCAGATTGGATATAAATTTATATCATTGCTAGACTTACACCAGCCACCGATTCACGAAATTCTTCTACGTATAAAAACACTGATTGTTTCTGTTACAGATCTACCTTAGCCACAATCTTCCAGAACCTTTGGATGCAAAAATGTCGAGGAACGTAGAGCAAAGAGCAGGCATTGATCACATAAATGGCAATACATTTTTCTTCCGTGACGGAACCTCCGCTCAAGTTGATGTACTTATTTACTGCACTGGTATATAGATTACACTTTCGTGAAAACTATTCCGTTTACTTATCCACGTTTCATTAATGCATCGATTGATACTTCCAGGATACAAGTTCACATACCCGTTTCTGTCGTCCAAAGTCAAATTATCAACGGAAAACAATCACGTGGAACCGATTTACAAAAATCTGATCCACATGGACTGGCCTAATTTGTTCTTCATGGGCCTGCCAGCCATCGTCATCCCTTTCCCGATGTTCCATATACAGGCCCAATACATTCTGGGAGCGATCGAAGGACGGACAAAACTGCCTCCGTCAAAACAGATGTACGAAGAATTCGAGAGGGAAAAAAAGAATCTGCTCGATAAGGGAATCGCCGTAAGTCTTATCGACGTCTCTTCTTCCTTTATTTCTTTTTCCCGGCATTTATATTCTCTCCCGACCGCGAGACTGCATAAATTCGTTGGAGAAAAAAAAATTGCTAGATAGACGTGAAAACCCAAATAACCCATTGAAGGCTGTATACGCGGTGATATATGACAAGCATTCTATTTGAGAATTCATTAAAGTTGTTTTTTCCCATTTCTCGTACGCTTTCCTTCTAGATTTCCCTCGTGAGAGCTTAAAATAATTTTACGTAATGCGCGCGGCAGTATATAAATGCACCGTCGAAAGAGTGCGTGTGTGTGTGAAGCACAGAGAAGAAAGTTGACGCGATAACGAAACTATTGGTAGTCGATAAAGGCATAAATGAAAATCCCGCTTGATTTTGTGTCGACAGATAAGGCATATCAACAGAATGTGCGAGCGCCAGTGGCCGTATTACGAGGAGATCGCTAGAGCCGCGGGTGTCCCGGGCTTTCCACCCGTCATCAAAAAGATCTACGACCACTGCAGCTTGATGCGCGAGCAGGATTTCACCACTTACAAAAACTACCAGTACAGGATCGTCGATCGCGACAATTTTGTCGTGTCTTGTTGTAAACCCTGTTAGGGCTTGCAAAACAAAGAGTATCCGATTTTTAATTTTATACATACATGTCATCATATTAAGACGATCGATACAAATAAGAGAGATATGCGCTCTGCGCGTGTCTTGGCCAGGTGAGATTCCCTTTGGGAATATATGAGCGTATGAATATATATGATTTATATATATGCGCGACTACGACGAGTCGGGGACCAAATATTTTTCTTTTGGGTTCGCCGATTCTATATGTGCGGTATCTTTTGCATTCGACGTTCGAGTGCCTTTGATGACGAGTATTTTTGCACTGCCTAACTTTTCATTGCGAGTTGTGAAAATACACAAAAGGCACCAGTGTGCAAATGAAAGAATTATAATTTATATATATAATGTATGTTTAACTATAAATTTTTGTCTATGTAATAGATTAAGCATCGATGTATATTTTAATGTGAGTGAATAAAAAGAGAAATTGATATATACATAATTTGAAATACAATTGAATTCTATATCGTTTCTCGTTGTCCAATGGGGCGAAAATCAAATTCAATTATATGAAATTATGCTTTCCATATGGTCTTATACTCTTTTTACAAAAAAACCAGCCAAAAAATCGAACCTTGAGTGTATCTCGGTTATAGAATAATTTTAAATAAAATATTATCTATGAAATATTATATAATATAGAATATAATGAAATGACATGGTTTAGACATGTTGTTGAAAAAGAAAATAATATCTATTGAAACATTTAAATGTCTATTACATGAATAATAAAATTGTTTTTGTCGTAGGAGGCGTAAAATACACTTCTATATAAAGTCTTGTTTTGTAGGCATAAAGTTTTTTTCACGCCCTAGCCCCTATAGGGGCATTATACTATGGGAGCCAAGCAGCAGTACGTGAATCAGTCTAATTTTTTAGCGATGTTGGCTTTATTTTGTGTTGTTACCATAACAACTGCCCTTGGGCGTAAAATTCGTTGTACCCAAAAGCATCCTACTCTTCTTATTATTAGTATGATAAAAAATTATCTTCGTGCCACGGGCGTAGGATGCGACGTACATACCCCCGCATGAGTGACCCTGGCCTGGCGTTGCATTTTGCGCCCTTAAATAACTGTATGGGACTCATTACTTTTATGAAAAAAGGATGATGTCAAAATATTGCAGATAAGAACTTTCCAAGAAAATAACATGAAAAATGATATTTATTACACAACATGTATGTATATATTAGTATGAAAACTATCGCACCTTCAGCTGAGAATATTGTAAGTGATATACAAATTAATAATTCACAGAATCCTGTGTTCGTTTTATTATTATAAAACCGATCATAGCAATGAAATTAATATAATTTTTTTTTACTTGATCTTGTGATATTCTTGAATAAGAAAAAATTTTCCTCGACCTCACAATGAAATTATTTCCATTTTTACCGATGGAGCAACACATAGCCATTCGTACGACGTAGAAAAATATAAGATATAGCCATCTGTAGCCATCTATAGATATGCCTATAGGCATAGCATCCAAACTTCCAAAAACCAGAGAATGAAGAGGATAACAAAAGAGAGGATTTAAAAAGTACGGGTAGGAAATCATTAAAGATCATTCGAAACTACAATACTTATAACATTTCCAACAATTTTCGGACCGTATATTAAGCCCATATACCTACCCAACATTATTTTTTTTATTTACTCCCTGAATGCTATTACCACTTGCATGGGTATAAGCCTAAACATGATTTTGTTCATAAGACTTTTATTTTTATAAAAATTGATTCAAGTTCTCGATTTTGTATTCTTCTTTCTTCACGTCGCTTATTGAAAACCGAAATGCGTGTTTATATATATATATAGGTATTCTCAGTGTAAACAACAAGTAGTTTGGCTTGTGTCAGCTGACGTTCACTCCTTGGCCAACTTAACCTCTGTTTCTACTCTCGCACTTCTGGTGTTTACGATTGTGCAACTCCGTAGAAAAGCGTTTCTTTCATTTCCATGAAAGTTTTCTAGTCGTTATTCCTCTCCGGGTGACGTGGAAGAGTTACAGTGCTTTTTAGAAGAGAACCAAGAAGATTTCAAGAAACAAAATGAAGAAAAAGGTGAGGAAAATCTTTTGTTGTAATGATGTATCACGCCCACTTTTCCGTTTTATCATTAACAAGTGATATTCATGTCAATCCTTCCAGGTCCTGCTGATGGGAAAGAGCGGTTCAGGAAAAACTAGTATGCGGAGTATAATCTTTGCTAATTACATTGCAAGAGATACACGCAGGCTAGGAGCAACAAGTAAGATTTATTTATAAACTATGATTTTTTCCATTGCTGTTAGAAATCAATTTAATATCCAATAGTAATGCTTCACATCGATGACCTATACAAGAGTTGTACT
This sequence comes from Aphelinus atriplicis, assembly GCA_020882685.1. NCBI lineage: Eukaryota > Metazoa > Arthropoda > Insecta > Hymenoptera > Aphelinidae > Aphelinus > Aphelinus atriplicis. The sequence continues at coordinate 15,630,907 of CM037075.1, read as the reverse complement.
TCATAGCATTCTGAGCTTAATCTTGAATTTTGTTTCACAGTCGATGTTGAGCACAGTCATGTTCGCTTCCTTGGAAACTTGGTGCTCAACCTTTGGGATTGTGGCGGTCAGGAAGCTTTCATGGAGAATTATTTTGCTTCGCAACGTGACAATATTTTTAGAAACGTTGAAGTTTTAATCTATGTTTTCGATGTTGAATCTCGAGAACTTGACAAAGACATGCATTATTACCAAAGCTGTCTAGAAGCCATTTTACAGAATAGCCCTGATGCAAAAGTATTTTGTTTAATTCACAAAATGGATCTTGTTCAAGAAGATCAAAGAGATTCTATATTCAGGGAGAGAGAAGAAGATCTAAAAAGACTAAGTCTTCCTCTGCAATGCACATGTTTCAGAACTAGTATATGGGATGAAACTCTTTACAGGTTCCTAAAGATTTTCATGATTTTTTGACATTATTGAGATTAATTTGAATTCAATTAATAACTTTATATTTTTCCATCTCATTTAGGGCATGGTCTTCAATAGTATACATGTTAATTCCAAATGTGAAGGAACTCGAACAAAGTTTAAACCAGTTTGCAAATATAATTGATGCCGATGAAGTTCTTCTGTTTGAGCGTGCAACATTCCTAGTAATAAGTCATTGTCAGAGAAGATACCACAGAGATGTGCATCGTTTTGAGAAAGTATCAAATATTATAAAACAATTTAAACTGAGTTGCAGGTCGGTACTGTCTAAGATTCTATTAATATTCACTATTATAAAATAATCAGCTATTAACATAATTTTCTCTTTATAGCAAATTAGCAGCTCAGTTTTCAAGTATGGAAGTTAGAAATACTAATTTTGCTGCTTTCATTGATGTTTTCACTTCCAATACATATGTCATGGTGGTCGTGTCTGATCCAGCTATTCGTGAGTACCTTAAGAATTCCATGATTCAGTTTTTCAGAATATTCAAACTCAACGTAAATTTTGAGAAATTATTTGGAATCCACAAAAACATGAAAATTACCGAAAAAGTTGATTTGTTTCATAATAGGTTTTACATATTCTGAAATGTATTATCTCACCTCACTGACATAGAATATTAATTAAATATTACTATGTTTAGCATCGGCTGCTACACTGATCAACATTCGAAATGCTCGAAAACACTTTGAAAAACTTGAGCGAGCAAGCCAAAGTTCTTCTAGTTCACTAAGTAGATAGAAGTTGGTTCTGCCTGGGCGGAATCGATTCGCTCGTCGCTAGATTATTTTTATTCAACGTAAGATACGAGTGAGTGAAGCATAAAACCTGGCTTGAGATTTCTTTTTTTACATTTTATTCATTTAGTATTTGAATGATGTACTGTTTTGGATGAGTGACTAAAATACTGCACGATTGATTTAATGAAGTTTGATTTATATAAATATAAGTATGATCTTTTAATGTTGTATATGTCGTAAATCATTATGAAATAAAGAAGAATTGATTATTTTCTTTTCTGTATTTTAAACAACGCAGCACTTGATATTAAACCACATTTCTTTGGTAAAGAATTTTCTTCTTTCAAAATTCATATAGTTCACTAACGTTCACAGAATATAATGTTTATGTAAATATTTATAAACGGTATATAATTCGAAAAGCCCGCGCGACGATTGCTAACACTCAACAGCCATTTTTGCAGCAAGTTGCAACTGCAGGGTGACTTCATATTGCCTTATCACTCGTCACTATCATGGTCACTATCCCCTCTCCCTGTACACATCTTCCCCCCTCCCCAGAGCAGAAGATTTATTTCCAGGGTAACATATAAAGTGGATGATAATCGCGGCGCACCGTCGTCCGTCACGCATCACCGCGTCATGCCGTAACGCGCATAGTGCAGCTAGTCTGGTAATCATAAACATGGATAGAATATTGAAGGGGGTGATGAAATACAGACATTGCCACAGAGAAGGAATGGTCAAACAGTTTCAACAAGTCAGAGATCACCCGGAGGTACTGTCAGTCTTTTAATATTAATATATGCTCTCCCTGACTCTTGAACCCTCAGACCTAACGTGTGATGAGCAACAAGCAGTTTTCACATTAAGTTTACTTTTTCAATTTTAGCCCAAGGCAGTGTTCTTTACGTGTATGGATTCTCGGATGATCCCAACAAGGTTTACGGAAACAAATGTTGGGGATATGTTTGTTGGTACGAGAATTACTCTCATGGACATTATCACCTTCACGTCTCGTTTAATTCCATTACTCTGGCGTTTTGAGATTTCCAGATATACAGTACATCATTTCCTAGCATCTTGATCCTACTTAATAGTACCTCACAGGTCCGCATTGCCCAAAATCATTCATTTCGTACACCTGGAGAATATCAACAAAAATGTTTTGTTCAACTGTAATTATTTGTTGCAGTTAGAAATGCCGGAAACATTGTGCCACACTCTCAACATTTCAACGATGAACTGACAATGTGTGAACCTGCTGCCCTGGAATTGGGCTGCGTTGTCAATGACATTAGGCACATCATTGTTTGTGGACACAGCGACTGTAAAGCCATGAATTTATTGTATGCTCTTCGAGACGAAGAGTTTGCCTCTCAAGTAAGATCAATTTGCCAAAATTTTATTTATCATAATATCATTTTTCAAAGTTTTGTCTATAATAAATTAACACTGGAATCATTCTGTCATATTATCTATCCTGATAAATCTATTGCTTCGATAAGATACAGTGCACTCAGGAAATAGTATAACATTGACTAAAAGTTCCCAAGTATCAAAGTTAAAAACTATAATTTTAAGTGTATTATCTGGAATGTAAACTCTATAATGGAAAGCTAACTGATAACCTAATGTTCGTTGTGATTCGCACATAATCTAATGTTGAAATTTGTTATTTAACAATATTTGTTTATAAAATTCTTCATGAAAATGAAATGTTTATCATAACGACATAGAGTCAATCAAAAATACTACGATTAATTTGAAATTATTTGATAGAATTGTTTCGAGATTGAAAACTCGAACAAGAATTAGTAAAATGTGAAAACCGACTTGATTAAGTTGTATTATGAAACTTTAGGTGAACAGGCGCATCTCGCCTCTACGCGCGTGGCTTTGCGCGCATGCCAGCAGCAGCCTTGCCAAGTTCCAACAGCTCGAGATCACGGGTTACCAAGAGCCGCTTTTATTTCAAGCGGAGACGCCGATGCGCCGATTCGTCGCCTACATCGACCCGGAGCACAAGTTCGCGATCGAGGACAAGCTGTCGCAGATAAACACGCTCCAGCAACTGCAGAACATCGCCTCGTACGGCTTTCTCAAGCGCCGCCTCGAGAAGCACAACCTGCACATACACGCCCTGTGGTTCGACATCTACACCGGCGACATTTACTACTTCAGCAGGGCCAACAAGCGATTCGTCGAGATCAACGAGCTGACCGAGACGCCCCTCCTAAAAGAGATCAAAAAGTACTATTCTTGAAGCGTATATACCTAACACATCATGTATACTGATTACTTGCTAATAAGAGGCTGTCGGGATTTCTCGTGAACCGAAAACCGGTGCTATCGAATCTTTACAAAATAACGTTCATATCAAAAGACAATAATCTTCGTGACAGTTGGACAAGGTTGTACTTAATCTAAGCTCGGCTTCGTTCGTAGCGCATAATTTTTGTATAAATTTCTTGCTTTATAATAATTTTGATTAATTAGATGTCAAGATGCTGAACGTCGATATAGTTTTTAATAATAATGCAACGATTTAATACTGTTTCAAGAATGTTGTGAGAGTAGTATAATTACAATTCAAGAGTCGGCATTGTTCAAAAGACAATAATCTTTCTGGCAATTCGACAAGGTTTTGAATGCAAAGGTAGATCGTGCAAACTTTTAGCTTCATAATATTCTGAATCGCTGAATCTCAAGATGCTCAAAGTCAATAATTAAATACTTTAATGCCAATGCAACGACCTATTTGTAACAAAGCTCATAATAATTAAGTAATGTTCACCATACTGTTAAAATAATTTATGCATTTACTATTTACATATTTTTATCAATGGTGTACTTATACTGAAAAATATATTGTATATTTTTTTCACAATTATTGTCTTTAATCTTCACAAAGACATACTACCAACTCCTAAACTGGGTTTATGTTTTTTTTTTGGTTTTCAATTTGATGAGAATTACAGTAAATACAGCGGGTTCAAAATCGATTAAAAATCTGCTGTGACGTCATAACTTCACACAATGCATGGATGACGTCGCTGCTGTTCATTAATTCTCAAAATCTAAAAATATTTTAACTCGCTGTATCTCTTTGAATTATATCAAATCGAGAAACAAAAAACACGAGTCGATTATTTTTAAAAGCTTGATAATAACAACCAAAAAGAATTTCTATAGTTGAGGGTATAATTTCAAATAACAATCGGATCATAACATCTGTGTACTATCTGTGTATTATTATGATACCTAAGACATTACCAAATATGTCTTGTTATATTAATTATGCAATGATTACAAACCAACCGATTCGATTACTTTTGAAAAAAATATCGGAATGCTATAAAATTATTCATGTTAATTCTTTAATTTTGATTGATTGGTCTTAAATCCGTTACATCTAGATTTGGCTTCTAGATTGTACTTTTAAATTTCAAGTCGGCTCCGTACATAACAGTTCGTCTTCCAGAAAAATTATGATGAAATTATCTTTCCAACAAGCTTGAAACTATAATGCCAAGTGACTTTTTAGTCTCCTTATCTCACTGAAGTTGGATTCATTCCAAGCAGAATGAGAAAAAGAAAGCTTATTTATGGAAGATTTTTCACACCACGCGAAAAATTTCATTTTGTCACAAGTTCAAAACTTTATACTACAAAAATGCTTTTAGAACGGTAAACGAAGACAGAAATTTTCGTCACTTCAGGGGGAAAAGATGACAGACACTGAATCTCAATCAAGCTACTCGGTGGTTCTGTTTCAGATTATACGAATAGCGTTTTTGAGCAATAGTTCATCGAGTAGTAGATACCAAACGATAGTTTCGAAGTGAGTGTAGTGAAAAACATCTTGATCGTGAAACATGGCGAAAAAAAAGAGCTGGAGAAAGAAAGGAAGGGAGTGTGCATAGACAAGCTCGTTACACATAACGCGCTCCGGTGAACTAGAGCACGCCTTACCATGCATTCGCCTGAAAGAGAAAGCGAAAGAAATACAATGCGGACACTCAGTGTAACAAGAATAATTTCGTCTTCCCCGTTTATGCGTTTGTTAAACTCTTTCCTGCCCAATATCATCCGATTCTCATCATAATGCAGGCGCATTTTGTTAGAGGTCAATCGCTGATTACATTTCATAAGGATTATTTGAAAACTTCGAATCTGTCGAGGAAACCGCTATATATTCGAATTTTTCTTTCCCCTCCAGAGGCAACGAGACACGTGCCTACTAGAATTTACTAAACTATCGCGTTCTCGTGAAGATACTCCGTAATGATATTTTTTTTAACGGTTACACAAGTCGATGATACACGTATAGAAAAGAACTCGAAATCTAACGCCACAAAAAATGGTATGGTTGTTCTTCCTAAATAATTCTCGACGCTCATTCGATTCACTCTCCTCGGCATTCAATACCGAGAGATGTGTTTTCAAGATAAACGTTGCGAAATAAAAGAAACACGCCAACAATTAGATTATAAACTATGTAACTATGCTATCGTGTTTCTGTATCTAGCTGTTTTTCAATAATCATTCTTCGCATGATAATAGCTCTCGAGTACAGTAATTAGCCTCGTATTATTCATCAACATGCTTTTTACAGTAGTTCGGGTGTATATAGGTAGGCGGCGAACAACAAAACACGCGGTAACGCCGGGGGAACAAGTGCGCTTATGAAATTTATGCTTGGACGCGCCCGACTGAGCCTTTTTTCTTTTTCTTTTTCTTTTTCTATCCGTACACGCAAGCACACTCTCCGACAAATCTATAATAAAAGAGTAAGGACGATCCGTACGTTAAATTCTCTTGACCCCATAATATCTCTTATTTTTATTCAAATAATCGTGCGGTCAACAATGAACAAGAGCACGTATACACACCGCGAAGAAATAGTGTGGTTTTTTTTTCTTCTTTTGTTACGACTGCTGTGTCCATCGCGTTTTGTTCTTATATGAAAAGTTGGAATGCCCGTTTCAATTTTACACGAGAGAGCTTCTCGATGTTTTCGTTGGATCACGAGAGTAAATCTCCCTTGGAAATAGTTTCGCTTGGTGATTTTCAATGCGAAAGAAAATTAAAAAGTGCAGGAGTGAGTGGATTTCGACAAAGAACAAGAGACTCGCCAATGCCGTCGAACTGTCAAAATTCACTTATTCGACATCACGTACAGGCTGTTTGTACCGGAATCCGTCACAGTATGGGAACCGGGCCACGAAAAAACCGTCGGCCTCTTTCCACAGCTGAATCAAATCGTACTTGATACACAGTATTGAGCTATATCAGATATATACCACTTTTCGCCTGATTTTTTGTTACCATGAAATTTTCTTCCTTCACTTTTTTCTCCACCGCGGAACGCCTGGTCGCATAAACTCTATATCCGTAGAGTGATATGATAAAATGAGCTTCTTCAACATAGACACTGTTATCATTTTGAATTGTTCCATCAAGTTCAGAGATTCAAAGTTTTTAGCGAGTCAGTAGAGTGATGTTATCTTCATCATCATTACTAATGCTTTGAAAAATTCAATCGGCATAAAAACACTTTTTAACTAAAGCTCGTTACGTTGTTCGATTAGATTGGCTGCCTTCGATAACTTGTGATAAGAGTAATAGTACATTTCGATACTAGACCAAAAGACGAATTCTAGGCACGTGGGAGGTTTGCCGCCCGAGCAAAGCGAGGGTGGTAATCACACGTGCCTAGAAATCGTCTTTTGATCTAGTATCGAACAGTATTTTTCATCACGAGTGTAGAAAACTAAGGTTTAATGATCAACTTTTCGATACAAGTGATGAAAAATTATTTTTCCACACTTTCAGTGCAATCGTTTCATCCTCAATCTACTCGGTATAAGATTCATCGGGCTTATGCATTGTCCGACATCCATCAGCTTCTCCCAGAGCTCGCCCGTGATGAATAGTAATCGGGCCACTACTCTATAGACCTGAATGAAACATGAATAATAAGATTTGTAACGCGTGATTCGAACAGGGACTTTGGCCACTTCGAATCGATAATCGCCCCAACGTACGAAAACATGTTGTTGACGTCTGCGTGATTTCACACGGAAAATTCGTAACACTCCACTCAGAAAATAATCGACTTGGGTATAAGGTCATTCCGGAAGTGACTCGTAAGCTGTCCGACATGTGCAGCCAAATTCTGTAAATCGATCTGGAGCTGACGGAAACTCAAAACTGATGCAAGCTCGCGGCGACTCGTATATTGTTGCCCGATCGGTTGACGCTTATCGAATCGCGCGGCTATTTTTGTCACTCGGTACTCGCTTTAAAAGTTCGCGGCTAATTGCATGTCGCAACGGTGCAATGAACTCGCGCGTCATCGATGCGACCGAGTCGCGAAAAAGAGAAAAAAAAACATTGCGATTGTCCAACGGATTCAAGAAAATTTCACAGCGGCTCCGATTGAACTGGCGAGATCTATATATACAACTACGTGTTTCCCGCAAACCGACCGATTAATTTCTTGCGCCAATGAAAGACACATGCAATGTTATACAATGGTTTTATGAAATGTCAGAAAGTGGAATCGGTATATAGCTCACATTGCAGTCTTGGTGAACATTCGTTTCCTGTATAAGTCAAAAATAGCTGGTGTATCAATTTCGAGATTGTTGATGGTCAAATGAATGACTTATGTAAGGAAAAATCAGCGTTCATTAGAACTGCGTGCTGATATTTTAATGTATTAAAAAATCATTAATGTAGTAATGAATGAATACATAATCGAAACTTGTGTAATTGGGACAGATAATGATGGTCATGTAGTACAGTCTGAGGAGTGAAATATTCGAGAATCGAGGCAATATCGACGCTTCTCACAAAGTATACGGCTATCTATACTCGCTCCATTCGATTTTTCCTCGCGACAATCAATGTCGTTTATTATATATTTGCTGTAAAATCCGAGCACATCAGTGGATTGTAACTTGATGAACTTGAAAGCATATGTTGATCAGAATCCAAGAGCAATCGCTCGTGAGTACATCAATGTATCAGTTGTAAATTGTCAGTTGCCGTGAAAAGAAAGCTGAATAGCTTGAGTCGTCGGCAAGAACAGTCGATAGAGTCATCACTGTGCCGCACGTGTATGATTCGATCGTGAACTTGCCGCAAGCCTTAAGATATACGACTATTATTTTGCCGTCATCAGCCCGCACGAGCCAAACGAAACGAAAAGAAAGAAGAAGGAATAGATCATTCGAAATGAAGGCCCATCGTCGCGCGTAAAGACGCGACGAACGAACGAGAGATAACGGCGGACGAGCTCGAGTTCGGAAAGTAAGGCAAGAGCGAGTCAGAGAGCAATAGCAATGTATGCATACTTATGTATAGGTGGGCCCCGAGAGACGAGAGAGGAGGCGCGGGTAGACGCATGCGAGCAGCGCAAGTTCAAGGAACAATGCCGCGCGCACCGCTCAGCTCTCGGCACTGTATATAGGTGTATGTATATACGCGCTCGCGAGTGTGTGCGCGTGTGTGCGCGTGTGTACACACGATCGCGGAGCAGCGCCGCGCCGCCGTCGTGCCACTGACCTACAAACACACTTGTTGGCTTGGCGCGCGGCGATCGCTCCGCGCGGCAGCTGCCCTTTATGCCGAGCGCCTTGAACCTGACACCAAAACTCTTTCCTCTCTTGCTCTCGCGAGCCGCGGCTTCCTCTCGTAATTCGGCTCGTTCCCACCAGCCGAGCCCGCCGCGACTGCTCTCCGACATCGCGCGCATATCTCGTGTAAACGTCAAACCGATTGTCCCGCGCGTTATACAGTAGTATGCAACGAATTGGCCGCGCTCGCGCAGGTGCGCCATGGAACTCGATGAAAAATCTAAATGCCGATACGCGAGGCTCGACACTTTCCACGCGAGGATCAACGAGCGAGCCTCCGTACGCGTGTCCGTGTCCGTGTGTGTGTGTATGGGAAAAGGCGAGGACGAGCAAAAAAGCGCGCCACTCTCCTCCCGCAGGCGCATAACACTTTCGCCGAAAACAAAAAAAAAGAACGACATAAGTATAATCGGCGCGAGCTCGGATGTATATATATATATATATATACACGTGTAACGCGGGGACTATATACACGAGAGCCCGGCTAGACGATTCAGAACGGAACTGCAGCTCGGTGCGGAACGAAAGTGCGCTGGCGAGCAGCTATACGCTTTTTCGGTTTTGCGCTATTTACCATTCGTGGCAAGAAAGCAAGAGTCCGTAGACGTGGCTCTCCTCCTTCTCCTCCTCTATGTCTTCTCCTCTCCTCTACTATACGTGTACGCCTTTCATTTTTTCCCAATCTCGACTCTCGACTGTATTGAAGCGCGCCTGTGTGATCTCATGCACGAACCGATGGGCTTCATCGACGAGGCGGACGCATTTACCGTTCGCCGCTGTGGCCCGTGTATACCTATTTTGGCCGTCGGAACCGATGGCCTTTATGCCAGGTGTATTTTTTCAACTTGGACGCGGTTTCTCAATGCTCTACCGCGGGGGTGAGACAACGCGACGCTCCCCGCGAGGCGAGAATTGCGCGGTCCATAAAAATCAGAGCGCGTATAACTATATTTCCACGTCGAAGTAAAACGACAATGATTATATCGAAGACCTCCTTACGAGGCTTCTTCATGCACTATAAAAAAATTTCCGCGAAAATTATAATACTCTCTGGCGCGCGGTGCAATTATCCCACGTTGCATCGCGACTCGAGCGCGGAAGGCTCGGCATTAGATTCGCAGAATCATCCTTCCTTTCACCCCATTAATAATGATCCGGCGCTTCCTCCTGGTCTATTTTTAGTCCGTCCGAAACAGAGCACAATTATACTACGCACTCCATACGCACGGCGGCAGTGACGGGGAGGAATGTGTACATGTATAGGTGCGAGCGAGCGCGCACGAGAAGGGATAATCGTTAGATCGAGCATATAGTCCCTCGCGCTCGGTTGTTGTCCCGTTTCTCATAAGTGGGTCGGTCGCGCGCAATATCGAGATGGAGAGTGAGAGATTAAATCCGAGCAGACGAGCCGACGCTGCTCTCTCACACAGACACACACACACGGACACGGACTGCGGGTCTAAAACTCGCGCGCGCGGCTCGATTTTTCACCGCGATCGTTGCGAGACAGCCGATTTTGCCTACTCATATACATGCAATCCCGCCGCCGATCCGGCTAATTTAGTTGCGTGCTCGAGATTCCGTGGCGTAACAGCTGCGCGCCGTCCAACGTTCGATGTATATACTCGCGCTGATTACACTTTTTTTCTTTCGCCCCGATCTTGTGCTGTGTGTATCGACGAGACGCGTACACAATTCGAAGCTAACGAAACGAGCCAACACTATACTCGCGGCGTTCTCCATTTCACCGAGCCGCCGCGAATGCGCGCGAGAGGACACTTTCGCTTGTGCGCGGCTCGAGGCGGCCGCGGCGCAAGCGTAAGCGTTCGTATCCTATCGGAAGAAGCTCCGGGGACGACGAGCGTGTGTGCGCGCCAGCGGAGAACGTGAATTGGGCCGCCGCGGGGTATATACGTGGATGTGGGGGCACGGGCCCGAGGCTGGCCCCGATTCAGCTTGGACCCGACTGTCGATACGCCGCGGCTCGTGACTCGGCCAGCAGGTATATATACCTCACGGGTATGTGTATACCTGTATACAAGAGCCGCGCGACGATAATGAGACACGTGTGGCACCCTTACCGAGATTCTACCGATCCGATCGAGTGTTTCGTTGATGATCAGTTGGTATTCCGAGGCTTTGCCAACCTCGAATACCTCGGGATTCGGAACACTTGGATTCTCGTTTTTTTTCTACAGCTTGACGATTTACAACCCTATGAACAAAATGCCGAGTCTCAAGTGGATTTGAATGTTTGGTATTCGAATGCGATTATTCTATTGCTTGCTCGCTATATTGGCCGTGCGAGCTTCTCTAGCGCATGCAAGCTCTGAATCAAGTGTGATGCTTACAATGAAGCATACGCTATTTTTTTTGTACTTGCACTCAAAAATCCAACGCAAAACCCGATTCGACCCTGATTCGTATGCATCGCACAACTGACCCTACAATTTTTGGTGCGTTCCGGAAACCACCAAGTCACGGTGAGATTAATAAAAACCAGACTTTTCAGGCCAATTTCGGGCTCGAGACCTCTGCATGGGAATCTTAGCACTTTTTTTCTTGAGAGTACGTTCTGAAGATTAAGCTAACGTTGTCGAGAAAATATGTTGCAGCAGAAAATAGTTCAAAATGAATAAAAATTCGAGAACAAATCACTGCAAATTCGAGCTCTATTATAGCCATTACTAGCGTCGCTCAGTTGCTCAAAAGAAAAATGTATAAAATATAATTCATCTCTAGTTGAAACGAATATGAAAACGTATGTAAATCAAGTCTCGAGACTTGAAATGATCATTTCAATCAGGTTATACGGCGCTAGCTTTTAAAAAGCGAGAATTCCGAAGCGACTATCACTTCACCGCGACCGACTCGAATTCGGGCAGTCGACCGCATAATCAAAACTCGCGATTAATGGTCCGTGACAATTTTCAACTCTCAAGTAAGAACTGTAGATTCGGCGTTCCGCTCGATGCTAATTGCGCGTTTCATAAAAAAAAACTTTCACTAATTAGAACGCGCGTATATACGTTGCATTAATTAAGACACGAGCCGACGAACGACCTTTCAAAAGCTCATCCATCTAGATATAAAATCGCATCGAACAAACTCGTAATATCTTCCTCGTCGGGTATGGAAAAAAAAGTGTCGATGCAATCTCGGATTCGCGTTTACGCGCTCAATCGGTGCAAGGTATGTATACAGCGCATCGAGAACCAATGGGACATGTGTGCGCGGGTGTGCGTATATAGCACGACCATCTGGAGTACGGGCAGCCCCAGCGTAGTACGCACACACAATAAATTTTGTGAAAAAGTGAAGAAGAAAGTTTGAAAATTGGAAACGGAAGCGCAGCAGCAGCAGCAGCAGCAGGCATGCACACACGCGTGTATCGGCTGTGGATGCGAATAATAATGGTGCTCGTGTGTTGGTGTGTGTGTGGAGCGCACGAGCACACATCTGTGCGCGAGCTGGCACCCTTACCGCGATTCTCGCATGCACGAGCCGAGAAGGAGAGAAGAAGGCAGGAGCAACATGTATGCCATCGCGCCGCAGCGCGGCCTCATTTTCCTGGCGCGCACCGACACTTTTGTGCCCTCTCACTCCCCCTCCTCCTTCTCCTCCTCCTCCTGCTACATCCACGCGGACAACCTCACGTCTCGCCTTTTTCGGCCTTTATTATGTCGCAGGCGCGCGCGCGCACACACCGATGCTCCCCTTTCCTCTCGAGCGCCGCGCGGCGGGCCTATTAAATTCGTAGTGGAACTTCCGAACGGGCTGCTGCTGCTGCTGCTTGCGGCGCAGCTCCCGGAGAAAGAGAAATTTTTACTCCGAGCAACAGGTGATGTATCCACTCGGTCAGTGAGAGTTGGACGAGCGGTTCACGCCGCATAAGTGTGTATACACGCACGTACGTCTCTCTCTCCAAATTTCAAACTAGATCAACCGCGCGCGTTCCTCCTGGTAATAATTGCGCGCGCGGCAGTCATATCCTTTGCGAAAAATCTATTAGGGAAAAATAGATGGCTCGGTTCGGATGGAAGGGCGCAATGTAAGGAGTTGAAATAGGGCCGGGTGAGCAGCGGGGGAACGGGAGGCGCCGATGCAGGTGGGCAGATCGCGTGCGGTCGCGCACCACCGATCCTCCCGAGTGAAAGTTTCTAATTTTAATTGAGAGTTTAGGGCCACGTTGTTATGTGGCACACGAGCTGTGACACTTTTACCCGAGGGTAAGACTCGCCTACTTGGACATTTGTGCGCGCGCGCGCGTTGCCAAGCGAAAGTGGTCCTCGAGCGTAATATACCAAGCCACTTCGAGCCCGAGCTCGCCGCGCGGCCCCCGTGTGTATATACGCGCGATTCGTGACTCCTATATCAGCGCCGCGCGATGCCTTCGTTTCTAGAGCAACGATCGGCAGCTTGGCTAATGCCCAATCCTCTCCTAATCGCACACGCACTCGACGTTTCTATCGCTCGGTTTCAGAAATTATCAGTACCGCGTCGTCGGTGTCTTTTTCCAATTTTAATATACGCGCGCGACCGTCGAGTACAGTCCACGCGTCGATGGTAATCCGAGCGATTATATATACGGATCTGCAAATGTAATTGGAGAGGAAAAATTATACTGTGGATCTGTTGTACGGGACGTGCGGATGATCGAACCGAAAAATATCCCATCAGAAGCGATAATTTCAGATAATCTTGTTGGACTGTCAAGCTTTCACCGATGGCAGTTTCGATCGAGCTTGAACTCTCGATTTTGCGTGAAATACGTCTTGGCTCAAAAATATTTGGGGGAAGAGGGGCCGGTTGTCGGTGTAGGTAAGTTGACAAACTATGAGTATCTCCTAATTCATGCGACGAGGAAAAATGGCGCTGAATGCAATTTGTGTACATTACCATTATACATATATTTATCCTGAGTACTAGGTGTCCAGCGCTGTTTGTAGAAGAATGAGGTCATTTTAAAAAATTTAGCTAAGCGAAAGAAAAGAAAATTGTTCAGTAAATGTTCTTGTTACTTTAAATCTAGATCGTAATAAATAATTGTTAATAATGTGGCATATAGAGTTTTACCACCTCTATAATTCTATAAAAAAAAAATTTGTTACTCAATGAGAGGTAAGTTGGTAAAAACTTTTGGGGGCGTGTTGGCATACTGCGTAACATCCATATTTTTTTTTAGAAATGGTCAGAAATCGTAAAATAACAACTACGAGCCACTAGTAGACTTCACAACACATAGACCGTATGCATCTGACAGTAGTTCAAAAGATGATGCTTCATTGCCAGCAACATCTAATAACAAATTTGAAGCAATATAGCCACTGCTGAAAGTGTCAAACGGAATAGTTAATAAGCGAGTCTGTAGAAAAAGGAGCTCAGCTACTTCGACAGATGATTGTATCCAACACCAGCTTGCTGCAAAACAGAAGAAGACCCTCCAAAAAGTAAACAATGTTTATCCAATAAATCTTCCTTGACAACTTGCCTCCTCCTCCTATTGTCAACTCACCTCCTTTGCACTTTGTCAGCAAGTTTTTAGCCCAATATTATCGTTTATTTAACCAAAGAGAAATTGATATTTTGCAAAGATAAAAAAAAGCTATGTACTCGTCAATCTCATATGGTAAACTTTGATATTAGCTATATTTAAATTTTCTTGTAAAAAACGATATTTTGTGAGAACTCTGCCTCTCTCCCTGACCATTATTTCCGAATGAAATATCAACGAAATGTTGGACTCGACGATCACTTATTTTCCCGTTAGTCCATATACATTTCGAGACTGACGGATGCATTATCGTCACGTAATCTGTTCAATTCCCAAGTAGAGTCTCGGGTGATATCCCACGGTTTCCGTCGCATAAAAATAGTAAACCTCATTGTAATCCACGATCCCGTGAAGCGCGTACACGAGAGCCGATTTCCCCACGTTTCGGTTCGCGACCCAGGTCCACCAAGTGCAGCCAAATAAAAATGGCGAATTTAAAAGAAAAATTATCAACCCGAGAAAATAGCTGCTGTGGGTTTTGTCTTCGCATCCACGGAGTACTATAAAAACCAATATCGCCCCGTGTATATATTGCGGCGGTCAACGACCATAGTGCGCGCTTGGCAGACTCTATACGCGCCCAATTATAACAACGAAAAAACGAAATGCTCTGTATATACGTGTATATTTATACGCGAGCGCGAAAAAACGAGCCCGCCCAAGGATTACTCAACGGCGCGGCGTTAAAAACAAGCGGCCAACGAATTCCCCATTCGTGCTAAGCTTGCGTTAGGCGAGCGTCCAGTCGGCCGCGGCCGCGAAGATGCTGTCGGCCCGCGCGGAAATACGATTACGAAACGATAAAATCGGATTACTCGAATAGTGCGTGCACTGAGCGAAAAAATTAGTAATGGTTGCTATATTTTTACTATGGTTTCCAGTGCAATGACGCGACAGCCATGCGATATTAATAATAATTATTACTGGAAACAAATAACATTACTATATTCAACTAGAATGAACTAAAATTATAGTAAAAAACTGATGAATGAACTTTACAACAATTTACATGGTAAAAGGAATCTTTACATTAACGACTATTATGTTGAAAGTTATCATAATCGGATTTTTCTCAGCCCGCAAACGGATGCTTGAGTGCGCGTATCACGACGGGATCGAGTCACTTCGCAACGTTCTGCAGAGGTAACGCGTCGACCCAGTGTGCGGAATAAGGGAAGAATTGGCAAAAAAAGAATTAGTAAACCCAAAAGTTTACAGTTCAAAGCAAACGATAACTCATATACTTATAATATGTATCCTGGAAACCTCGCGGCAAGCGCGCGTTACCCGTTTCGACGCCGGGCGCATCGAGTCATCGAACGGGCGTGAATTTACGCGGCGGTTGCGAAAATATAAGGTGATTTATTATACATATAGCGCAGCAATTGCAGGGGCCGATGCGCCCACCCGAGCACTCGCGGTTACATAAAAGACGCGCGTCATGCGCCTTGAGCATCGCCTTCTTTTCGCGCGCACGCACGGCCAAGTTTTTTTTTCGTTTGCCGGAAAACTCCCGAGTGTTACGAGTCCTCTCCCCCTCCGCCAGGCACAGACCGGCATTACCATTCAATTTCGGTGATTTCGCGCGTGGAATGATTTTCGGGCGATGCGCTTCTCTGCAGCCATGCGGGGCCAGCAAAGGATATATGAATTGCAATGCCGCGCGGCAGTAAATATTTCGTTGGGAGGAGGAACAAAAGTCCAAACGCGAAATGTACCTTCAGCGGGAGTTTACGATGGCGAACTTGTCGCTGCCCAGCCAAGTTGACGTGCTGACACAGTCAACTATGCACGCGAGCTGAATCGATCGTTTTTTTACAGCCGCGGCGGGCCCGCAATCTGCGAACACTGCGCGAGCCCGCAATAAAACGAGCTCGGGGAGACTTTTTCCCGGGCGAGCAGAGCCAGGATCGTTAAAAAATTCGAGTCGAAGGTCACGAGAGGGTCGGGGTGCGGCTGGAGCTCGGGCAAACAAGCTGTATCTCAATCTGCCGCGAGCCCCGGCTTCCCCTGCTGCGTCGTATATTTTTGTCGGGAGGAAGGAAGGAAGGGAGGGAGGGAGGGGCGCACCTGACGCTATGCGCCCGGGCATAATCGCGCGAGCTCGGCCGATATCCGCGTGTACACCGCAGTCGAGGGTCGCGCGCACGCACCAAAAACCTCGATTTGTGCGAGATTTACGAGGGAGTGTCGGTGGCGGTGTACCACGGAAGGGCCAATAGCCACGGGGGGCTCTCGAGCCACGTAATCCAAGCGGCTACTGCTCGGCCGAATTTCCCCGCACTTGCCCGCGGCAACATAAATTTTCGCCGCATACCAGATAACGACGGCTCAAGGCCGCGCGTGAATTTGCTATACACAGTGATGAATGGACGATGCGCACAGCGCCCGCCGACTACTGTATCTCCCTCGGCGCGCTACCAACGTGTCTGGCCTCTCCTCTAATCCTTCTCTAATAAGCCAGCTATTGCAAGCCTATTGCAAGTTTGACAAAAGATTTCACGGCTCGATCACGAGGATGATGCGTCCAATTGCAAGAGTCCGGGTTGTCATATCGTAGGATATGCAGATGGAAGATTCGGTGGAAATATTCTGGAGGGTCTGTTCATATTCTCTCGTAGACTTTCAAACAAATATCATATTTTCAAATTCCTAGACTCTTCCAGACTTTGGGGTGATTCGTTACAATTTCGTCGAACCTGCAAAGCAACAAACGTTTTTAGAAAATGTTTTCTCATTCGGCATTATATATTTTCAGCGAGAAACTACATACAAAGATATTTTGAAGAATGTCGATTTTTATTTCAACTACAGATTTTTACCTGTGTTAATATTTATAATCTCAAAAAGAAAGCAAAAGAAATGTTAATCATTCATGAAATTACTATATTCCTTCTAACATTATTGGTTTTTCAAACGAGAACTGAGTAAATGCTATGCATTTTTCACATTCGGTTCTAGACGATTACAGTACTCGAGCAAAACTCCTGGTATACCTATAATATATTCAAGATAAGAACTTCATGACTAATCAATAGTCTTTGCTTATTTCACTGTCGAGTATTCCTAGAATAATATTGTTTTGGGTACAATATTCGTATCGACATCGACTGTGACAAATTTAACTAATTTTATTTCTTAATTTAAGTAGACTGTTTCGAAATACTACATTCATCAATTACATTTCTCGGTTGCCGCTCGAGCGCAGTGCTTATGAATAATTTCATAATATCTAACAAGGAAACGTCCGTGCATACAGTAAATTAAAACAGTAGCAAAAACTAATCCTGCCATCCAAAAAATTCAATTTTTCTGCATAAGGTTAAGTACAGTCACATTTGATAATAGTACATTTCGATATTAGAACAAAATATGAATAGGAAAGAATACTTTTGAAAGAATGTTCATATTTTAGAAATTAAAAGTATATACGTGCAAAATTAATTAGGTCGTATTTTTCTGTTTTCCGATCCAATAAAAATTCGAGCTAATACGAGGCGATGAAATCCGTGTTCGTTAGTATAATAACAATGTGATGTCTCTTACATTTGAAGTATATATTTATATCTATCGAAAACGCTGAATCTTTTGAAAAAATAAATTTGAAGAGAAATAAGAGAATACGAACTATTTATTTTCCAATTGTTCATGTAATGCGCACGGGAAAATTGGGTGTTATGAGAAATTCTTCAACCCTATTGTAAGCGTGTAAGAGGTTTACCGTCCGAGCGATTGAGAGTGGTAATCCCATAGAATCATCTTTAACTTTAGTATCGAACAGTACTTTTTTATCACGAGCGTAGAAAATCAAGGTTCAATGATCAATTTTTATGTGATAAGAAAATATTTACTGCGCCTATTTAGAACAATTTACTCACTGAAAAAGAAATATGATCAACACGTACATCTTGTTTTGAAATTTTTGTGAAACAGGGGCTTGGAATGAAGTTTATCCATAAAACGTGCCGATCCCGAGATATTACAGATAACCGTATTATCTCAATTCATATCGATAGACATGTTATACACTATAGCCGTTTGATTTTTCAAAGATATTTTTAATTTATACTGGATTTTAGTCTACGTGCAATATATATTCATTCTCATGATTTTTAGTTAATATAGATTTACTGTAGATACATGAAATTAAATTTATTCGAAAAATATCTCAAGGAAGTGGAAACGTAATAGATTTTATCGACCGCGTCGAGTTATATTTTATCATAATGATAATCAAGTACCTAAAAAGTAAGAGTTTTACCAAGTTTAAATCATTTTCAAAGGAAGATATTACATTGAATCATGAGTCGAGTCATTTGAATAATATTAAAAACTTTAATGTTTGGCTATGTATATCTGTACATATTCGCATCATATATGACTTATACAATAACCGCTTAGGTACTTATATACATAAGAACAATCTTACAGTTTCATCGTGATTTTGAAGATGAAATAAATTGATTTTGATTTTGATGACATGAATTTACCGACAAAATAATGTTGATTTCATTCTCATTTTTCTAATGTTAACATTTTTCTAATGGAACTACATATGTTTATGAGTATAATTTCTCGGTATATATACCTTCGAAGTCATTGAGCTGTTCTATTGATATCTTTTAATATATTTTTATTAATAATATGCCGCAACAACTAACACCAAGAGTTTCATCATGATTTCAGATAAGCCGAAGCTCCCGGTCTCTCCTTAGTTAGTAATATAGATAATAAAAATAAATTAAATCAGTACAAATGCTCTATAACGACGCAATTGAGTGTAGCGGTGATGAGATCGACAAGATGCTCGGATTGAGACGTACTCGTACACCTCCTCTCGAACTGGGCGTTCGTCAATTCGCCAACTCGGGCTGCTCGCAAACTCGCCAATTCCCGAGCACGGATTGCAACCACAGGCTGGATTTTACCTGCTCGGGCTAGAGCAAGAGCTGCAGATACACAGGAGTCGCAGTGCAGTGCGGCCGGCCGCAAAATTCATGCGTGAACACAGAGCTGGAGCCGGAGGAGAGTCACGTCGAGAGTCTGTCATGCCAGTGCGGGGCGGAGTTTATTTACGAGCCCCGGCCGCCCGCGGGATATGACTTACCTGTGCGGCGCTGCGAGCCAGCATCTCTCTCGGGATGCCGCAAGGTGACAATTGGCCGGGCGCACACAAAGCCCCGGCGGTCTGCCGCTGCTGCCGCTGCTGCTCCAAGACCCCCGACGTCCCTCTTTGCGCGCCAATAAATATCGCGCCCCCGCGCAACAGGTCCGTCCGCAGCCCCGACCCTTTTCCGCATACTACGCAGACCTGCCCGCAAAGTATATCGCTGCGGGCCCGTCAACGCCGAGTCAGAAGTATCCCCCCAAAAAGCTTTTGCACGAGAGTCGCGCAACGCGAGGCCGCCCGTCGCGAGCGCGCCCCAAAACTCCTGCAGTATACACACACTTCCGGCTGGGTGGTCGCATTGTTTTCCCCGCGGGCTTACCCTTGCGCAACAATACTCGACCTGGCTCTCTCTCTCTCTCTCTCTCTGTTATGATTCTCCACTCGGGCTTTTCACTGGCCCGCGCGCGGCCGCGCGGTGACAGCTCGGACGAGCCAATATTTTGGGAGATCGCTTTGTCCGGCTACAAAGCCGATGTTGCCGCACTTTCGGAGATGCGCATCTAATCTCGCGAGCGAAACCGACTACACGACCTCGGAAACGGCCCCGAGCCCTTCCTCGGGCGACGTATAGATTCGAGCCACGATTTGACAGTGTAGAGCGATGTAGATGGCTCACTCGAAATACTGATACCACTGACAAATTTCAAACTCCTTTGTTTACTCGTTCGCGTCGATTCATTTTTGTCAGCTCCTTCGATTCGTTCAAAGTTTTCATACGAAAATGAATAGCTATATCTCGAAGATTTTGTCACTGCGCTATCGCTGTATGCGCATACATGAAACAGGCACACAGTTCGTATTGGTATAAATTGATGACAGGTTTGAAATTAATCAGGAAAATAATCAAGTCCATGGATTTATTCTAAAGTCCGATACAGTTATTTCGAGATCTAATTATTAAATTCCATTTGAAAAATACTCAAATGCACAATTGAACATTTATCCATGATACTATATCAGTGTATATATTAATTGTATTATTAATGGACTAGATCAATGTATAATAATTGACTTATTTAGTTTGAAATGGTACGTTTCGACACTGGAGAAAAGTGAGGGTGCAGGTAATCACACGAGCCTAAAATCGTCTTTTACCATAGTATCAAACAATATTTTTCATCTCGCGTGTAGAAAACTAAGGTTTTATGATCAACTTTTCGAAACAAGTGAAAATATTATTTATATACACTTATATACAAATTATTCATGTTTCAGCCAAGTATTCAATAAAGGCTTCGTTCTCTCGTGATTATTGTTAATATTTCAAGAAATATTATCAGCAACTCTTTTCTGCACGAAGAGATGAAGAATAGAATCCAATAATTTTCCAAAACAAATGAAATAGTACCGGAGCACATGTAAGTGTTTTTTGGTACTGCGGACTTACATAACCCTCACTTTGCTCGAGTAATAACCTGTCTAGAATCGAAAAACACTCTTACAAACGAAGTTCACATACAATTATGAGGAGTAAAACAGAAACGCTTGTTCACATTCCCCATAGCAATAAAAACTATAATAAATACGAATCACGTTTGTAACTTCCCGCGTTTCCACAATCGATAAAGACGCAACCGCGGACCGGACGACGCGCAAACCCGGTACACCTCATGTATTTGCATACATTTTTGCCGTATCTATATAGTGAATCATTTTCAAAATGAAAAAAAAATGTCGTAAGAGTCGCGCAATGCGACAGTGCCTTACGAGTATATGTGTTCCATCCTTGTCTAGGGGAGTGCTAAACTTCTCTCCTTTCATACAACACGGGTGGCGCTGCTTGCGCCGCTTCTTATATACCAACGGCGAGCGATTTCACCACTTGCGAGAGGCCAATTCATTTCTGTTTACGCAAAATATACACTCAAACGTTCGGGGTTTTTTGCGTGCGCTCATTCGTCACGTACTAAACAATCGGATCGCTTCATGCAGAAATGGATTCGAGTGCAATTGCCAATACGGGTGGTATTCGCGCCAACGTTCGATCATTATAGACCTTATGGTGAAATTTTCACATGGGCTCACTCAATCCAGATTTACATTGACCTATATTTAGTGATGAATTTAGAAATCAAACGAACGAATTTAATCATAAACGTTTTGATTTAAAATTCATTCTTTGCAACTGATGAATTGAACTGTGAAAAGCCATTTTTCGTTCGTGCTTTTGCAAAAAGAAATCATTGTAATAGGGTGAAAATCGAACTTTGTAATTAGACGTCTGGACCTTCATTTTTGTAATCTACGGGTCTAACAATGTGCGATGCTATATTTGGCACATGAAATTTTCTGAAGGAATGGTATACTCTTCTTGAAATTTCACACATGTCAGTGTTGGCAAGATGTGAACCGACTTCTGTTTGCCACAGCAACCGTATCGCAGTAACCGATTAGTAGACCGATTAATAGACATGTTATCTGAACTTCAATGCATCGTTTCTTTAATAATTGGTGCATTAAAAGAGATATAATTTTCTATTTAATGTTATAAAATTTTATAACATTAAATAGAATAGAATAGAATAGCGTCTTTTGACTTTAATTATAGTCATTTCAATTGTATTGATACTTTTTAGTAATTCTCTGACTCAAAAACGGATAAAAAAAATGTTGTTTTCCCGAAAAATGTTTTTAACATTTCGCTTTTGTATCTATTGTAACGCATAGAATACATACTTGTAATGAATTACAGATAATTCGGTTATAACAGTACATGAGACTTATCGATGACGAGAGATATTTTTTTTTTTCAATAAAAAATACCACACTGACTAGAACTGTATTGGAGCATCATGCTTAAAAATACAGATGAAAAAAAAGCTGAGCAGTTGAGTTTGAAGATCAAGTTGAAAAATTCTCAGAATATTGTAAATCTTGCATTTCGATGATTTATTAATACAGCTATACAATTCTAATATTTATCTCGTTAACTTTAGCACCTTCATTTCGAATAAGATTTATCCGTTCGCGCACCTGATGGCGCAGTGGAAACAAGTGAACCATGCCTGCCAGCTCTCAACGACTTTTCGAGGATTATATTGCAACTAAAATTTAAGGTGCTTCGATACATCTAGTGTATACATATTTGAAATCAATCTACGGAAACATCATCCCTTGTTACAAATTAAGACATCAAATAACTTAATCCCAATTACGTTAGAGGAGATCCCGAAACGAATGGCGTAACTTATTTACTCGGCCGGAAATTGAGCACGGGACCGCCCGCTTTCGGGACGGATGCTCTTCTCAACTGAGACATACCAATGCCGCTGCACACTTTTTAATTCTAATCGTCGCATAATATCGTTGATGTGCTAACACGAGCTATCCATAAGCCAGCTTATGCCACACGTAACATCCTATTTTGTTGAACAAATAATTTCAGTGTTTAAGTGTCTAATTTAAATAATTTTAGTGATTAGTCGAAGTGCCATCTTTCATTGAACTTTCGTTCAAAAAGGATCATACACCAGGGTCGAACATTATTTTTAAAGTTTTTTTTTCGTTTTCAAGTGATCAATGATCTGTGGGCATACAATTTAAGAGTTGCGGTAGAATCGCCTATGAATTTTTTCAATCTTGACTAACAAGTGTCAAGTATGGCATAATGGAAAATCGATAATCGTAAATGTACTACAGAAAATTTTTGGAGAATAACTTCAATCGCAAATGATATCTTGCAACAAAATTTAATCGTCACGACTGACGATGCATGCATCCAATCGTCAATTTATCATAGACGACATAAATACTCAATGACTCGGTTCTGAGCTCTCGGGTCGAGCAAAGGTATACGCGATGATTATTCTTCAATAACATACTGTAATACGAGCGTGAACGCGCGCGGCGTGCAAATAATTCGCGCTAAATACAGCGAAACAAAAAGCCGAGGCTGCGACAATGGGGCGTGAGTGGCCGATGGAACAAAAATGCAAGGCCGCATCCAGAAGGCACACAGCATCTGAATGTGAGATAAAAGTGCGAGTACTGCTGCGGATAAAAGTTATTACACCGCAGTGCGCTAACGATCAATAATAACAATAATTAAGTTCGAGCTCCAATGGTGCGGGGAAACGACGCGCGCTGGAACTTGGGCCGTGCGGAGGGCCGTGAATCACAATGGAACATTTTATTGCGTCTTGCGCCTTGAATTTGTATCGCCGAGCGCATTGTACTATGCAATTAGACTCGGTTAGACTACCGGGCGGACGTTGGATTTATGGAGATGTTTCACCCTTTCCACTCTCGAGTATTATAGTAATGGATTGGCTCGGTCAATGCTCAGTTTAGCGCTTGTCAAGTCGTGACAGAACTATGGGTCCATCTGGCTCCATCGGCCACTATGACGGTGCAGTTTGCGAAAACGGGTTAGTAAGCTTTGAGAAGAAAATTCGTGAACTCGGAAAACTTTCTGTGCCGAGGGTATACTTCTCAATTCGGGTGGAGGTGTGTCTTTCTGCTTATCCAAAACACCTTCTACTATATACTGTATACTTATTCAAATTAGCTGGAGGCGCTTCTTAGAGTATTTTCAGTGAAATACATGGAAATTGATTCAGTTTTGCACCTTGAGTGGACACAACTTACAATCCACTTTTAGTATAATATTTTATCTATCAATGGATCAGATCCCTTTTACTATTGAAAAAATGGAGTATGTATGTATAGTGACTCAGTTAATTTGAGTACTATTGAAATTCATGACACTCAAATTATTATGATACGTAATAATATTGCTACCCAAATTTGATAAAGACTTGCTACCAAGGCAAAAAAAAGGATTGCAGAAGTCTAGACGTACAGCAGATATAGAAAATGATTATCTTCCAATTGTCCAGGAGCTGAAATATTCGATAAAATCAAGTGATCCAACAACGATTTTCCACATCAAAAAGACAAAAAAGAAACATGTATGCAAAAATCAGAGCCGGCGATGCGAACGGTTACTTAGCCGATGAGGAATGTTTGAAAATTCATTCATCCTCGTCGAAGCACATGCTACCATTTTACCGGACAATCAGACAGAAGGTTAAGATATACATAACAGCAATATCCTCGACGCTGCAGCCTTGGAGTGGGTCGTTTGTTCCGCGCAAAAAAGAGGCGCTCGCGCGCAAGGATGTTAGGATCATTCTTCTCCGGCTCGGTGTGTGCAAACAGTGCCGTCTCGGATTTTTGTCACGCGCGCACGCTTCCCGTGTACGCATACACACGGCTATACACGAGAAACAAGCTCATTACAGCTGAAACGGACCCTCGCGCGCCCTCCGAGCCGTAAATATCATCGGCCGTTCGGCCAAGGGAATAGTTGCGCGCGCGAGCTTATTGGTGTCGCGTGCGCGCGCGGCCCACGGCTGCGTCACACGTGTTGCGCGCTTCGGGGCACACGACCCAAAGCCCTCTGTACTGGACTACGCGCTAATCGTCGCCAAGCTCGCGGGCGCGTGCCGACGCTGTTCTTTGACCCCCTGACCGGGTGACAAAATATTTTGGATCGTCGCACGCTTCCCCCGGGGCGAGATTTCTGCAGCCTTGTTGTCCCGCGGCCCCGACAACATGTGCGGCCCGGCGCGCGCAGTAAATTGCGAGCGCGTGTTTTGCCACGAGAGCCTTATTCATTCATCTCCATCCCCTGTCGACCTCTTCGTCTCCCACTATTTTGCCATTATATTGTTATTGTATAGGCCTTGAATACTTGCAAACTATGGTCGATGATCGTTCAGTATGCTCTTTGGGAAACGTTGGCCAATGATCGGTGCAATTGGAAAATCATGCAGTACCATAATGAACGCGAGAGCTTGGATTTATCTTGTTGAATGTAAATTGAATCGGGATTAAATCACGAGTTCATATGAATTGAATCACATCATTCTCGTTGATTTTTTTTTCAAATTGCAGATGACCTTTGCACCAGTTGACGAAGTTGGTCGCTGAAAATAAGGTTTTTTATTCAATACTCGAACAGTTCACTTTTCACCTTTAGTTATTGTTTTGCGAACAAATAGATAGAAATAACATTTTTTACCAAATTTTGACGATTGCTCTAAGAACTAGTTATTCAAAATGAATTCTAAGTTCTAATGATTCAAGAATATATAGAAAGTGAAATAAATGACGATGACAATGCAAATTCAATTTTTCATTTTTTATTTTTTATGAATAGATTTTTGTTTCTCCATTTTTGAGTAATGCATCCTGTTAATCAATAATGATGAAACTTTGCGAGACAATTTTTAAACATCTTCAAGTTGCTCATTTAGTCGGAAGTTACAAAATTCCTGAAATATTCATGAATCATTGTTGATTTCATATTCAAGTATAACTGAATCCGTAGCAATCGTGCTGTTCATATATAGATAAAACTGTAAAGTCAACACTGTTTCATGAATTTCTTTGGGAAATCGAAACGTGTCAGACTGAACGACTAAATAGCCTATATCTGTGTCCAAAACACATCTTACAAACTGCTATCAAGATTGTTCACCCGAAATCGTAACTTCTTTCTACAAAGCCCAAGATATTTGCCAGTTCCAACGAAACCAACACGAAACCAAGCCTAATCCAACCGCGCGCACCTTACTGTACAAATCTCCAAGTGCGCGCAACGGTTGGACCAAAAAAAAATCGAGCCCGAGCGTCCCGTTCCAGAATAACGCTAATCCCGCTAAATAAACACGTGAAAAAAAGAGTGTTGTATCCGAGACACTCCAAAACGAGGGTAGCGTCCCACAATAAACGGAGGAAAAAAAAAATTGCTCCGAAGGCCTATCCGCACGCATCAGGTATGTCATATACCGTTGGCGCACTGCGGTGTCCTCGCGCAAGGCTGCGAGTCGCGCCCAAAATGCGTCGGACGCATCCACGAATAATATCGCCGCGTATATATATCTATATACGCACGAAGAGAAGAGCTGCTGCTGCTGCTGCTGCTGGTCGTAAAGTCAGAGCCGGACCCGGGCCCGGGCGCGTTTATTGGTGGCAATAAACCGGCGAGCTCGGCGCGCACCTATACAGGCATGCATATACCTCACGAGCGAGCCTTGCGTACTCATGGGCGCGCGCAGCACCTACATGCGTAACGGTTCTCGGGATGTATGCGTGTTATGCGCCCGCGCGCGCGCGCGACCCTGCGTTCAGACGAATTCCGATGAAGCCACTGATTACAGATTAACAGAGGGACACGCGGACGGAGCAGCCGAGACGTCAGAGGCTCGCGGGTCACTTTTATCATAATTAGACCAGGTCGAAGCTGCGTCCTGAATTCGCTCCTCTGCAGGACTCGTAGCTCGCGACTAATCGATTCAAGGCGTATACTCTTCAAAAATACAACTCGTTCCGAGTGACAATAGATTGGGTTCGAATTTTCACTAATAACAGTCGTGACTTTTAAGATGCGCGAATCAGCGAAGTACTCCGGGAAATTTTACCGATTCAATCAACGACTCATTCGTTTCATCGATTTTCCGTACGCCAGTGATCAACAATAGCCATGCACAAGCTCGCCTATGGAATTTCACCGCTTAATATTTTCCGGGAAGCCGCGGGACAGCGTCGCTCGAGGTATCGCGGCGCTGCAACAACGTTTCGGGAACGCCACCCGTCCGTATATCGAGTCGCGGCATGTACAATGAGCATAGCTCGAGACAGGCCGACACAGCGCACGCATCTTTTGGGGCATATATATGCACGGTACATGCCTCGGCTCGCCGTAAAAATCAAGTCTGCAAAGGAGCTGCCGACAGCCGATCTATTGGCGCGCGCGTATAGGAAGACGTATAGCTCGAGCGGGGCGCGCAAACGTGGTCCTAGGCAGCGAGGAGGTCCTCGGGCCCATAAATCTACGAGTGGCCGCGCGCCGCCCAAAGCGCAAGCGGGCCCGGCCTGTCAAAATATTTGCAGCCTCCGCTGCAGGCCGATGCACCCGGAAGCCCGCACACGGCTCCCGAGACGCGCGGCTCGCGCGCAGGGGTGGCCCCTTTCCTCCTCTATGCTCAACACGCCACTTTTTTTTGTCCGTTCGCGCGCGCCGCCAAAAGTATCCGCAAGCACTGCCGTTTTCCGACTCCGCCGCCCGAATTTTGCTAGCCCCACCTCTAACCCGCCCGCAAACCGATTGTCCGGCTCGTTTGATTTATTCCCGATCGGTGATAAGGATCTTTCGGCAGGATTCATCGCTCGGGAATTCTCCCACCCGCGCGCGCGCGACTACGCTCGTTCCGCTGAAAATTGGAACTAAGCGATTCGGGGGAACTGGTTGAAGTACTCGGTGGTGGTGTAATAACGGTTTCGAGCCATAGTTGATAAAAGAAGAACTGGATTGATTGACTATGTTTTGGTTGTATTTTCAACGAGTGATGTGTGTTCATTGTGTTTATTCATTCGGATTTGATGGGTAGTAGGTGCACGCTTCAAAGTTTTTGACAGGAATACAAATTCAACTCTTTACTACAACTGTACTCAACATTGCGCGGACAATATACTACCTATCAATACATGCGGGGAGAAATCATATTGTGAAAATTACTGTTTCTTTTAGCAACGCCAGTAACAGAGGCTTACTATGTCACTTTGAGCAGTAATTTTGCGCTCAAGTAATAGTATTTGAAATGACCATGTTTTTCATTCTTTTTCAAAAATATTAGTGTCATGAGGAGCTTATGTCCCCGCGTCGTTAACAAAAATAGTAATTGTGCCATTATAATTTCTTCCCGTATAATATGAAAACTCTTTCATAACTATACTTTTTAAATTGAGCAATTGTCACATTGAAAAGGGTAAATGCGTGAGTATGTTTTCTTTTTGTCACATTATGGAAATTTTTTCATTGTATCGCGCAGATATATTCGATTCACAATACATCGCTCGGTGCATAAAATTTGGGAATGCCAAAAATATTCGAAACAGCTATATATGATTAGGCCGGTTTTATGAGCTCGTTAACTCCAAGCACGAGATAGTGATTTGACACAGCTGATAACGAAGATTCACGAATCGCTCAAATGTATAACGATTCATTAATCCGCAACGCTAACGCCACTCCATGACACGGCAGTGGAATTCAAAGTATCCTGAAATAGTAGTAAATGTGTATCGTTCCCGCTAATAGGGAAGATTAACTCTACGAGTACAGTAGGAAGTAGAAGGACACACATATAATCAAAGGCAGATGTTATATGTTCTAATTAGCTCATTAAGATACAGGTAATCTTTTCATTATGGTTTCGAGCCGCAACGAGCAGAGTACCTATACATACGAGTGTAGAAGAAAGTCGTCGTGGCCGCTGTTAATTACACTTTTTCAAACGACGTTCGCTCAAAAAAAAAGACGTTCGAAGCGAGTGTGCCGCTTTGGTGAAGCCCTCCTCCCCACCCGCGGCCAGCGTAACCGATCGATCCCCACGTGTTTTGCGCTCGGTTTGCAAACCAGCCACGCGGCACATGTGCTGCCTCGCCAAGTGTGCTTAGGATCGCAAATGCTACTCACGCGCGCACCAACGAAAATGCAAACTTTCGACTGTGAATAAGTGCGTGTATATATATATATCATAGGCTGTGGCAGCGCATCGCGCGATAGGCCGCGGGATTTACGTGCAGCGCAACGCGGCTAAGCCAAACCCGGACCAAGGGTTCCTCTCTGCCCTTGCGGGGCGGTTCGTAAATTGTTCGAAAAACCGCGGGGTTATGCAAACAGACAAACGGGACCATCGTAAAATTGCGCGCACGGCCAGTCGGCTAATCCGGGCCGAATTCGGGTCGCGCCCCCTCGGGGCCGGGAGAAAAAATCATAGCAGAGCAATAAACGGCTGGTCGTGTCAAAGGGTCGCGCTTCCACTTTTCCGAGCGAACGCGCGCCCGCCTATCTACGCATAAATATATAACAGTATATATTACGGTGGGATTACGTTTGTTTGCCGAGTGTATATATACCGTTGTCCAGATTTTTTCCGCATCCGCGCGAACTCGTAGCCCGGATTTCGGCCGTGTCGAAGGGGTTTCTCGGGCGCCCGCTCGGGATATTGCCCTTTTGTTTCCGCCCTGCGCTACGCAGCGGAATTTCGGATCGGCCGCCCGCGGTTGGGCAACTGGAGTTTCGTGCGGCCGCGATATAATGCCGGGCGCTTTCGTAAATATATATCTCGCATTGTAAAAGCGTGCGCGGCGCGCCGCTTCCGAAATCTGTGGTGCGCCCGATGCTTGACTGTCGGCTGGACCGTGAACCGTGGCTATTCTGGTCCATTTGTCGGCGCACTCGATATTGCCGCTCGCTCAGGCGCACTCGTCCAAATCCGGCGTGCACAAGCCTGTTTTTTTTTCTTTTTTGCCTACCTCCGCGAGCGAGAGGAGCGCGTGCTCGAGTTTCGTTTTCCTCGGGATCGATTCGCTGCCCCGGAGATCGGATTTTCGTTCGGATTTACGCGTGGAGGAAGGATATCGTTAATATATTACATCGAGGTAATATATTAACGATATCCTTCCCAATATACGCCACAACCAAATATGCGCCACCCTTCGTATACGCGCGTCTAGAGCATCGCCGCGGCACGGGATCTTGTCAGAAATACTAAATAATGAGGAAAGAAAACATTTTGACCGTTCTTGAACGCTTACATCAACTTGTTACAGCTCGTTTTCTCCATTTTTTCACCAATTTTCATTCCCGATCTAATTTTGCTCAGGTAAGTGCGAATTTTTTTAATACCCTTAAACTCGGCCAAAAAATCGAGCGATATATCGTTCGATTCCTTGACATCCCATCTACATCATCCAATTTTTTTATTATCGATACGCTCTTTTTATCAACCGTTCCAATAGCTCTTCGTTATTTTTATCAAATGTACCCAATATGCGCCACCCCTATTTTCTTGTTCTAGCTGCTACAATTACCCATTGATGGTGAATATCCGCCAAATATGGTCAAAAGAGAATTTAGTTCAAGCTCTGGAGCAGGTGAAGAAAGGTGAGCTATCGCAGAGGATGGCTTCGACTATATATAAGATACGACAGTACAGAAAGAAGAATTGTGTAGTAAACGCTTAGCAGATATTGGCTATCCTATAACGCGAAAAATTTTGAGGTTATGCGTTTATAAGTACTGTCTAGGAAAAAACATCAAACAGAATTTTTCTACCATCAAGACAATAGCTAGTCCCAAAGGGGCTCGGACATTTTTTAGATTGGACTCATCTATTTCAGTGAGAACATCTCAATCATATTTACAATTATACCAAAAATAATGTTCATTAATTTGAGAGATTCATATTAGAATTAAATGTTGCATAAGTTAAATTTGTAGATTCAAAAGTAACGTTTTTTCATGAATTTTAACTGAAAACTTGATTTGATTTAGGTTGTTACAAGTTCATACAGTCTATGATATATGATTTAATCAAAGACAAAATGTAATTTTCAATAAAATTATATCAAAAATATACTCTTTTGTTTGTATTTTATTTATTTCGGACCTGCTTCATGCTTCGAACTGGATGAAAAGAAGTATTTTCAGGGTGGCGCCATATTGGGTACACTCAAAATTTTTTCCTGGGTTTTTTTTTTCAAAACGCTGTGGCTCAGCGTAAAACTGTTCAAATTAAATGAGACTCAGCTCATTTTGAAGTTATTGAGTAGACCTTTCATTTGACACCAATTATATTGGAAAATATTGATTAGACGTGGTGTAGTGACCTTTCTCGCTTAGGTGGCGCATATTGGGTACAGGTACCTTAGTATGAAATGCATAAGCCGATAAAAATAGTGAATACTGGATTGGAAATTAGTGAAATTTGCCTAATTTTTTAGTTGTATATCGTTTATAAGTCATGCAATTAATACTAATAGATGTTAGTTCTTTACTATTTTAGATTTAGAGTGTAGAGAGCACAAGAAAGGCTGGTAATTGTTTGTGCGTTTGGGCAGTCCGCGAGACAATTACACTGCACACTCACTTACTCGTGTAATTTTCACGAGATGTGTCTCCGGGTACTGCGACTGCCGCGGCGCGTCTTTATCGTACGACACGGAAAGAAAATTATCCTTTGGCTTTCCCTATCGTTCGCGAATTGCCGTGAGCACTCGGATTCAACGCGTACGAAGCACACTCGGGTATCAAGTTGAAATTATTCACGAATCTTTAATTATGAGCTGTGCTCATTGGCCAACCGTTGGAATGGCCAACCCGGTGTCTACAATCTTGGTACTTGACTCGACTCGACGTCACGGCGGCAACGAAGCTTTCAAAGTTTGACAGCGGTGTGGAGCCGAAAGCCGGATGATTTTGAAAGAAAAGGAGAAAAAAAAGGCGAATCGCGCGCGAGGTCGTGCAGATAAGAACCGAAAATTTTCGGCGTACGTACATGTACGATACGGTACGCGTACACGGATAGGCGCGTGCAGTTTTTCGTAACGAGCTGTACGTGTTTGCGAAGGAGGAACTGCCGCGCGCGCCCGCGCTCACGGTGTGCCAGACGAGCATGACGAGGTATGCGTGTGCTGAAAGCGTGGCACTGCACGCGCGCTTCGCGATCGGCGCCCATCGGCTGCCGCCTCCTCCTCCTCCTCCCCCCTTCTCCACACTACACACACACGCTCGTTACACCGCGGATTTTCGCGCTAGAGATCCTAGATACACGCCAAGACTTTATTATTTCTTCATGGCCCGGCCGACGCTCGCGCGCGCGCGCCTCAATTAACCATCACAGCCGCGCGCGCGCTTTCGTTTTTCCCGCGAGCCGACGAATCTGTCGGTCGTGTGTGCACCGGCTCGAGCTCGGGTCTCTCGACTCGCTCGCGTGATTGGCCGCCATTAGCCACGGTAGCGTCGTTCTGAACTCGAGCGCCTAATATACTGCGGGACACTTGTCGATCGCATCTGTCTTCGCTGAGCTCGTCTTTCAATTTCAATCGAAGAAGCAAGATGCCGGTGATATGTCGATCGATCGATTCTGAGATCGGCATACATTTTCGGATCGAGACTGTTCGCCTGTACTATGCTCGATGCGTTTCGTTTTGAAAAAGACGCAAATTTCAGTTGTTTTTAGAATTTTTTATACAGGTATAGAGAGCGTGACAAATCCGCATCGGTCGCGCGCATAAAAAAAATTAGGTCGGGAGTTCGGACGGGCTGGTCGAGAATTGAAAAACACATTCGCGTTCGCTTGTCGAATGACATATTTTGAAACATGAGATTCGAGCGAGCGTGGAGGTGGCTTGCGATTTTAGATTGGGCGTTGAAATTTCAAGACGCCAGTTTTTTCACGCTAGCCGTGCTCTTTTTTTATCATACAATGGGAAAATGCTAAGTAGAGAAATAATTTACAATGAATTCATTGTCGAGTTGGAACAAATTACTCCGATCGTATTAAGCAGTCGCAGGAAATATTTTAATTCAAAAGAATTATGAATATATACGTTTTGAAGTTGAAAAGTACCGTTTAACAGCGTTGATGATTGCATAAATCGATCGGAATGGTTCTAGCACTGAGTGCGGGTCGCCTGGCTTCCGCGGCTAATTCAGTACGATTGTCTTGTAAAAAAAAAGCGAATGAGAAAGTTTTCTCGTAAAAATGAGTTCTACTCGAAAAAACTCGAGAAAGCTTTTTCAGAACAATTTTCTTACTTTTTTCCAGCAGTTAGTTGGAATTTCCAAGAGATCTGCACCAGACTGGCTGCAGTGATTACAATATAATTAAATGTTATTTGTAATGAGCTCCCTATTCATAAGCTCCGATACCTAAAATATATTTTGTTGTTGTGAATTTCGATGCAATTAAAATTACTAGTTTCGAAGACACTTATCATGATTTGACACACGAGAAATTTCACATTTTCATTTGTGCTCTGGAAGCACGAGCGAATTTGATGGATTATTGTATGATACAACATTGTCAAGACCAACGAAAGTGGCATACCCCATCTGCATTTCACTGCATTGATATTGATTCATTCGACATCATATCTCAAGCCTTTTCACTCGCGATATCGTTGGTGCGCGTATAAAATGCATAAATATCGAGGATCATTCTCTTTGGGATCCGCGCACAAGAAATACCGAGCGTTCTGCTCGAAAACACAGATACCGGTCAGATACGTGAATGATCTAATTCGCTGGAGTTACCGAGTCTACTCTAATGTTGGCAATAATTCTCGCATAGAGATGAATAAATAATTAAGAATCAATCGGAGCTTCGACTACTCACCGACTCGAATCGAAACGATTGAATATGTTATTTCTATGAAATCGGAATGGACGATCCCTCGATCATTGTACGGATGCGAGTTCCAAGTAATATTTCTTTCTGTTCGAGCGGCCCGCTAAAAGTCGAAAGAGTATTTATAACGGCCCGTCGCTGGGCTCGCTCGCCGTCTACATATAAACATAAAAAAATTAACTTACAAATTGTGGAAATGATCGAGAGTCAGAGTTTCCGGCAGTATAGTTCATTGTTGCTAGATTTTTTATGCACAGGTAGGGGAGGAGCAGCTGAAAACGAAGGCAGCAACGCGGTGTCGTTCGAATTATTACTTTATTACGGTTTTAATTACAACCACTGGATTCGTCATCGTAAATTTTATTACTCGAGGAAAACTAGTAAAACAATATTTTACCCGAGTCCGATGGTGTTTAGTGTCTTAGAGGACAGCTGTACGAGGTGACTGCACAGTACGCGAGATTCTTCTCGAGTGTATATATAGGTGTATATATTCGACAAGACTTTTCAAGCAACTATATCACCGCCCGGTCCTATCCAAAAACTAGCAGCTTCCATGTTTTTTCGTATTTTTGATAGCCTGAAGGTTTTCATTTAGGCGCTTTGATGGATACTCCACACGGGGATCCACGCTCTTTCAGGGCGAGTTTGCAATTGTGATTTTTGAAATGTCGCCGTTCGCGATTTGGACCATCATGGGGGGGGGGGACAATGGGCGAACGAGCTTGCACGCGGAATCGTGGCTGCACTTGCCGAGCGGAGCAATAAAAGGATCCGGAGGGAGGGAGGGAGGGAGCTGGCAGGTAAGGTCGTAGTTCGCGGGCTCGCGAGAGGGGGTCAGTCGGATGCAGGCGGGCGGGAGGCAGGAGGCGCGCGCACGCATGTACACAGCGGAGCCGTGGCTCGCGCGCGGGGGGGCGCCCGCTCGCGCGAGGTGGGGAGAGGCTCGGAGCGGCGGCCGCGCGGCGCTGGAGGGGCCCGCTCGCGCGCTAAGCCGAAGTGAGGCCCCCGCGCGCAGTAAGGGCCCGCAGGCCAGCCAGTCCGCTCGTTGCAAAGCCTACTTTTAGAAATTAGTCGCTGCGAGCCCGGCGAGCCGAGAGGCCCGCGCCCCCGAGTCCTCGGTACCCAGCAAGCGCGCGCGAGCAGGCCGCATGTGCAGCGCGACCCCCGGCCGATCCTCCTCCTCCTCGAGAGCCAGCCCCTCGCCGGCCCCGGCCCATGAAGCTGCCAGTCAAGTGGAAGCTGAGACGGACCCGAGGCCCCGTGCCTCCTGACACCCGCCTGCAGTGATACCCACACACACACACACACCCATAATATCCCCCTCGTTGTGGTCAGTTTGCAAAGTGAGTGCCCCGCGCGCGAGCCTCGTACAGTGATCGACACAAACGCGCGAATCGAACGACAAGCAAGTGCACACACACACACACACCCCCGGTGGCCCGCGCGCGCGCAAGCCCGATTATACTCTGTGGACAGCCGACGGACTCGACGCTCCAGTGCAGTTGTTATACAAGTTGTCGCCGAGCTTTCGTGCCCGTCTCAGACTCCCGAGGACGACGCCAAGACAGCCGAGAGGTCGGTACACCGGGCGGAGCTCGCCCGATGATCCAGACGCAAGACGCCCCACGCGGGTGACGAGCAGCCCCCGCGCCCCGCCAGGCGGATACATCCGGCAGCCCCGACTCAATCAACAACTCCACTCTGGATACCACGCTGCTCATATGTGAGTACCCGCAACCCTACCCCATCATCCCCCGAGTGTGCCCCGTGTGCCTGTCCGCTCGTATAGCGCCCGGGCGGTTCGAATTAGCGCGCCCCCGAAATCTGGGACAGCCGCAGTGGCGAATCGAGCGACGTTTTGCGCTTCGAAACGGATTTACGAGTGCGTCCGCGTAGAGCGAGCGAGCGCGCGCGCTCCATCTGTCAGTCCTACTTTCTGTGATCCACTTTCTACAGCGGCCCAACATAAATCAAGTCGCTCGCTCGCTCGCGCCGCTTGGAAAATGATGAAAAATGACATTGGACGATCGGAATCACGTCGTTTCGGCGTGAAAAAATGAATCGATCTGCAGTGCCGACATCCGAACGGTAAACGCGTTAGATCCCCCCCCGAGACGATCCACGGCGCGCGTAGCCGAGTAGTGCAGTACACGTGCATGTGTGTGTATCCGCGGGTCAAAACCGATCGGCCTCGATAACGCACGTCCGCGTATTTTTCGGGGCTCGCCGGCTGGCTGGCTGGCCTGGCTTGCGCGTCCTTGTCGCGGGCCGCGCTGGAGAAAGCCTCTCTCTCGCTCGCTCGCGGTGTGCAGTGGGCCGGGCTGCAGAGTAGGTCAGTGTACCGCGAGCGCCTCCCTACCCCGCGGCCGCCCCATTGTCTCCCCGCGGGCCATATCCTCGAGAGCCGCGGCTGTTTTCGGCGGCCGCGGCCGCCACGCTCCATTTTTAACCGTGTCAATGGCGATCCCTTTTGTCGCGCCGAGCCGCGCGTCCCGGTGCCACGCCGCCGGGTGGCCGCACACACACACACACACACCCGTCCCCCCGCGAATCCGCCGCGCGGCAACGGGGGGCCGTTAACGAGCGCATCAAAGCGCGAGCCGCGGCTCCTCCTAGGCCCGACAATTTCTCCTGCGCTCTCCTCCGCGCCTAGTTGCACTTTCTCCGCGAGGCTCACACACACGCGCGCGCGCTCGGCTACACACGCCTGCGGACGGGTTCCGGCTCGAGCAGCCATCGCGGCTTCGTCTGTATATACTCCAATGCCCAGCTTGCTGAGCGTACCGCGGCCTCGACATTCCTCGATTTTTCGGGAGCCCCGATCGGCGGACGGAAAAAAGCTCGATCGCTCGTGACGATCGTTTTGGGGTATGGGGGTATGCGCGAACTCGCTGGCATGTTCCGTCTGGCTCATGGATCGCACGAGCGGTGAAAG
This sequence comes from Aphelinus atriplicis, assembly GCA_020882685.1. NCBI lineage: Eukaryota > Metazoa > Arthropoda > Insecta > Hymenoptera > Aphelinidae > Aphelinus > Aphelinus atriplicis. Next base: position 15,594,180 of record CM037075.1, on the reverse strand, counting down.
CTTTTTTACTCTCCAGCGTGAGCCCACGTCGTGTGGCCTGCACGCGTGATTAATCATTAAATTGTTATTCTTCCTCGAAACTCGTTACGCTCGCGTTGCCGTACTCCCATTCTCGCGCGCACGGAAAACTACGGAAAGCTACGAAAGCTGCACGCAACGATATTTCGACCACAAAAACCCGTATAGCTGTCATTTTTTTGGTTCTTCCCACGGAAAGCGGACGTACGGACGTTTCGAGTTCCGACAGGCGCGCGTATGATGCACGAACCGTTACACTGGAGAATCGAAATTTCTCCGGGATACACAGCGCCGTCTCTGTTTAACCGAGTGGAGAGTAGCGCGATTACGGCCACCCCGTGTGCAGGAGATGCGAATAACGGGGCGCGAGCGCGCAAAACTTTCGATTGTTGAGTCAGCCCGCGCGGCGCAGCAACAAGTGGAATTCCCAGCGTCAGGCGCGCCGACACTGCTCGCGCAGGCATCGAACTCTCCGCGCCGCGCCGGCCCGTGTATGTCTATATATACACACACACACGCCGAGCCTCGGCCCACCTCCAAATAACGGGCTCTCATATTAGACGCGAGCCGATTCGTTAAATATTCCAATGTGTCTCGCGCTGGCCCGGGTTGAATCGGCTTACGCCACGCGTCTTTGAACTTGCCACGGTTATTCGCGCCGGAGAATCGAGGGAGGAATTTCGATCGGATCTCGTTTCGCCGAGTGTTATCTTTCGCTAGTCTTCAAACGCGATCGAGGCGAGCCACCGTCGTGTGCTCGATGATCGAAAAGAAAGAAAAAACAGTTTCAGCCAGCCCACATACAATGGCGAGTCACATCGCGCATTCGCTCATCGTACATAATGAACGCGCTAAATATAACTGGAACGCGCGGGCGCGCGAGTCTGTGCAGGAACCGCTACGGTTTTCAGCCGCTGATAAAGACCCTCATTTGGCCCCGAGCAGATACACACACCGCAGCTCGTATTCCGCTAATTGGATGTTATCCATAAAGTAGCGTCACTCCGACCGCGTATATGCACACACCCGAGAAGCGACGATCAACCCCTCGACCACACTGGCCCGCTACCAGTGGTATACGCACCCGACTCGGCGCTTGTGCGTTAATAACGCGGGGACAAACTCGGACCAGCTTTGATGATCGAGTGGTTTCACAATGTGGTTGATAATAATTATGCTCGAGAGATGTTTGGTCTTTGCGCTTCTCGGGCTAAAGCTCAACAGCTGGATTTCCTCGGCATTGTCCACAATCAAATATAGGATGAAAATAATCTGGGGATGATTTTTATTGTCCATCAGGAGGTAATGATTACATTAGCGAAGAGATTCATTGTACTATTACTTTTATGCGGTATGCTGAGTTGCGGTTGTGACAAATGAACGAATTGAGGGCTGTTCTTGTAACATTGGATAGATCAGTCTCAACCGACTTAATGTTTTTAAAATATTCATTCAACAGCATCGACAATTTTGTAAGATGAAAATTCACTCGGTCAAAAATATATCCGAGCGTCTAATAACGTTACTATACACTAATTTCAAGAACGAGCGGGATTTGACTAACGTTTGAATTAGCTTAACGGAATCGCGTGACGCCCGAGAATTTGGCCCTCTCCAAACGGTGTACCGGCTCGAGCGAGCACCACGAAAAATAACTCGTATCGCTTATGCGGAGAAATAACATCCTTATCCGACCGAAAGCACGAAAGCCGTGCCCGGGATACGAGCGTCAATTCAAATTCCGCGTGTTGAATTGTCGATAAATCGGTATACGAGGAAGAAGAAAAAAAAGTCGCGCATCACGCTCCTTTTACTTTCGCCCCTGCGGTGCGGATTCGTTGAAAATACTGCTCCATTCGAATGGCAAATGCGGGGATATAACGGTAGCGCGGTATATACGCGCGGATGTAAGGCCGCGGACGAGCAAGTGCAGCATATCGAACGTGACGATGTACACACACGATATGGGGTAGATCGGGTGGATACGAAGGGAAGATTTGTTTGGCGCTTGGATCTCGTCGGCTGTTGAAAACAAATATATATATATATATAAGTAGGCCGGAGTTCGCTCGCATTTTTCGCAACGAAAAGGAAAGCTGCGTGCGCCGCGCCGGTCGGCTCGCGGAGAGCGGCCCCTCACGTATATATAGGTATACACACGCATACACACACACACGTAGATAGGAGCGGGCGCTCGCGAAGAGTGGAGTAGGCGAGTGGGGAGCAGCCGACGCGGCTAACGGTGCTCCGTGCCACTTTTGGCCGGTCCGCCTAGAGAGCACGTGCGCACCTCCTCCTCCTCCATCGTGCAGCGGCTCCATTGTCCTGAAGCCTCCCCCCCCCCCTTCCACCTCACCCCACCTGCAGCTCCGGCCCGTCTCTCGGACATACTCCCCACCCCACACCCCCGTCGCGCGCGCAAAGTCCGCCTGCTCCTCTTTCGCTCGGATGCTGCGCGTCGCGCGATCGGCGGTCCATTCGCGACACCCGATATCCGGTTCGCTCCGATGCACACACCCAAGCAACGACGTGCCTGCGCGTATCTCCCGACTCGGAAGTCAAGTGCCACGGCGGGGGGCAGGGCGAAAGGGGCCAAAGAGAAGAGGAGGAAAAAAAAATAAATAATTTGCCCGTGGGCGTACGTGTGCGTCGGGTCGGAGGCGCGCGCGCGAGCGCATCCTTTACCCACTGATCCCATTCACGGAGCCGCGGCGCGACGTGCGGGCTCGCGCGCTCGCGGATAACGGTACCCGCGCGCGCGCGCCGTGTATATATATACTGCGCGAGCGTGCGCCCCACCACCGAGCGCGCCTCTCTCTCTAGCCAGATATTCCGGCTGCTCCCGCGAGTTTCTCTTCGCCATTCGCGATATTTTTCCTTTTTTTTTTTTCTCATCTCTCGATCGAATTGCCGCGCGGGGCGAATCGTCGTCCCGAGGAAATATCGCGGGAGCCACGTGCGCGCCGAGGAGGGAAGAGTGAACGAGGGGAGGCGCGAGGCTCGACGGATGAATGAAAGAGAAAGAGAGAGAGAGAGAGAAGGAGAGGCGAAGTACGGAGCACGCGAGAAAGAGGAAGTACGCGCCGAGCCGAGTGGTGGGGCGAGAATATATATGTGTATGGAGAGTCTCGCGGGGTCTCGCGGTGCGCACGGGCAAGGACGGCGAGCGACAAGGACGAAGCGCTCGCATGCAGAGCCTCGCTCCGCCGCGACATCCATTCGACGCGCATGTACACACCAATCGAGCCTTCCTATGCATACATAGCCACTCGAGCCGTTCGCTCGTGATTGGCCCCTCGGGCGTGTTTTAGTAGAGCGTGTACGGTAAATCTGGCCGGCCGCGGCAAGGCCCAGGTCCGAGCGAATTCGGTGCCGAAATCGGCTGCCGATCGTCGCACGCGCCCGCGTCGATCCGTCGCTACTCCATGTGCCACATTCTCGTAATCGCCCGGAGTTCGACGAGCTTCTTTTTTTTTTCGGCTACTTTCTTCCTCGACTCTCGGCTTCGTCTACTTTTTTCCTTCTTCGTTTTTTTTTTCTTTCCTTCGATACGGCAATTTGGAGGGGCGTCCGCGGATGTGTATACGCGCGCGCACACACACTGGCTCCGGCGGGGACTAGCGCTCGCGCGAGGCGCTCGTGCCACTGACCCAGTTAACCAGCCTCGGAGCCGAGTCTTTCTTCTGGCGCGAGCGAGCGAGGAGAAAGAGCCAGAGACACGGAAGAAGGCCCCGAGGTGTGCATAGTCATGAGCTCCGACTCGAGCCCCCTCCCCGTCCCACCTCGTCCTCCTTCTCCTCGTGCCTCGCGTGTCTCGTATATGTGCGCCGTTGTTAACGCGGTCGAATTTGCCAGTCAAAGCCACATGTGCTTCGATCAAATTACATTTGAATGGCACACCACGCACTTTTATCTACTTCCGCAAAATCAACCGGCACTGCCAAACCTATTTATTCCCGATTCAAACGCGAGCTACTGAATAATCCGTAGAGTCCGTATTTGTATGACCCGTATATCGGCAACATTTCCGACTCGTTGTCCCACGAGAGAGAGAGAGAAAAAACCCGTAACTAGCTGGACGTATTGTGTGATTGCAGGTCCTCGCGGCGCCGTAGGCGGTTGCAGCAACGGCAGTAGAGTGGATCCCTGGTGGAATCCTGGTTCCTTCTGCCCCTCGGTCTCGAGCCCAGGACCTCCGAGGATCGACGAGGGGCCGCCGCTCGACAACGAAGACTTTCAGTTCTGTTCCATCCAGTCAAGCAACAACAACAACAACAACAACAGCAGCAACAACAACAACAACAACAATAACAACAGCAACAGCAACAATAACCGACTAAACTCGCTGGCGAGCCAGTACCACCAGCATCAGCAGCAGCAGCAGCGCCAGCAGCAGGCGGAAAACGGAGGTCGGTGCTACAGCAGCAACCAGAGCAGCAGAAGCAACAGCAGCACGTCGTCGGCGGCGAGCCTCGGTTACCACACGGTCGACTCGACCCGGCCGAATGTCGTGGAGAGCTCGGACCCGTACTCTCTGATAACGAGCAGCCTGGTCGACTCTTCCCAGTCGCAGCAGCAGCAGCGACTGTCCTCGTTGCTGTCGTCGAGCTCTCCGGCGAGCTCGTCGACGTCGGCGACGTCGGCGACGCCCGCGACGGCGGCGGCGGTGGCGTCGGGCGCGACGGTGGCGGCGATCCCGGCCTCGCCCGACTCGCTCAACGGGATTCTCTCGTCGTTCGACGGGGCCCGGGGGCCCAGGCGCAGCGAGCCGGCCGACGACAGGGCCAGCTCGTCGAGCAGCTTCGGCCCGTCGCTGCTGAGCTCGCTGCTGTCGAGCTCGCGGATCTCGGGCAAGGGCCAGGGGGGCGGGTACGGGCAGGGCCAGCGCAGGCCCGGCCCGCAGGCCGACAAGGAGCCGACGAGAGCGGCGGGCGGCGGCGCGGGCGACGGCGGCGGCGGCCCCGAGAGCCTGCTGCTCGGGCCGGTGAAGCTCGAGTACCCGGCGGACGGCCGGGCGGAGGAGTACGCGCTGCGCGCCTCGCCGGCCGACATGAAGTTCGAGAGCCAGAGCGGGCCCGGCTCGAGCGAGCCGGCCCACAGCAGCCAGGCCGGCCAGGCGATGGTGGTCGGCGGCTCGCCGGCCGAGGTCGTCGGCGTCGAGAGCATGCTGCTGTCGCCGTGGGGCGCCGGGGGCGCCGAGTTCCTCGAGGCCCACGACCCGAAGCACCAGAGCGCCGCCGGCCTCGAGGACGCGTGGGACACGCTGCTGCTGGGCACCCCCGTCGGCGTCGCCGCCGCGCCCCAGTCCCTCGCCGAGCTCAAGCCCCTGCCGCCCTTCACCAACTACACCGGCCACCTCAGCATAAACGGCATCCCCGGCCACCACTACCACACGATAGCCTCCTCGGCCCAGCGGCCCAGCCTCCAGTCGAGCTCGCCCTCGCCCAGCAACCAGGAGTACTACGAGTCCTCGGTCGTCTCCTCGAGCACGCCCTGCCCGGCCCAGCCGCCCAGCCACAAGCACCAGCCGGCCAGCCAGCAGCCCCACCACCACCAACAGCACCACCACCACCACCAACAGCACCACCAGCAGCAGCATCAGCACCAACACCAACACCACCAGCAACAGCAGCAGCAGCACCAACACCAGCAGCAGCAGCAGCAGCAGCAGCAGCAGCAGCAGACGGTCGACTACATAAACAACATCGAAGATCTCGCGGAGATAATCGGCTCGGCGATGGCGGACACGACGTCGCGCAACGGGCCCGGGCCCCAGCAGCCCGAGAACAACGGCTCGGCGTCGGAGCACGACTCGGAGGTGCCCCGCGACTGGATAGACATCGCCGAGTTCTTCGACAGCGCCTGCTCGCCCAAGGCCCACGAGACCAGCTCGTCCAGCCCGTACTCGCACATGTACGGCCCGGCGACGCCTTCGGGCCCGACCGGGCCCAGCCCCCAGCAGTCGCAGGCCGCCGTCGCCCAGGCCCAGCTGCAGCAGCAGCAGCAGCAGCAGCAGCAGCACGGCTCGACCCTGAAGAGCCTGCTGACCCACGGCTACTCGCCGATGCTGCAGCAGCGGCTGCAGGCGTCGTGCGGCGAGACGCCGAGCTCGACGAGCCCTTACCCCCCGGTAAGTCCGCCCGGGCGCGTCTCCACCTCGTGCAGCCCCGAGCACCAGCTTCATTCGTCCTTTGTCACGCCGCAGCAGCCGCGCAAGCGCTCGCGGCCCAGCCACTCGGCCGGCCACAACCACCCGAGCAAGAAGTCGCCCGGCGGCGGCGGCGGCGGCGGGGGCGGCGCCTCCACCACCAGCCTGCCCTACGGCCCCGAGTCGGGCCTGCTCGCCGGCAAGGAGAAGCCCGTGCACAGGTGCTCCATATGCAACCGGGGCTTCCTCAACAAGAGCAACATCAAGGTCCACCTGAGGACGCACACCGGCGAGAAGCCGTTCAGGTGCGAGGTCTGCGGCAAGGCCTTCCGCCAGAAGGCCCACCTCATCAAGCACCAGCAGATCCACAAGCGCATAGGCAGGGACTAGCTCGGGGGCCTTCTCTCGCCCCGCGACCACCCATTGTACCGACCAGCCCCCAAAGTGCGCGCGACCGTTTCCCTCTTGGACGATGGCGCCCAGAAGCGCAGGCGCCAACCCCCCCGCCCCCCCCCCCGTACGTGTAATATTTATATGATGATTTTAATTCTTAACTGCTAAGCGAAGAGAGGCGTTTCAAATGCATTCATGTACCTTATCACGATTACCCCTTGTTATTATATATTAACCAACTCTGCGTTACTATTAATTCACGCCTCTCGTTTCTCCTCCCCCCCCTTCTCCCCTAGCCCCCCTCCCCTCCCCGCCTCCTCTCTCTCTTCCTCTATCTTTCTCTTCGCGTATATATTCTCGTATATATACACCTGTCTATTCTCAACCCGTCCAACTATACTCCTCTCCAATACGTGTAGTTCGTGCTTTTGTTTCGTTATTTATTCGTCGCACGCTGAATCCTGTTGCGCTGTAATATAGTCTACCTTATCGCGATTGTTACTATTAAGCTTAGCTTCCCTCTTACACACTTTCTCTCTATCTCTCTCTCTCTCCTCTCTGTCTCTTTCTCTCTTTTATTTAGTTGATTTAAGACGTTGTTGTATATTTTTTTTCATATCTCAAAGATCCATGGAAAAACAAGTGAAATGCGCGTGTCTATCGTTTAAGGAGCTATTATACATTAATTTTCCCCTCTGGTATAGTTATTCTATCATTCTCTCTCTCTCTCTTTCTCGTAATATAGGTAGATATACGCACGAAAAACGACTTTTTTCGAAAAACGTCTTTTTTAAAAACGATTTTCGAGTCATTTTTCAAAAATCACTCCATATCAGAGTCCGTCCTTTTCTTGCTTGCAACGAGAAGTGCGTGGTCTTCGATTACTGTAGGCCAACGCACACACACACGGGTTGCAATCCGATCGAAAGTATGCACGTTTGCGTTTATTATCATTATTATTATTATTATTATTATTATTATCATTATTATTTTGGTATTTTTTTCCTTAGAAGCTTTGCCAAGGAGAAATTGAATATATATATATGTATACTTATAAGGATGAGAATACGGTACACACGATCATTGCGATAATAAGGAAAAGAATATTGAGCGTGATAAAGTAATTTATGGTTTACTTCATGATGTAAACGATTGATATTATTGATTTTTTTTCACGCGCAAGAGGAATAGTTATATATATATTTTTATAAATATATATATATACATATATACATATGCGAAAAGCTCAGATTGTACAGGCCCTCTCGCACACACTCGCAGCCTGTGTACTTCTGTTACTCTTTCTATCCCTCTCGTCCGGTGTGCGTTCTCGACGACTTGAATTTATATTTGTATAAAGCCAGAAATGATTATTTATAAATATTGATGTTTGATTAAAAATTTGATTGTTACCGCACACCAGTGTCTACTAAACTTTTTTACTCCACACTCTCCTCGCTCTACTTTTTCCTTTCCTGAAAACAATGGTCTCGCTGTTCCAGTGGAAATTATAAGCAAATAAAGGATACAACCATAGCATGGTTTCACCCTCTGTAATATAGTGTAAATACACATATGTCTATCACTTGATCTTCCTCTTCACTATACAAATCGATAATGATGTAGGATCTTGAGTGGAAGGTGAATAATTTTTACTCTAACGTACACATCTTTAGAGGTTTGCTTGATTCTTGTTCGGCAATCAATATTTATTACTCTTCTCTTCATTATGGTCCTTTTATCTTCTATCTCATTAGATTTTTTTTCTCTTAATCTAATACAAAATTAAGTGTACAGTTCTAATATTTCTATTGATTATTTAGTGTCAAGACGTTATTCTTTTTCATTCCATACGATTACAGTCTTCTTTCATTTTTCACTTCTCAAATAACTCTGAACAATATACAATGAAACGATGAAGGTATATAAGAAGTGTATTATTCGTCAAACGGCTTGTGAGTACAACATCGTATATCCTATATAAGATATGTAAGCGTAGCTGGCTACGCCTAGAGAAAGTTTTCATGTGAACATTAATGTTAGCTAAAGATACATAGTCCTACGAGTTCAAAAATAATGTTTAATAGAATGAAAAAATAGGATGAATGATGAGTGAGATATATTAAATACATATATATTTAATAAAAAATAAAAAGAATGCACTATCTGTTCATTTCGAAATTCAACACAACTGAATACATCACAAAGCGCGCAACCAACAAACTTTCTCTCTAAATAATCAAAATCGCTGCAGCCAATGTTATATTGGCAACGTAACATTCAAACGGCTCCAGTCCAGGACTGTGAATTTCCCAAATGGCCATTGAATCAATGCTCGTCGAGATCGACGATGGTTCAGCCTACTGTACTTTTACAATGGAAGAAAAAAAGTCCTCCGAAAATGCCAGCCGGGGCTGAACGCGGCGTGTAGGAAGCGCCAATACCGATCTATAGCCGTGAGAAAATGCATGATGATGAAAGGTTGCGCGGGTAGGAGCGGAAGGGGGTACATGGAGAGAAGAAGAGGGCCGGCCGCGGCTCGGTCGCGGAGGCGTCGAGTCGAATCGGGGTCGAAGTCGGCGTCGTGTGCACCTGATTTCGGGGATCAATGGGTCGCGGGGCTTTTGACGAGGTGGAGGAGCTGGCACACAGCTGCGGCGAGGTGCGTGCGCGGACGTACACACACACACACACACGGAGTCGGAAGCGGATAGAGTGTCGAGCCGCAGCCGCGTGGAATCTGGGTCAGCTGCTCGGGGCGAGAGAGGCTCTCGAGTAGAGCGGAGGCTGCTCCTCGCGGCGAACGCAGCAGCAGCAGCAGCATCGAAATTCCTTGGGAGGCGCGAGCAATGATACGAGCGCGCGCGCACATATGGCCGTTTACAATGGCGCGCTCGCCCGGCTATTGTGGGCATAACGGGCCGTCCGTAGATACTTACACTTGGGCCGGTGACCCAAATTTTTGGGCGGCCCGCTAGACAGGATCCGTTTGCCCGTTCCACTTGCAGCGCGTGAGTGTGTATGCGTGTGACTGTGTGCGCGCGCGCGATTGCGCAATCCCAAAACCGGACACTTACGGATCGTCCGGCACGAGATGCAGCTCCCCGCGCGAGATTCGCTCGGGATGATTCGGGGGGTCCGGCCCGTTTGACTCTGACGAGCGAGCTCGTTCGTTTGAAACTCGATTGCCATTGGCGTGTATATGCACATGGGAGAACGTCCGACTGCAAAAATTTCAGCGAGTCTCGTTGACAACCAGCTGTCATCGCAGCAGAGGATCAAACGATCCCGCGTCAGTAGAGGGTATCTACCCGTACAACCATTCAAAATCCTCGTCGATTGGCGCGAGGCATAATATAATAAGCGTTTGCGGACACGTGCAGATAATGAAACGCGCACATCGAGGCTTTGCAACGCTGGCTTTCGAGTCTTGTGTGTCTGCGCGCGCGCTCGCCGGCTCACGAAGAAAGTCTTTCACCGAGCCGTGGCGGGCTGCAGGGGTGAGGGACGAAGCGGACCAAGCCGCTGGTACACTTGGCGAGCTGGCGATCGCAACTGGTGCCTGGCACAGCCGTGTGCCACTTAGCCAGCGCGCCGCGGCACACTTACATCTACACCTCCGCCAGCAGCTAAAGGATCCGCCGAGCTGCTTTCCTTCGTTGCATACGTGTGCGCGCGCACACGTATGTGTGCAGTATATACATGCGGCAGACTCGCGCGTCTATTTGCATTCGTCAATCCTGACGATTTATATATGTGAATCCGTCCGATTTTTGTCTGGATCTATCCAAAGCTGTCAGTTCACGTCGATTCGGTGTAATTGGATTGTTTTCACACCCGGCACGGGTAATATTCTCATTGTGCTACCGTATCGCGATGCGTCGCGGGTGTATATGTGTCAACTGAGATTCCGTGAAATTGAGGGTATATCGCCGAGTTAAAAGGATGTACGATGGCTCCGTGAGATTTTTTTTTCTCTAACGATCTCGTTTGAAACAGCCGCGATGTGAGTTGAATTACTGCAGCAATCATTCGTCTAAATTGAATGGGAAGTCGAGTCCTATTCAGCATTTTTCTCAAACTCCGCGGCGAATAATTTTCCCGCCACGTATCCCCACGAATTGTTGACTTCGTATATATCCAGTACATATATTCAGTAATATATATCGTATACGTCGAATACGATATACTGAAATTATTATTCGGGATTTCATGGGCATGAAGCGATCGCACGGTAGATCAGGAAATAGCACGGGGCTCGAGCTATAAATAATGCTTGATTTTCGATATCACGATGAACTTATAAGCTTGGAACGTTCGAGTACGTGTGTATACGTGCAGCCTTAACATTGGAGGCGAGCTTATGACGCACATGGTGCATAGCAGTCTGGAGAAAATGTTCCTTTCCAAGCCGTAAAGTCGTTAACTAACCGTAGGCAGCTCGCGAGCGCGCAGACGTGATCGAAGATATTGATGCTGTATCGAGATCTAATGCGCCTACAGTTCACCCACTTTGTGCTGGGCTCTTTGTTCGCGTGCCCGCGTCGAGGGCAGTCCGCGCCTCAGCCACGTCTGGACAAATTAATTTCTGCCGCGCGCAGCAGCGCACTTTATTGTTTTTGAATTTTTCGAGTATATAGTTTCAAAAATACGCGTGCGTGTACTCGTATATCATCCGAGAAATCTTCCTCGCGCTCGTGACTCTTGATGTCGCCAAACCGATCCGGTAAATTAATCCTGAATTACGAGGACAACGAGGCTCGTAACGGGGATATCGAGTCACCTGCTCGCGAGCGCGAGGATAAACGAAGGAAAAAAAGGTAAGAATAGGGAGCGTGAAAATCGACAGACGCTTTGTCGCTTTGGCGTGGGCTCGCCTATTTTTCTCTTTCATCCGCGTCTCGCTCGATGTTGGGGCCTTGTTTCGTGCTGACCCACATTGCCAAGCAAGGCCGTTAACACTGCTCAGCAGAACACCGCGAGGATCCAACTCTTTCGCCGCGCGCACGTAAGCTGCTGCTGCTGCTGGCCCCCATTACCAGATTGGCGACCCCCGGGGCTGTTTGAATTACTCGATCGTCGCGAATTTTTACGGCTCGAGATTGGAGAACGCTGTTGGATACTTTTACGGGGTGCAAACGTATATTCAATTTTTGGTCCATAAATCAGTACGCGCTCGACGACCAGAGGTCTGATGAAAAAAAAAAAAATTAACGGATGCATTTCAAGTATCCTCCATTCATCCCGCCTAGAGTCTGGCAGATTGTGTGTGCAGGGATGCAGGTATGGACGAAGTCCCGTGTACGTAGTTCGACAAGTACGATTCTTCTCAAATAACTGTTTGCTGCGTGGATGACAAATTCTTCTCGATCAAGTCTGGCAAATTATTCAACAGGTTCGCAATCTCACTTGCCCAGACTATCCAGAATGACAGAGGAAATAGAAGAAGAAAAACAACGTGCAACAAACGGTCAAGCTTCAATGTTGCTCGATTACTCGGGCTACAGTCCGGTCGAGGCTCGAAATTCAGAGGGGGCGGACGAGTTTGCTTTTGGCCCTTATATATTCGGCTCGCGCGCGCGAGACTCGCGCCAGAGAGAAAGAGAGGAAGGATGCTTTATGTAAGATGTTTACGAACGGCTGTACGGGAGGGGAAGTCGAGTACTGGCGCGAGTACTCTCATATATATATATATACGTAAGTGCTCGAGATGAACGAGCTCGAAGGTGCGCGCGGGCGCGCAAGGCGAAGAGAGCGGTTAGTAGGCCGCGGAAATGGGTGCACGACGAGCGCGAGCGCTACTTCGAGGCGCGCGCCCAGCCTGCAGCGCACTCGTGCGACGCGCCACTCCACGTTACGGATATATACATGTATTTTCCTTTCGTTCGGAAATTCAACTGGTGCTTTTACGGGCCTCGCTGAGGACGAGGGTCGCGAGCCGCAGTTGCTTGTTGCGATCCGTCAGCCCCTAGTCGCGATGCTGCACAGAATAATACAAACTTTTTCTCGTCCATTGCCAACAGAGGGATATTGGTGTTAACGGGGGGTTTACCAAAAATGCAGCCTCGATCGATATGTTACAACTTGGGAAAATTAGAGGATGGGCAATTTTGATGATCATCTGGATGAGATGCGCGATTTACAAGTAGAGACTTAAGCTGTTTTCACACAGTCTTTATTTCGCTTCTACGATGAAACTTGCCGCAAGAATTTAATCTAATCCACCTATCCTCTTTCTAACAATTGGACATATGTGGAAAATATATGAGAACTCGATAAATATTATCTGCTATTCATGTTTGAGAAGATACCAACAAGCAAAAGCTCATAGAAAAACAGGAGCCATATCCCCTTGCCGTGTGATCATCAGTTATCAAGGACTATTCACCGGAATAGTCGAATAATAGGAAGAAGAAGCTCTCGCAGCAGCTCATCCTGTTTGAACTGTCGAAAATTGGAAAATCAAAAATACGTTGCATAATCACGTCAGAGTGAAAAGTGCAGAAACAATGGCAATCGATGGATCATCGCAGGATCGCCGAGGCGGCGGCGGCAACAGGATAGTGTGTTCCGGGTACAAAGGTATACATGTGAAACTACGCGGCTATATGTGTGTGCGCCGACAACACAGGCAGAAAAAGCGGAGTGCAGGCCACGCGAGATACCTTGATCTTGACACGGCGCAAGGCTCTTTCTCTCTCTCGCTTCCTCGCGCAGCTCCACTCGCGCGCCCTTCCACTTCCTACTCGACGCGCACACACACGCGCGTATAATATACCATTCCCACGACTTTCTAGCATTTGCGTCCGCGAACTAGTCCTTCTCTTTCCTCGTACGTACGCGTTTGCGCAATATTATCGTGTGTACTTGCTCAAATAATACTGGATTATTCTGATGTAACCGGTCATATTTTCGATCGGCAACATTCGGATCGCGGATAAACGGTGGAACTGATGAGCGTTACAAATTATAGCGTGAAATAAATGTATAAATGTGAATTAACGACGAAGCCGGAATTTCCAAAAGAGTATTACAGCAGGAACTGAAATGGAATCTAATTAACAATTCCCATTCTCTTTATATTTGATAACTGCAGATGGATCTGTAGAAGGTTCTGTATTGTTTTTCCGACGTCTCGGTCACATACAAATTATACTGTCTTGGAAATCAATCGAATTTATACTCTTGCGTTGATTTAGGAAATGCTTTTTCGAATTAGATAAGAAATTCTTGCCTATGGAAGTTACTCCATGGAAAATTTGAATTTTGGATCGCAATATGGTACCATTTACAATTATATATTTAATAGTAATAGATCGAATTTATGAACTAATTTCTTGTCATTGAGATTTCAAAATAATTCAGTAATGCCGAAATAGTGTATGTATGTACATACCTTCTCCACGAGTTGTCTTTTCCACAGGAAATATATTTGATTTGATTTTGTTGCAATTAGATCAAATCGTATTTAATTAAGATTCGGCAAGTATAATATAGATTACGCCAAATAAATTGATGCAGCAACCAAGACTTGGGACGACGTAATTACGAATACATTGCTAAATGCAGTCTATATTAAACAACTGAATCACATTGAAAATACAAATCTAAAATCATATGAAGAAAAGTACAACGAGAAAATGGCACGGTTGATGTAAAAATTCTTGTGCCTGAATGTTATGATAAATAAAATATTTAAATGTTATTTTCAGTGATCTATTTTGTAAATATACTTGAAAAGAGTAATGGAAGTTCATATACTGTATTTTATTCTCATGTAACCTGGTTTGGAATATAAATGGAGAAATTATCAAAACAAGTTCCTGTGAATTTTATATATTAGAAAAACAAATTTCCCGCATGAGCATTTCACAGAACAACGCCATCTATGAAGCACGTGATGATTTCTACTTCAACAATTGATTTCTTCCTTACCAACATTTGCCAATTTTTTTTATAAAAATTGAAACCTTTGCACATTTTTGTGTGAATTTCTACACCGCAGAAATTTTTTGATACAAACAAAGTATTGAAATAGTTCATTTCGAAACTAGAGCAAAAGACGAATTCAAGGCGCGCGTGAGGTTTGCCGTCCGAGCGAAATGAGCTGGTGCCAATGGTGGTAATCATACGAGCCTAGAAACATCTTTTGCCCTAGTATCAAACAGTATTTTTCATCATAAGTGTAGAAAACTAAGATTTAATTATAAACTTTTCGATACAAGTGATGAAAAATTATTAAATCTTACATTCTTCAACAATGTATACTCCTTGATTTATTTTCTTCTGAGATAATATCCTTCTCTTTTTCAATACTCGACAAATTGTCCAATAGACTGACTGTGATTTAGTATTTCTGACATGATTTCATCAATTATATATTGAACTAATTTTCTAAATCAGTTGGTTAATGTACTAAATCTTAAACTAATATTTTAAATTATTACTTAAACTAATATTAAACTAATATTAGTTTAAGAAAATGTCACTCATGAAATTAATATATCATCCAATCATGAAGCCAAATGAATGAATTCATGTTGTTGCATTCATATGCATGTATTACGCACTACTATATGCATTTACATTATGAATCAGTTACCAGGACGGAATCTTTTAAGCAGAAATGATAGAATAATCAAACACTTTGTAAATGAATGAATAATATTTTATTATCTCAAGGAATCGTAATTCGCACCATATTTGATTTTGATAAAAGCCCTTTTACTTCTACTAATATAACACAACACCAGCTGAAAATTTCGATCGGGCTAAATTACATTTGCACATGCATCAAATAATTGTATACGTTACAGGTGAAAAATACTTTTAATCGTGTGTCTGAAACACTCTTACATAATACTACATCAATCTCGAGAACAGTGAGAACCATACAATTTGAAAAGATAAAAAAAACACGCATAAAGCAAGTCAATACACAAGCTCGCTTTTCATCTTACGCGGAAACATAATAAAACGTAAAACTAATTTGTAATTGTGATTTTTTTGTGGAAAAGTCATAAAATAAGATTAATGTCCATGGAAAAGCTCTCCTCGTAACGGCTTCTATCTTCTCATCCATCCATATACATCAATTGAACGTTTTCAATGGAAATGTTTCATCCAACAGAATCAAAACAGTTAAGTTACATTGTGAAATTACTTTCGTGTACATTTGGGAATTCTCGTCATCTTCCTTTAAAAATAAAATATACGAAATCGTTAGAAACTAAGTTTCCGAACTCAATATTGTCGCATTAATTTGTCTTATTTTCCTTAGCAAAGTTATTCTTTCTACTCTGGAATGAAAAAAACTGGAATACAGCGAGTGCGACCGAACAGTCACACGGAATCGTGCCGAAATATATATATATCACAAATTACACTTATTACACATTGAATGCGTAAAAACATAATGAGAAACCTTTCACGCATCCTTTCAAAACATTCAACGTTCTCTGCAATGAATCATAAACTTAGAATATCACATCCACGATTCAATTTGAGATAAAAATTTTCAATACAATATAAATATATATATATATCTATGTATGTTCAGTAGCAATCCACTAAGTGTGAAGAAAATTACTACGTCATTGACTTCCCTTGGCCGTGCCAAGAAAACCTCATCAACAAAGTACCTAAAATACATAAAATATTTGATCTTAATTAAATAAAAAAAAAAAAAGTAATTTTCATCCAAGCGCGTGTGGCTCGGAAAGTACGATGAAACATTTCCCCTCCAGGAGAACAATGAATTCGTTCGGGTAATCGGATTATAATCCTTACTACAATAAAATAGTCAACTTTATATAATATTTATAAGTATAATCTTACTAACGCTCGATATAAACTCCAATATACACACACGGGGGGATCGGGCACGCACTAGACGGCGCGCAATTCGATTCGCGCGGTCAATCCAACTACTTATATATCGTACATTTACAGGCTCGCGGCCATGGGAACCTCGCCAAGCGTGGTCGTACGGAACGATATAAGCTATATATGCGTAGATATATGTATATATGTGTATGTATAAATATGTATACGATCCGCGGATCGGCATTGAATCGAGTCGCGGGATAAAAATCTCAGTACGAGTGAGTCGCGGAAAGCGTCGAGTCGAGTTTTGGGGGGGCAAGCTCTGTCACTTGGAAATTCTTCGGGTAAAATTGCCAGAGAGAGCTGATCAACACGAGGGGGGGGGGGGGGCGACGCATCGGTGCGAGATTCGGTTCAGTCGGTTGGCGTCGTTCGCAAGCTCAAGGCGGGGCGGCGGGACGGGGCCTCAGACGGTGACGCCGTGCTGGGCGAGGAGCCGCTTGCGCTGCAGGAGGCTGGGCGACTCGGCGTCGTCGCAGCTGCCGGCCAGCCGCATCTGCGGCCTCGAGCTCTTGAGCGAGGCGTTGGCCAGCTTCCTGATCGTCTCGGAGATGGGGCACTTGATGAACTGGGGGGCCTCGTCCTGCTGGGCCTGCTCGGCCGCCAGGGGCTTGCACGGCGTCGCCTCGACGTAGCCGCTCTCGTCGCTGTCGGCCGCCTCCTCCTCGTGCAGCGAGCCGAGCGCGTGGAAGCTCGGCTGGCCCTCGCACAGCGAGCCCCCGTCCACCTCGTCCGCCTTCGCTCCGAAACTGCTGCTGCTGCCGCCGCTGCAGCTCCGCCTCGAGTTCATCATCTTTATAACGTCGTCTCGGCGCGTTGCCCTCTGCTGCGCGTAGGTGTCGCTCTGCAACAAACGTCAATTTGATATTTCAATTTCTCCAACGCCACTTGTTTATTTACATACACGCGGCAAAGACGAGAAGCCGCCGCGCAGTTGCAAGCTGATCAAACTTTCGTTATGTAGTCGAGGCTGCACGCGTTCTCTCGACAACTCGCACACCCGTGTCGAGCAGATTTAATGCAAACAATACTAATTGATTCGCTCTCCACGTGATCTTTGGTGAATGTTTACTGAGCTTTGATAACTTCTTTCAACGTGACATTCAATGCAATGGAGTGTGTATGCGCAGCCACCCGAAAATCATACATTTCAAAAACGATCGAGCTTCGTTCAAGCTGTGTTATTGCGAATTTAAATAGTGTATACAAGAGTATTTCGACCGAGGCGAAAAATAACCACTTAGTAAGTACGATAAGCATCCGACAATCTTATCGAAACTGTTCAAAATGGTTTCCGGGTACCGAAATAAATTATAGGAATACAGCCGCGTTCGAAATCACGCTCCAATTCCTACAAGAGCAGTAATTTAATTCTAAATGCACAGAAGCGTATCTAGATGTGTATAGGCCACTGTTGTATCAAACGATAATCCCAAAGTGGAAGCCTATGCGGATATACCCAAACTTGATTTCTCCAGGTTTCGCTCGCACCGATTATAGCCCAACGAGGAGTGCAAGGGAGAAAAAGAGGGTTTGTATGTGTACCTGTAGCCTGGTAGCGGACTGTCCGGAGGCAGTGGGACTCTCGCCGTGCGGCCGGAAGTCGACGATGTGCTCGAGCTCGTCGGCGTCCTCGTAGTCGAAGTAGTCGCAGGGCGGCTCGGGCGCCTGTATCTCCTCCTCCTCCATCGACTCGTCCGCCTCGGCCCGACTCGACTGCTGCTGGTGGGGTCTGCTGCCGCGGCTCCGCGGCCGTCGGCGCCGGAAGCGCGGGCTGCCCGCGCAAGTCATGAAGTTGGGCGAGCCGTCCGAGTTGCGCCGGGGCCCGGGGCTGCTAAGCCCGCTCGACGTCTCGCTCTCCCCTCGCTCCGACCCGGTCATCAGCTCGCCTGTAAGCCACAAACATTTCAAGCATGAGTCGCTTGAGTCCAAAGCTCGTATATTTTGGAACAAAAACACACACTCCTTCAAACGAACACACTGGCGACCTTTTTAATGTACGCCACTGAATCGATAATTTTCTGCTGCCTTTACGAAGGTACCTAGATAACTTTGGTATTTATATAGGCTCAAATTAATACGACGAAGAAAAAGACGACTAGCTCACAAAATCAGAACTGAGTCTTCCCAAGTATGAACCATGTCGGATACCAAGAAAGTTATATTTACCATACATGTCAAAGCAAAATTTTGCCACGGTAACAAAACAGATTCAATGAGGGATAATCGTAAAATAGTATACCTTATTAAGAATGAACACAACCTTTGGAAAACCAATCCCGATGGAACTTTGTGAGATGGTTCTTGGGTACCGTGTGATAGCTTATATTTCGATCCATAAGGTCTAACGTTTCGTTTTCCGAAAGATATCCTGTCAAACATGTTGGATTTTAGACATGAACAGTATATCTGTGTACACAAAAAGCTATAAATATAGATGTACTGTAAATATATGGATTCGAATGAATTGACAGAATATCTCCTGCAAATCAAAACGTTAGACTTGGTGGCTTGAGATATAAGCAGTTAGAGGACCCATGAACCATCAGACAAAGTTTCATCGTGATCGGTGACCCAAAGGGTGTGCCGACTCTCCTAGTCAGTGTAAGCTCTGCATATATAGTAAAGTATACGTTTGACATCCCATCGGTCAGTTAAGCTTCGTAAAACTGTCTCGAGTGTATACAGTATTGAAAGATAAATCGTATCCAAGAGATTCCCATCCAATTAGGATCGCGTGTATGTATATGTATGTACCGTTGTCGATTTCGGGGTGGTGCAGGGCGAGGTGGGAGTCGTCGCCGCTCGAGACCCTCTCCTCGCTGTTGGCGGTGCTGGCGGTCTCGCAGCCGCTGGATATACTGGCGTTCTCGTCCGAGCTGTCGTGGGGCTGCCTGTGCAGGGCGTCGAGCAAACTGGCCAGCCGCCAGTCGGCGTGCCAGCCCCGCTCGAGCGAGCGCAGCTCCTCGAGGAAGCGCTGCTGCTCGATCTCCTCGGCCACCGCGTCCTCCTCTATCGCCGACAGCTTCGGGGCGCTCTTCGACCTCTCGAGGGGCGGCCGGTAGTTGGAGCCGCCCGTGCTCAGCAGTAGCTTCCGCCGGGGCAGCGAGGGGTTCTCGTACACCGCGTTCGCCAGGGACAACCTGCAACCAAAGTCCCACGTCAGTCTCCCATCCTTTCCGGAACTTTTTCCCCCAATCACCCGACTCTCGCGCGTGATTTATTCCTTTTCACAATTTTCCATGCGGCCGTTCAAATTCCTCGCGCTGCGATTGTTCGTTTTATTGGGTCGTTCGACAGACGCGCGCGCAGGTGCTTTTTTGATCGACGCGAGCTTTCGAGAAAGCGAACGTGCCGCGGATTTAACGAGCGGTGAAATTACGAAACCAATCGCGCATTCTCGAGCTTATCGATATTACTCTCCGTGGAATCTCGCCGTTTTAATCCGCGACCTTGACGTCCCCCTTCCCACTACTAATTCACCAAGTCGTGATTTATTCAATGAAATATTTCCGCGGAGACGCTGATTCGGGAGAGGGCGAAAAAAAGTTAAGCCGGCAGGATGACCTTGGCGCGCGTATGATCTGCCCGGATTTGTGCTATCGTAAAAGTCGTCTGGTCCCCGACGACCATTCGTCGATTCGATTTAGCGGTTGGTTCCCGAAGAAAAAATGCCGAGATCAATCGACTCTGGGACGTAGCGTACATGTACGTATACGTATACGCGAGACGCTTGACTTTCCTGCGAGATAGAACAAGGTCAACGGTGCAATCAGTTGGTTAACCATTCCGGCATACCGCGATGCATGCATAAGCAAATTAACATTCCTTGGCCGATCGGTCGGACTTTGAAAACTATTCGCGTGCCCTCTATACGAGCAATTTTCTCCTCTAAATTTCAATTTTATTTTCCGGTGCACGGGCGTCGCTTAGGCCCGTTTAATCATATGTCGCACAGCGCGACTGACTTGGGCGAGTATGTTCCTTTCGAATCAAAATCAGTGAACAATCGGAATATGAGAATTAATGCAGTGCTTGGTGATAACTCGGCCGGACAAGCGGTCCGACAATATTTCGCGAATGCGCGAGTCTCAGACCCAAGAATACGCGATTGGAATTTTGAGAGAATGCCATTAACAATTTTCGAATTAGATATGCTGCGCGTGTATGTATCCGAGGCACTCAAGAAAACGCGCGTGTGCTGGAAATTTCCAAGTCGGATGACATTTTCTCTCCAGTTCCCATCCAGTTGATTGTATATGATAATCGCATGCACAAAAGTCGTGCGCGGAATGCGTCTGCAGGATATGGAAACCGCCTGAGAAACGCGTCGCGAATTTTTCCCTTATTTCCGGTTAATAAACTGGGCAATCGCTGGTTGAACGAAACAATACCTGGCGTTTTGCCTGGAGACCTTGTCGCGTCGGAACTCGAGCAGGGCCTGGTGGAGCCTGGCGTTGAGTACGGAGGCGAGCCTGCGCGCGGTCGACTCCTTGGAGCAGAGGGCCGCGTGGCACCTGAGCTCGGGCCTGAGCCTGCGGCCCTCGTGCCTGTACACCCACACGAACAGCCGGGGGTGCGAGGCCGGGGCCGTGCAGTACGTGACCCGGTGCGCCCAGTACTCCGTCAGCCCGTGGTCCTTCGTCGTCGCCGTCAGGCCGCCGCTCGTCACCGTCAGCCTCATCGACACGTCCGGCCGGTTGCTCCCCACGTAGTTCCTCCACAGCGTCGACACTGGCTTCTCCACGCAGCCTTCGCCTGCAACAACAAATGTTCAATCCAATTTAGTCTTGTCCATACTCTCTTCGTATACCTACACACTATATACGGGTCTGAAATTCCTACATGGATCCAAAATTTAACGTTCTGCATTTTTCAGGTTTCCGGTGGGTTTTACCCTGGCACCTAGTAATAGTATATGGACCTCGATATCTATTACATACTCCCCCAGTCATACGATTCCGTAGAAATTTTCGAACAAACTTTATTGCATTTCAGTGTGTTTCCACCGGAAAATTCATCGAAAACTTCTCTTATTAGGAGAGTCGACACGACCTTTGAGACCACCAATCATGATGAAACTTTGTGAACTGGTTCTTCGATATAAACATTCAAAATTTTCCACAAATATCCAGTAAATCTTATACATCCACAGTATACCCATACCTACGACTTGCATACACATATAATTTACACGGGGTACCCAAGAACAATCTCACAAAGTTTCATCGCGATAGGTGACCCAAATTTGTGCAGACTCTACTAATTAGTGCACTGATGAACTCAACAATTCTTCTCTCCTCCGAATTCCATAGATTGAAAGTATTCTCTTTGACCTTGGATCTTTTTACCAATTTAGCATTTGAGATTGGAATATTTACAACTACGAATCCTCCAGTCGATTCAGTGGAAGAAAAAAAAAGCATACCGACCATACCGACTATTTTCAGATTATCCATTAAAATGTATAGAATTCAATATCGCCGTGAGGACATTACACGAAGATTGCAATGGCGCAAGCGTGAGCAATTGGATTTTTTAATTGTGGCTGCGCGCTTATAACTATTTGTACACGTAGCCAATGATGGGAAGCAGCAATCATCATTTTCCACTTTATGTAATTACGAATCAACATTTTTTTCCCCCGAGAATGTGCTCCTATATATCATTGCTATAGCCGTAACAATTACTCTCTTCGCGCGAGAGCTTCGTTGTCTCTCAAAATGATCCTTCACCGTAGCGAAATTGTAAGGCTCCTCTCTCCCGATCGCTATATACATTCCTCCGCGGTTCGGATTCTCTTTTCTTTGCGAACAATAATTTTTATCGTCCCATCTTCGGAGTCGTTGACCGATCTATATTCTTTCGAGCAATAATGGATCGTTGCGAAATAATCGATCGCGAGTCATGTTTATATTGGCGCGCGATACTCGAAACACACAGCGCAAGAAGCGCCAACTGTTCCACTCTGATTTTTCTCCCCCGCCGACTCTTTTATCGCGCGAACGGTGCACTGCAGTGACGCTCTCGTTGTATACTTTCCGCGAGGAGTTGCCGACGTCAATCTTGACAGTTATTTCGAGAACGCGAATTAAACCCCGGCCCGATATTGATTTTATCGATTGCCGCGCGCGCAGGTACAGTTGCACTTGTAAAACTGTTATCGAGCGGAATCGTTGCTACTTTTGAGATCTCGTCCGATAGGACAGCGCGAGGAGGGGAAAAAAAAGAAGAACACGCGATTTCGCGGAACGAGAAGTTGAACCGTATCTTCATTGCGCAGTGTATAGACGTACTAGGCGTGTATATATATACCCCTGCGGAGAAACGGATCTCGAGTGGTTGCACAATCGCTCAATAAGATCAGTAACTCGCTGTACAAGTGAACAATCAATTTTTACTCTGATTAGTCATGTATAAATGAAGTCAACGATACAAATACCGATGATTTACCGATTCTTATCGATCGATCCCACAACTTATCCATCTCTGTTTATAAACATGACGAGTGGACTGCAACTAGTGGAAATATATTGATCCCTCGGTTGAACAAAAGATTGGGAATGAATGACGTATCGTTATCCAATTGCATAATCCTACCTAATCGTAATTAACGTATCATCATAACGTATACTGTTATAATTTCATCGAGAGAACCATTGACAATCGTATTCGATACTGCACAAGCGCTCGGACGTAGAATCTTTAAATTGTAGCATTTACGCGAGTAATAAGTTGCGATTACCGTTACAAGTGTTTACGAACTAACAACTTAATTGCAGTGACTCTCACTAACTCTCTCTCTCTCTTCTCTTCTCTGTCCGCAGGTGAATAAAGATAAACGACAAATTGAGTAATTCATTCTCGATTACAATAAACGTATCTCGCAGTTGCCGAACGACCATGAATCAAACACACGAAAATTCCGCGAGTCACCCGTAGGCGCACGTATATATACACGAGCTTGTTGCACATATACACACTGCAGCCAATGGTATCTCGAACAAAGAGTGCACGCGTGAAACAAGACAAAAAAGTACAGTTGCGGGGAGGAGGGCGAGAGAGAATGAATATAACGCGCGACGGCGGCGGCAAGAGCCCGTGCGGGGATGAGGCAAAAAACGACAAGATGATAGATTTTCACACCAGCCGCGACTCTCGACGGAAAACTGCGTGGCGAAATCGTTGCTCGCTCGCAACATGTTGCACGCGGCATCCGCGTCGGCGTCGCGGATCTCACGCCTCGAGTGTGTGCCGCGCGAGCTCTCTAATTCTACTCGCGCGCGTTGGGCTATAACAATCAAAACTCGGGCAGGTGTGCTCGTGCGTGTGTACGTATATATACGTCGTCGACGGACGCGAATGCAATCTCGCGCGGGGCCCACCGCGGGGGAAAACGTCTCGGGAAACGCGCGCAATCGACACTGGGCCTCTCACGCGCGCGTACGGGGGGGGGGGAGCAAACGGAAGTGGCGTACTCGCGTTTCCAAGTCGAGCACAGAGGCGCGAGCAAAAACGGGGGAAAAAAGTAAAACTCGCTCGCGCCCCGCTATATACACGCGTATACCACAGCTCCGCTCGCTCGTATGTACGTGTGTGTGTGTGGACCTCCTTGTGCTCGTCTCGCAAGTTTTATCGTTATTACGATCATCCGCGAGGGATGGCACTTTTCATTCGGCGCGTCAGTTGGACTTGCTCAATTTCGAGCTTGTTCTACTCGTTCGAATGATCCCGACACGAAGTTTCATAAAAAAATTAATTTACCTCGTCTCGTTTCTATTTCGAATCCGAATCGAAAAATTAAATCCAGGGAGCTATAGGCTAGGGTAGTTTAATGCATCTATACTACTCATTACAAGTTTTTTTCAGCTTTGAGCCCAAAAATTGTACTGAAAACGTTAAAATCGGGATGTATCACTTTTGAGAATTTATTTGATCAAAGTCCTAGAAAATCTAATCACAGTGTGTTCGTGGATACAAAAATTGTTATTGATTCGACATGAAAACTATATGATCTAGATTTGTGTGTCACTATTCTTTTAATAAACTAGTTTCATTCAGACGTACTGTGTTCATACGTTTTCAACATCATATTGTTATTCTTATCTATTTCATTTCGATTATCTCTTTCACGTGCTTGTCAATAAATTCATTTCAACATGTTAATCTTGAAAACCTACGCTCATATTTGATTCAGCTTTCGGAAATAGGTTTTCATCAGTATAAGAGCTTTAAAAATCATTACCCTCAGCATAGGTGACTAACATAACCCATTCCTTCTTGTACTGGTAGCCCTGTTCACAGTACTCTATATGTGTCTTTCCCGCCAGTACCTACTTTCTATCTCTACACTCACGTGCCACGTGTTTAGGTCTAAGCCAATCAAATCATCGAGAATGAGGCTTAACGTCACTTTTTTTATGAGAGGATTTAAAAATTTCTCTGCTTGCGCTTCTTGCGAAATTACGCAACACCAATCGAAAATAGAAAAAGGAATAGAGTTTACTCTGACGACGAAATCACGAAAAATTCAAATAATGTAGTTATTGAAAAATAAGCCCGCAAATTATGATGGAAGAAAAAATGCGCGAACCCCTTCCTGAACATCACGATGTGCCTACATCTGTATAGAATTGTCTCTGAACCATCATTTATTCGTCACAGAATGCATACAAAAAAACTGTAATATTCTCGCCAATCGATCCGATCATCACCCATAAGTACACACGAGCGCGCAGCGTAAGTTAGCGGTGTAATACGGAAGCAGGAAGACATCATCCTTTTTGCTTCTTCTTCCCGTAGTATAGCTATCGCACGAGGGAGTGTATCGGTTTGCTGGACATCGCGCGCGCGCGCGCGTATCAATATAGGCGCGACCCCCGTCCGTGAAATTCCGCGCGCGCGAGCGAGCGAGCGCGTGTTGTTATTGTTGTGTATATCACTATATATGTAGGTGGATATATGGGAAGGCGATCGCCGGCCGCGGAGCGCGAGGAATTTCCCATATGAGCCGCGCGCCGCTCTCGGGGGCCCTTTGTTCGCTCGGCTGGGCCCGGGCTCGGGCGCACAATGGCTGCACAGCCTCATATACCATAGACCGACTCGGAGCGAGCGTTTTTCCTCAGCCTCGCCACCTCATTTATTTTGTTAATTTGCCCCTTAATTGGGGGACGATTCTATTCCTCCCGCGCTGCACGCAGCCCTGCACGGACGATGGGATTATTTATCGAGCCGCCGCTGCCAGAGAATAAAAGTCTCTCGCACACGGCAGATTAGATCTCGTGTGAAAGCGCCGCGAGCGGCCATTCATCTCTCTTTCGAAATCCATTAGCAGACGAGGCTCGCGCGTGAAGCATCGTTTCCGCGATACGCGAGTCCACTGCACACGTACACAGACGTATACATGTGCGTGATATCGGTAATCCGGAGGAAAACGTCACCGCGCGCGCGCGCTCCGATGACCCAGTTGATTCAAGGCCAGCGCGGCGACGCTTGAAACAAAGCGCGCGAGTGTCCTGCCCCGCGACTCGACCCGGAAACACCCGGTTCAGCGACTCCCAGCAGAGCAGCAGCATCAGCCACACGTGCAGTGTGTGTGTGTGTGTGTGTCAGACGGAGCGCTGCACGTGCTGGCAACTCTTGTTAATCCGCCGCTCCCTCGCCTCGTACGCTTATAGGTATATACCCACAATCTCCCATCTATTGTTCCTAATTCGGCTCGGCGCTCTTCGTACATATATATGCATGTGTCTCTCTCGCGCGCGCGCGCGTCTCGAGTTCGGAAAAACGTGTCCTTGACTACTCGTTACGCTTATCCGACGGCGGAGCGCGGGCGTGTGAGCAGATATACGTGAGTTATACTTTGACGCGACCAAGTTAATATCGGACGTGACACGGTGAAGCTTATATGCCCGTTGTTCGGTTTGTGGGTTTTGCCTGCGATTACATTACTCATCGCACGGCCGTCAGCCAGAACATTCTCGACAGGAGTTCCAGTTAAGCCACTTGCGGGTGATGTGCGGCCACCTCAAGGGTTTCTCTGGTTTTTTTTCTCTAAGCCAGTGAAAAATATCTTGAAAATGACCGTTTTCCTTCAGCAATTGCCTCTTCAACGTTTTCCTTGGGTTATACTGGTAATACGACCCTTCTGGGGAAAATTGGATGAAGAAATATTGGAAACGTCCGTTATATGCCAGCATATCTCTAGAAACGAAACTACCAGAGAGAGAGAGAGAGAGATCTTGTAGAGCACATTGAGTACTTGGATTTTATGCCAGTCGACACTTTACATTTTTCCGAAAAAAAAAACGTTATTTGGTCTCGAGAAAAAAAACCCGTTACCCTTGTTGAACAGTTGAAATTGGAATGAACTTTTTGCACTTTGTCGCGTTTCAACGGGTACGACAAGAATCGCGCGCGAATCGCTGATGCGGCCCCCCAACGCGTTTCGCAAAAAAATTAAGCGGCCGTTTTGCCTGGATGGCAGTACTATACCCGCGATCGGCTTACATAATGAACGACACGGTATATACGAGCGAGCCGCGACGACATGTGTGCGTATTCCATTGATATGAGCTAATATTCGGTTACTGTTGCAGCTTGCAGCCCGAGAACAGCTGTCCGGGCCGGCAGTAAACAAAGCGAGCAACCTGCAACCAGCTGGGCGCGCACCGCGAGATTTTATCGGGGCGCTCTGATGCAACTGAGCGAGCTAGCAGCCGAGCTCTCGTTAAAACACATTATACACACAATCCAGAAGAAATCGGCTGCACGTGCGCGTGTTATTACAACGGCTCGTCGCGCTGCGGCGGATGCAAGCCAACCCCCCGCCCGCGACGACACAATATTACGAGAGACGTCCGTGTCTGACATACGCGCACGTAGCTATCGCGGGGGATCGGAGCAGAAATTTAAAACGCGTTGGATCGGCTTGATTCGATTGGCGAGTAAGCGACGATATCGCGGCGAAGGTGCGATATATATACGCTGTCGCTTATCGCCGATTAAGCGGCGCCGGAAGTTTTTCAATTGCTCAATAAGTTTCAATGCTCGCGAGTCTGATTCTATTTTTTTTTTGCGTCGATAACCGATAAGTCGACTCGTCGCTTGCAATTCCGGCTTTGATTCATACGTCGAGTCGTCCAATAAGTATTCCACTATGGAACCAAAGACATATATATGTACCAGAGATGGCAAGCCATACAAGTCGGATATAGATACATCGAGCGGCGGCAAACGGACATAGTCCAAATAGTGTAATTGAATAAACGCGCGCGTACCCAATTCTTCGTGCATAACGGGGATAATGGGAAAGAATAGAACAATCGGTATAATCGAATCAGTAGCCCAGATGTCCACCTGCTCGACGTATATCTAAATCTACCTGCGCGCAACACACACACAATGGAGAAGAGCCGCAGTCCATAAGTATAGCCGGTTTCGCGAAGCAGCTCGCCTCTACGCGGATCGCCAGACGTCACGAGAGAGCGTTTGCCGAATAAGGTTTCGCGATCGGAGCCCGCCGTATATATATGTGTACAGGCATCTATTGAGAAGTCGAGAATCGAGCGGTATATATATGCAGTGCTCGCCGCCTGATGCAGACAGAGAGAGACGATGGAAAGCCGATCGGCGCTCGTCGATACATAGCCGCGGGCGGTCGAAAAGTAGGTTGACGTCGTTCTTGAAAATGAGCCGCGCCGCCGTTCGCCGAATCGCGTCTCGCGAGCGATGTGTGCCGCGCGGCCAGTCTGTTGGCTTTTTATTTGGCGCGAGCGAGCAAGCCGGTATATATAGGGAGAGGGGGGGAGTCACGACGCGTCGGATCGCTTCTTTCAAATTCACCGCCGCACTCTGCACTTCGAAAGTGTATCATATATATGTATACTGAAGCACTCTGCGCTCGGGGAATATCAAGTTCAAGCGCAAAGCGCAGCATCTTATAGCTCTTATTCATCCATTTGGACCGGTATTACATGAGCGCCTCGATATATTGTTTACAAAACCATCCGATCAGTTTGTGTATGTGTACGAAATAATTCGCAACTCACGCAGAGTTCAATTATCGGGGGAATTCGAGGCTAACTTGTGGAAGCTGAGAGACGTACGTATCATGAATGGGGGCGCAATTTTTGAGCTTATTGGTGAACCAATCAAGCCATATGTGCGATCAATGAAAGTCGAGGAGCTCGTGAGTATCATATTCGTGGATTGGAGCGCGCGCGACAGCGCGACACGCGCTGATTAATACGGGGTATCGGTGCAGTGCATCGGCACCGATGCAGGATCGAAATCCGCATCACATAGCTGTATATAGAAGATGTATATATATATAGAACTTACGCCACGAACGCGAGCGAGTGTCTGTGTATATATATATACACACACACATGTGCAGGAGAAAGCAACGCTCCCCTTTCCTTTATTGAGCGATCGCTGGTGCACTGGCGCTCTGTTATAATATGCGCTTTTTGTGCTTGGCGAAAAGTTCACAGCGAGCGAGCGGCTCTCTTTGCTCAGCTGTATACGCCAGACGACCGATCCCCCGGTGAGTTATTTTCGCGGCGATAAGAATCAAAATCGATTGCGAGAGTTCTTTGATCCGAGATTAAACGGAAGGTGAATTGAGTAACCTCTGCTCGCTAACGGTATCATTTATTTCGGTGAGGTTTCGTCGGCCAGTGGATTTTGTCGCTCTCTCCAGGTCAAAGAAAAAAAAACCCACGGGATCCTCTCCAAAGCCAGGATCAGACGGGTGTAGGATCAATGGGGAAATCCAATTATTGAGCCGAGGCTTTTCCTTGAACTAATCTACTCAATGTCCGACCCGAACAGGGTGACAATAAACGTCACCGAAACGCTGCCAAACAAATGGTTCAGTTAGCAAGTATAGGTTAACTCATTCACCTTCTCCTTAATAAGGATGCAAAGTTTCTTCTGCCCGTTCCACCGCGCGTCAATATTTCGATAGCTTCGGTTTGTTTCGAGATTATACGCACGCGTAAAACTCTCGGGATATGAATACACACGCGCGATAGAGATGAAAATTCAGAGATAAACATGCCACGTCCAATCATTTCCCTTCGTTTCGATTACCTCTGCTGTACTAAAATATATTTCAATTATTTATTGATATACACGGAACTCGGGAATAGCGCAGCCTGAGGTTGAGGGAAAAAATGGAAAATCTGGATTTCACCACCGGCTCATAATGTATATCCGCACGTATACGCTACTTTCGTGCATCATAAAAAACGGATAATATTTTATTCCGTCGCATTTAAAATTAACGCAGACGTCTAAAATTAGTTCCGCGTTTACTATCCGGATCGATCCGCGGGCAGGGGATTAATCATTCGCAAATACCTTGGGAAGAGCTACAAACATATTGTAATAATTGAGGAAATGTGATTTCCTTACATGCAACTCTTTGCGCGTAGCGAGGCTCGAGAAAAAGTCAAGGCTGTGCGCTGCGCCACTGAAGCGTTAGTACGTGTAACGGCTCCGGAGCGTTAATTTTTCAAAAAATCCCGATGCTTCTAATGACACTTCCAAAGGTGTTGAATTCGAGAAGCACTGCCAAACCGGAGAGAACCTAATAATCGGTGATTCCCCTGCAGCCGTGTGCCGAAAACGAAATCAGGTCGAACAATATACTTAATATGATCGACTCGATGAGCAGCGGATGGCTCGAATTAAAAAGTGCGCGTCAACTCTGGCGTGGACGTATGAATTACGGGAATCCAATTGAAAGTTTGAGTCACTCGGGAGTGCATGCAACATATTGTTACTTCAATCAGTGCGTGACTCAATTCATCAAGTCTCGAGATACTCGATACGGAGAAAAAAACACTCGCTTCAACTGGCTATACGCGCGCGCGGTGTAATTTTCACCCAACCCGCGGCGCCGCGGGAAAGAAAATTCAAGTGTGACGTACTCCGCGCGAAATCTATACACACATCCGTCGTCTCGTCGAAGAAAAGTGTCTCGCGTTCTATATATTCGTGTATAACATGAACCAGAACCGCGGCATTATTCGGCGCATCGAGGATTCCCGAGTTAATCGAAAAAACATTGCCTCGTCAACGGCGAGATCCATCAGTCTCGCGTCCTCAAAACAGTTCCCGGCGAATTTTGGGTTACGGAGAAACGCAGATCGCGCGAGATTCGAACGCCGCGTAGCGTCAAAAGTGCTGTATATGGGAGAGGCGCGCTCGCAGGTATGCACACACGCTTGCGCACGCGGAGAAAGTATTATACAGCGGTCTGACGAAAAGCTGCGCGCCTTCGCTCGCGTCCAGTTTCTACATCCACACAATTCACAAGTCCGCGGAACGTACCCGTAGCTGACACATATAAAAATGACGAGCTAACGAGCCGAGCCGCGGCCCATTTTCACCTATATAGCCCGTCGTTCGCACGATTTCTTCGCTTCTAATTGAGCTTGCGCATGCAGGTGAAACAAGTTTGTTTGTTTTTTTTCCCCGCCTCTGTTCTTCGCGCGCCACAATTGTCCCCGCACGTCTGCGTACACACACACACACACACACACACACGAAGCCGAGATGCGCGAGTTGTTTGCCCGGCGCGAGGCGCCTCTTCACACACCGACTCCGGAGCGAATGCAAATTTGGTCGTTCGGCTAACTGTAAGCGCTTCCGTTTGAAAAACGCATTACGACGCGTCAATGCTGCTCGGGTCTTTTTGTCGGGTGGGACGAGGAGGGAAAAAAACCAGCGGCAGGTTTTATTTTCATTGCGGGCGCGCGTCACGCTGATAAGCCGTTTCCTGCTCGATTCGTGCTATATGGGCGATTCACGCGCGCCCCAGTGTGTGTGCGCTCGACGTCGAGCAGAAAATCCACCGATTCGGTGTGTATATAATTACTGTGGCTGTGTGTCGCGCGCGCACACGACACATGTATATACGAGTCGGCGAGTTGATCGAAACAATTGAATGCGATGGGTAAGTAACGAGCGGCTCGCCCGAGTATATAGGCAGCCGATTAATAGCCTTCAATCACAGCTTTAGAAGCGTCGTCGAGATGATTCTGCGCGCGCGAGCGCGAGACAGAGAGAAAAAAAACAGCGTCTCGAGGTCGGGCCGGGTCCACTCGAGAGTGCATGGGAGTGAAAGTTTCGACGAGACTCGCCCCGCACGGTGTGCACGCGCGGCGAAGCATCGCTTCTGCCGGTGTATCGGTCGACGAGCTAGAGTCGATGGTCTTACTTTGTGGTATCGGGGCCGGGTCGGAAAATCTACGTACGCGAGATCAAGGTCCTCGCCGAGCCAACCAGATCGAATGACACGCGGTTTCGCGATATAAATTCTCACACCTGTGGGGAAATCGTTGTCGCGTTCGAACGCCGTTGCTATTTATAGACCCGCGCACACTCTCTCGAGTGTTTTGATTATCCGAGATCGGCATCTCGCGCGTTTTCGCCGATATATTCCAGATTGACATAATCTCCTGAGGCTCGATTGGGAAATCGTGTGTACGAACGATCCGAACGATAACGAGTTTCCACGGGATTAGACGACTCGAACTTCGATCGATCTGGTTTCATCTAGTTCCACTGGCCGCTTGATAGTTTCAATAAGTGCACAGCCCGAGCTGTCGGGATGCCACTGCGCGGCGGCGGCGGCGGCGGCGGCGGCAACGAGAGATGCCGTCGCTTCGGCCAATTCGCGGTGGATATACGCGCGGCCGCTGCCAAAGGTTGAATTGATGTTTCTCCAACTATCTCGCGTGCGCCGTTGCGCTTCCAGCTCGATCATATCGTTAACAACCGCGAGGGAGGCGCGTCGCGTCCACCAACGAGACGTCGCAACGAGGGAGGAAAATCATCCATTTGACGCATTCGGACGCGCGTATATACACGCTGATGAACGTTTTGCTTTCGTCGGTGCATACAAAACGAGAGCGACTTTTTAACGCGAGGAAAAAAAAGTTGCGAGGTAGTTAGTCTAGTTGGAGACAAGCCATTATAATGAAACGCGCTCGCGCCGCACCAAGCTCGGGTATATACACGTGCGCCACGGTGTACGCGACTCGCGAACTGTGTTATTAATATCAATCACACGCGAGCGAAACCTTTGTACTATTCTCCCGTGTACATATATACATACTTTATAATTGTTACCCGCGAGACGGCACGTCGATTTCTCTTGCGAAATCATTGGCGTCTCATCGCTCGCTCGCTCGCGCGGCATTAGATAATAAGCGCACGGGGATTTTTACCATCGGCCTGCGCAGTTTTACACGCGTTTATCGACTTTTACTCGCACGTGTTGCGCAACCCCGTACGAGCAACGCAACGACCAGGGGGGGAAAATCGTGAAAAACCAGTAACACGCCGCGCGGCGTGTTTTCAACATTCCTCGAATAAAATGATCCCACAGCCCGGCTTTATAACCGCGGCCGACTGGCAATCATCCAACGCGACAGGGGAAAGGGAGAAAAATCGCCCGCTCACGTGTGTGCACGTGTGTGTGTGTGGATACATAGGCTCGCGAGCTTTTTGTCCATCGTCGGTAGATTCGCGGCGCGCGAGTGTCCATCTGTCCCGGGAGGAAAACGACACTTTCACTTTCCTCCCGGCCACGGGCCAACAATGCCGCGTCTACCGCCGATCGCGAGTCGTGGAAAATTGCACTTTGTCCAATTGCACATAGCGACGCGCGTATACGCATACGCGTTGGACATACGTGCGTTCATATAGCAATTGCGCACCGCGGCGCACTTCCGCGG
Organism: Aphelinus atriplicis; assembly: GCA_020882685.1. Classification (NCBI taxonomy): domain Eukaryota; kingdom Metazoa; phylum Arthropoda; class Insecta; order Hymenoptera; family Aphelinidae; genus Aphelinus; species Aphelinus atriplicis. Next base: position 15,560,985 of record CM037075.1, on the reverse strand, counting down.
CTACGTGCCCGACGAAATCCATGCGCGCACGTATGCGTACACGCGCATGAGCCGCATCTCGAACGCTCGATTTTTCATCACGCACCGCAGGTTCCGCGATTGCGCGCCGCCGCCACCGCCGCAATTAATTACGCCCGGGAAATCGATTTCTCCTCTTCCCGCGAGCGTTGCGCGCACCTCGACGTGTATCGCTTGTTAATCCTCCGGACCACGTGCGGCGGCGTTTATTGCATTTTTCTTCCGCGGCTCTTCGATACGTATTCACGTGTATACACTTACACGAACTGCGCGGCCGAATAGTTCTCGTATCGGGTCACGTTTCTTACTATCGAATTCGGCCGACACGCCGCCGATTTGTTCGAGTTTTTTTTTCTCTTCTTCTTTTGCGTCGCAAGAGAAAAGTCGCGCTCGGATAGTGATGGACAATGGAGAAAACGAAGGGATAAACTTTTGCACAGATCGACGATCCTCGCGACGATCAGCCCGTGTCACATTTTCTTTTTTTCCCCCTTTCTCTTTTTCCTTTTCACATGAAAAAGCGACTAATGGGTTGTTTTATTCTTGATATTCTATCGATGGTCAATTTTTTTCCTGCTATTGTTTTGAGTTTTTACGAGAAGCTTCCATGTATATCAAACACTTATTAATCACGTGTATAAATTTTACTCTGACAGTGCTCATGTATAATGTAGAGTAGCACGTAAGGAGCTTTAAGTGTGATAGATTAGATTAAGCGATTTCTGCTTATTGGAAGAATCCCCAGATAAAGAATCGATTGTTGGAGAATACTCTTTTACTCAAATGTATGATGTTTCCACTGCTCTATTTATACCGACTAATTTCACGAATTAGATTCCCAGATAGATTCTCACGAACCAGTGCTAATCTGTCCGTGGCAATATTATCGTTTCTCAATCGAGTGTAGCATTCGAGTAAATTTACATATCAGATTTTATTGAATCGGAAACCTTTCAATGAAACTGATTCTGTACAAATTCAATTCATCTTCCTGAAATGCGGATTCGCTGAGTTCAATAATTTTATACGGTTTAAAATTAAACTATCTCTTATTCGGAACAAATTTAATAAAATACTACACTTATTGATTTAATTTTCACGTATGTATGCACAACGATTGCAATTATAAATATACACAACGAGTTGAAAACCTAACTAATTCAATCCGGTACGAACAGCACCAAAAGAGGCAACCTGATCTGCATCGAAAAACATTGTTTTACCAAGCGCGAGGAATTTGATAAATCAAGATTCGAGGACGCGTCTTCGTCGCGAATAAATAAGCTACTCGTTCGGTATGCCGATTACCATACAGGAATCGCGCTCCCGCGAAATTTCAGTTTGTTATCGAAATTTTCGGGAAGCACGTACGCTACATGAACTTCTATCGCGCCTCAACTCGCGAGAAAAGTTGTAAATCCGTCGAAAATTGTCAATGATGCAATATTCATCGAGGGGTAATGAATGTAGATTGCGCAATGATGAATCGCACATTCGCCTCGATTGACCGAACAATTAACGAACGACTCAATACACGGTCTTTTTTTTCCCCCGCGCCGCGCGTACATTTGTGCATACACTCAGGGAAGATTGATCGTGGCACGTCTGCGCTCGGTCGCGCAGCGAAAATTTGCTGAATTTATGAATGCCCGATGGATTAATTAGGGACAAATCGTCGTCGCGGTTGATACATGTAACGCGCACTATCGGCTTTTTGTTCGCTCGAGCCGTTCTCTTGGTTCTCTTTCGAGAGAGAAACATTAATTGTCCAATCAATTAGCGTGTCAGCCGGAGTGTATAATCGATTTTCCCGGCTAACGAGGAAAACGAAGGATCGTCGCGAGCGTTGGGTGGATGATTAATATCGATGGGGCAAGTCGGAGACACGGTTGAGTATGAGGGGTACTCACCCTTGGCCCATCCGGTGAGGACGTTGCCGAGGTAGGCGACCTTGTAGGTGGGGTCGTACTCGGTGATGGAGGCGTTGCCCCGGTGCCTCTTCCACAGCTTGCCGAGGCCGCGCTTGAGCGAGCGGATCGTCTTGGTGCGGATCTCGGAGCCGGCGCTGAGGACGCTGGACGAGCCGGAGCTGAGGCTGAGCCGGTCGAGGGACTCGAGGCTGGCCCTCCTGACCATGCCGATGTCGCAGCGCTGCCAGAGCTCGTCGCGGGCCGGCTCCGCCACCACGTCACCCATCGTCTTCATTGCCGCCGCGGCTACAGCTGCTGTCTCATCGGGTTACGCGGGCGCACTGCTCGGCTCGGCCGACTGCTCGCTATTGACGATTTCGCGGCTCATCGCTGCTGCAGCGCGCAGCGCCAGCGCCAGTACGTTATTAATCGGCGATCGCGCGGCGAGCCCGCCACCCGCCTCCCACCACTGCGCCGCGCGAGCAGCGCAGCCTCCTCCTCCTCGTCGTCGTCCCGATCGGCGCACCTCTGCCCGCTGCGGCTATGGCTGTCCTGATGCACCTGCAACGCAAAACTCGCGTCAATACTGCACCTGGACCACCTCTCACATACATTGGCAAGAGGAAAGATTCGATCGTGTATAAGATCGGATCGCGCAGATACGAGCGATAACGAACAAAGCGATCACTACGCGAATACGCAATCGCAATCAAAACACAACACTCGCGCGAGTTTATTTTTGTTCGAAACGACTCGGACCTGATAGGCTGATCGGGGGCTCGATTGACGAATTATCGTCGAGATGTATAATACGACAGCAGTCACTTTCTCACTCTCTCGCGCGCGCGCGCGACTCGTAACGCGCTATATATACGCTACACGAGGAAGAAAGTGTCGGCGAGATTACGTGAGCTCGCGAGCGCGCTCTGCTCGAAAACGAAAGTATTTGCATAGAATTTTGCGCATTACGCAAAATACGACCGGCCGCTTTCTGCCCGCGAGTGCGTAAGTATACTTATGTACATGGCGAGACGGCCACGAGAGGAATTCTAATGAAGCGTATACAGCCTCGCGTGTATACACACAGCACGTAAGATCTGGAAGAAGGAGCGTTCGGTTGGGGAATCCACGGAGATTCCAGCTGTTTCGCAATACGCCTTCCCCGAACGGCTTTTCTAGAGCGATTGCGAGCGCACTGCGAAAAAAGCGCGGGTCGTCGCGAGCCGGTGCGCGGTCGATGGAAATCGGAAGCGCACACGCGGGTTACGCAATTGCGCGCACAAGTACGACGAACCTCGTGCGCGCGCCAATGCAAATCGCGGACGGCGCACGCCCTCCTTACCTCCTCCCGTGTGTCGGCCGGTGCTAATTTCTTAATTGCGCAAGGGGGACGCGCGACTCGACCGTCCGGATAATACGCGCGAGCGAGTTTCTCCTTTTCCGACCGCGTCTTTGATTCGCGCGCACAACCGATCCCGACCGCCGACTTTGGGGGGATTAGCTTGAGACGTCGGTGGATTTCACGTGTATATATACCGTCGAAGAATTGCTCGGCAGCGTAACGCAGTGCGCCTCGATCGCTCGTTTCGGGCTTTCGGGATCGAGCCTTTTTCTCCGGAAATAATCAAAGCGCAGTTTGGCGAGGAGTTTCATTCGTCTCCGTCGAATCGTAACGAAGATTCGAAGATATTGACGAATAAACTCGGCCCACTGCAGCAGGGGGAAACTTGAAATGGCCTTTCCAAAAATTGAAAGGTTTTTCTTTGACGACGGTTCTCGACACTATATTCGCTAAGGAATGAATAATGCAACGTTGGCAATAAAGACGAAGAATCGTACACGGTAGACAAACGCGTATTATCACAACATCATATTTAATTTCAGGCCCGAGTGATTTTCCCCTCGGGAGAAATTTAATATAAGGAACGAAAGTACAATGCACTTCCTACGCTATATCCGAAACATGCTGGGAGAGCTCTCTCGCGCGCTCGTTCAATATTCACATTTATGAAATATCCGGTAGCGCGCGGGGCACAAAGCGCGGCTGTGTAAGCGAGCGCGCGAGCAATGAGGAAGTAATTAGACGGGGACGATTATAGGTTCGATAAGTCGCGGGTATGGATTAATGCCGCGGAGACAAACGTGCCCGAGCCAACGTCGGCCTGCAAAAATTGATTTCCCCGAGGCGTAAATAAACAATGAGCGATTTTACGATAAGAGATTTTTCACCTCACTCGCAAGAGGAAAGCCCCGGTGCGTATCAGCGAGCCGGTCGACCTTCGTGACATGTACACCCGCGCCCGCTATATATATATCTGCAGAACCTCCTTCCCCCCCCACACTTTACCCGGCATCTGCTCTTTTTTACCTGCGTTCATTCCGAGAGAAATTAACCAACCGAAAAACAACGAGCACATCTCGCGCGACAAACGTGGATGTATATGCGCTGGGAGCCGGGATATACCCGGCGAACGGACAATACGCGCGTGAAAAGCGGAGAAAAAAAATCGCGTCTCGGTTTTGTTATTGTTTTGCGCCGGTTTTTCACCGGCGCGGAGAGTGCACGACTTTTTAATCGCGAAACGTGCGGCCCGCGGGTAACTTTCTCGGTTTCTCCGATTGCCCGCGCGGACGGAAGAGACGACCGATGTCGTGTACACGCCTCTGCGTTTTTGCCTCTCTGTCGCTCTTTATCTCGAGCCGCTACTTTCTTCGCGTACATCTGACACCAGCCGTGCGGTTCCCGAGCGGTGAAATTTAGGCACGAGCTGCTCGCCTACCAAGAGAGAGTCCGATATCGGACCTAATACGCGCGCGAGTCTCGTTGAAAGTTGAGTCCGAGTACGGGCTCGACAAGGGCACGTGACACCGAGCGCACGCTCGAGAGCCCTGACGGATTACACCTCGCTGCAATTGGAATTATTTTTCACCCGCACGATTCGGCTCTCGGTATGCGCGCGCGGCAAATGGAATTTTTCGAAAACAACCGCGGCGGCAAAACAATGTGATGCACGCACGGAAGGTCGAGTCGTGGATATATACACGTCTCGTTGGCGCACGGCATGGCACTTTGGTCCGGGAGATAACGGTGATTGGATCGCGAGCGGGGTATGCCTCACGATATACTCGTCGCTGTGTGTGTGTGTGTGTTCATCACAATTGCCCCGAAAATTTTCCATTGTATACCCGCTGTAAGGAGTGTATCATAATTGCAAAAATCGCTGGGCATTTAGATAACTCCGCGCGTGAGTCACAGAATATTCGGAGCCTGTTTTAAAACAATGAGAAAAGATTCCTCGACCCGCGCAAGTATACGCGTTATGTGTGTATTGGTTGAACTTGTATTCGCCGCGACGAAATAAATCTCAAGAGGAAAATCCCAAACACGTACGTCAACAATGAACGTTGCGATTCGCATTGTTTCGAGAGTTTATATGCAAAGGAATGACATCCAAGTCTCATTTCACGGCAATCATAACTTTGATAACACGTAGTATAATTCTACGCACACGTGAGAATTTGGAGAAGAAAAAATTGCGTACCGCCGCATTGTTGGAGGGAAAAAAAAATCTCACTCTCCCGTGTAATTCGAGGTGAATCGTATTCGTCAATGATGGCGTTGGGTCGTATTTTTCCATCACCAAAGTCCCCCCATAATTGTATACATAAAAACATTCTCATCGAGCGTTCGCATAGCCCATTACTTAGCGAAAGGATCTTCCCGAAAAAAAAAAGAAAAATCAACTGTTTACTCCTACACACGCGCAGCGTGAACTCGAGCACACGCGAACACCTCCCCGGATAAAAGGAGCGGGACAGACGAGTGCAAAGGACGTCCGCCGACGATGCTCGGACGTTTGGACCATCGTCCTTCCGACTCTGCAGTTCGACAGACGCCTCCGTCTCTTTGCATCGCTTTGCATATCATTCGCCTCGATTTTAATGCGCTACGAGCATCCTTCTGAAAATTCCGTCGAGTATAAGGTTCGCTCTCGTGTGCGTGTGAGTGTGCGTTCGTCGCCGAGTGTCGAGTTCCAAAACCCGATTTATCATTTCTCTTTTTGTCATTCGGTATTATTGTTCTTGTTGTTTATGCAGCTTAGCGATATTTTTGGAAATTACGTGGCCACCCCGGAATGGGAATTTGTCTTCGCGAGGACAATCGTCTTGTTTTTATGCGCCTTTTTATTCGCTCTTATCGTACTCTTTTTTTTTCTATGCCCATTTATTCAGCTCCACCATATGGTATCCAACTTTCTGTCATAGCAGCGAATATTCAGAACCTTGTGACCGAAGTTTAAACTAATCCGGACTCGAGGAACTAAGACTCCCATATTTGGCACACATATTTGAAATGAATATTTCACGAAACAAATGTCGTTACACATACTTTTTTTCCCAAGGAATATTTGTTCGAAAGATACACGAGTTCACGGGAGGACTGTCTATAGCTGCCAGTAGAGGACACAATTACTATTTTCGAATGACGAGTTTGAAATGCACCCTACGCCCGAGGTGCGAACACATAACTTTTTGCCGTACTAAGCGCTGAGTAATGCTTTTGGTGTTGTTTTATTGGCGTAGAGAATTTTACGCCCAGGGGCAGTTGCTATGGTAACATCGCAAAACAAGGCCGACAACGCTAAATAGCTAGACTGAATTGCATACCGCGACGTGGTTACCATAGTTGCTACCCTAGAGCGCAAAAATAAACTTTACGCCCGCAAAACAAGACCAGAAATACGTACTTCACGCCTAGTGTGAAGAAAAACGTCTATTAGACACATGTGCAATTCTATTCTGACACGAGTCATCGTAGCCTGTCAATGTGACTTGAAATTATGGTTTGAATTTTTTTTCCAAGGCTCCCACAAAAATATCACAAGAAAAGATGTTCAAAAATAATCTTTTTTTAAAAAGAAGAAGGCAATAATGTTATATTATGACTCGAAGAAATCCTAAACGTCTCGTCATAAAGGTGTAAATTACTTGATTACACCAAGTTCACATTCTTGCAAAGAATTTGTTCATTTCAGAAAATGTTTGTTGTAGACGAGTGGCTGTGCGGACTTTGATTATTAATAATATGTTTTTCACTGTAGTTTCACAAAAAAAAACTCATATTTCATAAATTTCATGCAGGTATCGATCGTCGATTATAAACTTGATGTGATAAATGCGATTTGTCTTTATTCACTGAAAAGTAGGCTAACTGGCTTATCTTAAAACTTTTGTTCTCAAACTAATTACCCAATACACGTTTATAGATGTCATATATAACTTTGAACACCGACATTGGTATTGTTTCATATGTCATATTATTGTTATTGGATTACGCGCCGTAAATCTTATTTATCGTGCCATGAAATTCTGTATTTGATCGTATTTCAAACACGTTGATAAAACACACTGGGGCTACTGAAGAAGCACGATTATGTTCTTGAAGATTACATAATTACAGGTGTTTTACACTACAAGTTTTCAATTTTGAAAAAAAAAACATTCATAATTCTAATGTCATTTTTGTGCTAGATCTTCTCCAATTCATTCTATGTATCAATTCTCCTGTCACTTTTTAGTTCATCAAGCGAAACTTGCAATGTGAATGAACGAATGTATTTTTCACAATGATCAGTTGGAAGTTTTCGGAATAAATTATCCACGAAATAAGTATCTATATCTCTTAATGGATGATTCCATTTCTTGCTCACACGTGTCGAGTGCAGCGAAGTTAATGTCTCGTTAATCCCAAATAGCCTATACATCATATTTGATAATAGTCTTCTTGCAGGTGCAGAGGATTCAAAAAGGTAATTTATCAATCCCCATCGCCATTCAAAAGTGTTGGAGTTTCGTAATCATCCTATCATGAGTTAGTATCATTAGAATTTGCTACATTCTTGGATCCTCGATAACGTGACGTTAGGAATTTTGAAAATACAATTCGCGCCTTGATTAGCGTGGGAAAAACAGTTGGTAATTGTACCTACCCACGAATCGTCTTATGAATAAACAATGCTACGTAAGGTCGAGGAAGAAAAACTCATCCAAACATATGGAAAAAAAACCCATCAAAACCGACGGAATAATCAGATCTGGAGATTGACAAGTAAAGAGTGCATTACAGGGAGACAGATTGCTTTGAAAGGGATATTACTTCCGCGTGCAGCCGTAACGTTTTCTCCCATCAAGAGACATTATCCATCTGGGAAAGCGGAAAATTACCGTACGGCAGACCACTAAACAGTCTGAAAGGTTAAGTCGGCAAAGCGAAGACACTGATGAAACGCCGCTATGCGTGTGTGCCCTGGCGTGCAAACTAATGAGATGTTCGAGTGCCGCGATGAGCGCAGTGTTTTTTCGCAGTGCCTCGAGGTCCGCTCAATTACCGCGTCATGACCGGTGATGTCATGTGACCGACCCAAATCATCGCATCAAAACAATTACCGTGAAAACACACGATTTACATAATTGCTCGAGTTCTTTTTTCGGAGAAACATCGAAAGCTCCGTACCAAGACTTTATAGAAAACAATAGCGTTTACACTGTCTGTCCCCGGTTATTACACGACTCACAAGGTGTCACTACACCTTCATAATGGAACTTTTTGAGATAATTTTTAATACTAAAACCATTCCAGCTTATGTCTCGATCTTCCGAAGAAACTGATGAATTATTGTTGATTTTATGTACGAACAGTACATATCTATATCAATGGATTTTTGTTTTGGGTACCCGAAATCTATCTCACAAAGCTTCATTGTGCGATTGATCACGCCAGGAGATTGTGTTGTCCCCTCGACAGTCTCATAAATCTCTGGACAAGCCCTGCTGGACTACTCTTGAAGTTTTCTGCATAGATAGAATCTTTGGTCGTATGAAAGTGGAAGAGCTGACCCGGTATTACATCTGCGGCGCTTCTGGTAAACTTGGATTGCTAGACAATGTTGTTCGACCCAACCCTCGACGCATTATCGACGCAAGATTTATTCATTTGCCACAAAGTCAAGGCAACATAAACACGAGGAAACGAATGTCGAGTGAGTGGCTGGGTTTCGCTTGGAAAATACAAAAAGTATAGGTGCATTTGCATGGTAATACGATGTCCGTGTTTCATTTTTCCGCGCGCGGCTCTTGGCTTCGTAACGGCGCAATTAATGCTCGTTAGCTCATATTGCGAGCTGTAAATTCACGTGTCTTACAAAACGAACGGAACGTTAATCATTGCCTAATAAATCGTGAATCGAAAACGAATGAAAGTAAAAACAAAAGTAACGGGAGAACATCTCGCGCGCGGGAAATATAACTTCGGCGAAAGACGGCGGCTAACGAACGAACTTGTAGTTTTTCGCTCGAATGCATCTGCGCAGTACTTTTCGTGACTAAGTTTTCGCTTTTTTCCCCAAGCTGTAATATTAATTCGAATCTTCGTTCATCACTGCATTACATCTTGAAAAAAATAGCCACGCGCATCGAAGATATGTGTGAGTAGCTCGCTTTTTTTTTCCTCCTCATCGGTTATACTTTTTGCACCGATCACAAGCATCTGAATGAATTGACTGATGATTCTAAGCGAGTCGTTGCGGATTCCCGTATCGACCGCCAATGCATACACACACCGAGAGCCGCGCGAGAGGCCTGCTATATGTGTATATAGAAGGTACACCGCGGCGCAAAACGGTAACATCCCTCCCGGGAGAGCTGCGGTTCTCGCGGGGCTAATCGCAATCGCGTCTGCATATAATGGGGGCTGGGGGGGGGGGAGGGGGCTATAGGAGAGAAGAGAGAGAGAGAGCGGAATCCGCGGAGGCCTGTTATGTGTGTACCGTACGCGCGGGCGCACGCGCCGTCTAACGTTTATGCTCCCGATTAACACGACTATTAACGGTATGGGCCTATTAATTAGTAGTCCATTAGAGGGCCGCTGTTCCGCGGGAAAACGCGCGAGCGCCGTATGTATGGAACAAGAGTGGTCGGGCGCAAAGCCGCGCGCCGTCAATCGGCTCAGCGCCGCACACGTACAGGAGCGGATTGAGATGTGCTTTCTCTCTCTCTCTCTTTCTCTCGGTGTAAGTAATATGACCGGGACGTGTGCAGCGTCATCGATAATTCTATTAGCACGATTCACTTGCACTCTCGGGGAGAAACGTTCAATACGTCTCTTCAACATCCTCGATAGGGGTATACTTTTTTCCTTTCACGCGCTCGAGGTGTTCCCAAATTTTGCGCGTGCGCTCGCACCACAAAAGCCCCGTTTCGTTGGCGTTGATTTCAAATCTATCGAATCGTCCCTGGCCCCAATGAATCCCCCAAATCTCGCACGAGCAAACAGCTCGGAGTAAAGAAGATAGTCTCGCTCAAGGTTCGGTCATTATATACGCGAGTTTAATCTCCCGGACACGCCTCGTTCGCGGCAAAGTTAATGCCTCCGTTCTAATTATACACGGTAAATATTTTTAGGGGGAAAAATTTATCGGCTTTCATTATGTGATTCATACACGCGAGAGTCCATACGGTGGTCTGATAAAGTTTTTATCGCTAATAAATGGACTTGACTTTCTAAGATAAGATTCCAAGTAGCAATACACGCACGCACACACACCGCGGATAATCAATTGATTTCCAATTTAAATGTGTCTTCTGCTCGAAATATTATATCCGAGATAACAATGATCGCGGCGTTCTTTACCCACTAACTGGAAAAGTGCTCGGCTCAATCGAGTATGAAATTTTCGTTCGAATTTTCGAATTACACCATTGTCAGCTACTTCGGTCGTATAATCGAGCGTAATTGTGATCTTTGTGATGGCCTAATTGCGCACGATTGACGTTACCCAAGAGGAATTTTAAGAAACTCGAATGAAAATATGCCGAGCCCGCGAGGCCTTGGATACGTACATCATTTTGTATTCATCGGAAACTGTGTAGGGCGACCGAAGCCGTCGCAAAATCTATATCCTCCCGCGATAACGAATCATCCAACGCAGTATACGGGGGGAAACAAAACGGGCGTTTCGTCGTAAAAATATATACGAAAGCTAATTTTGTCGTTGCATGCGGCAGGTGTTGGAGGCGGGTGCGCGCATTAGGCCGTGCGCGGAGACGGGAGAACGAGGGAGGGAGCAACGACACGAGAGCCTTACGGAATATCCGGCTCGCATGATCCGGACGGGCTTCTCCTCGCGCGAGAAAGCGGCCGGAGCGCGACGGTTATACGCACCGGAGCCCGGAAGTGCTCGGAACCGGCTGCTGGACACTGCAGTGCAGCCCCGAGACCACGTGTGCTGCTACCTGTTATACCCGCGGCTCGCCAGCTGATCCGTCCTTTACGAGAGCGACGACCGTATACGATTTGAATATATGCTAAAACCCCGGGTTGATTCATCGGGACACTTATTGGCCCGGCGATAATGAGACTGAGAAACGGCCGAGGTTTACTCGGAATACGCGGCCGGCTGTGAGTTAGCCACTCCGCGCAAGTGGCAGCCAGAGCCTAATTAGCGTTGGGTTAACGCTCCCGTTGTTACGGCACGTGAAAGACCTTCGGAGGAATCCGAAGCTCGACCGATTCGATTGTGACTTTTCCAAAGGCACAGTCGATGTTTCCTCGCAGATTTTCGGGTGGAACGCGCGGAGAACGCGCGACAATGACGGCCGAGAGAAGCGAGTTGATTCAGGTGAGCGCGCGACGACGACGCTGTAACCGATCCGAGACGCAAAATCGGCGCGTCGACGAGGAGGCTCGGATGTACGCGCAGCTTTTTTTCTCTCTTTCTTTCTTTCTTTCTTGTGTGTGTAATCTGACGAGTAACGGACCTTCTGGCCACATCCTCTGCTACTCTAATTCACTGTCGCTTCTCTCTCACATACACACACTTTCCGATTGATTCCAAACGTGTGTTTTTCCCCCCATATCTAATATGACAATAACGCGAGTTTCCGTTTCATTCAGAAGGCGCAACAATAGTGCAGCGCGCGATATAAATGGAACGTGAACTTTTTATATATGCAGTATGTGTATCTCCAATTGAATTACTGTGCAAGCGAAGCGCCAATACCCTTTCAGTAGCGGTCAGTTCAATTCTCCTTTTTCCTGGCTGACGAGGCGCGCACGCGCGATGATAATTGAATAAAGGGACTCGAAAACCGCTGGTTCTCCGTTTTTCACGAGTCGTTTGCCAGGAATAATGGCCCGGGAAGGCGTGACGCGCGCGCGCTCTCGAGCACACAACGAGATTTGCTTCCTTGCAAAATTGGCTAATGGCCGAAAACCCGAGCCACGGCCGGAAGCCGTTCGTATATATGCACTGCACCCATATAGCGATATATCCGAACGATTTCCCTTAATGAGCCATTATCCGATAAAGAGAGCTCGATCGGGCCATCGTCATTCCTTAATAAAGCGCTACAGTCTCGCTTCCCCTTTTACGCATGTACATATATACGTATAGATACTCTTCACGAGTCGTCAATCATTCATGAGCTGCGTTGATTCGAAGCATTGTATGGCTTCCACACGGGCAAACAGTATATATACACCGAGACTCGAGAGCTCGCGGCGCGGATGATCATTTTATTATCATGCTAATGCCATTCTCTGCGCGTGACGGTGGAATTTTACTGTTCTTCATCCTACTATTCTTTTCCCCGATAATAGCGAGGAAGAAAAACACACGGTTGTACGCATTCATAACGTTGATATAATGGTAAGCTCGACGGTGCGTATTTTTATTGGGTCGAGAGGCCCCGCGCGATCCGACGACTGGGCAATCGTCGCGATTTCGTCGCACCGCGGGAATCAGCAGATTTACACTATGTTTTGAAATTTGAATACAACGCGCGCGTAAGAAAAAAAAGAACATTCAATGCTTAGCAAACGTTTCTCAGGCGACTACAATGGTGATCCACTTTTTTATCTCTACAAGTCAGTTTCTTTTGATCTTGCACGAGAATATTCGAGAATTATATCCGCTATACGACCGCAGCTGCGAGACCCGATTCTTCAAACAAAGTAAAACTGTGGATCAACTGATTCTGTATGCTGGCAATCGTATATTATATTGCTAATTTAGCTACAGATTCGCGAGCTTCGTTCGACTTTCCATAGGGACGTCAAATCGAGAGCAGACCTGTGCACACTGGTCGAATTGCAGTTGAAAGTCAAGAGCAACGAACAGCTCGGGCGACTGATTGCGAGAGCGATAGGACGATCGAAAGCGGGCGCGCGCGAGCGAGGCTCAGTGACGTCAGCCCTTTGGTAGCGCGTGCGCGCGCGCGATTTCATGTACATCAATCACGTATATCTATATACTTTGAGAAAATGAGCGTCGCCGCGCGCGTACACAAGTATATATATTCAACTGCGTTACGGATCGTGGGCACGAGCAGCTCGTGCGCGCACAACTGCTTATTTTTTCGGGATATTCGATTTTAATAACGCAACGGTTCTTTTGTGCCGGTTCATGCGCACCGGGCGATGCGCTCGTGATTAGGAAACGTTTCGGGGGGGCGGGGGGAGGATTATAGCAATTCACGATTCGAGCCACGCGGAATCGGGGAACCGCATGTATCCCCAATGTACAGCAGCGCGGCGCGAAACACCTTGGGATCGAGTTGTATGTTTCCTCGGGGCCTTTAAATTCGACCGTGAACTCGCGCGGCGAAAGGTATGTATGTATATACACGCGCTATATACACTAGCTCCCATAGAAATTCGTTCACCTTCGGCTTCTCAAGTACGCGATCGTTCTTAATTCTCCCTGTAAATCGTGCAGTCCGGGTGAATCAAAGGATAGAGGCGCGCGTGCGATTGATCGCGGAAGGAGAGGAAGAAAAAAAAAGAACAATCTTCGCCCGGTGATTCACGCGGGGGCTTCGTGCCTTTCTCAGACATAGGTATATATATATACGCGATGAGCCATACGCCCGCTGGCCTAAGACGAAGGAATAATACTATACGCGCAGTGAACGGACGCCCGCGATCCCTTCTCGTCGCCCGAAGGACTGCCGCTGCTGATGATGATTTTCAGGGTCGCGGTGGAATGAGTCTACGGGCTGCGACACGCGATCCGAGACTCGCCTGTCTCGTTTGAGAAGCACCAACGTACGCGTGCGTTTGTGTAAGGCAGCGTTCATTTCACTGTGCTCCTCGCATCTATGCACGGGTGAAAGTATAATCGGCACTTCCGACTCTCGCTGGGCCGCGGAGGATGTCACAATTGCGACACGACTAATGGATCTTGGATACGAGCATCACTCGTGTGCACTTTGCCGATTATACCGAGTCGCGGCTGCACCCCGGCTAGCTCGCGTGCGTCCGTTAACGACGCGATACATGAGCGTCCCGAATGAGCAAGTGATTTTTTTGTCCCCTCCAATCGCGCAACGAGGATCGCGCGCGCGTCGTTTCCGTACGTTGGAAAATTAAAAGGGAAAAAACCGGCGCGCGCACACACACTTGCGATTGAAGAAAATGACAGAGCCGGGACGAGGGAAAAAGTATATAAGGATCTCGAGAAGTAAAACTCAAGCTGCGGCGCGGACGCTACCGTTGCGTCACTTGTATTTATAATAATACGTATATATACGCGGCTGAATACTTATGCGCGCACGTGCGACGCATATACATGTGGGATATTGCGCGGGCGCGTCCGCCCAGGCACGCGTACATTACGCGCCCGTGCCTACATGTATACGGTTAACGTGTTAATTGCACCGGGGGGCCGCCGCCGCCGCTTTCCCCGCGACTTCTTCCTTCCTGCATCGGCGGTTCCGAGCGCGAACCCGACAAACGAGGAGAGACAGAGAGATCGCGGTCCAGCGGCCGGGAAAGCTCGAGTGCTCGTACTTCCGAGGCCCGAGCCTACGTGTATATATCTTTTTTTTTCCGCTCGCGATTCCAGTTTTCCAGCTGCCCCGGGAACAGCCATATGTTTCCGCGCGAGTTACGTGCGCGATGCATCGCGTCTGCGGCTCGATTCGGATGCTAAATCAGCCCGCTCGATCGGCGAGCTGTACTTCTTTTTTGCTCTCCCCTCGCTCGCATTGTTAACAAGTCGTTTCACTTTTTCTGCGAGCGCGAGCTCGTAAAATCATTCTACTTTTAACCGGTTCCTCGCGCATGCATAAATCCACAGATGCGCGTCCTACGGCCTTAGAACGACGCTCAATGAAAATCCGGATGAAAAATACGTACGAGTTATCGATTAGACTTCACGCAACTGGGTCATATTCCACTTGCTACACTTGCGCTCGGTGAAAACCGTCTTCCACAACTCGGCGTACATCTATTTTTTCTCTTTCTCGTTTCCAGTGTACCGCGACGGCTGAACGCCCGACCGCGGACATTGACATAAGTATCCGAGTTGGGAAACGGCTGTCGCGGGACTCGCGTAACACGCGCTCGCGCGCGACTCAGCCCCTTTCTACATATTACGCGCGTGGAATACTCGCGGGCCGGTGCGTGGGCGTCGAAAGAAATCGCCCCGGGTAAAGAGCCAGCGGCTGGCAAGTGAAAAAGATTACGGCAATCTGCGGCCGATTGTTGCGCAGAGTTCGGCCACTGGCGCGTATTGCTCGTCGCGCGCGCGCCTTTTCGTCGGCCGCAACGTTACATACCGCTATGTGCGCGCGCCACCGCACCCGGTAAACACATACATCTTGCGCGACAATTATACCGCAACAAGGCGTGGCGCATTAATTTAGAGTCGCCCCCCCGCCGCGCCGCAGCCCGTCTCTCGCCCAGTCGGGTATATATCTGGGCGAGCGCGCGGACAAGTGCGCCCGAGAGCGGTCGGACGAGCTGCTCTAATTTATAGCTAATTTCGCGAGCAGATCCGGCCGCGTGGCTCCGATCGTAAGCGCGCACGCCGCTATATGGCCGCGACTCGACGACTTCGTGCGCCCATAGGAATCTCGGCCTGCGCGCGCAGCTGATGCCAATTACGATCGTTCGTGCGAATCGATCGCCCATTGTGCCCCTCGAATTTTCGTTTCCATTGCTGCAAACACATACACATCTGCCAACAAACTGTATGTTTGATTCGGTGTTTATCGTACAATATTTTATGCTGCCAAGTAGGTTTATCGCGGTGAAAAACATTGGTATACTGATAGAATATTCATCGATAATCTTTTGATCAGTACTGTAGAGGTCATAAAAAAATACGAAAGTGGAAAAAATTTACATAAGGTTTCTCCAACCATAACTTGGCTTGATACAGTTTCTAAAACTGAAATTGGTTTCCAGTACTGTTTTGCGCAACGTAATAATTGTTGAAACGAATACAGATCAAACTATCTTCACCTTCAATCAAAATATTGCTCCCTCGAGTTCTACATAATTAGGGATCCTATCCTGAACGTTCCAACTTTGAACTCCGGCAGCTCGAAATTCACTATACAACCAGTAGAATAACAGAATAACAAATCGAAAAAAGCCCTGAAAGAAGGTAATAAAAGTTGGAAAAGAAAATCGATAAACGTGATTTAGATGGTGAACGACCTTAACATACTGACACGCTAAAATAAAATTCCAATGCGAAATTGATATTGAACGCGTACTCTGGTGTATATAAAATACTTATCACCATATTCGTCAGTGTTAAAACGCTCGCAAGGATTTGGGGAGGAAAAAGTCGTTGCAAAAAGAGAAACGGAATTATAAATTATAAAATCATGTTCAATATTTAAATGCGCGAGCGTGAAAAAATGCCGATGTTGAATTTATGCTAAACAGCTCAATACGTTGCTATTTGAATACAGCACGTAATATCTGCGGCAAAAAAACGTATCGTCTGAAAAAGTTTGAAATCCTTATCGAGGATCTACAATCAAGCGAAACGTACCGGGCATATGTTAGATGCACATACGCGTCGGGCTTGCGTTTTGACTCGGGTAATTGCTCCGTTGCAGTACACACACGTCGATCGTATTACTTTCATCCCGAACAGATTAGCCATGCTGATTTTTACCCGACGATAAAAACCACTGACTTTTCGATGGGCTGTTTTTTATTACCGGCCTCTGGCACCGATCATTACTGTAGATTCGCAAAAACACACTGAGCCGACTAAACATAACTCGGACAAGTACTCGCGTGTACAATTGCATCGAGGAGGATAAAATTAGACGCGCGAATAAGACAATAAAGTATTTCACGACGTTCGAAAAAAGCCTATGCACACAGCGCCTAGTCACAATAAATCTGCGAGCACGAGCTGGCTTTTCCCCCGTCGAACAGGCATTAGCAGGTGTGACGGATGTACAGCAAACAATTATATAGAGGTGGCTCGTATCCGAGTAAGTATAGGGCCGATTGGTATGGGGGTGGGCGAGCGTGAAAACGCGCGCAGGTGCGTCCGGCTCTCCCTGCGCGCTCATCGAATAGCAATGAGTCGCGCAGGCGGCTGAGGAACGTCGGCGGAAGCTGCAGGACACGTTGCGCGCGTGCCAACACCTCTTCTGCATCCGATCGCAATTATCCCGCTGGTCCTCGCGCGTTCGTTAATTCAGCGGCGGCGGCGGAAAAATTGAACCGATCCGCGTGCGCGGGGTTGCGACGCCGGTGAATAATCATCCTCTTGCCGTGCAGCTGACTGACGCGGCTGATTTATGGACTGCGAATCCCGTTTGTCGCTTTCAATTACCAGCCGATTTTTCAAACCCATACGTGCGCAATTTTCTGGGGGGCGAGCCATGCGACGAACCTGTTCTCCTCCCGAGGAACGCGGATTTTTCTATCGCGGTGGCGTCTCGACGGGCCCGAGCAGAGCCAGCGCGCAACGACCACAAACGCGTTCGAAGGACT
Organism: Aphelinus atriplicis; assembly: GCA_020882685.1. Lineage (NCBI taxonomy): Eukaryota > Metazoa > Arthropoda > Insecta > Hymenoptera > Aphelinidae > Aphelinus > Aphelinus atriplicis. The sequence continues at coordinate 15,543,249 of CM037075.1, read as the reverse complement.
CGCGCTCGCCGTTGATCCGATTTAAATCAGCCCGTGCGTATGGATTTGTACACGCTAAACGGTGAATGTGGTTTTTTTCTCTCTCGCTATCTATATCTGTATATCGATCGATCTTTTTGCTCTATTTTCAATGGTATCGGATTTTAATTTACTCAACGCGTATGAAAAAACTCGGCAAACTTATGAGATTCGATGGCCGAGCCTGTTTCAATTTGAAAGTGACTCTTATCGATGCAAAAACACTGCAGAAAATGTTTATCGTGTGTCGTATAAAAACTCGTCATAACTAACCCACTCGGAGACTCAGTCGTTCACTTAGCTGCATGCTTTTTACACCTATAACATATCTATCTAATAATCACGTAACTATAAAATGTTCAGCCGGAAGCTTCACTTTTTGATGCACTCGAGAGTGGATCCTAATTTGAGAAGTCAGACTGATAGAGTTGATTTTTCATCCGATCGGTAAGCATATACTTGCTGTCCAATCGTAGACAGGTTGGCTGTATCGAAAATGTTTTCTCGCCCACCAGTGGTGGCCGAGTGCCAACTTTTGCATCCTGGTGTTTGCAAAGAATGGCACTTTTCTATCGCGGGTTACAAAAAACATATGCACCTCGCGATCGTATCTAGGTTATTTCGGCACGCGCAAACTTGCAAATGTTTTTTTCTTCGTGCCGAAATCGCCTAGCCTCGTTCGGATGCATAATATACTACGCGTGACTCAGTAAATTACGACGAGCTGATATGTAAATTTTCGTACGGAGGTTAGTAGTGTTGAAAGACAGACTATACACGCGGGTTTAATCTTTAATGAGCAAAAAGCCGCGCGCCGGCCCCCTTTTTTAACTCAGTCCAAAATTGCCCGTGACGTACCACACACCGCGAGAAGAGCACACGCGCGGGCACAGGATTTCAGATTCAAATTAGATACCTGCGCGAGAATTCCCCACAATCCGATCCGATGTGTGTGTGTGTGTGTGTGTGATTGCCTTAGAAACTCGCTCGCTCCAACACAATGAACATGGCGCGACGTGTGTGTCAGCAACGACTCGCGGCGCGGAATTGGAACTTTCGTAGGCGCATGGAAAACTCGACGGGAGAGATGATTAATTCAGCAATGCGCGCTTTGAAACGCGAGCGAACGACTTACGGGCTGCGGCCCATTTGCATTTTCTCAGGCGTGCTCGGCCGCCGCGGCATTGCCGAGGGAAAACAATCGTTGCGGGGGTGCTGACAATTACACGTGTATACCGCTCGGGAAAGAGGCTAGCCAGCTTTAAAAGGTAATCCGCCGTCGCTTCGCGGAGCGCGCAGGCAGGCTTGCTCGAAATCATTTGGAAATGATAAAATTCAGTGGGCGGCAGAACAATCGGCCAGTATAATATATACTCGATCGGCATTTTGCATATCGGATCTGGGGAAAATTTATAATACTCCAGCGGTGAAATTTCGGAAGAAGCTCGTCGTTCGAGTTCCGAGTCTCTCGGTAAAACGAAAAAATAATCAACGGGATTTTGGATTATTATTATTATTGCTCTAGAATTTAACGCGAAGATTGTTTCAAGGCTGCGAGATACGTGCGACTTTGCATAAAGATTGCATACGGAGTTTTCCTGGGAATGGAAAGAGAGAAACTAGAGAGTGGCTTGTATATACAGGAGGTGAGAGGCAGAGTATAAATTTTGAATAATTTCATTTTTCGCTCTTGTTTTATGAGCTACTTTCGATAAATAAAATCGATGAAATCGGCACGCGAATCATTTGGCCGAGAAACGATCGGGGAATAAAGTATTTTCGAAAGCCGAATTCACATCGCCGTGGGATTTTTACGGTGCCACGCGGTCTTTAAAATCATTCCACGATGAAGCAGTAGTTAAAGCAGCTGTAAAACTCGTAACTACTTTGCAAAACCACGAGAAATTAGATTTCTAGAGTGTTTCCGTCGGATTTATCTTATGGCGCGCCGGATCACAAATCGCATATCACGCGCTAAATCGCCCAACTCGATTTCCGATATCCATACGGATTCGCGAATTTCGCCATGATAATTCAAGAGCCCAGACACGGTATTATCGCGTGTTTTTTGAAATATGCGACTCGAGGGTGAGATTATGTTGTTCGATCGAATGGACTGCTGTACACGGCAAAGTTGAATTGAGCCAACGCTCGTGTTGGAGAACCCGAAAAATTAATGCTAATTGGCATTGGGCTTTTTTATCCGGAGTACGGAATTCACCGAGCAGCCAGTGCTGCTAAGAGTTGGACATGCCAACACGAACTCCCAGGAGTATGTAATTTACCGATTAAAATCGGGCAGATTTGATTTTGAGACACGAGAGATTGATAAAGTCACGCGAGCCAACGCAGATCTGCCGAGCAGATATACGTGTATAATGTCGGTTACACAACTGCAGCAGGGGCATACAACCGATTATACTTTCCAGCAAAATCTATTCGTATCAAAACATCGACTCGATCAACACATACATCACTCTAAAAATCCTCATACTGCAGCTCAGCGGAGCCACGACATACTTGTGGCACGCGTGCGTACACGCACTCGGCGAAAACAACAGCTGGGAATCGTGAGAATCGCGCGAGCGATTTCGTGGGCCGGCTAAAACTACAGCAGCACGGACCCGCAGTTCTCGCGGAGAATCATCGCAGACGGATGCGCGGGCCTATATTGGTACAAACCCGAATTTTTTTCGCGCGTTTCCACGGGGCGTGTATATAAAAAGCGAGGCGCGCGCGCGCGCGCGCGCGCGCGAAGCAGGGCACACACAGTTGTTTTATTCATCGTCGGCTGGTGCGCGCGAGCGGAGCCGCGCGAGAGGAGAGAAATAGTCCGCGTAACTGTTTGTGTACGAGCTCGCTCGCCGGCGCGCGCGCGCGCTTCGAATCACGTCGATCCGCGTATACATATTGTATAGAACGCATCGCTCGAGCCGTGGTTTTCCCGCCACTATATTCGCTTTCAGCTTGCCGTTTGATTTATCCCGCGCGGCCGCTCCGATGGATATCGGCTCGATCGAGATTGAAAATCCCACCGAAGTATCGGCATTTCACTCGTACACGTCGCGCTATATATTATATTGTTCTTTACGAGCCGCGCCGCGGAACTCGGGAAATTTGTCCGCGCGCTCGCGCGACCTTGCACGTATACCGGCGGCTATAAGGATATACTCGCGGCAATCGAAGAACGAGCTGACGTATATATTACACGTATACATGTATGTGCGAGCGAGCGAAATTCCTCGGCGTACGGCGCGATCCGCACCAGCGTCGAGAGATTCCATTTCCGATATACACAGCTCGCTCGAGCCGGCTGTCGCTCGATGCTAATCTCGCGTCAAAACAACCCGGAGCATCAGGGCGATTTGGTAATTTGGCCGGGACGTTTCCGCGTCACCAAAATAGAATCAACATAATAACTATACATGTCGCAAGCGCGCGAGCGGCAGCTATTACTCGGTCACGTCATTCGTATGGATCATCGCGCTGCTCATACATGTGCATCACTCGCCGGGGTGAATTTTCACTCGGCTGAAACGAGCTTTCGTCGATTGATCCCATAGGACGCTCGGCGATTGCCCGGCGCCGTTTCTCTCAAGTATATATACATACACACATATATACATATGTAATACCGGTCGCGATAAACGCGCAACTGCCAAGCGTGCCGGCGCCAAAGCTTCCATATACCCGTGCAGTATGTATATATATACGTTTGCGAATTCAAGCGCGCGAAGAGGGAAGTGGGCGAGATGAGGCGAAAACGACGATGCTGCAGACTGGACATACAGCTAAACACGCGGGCTAGAGCAAAAGTTAACGGCTCCGCGCACGTACGTGTGTGTGTGTATCGACACGGGCGAATCGGTCGGGCCGGGCGGCGCTCTCGCTTTGGCCGTCCGGGGCGTGTTCGCTTCCGGGCCCGAGCTATACTCCGCGGGTCCCCGCCAGATAACGCATATATACACGAGTGTATGTGGACGAGGTTGACCGCGCCGCCCACGATCCGTCAGAGCTGAAGAGCGCGACGCGGAAACGCTCGAATTAGCGCGGCGAATCCGATTAGTCAGCCTCTTGGGATCATTGGACGTACAACAAGTGCGACAACGTACCCTTCTCGCCGACTATATGGGCTGCCTCGGCTGGTCCGAGCTGACGCCTCTCCTCCGACTGGCACTAGAGTCTCGACGCGCACCTCCGATGTGACGAAAGCTCGATATCGCGCGGGCCAGCAAGTGACTGTATACGGCTCGTGTATGTGTAGATATGTAAATAAGTTTGTGGTTGCGCGTGTGTGTGTATACGTGAGCGCGGCCGAGCATAGACTGAATGCTCGCGTCGACGACGCGCGCGGCGTTCGTTCCTCGCGGCGCGGCCCCCACGCGGCCGGCCGCACCAGTCGCGCCTCTCGCCGCCTCTCATATATGCCAGCCGACTCGACCGACCGACTCGACCCGATATATACATGTATATATACGCGCGTGTACGCGCAGGCGCCACCTCCACGTGTTTTAAATACCCCCCCTGTGTGTTGTGATCGCTCGCGGCAAAAACACGCGCGTGTTGACGCTTGCCGATTTTCGCGATCGGTATATATATACACACGGGCGTTGTTTATCCGACGTATCGAACTTACGCAATGAGGCGGAATTAAGATCCGAGAGTCCTATACAGTGTGCGCGATGCGGACACCGTTGGGTCCCGTGAATCGTGATGCCAAACGAAATTTATGTTCGATATCGGTACGAGGCATATTTGTACAGCCGGTTTCTGGGAGAGACCGCGTAGGTGTGTACCGCCGGCTGTTTTGACCGACTATTTTTCCCCCCGGCTACCGTTTCCAACGTGCGCGTGTATGATTGATTGGGGAAAAACGGGGCGTCGAGTAATCCTGAAACATAAAGCTCCGATGCGTATACAAGTTATGGCCCGCGGCAAAAAGTCGCTCGCGCTTTTTGCGACGGCCATGTGTGCGCCGGTCAACATTTTTTTCTCACGAAATATACATTTTTAGGGGAGTGACATGGTTTGCGTATACGTCATATTTGAAGAAAATCATGTTTGCATTTCTCCGTAAGGCGGTCTATAAAGGCCGCACAAACGGTTGAATCCTTTTTTCTGCCCAACCGCGCGATCTTCATGAACAAAACGCTAAACAGCTGGACGTATCTGTCGCGCTGTTTTGTAGAAATTTTTGAGAAGAGTCTTGGACTTTCGGTGTTTGATTGGAACGTCTACACGAAAAATCGCTAAATTGACTCCATTCGTGCTTCCTCGGAAAGCGCGGCTTTTTTTCTTTCGCCCAAACATCGCCGCTTTTTTCTGGTCTCTCTTCTCTCTCACATGTGTTTTTTTTTCGTGCGAATTCCCCCCATTGTTAACGAGCACGATAACTTCGGCGCGGAAATAATGATGTTATTCGTCATTTGTATTCGAGTTTCTTCTGGTCGAAGCGCAGTAGTATACGCATGTGTGTGTGTGTGTGTGTGCATGTGTGTGCGCTCACGCGTGCAGACACGTCGTGGATGCGAGTATAGAATCTATATAGGTTGACTCTGACTCATTGTCATTTGGAATTTTTACTCATAATTTTCAGCAAAGCGTACACGCTGCACCGCTATGTTACTTGGAAACGTTCGTTTCTTACAAGAATATCGGCACCGATAGCAATACTCTCGTACGAGTTTTTTACTTATACATATACATAAATATGTATTATTAGTCCATTTGAGATCTGCGTGATGCCATCCGTGAGACCCATGAAGTTTTTCGGTTATTTGGGCGACACGCCGTTGGCGCGTGACGGATAATCCATAACTATATGATGACGTCAACAGTTTTAGAAACTCGAATTTTCCGAATAAATGTCATTTTCAGCGGCCTTCGATGGTTCTGGGGAAAATTGACCCGACGCTTTCGTTATTTATCTTCTGCAAATGAATCTGCAGATACACTTCGCTTCACTTCAGAATTACATAGTTATGAAATTCACAGATAATTATGCATATGGTATGCGATTCTAAGGAAACGATATTTCGAGAATCTTGATAAGATTTGTTTCCTCGTTCTTCACATTAATAATCCATATTTGAGGTACAGGCTGGAATCACGGCTCAAGTATGAGAGAGACTCGGTCATTCGATTGGCAGTTCATCGAATGTTAAATGAAGCTGAATAAGAAGTCAGATTGGCTATTCAGGCACGCCTCGCCATGAAATACACTCACTCGATCCTCGAGAAAGTCAAAAGATCGTGGACTGACTTTTGTTTCCTTGGGACTTTGAGTTTCCGACAAAAGAGGTAAAACATATCTAAGCGAAATTCGGTGCGCCGGCCAAACACGAGACACGTACGCTTGTCACGATGCCCCAAACTGACGGTATATATATATATATATAGTGGCAGCAGACACAACGCGCGGCGGAAGCAATCCAAACGTATCGTTTTCGGAGCATTAATAACCTCCGATACGTATCCCATTAGTATTCACACGCAGTCATTCGAGCGTTCCCGCGAGTTTCATTGTCCAGCTGACAATACTCGCGCGTGTACAGTGATTTCGGGCTCAGTGGAACAGTGCGTGGATTTTTCGTATTACATTGGCTTAGCGTCACAAAAGTCTCGCCCTCCCCCCCAACCCCCACCACCTCACCCATCAAAGCGAGACGTAAATACACAAGTTCCGCGGCGGCGGCGGCCGACCGGCCAATTCATCAAGGCGCACGTATAATGAATGGGATGCATCATGGTAGGCTCTAGCACGTATACACGGTTTCGGCGAAACAGGCTCGGCTGCGTAAAAATGAAGAGCTTCACTCGATACATCAGCCGTGAGCAGAGGAGAAAGGAGCGCGCGCAAGATTAAGAGGCGCTCGACCTTTGGCCCCGGGAGAGCAGCCTTGTCGCGCTGTCTCGCGACTGACCCTCGGCCAAATAAATTAAGTGGCTCTTGCTCATCTCGCTCTCTCTCTTTCACTGGCACGTGCAGCAGCTCACTCCGCGCACAAAGTAAACGGGCACATGCTGCACTGCGAGGATTATTCGGCACGCGCGACCATAATAGCATATATAACTGAATCCTATGTATGACTGACGCACGTGTGTGTGTGTGTATGTATATTTACTTGCGCGCACATATGTATATGCAACCCAAACTAGCCTCCTCGTGTGCAGCGCGGATTTACTGTTTTTTTTTTGACCTCCTTCTCGTCAAAGGAGATTCTTCGGCGCGTTTTTTCTGCCTGAGCTCGTTCCGAAGTCCACGTGGACGACGGCAATCGTCTCCGACGTATATATATACACACACACACACGTTATTTTACGAATAACGTTATATATCTTTCCCGATAACTAGAGTCCAGTACTTTTTTCTCTTCCTCCCTTCCCGGTATATAGCTCGCTGGGTTTTGAGAAGCGCGAGGAAGATGATTCGAAAACATCTCACGGTACATTTCACACGAGGAAAATTCGAAAATTCATCTTAGACATTTTCTCTCGCGCATAAATTACAGGGTGAGCGATTTCAGATATGGAAGATACGCGCTCGTTGGTATATATGCAGGTTGAAAGCAAAATGCAGAGCAATCAAACGCGAGCGAAAACGCGCCTCTTTCAGTAGCCGGGCAGCTATATACGTACATGCGTTTTAATGGTAAAACGAGCATAAAAGCGCTCATTACATCGTGCATCATGTGAGGTCTAATCGGGCGTTCTCTAACCGCAACAACGCGGCTCGCCCGCCAACGCGACACATATTTACAAACATCTAGTTATTCTTGCCGCGAAAAAATGTTTGCCTGGTGGCTTCAATCACAATAACCCGAATCGCGAATCAGGCTACGAGTACAAACGCGCGAATGCCGCTCATGAATTATTGATAGCCCGACTGTATATACTCACACGCACACACACACATATGTTTAAATTGGCTGAACATACGCGGCGGCGGGTGCCCGGTTCTTTCAAAATTACGCCGCGGATTAGCAAACCGGGAGAGTATATGCGCGCCTTTTCCCTTCGACAGCTCATTAAGAGCGCCACTCGTTTTCGTGCCGGGCCCAGAACCGAAACCGATCGACTTTTCCCGCTGTAAGCTCGATGTGGGTTATGCGTACGCACCGGAAAAAAAATAGAAAACGGCGTAACTAACGAGACGGGTGCTATATATACGCGCGTGTAAACATATACAGGTATACGTACATTCGCTCGCTCGGTATCCCCCTGCAACGTTGCGCACGAGGCGCTATGCGCTCGTTCAAACATGAAAATCCGTGTCACGCGAGAGCTACTTATTAAGCTCTCCGCGATGTATACATATACACGAGGTGAGCTTCTCATTTCTCTTGGGTTTCCACACTTCCTCGGACTATCCGCTGGTTCATCATTTCCAAGGCAACGCTGGAATTGATTGGTCATTCTCTCTCCCACTCGCCCACGCGCCCACGCAATCGAGCCGAGCTTTTTCTCTCAAGCTCGGATGAGTTACAGTCCGAATGTCGGATATGCGCGACACGCGCACTTGTCGGAGTGTTTGGAAGCAAGGGAGGGGCACAACAATATCGCTCGTACATAGTATATCCTGGATTGAACGAGTTCGGTCTGTTGCTAACTTGTTATCAGGGCTTCGGGCTGGGATCGCGCGCCACTCTATAAGTAATACAAGTCGCAAATAGAAACGGTAGCACGTTCGTTTTGTATATATAGCACTGCGGCTGTTTGCCGCTCTCGCGCGCGCGCGCGACGGCCGTTCAATTATTCATAGTGCAATATGTACGACGAGTGTGTGTTTTTGTGACGGATGGCTTAGCATACCGTACACTACGCGCATCTCGAATCGTAAATATATGTGTGATAGGCTCACGAAAATCGACCAAAATCACGAATCCAATCTATAACAAATCCGGCGACGAGTCATTATTTATACGTATGTCTCACGACACGAGCGATTGCGTAATGCCGCGAACTCGCGGGACTGCCGTCTCAAGGATCGCTTCGAGGAGAATTTTTATGGATACCAGAGCGAGCCCGAAATCGCGGAAGATGCTCGAGCGCGCGAGATTGTCCTTCGGCTCTCTGGTATACGAGTATAGCCTCTGACAGTCCTCTACTCTCATTGAACACTTTATATACTATACATATTTTGAATAAATTTCCATCCGCGATCATCGTGGGTGCGTTTTAGAATTGCGGAACGAGGCATCGTTTGCAAAACACAATAGCAGTGTTTGAGTAAATTACACGCTATTGTGTAATCAAAACGATTCTGCATGATTTCTTGATAAACGTGCAATATGTATGAACGTTGATCCGAATGTCGAATGTATGTAGTTTGATGTTTCAGTATTATGTGATGAACATCAGCGATAATTAATTAGAAAAACAACGGTGATTCGAATTTTGAGATTCGTTTTTCTCGGGTTATTTGGGTTATTAAAACTGAAAGAATACGAGAGTATTCTTACATCTACTATCTATTATGGTCCAATTGTCTTATGTATTCTCAGGGGGTTATAAAAGAGAGATTGTTCAACATGTTTTTATCCTATTTTTGCTATTCTAATGAGACGTTGCATTTTCTTCTGTGCATCCTTTGTGTAGAATGAATAATTATTGGAAGAAAAAAAGTTTGTTGACAATCATTCCAACGATACCTACACTGCGGATTTACATTGTAAAATGTCTATTCTACGTGACCTAACTTGCGAACAGTAAAGTCTCTTTTAACCTTGCTGTTTTCAAATCGAGATGGGAACATTTCTCTAATTTCGGATTATATTGCAGGGTAATGGAATTCATATCAAATTTTGTATCAAAGTCCCTACCGATCTGCTAAAAAATGCAAATAAACATCTGCTACCCAAATTTATTGAAATTGAACTTGTCTGTTTGCTATTTATTTTATTCAACTAATATTTTTCACGCAATTTTTTTTCTGTATTAGACTTTACAATCCGTGTGTTAATAAGGAAACGGTAATAAAATATCCTCCGTGTTTGATTTATAAATTTTTTTTTGTCTTAGAAACAACATTGAAATTTTTATACCTTTCTTGATCTTGCCAATGGACCGAATCGCATTGTGAATGAGTTTTTTTGTTGAGTATTCACAATGTAAGGTGAAAATAAAATTATTGAGATTGAAGGTAAGTTAGAATCGAGAAATGCATCAGTATCTTTGAATAAAATAGAATAAAACAATGTTCTTGCATCGTATAACACCCGAGAAAAATGATTTTAAACCAGGATAGCTTGGGGTTTGGTTAAACGCGTTCGAAGGGGTACCATGTACGGTTGGTTAAATGCATAAATAAATACTAACGAGACCATATTGTTGCTCCAACACATGAAGTCGATTTTATCACTCCGCGAAGAATTTTCTCCGAGTTTAGGAGAAAGTGTATCCTTTTACGTTCCGTGCAAACAATAGAATCATGACTCAGGAACGACGCATTTTCTCTCGAACCGATATCTCACCCGCGGTTCATTACGGTTTTCGCGTTTCACACAATAAAAACATCTTTCAAAATTCGAATTGTGAGATCGTGGATTATAAATTGATCGGTATTCCATACTAATAGCTCCGAACTGATTCCGAGGCATCGTTAGTTCAACAGATTTTTTTTATCAATCGGCTAATTAATCTGCGGCATTACGCAAACTCGAGATAAAAAATTAAAAGCGTTTTTTGTATCCAAGGAAGGGAATCTCGGCCTCACCGCATTGGATATCCGAAAATCGGCGCGGCGCAGCTCTAGAGATGGAGGAAAAACTGAACCGATTTCCAGTTATACATTCAAAGCGAGTCGGGAAAATTTCTCATTCCAAGGATGCCGACCGTGTGGCTCGCGAGCGCGAGCGAGATATAACCAGGCGCGCGCGCGCACGCGCCAGAATACGCGCATGTGGTGCGCGGAGATTTGAATTCCAGGCCAGATGCGCGCGCGCGCGTTTGTAATTCAAATCGCACGCGACTGCAGTACTTTCTTACGCGGCGGCGTGGCTTCTTTGGGCAATGTCGGAAATTATCATTCGCGGAGTCGTAAAATTAAAAGGATCTCTCGCATGGCGCGTGCCGGTGGAAACAATCCGCGCGGCGCACAGCTGGTCGAGCGCAATAGCATAAACACCGGGCCGCAGCTGGCTCGAGGAGGCGGATATGGATGCGAGCGAGCGAGCGAGCCAGCGAGAGAGAGAGAGAAAGAAAAAAGTGAAAATGATAATCGAGAGGATGTTGTTTATCTATATACGCTCGCGCACGAGCGGCTCGCGTCCTCTTGGCGGAGCAAACCTGTTTTTCGGAACGTGGTCCAGCCGAGCGACGCATGCGCGCGCCCCACCTTTTTGTTTTTGTGTGTCGCGAGCGCGAGAGAGCAAATCCTCGCCCTGGCCTTTCGGAAAAGTCTAGAAGCCTGTTTTGTCTGGGGGGGCTCTCCGACGAGCCGCGCCGCTTCCCTCGCGCGAGCGCGCGCATCCGGAATGTTGATACGAGCCGCGGCGCGCGCTCTGGTATAATACGCGCGAAAGATGAACGTCGATCCCGGGAGAGCGAGCCACGGCAGCGCTATAGGCTTATTTATTTAAACGTCTCCGCTCTGGCCCGCGCCTATATATGCAAACGAGAGAATTGCCAATTCGCCTCGTTCGTCCGCCTCGAGTTTCAACGTTGAACAACTTTTTTTCGCGTATATCTGCGCGCGAAGAGACGCCACTCCTCGATCGAGTCAGTACAACGACGATTCTAAATCGATCGCGGAGAAAAGGACTCGATTTTCGCGAGGACGAGTAAGTGGAAGTGCGATCGTTCGGTACAGGCCGAACAAGTGCGGAACGCCATGGTAATTTTAACCGGAACGGCGTATTGTCACAAGAAGTTGTCGGCGAAGAAGCGGAAAAAGCCGCGGCGAGCGAGTGCGAGAATTAGCACGTGGACCAGGAGAGTAGCGCTGCGCCGATGCAAGGGTCCAGCAGCCAGTTGTATAATGCAACAGCCGCGCGGCGGCGGCGGCGCTAACAAAGCGCGGACAAATCATCAATCGCCCGTGGGGCTGTATAGTAGCTGCAGTGTATAGGTATGCGCGCTTGCGCGGGGTATCGGTGCAGCGGCGGAGCGAGGAGTCGACTCGCTGGCTCAGCTCGTTTCCCATGCAAATAGCGCGACGAGCGTGCGACAGAGCGGACTTTCACGCTCCGATCGAGCGAAATTTTCGCACGGATTCCTCGCATTCTCTCTCTCTCTCTCTCTCTCGCCTGCGCTCAGAAACTAACGCGCCGCGCGCCCGTCGCGATAATGTACCGACGAAGCCTTCGATATTGTGTGATGAGCCTCGCGCGCGCGCTTACAAAACCCCCGCGCGCTCAGCCACGGGGTAATGAGACACGCCGCGCGCGCTGAGGCAATTTTTTCCCGCGTGGGTTCTATAACCCCGCGCAGTTCGTCTGCCGCTCAAGTTGGGCATCGATTATAATCCTGTAGGTACCATACCTCGATTGCCAAAGAAATAACTCGACAACGCAACCCCGACGCGACTATTGTGCGATCGCTTGTTTCATTCGTCCCACTGTGTATACGGATTTGCCCGATTACACGAGTGATTGAGCATGTTATTGTGGAAATTGAATTCCGAGGGATGTGCGTGTGTATGAGAGATTGTGGACAAACAAGTTGCGGTGTGTACGAGCGAGCAACTCGCGTATTCGTCGCGAAAAAATTCTATATACGATGCACGGCGGTCTCTCTCGCGCGCGCGCGCAACAGTTGATTTTTTTTCGAGCTTGCGCGCGCGCCCACAGTTGCATGGCTCTCGATAACTTTTTATCACGAAACAACGAATGAATTCATGTCAAGGATCATAAGATTTTTAACGAGGAAAAAGATCCAGCGGCGGAAAAAGTTTATGAATGCGAGCCAATTAAATTTTGTAACTCGATGTTTGCGACTTCGAGTTTATGCACTTCGAAAATACCAGCTTATCAGATGCCTCGATCGCGAGAGAGTGCGGCATTAAGATTTTCATTTCCGCGGCTCGGTTGGCTCTTTGCTTACGTCAATCTCCCAGTTGATGCTCGAATCTCGCGAATTATAATACAGCAAGAGGAAGTAACGTGTCGAGAGGTGATGAAATTATTTTATCTTCTCCTTATCGATTCTTATATAGAATTTATGCAATGAATCTACACAACAATCGTTTTATTAGGATATACATATTCAAATGAATTAATGGCCAAGGGAGGAATCGATGAGCACTGGTTATCTATGATTTCTTGATCAACCAAATCATAGTTGAGGCGTTTTCTTGTCAAAACTACAGTAACTGATAAATTTTTTTAAATATCCGTTCCAAATAATATTTTAGTCGTGCAGTTAACTCTCCGATGAAATTTGTTCTTTCTGAATATCAATTTTAGGTGAGAAAACAAAATACTCGTTTCAATAACTAACAAGATGCCTTCGAAAGATTTGGCGCAGTTCCGTCGTATTTTCGTAACGTGATACTCGGATTCCCCACAGAGTCAAAAATAAGTTTTTTCAACTTGGAAGATGTTGCTTTGGAAATGAAGTGAAATAAACATCCGAATAACTGAGCAAATGCACCAAGGCGAATTTTGAGCTAGTTATTCGGTTACCCGCGAGCGATTCTCCGCCCGCTCATTCGAGAATCAACAACGCGCAAGTAATTTATACGCAGAGCCTATCCGGCTCATGGATTGTGCAATTCCGTCAGGTCGCAGGATAAACACTCGAGTGTTTTCGCCCAGGAAGCAATTGGTTGGGCGGCGTAAAATTTGAGCATTCGGTGCAGCATTTGAATTCAGTCGCGGCGAGCCGGTCGATACAGCTGAAGGTCAAGCTCAAGCCGACTCAAGGATATAAGACTCGAGTCGTCGTGCGGCGGCCCACGTCGCGAACCAGTAGAACGAGTCCTCGCGCGCGCGCGCGCGCGCGACTGTCGAGCGGCGGCGGCGGACCTCGAAAAAATCGAGAGGAAGAGCGGCTACACAGCAATAAGCGACGAGCCGCACAAGCGCCGATCCTAATGAAACAAATCTTCCGTGTGTGTACATGCAGCCCGCGCTCTCGGGTCGACGATCGCTCGCTTTTGGCTGCTCGTTAACCTTCCCTCGACATTTAATGCGCGCTGCGGCCGTAAGTATACGTATATATCCCCCTGGGCTGCTGTATATGGAGTTATATCTTTATTTTTGGAACGGCCGCGGCGCCTTGTCTGCATGTGTGTGTGTCCCGGAGAAATATGATCGGAGTCGACTCGCATCGAAGGTGAATCCTCGAACGCGGAGGCGACAGGTACACGCGCGGGTATATCTTATCCGAAAATTGACGGGCCGCGCTTGGGTTGCTGAGCTGTGTGATTGAAATTCCCATACCGATCAACTCCAATAAACTTGTCTCTCTCGGGCTCCACAAGCAAAAGGACCTGCAATATTCGCTGAAACTCACACGCGCGTCCATCGCACCAATATACCAGCGGATCCCTCTCAAGCAGTCTTGTCTTGCATACCGAAACTTTTTACACGGCTATAACGACATTCGCGAGAGCTGAGAGCTTTGCCTCGTCTATGCCCACGATTTTTTCAAAATTAATTTTGTATCTTAAATTTTAACGTGTCATTGATAAAAGAACTTGAATATATATTTATGACAATTTATAGATTTTGATTTGAAAAATCATTAGCTTAGAAACATTTAAATGTTGCGTCTCAATCTTCAGCAATCAATCAAATAGTCTTATTCAAGAGAGGAGGATATAATTATAGGTGAATATTCTGTTTTGAATCGTTTATAATCGCACTGCATCAAAAAAACATATTGACGCGTCGAGAATTGAATGAGCACGATACATCATTAAGGAATCACTTGATTATTGTCAAAATACATACATGCTATTCACTAACTATTACTTTACGATCTCACATGTTTCCTCTTTTATTTCAATATAAAAATATAAATAATCGCAGGTTGAGTTGAGAATGATTTCGAAATATGGGCACATTCACTCAATCAGTCAAACTATATACATGAAAAAAGTCTTCGAATATCTATATATCAGCAGTATTACATCATAATTGAGCTAAAGAGGTACTCAAATTATAGTTCTGGGAGAGATGAACAAAATGACTACCTGCAAAATCATGAACTCGCGTTAAGAGTAACCGGAGATGTCTTAGAAACGGCGAAAATGCTTATGCATAAATAATGGACTTGTGCGAAAACGTATGTTATAATTTTCACACCAAACAGTTTTTTTCTGGAAATATGAGTTTTAAGAGAAGAAATAGTCTTTGGTGGATTGGGATAGCAACTGGTTTCAGCCGCTAAATTTTGGCACCCGCTAAAGAGTAACGTGATTTGAAACAATGTGTTTTTCGTATTGCTTATGATAAGTAGCCAATTTCAATGTTATTCTCGTTTTTCGCTGTAGGTTTGTTACCATGAATGTCGCACAATCTTCATAAGAAATAAATATATTTGAGTAGAAATCATATTTGAGACCGACACTTAGCAATTAAACACTTGTGAGCAAGAAATCGTGCGAATGCATCAGGATCCGCTGAATTTCAAAACAATTGTATTAATTTTCTTAAAACGTATTTTGTGTGCATCCGCTCATTAAGGAACTTAGTCATGTCTATAAAATGTAATTTTTTTCATGTAAGATCAGAATATCAGGTTGGATTTTCATAGTTGTTTGGTGACATAAGATGCAATAAAAAGCGTTCGTCACAAGTGAAGCACACCGTATAAGAAAGAAGGAGACAGACTCAAATCGCAACTATATATACATACTCAAACCAGCAGATCTATTCATAAATCCGTCTACGTCAAATGTGCATAACTACGATAATTTGTACAGAAAAAAAAAATACAAGAATCGAAAATTGCATGATTGGTACAAACGAAGTTAATTTGGTTGAAAGTGTTTTGGAAGGTATTCCGTGCGCCGACAGCGGCTCTACGTCGTCGCATCGTCTCAGCGGTTGTATTTTTTTCGAGCTCCGCTCATGGTTACGTCGCCGGTACGTTTGTTTATACATATATGTGCGAGAAAATTACATGTTGAATAACGAGATGCCGGATTCCTTTGAAATCACACCAAGATAATATCGAAGTTCACGCGGTAGCAAAGCAAGCAACGACTGCCCATCAGCGAGGAATTTAAACGTGGCGGTGCGGCAGTGGTTTGTGAAGAAGACGAAAATTGTCAAGTTTTGTACCAAGCCTCATGGTTCGTGTTGAAAATATGAACGACGGAAAATTCCATTCGACCCTACGTTTTACAGAAATTGATTTTTTTCAAATTTCGTTTTTTTGTATGTAATAATACAGAAATGAACATTTACTGGTTCATCAGCTCGTCGAGAAAGATTACCCATTTTTCGCGATATTTTGTTTGGAGAGTTTATCAGTTCATTGATTATTTGAGAAACCAAAGAAGTAGATTCACGTTTATCAATAGGGCAATTTCAAGGAACCATAAACATTTTATTATAAATAAAACTGATGCTCGAAAAATGTTTGAAAGCTCAATGGAGTATGTACAAGCATTTAATTACCTATTAAGGCAAATTAAAAATTGTAATATCTAGAATATGAGCAAAAAACTAGAAAGCCTAAGGGGAATGTTTTTTCTTGTGGCAGCAAATACGGACATAAACGTTTATATGGTTTCCCTTGTTTGACATGGGAAGAGGTGGTTTCATGATACAAAAAATGGGTGTATTAATGATGGGAATAGAAACAATTTCATTTAAATCTCTCGCAGTAGTATAACTTGTATTAAAGAAATTACTGATTAATGGATGCAGAAATATCGTTATGTTTCGATCAAATAATTTCTCATTAATTATATTTTCTTGAAATTCTGAATAATGAACAAATCATTCTATCGAAAAACTCCATTACATCCTAGGAGGGAATGCTCTAATATAAAGAATAATATGTAAATCATAAAATCAACATAAGCTTTTCACAATGAAATTTCTCGCAATGCAAGTTTATCAAATGTTCAATCGTTCAACCGTCTAATTTCCCGATTTTACATCCATTATTTTTTCGATCCAAAATTTATACATTCATCAGATGAATACTGACTTGGTTGCGTCAGGGTTTACTCCGATCCAATCACTTATTTTTCCTCGTTTTTTCTAGATATCAATTGAATATTAAATGATTAATTCCTGAAATTTAAATTACATATACTTTATGGAAAAAAAGTCGCTCCCAACTATTTATTGCCGAGAAAATCAGTAGAAAGTATCACCAGAACTCCGTCACCAGGGTTTCCGGAAGTTGAATTCTATCGTATTTCTCTATAATTAAGCATTCGCTAAGATTTCCACCATTGAACTTTTTGAATGATACTCAGAATCACAGTACTTTTTCTCATGTTTTATGGAATAGTGACAGTTACACTGATTTTTAGAGTATTCACAAAAACATTCAAAGATCATTAGTTTTGTTACATCAGTAATAAGTATGATCTGCACTTTGAAAAAAAACTGATTTGAAAAATGTTTCTCATTTGAATCAGTTTTTTTTTTTACATTCTACAGACCCAATTGGATTTTGTTCCATGATAGCATATCAACTGTTTTCATGACAATAATCACAATACTCAATGGCACATCGATTTATACGCACATTGAGGGAGTCAACAAGAACGCAGTACATTTAGTGAATCTTGAAAAACTCCAGATGGAAATCAATCGTGCAAAAAATTTAATGCAAATATTTGGAAATCTTATGCCAGCACCAGATTTGACGGGGTTATTAGCCTACCACGGATTAGACAGATTCATTTACACTGAATTCCGATATCATTACATAACTCAACAGATTCTAAATTCTACGGAGAAAGGCATAAAGGAGTTCTCGATTTGCCTACAAGAGATGGATGATATCTACATCATTTAAAAGCTATATTAAAAATTTAGAAATATTTTAGCATGGCGTATACACTATATTGAAATTGAGAATAAATTTAAAAGTAGTAGAACACTCAGTAATCTAACATCATAATTGCCTTTAGACTTTTGGGTCGATATTTTCATTTTCTTACTTTCAGGATTCAGACTTGTCATGGTTAAATATAGCTCAGACGGTCAAATTATGCTTTCAGAGACATTGTCTACACAGTCATAACATCAGTATGAATTTCAAATTATTCAGCTTTAATATTTCAGCTTAAGCCGGAATGTCTTCATTATAAATCATCTCTTCATGAATATTGTAAATAATAATAATAATAATAACGATGATGATATAAACTCTGGTAGAATCAAGTTCAACTTAATGCATTCTCGGGCATAAATCTTTTTCTTGAAGAGCAAAAAACTAGATTGAGCGGAATTTTTTTCATCTTAAAATTTAACCAAATGAAAACCGGAATTTAACCTTTGGCATCCTTTTTAACCTTTCTAATTGGCCAAATATTCAAATAAGTAAGAATAAAGTTGCTTATCAAAATTCCACAACTTTCTCCTGGCAGTCCGGAAGTTATTCGGTGCCTCATTAAATTTGAACCGAATTCTCGTCAATTACCGCGACAGCTCCACCCAGAACACGTCCAGCGTGGCCGGACTTTGATAATCCGATTTTTCCGCGCAATATTGCAAAACTTTACACGAACTCGATCGTCCCAAGATTAACTTTAGTCCAGATTGGTATAGTCGTAAGTTGCGTTGGATCACGGGTAATCAGATAAACAGCTCGATGTATACTCGGGGTGATCGGTGAGACTCGTTTAGAAATCACAGCTCATATAACGCGCGTTGAAACGGAACGTGTGCGGGCACGCATATAAGTATATATCTGTATTTGCTTTGGCGGAAAACACCGAGAGTTTGCCCCGTGACACATGAGCGTCACAACACAGTATACACGTATAATACAATCGGAAAAAGGAAAGCTCGTTTTCCAGCGGCGCGAGAGGGGGGTTGCCGCGACTTGGTTGTTTAGGCGTGCAGTTACGTATATCCCCGTGCATAGATGTGTGTGTGTGTGTGTGCTGTGCCTATACGTAGGGAATAGAGGAGCTGTGGTAGCGCGGGGCCCCATATAGTGCGCGCGGCCCGCGGAGAACACGCGCATTCCACGCCGCGAGCGTCGCTTCGGTCGTGCTCGAAAGGGGCCTCACGCTCTCTCGCGCGCGCACTACTCCACACACAATACCCCCGCTCACGTACACACACACACACACACACACGTACACACAGAGGCGCGCTGGAAAGTTGCACCTGTCAGAGAGCGCCGAAAGTCGGGCCCACACTTGCGCGTGCAGGTGTATATGGTCGCAGGGGCCCGCGCGCATGTGCACGCGCGCTCGGGGTAAACACTGCCGCCGCGGAGAGCCGATGAATGGGCCCGCGAGCCGTTGGCTCATTATTATGCATATGCAGACGCGCGAGCGGCTCGTGGAACAAAGAGTCTCGCGGTACAACTGCACATAGTGCAGAGCTGCGTTGATGCTATACGCATGGATTAAAGGCTCGGGGCCGGAGAGCGGAGGTGCGCGCGGCTCTCGGGCCCCCGCAAGTGCAGCGGCGCGCCGTCAACATGGCCGCTCGCGCGGCCTGGTGCACACTCACCGATATCCAGCTCTGCAGAGCAGCGCTGCTGGTCCCGCGGCTGCACCTGATGCGTGGTAAGCGGGGCCCGGCTCGCCTGAGCTACGGGCCGCGCCACGTCGCCGGCTCTCTTCGGCACCTGGTGCGCGCACCTCGCGGCTGAATTCCACTCCGCGCGCAGGTACAACAACAATGTACACGGCTTACGTGTGTATGTATATATATACTGGATGGGTATATGTATGTATAAAACACAACGTGGAACCAGCTGCTCGCTGTCTCTCTCGCGAGTTGCAGCGCCTCTGCCTGACTGGCCGCTACTGCCCTGGCGCGCACTGCACACCTATACACTAGCCAACCGCCAAGCGCACCATAAGCACCAGGAGAAGGGAGCGAGCGCGCGAGCGCGTGCGAGCCGTTCCTTCCGCGACCGACTTTATACTTGTACCTGTACACTTCCTTCACATATATATACGTATACATATACAAGCAAGTAGGTGTGTAGTATGGGTATAGCCGCGCGCGCGAGCGAGCGAGTGCACCAACTAGCGCCTCGCGGGATATTATAATATAAACACACCGGGTGATGCTGCCGCCACTAACCGAATCGACAAACTCGCGGCCCGTTGTTCTTTATTTTGTTCTCTCCGCGCGCGGCACTATGCAGTATACCTATGTAGGTATAATATGCGTGAGAGCCTTTCCCTGCCTCGAGCCACTTTGCCATTGTAAGCGTCAGCTGCGCGCGCGCGCGCGAGCGCTTGATCGGTTTATCCGTTTGATTGATCTCCGATTCGATTCTGCATTTTTATAAGCTGCCCCCGGTGTGTCGGGCCTTAACCGACATTCTTCAGCCGTTTCTTGCGCTCTCTCGAGCCACGGTGAAAGCTGCCATATATACCTTTGTATATATATACTTATAGGGAACCCTTGCACCTCACGCGCGCCCGCACGCGGTCCCATATAGCCTCGCGCACGCATTTTTTAGGCTGTACCTCTCCTGATGCTGTCCGGCGGGGGATATTGTCTTTGACTTTGCGCACTTTCTGATGGGCACCGCAATCCTATCTCTTAGAATTTTATTAATACATATTTGATTCGTCTTTGCAAATCAGACGTTATAGCCATCGCTTACAACTCTGCAATCGTGTCCGATATTATTGGTCATTTTCTCATTCATTTCAATTAAAAAACTGCACTTAATATTGTCCTCAGAAGTCATATTTTTCAAGATTCACTGAAGTCTTTGATACTGATGGAAAATGTTTATATCTTGAGACTAAGAAACTGAAAATTAAGATTACTTCGCGAGAAAATAAGGACGCGTCTATTTAGTCGCGAAAGGAAAAACATTCTGCAGTTAATAGATTTCTTTTACCGTGAATAGATCAGTTAACTTAGTGTAGTTTTTGTATCAATGGAGAAAGATCGTACTTGGCCTCTTGACGCAAATTGGATTTTTCGTCATTGTTAGGTTCGGTAGTTCAAATTTTTTCTCCATAATGGTAAAGTAACGATTCTTACTCCCTAAAGGGTATTGGGTTGAAATGTACTTCCTAAAAACACAAGGAAAAGAAAAAATTGTATTTATATATACCCATCGTAAAGTGTGAATATTACTCTGTTATGTGAATCGTGTCGAAGCGATCAACTTTCACGAATGTGATCGGGCAGAGATATTATATATTCTCGATCAATATTGGTTTCCATACAATCTCTTCGTCCGTCATGTCTCACCAGCGAACAACAGTTTATACACATGCATATCAACGTGCCTTCCAAGCATCGCTCGGTTATTCCGTAACGGTGCGACTCGCTCGGGTGACTAGAAAACAAATTTTCATATTTTTTTTTTTTCCGAATTATCGGTGATAAATTTTCGCCGGACGCGTAATAGGTTCTCTCGCGGTGCGCTAAAGCTCGCGCGTTCATCCGCGGAGGTATATAGCGAGAGCCGATACGCGCATGTGTGTACTGTGCATGCCCAGCTGCTTTTCTTGCTTATATATATACCTGTTTATTATACCATACCTATATGTAGAACCACCGATCTATGCATAAGATGCGCGCGAACGCGCTCCATTGTTTTTCAAATTTTTTCCTCTTCCTCGCGCAACATAATCGCAAGGTCAATCTCCCGCGGAATTCGCGCTAAAACGCAGATTTCGCGCGCTCGAAAAATACATTGCATAATGCGAAATTCTAATATTATAGGATCACGCGCTCGGCCCGGCTTGTGCAACACTTTCCCGTCGTATGCACATCTATTTATTCGCGACAAACACGGTGGTTGTTTCCATCGATTCTCCAACTGCGTTTTATTTTGTATACACCTGGACCAACAAGTTTTTCAAAGGAACTAGCTGAGCTAACTATATTCAGACTGTATAGGTTATTTTGTTCTTTATTAACGCATTGTTTATCTGCAGGTTTCTGTTCGGACAGTTTTTGAGTAATTCTGTGAGCAGCTATAATCTATCGTGGGAAAATTTGAGACTTTCCACGACATTTTATTCTCTAAATCAAAAACTATACTGATTATTCATTAACGATAATGGCATAACTGATAAATAATAGTGAATATTTACTTGATGATAAGTAAAACATTTACTATTTCGTACACTCATTTTTTTTCTACCGATAATTAGTGGATGCACACAACTAGATAGTGATTTATAACAATTTTAAATTCATAGAGTTATGATATATTCAATTATAATATGAAACGTAAAAAATCTATGCTGCAACTATTGAACAATTTGAAAAGTGTTATCTATTCTCGATAACATATTATTATTGAAGTCAGGGTGTAGGACAATATTTCATAATAATGTTGGAAGATAGAGTGGATTCTATAAATATCTTCATGAAAAAAATTATTTGGTACAAATTTTAAATGCATGAATATAAATCCAGATATTCTGTAAATACTAAATCAATCGTCAATCTTCGGTGCATCGTTTTTTAAGAAACTTCGAATATAAAATTGATTTACAAGTATTCTAAAAATCCACTTTTCAACTTGAATGGTTTTGCTCAAACTCCGCATTATATTAACCGATTGACTTTAAACTGATTTGACAACGATACTTTGTCGATAATTGCATTAAAGATGCGTTTATTCCGCAGAGAGAATTACGTAATTTTTATTCTTGACATCTTCGAATCGTTAATCACCGATGAATGAATGTGACTTTAAAAAGGTTAACTTTTTTATTAGCACTTTTTCACAAACATTTGGGACATGTAGTGTTTGATGCTTCATCATTCACATTTTTTGCTGTATTCAAATGTTTTTGAATGTATTTTTTTACACATTCACCGAATGAGAAATCACGTGTTAATTCTTCAAATTGGATTCGATTGAGATTTAAACGATTTTTTGTCGATTTCATGCGTGTACAAATTTTACGTAACGAATACTTATAATAATTCCTGAAAATAAACCATATAGATAAAATAAAGACGTGAATAATATTATTCTATTCATTGTGAAACGTTGCACTAATCACTTCTGAGAAATGTTAAAACTCGATTGCCAGACATTGTCTTATTTTCTGAATCCATTATTCTAATCTCCAGTCTTCTAAACATAGAAGGTTTAATTCCTGGTTCCATTAATATTTCATTAGTTTGATAAAATATCTAAAAAAAACAGCACGTTCGCTGAAAAATGTTCAAAAGAAGATCGAAACAGAGAGCCACTGTGATTTTTTATTTAAGTGACATAAAAAACGACAGCGACGGTGGGGTGTTATTGTAACTGTTCTTCGAGAGTTACGCATTACACGTTGTTTATTCTCGGGGACTTATTTAGATTTCTGTCCAGGCCATTGAAAAACGTTTGTCCGTTATGTCAATTTAAACAAAAAGTTCTAATGCAAAGTGCATTTACAGCCTAGAAATTTGTTTGAATGATGCGTTCTAATGAAAGTTGGTATTTCTTCATCTGATCTTGAACAATTTAAGTTGCATAGATACCTCGTTTGGAGTATTATATGTACGTTTTGACTAGATTTTACGATCTCATCATTAATCTGACCACAATCAATTTTTTATGGTGAAGTTGATGACACGAGTCAAATAAAAATCGAAATAACAATCGTGAGCAAAATCTAAACTTGTAAGAAAAATACGTACATTTTTGGGATCATCATTTTTGTTAAGAGAAGTTTGGAAACATTTAACCAGAAGACCACCAATTCCAATATAAAATGTTTGGAGGCAGTTATTTGGTACCAGCTTGGCGATCTTTGTCCAAATATTTTTATTTGTCAGAGATATTAAGGGGAGGTTCTCATCTAGTACCTCGAAAATGACCCATTTTTCTTTATTTTTTTTTCATAGAAGGAATTAAATAATGGTATGGAACTTTTTTACACGTACTTATATATCATTTAAGTGTACGAAAGAATTTTTTTTATTGAAAAATAATCATCATATAATAAGTTCAACACACGTTTATGGGCACGCCTCTACAAAAAGTTTCCGCATGGTGGGAACTCTAGAGCCTCCAATTTTTATCTCAGATCAAAAAACGAAAGAGTTTCATAAAGTATAGAACATTTGTGGGATATTATACCGATAATACCGAAAAAAAAGTTGAAAATTAACAAAATGGCGGACTTGTGAAATTTACGTACTGATTTCGCACTTTTTTTTGCTTTTAAAATCAATATATAGACAAAAAATAATAACAAAATTGATCGTTTTATAGGTATAAGCTCCCAGGAATTTAATTGCCTTTAGAATAAAAAAAGATTCAAGTCGATCCCTTGATTAGTTTTTGAGCTACGATTCCCACCAGTTTAAATAAGTCGTTTCGAGATAAACGCATATAAAGATTCGGTTAACCGTATCAATAACGTTAATCATAAGTTGATTATTATGTTATAACTTTTTGAAAAAAACTATTGTGGTTATACGCTTTTAGAGGCATATTCTACACTTCATAAGGTATCAAAATCAGCAAAAAAAAAATAATGATTTTTGAAATTGCCTGATGAGAACCTCTCTTTAAATGATCATTGGCGATTTTATCCATGTAATGTATACTTACACATATGAAATGTCATATGTATGAGATAGGTGTGTAGCCGAAAAATAGTTATCATTGATTTTATAGATATTTATTTATATTTTCTGTATATATCCATTAGATTCAATACATACCTCGGTAATATAGAAAATGGTATAGAAGACTGTGCCCCACTTTTTAATTTCCTCAGTGAAAATTTGTTTCATCGTGAAAGAATCCCATCAACCTCGAAGCTTTTTCCAAATTACTTTTAGAAGCTACATGGTGCGACTCAATAAGACTTACTCGCATTATTTTTCGTTCAATGCATATAAAATCAAACAGTCAAAATTAAATTACTAACTTGATATATAAAATGTTTCATAAATGGAATATGTGATTTGTTTATAGTTAGACTTCCTTATGAATTAGCCAATGTAACTGCAAATAGTAAATCTTTTACCATTTTCTTGGTAATTTACAACCATAGTGAAAATTAAAAAAACGAATATGTGATTTGAAAGGTAAATGCATTCATTTTACTACTTAAATTGAGAGGAAAATTACCCTATAACATTTTTTTTACAAATACATTTTGATGCCTTGAGCGTCACTGGCACAAAACTCTGGGTTTATCCCAAGATTTTTTTTTGTATTTTGGAGCCGTCATAGTTCGATTCTGGATTGAGTTTTGTTTACAAGATAGAGCAATGCAAAAATTTAAAGGATTTTCTGGGATATTCGAATGATCCAGTCGAGCCTTGAGCTATGGTCAGTGTATCGAATTATTTCACGATGATAAAATAAATGTCTATCGAAATATCTGTTGATATCACCATTTACATATGGCATTGTATTCACATTTCTTTCGTTCCTATATTTGTAAATCACAACTCATTACCTCTTAAGAGAGAAAAATTAGCTTCTATCGATTGTAAGATAGGTAAATTTTCACTAGTTCGATATTTTCCATGTTTTTGACGTTTTGAACATCAAAAAAAAATAGTACCCATTCCGAACTGCTGGAGATAATTCAAATTAGTTATGTTCTTGAAGTTTGAATAATTAAATGTTACCAAATTTGTTAATTTGGGTGAAAATAAACACCTAAACTGGCCAAAATGCAATTACCGTGTAGAGTCCCAAATCCAAATTCTATATCGGCGTAAATGCTATCATTTATTGGTGGAAAATTACAAATAAATTATATTTTGAAAATGCATATCATTTTCAGAAGTTTTTTCTTTTTCAGCTTATTTTCTTTACATTTTTAGGTGTTAATCTGAATCACTCACTTTGTGTAGTCAAGATTTGATGCATTTCAAGAGTATCAAAGCAACAGGTTGTAATCGTTGTCTATCTCAACGATCAGTTCTCTGTCCAATTATGTGGACAATCGAATAGTAATGATTAGTTTGACACTCTGCACGCTTTAATTGAATTCACAGCTCATGGGTTTAGCTTGAAACTCATTATAAATATAAGTTGCAATTATCGTATACTGTTTAGCGTTCACTACGTGTAAACCTGAGCAATTTTTGTTAGTACTCGTGGAATACGTGCCACGTGTACATACATGCGAAAACTTTCCAACTTTGATTTTTGGGCCCGTAATAAACCATTTTGTTCTATTTCAAATCACCGTATGAGCAATCACCGTTTTTTTTTTTCTTAAAAATTATATTGTGGGTACACCAGTCAGTTATCCTGAGAGAAACTAGAAGAATGACTGAAAAACCCATTTTTTCAATTTTTTACATTCATCTTGTTGTAGAATGTGTTTTCGTAGATCTGATGAAATGATTAGACAAATCGAAGTAAAAACGAAAGTTGTATTCCAAACGGCACCGAATGAAGGATGGGACTTACGGTTTTTGTTCATGTTTTATGATGTATCCCAAAATTATTCCCGTGTTAACTTCCTAGCACTTCTGTGTTTTCACTGTTTGAGTTTAAAAAACATGAAAATAGGAAAATGACTGAAGAAATATATCCATCGATTATCCGAGAAATTTAAAAGAGCCTGCACATGGAGATTTAGCAAAATTTCAAGATGATGAATTACATTTTTGATATACACATTTTCGCTGGCAAAAAATACTGTTTTTGTATGAGAATGACCCGTGAGTTGGTGACAGTTCCAATTAAAATTGTATTTTATTATATGTAAATTGAAAATATCTCAAAATCTGTATTTTTTGTCGTTATGTAGATCTCGCCGTTATCAACCCTCTTAGTAGCTCTTATAAATCAAATAAGGTAACTGTACCCAATGTGCCCCCCCCTAAGGGTTTTTCGCGAATTTGACTATGATAGACTTCGAATTTTAAAATTCTGTGAATGGCATCTCAAAGCTTAGCTCAATACCTATTAGAAACCATCTTCATAATCATCATTCGACTACTTTAACCTATCGAAAATCGCAATTTAAAAAAAAAACGCAAAAAGGCTAAATGCACAAAACGTGTACCCAATTTGGCACAATTTTTTAATCATTAGCTACAGCCTATATAGGCCTACAGGGACGATCCAATTGGCATTGAAATAAACTCTCAATTATGTTCCCAGTGATATTTATACAAAATTTTTAACATACAACTCAAAAATACGCGTCTAAATCATCGTAATATGTCTATACAAATATTCAATGATTTCACTCAATCTTCCCATTTAAAAAACGCGTAGAGGGGCACATTGGGTACACTTTTTTTTGATGCGAAAAACAGCAATTTGAGTAGGATAAAAAATAATTTTAGGAAAACTGATGAGACCAATCGAAAGCTGAGATGTTTTTACACAAAAAAGAGTAATGACACTTTGAGAGATAAAAATTATTGAAACCTGATTTTTGAGGTTGAGTGTGAAAAGTGAAATAAGAAAATGGTGAAAAAATCAGTAAGTGAAACTTCAAAATGTTGTAGGAGAGTGGTTTTAAGGGCTAAATGGGCGGGGAAGATACCGAAAATTTTCTTTTAATTCCCCCAACATAACCCAAGAGCGACTGATGCTCAGAGAGCACCAGAAATACGAAATCTGACGATTGTGCCAAATTGGGTACAGTGCCAAATTGGGTACAGTTACCTTAGTTATATATTTTATTATTGCCTGTATGTTTCTAGTTCATATATCGATACAAAAAAGATTGATTACTCTTTCACACATTTCAGTGTAATATATTTAAAAGGCTTTCGAACCAACAGTTACTCACTCCTTTCGTTTATTTTAACTTTTGATTGATTTTTAAAAACAATATTAGTTTAAAAATTCAATTTTATTATTAAATCAAGTTTCCATATCACAATCACCTGTTCTATATCTTTGTATTGTTAGTTCTCGAATTAATTTTTACGTTTCATCTGTATTGGGAATAAATTCACTAATATTGCATGGAGGAGAGTAATGAACTGATAGAACAGAACTTTTAAATGAAAAAAGCTCATACATTTCATCAACTATAAAACATAATATATATTCAGTCTTTCAATAAAAAAGTTCATTATAATTTTTTTAAATGAGAATAACAAAAAGTATATAAGAACCATGTTTTTTCAAGTATAAAAAGTATCAAAGCACTCTAGCTACAAAATTATTAATTGCGCAATTGGTGAAAATTATAAAAAGTTACATCAATATTTAATAACAATATATGGGGTGTCGTTTGTCAAAGAAAATTAGATGTCAACAACGAATTTGTAAATGAAGGGAAGTCTCGAGTGCCCTGCAAATTTGTAAATAATCTTTTTGTAACGTTTTTTTGTAACGAATAAATACTTTATTTTACTAGTGCGTGAAATAGCATTTCACGCACTAGTGCTTTTTTCAAATGCTCTTTCATCGGGCACTCGTAATATAAAATATCGTATCCAACTAGTGCGTTCATTTTCAATCACTCGTATGAACGTGTAACACTCGTCGCCGGCTTTGTCGGCTATTCGTAGATACGTCCGCACTCGTCTTCAAAATTTCACGCACTAGTTGCATAATATACTACAACGTACAGTTTCAAAAATCCGTTAAAAACGTGAAAAAGAGTTATATTTCAATTTTCGGGGTACTATGAGAATTGTGGAGTAAAAATACATGTGTAAATATTTTTTCAACTCTCTAATCTGCTTTCTTCCAACGGGTTGAAATTTCTCTAGAGACTCCCCTTAGATAGAGAACTTTTAAAGGAAAAATATTCAAAATTTATTTTAGGATTTCATGCTGTAGCTCCAATTAGAAAATAAAATCATCGTTTATTTTTATTCTTGTAAAATATAATCATGACTCAGCTGATAATACTCCAAATTTATTTGAAACTGCTGATATTTTAGCTTCCTCTCCAGATGTTTCTTCATCGGAGTCTCCAGCGCTATCTTTCTCAGAAGTTTCATGCTCTTCATTTGTTTCAGTTTCATCTTCTTCTTCACTTTCTGATAATGAGTCGATTGTACCAGAATACTTTTCATTCTCAGAGCGATTTCTCGCTTGGATCCATTTAACAATTTCTACATCTGGATGACTTTCCCAACGTTCTACAAAAATCACCACCCAATCAAAATTTTACTCAAAGTGTTTTAAACAAATATTTTTTAATCAAAAGCAATCATACCTTTTTCTACAGACCACTTAGGAGGAAAAGCATAGATGCAAATTTTTCCTTCTAAAGCCATCCTAAGTATAGAATTAGCTGCTCTGTACATATCCAATCTTGCTGCTTTTGCAGTGTGATAGTTTCTTTTTGCAGCCCAACTGTCACAGATATCCATTGCTGACCAGGTATCATCATTATCTTGATGTTGGAGTTTCAATAACTGTGGTAAATCTATTCTTTCAGCTAAAAACTTTACGGTTGTGTATGGCTCTCTAACTTGGGCAATGGGGAATGAGCCCATCAATATTTGGAATTGCTTAGGTACAGTAGATGGAAAGACTAAACCTGGACAATCACACAAACACACACTTTTTGTTAGAAAAATAGTCTGGAAATGCTTTGTATGACCTGGAGTTCGAGAAACACTCACAACCTTTTTACCTATAATAATTAAATAAAATGTATTAATATTGACAGAATTAGAATGGTCATGAATTGTAAGGACAGCAGTATCATTACCCATCAATGCATTGATCAATGAAGATTTCCCGACATTTGGAGTGCCAACACAACCAATTGTTAGAACTCCATTTTTGTATTTTTCATGGGCAAAGTATCCTGTGTCTTTCTTTTCTATAGTCACATTATCTTTCCTTTCTAAATCATCTAATTCATATTCTAGAAGCATTTCTTCTTGGATTTTGTTGTTCCAAGAAGTCAAATCAACTTGGTCTCCAACAATTTGTTTACAAGTTTCCATAATCTTTTGGGCTCCTTCTGCAGCCATCCTTAGTTTGCCTTTTCTTCGTCTCGTTTTCAAACCTTCATCTTCATTTGTATTGCCTCTCAAATTATATGTAGGAAAAGATGTAAAAATTAAAATATGAAGCTTAGGATATCGACTTTTAAAATATTCTTGCCAAGCAACAACCAGTGCTGCTGGTGCCAAGTCAACTTTGTTCAAGATGAGAATCATATCTTTGCCCAGATCATTTGTAACATAGTTGTACAAATAAGGTGGGAACATCATAACAGGATAACGTATATCAACAATTATTAATAAAATATCAGACATTTCTAATACTCTCCATAATTGTCTCCATGTCTCCAGGTTGAGTTCAAAATAGCTAATATTTGCTAAACTTTCAATATTCTTCAGATACTCCTGTGAACGTAGTGAAAAAAGAAAATGGTATATTCATATATCAGATCGATAAAAATCGTATGGATATCAAGAAGTTTTCTTACGGTAAAATATCTTTGTTCTCTCATTTCCAGTTCATCTTTTCTCATGCTAAAATCCCATGGTGGCCTTTTCGGCAGGTCGATTTCAGCTGGAAAATAGTCATCAGATACTTCTTGCTCAACAATTGAACATGGCTCAATTGTCTTTCTTGCATCTTCCTTCCGCTTTGCTATTTCTTCCTTTGTTTCTTGAAAAAATTGTAATGCATATCTATTTTTGCCAGTATTGTCTCGTGGCTGTTTATTAATTTTCTTCACTCCACGTCCAAAATCAATTTCTCTTGAGCTCTCATCATCATCCTTACTATAGTTTCCGGCTACAAAGACATAGATGGGTTGATTGAGTACATAGTGCAAAAAATCGAATGAAATAACTAATGCCAACAAATTTAAATAATTAGATTGATTCCAATAGACAAACTCACTGAGTAGAACCTGCGTTTTTCGTTGTTTTTTTGCTTGCATTTGTTGTTTTTTTGCTTTTCCACTGAATGGAGCTTTTCTCCTTCCTTGAGGCATTTCCAAAGATTATCTTACAGCTGAATTTCACTAATAATATCACAGATTACGTTTTCTCAACAATCTCAAGCCGGTAAGAGTTTCTATAGATAGTGTATAGGTCTAGGTTTACGTTTACATACGTCGCGAATGTCGCGAATGTCGCGATGTTTATTCGCTCCCAAACAGCTGGTGTTAAGGCTGATTTTCCCAAAACACGATAGGTACTTATAATACTGGCAATTTGGACTGTTCGACTGGAGTCTGGACTTTTCTCCCGGCTAGTGTTGGCTAGCCATCTGGTGGTGGCAGTCAACAGTGGCATTCTGTCTCCGTCTCCGCTGAGTTGTTTGTAATTTAACCTATAAACAATGGCGGACATGGCAGGGAATTGGTGTCTCATTGAGAGTGATCCCGGTGTTTTTACCGAATTAATCAAAGAATTTGGTCAGTAAATAGCAATTCAATTTTTTTCAATTCTAAAGAAAATGAAGCTCAAGGGCATAGCTAGTTTCTAAACTTTATTGTATTTTTTCAAATCACAACATTGATGACTTGTCAAAAATCTTATATATCATGAAGATTTTATTGTTAATGTTTTGTTTTTTCAGGTGTAAAAGGAGCACAAGTTGAAGAACTGTATAGTCTTGAAGATGATCAATTCGAAAATCTCAAGTGAGTTTTGAATTGTTCATTTAAGCAAAGCAATGAAGAAATATTTTTTGATAATTTTGAGTTGATTAAATAAATTTAATTCTTTATCCATTTGCAGACCTATACATGGATTAATTTTCCTGTTCAAATGGGTGCAGGATGATGAACCATCTGGAATTGTTGTTCAAGACAGTAGGCTGGACAAGATATTTTTTGCTAAACAGGTTAGAATATGAAATCTTGTTTGATTTAAACATAAATCTTTGTGGGATTCAATAATTTTATTGAAATGTTCTTGTTAGGTAATAAATAATGCTTGTGCAACTCAAGCAATATTGAGTGTCTTGCTAAATTGTAAACATACAGACATATCATTAGGACCAAACCTAGAAGAGTTGAAAACTTTCTGTCAGAGTTTTGATGCCAATATGAGAGGGCTTGCTTTGAGCAATTCAGATGTTATAAGAGAAGTACATAATTCATTTGCAAGGTACAATTTACTATACAATTACAGTTACATGTATATGGATTATTTATTTGATTCTGTATATTATACAATTGTACGTTTTTCCAGACAAACATTGTTTGAATTTGATAGCAAACAAGCATCAAAAGATGAAGATGTATTTCATTTTATAAGCTATGTTCCAATTGATGGGAGGTTGTATGAATTGGATGGACTAAAGGATGGCCCAATTGACTTGGGACCATGCCCAGCAGGTGATCAGTGGGTACAAGCAGCTAAACCAATCATTGAAAAAAGGATTAAGAAGTAATTTTCCCTCTCTTAAATTTCTTTATTTCTCTCAAATTATATTGAAGAGCTCTGTAATAATAGTCATATTCAAATTTTAGGTACAATGAAGGAGAAATACATTTTAACTTGATGGCATTGGTCAGTGACAGGAAAATGCTCTATGACAGGCAAAAAAGTTTGACGACCGATACTAGTGAGATTGCTAGATTACAGGCTTTGATTGATGAGGAAATTTGGAAGTCTAAGAAGTATAAAATCGAAAACATTAGACGTAAACATAATTACCTTCCATTAATTGTCGAATTATTGAAAGTCTTGGCAAAAGAAGGCAAACTTGTTCCTTTGTATCAAAAAGCTAAAGAAAGGGCAATCGAAAAAGAATCAAAGAAAGCTAAGACGTAAAAATGTTTACTATTTATTCTGATAAGTATGAAAAATGTATTTTAAAATACTATAATTACTTCAATTTAAATTTGTAATAACATAATTTTTCTGAATACAAATATTACAAAGTAACACCAACATTCTCTTAAGAATACTATATACATCAGTCTTTATTTATAGCTATCAAGTTTTTGATTACAGAAATCTGACCCATTCAAATGAGTTCATTCAAACTAAATTGGACAACGATTTTACCTTCCATAAAATTATCAATATTATCTCGCAAAATAAAACCTAATTTGTCAGTATACTCTTCTCTAAAATTGTTTAAAAAACCTTTATATTTTCAATTAAAAAATAGAATCTACTTTCAACTAGGATGGAATTTTTGAGATACTAAGATATTATTTCTTTTACATCAATATCCATGTATTCAATGTTACCTTCATTGTATATTAATCTTGGTAAAATTTTATCTTCTTGCTTGGTGGCTAAATACTCAATGTGCTCGTTATATAAATAAGATAAGTGGTCTGCAACAAATACATTTGCGTTTAGACTTTTTGTATTTATATAGCAGTTAATATTTCTATATATTACCTTCCCACTCAATGGAATGAGTTCTGAGTTTTGCAAGTTCTATTAGATTAGAAAGAAGCTTGGACAAGAACTGTCTAGAAAAACCATCGAAATATGAAATTGTTTTGTTCCAATTCAGACTTTCTATTGCTTCTGTGTTCTTGTGCAAACTAAACAAAATGAAATTCATTGTTATTCAAAATTATTTATTATTGGACATACATTTATAGATACTTACTATTCAATAAATTTTATTTCAATATCATTCAGATGAATTTGATCTTGACAAAACAACTGCATATGCAGTTTATTGTACCAACAACTTTTTAGTATCTTTTTATCAGTATTCAATAATTTTTCCATTTTTCTCCATATACATTCTAAGATAGTATGATTTTTCAATTCCCATATATCATTACTGAGAGTGAGTTTCATTAGAGTCTTAATGAAATCTTGAATGAATGAGAAAGTCCACTTTTCATTACCTTGCATAAAAACAATGGATAAGCAAAATTATTGGTTATTTCCAAATTAGATTTAAATTTATTTACCTTCATCAATAGTTGGCTCAGTATGGATACTGTGTTTTATTATTTCTAAATCACTTTTCAAGTAAATAATATGACCTTTATTGTATACTAATCTAGGTAAAATTTTATCCTCTTGCTTTGTGGCCAAGTACTCAATGTGTTCATTATATAAATAAGATAAGTGATCTACAACAAATACATTTGCATTTAGACTTTTTGTATTTATATAACAGTTGATATTTCTTGACATTACCTTCCCACTTGATGGAATGAGTTCTCAGTTTTGCAAGTTCCATTAGATCCGAGAGTAGCTTAGATAAGAATTGTCCAGAAAAACCATCAAAATGGAGAATTGCTTTGTTCCAATTCAGGCTTTCTACACTTTTAACATTCTTCTCTTCCAAACTAAAAGAAATAATATCCATTAAGATTCAGAATTATTAATTATTGAATGTATATTGAATGGTTACTTACTATTCAATAAGTTTTATTTCAATATCATTCAGATGAATTTGATCTTGACAAAACAACTGCATATGAAGTTTATTGTACCAATAACTTTTCAATAACTCCTTATCAATACTCAAAATTTTCTCCATTTTCCTCCAAATACATTCCAAGATGGTGTGATTTTTCAATTCTTTTATATCACTACTGAGAGTGAGTTTCATTAGAGTCTTAATAATTTCTTGAATAAATGATAGAGTCAAATTTCTATTGCCTTACACAAGAAAAAAAACAAATAATCAATATCATGAAAGAATTTTATTTATGATTAGGCTTAACTTGAACAAAAATCAAATCTCAATACTCACTTTCATCAATAACTGGTTTATCATGAATGTAATATTCTATTTCTTCTGAATCATTTTCCAAATAAACAATGTTACCTCCACTAAATTTCAATCGAGGTAATTTTCTATCATCTAAATTATCTATTAAGTATGGTATGTACTTATTATATAAATATTCAATATTCACTGGAATAGTAACAATTTTTTAGTTAAGATTTGTAATTTATTGTGCCTAGTATTATATTATTTCAATCATGATACCTTCTAATTCATATGTATCAGTTCTACTTCTTGAAAATTTCAGTAGATTTGTAAGAACACTGTATAGAAACTGTTTTGTGAAACCATTGAAATACAAAATAATGTGGTCCCACCGAATATCTTTTAAATTTGTTATTCCTTTTTCGTATAGACTGTAAACATTGAATTTTCAATAATAATTTGAGAAGATTATTTGAAAACATTATACTCACTATTCGATCAATTTTATTTTTGTGTCTACATAATAGATTGGTTCTGGACAAAATAACTGCATGTGTAGTTGATTATACCATAAACGCTTCAATGATGTATGGCTAATAAATAGTTTCTCCTCCACTTTTTTCCAGATACATTCAAGAATTACATGATTTTTCAACTCTTTAACATCATTGCAGAGAGTGAAATTCATTAGAGTCACAATAAATTCTCGGATTGATGCTAATGTCCAATCATTGTTGTCTATATTAATAAAACAAACTGAAGTTATTAAAAATTGAAATTAAATATTTGTTATCTATTTGATGTCAAAATATAATATTACTAGAAAAATTATGTGAATTCCGTTTTTTTCTTGGCGTCATTTTTTCGAAGCATATAAATTATTCTATTGTGAATAATTATCAACAACTATTATAAATTAATATTCATTCAAGTATACATTTTTCAAATACTGACATTTGAAGGTTATATTGTGCACATGTAACATCTCTGATGGTATATATATACCATCAGAGATAGCAGAGTGCAGACGACCATCATGCTGTGCAGACCGCGCAAGCAGACGTATATGGATGAGCGCGAAATTTAAGAGTACTTATCACGACGATGTTATTTGTCAGCCCTCTTTTATATTACCACAATATTGTGAAAGAGTTCACATGCACTTGTGTAAAATTAAAATAATTCCACAAGAGGTTTAAATCGAATTCAAATTCAGATTTATTGTGCTACATTTTATGTATGTACACATTGATTACATATTACTCTAAAATATATTAAAATAATCTCACTTTTCATCACTCATTTCTATATGCATAAATGCACTATGTGCAATAAATCAAAGTTGGTTGATATATAAAAACTCATTCATCTACTTGAGATTAATATATCATACATCTTCGTTGTCGCTATGTGGATCATTTGAAGTTTTCAGTAGTTCATCTGGGGGGCCTCTATCAATGCTAATAATCTCACCATTCTTGTAGTATAATTTTGGCAAAATAGCATCAATTGGATTCTCTTTCAATTCAGATATGTGATACGTGTACAAATAATCTATAAGATCTAGAAGAGGAAACAAAATTAAAATTAAGAATCATATTTTTCCCCTAAAATCAGTTCAGAATATATTTTTTTACCTTCAAATTGAGTAGATTCTATTTGAGTTCTAGCATATTGGATCATATTCTCTAGTAATTTTGATAAAAAAAATGGAGTCAGTCCATCAAAATGCATGCATACATCTTCCCAAATTATCATCTTCATGGTAACAATTTTATTTTCATACAAACTAAAATCAATGATAAATTCAATTATTCAAAAGGTACTTGGTGATGATTAATCGCCTCAGATACTTCCAACACTTACTGTTTGATTAACTTAATCTTACAATCACTCAGATAAATTGGCCGAGCACAAAAGAGTTGCATATGTAGTTGGAAATACCAAAATTTTTGTAATACCATGCGGTCTATGTTTGTTTTCTCTTCCATTTCATTCCACATCCACTGATCAATGATCTCACATTTCAAGTCATCTAATTTTGAACTTGAGAATATCTCTAATAATGTGTTGATAAATTTTCTCACCAAAGGTGGTGTCCACTTAACATCGGTGTACACTAAAAATTTAATATTTAGGTAGATTTATTAATATTCCAGTTAGTACAAACTTTCTATAAAGAGGGAACTACTTCTACCTTTATCACATGATACTTTTGAATTTCGTTTACGATTTTCCAAACTCCTCTTGTTTTTTGTATTTTTATCAAAATTATTTTCATTGTAAGGATTCTCATTTAAATCATAAGTTTTCTTCAATTTTTGAATATGTTGCCAAACAGAATGTCTTGTTCTTTTTAGCTTATTAGCTAATTCTGCACATCCATTGGATACTTTAGTTTTAGATTTATCTGTTATGTATTGAATAATTATTTCATCTTCTTTTGATGTAAATTTCCTAGAGAATGATTTGAGTTAAATTTGTTGAGTCTAATAAATTTATTAAAATAGTCAATTACATTAATGGCATTACTTACCCATTATTCAAGGAAGGGCTATAAATATTTTTAAATCTGCAATAAACACTGTGTAAGGTTCTCCAAGGCAAACCATTAGCTAAAAATTTAACGAAATTTCTTCTTTCATTTAAACTTGGAATGTAATAATCAACGCCATGTCTCATACTGAGGAATGGTCCAAACTTATTTTCATCCCAGTGATGAATCTGAAATGAAAAAAGTTATCATTGATCGTGTAATTGTTATTTAGAATAACAAATGTTTTGATGATTTCATACAGCACAAAACTCTTCCCAATTGTGTTTTATAATTTCATCTTCATGTACTGAATAAGGACCTTTCTTAAGGGGTCCAAAAGACTTGAATTTTTTTATTTGATCCATATTCAGTGAATGTGATCCAGCAGTTTTTTCAATTTTGTGCTGCGGAGGCACTTCATGTTGTAGCTGAACTTGTAGGATAGATAATTTCTAGAATTGAAAGGTAATATCAAAGAGTCATCTTTTTTAATGTTTTATTTGAAACAAAAAACAAACCTTAATTTCTTTAGATGATAGTATATCCTCAGTCTTAATTTTGAGTTGATGATTTTTCACACTTTTATTTTCATTTTCTACACTATCAATCTCTGGTTTTAAAAATTTTTGATCTTGATTGTTTTCCAGATGTTTCCCCAATGGAGTTGATACTTTCCGTTTCTTTGCTTTTACTTCGGGGAAACTTGATTTCATTCTTTTTCTTGATGATGGTTTGCACGTTACAACATCATTCTCAATAGGAGATAATGGATCTTGTGAATGGTGGCTCTGTGTATCATCAACCTCTTCTTTTAACTCTACCCTGAGAAAATCTCCGATGGGTGGAGAATGTTCTAAAATGTCAGCGCAAAAATCTACATTGGCCACTACTTCACTTAAATCATGAGTCATGTCATCTGCATCAATGACATTGTACATGTTATCCAGTTCTTCTTTTATGACACTTGATTCCACATCACTAAAACTCAATTTAAAATCTGATGTTGGAATATATTCATGTTTTTTCAAAGTTGATGTAGGTTTTTCAAATATTCCTTTTCTACTTTTATTGATCATTTTTCTCAAACTTGACTCTGTTACATCCTGTGAACTTCCAATGATATCGTCATCACTAACATTTTCCTTATCTACAACTTGAGTATTTGTTGATATTGTTCTTTGACATGTCTTCAATTTTTTTCTATGAGTAATGAATTCTTTGGAGGTACTGTTTCCAATGTTTTCATTCTGTGTTTCTTCGTTTTTTCTACTTTTTTTGAACCATGATTCAGCAAGGGTTTGTTGAGATGAAATTTGATCAAAATTCTTTGGACATTTCATGTTTTCTCTTTATTAGCTGAGACTCGAACAATAAATCTCAATTTTTTCCAATTTCCTAAACCATGAAACATTTGAAAGTTCAAATAATGCATATTATTTAATCAGAACTTAGGGAGTCTCACCTATGTTTTTTTTTTCTTCCAAAGGTTATCCTCAATTTTTCACCTATGTTTAAATTTCGTGTTTAAATTTCAAATTTACTTCATCAACATTCTAACCAAAAAGAAACATGGTTCTTGATCATTTACAATTGATGATGCACCTTTCAGAATTGATCATTCAATAATTATACAATCCTAATACATTTAAAGCTTACTTGTGTATCATTAATTAATTAATTAATCAATGAAAGAATGAAAAAAACTAATTTCACTCATAGACCACGTGCGTTTTTTTGTCCTTATAGCTTATAAAAATAAGTACCTCGTGCCAATGAGTTGATAAGATACGTTTATAGTTATAGATAATTATGCCCGCCCATAATAAAGGGTCAACTATGGCAACTTCATGAGTTACTGTTAGTTCAAATTTCAAATCAGTCAAATATACGAAAGGGTCAGACGTCAGGGTTCGTTTACATGCAAGGAACTGTCGACACATGCAGCACACCACGACCACATGTCGACTGCGTTGTATACATAAACTGTATACAATCATACATTAGTTTACACGACTGCCCATCAGTACTTTTAATTTTACCAGTACTTTTGATGCAGTTTGATGCAGTTATCGAGTCCCATCAGCATCGAAGGGTGTATAACTCACAAGCTAACTCAAAAGTTCGCTTCAGTTAGATTCCGTGAAAATGTTTTATTTAGTATACCGGCGTTTACTTCATTCAATATTTGTAAAATGAAGTTTTAGACAAGTGCTCAAATCTCGCGTGATTCTCACGTGCAACAACCTGTAGCGGCGACTTGAAACGTTATTTTTGTTTGATATTTTTGCGGGCATGTGGCACTTCGGCCGTTCTCAAAAAAGTGCTATCAAATTTCTTACGATTGCAGGCTTACTGTTTGTTGATCTTTTTGAAATGAGTGTATTTGGATTGTTTAAGTTGCATTGGTTACACTAGAAGAACACTCAGTTAGAACATTTTCAGTGAAAAAACCGTCTGAACAATGAGTTTGATAAATGTCAATTTATTAACATCAAACATTGGCAGTTATGATAAAAATGAAATTAATGGAGTTGAGAAGTCTAAAGCAACAAAAGAGACTCCAGATGATAATCCGATGAGTCCCAGCCATGCCCAGAAATCTGATCCTCCAATAGATAGACCACAACCTCTGTTAAAAATAATATTTCGAGATCAAAAAATCAAGAAGTGTGTGAGATATTTTTTTCATCCTAAAATTAAAGATAGATCATAGAGATCATAGAGATGAATGAATATCAAATTTCAGAAAGTACCAAAAGAAGATGGAACAGATTATCAATTATGTCCTGGTTACACACACAGATGAAGGAAATGATGATGATGATGATGATGATGATGATGATGATGATGATGATAGTGTATCTAATTCAAATTTAGTGCTAGAAATCAATAATCCAAATCCATCTTCTATTTCTGCAGTAACAAATAAACGCAAGTTAACAGACGAGGTTGATTTTTCTAAAATAGAAAATGTTAGTACTTGAATATTTTATATAATAGGTCTGTTTAGTTGTATTATAATGATTTCATTCTTGCAGAAAATATTTAAGCATAGTAATGACAAGAACACTCCTAAACATGACAAAGTTAGTAATTATGCTACTCAATCTATTTTAGTTTATTTTATTTTGTTCTCTTTCATCAAGATATATGGATTTAGATACAATTAGAATAGTCAATTCCAGCTTTATCACATACATTCACACCCTTTTCTTTTCTGTTAGATGCCAGAATCAAGCATTAGAGAATCTTCAGAGCATAAGATAACTCATACTGATCAAACAGAGCAAGATGATTGTATAATTTTTCAACATACAAAATATTCAAAGTATGAGAACAATGATAAGAAAGAAAAGCAAAGAGTTGAAATACAGTCAATTGATAATTTAATAATTTCTAAATCTATTGGAGTAACAAATAATGTGAATAATTCCCTGCACGACCCGAGTACTTCAGGACTTTCAGAGGTTTGTAAGATATTCATTACTTTAATTTTGCTCTTCTTTTCTTTTATCATTCGATATTTAGGTATTATGATAAGAGTTATCCAATTAGATGAAAATAAAGTTCAATCATGACATAATTAAGACAAATTCTTTCTAGCTATGTCACTTGGAAACCTGCTTTGAAAAAAATTCTGTCAAAATAGGATCATACAGATATTATCAATATAAGATTTTTTTATCAAAAGATGGCTTGACATTGTCTGTGCCATCATTCAAAGGAGGTGAGTAAAAATTGTATTATTCACAAATCAGAAAAAAATTCATGTGAATTATCAACATTTACAGATGAACAACTCAAGAATTTAGATATAAGATTACAAGAGATAGTACAAGTCCTAATTAATTTTTCTACGACAAGTTCAAAATTTTTCTTCTTAGTCTCTACTGAAACAGGAAAGAGAATCAGACATCTGTTGAGTATGGATGATCCTACTGGTTTATATTTTGATCCTGACAGTGAAGGTTTTAAATTCATAGTTGTGTGAGATGAAAACAACAT
Organism: Aphelinus atriplicis; assembly: GCA_020882685.1. NCBI lineage: Eukaryota > Metazoa > Arthropoda > Insecta > Hymenoptera > Aphelinidae > Aphelinus > Aphelinus atriplicis. The sequence continues at coordinate 15,502,094 of CM037075.1, read as the reverse complement.
TTTCTAATAAATTGTTACTAGAACTTGTTAATTTTCTGCTCTAGATCTACTTCTTCGCTTTATAGCTATCATGCCTTCAAAAATTGCTGATGAATCTCAAGCAATTATCATGGAGCTGTTCAGAAATAAAGAAGTCATCTTAATAGATGAAATATATGCCAATGACCTGCTTAACAGAAAAATTAAAAGAAAAGTAATTCAATCCAATTAAGGATTACAGTCACAAATGATTCATTAAAATTGTTAACACAAATCATTCCTTCAGGAACACAGCCAAAATGAAGAAGGAGAAATAACAACACATGAAAATCTAAAAAAGTGCGGAATTCTTTCTATAAACAACAAAATAATTCAGGATGAGCTTGAAGATGAGAACAAGATTGGTTTTTCAGATAGCTTAGAGACTACATTACTTTGCTGCAATGTGAGAGTTGGATCTTATGAATATTCCAAACAAGGAAATGTTTGTATTTCAAAAAATGGTCTTACATTTTGTGTGCCAGCTCTAACTAGTAATAGATTGATTTTTTCAATATTCACAAAAAAAATCATACAAACGGATTTTGATAAAATATTTATTGTTTCTCAGGTGCTGCATTGGTGACAATAACTATTGGTTTAGAGGAAATCAATAAGATTGCTATTAGTTTCTCCAATGTCTCACCTGTTTCCTTTTTTTACATATCAGAAAAAGCTGCAAGAATGATTAGAAAAATGTTGGATATGAAAGATCCTGATGGAGCTTACATTCATAACAGTGAAGGTTATTCAAATAGTTATAAACATTTTAACTCATATTGATATTGACTACGAGTAAAATTGAAAATTTATATTTTCAATTTAAAAATTATATTTTCTTTTTCCAGATGATACTTGCAACAAGATCATAATAATTCCTCAGCATATACCAAAAGAAAGTGAAATTATAAAAATATTATTTGATCAAAAAAAAATAGAAGAATTGGATGAAGTAACTGCTAGTATTCTGCTAAAAAAATCAATCTCTAAATCTGCTCTTAAAAGGATAAAAAAACTCGATCAAGAAACTGTTAGTAATACTTCGAAAATATCACCACAAAGTCAAGGAACTGCTAATAATACTTTGAAAATAGTACCACCAAGTCAAGGAACTGCTAGCAATACTTTGAAAATAGTACCACCAAGTCAAGAAACTGCTATTAATACTTTGAAAATAGTACCACAAAGTCAAGGAACTGCTAGTAATACTTTAAAAATATTACCACAAGGCACAAAAGGCTTCAGAATACCTGTTAAGGTTGGATTTGTTTATTTGCATAATCCTTTTTTATTCTTATGTATTCACCTCAACTTGATTTTGTATGTCATCACTAATCAAATTCATTTTAATTGCAGGAAAAAAAACAAAAAAAAACAAAAATAAAACAAAAAAAACATGCACCAAAATCAGTGGTTTCTCCGTATGTTCCTCCAAAGAATATTAACAAAAGTATAGAACCAATTATTTTCGATTCTATGGATGTTGCCTTATTAGAAGCTATTTATGTGAAAATAGGAACTTACAAATGTAAAACAGAATCTCCTGTCATAGTTTCCAAGAAAAATTTGAAATTGAATATTCCTGTTGCTACATCAAGTAAGAACCAATTACATATTTTGGTATTGTAAAATGATAATTTGTGAAGATAACCTTTTTAATGCAGGCATATATAACAAATTAATGTTGATTCCATTATTCATTTAAATGTTGATCTAGATACGTGCTGTGAGAATATAATCATCGAATTCAAAGATATAAGTGAATTTGCATATCATTTTTCAACATTTCCAAATACGTTTTTCATAAGAACTTCCAAGCTCTGTGCAGAGGAGATCAAGAAATTATTGAATTTTAAAATTGTTCAAGAACGTTTTGACCCCAGTAGTTTTTGTAAGTGACAGTTTTACTATCACAAGATATTTATTATTATTATTATTATTATTATTATTATTATTGATTTCGGTTGGACCCAAGAGCCCTAAACATATGAGTTTTCCCTTGGCAAGTAGATCTTGAAATTTATTTTTTTTTTTAGCTCTAGATGATAAATGGATAATTATTTGGTTTTATCCAATTGTTGAAACAAAGACACGAACAGTACTGGAGGAATTATTGAAAGTATTGAAGGCAAGAAAAATAACAGATATTGATGCAATCAAATTGGATAATTATAAACCGGTTGAATGTTCCTTATAATATTCATTTTAATAATAATTATTTGATTATTTTTCTACCTGCAAACTGAATCAAAAAATTGTATAATTCTGATTACATGAATTTGAAAATAATTAATGAAATTGAACAATCATGTGCTTTCAAATATTTAGTGAGTTAGAAGATAAGATGATATAGGTCTATAGATTTGTATAGATATTCTCTATTTTATATATGAAAGTAACTCTTAAAAAAGCAATTCAAATATATTTTATAAATAATTTCTACTTGTATATTATTTTGCAAAGATAATGCATCATGACATATTTATTATCCATCATCGCCATATGCGACACTGTAAGACTATCTAAAACTGACCTGAGAGAATGTCGAGAAAAACTTTTTCGGAGCTAATCGACGCAGAAACGACAGCGTTAGCTCTCATGCTATGAGTTTCACCAAAAAACTGGTAAAGCTCGAATGAGTCAAAAATCCGGCTCGTTTCTGGCATATGGGATCTGCCAATCTCTCTATACTCACTCTGGTTTGACTTTGCACGATTGCACCGCTCTATGTCGTATTGCATGGAGCATAAACACGGAAGCGTGACTATTTTCAATTAATGATTATTCGAGATTTATTTGACCTTCAAGCACGCCCGATAAGTAATTATAAGTGTTCTATAACTGAGGAATATAGACCTGATGATTAATTGCCAAAAACATTTCAGTAATCTTGGAATTGGTTGCGCTTCTGCTCCAGCAGCGCAATTGCGCAAAGTCAAACATCGCGCATGGTCCAGATTTTGTCCAGATTTCATCAATTATGCGATTGTATTTTTCCACGTTTCCACTCTTGATGTAAATTTGTCCGACTATCAAACGATTATAAGTATCTATCAAAACTAGCCCTAATGATCAAAATAATACATGCGGAAAATCTTGCGGAGATTCATCCGAGAAGTATATTGAAACGCCATAGTCTTCTCGAGACTACTAAAAATGACGTTACCAAGCCACGGAGGAAAAAAAAAACCTTAGACTCATAAGCGCGATGAATAAGAAGTAAGAAAACGCATTCCTGAGTATACGCTCATATGTAGCGAACTTTGCTATAAAGTATGAAATTCATACATTTAAAAATTATCAAAATAAATTTACAACTTGATCATTATGAAAAAAAAATGAAAATTATATAATCTTGGATATATAATCTTGTAATATTTTAGGTTAATTTTTAAATTGTATGAGCAAAAGAATAAAATGCTTCATCTCAAATCTAAATTTTCTTATCATTTTAGTTTCGTATTAAAGGCTAATCAGGAAACACTTTACGATGGAACATGGAGTATCTACTCTTGACATATAGTTTGAAGAGCAATCTCAACTAAGATGTATATCACTTTCTGCTGGAATTCAAATAGAGTCCCAAGAAATACTTACGTTATACCTATATAAACCAGGGAATCCCTTGTTTATTCACTTGAATTGTCTCTGAAAGCTTGAGCTCCAACACATCTGCTACACCGCTACATAAATTCATCATGACCATGAGCATGGATAGATACACGGAGTTACTCAATAAATTCAGTAGGATCTTCAACAATTATATTGAATGTGAAGATTTAGATCAGTTAAAAAAGGAGTACGAAGACAAAATAGATTCTATTAGAGTACTAGAGACCATAAAAGACATAACTGCCTTATTGAAAGTGCTAGATAAACGAGGAATTTTGAAATATAATGATATTAGTGTATTGAGACAAATATCAAAACCGTTTTCAAGTGATCCAATAATAGAAAAACTTTTTTTGGACTATGATTTCTGGTTAAAAGAAAATTCTTCTCAAATAAACAATTTGTATTGTTGTGGTGAGTCTTCAAATTTATTGAATAGTTATAGTCATACTAAATTATATGAAACTGCACAACCTTGTCATACCATTAATGAAAGCACGAATCAGAAATTTGAAGAACAGTGCTCTGACCATTTATTATCCACTGAATCTCATGTTAATGCTGAGATTCAGATAATCCAATCTTTTCCGTTCTATAGTTATTGGACGAGGTGCAGAATAAAAAGATGTGACAGATCATCAATTATCACATTTCTATTACTAGTTTCATTCATTGGTGTCATATGCATTCTTGTGAAAATATTTTATCAATTCTCAGCTCTAGTGCCAATAGCAGATTCACATTCTAAGAATTTGGCAGAACAATCCAAGTCCAACATGCCTAAGTATGTGTCAAATGTTAACATTGGCAATATAAATGCAGTAAGTGTTGCAAAGAATGAAAATCAGTACTACTTCATGAATCATCCTAACACGGCATCTTCTATCAGAGATGAGACATTAAAAGATATGAGTGAGTAAAATTGATCCTAGCATTTGATGTTTTTTTCCTTTTATATTCAAAAGATCCCAAAAGATAGATATACAAGTAGTCAATTCAATTATAATTAATAATTAGTAAATGAGTATGAATTATTGATTCAGAAATAGTCAAACTATCATATTTTCTTTCAAGTAAAAAAGTAGTTTCGATCATCAAAATAATCATAAATGAATTCCAATAATTATAAATCCATTTCCAGTTAAAAAAAAGCTAAGCAGAAAAGTGGGTAGATCTTGGGAAGATGTGAGCAGAAGATTGGAACTTGAAGAATCTGTTATTGAAAATATTGAAAGTAAATTCTTCAATGACCCTCAAGGTTCCGAAAAAATGTTTACTAAGGTAAGTAAACATACTTTTGATGATTACTCATTTGATTTTTTTCAAATTCGAAATATTTCAGGCTCTAGAACTATATTTTGCTGAACGTCGTCCAAATTGGAAAATTGAGTTGATGAAAGCTTTAGAAGATTCAAGACGACGTGATTTAAAAGAAATTGTTCAGGAGATGATTAACCAACATCATTTTGATTAGATTTTTTTTATCCTTACATAAAATAGGTGAAAATTTAAAACGAAGTTTTCCAAAGTAACGAATATCCAAATTCTCTATCTCATACTATATAAACATGAAATTTTTTGTACAGGTCATGTAATTACTTCTTAGGGATTGAAAAAGTTATATACTTATTTATATAAAGAAGTATTTATTCGCAGTACTTTCAAGTATACCTTACATAGAAAACTGTATTACACAAGTTTTATGAAAATGGATGTATTCTCTATTTAGTAATGTATCATGCGAATAACGATAAAATGAGTAGGTCGCTGTATTTTTCAATCAACTTCGAAGGGAACACAAAGAGCAAACTTGAATCAATCAAACTAAAATATTCCGCTATATCAATATTAAAATGCTGATAATACAACAACCTGCATTTGTCTCATCAATCATACTCGAATATATCGTACATATTACTTATTCATACATCTTTTATATTATTCATCATCATACAGCATTTTCAATAACTTTCGTTTTTACTAAACTTCAATCGACACTTTTTCAAAAAGTTTTATTGGTAACGACAAAAAAAAATTCACTTCATTTGTGAACATTTTTACTGTCTGTTAGCATCTGATTCCAGCCAGTGATTGGATCTTCACATTTATTCACAAAGAGAACAGAGTAAGTTGCGATGATGGTTGCACTATTAATCTTAAATCGTATAAGTGTTCTTGGTCGTACTTCCTGTCTTCTGCTGAGTATCTTTGTGAGCTTGATATACTATAGCATTCTTAGTTGTAATCCTCAATCGTTCTTTCAATTTCATACTGAAATATAAGAATGAATATTTACTTTTTCATCTCATCGTATTAGTAGTTTGAACAACCTTCATCAAATAGATTTTATTGTATTTAGTTAAGTACTATAAGAACGAAAATTGCTCAAACGTGAGTTAAGGATCAAACTCTGTCAAGAGATTGAGTAATCAATTTGGTTTTAAGAATACACAGTTTTCAGAGAAAATCATTTGCTGCAATGAATGAAAAAGAAAAAGAAAATATCTCCAAGTTTAGTTGAGTAACATGGGCAAAAGTTTACTTTGAAAAAAACAAAAATTTACAAAAATTACTCAATTATACCAGCAATTTGATTCTGATTCTACAAAAACATAAGTCTTTATTGAATACAAATCTTGCAGTGAAAATAAAATTTCACTTTGCTGCAGTCAAAATTACTTCAGTAATTTAGAAACGACAGCCAAAATTGTCCATAGCAGTAAACCTATTATGTTATTGAATTCTGTTTGAAATGTTTGTCAAGTATTGACAACTTTCCTTCCAAAGGCACTTCTTTAAATAACTTCTTTAAATTATATGATATTCATAAAGGAAATGAATTAATTTTTCCATTCAAAATACTCAATCTTAATGATACTCAAGATAGAATGTACACATACCCAATTTCATGAATACTGGCTATAGTATTAGCATCTCCTGTCCAAACAGCAATTTTATCAACTCTTGGTCTAACATTAACTACTGCCCCACAGACGTCATCTGAATATTCATTAAATCCTTCACCAATCATACACATCAGAATCTCCAACCAAAAACGATCCAAATCAGTTAATCTCTGTTTCCTATCTATATTAAGCAACCATCTTCCTCCATTCTTGTTAGCACTGTCTTCCCACATGGGTCTGATGCCTTGTTTGAACATACTGTAATCAGTACCTTGTCGTAGCTCTGAAGCTTGTTTTATGTGGTTGTACAAACTGAAAGTTCATGAAAAGTTTCTCAATAGTACTGGGTATCAGTTAATGCAAGAACTAATGCATTAAAATAGATCAATAGAACATAAAATATAACATTCATTTTTATGAATTTGTGCCACTTTTTGAAGTATATTTTTTCTCCCAGAGGCTATCATTACTACTTAGTTTTTTGCCATTCAAAATACAGGGCTCACCTTAAATATTTTCATATTAAAAATACTACACATATTCGGAAATAATAATTTTATCATGCTAGAAATACAAGAGTTTTGAATAAGTTAACTAACTATAATTGTAATACTAATATTCAGATACAAAAGAAATAGTGAGAACAAATTTATATAGAAAAAAATACAATTGAAAGCTTGTATCTCACCTCCAAAAATCCTCAGCTGTGTCGAAGCTAGTGATCTCACGCTGACTCTCTTCCCATGACTTGCTTTTATCATGCTCATAGTACCACAAAGTCCATGTGTTTTGCAGCGGATGCTTAATCAGCAGTTCTGGTGGGAACTCCTCTGGGTTTGCAGCCTTCTCCTCCTCTTTCTTCTCGACTTCCTGCAAAAGACACAAAATCTCAGTGTTGGGTCTCCAAATAACCCCCAAAACGATCAAACTCCTATTACAACAAATATCCTTTTCAAGCCTATCCCCCATCGAACCGGTTGTTTCAACTACGAGGCTACTCGACTTCACAAGAACAATTGATGGAGAAAGGAAAATGCGTGAACCGAAATGTTGACGCACATGTGCCGGGTGCTTGTGGAGCGTCGTCTCCAAGGCAGGCCGAACTGCGAGCATCTTTCTTCCAAGTAAAAAGTGCGAATAGACCAGCAAGAATCAGTATTTGGAGAAGCGTTGTTAGATACTGATCAAGCAGCAGACACTACTTATATACTTTCTCGAGGACGAATTCGGGGCAGGGTTAGATGCCCATTTGGAGGCACACGGGTATGCACTGAATAACTTTGCGACGGGTGTGAGCCGCGTAACATACCCTAGCCGAGGAGATAAGTGAGAAGTATATATTCTACTCGCGCAGGCGCACTTTTCGTTTAATCATTTTCGGCGTGTTTGTCGGAGATTTGACAAGATCAAGTCGGTTTGAACTTTAATTCGCGATCGGGCTTAGACGTATCGGTATACACAGATTATATCACTTCATTTTCAAATTTAAAATACTATCGAATATGAATAATAAAATGGATAAATCGCTGTAAATGTTGCTCTTTCTCAAAATCATGATACGATGATCAATGCGTTAAACGATGATTTACTTTAGATTCCTCAGTGAATTTAAACGCTTTTTTCATGCATTAGTTATAACTGATAAACAAAGCACATAACATAAGTTCATTTATCCTAAAATGTTTCCGATTTTCACGAAAATTTTCATGAAATCAATCATGCAAGCAATTATTTGAACACATATTATTCGTGAGAATGTTTATGCTTAACGGAAATTTCCAAAAAAGTCGTGTGGGAGTGCCGTTATGAGCCTTGCACTTGTCATTCGTAATATTCATCAGCATAGATGTGCCTGCACCAATATATGGGTACAGCAGAACGTCAGGGGACTTTATTCTGCTCAACACACGCCGATTCCACAAATAAGTAACTTGGATAGATAAGTATGGTATAGATATATAGCCACCGAACGGAATTGACGTATAGGATGAAACAAAATGCTTATCATCGCCCATATACGTATTCCATACGGGAGGTATGACATCACAGAGTACCTATCCGCCCTCGCGCTATGTCTGGCCCGAAAATAGAAGGCTGCGGCGCGCCGCCGAGAAAGCTGCGGCTCTCGCGCGCGCGGCGGCGTGGCGTAAAATTACGAAATAGCGCTCACGTAAAATACCCAGTGGTATTTCGGTCTGATGAGAGAGAGAGAGAGAGAGAGAGAGAGAGAGAGAGAGAGAGAGCCGAGATGTAGAGGAAGAAATCGCGAGGGTCGAGGCGGAGCAGCGGCTCCTGGAGCATAGCCGGGACAGGTACCTCGATCTGTTCATCGGTGCTGCTACTCACGGCCGTGGCCATCGTGTGATACGGGGGCGAACAGCTGTGTGGCACAATTGGGGGACACACCGCACACACAGTACACGCGCGGCCGATCCACTCGCGCTTTTCCACGATACTGACACGACGGACATCTGCCGCCGCCAGCCGCGCTCCACGCGTCCCCCTTCTCGCATCTCTCCTCTCTCTCTCTCTCTCTCTCTCTCTCTCGTCCGCATGTTCTCTCGAAGCGTGTAGAACTTTCCTCCGGCGTGTAATATGAATGTGAGATTTTCGCTTGTAACAACAAAACAACAGCAAGATCGCGTCGCGGTGCTTTAAGTATATATCGAGTGAGCTTCTTGAAAAGTCAGACAAATACGCAAATAGTGTATATATTAGGTTGCAGATTTCGCGGATTCCTATAAAGATTTGCAAAATTCGACGTTTTCCGCGAAGACTATATAGCTAGCTCCATTAACTAAACAGCTTTTTCAATGCTGTCAGTTTATTTTATACTCGATATAACGTATTGTCTGTCTAAGAAAAGCTCACAATCGCAAATACATACATACATTTACGTATATGATCGAGCTTATTAATGTTATAGTTCATCCCTTGAACGTGGAGAAACCGAGTACACAAAAAAGTAACAATGAGTAACGAGGTATTTGACAAATATTGTCATACACAAGCAGAGAACAAAGCAAAGGTTACTTGTTTAACAATGTTGGGCGCGTATACTTTTCAAATCGATCCAAATCAGAAATACAGGGTCGCATTCATTTAGAACGAAGATGCAAAAATTACAAATGTTTTCGTCGGCACTGTGTTCCAAAAATAAAATATGTTTAATTAAAATAAATGTAGGTCGTGCATGTATACTCATATATATATTTTTTCCTACTCAGGCCTATCGAGACCAGAGTGCCTGTATACACGACCTTTGTGTCTATTTTTCGAATTTATCGGAAAATTTGTAATCGTATATACTTATTTTAAACTAAGCTATCCGTTTCCAGACGCTCTTTGCTGCCGTTTCTATACGACCCCGATTGCCTTTGATGGATAGACAAAAACTATAAAAGGATCGTATCAATAAGAATGTTCTTAGACACATCCGAACGGAAATAATCTTTGCCAGGCACCATGTTTTAAATAAGCCAAAGTTTGGATCGAATTGCAAAAAAACTGTAAAATGCAATGTTGTTACAATGCAATGTTCAGTCAGATTAAAAATCATGCGGTGAAAAATCCTTAGGATGTTACAGAAATGATTCGAATAGCCAACCAATGAAAATTTATCAAAGGATTCGAAATCTAGTTTCAGATGTACAAAATTGTGGAAGCTCTTCTTCCATAGCAAGATAATATTAGAATTTTTTCCTAAACAAAAATGTGAATGAACATTCGCACCAACAGACTGAATGAAACCTCGATACTAAAATTGTTTTAAACCAAGTTCAACATAGAATCTCTACATTGAAGTAAAGAATAGAATAATCTGCATTATTTTTGTATACGACAAAAATTAATCCACGTGCTTTTAGACTCGAGTGGCGCGGTTTGGCGACAATATAAATTTTGAACTTGCATTCCCTATTTTTTTTGGTAAGTTTATTGGAGGTGTCAATGCTTTTCCATTTCCTAAGTGACTATAATCAATCTCGTATATATAGAATAATTTCATCTCCCGTGGGGTCGGATTAGTTTCCGAACTATGTTTTTTCACCGCAAATACTGTATTTTTGCATGCTACTCAAGGTGGTCATGAAATCTACTGAAATGGCCCATAATTTTTTCATTTGTAATTTTAATTTTCATCAAATACAGATTAATTCATCGAAAATAGTTTAATTGTTATGGCTAATGTTCCTATATGTAGGTACCGCCTGGCACACATTTCAATGACCAGCCGTTATTATCAAATTATAATTTTTCATAGTTCAATTCGTGCTAAGCTCGAACATGGAGGGCATGATATGAGAATATCTTTATGGAATGTACAGTCTATATTGCGATTTCAATATTTTAATCGATACAATCAGCAATTTTGGACTGCAACATACTTGGATTTGTACGTCATATTTTTAACAGGGATTTCCAACGAAGGACAGGGTCATAACAAACGCACCAAGTTCGGAAACTCAAAAGAAGTCCCAAAATGAGCGTGAAATAAAAGGAGACTAGAAAAGGATCAGGGGTAACTCTATACTGTTCGTAACTGGTTTTGAAGACTGGTGTACGGCCCCTCGTCCAACATATCTTAGTGATTAAATATATATACCTATATATATGTATGTATGTGTATATGTATACATAATCGTTAGGGCCCAAACTCGTCCGACGCTCGGGCGGCTCGGGTCGCTGATATGCCGCCGAAACGTCTTGAAATATAACGCGCGTGCGGCTGCAGGCTGCTGCGGGGGTTGATTATTGAAGTCAAAGTCGAAGGCTCTCGAGAGAGCGCCGCAACTTACGGAGTTTGTCGAGGCGGGCCGACCTTGCGCATTGGCTTGTCGCCGCAACTGCATGCTCTTGTGCTGCGCGTCGCCGCCGCCGACTTTGTGCTGCTGCTGCTTATTGCGTTGTTGTTGACGTCCGTGCATCTTCTCTTGGAGAGCGAGCGGTCCACAATTGCCGCCTCCTACCCCGCCAGCATGAACAGACAGGTGAGTCAGCGCGTATACCTGCCGGGTCCCTCTTCTCCGTAGGCTTGTCTGCTGTCCTCGGCTTCGGCTCCGCGGCGACTTTGTATTTTTGCAGCGCGCGCCAACAATTGTGATGTGTGAGAGGTTAGCTCTCGCGCCGCGGCGTCACTGTTTTGTTTTGGTCGGACGCGCGCGCGCTTGTTTCGCTGGCCGACTTCACGTGCATGTGTTATTAATGTGGACTTGCAGGTGGCGGAGGAGAACGGCGAGCTGAAGCCCAGCGTTAATCAGCATCAGCAGTCGCCCTACGTCAAGCAGGAGGGGTATGCGGCTTACGATGCGGCGGCCGCCGCCGCGGCCGCTGCCTACGTCAACTACAGCGCGAGTCAGCCGCCCCTGCCCCCGGGACAGCCACCCCTGCCGCCGATGCCGCCGCCCCAGGTCGCCCCGCCACCCCCGCCTCAGATGTACAGCGCCATTCCAGCCCAGATGACCCAGGTGTGGCCCGCTGCCCAGTGGCAGTGGATCGCCGCTCAGTCCGCCACCTCTATGCAGCAGCACCAGGCTACTGCTCAAGTCCAGTACCAGAGGGACATGCCCATGAGGAACAACTACATCAAGAGGGAGAGGTTCAATAACAACAGGAACAATATGTACCAGCAGGGCAGGCAGAATTTCAACCACAGGAAGAACAGGAACAGGCGCTACGAGCAGAACCAGCACAGCCAGTACGAACAGGCGTACTACGGTGCCTCGCTTGGCAACAGTATTGGAGTTGATTGGCAGAGAAACGAGGCACTTATCAACATGCAGCTGTCCATGCAGAACCAATTACCTCACCTTGCCTCGGCTAACCAAACCAGGAGGCCCGAAGAATCTACCGATCAGGATATCAAGGTATGTCAACAGCGACACGATTGATTTTCCCTGATTGCTCATGAAAACAATTTTTTTTTCAGGAGGAAATAGTAGTTAAGAAGAGCAAACAACGCAAACCAATGTCACAGAGTTACCCAAGCCGTCCGTGGATCCGCAGTGATGCCGAAAGAGCTCTGGAAGTGGAAAACGAATACAACAAAACAGTGCGAGCTCAGAGTTTAATAATCAAGTTCCCAGATCCAGATCTGAACAAAGATGTAGTGAGAGACTTTCATCCAGGCATTCAAAACATACATTTTCAGAGCCCCAGTGGGCCAAGGTATTGTTTTGTACAAATGGCTGAAGGAGTCGATATTGATGAGGCTATTAAGGAGTTGGAAAAGATTCCATTTGGCGTTGGACACCTCAAAGTAGAAAGGAAATCTCTCAGAGATGAGGATAATCCTACTCCAGAAGAAATTGACCCCTACACTTTGTATATTGGTAACTTGCCAGAGTCAGTTAATGTTAATGAAGTGAAAAGCAAATTCCCTACAGCAGCGAGAGTTGATGTTGGATATGCTCAGAAAATGCGGAATACTCGGTACATATAGTCTCTTCTCACCAATACTACTTTATTATTAACAAGTGTTATAATCAGAAATTTTTTCAGGTACGCTTTTATAAGGTATAATAATGTAGACGAATCCATATCAGCTTATAGAAACGCCCACGACCTAATGTGGGATACCAGAAGTATTATTGTTAGATTTAGGAGACAGAGAGGCAATACTTGTCTTCCGGGAGAGCAGAAAACTAATCCAAAGAGAAATGAAACTCCAAATGCTGCACTAGCTGCGAATTCAAAAACAGACAAAAAATCAAGCAATGACGAGGACAAAAGTCATATCATATCTCTGGACAACGAACGAATACAATCAAAAACGACAGAAGACAAAATCTCTGAACGAGAAGAAGACTTGAGTAATGTTTCTGAATCATCGACAACAGTCACAAGTTCTGTCATGTCTTCGAAACGCAGTGAAGATGAGTTGAAAAAAATAAAGGTAAAGAAAATCATTTTATTTAGAAAATATACTGGCATTTTAGATACTTTTAAGAGAATGTAAATTGATATATATTTATTTATAATTTTGATTCATAGGCTCCTCATCCACCTTCGAGATTGAATACTAATATTCCACCATTAGAATCTGGAGAAAGTTCACAAGAAGAAGATCTGAGCCTCATCACAGAAATTAAAGAAGAACCAATAGACTACGATGAAATGAATGAGATGTCAATGGAGGATGAAGATGACGACGATGATGATGAAGAGATAGAATTCAATCAAGGTGAAGAAGACGATGAAGACAGTGACTATGATGATGATCTAAGTCATTTCAGATCATCATTCAGCGAAGAGTCTAGAAAAGTCACATCAAAAGAAGACGTTCCATCTGACGTGAGTATTTGAAAATTTCCAACAATCAAATAGATATTAATTAATTAATTTTCTAAAAATGTATTGTTTTTTACAGGACCTTGATAAACTGTTCAGTGGTGTACAAAATACTGCTACTGAAATCGGATTTTAATCCTTGGCCTAAGTACAAACATTGCAATTGTCTGGTCTATGGCAAAACCAAATATGATTATTTAATTTAATTAAGTTCTGTAAATATGACCTGTCGCTGTATTATATGAATGTTCATATTATTATGAAATGCTGACTCATTACTGGGTCACGTGGCCATTTATTCAACTTTTATAAAGTACTTTGAATTTTAATTGTGATATATACATATATATATACTTTTACATGCGCTCTCTGAATGTCTTACTTTTGTAAATTACCTCAATCAATTATGGTCCTTGAAATTTTATTTTGTATATTACGTATTGTAAATATATTTCGATGTTTTTTACAAACAAGATTCTCCTGTCGTTATTCTCCTGTCATTAACAATTTGAGTCCAATGAACTCTTGATATATTTTACAAAAGGGTCTTTAATTCTCCCACGGGTGAATCCCAACCGTGCATCATGCCCTCTACATCCTGTCGATTCGAAGCGCGGCGGAAACGCGCGCGTGAAACTCGGCGCTCGCGCGCTCGTTCGCGGGCTTTTCTCCCTCCAAAATTCGCGAGTTCGCTGCAAGACAAGCCGGCACTTGTTGCATTTGCTCGAGGCGCGAGGTTGCCCTGTAGTTCATCGTTTCTACCTTCGACTCAGACCGAGCGCACCAACGAAAACACAGCCAAGATGTTCGAGGCAAGGCTGTCCCAGAGCGCGATCCTGAAGAAGGTGTTGGAGGCGGTGAAGGACCTCCTCACCGAGGCAACCTTTGAGTGCTCGGACTCGGGCATCCAGGTCCAGGCGATGGACAACGCTCACGTCTCCCTCGTCTCGCTCAACCTTCGCAGCGACGGTTTCGACAAGTACCGCTGCGACAGGAACATCTCCATGGGCATGAACATCGGCACGTAAGTCGCGTTAGAACGATAGGGGTTGAGCTTAGGTTATACGCGTTGGTGGCTCGGCACCCCGGCGTCTCTGTTCTATTTTTAGTTGAGAATTTTTTCAGGATGACGAAGATCCTGAGATGTGCCAGCTCCGAGGACACTGTCACCCTCAGGGCGTTCGACAACCCCGACAACATTATATTTGTTTTCGAGTCCCCGAACAAGGAGAAGCTTGCTGAGTATGAGATGAAGCTCATTAACATGGACCAGGAGCACCTGGGAATCCCAGTAAGCGCTTGACATACCCTTGCAATATTTTCTTTTATCTACTGCTGCTCTAATTGGAGCTTTGTTTTATTCTCTAGGAAACAGTCTACTCGTGTGTAGTAAAGATGCCCTCCCAGGAGTTTGCCAGAATATGCAGGGATCTTAGCCAGTTCGGTGAGGCCATTACGATCCAGTGCTCAAAGGAGGGAATCAAGTTTTCCGCGGCTGGAGACTATGGAAATGGTGAGCATTTTCATTATTTATTCACTTACTTGATGCTGATGTAGATGGTAAGTTGTCGGGTAATGAGAGACTTGCAACATCTTGGATGGTAGATCTTTCTTGTTCAAAAGGTGATCTGATACTGAGCCCAGTTCTCACCATTTCTGATAGACAGATGGCGTTAGATAATTCTATATGATAGAAAAAGCTGTTTATAGTATGTGAGAATCACGAATATATCTATTTAAAATGTAGTGAGTTTTTGACCTTGAAAGTACTTGGCCTCATTGTATACAGTTGAGAGATGACTTGGGTCTTCTGATGAGTGTAGCTACAATATATAGTCACATTTAATATTTACTCTTATCTTGAAGTTCAACACAATTTATGATATTTTATTTTCATAGTTTTTCTAATGATAACTTCTTTCAACATTTTTTATATCTGTTCTTTTTAGAAGAATTAATTGATATTTTAAAGTATTTTTTCTTCCCCATATATCCATTGTCAATTGATTGTTATAATCTGACAGTTATTTAATTACATGAATAGATTGTTTTTTAAAAAAGAAAAATGAAGAATAATTTAAAACTTATTTTGGCTCAAATATGTTGACAGTTACAATTTTTCTCAATTTGATACCTACTGATGTTTGCAAACTTAGTACCAAAATACCTCCATTTATTTTAAAAATTGCACTGAATTACTGAAGACCCAGTGTATTGAATTGAAAAATAATGAATACTATAATTGAATACTACATTTTTTAAATGAGAAGAAAGCTTTGAATATACTGCAGCTAAAATCTTTATAATTCATTTTTTGCAGCAAATGTCAAACTAGCACAAACTGCAGAAGCAGACAAAGAAGAGGAAGCTGTAATCATAGATATGCAGGAGCCTGTCAAACTGACGTTTGCTTGCCGTTATCTCAACTCCTTTGTCAAAGCAACACCTCTTTGTGCCCGGGTACAGCTGTCAATGTCCGGAGACGTGCCTTTAGTATGTGAATATCAAATTGGTGACATTGGTCATATTAGATATTACCTCGCACCTAAGATTGATGATGAAGAGGAAAACTGAATGCGATAGAATTTTTATGCCAATTTCAATCACGTTCCTTGTCACAATCGGCCTGTTTCCTTTTGTATTTATTTATTCGGATAACAACACACCTGCGCTTTCACGTTAACAACCGGTTTGTTAAATTGTATTAAGATCAGTCGATTTTAAATTGTAAGGTATAGATGTAAAATAAAAACCACACGTTTACAAGTAGTTTGAAGGTAATATATTGAAATTTTACATTTAAAAGTCATTTGGCTTGTCACAGTATTAGCGCAATACAAGAATTGACACTAATCTCTTAGTAGGATGACATAATTATGAGTAATAAGTTGAAAAGATATACATTCTTCGCTGCTTGATTGACTGTGACCGTGTTTTTATGTTATTTTTTGATAGTGTCGCATCTGTAATGTATAAGAAACTCAATATATATTTTCAAAAACTTTTGATAAATTCCGAATGTACTTTATTGTTGAATCCTATCCTAATCGAAGTTGAAAATTTATAATAATAGAATAGTTATCATCACGTATTCTTAGTCTTAAAATGTTAATTTATTATCTACTTTTATATAAAAATACATAATTAGCTTATGAACTGCGGAAAAAGAAGGGCTACCACGGATGGTATAGCCTAGAAGTATACAGTTGAATCTTACATATTTGGATTCTCGAATTATCACTGTAAGTAAACTTTTTTAGTGAATGAGCGTTGTAATCTAAAAATTATTTTACACGCAAGTACTCATTAAAAGACTTAGAAGTATTTTTAAGATCACTCGCCTTTCACACTTTCTCCCAAGTTTCGCTTCCATTCGTCTTATAATTCTATTCAAGATAAATAGATTTTTCATTAATTAGTACGTTCATCGAAGAATTTTTATCTTCATGTAGCAATAAAATCAAATACTTTGGCAATATTTGTCAGACTCCTTGATTTTAAAGCCTCGGTATTGTTTTGAACAATATAAGAAACCAAACGAAAACTCTTGTTGAACGCAAAACTATAAAAGCAATTACTTCAGCAGTATAAAAAGAAAACATTCTCTCACCGACCCGATATACATGAACACCCACTCGTATACTGTCCTCATAAGTACAAATGCAAAAGTATAAACGAAACGCCTATCAATACCTCGGCTCGAGATAAAAGCTTATAAATTTGATTTCACACCCGTTGCCTCCTTTTTACACGACCCGTTCCTATTACTTTTTTTTCTCTTTGGTTTGCCATGCGCTTTTTTTAGAAAGAAAAATATATAACTCTATGGAGGATGTATAGGCTGCCGAGCTTAAGCGTTCTGCTTGCCGTTGCTGCCGTAGAGGCTCGGGTGGACGAACTTATCGTGGAGGGTGCGCAAATGCCTGAGCAGGTTGCTCTTCACGTTGAAGCCCTTTTTGCAGTAGGAACAGAGAAACGGCCGCTCGCCCGTGTGCGTTCGCTGGTGGATCACCATCGACGCGTGGCTCGGGAACACCTTGTTGCAGATGTTGCACAGCTTCTGGTGGCTGTGCACCCGTTTCGGCTTGGGCGGCGCCGAGTTGTTCATCAACGCTAGCTGCTCCTCCGTGTGCTCGGTTTGGATATGGCGCACCCACTCCTGCGGTGTCGCGTACATGTTGCCGCACAGGTCGCACTTTAACGGAGGGAAGTCTTTGCCGTCATCTTCCGAGTCACCCTGAAATCAAAATTCCCTCGGTTTTTCTCAATGTTCATTAAACAAGCACTCGCAACATAAAATATCCTATCAAACTGGTGTGCGTTCATTTTCACTCGTGGACGCGTCCACACACGTCTTCAAAGTTTCAATAAGTAGTGCTTCAATCGTCAAATGAAGGAATATTGACAAATTTTCAAGGGCGTTCAAAATCCTCTTCATCACCATTTCAAACACTCTTTTATTCTAACTTTGACAAATCACTCAGATCTGTCTGGAATCGTTGAATGTTATATTTCGTATGCAACCAGAGTTTTGTGTTTGAAAAATTCAGTTTATTTACCTTTCGTTTTCTTCTTCTATTTTCCGTCATATCAGCGTGCGTGAATTCTATGTGACGAACCCAGTCGGAAGGTCTATTGAATGTTTGACTACACATATCACATGTAAGAGGTGTGTATTCCTCTTCTTCCATATCACCATCTTCATCTGCGCTGTGTACTATTTCCTGAAAAGAGTTGAGATTATGTGATAATATAAAAAGCTCTTCTGAAAACAATTAAAAACGACTTCATGACAAGCTTTTACAATGCTCATTACAATTCTGAAATAAAGTTCTAACGATTGGATAATCGCCAGTCATTACAAATTGTATATATATCCTACGAATTTTCATTTTCCAATCAGATCTCGAATATTTCACAATACTTACAGGTTTGATATCAATTTCATGGTCGATAGTTAGTGAGTCAGATGGATCGATCGTTTCCTCCCAATTGATGGGCTCCTCCTTTACTAGCATCTCTAGGTTCAGCTCGGTCTGCACAGAAATCATTGTATATTAGAATGTACAATTGAAAAAGCCGTTCGTCTAAATCGAAAACAAGCAATCGACAGCAAGTAAATTGCAACAGAGTCGTTAGTTCGGTCGAATCAAAGACAATTTGATTTTTCCTGTAATTTCAGATGTGAAAATGAACAGAGGGGAAGAATGGCATATCAACTAACACTCTCGCCGACGTCGCTCTTGGACTTGATGCTCTCGGCATCGCTGCTGATGCTCTTTCTCTTATTGCTGGCAACGACCTCGAGTACTTCGTCCTTCTGCTTGTCCTGCTCGGCCTCGTCGGGCTTGTCCAACACCTCTATGACCTGGTCGCTGCTGTCCTGCGAGCTGCTCCTCTTCTCGTACGTCTTGAGCTGGGGAGGCTGCTGGACGACCGAGGAGGTGGTCTGCTCCGGCTCGACCTGGCAGACCGGCGCCGCGGCCGCGGGTGGCTGGACGAGCTTTATCTTCTGGATGTGGCCAGCGAGGGGAGACTGTTGCTGCTGCTGCGGCAGCGGTTGCGGCGGCTGCTGTTGCTGCTGTTGCTGCTGGTGGTCGACGCGCTTCTCCCGGTTGCCGGTGTGCGCTGGCTTCTGCTGGTTATTCGACTGGATGTTCTCCTTGCGGCTGGATGAGTTGGAGCGCCACAGGCCCCGGACTCGCAAGATGTCACCGGCTTTCAGCACACCCTCCAGCTGGTCGTTCGTCACTGTCGTCTCACCGCTGTACATGTATTGGATCAGGATTTTCAGCGTCCGGTAGCCGATCTCCGTTGGAAGTACCTGAAATTTTTTCGCGTCTATATTAGATGAGGTGACTTTTTTTCACTCGAAGGACATCGAATGTTGATATCATTTTTCACACAACAACTGACATGTTTCGGGTTTCATTTTTTTTCACATTTCTTTGAAAGAGAGCAGCGGTAGTATTCTGTATTGTTCTCAGAGGTCATAATCTATCTGAACCGCGGCTATAAAAAGATAGTCGAATATTATACCAAACGGGAACTTTCAAATGTACTTATATCTTAATAGTTCAAATTCTTAATGGTTCCAAAATATTTTTCCAGACACAGTAGGTGAAAAGGGTAATTTTTCCTTTTCTCCCGCTGGAGACGAAAAATAGTATGTGCATCTTGCTCATCTAGACTACTTTGGTACGCGCAACGTTTTTCATAACGAAATCGCCTAATCCTCGTGCTCATGCTATTTCCAATGAATTTCAGTTTTTATAAAAGTTCTGTGCTGAATGTCCGTTAGATATCTTCCAACATTCCCACCGAGGACACGTCGATCTGTAAACGTTATGAAAGGTACAGTAAAAGGACTCACAACGATGATGGGCGCGTTGGTGTTGGCGCCAAAGTGGCAGGTCTGAAAGATGTGGCTGAGGTATGAGGAGCAGGCGGCGAGGACGAACCGATGGGCAGCTACGTGGCGGCCGCACGAGGTGGCCAGCAGCACGTCCGCGAAAGACTCGGAATGCAGCAACGTCGCCACCGAGCTGTGCAGGTGCGCCCCGTAGCTGTGCCATTTCAGCTGGAAGTTCTCCGACGCCGGTATCCCGATCTTCTCCGAGGTGATTTCTGAAATGAAAATCAATGCGGTCACTGAATCAAGCTTCGCTCAATCAACTAGCAACGTTTTTATTCTCATCTGTTTCTATTGGAAAGAAGGGGAAATCCAATCAGTTACAGTCGAGCATAATTTCAATATTGAATCAATACTGAACCTATATTGATCGCGATGTTGAAATTTCCATGGTGTAGTGAAGACCTCGTTACCTGGGCACGGGCTATAACATCTAAACTGATAAAACTACGCAAGTTTTAGTATCGACTTTTTAATAATTCACGTTCTTTCATCATAACGAAAGAACGTGTATGATAAATAAAAGGAATATCTTCACACTTGGAGTATTATTCCAGATTTTATAACAATATTTCGCATCCCCAAGCTGAATCAAAACAATCCTGAGTATATTTATTGAGGATTATATAAACGATAAATTTTTATTTATCAGGCTTAGTGGAACATTCCAAATTCATTGAAAAATGATATTGCGGGAGAAAAAAAATAGCGATACTTATTGCGCCACTGGGAAGAAGACTGATCTACACATCCCTGGAGCATGAATTCATTTCGCAATATCACTCGATTCGCATCGATTAACGGTTCGATCGCCTTAAAAAGGTAAGGTAACGATCTGTTGAGAGAAATGAATTGATGCTCCAGGGGTGTGAGGATCAGTCGTCATCCCGGTGGCGCAATAAGCAGCGCTACTGACCGGATATCAGGAAGGAGGGTGCTGGTTTGAATCCAGCCCGGGGAGCGTGAATTTTTCTCTCGCAATCTCACTTTTCAATAAATTTGGAATGGTCAACTAAGCCTCAAAAATAAATGTTTGTCGTTTAAAATCGTGGATGTAAAAATTATTAATGATAATCCTGATCCATCGTAGAACCAATGAAAAGACAATGTATAAAACATGTAATTTTAGGCTGATTCGATATTGGATCAATATTGAAACAACGCTGATCAAAGTTCGAGATTTTTTACAGATCTACGAACTCTTGTTTATTCAATGCCTGCAATCAATTGCTCGCAAATCTCGAGGGAAATTACGGTCAGTGCATATGTTATTCATCTCGATTGCTATGAACAAAATTGAAAATCGATAACTCCAAGACAAAACTACTGTAGCGCGTGTGCATTTCGATTTCACGTCATTTTATATAATCCTTGGAGTGGATATGGAAAATGCAAATTGTCGAAAGGCAGCGGAGAAATAGTGAAAATCACAAGCTCGATAGCATCATGTAATCCCATACAGCCAGCCAGAACATATATCTACCCTGCAGTGGCGGGGAAGAAGTAAACGAAATATCGAACTGGTCGATATCCAGGCCGCGTTCGTCATCCGCCGCGACCCGGCCATAACGGGATTATATGCATCAAAGCTAGCGAAACAATCATCCGGCAGACAGCAAAGAAATAATCTCCTCCCACAGTATCACGCGTGCGCCCGATCGATGCAGTTTTCAATCTCTTGCGGGGCTGTATATATGTATTTAGTGAGCCGGCTCATTAGTTCGTACGCTCCTTGTCATATACAAGTACCCCCCGCGTCTCGAGCGGATAATCCGCGCACAGCAGCGAGCCGGGCTATAAGGTTCGCGCCGGCTGCTGCTCTCTCCCAAGACCCTGATTCAATCATTGTAATATGCAGAGGTCAGAGCGGCTGGTGGTCCGTGTGGCTTTGTGTTTTCGGAAAAGCCCCGCACGAAATTTTGACTTCTCGACTCGCTTGAGGGGGAACGTTTGCCGCGGCTGAACAGTTTCGGGGGTGTTTGCTCAAGTTCGGTGAATTTGCGAATCTCGCACTATCGACGGGATTTGAATTAAAATTTGCACCGATCTCTTTTATTGAGGATTATATTCCACCTCGTGATTCATTGACGCGCGTATCGAGGAACTGCAGTGCGCAAATCATCCTCTCCTTTGCGGCTTCCGATCGATACGGAATCGATAAAGATGAATAAACAACGAATTCTCCGGAGTATCGAATATATTATGATACAAATTATTAACAATCGATGAATTACACGCTTAATCGCGATACGAAGCGAACGATATCAATCGAACTGTCCCAAACCATCGAAACAAAATATAAATTGTCATGAACCGCCTCTAATTTCTTTCACCGCGCTTTTAAATTTCGATCTATCGTAACGAGCTTTGTTTTTCTGAACAAAGCGACGAGGCAGCGCATGCATACATTGAACGGAATAGGAAAACAAGATCGGACGCGGATTGGCATTTGGGAAAAAAGGCCCCGAGTGAACGTGCACATCGTTAACGACGAAACAAATCGATCAAACAAGGAGGGCCGGCTCGAAAATCAAGGTTACACCGGGGGCTGCAGGCGCCGGAGGAACCCTTGCCTGCGTTCAATCCAATTTGCGAATATCGAGCGGATGATTAGAGCAGCGAGAGCAAGAGAGACAGAGGGAGAGAGAGAGGGAGAGACAGCGACAGCTCGGGACGGGGCGAAATTTCAAATTCACATCGCACCCCCTTGCGCGCGCGGCGAAGCAGCACTTGATCGATAGCCGCGTATATATATACACGCAGAGCAGCGGCGATACACGCGCGCACACATACACGTTTATGTGCGCAAGTACATGTAAGTATACGTATATATGTATACACGAGTGCGCGGCGCGATAGCTCGGCGGGACGTTGGCGCAAAAATCACCGGATCCCGATAAGTACACACGTATACACGTACACATACGCACGCGCGCGCGCGGGCGCTCGATGCACAATGCCGCGCGCGGGCTGATTATTGATTTTGTATACACTGCGCGCTCGATGGGGATGATGATGATAATGATGCACGCGACTGTTGCAGCAACATCAGCAGAGGCATGCGGCACACAAGCTCTCTCAAGTCAAGTGTAGATCGGGGGTCAAACTCGTCAATCTCACCCCGTCCAGCGAGTTTTGCGCACAGTTCCGTGCGTAAAACGCATAAAAATGCCGAAAGCGACTGCAGCCGTATGTATACAGAGACGGATCGCCGATGGATCGCGCGCGGCTGCAGGGACACGGCACGCGAAACATAAACAAACGCTTGATATACGTATATATGTGTAAGACATGCATAAGAATATGCGTAGATGAAAAAGGTGCAAACCTCGGGAACGAGAGGAGAATCGCGAATTGCATCCGCGCGCGCGATTACATCGAGTTGCGTTTTGGGATAGCCGCGCTCTGCGTGTACACGAGACGCCCGGTCACCCCTACTCGGCCCCGCGTTCTCTCCGCTCCGCGGATTTCTCTCCGCTTGTTTTATTCGCCGCGTCCGTATATATATATTCAGTATATACACACGTATATATATGTGAAAGCAGCGCGAGCGGAGCAGCTCAATCGCCGATCAATAGACGAGCGAACGGCGGCGGCGGCGGCGGGACACACACATACACACACAGAGGGGCACACAGCTGCACGTATATGCGGTGACAAAACAAAAGAGGCTCGCGCGGCGGGAGCGCGATATATACGCGTACGGTGTACACCGGGGTACGGGATGTATATGGTGAAATCCCTACCTGACGCCATGGCTCCAGCTTCGCTCGGTCAGGGCTGGTGTGCGGAAAAGTCGGGAAACGGGAGCAACGTGGCTGCGTGCTGTATTACAGCTCGTGCGTGTATCGGTGTTGTCGCGGGATCAGCCTGCACACGGCGTGTCGGTCGCGCGCGGCGTCCGACTGGGGCAGCGCTCCGTCTGGCACTGCGGGGTAGGAGCTCTGCTCTCTCTCTCTCTCTGCGCCTCGCTCGGCCCGCCAGCTTAAAAATCGATATTTCGGTCTTTGCTCCGGCGCGCTTCTTTCATGCGCCCCTACGCCGTGACCCCCTCCCCGCCGCCCCACGGCCCAGGTGAGAGAGAGAGCGAGAGAGACGGACCGAGTCGCCGGGATCCAGCAGTCCCAACGGCCCGAGAGCCACCCTCTTACACTCTCTCCGTACACTCTATGTAGATCCGATCTAGATTCGTCGATCGCGTTCGCGACTCGTGTTGGATCGTTTGCTCAGAGCCTCGAACGAGCCCGATTGCTCCCGTGCAATAAACCTCGTGTACACTCGTTTGGCGAGAGACCATGTCTCGAACGAGAAAAATCTCGCGGACAGTCGTGCGAAAAGTTCGTGTCCCGCACGGGTGTGTCGGGTAGAGCACGCGTTCACGCACGTGAGAGCAAGCGCGAGAGCCGCCCCGCTGCACACAAATACACACACACACAGACACGCGCGCGCGCACACAGTCGCGCGCGCGAGGCGCCGATCGATTTCTCCCGCTCAGGCTACCAATCGCACGCATCCATTTATCGCATCGATCGCTGGCGCGCTCGCGCGCGCTAGCCGCAGCCCCTGCGCGCCGCTGATTTTCGCAGAGCCGTTCTGTCTCTCTCTCTCTTTCTCCCCCTCCCGTCCTTCTACGCTGCTACCCCCCGCTTCGCGATCTTCGGCAGCCCGCCTTTTTTGCGCGCGAGTATCCATCCTCCCATGGGCAAATCTCCCCCCCCCCCACAACTCTCTCTCTGTCTCTCTCTCGGTCTGTTTGTCTTCGCCGGGGGGATTTTCGCGAGATGCGAGCCCTCGGCATGTGCCAATGTATATGTGTGTATGTGTGTGTTTGGGCGACAGAGATCGGGACGCAGACGAGCTTGTTTCGCCCGTTGTAGTTTTGCCGAGTTTATATACGCCGCCGCGAGGCATTGCCGGGGATTGATACGGATCTGTAATGTTATTAAGAGCAACATCTGCCGGAGCGCATGGGTGGACTGTTTCGAAAAGTTTTGCTATTTTCCTGTTTTACCAGCCGAGCAGTGGATCATGATCTACTGCTTACGGCAAATAAACTGCAACAGGATTCGCAATCTGCTCGTGTCCTCCTTCATTCACATCGTTTTCTTCCCGCCTTTCTGAATTTTTGTATACATTCAGACTATTGCGTTCTACTAGATCAATCGAGAGAATAATGTATTGAACTATTCATCTCATCTTATAAATTAAGTGATCCAAAGCAGGACAATGTCAGACATCTCAAGAAATGTTATATATCGTCTGACTCGCCAATGCATCCATGACATTTATATTTGATCATTCCGAACAAGAGTTTAAAATTACCCAGAAAGTAACTTATTCATACGTTTTCTTTCAATACTAGAGCATCTCAGCTATTCAAAGTATGTATACGAGCCATTCTGCAGAAAAAATCGCCAAGTAACAAAATTCTTGAAGTTTAAATGGCCCGCCAATGAGAAATTTTGTGGATCTTACGGTAAAACGCTCTAAGAGTAAAAGAAAATGACCTGCTACTAAAGTTCAAATTCGGTTATCACATCCGAATGATGGCAATTGAAAATGCGCGTGCCCCAAAAGCTTGTAGAAAACAACACAACTAGCCTATTTCTCGAAGGCTACTTCGTGAAAAAGATTAATTTTTTTTTCTCGGATGGATGAAGATTAATCGAAAAAATATCCACCAATCCCATCTACAAGTATTGAAATACGTCTGAGAACAGTTTGATTTTCAAAAATTCGTGCGTGGAGTAGAGAGAAAAGAATCATTTTTTCGATTATTGCTGGTCCCTATACTACTTGAAAAAATAAATTGGTACATACCAAAATTGGTGGCATACGCATGTCACCATTTGTATACTGCCGAACGATTTCCATACGATATCCTTTGTGATGGCTCATATTGAAGTATTAATTTCATTCTAAAGTCTTTCAGTTCTATTTTCCGTTCTATGTGTGGTTCATTCAACATGACCGGCTATGAGAAAAAGAACCTTTACACATTGTCGTAATTAATGAAATATTTCTCACGGTTAACCAGCAGTCTACCTAGAAATTGAAGTTTCATTAGTTTTTCCTATATTTATTACAATTCTGTTGAATTGAGTTACCAAGCGATCGTTCGAAGGGTGTATCATAATTATAACAATCGATTATCGATACCGTTATCCGAGTGAATTATTAGCTCGACATATATTATTTTATTTTTATCTATGCGATCCTTCGTGATCGTTATAGTTGACATTATTTCTATGAATATCACACACGCGTGTTAATAGTTTGCAATTTCGTATTATTTCTCTCAAGGAAAATTACACTATTTTTCGAAATGACATTGTCAATTTCAATAAATAACACCAACTTTCAAACTACAATTATCTTGGAATGAAACATAGAAAATATGTTACAAAGAAAAACGATTCAGAAATAATTTCGAGCGAATTCTAGTTGTTTTTTTCCCAATCGCAGATCAATGGTGGCGCCATATGAGTAACAAAAACACTTCAAAAATGGTACGGTCTGCGTATTGTGATAAATAAAAGCCGCGAAACAGAGATATTGGATAAGGAGCGAATTGAAATGTAGAGAGGGGGGAGGGGGGTAGCGTGGCGGGCTCCTTCCAGACAAAAAACTCGATTGCTCTCGACGGGCTGTAAAGATTTTCGGATGCGGCTCGAAGGGTCGCCGTGAATACGTGTATGTATGTATGTGTACGTGTGTATATTGCACGCAACGACGAGGATCAATGTTAGCCAGCTTTAGGCTCATATTGATCATCGAGGCACATAATGCTGGCTGCAGGGCTCTACCTTACTTGTCATAGATATATCAAGCAATCATATATACTTCTGCGATCGATTTTCGCATTGCGAATTTATATACGTGGACAGATCGGGATCGAACGAAGTTAAAATTTTTTAATTTTTCACTTTCAATTCATTCGCAGCCCAGAGAATTTCGAACGACTCAATAGAGATATCCTTTTTGGCTTAGATATTCCTATAAAATGAATAAACAAGTCACGCCGGTTTGATCCTTCAGTCAATCCTTACTATAGATATAGAAAGTTATTTTTTAAGAACTAATTTTTTCAAAATTTAAAATTCAAAATTCTGCATTATTTAAAATGTTGCAAGATTCTGATGAAGTCTCGTTAACACATCAAAAACAAGAGAGAATTATTAATTTTGGTTCAATTAAAATCGTTCAATGTTACAATATAGATTATGCACGAAAGTGCTTGACGCATATATAAAGTAAAACAATATAGTAAGAACTTCTGGCTTGAAATTGGGAGAAACTATGTAAATGAAGGAGAAGCTATTACTGAACCAGTAAAATGTGGATGAAATCTGGCGAATTCGCCGAAAAAATTTGCAATTTTCCAATTACAAAGTGTATTCAAATTTGGCAAATTGGTGGAAACGAATTTGAAAATAATTTAGGATAACTATATATCTATCTTTATTAGAATATTCAATTCGCCAACTTCATTTAAAGCAATTACTTATGAAATTAACACAAGTAAACTCCCTTGCTTGGAAGATGTCTTGAAAAGTTTAATAAAGTGGATGGCACTTGTTTAGAAAAGTGAGCTAATACGTTAAACTCGACAATTAATGCCAGAGAGAAATTAGTGAAAGAAAAACGAACTTGACCCGGAAAAAGACACATCAAAGGGAATGAGAGCCAATGAGGCTTGTTGCTTAGCTCATTCTCTTCTGAAAATGTTTGTAGAGTCAATAGTTAAGTTATTAGATATTTCATCAATTGTATCACACGAGAGAGCCTACTTTTGCTTAGCTGCTTCTTAACATCATTTTTCCAATTTATTGTTATTCACTGGAAGACTGTTAATAAGTCATTCTATTGTTGTAAAGTAATAAAAACATCGAATCTATTCAGATTCTCATGACAGCTAATAAGTATTCATTACAAGCATTTTGCAGAATGAGATGAAATATCTTCAAGCATTTTCGATTTAGGTTCTTTTAGCCGAGAAAAATAACGAGATAATAGATTGGACTCGAGCATATTTCTGCTTCTCACTGATGCAGGAAAAAACATTTTAGTGCACTAAACGCCAACTTTGTATAATTACGTAGAAGCTCTCGTTGACTCATAAGATGTGTCATTTCAGAAAGTTTGCTTTGGAGCACGTTTGTTTATTCCGTATTACACGGTGGAAGTGCAATTGTAATGTAATTCACTCGCGGCTCCAGTAGAACAACACGGTTGTGGTGAGACGGTGTTGTTTACGCAATGAACATATATTTTCTCGGATCAACACCGGAAACGAATTAAGGCTACCCGGAGTCCTAAGGACTCTAGTTCAAGATCACACGTACCGAGCGATGTGTTATGGTTTGCTCGTTAGAAAATTTCAATTACGTAAGTGTGTTATGAGGAAATGACTCAAGGCGCTGAGCTGCATTAGTAATTCATTGTTCTGCAAGAATAAGCAGCCATTCCTGTCACATCCGAATGTAATTCCATCCTCGGACGAGCCCACTGTGGAGGCATTTTTATCCTCTCCGCCGGCTGCCTCAACGATTCACAACAAAATAATGTATATAAAAAAAAATAATAACCGTCGCGGATATTGGCGTCACCCATATAGTCGTCGCGTTGCTGAAAGTGGACGGGGGGGCGGGGGTAAATTAATCAGCGCATCAATTAAATGACTCGGCCAAAATAGACGCGCGATATCACGCACCAGCATCCCATAGCTGTATGTGTGTACAGGTATATACATGCAGAGAAGATTTTCGCAGCGCGCGCGGCAATATATCATAATACAGAGCGAGCTGAGAGGCGAGGCGCTGCGTAGGTACTGCAATGCGCCGCCGACCTGATTTCACGGGCCCCCCGATAACGTCGCGCGCGCCGCCGCTGCCCGTTGAATAATCAATTGCGATCGCTTCTTATCGTGCGATCTGTGCGCGCCAACTCGCCCTATCCGTCTTGTGCGCGTATAATAATTTACACTCGCGTGGGCTGGGCTTTTTCTCTCGTAAGGTGCGCAACGGCGCGTTTGTCGTCGCGGACGAGTCGCGAGATGTACCGCGAGGCGAGCGGGATACACCGATCGATGGGGCGAATCGATTATTGCTCGCGCCCGTGTCACGCCCGTCGCGTGCTCTATTTATACACGTATACGTATACGACACACTAGTACGGCGACGCGCGAGTGCGCGCCGCGGCGACTTGTTCGAAGGAATCCAGTGGGTACCAGTGCCATCTGCATTGTCACTCTAATGGAGAAAGTGCGTATATAGGTTGCACCGACAATGAGCGCATCGCATCGCCGAGCTTTCATATGTATACAAAAGAAAGTTTTCCTAGCCCTCGCGCTTGTACACGCGATGTATATAGGTTTGTACGTATGCTACACGTGGAATCCGAGGCCCTCATAATGAATATGATGTTTTAATCGAACGTTCGTCTTGCGATCAATTATTTATTTCTCAATCGAGTCCTTGATGATATATGGTTCGGGAGTGAATTCGTGGGATGACACAATAAATACAGCGTGTTAACGATCGACATTTGTTCGGCGCAAAGTATATCATCGACTCATTCGAGCTCTGCTGAATACTCTTCATCCATTTTATTCGGTGCTCGTCACAAGAATCCCACGTTGAATTCTCAACAGCAGAAACATTCGGAAAATTCACTGAAATTTAACATGAGACTGTTTGTGTTTGATGAAATTTATTGCCATGGTGACCGACCACAATGAACAATGCATACTGAAATTATTGTATATATTTTATTTTGAATTATATCATTCGCTGTAGTAGATGCGTTTCACATATAATTGTCGCATTATTTCATGTACTCGCGTCATGTCGAGATTGCGTCGAACTAACAAATTATCGGTTACATAATCGAAATCATGATCGACAATGCCTATATCTAATGTACTGAGGATATTGTTGTCCAAGAAAAAAAAAATAAAATCTAAAACGTACGATAAATCAAAAGTCATAGCCTATCGCGCATCCATTGGAATCATTGTACTTATGTAAATTATTTCGCCAGAGCAACGAACAAACACATTTGTATATATTAAAAAAAATAAGTCATTTAATTGATATCTATGATGGATACATTCCGTTTCATATAAGTGTACTAACAATACTTCACAAGATAAGATATTTTCAGAAATTTTTTTCAAAATCCAAATCCAACTCCAAACTTATTTTACGTACTTTTCACTTCCAGACAGCGAAAAACATTAGCAGAGATAAGCTCAGTACGTAGAACGTGGCTTTGATCGCCGAGGATGAGTTGCACAGGTCGTTGCTGCACTCGTCGCAAGTTATTAAGTCACCGTCGTACGACGGATTGTTCCTTCTCAGCGTGTCGCAAGCCCATCTCTGCGATGCGCATTCCCGACGCACCACTACTGCTCCATTTTTACCTGCGACAACGAGAGGAATTTTTTCAATCAGTCGTGTATCCAACTCGCTGTTACACGTGTCGGTTTTTCTGTTTTGATGAGAACTAATGCGAGCTCGATTAGAAACAGGATAATCAAGGAGTCCACAAATTGAGGTGGGAGTCCATTAACAATAAAAGTCGTGGGAAGCAAAGAGTATTATCGCGGAGCTCGAAAAATAAGACCGAGTTCGCGATGAAAACAAAACACTCCGGAAAAAATAAATGTAAAAACAAATAATAAAAGCCAGTATTTCTAGACATGAATCAATTAGTTTTATGAAAGATTCGGACAAATGTGATATTTAATTGAAAATATATAGACTTAAAGAAGCTTGATACAAATCGTTAGTTTGTTTTTGTTTGAACGAATGGAATCGAATATTAAAGGGAGAAAATCATAATCGTTCATGATAAGTTGGAATATTGTCGCAAACTTTTATTAATAGTTATATGTTAAGAACAAAGAAGTTTTGATGATAACTATAAATTTTACTACTGTTCGATTATGAGTGTACTTACTGAACGTAGCTTTCACGCAGCGGTTGGCGAAATCACCTGAAAAATCAATTGATTGACTTTGAATTACATCGGAAGTCTATTCAATCTATTCACTAATAATTACAAGAGAAAAGGAAAAAATACATAAATCATGTGAAAATTATGGCAGATGGTTTATATTGAGTACGCCACATGTAAGATTGAGGGCGTCACTCGGTTAAACTATAAGGTGTAGCCACTTGAATAATAATACGCAAAGATCGCAATGAAATGTGGGTTATTTCTTTCGCAGGCAGTTGTTACCTCTAGTAGCAGTTCATTGCCCTGTATGATATTTTTGTTTATGTGTGTATACTCATTGAAATATTCTATTCAAATTACACAAGGATTCAAATATTCAACTATCCCAGACAATAAAATGTTACATGGGAAATACGTTTATGTAGTCAATGACTCATTGAGTTACGAAAAAATCATGAAACATTTCATATTGTTCAATTTTTTTGAGAAACTCAATGCACATATTGACTGAGTCATTACATCGTTGTTCATATAATATTTTTGCAAATACACTATGTCTAATAAGAAAAAGATAATTCTGAGATTACCTTCAACTATTCATATTTTTTTTCACACTCATAATGGTGTTTCTTGTACGATAAATTGTTATATAAAATATACAAGACTATCAATTCTCAAGTCTGTTTCAAATCCTGAGAGGCTATATGATAAGTTTCAAAATATTGAGTCATTTTTAACAACTTTTCTAGAGCTGATGGAAGAAATTGATTCCAATACTCTTTAAATTTGATGTATTCCTGCGGAATAGAAGGCTTGTCTCTTCACCCGTTGTGCTACGCAAACTAATTAGTTTATTATTCATTATACATCTCAAATAAAACCTTTCCAGAATCCCATACTCATTTGTGTTCGTAAAAATATGCAGTACTATTTCTCTTTTATAATTATAATCATATAAATATTCATTATTTTACCGTATCAAATAACATTTTTTTGTGAATAATCAAAGTATCGATGAATCATTATTTTTCATTGTTAACAATGATATACGCGTTTTTCAAACCAGATACATTATTAAACGGAATATAATTTTTTGCAATCGCTTCGCAACCTTACTTCTTTATGACTTGAATTGGTCGAGGTACTACTCTGAAGGACGCAGTTTGGATTTAATCGAATGTTTAAAAGAATCTCGTTTCCGCTGATTTGATAGTTTCTCCAAAGCTCAATCAAGCATCGATTGCGACTATTCTACTCCGTATCATTGTTGAAAAATATAGAAAATAATATGAAAATTTATTATCTTCGTGAAAATATTATTGGAAGTACACGAGAGTAAAATAATTTTCTAGTTGATATCTTATACGCTTGTTTAAAACACGAACTAGAGTGGAATTAATTTTTCTCTATGGGATTCCCCTCATTTGACGCGGAAAATAAATGTCCGTATCAATTCATAATGAACAAAAGCTACTTAAGCGTTAAATGAACAAACTCGATCACTCCAAGGACTTAATCGTGGCGCGAGCGTGTATCTAACCATTACGCCTTTTTTTTCGTACGATATAATTTTTGCGAAAAATGTCCCGACCAAAGGGAATCATCCGCGTAACGAGACATTATTTTATATAGACTGCGGGAATGTATATAGGCACGCGGGCATTACGTAAACACGAAATGATTGGACTTACCTCCGTAATTGCAGTCATGAGCGAGGCTGTAGCTTCTTTCGGGATACAATTTGCAGTCCGGATGGTCCATGGACGAGCAAGTGTAGCACCTGATGCCAAAAGCTGTAGAATATGAAGTGCTGTTAATAGACAACTTGCTCCCGCTATTATGGCGAACCTATAGCTATATACGCATGTGTGTGCAGTGGACGAGCAATTGGGTCGTCATTTCGTTGCAACACAAAATGCAGCCAGATTTTACACGAGCGGACGCGGGCGCGCGCGAACCCGTGCTAATCGAAATTCAAAACTCCCGTGGAATGATTTTGGGGAGGAGCATTACTCGCTCGGCACATCACTTTTGACGATTGAAAGTCGAGATAGATCGAGCGAAGGCCGAGATGAACGTCCGAATTCATGAACAGCTACGAGTTTGGTGCGACGCAGTGATCTATATGAACTTGAATCGATACAGCAAGTACGTAACTGTCCTACAGTCCGGTGTAATTCGTCAAAAAAAAAAAAAACCAAGAACGATGTATATGCGTGTATACATGTATAGACGTTTCACCTTGCGTAATCATCACCGAAACGACGAGCAGCGTCAGACACGTTGATTTCATCTTGATCGCTAGTATATATGGCTGGCACTTTCGACGTATGTATCGGTAGCGCACACTGGATTTAGCACTTGCGCTCGGTCCGAGGATTTGAAACGTACTGATACGGTTAGCGAGTCGCGGCTATACTGACGTACTGGTCCGCTGCCGTGTGTCAGTAGTCTGGCATCTTTGCTTTGACTCACTACAGTTGTCACTTAAGCGTATAGGGCAACAGAGTAGGGGAAGGATGGGCTCGCCACACGCCACCATCTATACATGGTCGCGAGTTAGTTTTTTTACTTTATCTCCCGTAGATGATACCCTACTCCTCCCGGCGAGTTTATCCTCTTTCGCGTGGCAAAGGAAGCCACGCCAGGGAAACTCGAGGTGGATTGTGGGAAAACGTTTGGCTGCGCTGATTGTGCAGACACGACGACACGGGTTAAATGTGGCACACGCGATAATTTGCATTTCAGTTTTAGTCTGGTGCGGAACACGGCTCGCGCGCTCGTAATACCTTCCTGGCGTACAGCGCACGTGGAAAATGATGGGAAACTTTTCTTCAAAACAACTACCTGTTGAGCAATCCTACGACGGCACACGCCTTCTGGACACATTTTACTTACCGCCGAGATTATTCATCTAAATGGGCGTCGACCCTGAATTTAACTTAAACACAAAAACGTGCTCAAGTTTGCGATGGGAATCGGATGGAGAAATGTCGAGCTTTGTTTTTCAATCGAGATTTTAGGCGTCGTATGAAAAACATGTTTACAAATGCTTCCCTCCATAGACAATTATCTGGAACAATTATTGGATCTAATGGTTAAAGTCACTCCGAAATTAAACCTACGGGATTATTAAATTCATCCAATTACGAGCGGCTTAGCGCGGATGCCGTGGATAAGTCATTATTTAGTCTCGGGCTCTTAAATAGACTCGTAAAATTCTTCAAATTGAGAATTACAATTGAAATAATTTTCTTTTGCCCTCGAAACACAAATACATTCGAAAAGCAACCAGCTCCGCTAAGGCCGCGAGAGGAGAAAGAAAAAAATGTCGCAAATGAGAGAGAGCAAAGGGAGATATACGCAATTCGTGCACTTATTTTAATCATCGTGATAATTGTCAGCCCGTAAAAGCCAATGTCGTCGGTCGGAAAGGAGTCGGTCGGACGCAGTAAGCTTCTCCTTAGGCTGTTTAGGCCTCATAGATATTTTGATTGAGTAATGTCCCATCAGCTTTATCCACAAAGCGCCGTGATTGAATGAATGGCCCCCGACCACTGGAAAAAAATCATTAATTTGCGCTTATTCATTCAAACATTTGGTTTGATACATTTTTACAGCCGAACAATTCCGCTCTTCTCACATAATATTACGGTAAAATTTTCAAGCAAAGTGAAAGGATGATTTTGATCAACCTTGCCACGCTATATTTTTTGTTTTTCTCTGATTTCTATAACAGACGAATGGAGTGTGAGATTACATTGTTAACATTGGCTCCAACCTAAACACTACTACGTTTCGAGAAATTCGAACCTCATTGTTATCGAGTGCATATAGCATGGATATTCATAAAAAAGTTGCTGCACATAGTACCGGAGTAAAATGAGTCAAGCCAACCATTTTAATATCACTGTCGCAGTAAAATCTTTTCCGACAACTCTTTTCTAAAAATAAACGTAACAGTCATGCGTATATATTCGTACGAAATACGGAAACCATTTTTTAACGATTAATTTATTTTAATTGTTCGTGGCTATCAGTTCCAACAATAGAACTTGTCATACCATTGAACAAGAGTATATTTTTCACTATTATAGAATTTCCCATAAAAATAGCTTTAGAGAAAATCATTTGAACCCGAGCCACACAATCGTATTACCTATCGATTCACGTA
The DNA here is from genome assembly GCA_020882685.1 of Aphelinus atriplicis. Lineage (NCBI taxonomy): Eukaryota > Metazoa > Arthropoda > Insecta > Hymenoptera > Aphelinidae > Aphelinus > Aphelinus atriplicis. The sequence goes on along the minus strand of CM037075.1, from coordinate 15,466,723 downwards.
TAACATATTCTGAACTTCTTTGTTTGTGCTTTTTTCAATGTCTATCCGTTGCGCAACATACTTATTTACAACGGTATGTGCATATGAATAGTATGTACGTTCGATTTCATTTCGCATCGAGGGAGCGGCAATGACATCACATACACGCGTGTCATTCTCCTGGACGGATGTAGTTTTCCAAAACCGTACGGCGCGCCGGTCCATTGAAACATGATTTAGACCCGTGTACAATACGCGGGGCCACAGTGGGCCGCGAGTCAATATTTGAAATCAAGGTGAGAATGATACACGACTCACAATGCACGCTCGCATCATCCACACAATGCATCACGTGAACTGGACACGCTCCAGCTGGCGCACGTAAACTCAATACCTATTTTTTTTTCATCCTCAATTAGCCTCGGCGAGGCATGAAACTCCTCCAGATGAATGTGTCTGCGTGTTTTTTTTTCTTTTCTCTTACCTTTTTAGATATATATGGAACGAGTGAAACTTCCCCCCAGAAACGCGCGACGCACAAAAAGCTCATCGCGGGGCAAGGCTGACGCTCGCGCGCGAACATTGTGCGAGGCCCGCGGATTTCATGGCCAATATTCCAATCCGTGAGAACTTTGGACGTGTCTTACGCGCTGGCCGCCGTGTGCAACATATGCAATACACCCAGAATATGTGCGCGCGCGCGACCGACAAGGTGTTTTTCTTTTGTGCGAACCGCTAATGACGCTAATGAAAACCTTGCGTAATAATGAAAAAACATAATGGCCCCGCAAAACTCTTAGATTTCTGTGATTTTCGTTGATTGGATAATTAGCGTTGCTCGAGCTGAGACTTCAGTTTTTTCTTTTTATGACTCAATCTGATTTTGCAGATCACCGACGACGAGCAATTCAGACGCTTTTATTATTTTCTAACATATTTTTCATTCATTGTCATATATCTAAGAAAAACCGATTCATCATATTATTGTAAAGACATCAAAAGTTGAGAATTTGTTTTTTATCAAGATTTTCACGCGAAATGTGCGTGTTTCCGCTGCGCAGATTTCAAATAGATTTAAAAGTCAACTAATATTGCGCATGCAGGTAAAAATAGTCCATGCCCCTGCTTCTTACACACGCATATACATGTATTTACGATTGTGAGATCATTTACTCCTTAGTTAATAATCACCACGCAAAGTTATGCAATTGGCCCTCGTGTTCCTTGTAAACGAAAACATCCGAATGCCCGTACAACGGAGTGAATCATCGCGATTAATTGATCGATGACAATATGTGACGACAGATATTAGCTGTACTACTGTCCGACAAAAGTGTCGCGAGACATGCGGGTAGTTGTTTCGGAAGTAAGATTAAAAGTGAATCCAATATAATAATTAAGCCATGTCAGGGGGAAAAAACTCGTTTCGGCCTTTCTCATAATCTTCTATTTGTACACTTTTTCTTTCTCATACTTTTGTACGGCACGCGTGAAGAAGATATTCAAGCTGAAGAACAATATATAACATTTGATCACGAGAGCGCATAAAAGGTGCACCATGCTTACTCCGTATCCCGAACACCTCAATTCCATTAAAGTCAATCTTGACATGACGAATTTGCCATTATTCTTATAATAATACGATGGCCGAGTAACTTTCACAAACGTAATGATATACCCAGAGTGAAATCGTTATAAAAGGTATCCGTACCGAGGCCAGTATGATTCCATGAGGTTATCAATATGCACCATCGACCAGCTCGTCATTTGTCTGAGAGCCAAAGTGTTACAATCATGTATATATGTTTGCTTGTTAACGACGCCTTAAAAACAGCATGAAATGCATTCTGAACAGAAGAACCTCGTCACAACAATGAACGTCCAGTTTAGGACATGTGTACGTGTGACGTTACGCTATCTGTGCGCGATGGCAAAGAACTTCAGGAGTACAAGGCCACTGGTGTTTGGCGAGAAGGAGACTCGTCAACGTCAATGGGAAAGATGTTTTCACAGTTGACGCGCGATTGGTTTTTTATTTTGGAAAAGTCGAAGAATTTCGGTGAATGTCGTTACCCATTGCACACGTCGCAGATAAAGGATCCCATAAAATCGATGGAAATGAGGGTCCGATATGTTGATATGGGGAGCCACGTGTTGTATACGCGGGGTGAGACTGAAGGTCTCGAGTTCGAGCTATTTTTGGGGAGGACGTTTACGTCGAGCTATACTAGACGCTACGGCAAAAAATCGTAACCCTGTTAGAAGGAACAAATAGAGAGTGGGTGTTTTGAAGGGTAAGTCACGACGGTTTTATATTTACTGTAACTGCGGCTGGAGATAGATATCTTATTCGATTTTCGACATGAAGCGCATTTCATTTGAGATTGCGAGTTTATGAATGGCTTCAAAATAATATTATCATTTGAGAAATTTGAGTTGTAAACACGGCACAAAAATTGATTAAAGTTGAACGATCGCACTCTTGCTCCGAGCAATTATCTATTCAGCCAACATTCCAAGACGACCCTCCGCAAGACGTCTCACTAATGCATGATGACGGAAACAATAGATGATCTTTTAATTAGATGGAATTCGATTTAATCGAATAAACTGTCGTTAGCTCACGAGGTACATTTCCCTATTTTTTTTCTCAATTATACGCCAGCAGATAGAGACTCTCTTGCGGAAATTCACATCAAAGTGTACGACATAATATGCGTGATAGAGATGTACTCGCATATTTGAGATACTTCATAAAAGATGATGATTATAACGATTATTCGTATTCAAAAGTAAATTGTAAGTAATTTGAAACTTTTAAATGGCATTATTGTAATGCACAATGCAGATGGTGCAGAGGCATTCAATTAATATTATTCAGACTTATTACGTATGAGGCGCTTAGAATAGTCAAGAGGCACTGATTTTAAAGAGATACTAGATTAAGGTTCTAAATTGGGTTTCTTTCGTATTTAATTTTGTTTTCGAACCTTCTCATTCAAAACGCTTAAAAATATTACTTGGGTCTCTTGGCTTCCAAGCGCCTAATAAAGAACTCACAACAAAATTAAAAGGGAAATTGAACAGAGACAAAATATGAAAATTTGAAAATCGCGGGGAAAAGAAGCAAAGAAGCTTGCAAATCATCAAAGCAGTGACTTGGCAAATTCGCAACAGCATTTGTTATACATCAGTAAGCAAATTAAGTAGATAAGTGTTGGATTTGGTCAGACGTTCGTTGAGACTTGATACTCGATCTATTGTTTTGATGCTGTGAGACATGACTAATGGTGAGTACTACATACATTATAAGAGTATTTAAAACATATGAGTGTTAGTTCAAATGTGATTCAAAGTCAATGTGAGTGACGGTATTAAGTATACTCATCATTTTGGACACAATAAATCTATTAATTACAAAACCTATGCCTATTTAAGTAACTCACTGAACTTTAAAAATGATAATAAACGAGCTTATCAACAACGATTGCAATGGAGAATATCTTGTTGGTTCTCATCCATCTTCATGAGTATTCGATCCCCAACGGGCATTTACGAGAAATTATAGTGAACTTCCGAAATACAATACACTTTGTTATATCAATACACTTTGATGGAGCAAAAATGACTAGAACGAAACCTCCTGATAATTTAATTGCAGATTCACCAAGAAATTCATTTCACTACCACCATATATAATCACCGAATATGCTACAAAATAGCGTTTGCCCGATGATGAATTGAACAAAACCAATTGCGGGCCCAAAAAGCAAATTTGGAAAGTTCCCGCATGTATGTAATATAATATGTTCTACTAGAAATATAACGTTTGGAGCAGAACTACTCAACCTTCCATCTGGCTCTTAATAACACTGCAGCGTTTGCCCGATGACAACTCAATTTATAATCATTTTTTGGCCTAAAAATTGCCTAAATTTGCCAAAATGCGTAATTTTTGAAAAATAAATGATATTATCTATGCAAGCTGAAAATGTGTGTGCTTTAAGCATACTTTAGTTCTTAAGGGGAGGGGGGGGATCGTGGGTCGGTCATGAGTCAAAAAAGAGCTTTGGGGTTACGAACTTTTTTCGGAGACTATTAAAGTTACTCTAATGAAATTTCTACATATAGTTATATAACATTTGAATAACGTTTATAAATTTTTTCGTTGGGAAATATTTATAAATGAGTCAGTGAGATTGATGGAGACTGTTTTGAAAAAAGATGTTTTCGGGTGCATATGATAGCTCGCCGCCAAGCTAATTATCTCAATGAGTTTTGCTCCAAATGACAAGAGGTTTGCGGGAAAATGTTCTCAAGATGTGGTACATACTTTCAGAATAAAAATTTTCCAGAAAAGTGATTTTTGAGACCAACAAAACTCCCCCCCCCCCCTTAATCATATTCAATATATTCAACTAACTTTTTGTTACTAAAATATCGCGGACATGTGGAAAATAGTTCCGTGAGAATGGAGCATCCTGAATACCTTAAATTATTCTCATTGGTAGAGGGGATGTACTGGAAAATTTGGTTGAAATATAATTTTCATCACTTGTATTGACAAAAATGATCATTAAACCTTAGTTTAATTTCTACACTCGTGATGAAAAATACTGTTCGATACTAGATCAAAAGACGATTTCTAGGCTCGTGTGATTACCAGCCTCGCTTTGCTCGGGCGGCAAACCTCCCACGTGCCTAGAATTCGTTTTTCTTCGTTTTTTGGTCTAGTATCGAAATGTGTGTACTATTGTTTCTGTATTCATTTTTTTCACGAGAAGATAGACACTATATAACTAGTTAGTTATTGCACAATCTTCAAAGAATTTTTTTTCATGCTATAATATCTAAAAACGATTAAATTCATTTTTTACATCCCCATGTGTTAACTCAGTTTTATATTAATGACAATTATACCAGAGGATGGAAACAATTACTTTTGGATATTTTATTCATACATATATTGGATGACATTATCGATTTGGCATATTTTACTTGAATCAATTGTGTTTTCCTGATAAATGTGAATGTTAATTGGAGATCAGTATGATGCTGGTTCGAATCAAGCTCAGCCGGACTGGGGAGCGTGTCACATACTTTCAACAATTTGAAATAGTTCACTAAGTCCGATAAATCAACATTCGTTTGAAAACGTTTGCCGGATAAATTTTAGAATCCACTATTTTTCGAGTAATTGCAATGGAAGTAAAGTTTATAAATAAATTTAAACAAATCGGAACCTGACATAGTGTTTCAGCTAGATAATTACTCGGTAATATGGACTGGTTGCTCTTTGGGAAACAGTGCAAGTTTACATCTCGCAACCCGGCAAAGAAACAGAGCTCAGTAGGTAAAAGACGAGGGGAAAAATGTATATGAATGGCGCGCGCACTCGAAGAACACTTCGATCGATCGTAGGTATGTATATCTCGCACAGCGCGCTCTCTCTCTCTCTCTCTCTCTCTCTCTCTCTCTCCGCCATGTCGGAGTAGCTTTCGGAGCTGGCTGTTGTGTATCGGTGTGGGACGTGGGTCAGTGTGGGTGCGGTGCGCTGCAGTGCGCTGCGCGATACGTGCGCGGCTCGGTGGTCCGCTATAGGCTAGTTCCCATCAGTTCCCATCGAGTGTTGAGGCGCAGTGCTCTCGCGGCCGTTCGCGATGTGCAAATGTAAATAGCAGTATAGTTTCGGGAAAGCCGAGTACAAGTCACGATTCCGGATGCAGCAGCAGCAGCAGCGGCCTCGAGAACGGGCCGGCTGGCGCCCCGACGATCGTCGCCAGCAGCAGCTCGGTCAGTACTCCACGCTCATAGGCTCGAGCTCTAGCTCGTCCTTCTGATGCCGTATTCCTGGAGATGACGTCGATTCACTGCGCTGAGAAAGTAATCCCTCCTCCCTCTCCCGTCTCTCTCTCGCTCTCTCGCGCTCTGACTCTCTCTTTCTCTCTCGCTCTCTTGTTCTCTCGCTCTCTTGCTCTCTCTCTTTCTTTCTCGCACTTGGAGCTGCACGCATCGCTGCTCGGCTCGCACTTGTTGATCGCGACTTTACGCTCTCTCCCGCTAATTGTCCCCCGAACACGTCTTGTGCGTTTTACTCCGGGCCGTTGCGAAAGTGTCAATGAAGGCCCCCGGGCGACAATCGTCGCCCCGCATTCCTCCAGCGCTCGCGCGATCCGAGGGCCGAGAGACATCGTTAATTGTCGCGGCATTCCTTGGACTCTTTGATCGATCCGCTGTCGGATTCGGAAAGATGTGCAGCAGCGAGCGTCGTGTCCGACACTTTTTTTTCTATTATATTCCATAACTCCAATTGCGAATGGTCGTGTTTATTGATTGCTTCGTTCTATTTACATTTCACTCCGCGGCTCGGAAACTCGCAGCTCTCTCTCTCTCTCTCTCTCTCTCTCTCTGTCACGTCTGCGTTTCTTAGCTTTTTTAATCAGTTGAGGAATTTTATCATCACAACAGATAGATAGTGCTACTACAGTTTAGACGAATTACACGAGAAATCAAACAGTCCATTGTAACAAGCAAAACCCTCAGTATTAAGATCTCTTGAGTTTGATAACTTCTCACCTCAGCGTATAACTAGATCATTGGTCTATCAGCTTTTGTCGCACTTGTATTATATTTGAAAAAACACACAAGCTCATTAAAATTTCTAGTGTGAGATGAAATATTCAATCGAGTATCCAAGAATCTATTTATTAATTCAGTGTATTCAGGAATGACTCAAATATAAAATCACCAATATAATGAATTTATAACTAGTCGATTGAGATAAACCTGATTTGATCCTGAACCAATAATATTTTGCATTATATCAGAACTTATTAAAATCGATCGTATCGGTTGCTAATTTTTTGAGAACTCTGAAATCATGTATGTACATAAATTGTTGAATAGAGAAAAACAACTCGATTGAATGCAAATTGTTAGTGGTGGTCAGCAAGAGTGTTTTTTATTACTCATCCATGTGTGACTGGATTGATTTGAGCTTTTTGATTATGATTGACAACTTTAAGTCTTGCTTGAGGTTGTGATGATCCAATAACTTCTATCTTACCAGTTTTTGAATTGAAACATTGGTTGTATTATTTTTCTTGCAGATATTCTGTTAAGAGTTTAGTTAGTTCAATATGCCTCGAATCACTAGGAAGTGGGAACTATTCCCAGGGAGAAATCGTTTTTGTTGTGATGGAAGAGTTATGATGGCTCCTCAGACCGGTGTATTTTACATTACTGTTTGCCTGATCGCTGGAACAAGTGGACTATTTTTCGCCTTTGAGTGAGTAATTTTAATAACTGCTAAAAAAAACTATTGATAACTTGATTAAAACTAGTTTTGAATGAAAATTTGCATTGACAATGCTTATTAATATTAACAGATATGATTCATACATTGTGTATTTTATGAATGAAAATTTCCATGTTGACATAACATTTATATGGACAAAAGTTCAAAACCAGTTGCACTTATTCTTCCATAAACTCATTATGCAAATATTTTTAATCATATGGATTAATTGAAATTGATTAAATGCAAGATTCCAAAAAGTCTTCTATGCAACCAGGAAATTCCAGTTAGAAAACAACTTTTATTTTAAAAATTTGAAAAAGATAACTGTTGTTTCTATATTTAATGTTTTCTCAATAGTAAATTTCATTTAAAGTTATAATTCTTTGACCAGATATTATCGATAGCTCTCATTATCTCATCATTCATTTGAAATAATAATTATGAAAGCTGTAAAAACATTGGACTTTGCTGTTTTAAGAAATGATATTTAAGTCCAAGAGTTTTGTTTATTTTAGCTTATATTTCTATATTTACATTCAATCATTTCCAAAGCATATTAATCTTTATTTGATGTTTCAGCTGTCCCTTCTTAGCAGAGAATATAACACCTGCGATTCCAGTCGTAGGTGGTTTGTTGTTTATCTTTGTAATGTCCGCTCTTTTCCGGACTAGTTTTAGTGATCCTGGTGTGATACCTCGTGCAACGCCGGATGAAGCAGCGTACATCGAAAAACAAATAGGTATCTATTTATGTGGCAAAAATATTAAAGTTGCCACTTTCTAAGAATTTAAAATGTTTCAGAAGTGCCAAATAATGGTTCACCAACCTACAGACCACCTCCTAGGACAAAAGAAGTACTGGTCAGAGGACAGCCAGTGAAATTAAAGTACTGCTTTACTTGTAAAATATTCAGACCTCCGAGAGCGTCACACTGTAGTTTATGTGATAATTGCGTAGGTGAGTGAAAAACTAAACTATCAATTTATATTGTTGGTATTCAAAATACTTTTAGAATTTTCTATGAAACATTACATGAATAAAAATTTTGAATTACAGAAAGATTTGACCACCATTGCCCATGGGTAGGAAACTGCGTAGGGCGTAGAAATTACCGTTACTTCTATGCATTTATAGTATCTTTAGCATTTCTATGCGTTTTTATATTTGCGTGCGCGATAACGCACCTAATAATGTGTAAGTACTTTTTTTAGCTCATTCACATAAAAGTAACCTACTGTGCAAATATGACCACATAAAAATTTATTTATTTTTTTGATTTATAGTAACAAGAGATAATAAGCCTTTTGTAGAAGCCGTAAGATTATCTCCAGCTAGCGTAGTCGTTGGCACTGTCTGTTTCTTTTCCGTTTGGAGTATTCTAGGGTTGGCTGGATTTCATACATACCTCACAACAAGTAATCAAACTACTAACGAAGATGTAAGTTTAACTTCAATATATTAAACCTTTAGTAGAATGTGATTTGTATACATTTTAATTAAAATACTACTTATAATTAAAGTTGATTTACTTAGCACAAATTATGTTTAAAATTAGAAAATAAGCTCTGGCATGCTTGAATAGTAATCAATATTATTTCCTCATCAACAGATTAAAGGTTCCTTTACAAGTAAGAGAGGACAAGAAAGTTTTAACCCATATAGTCAAGGAAACATTTGCGGAAATTGTTTCTATGTTCTTTGTGGTCCATCACCTCCTAGCCTTATTGGTTTGTACGCTAGTATTATCCTTTAGATTATATTCAATTGTTGATTAGTTTTTACATGAAAATATTTTCATTGCAGATAGAAGAGGCGTCGTGACGCCCGAATACCGAGCAGAACGAGAGAGAGTTAGCGAAGATATCGCAATAACAAATAATAAGACTTATGGAAATGTGAAAATTGTACAGCCACAGGTAATTGCTACTTGATTGCTACTTGATCGTAAATATAAAGATATATTAATTGATACAATTTTTTCATTATACATAATTTTTTATAAAAGGCCATAGAAAAACCTAAATTTAAAATTGTAAAAACACAACCAAATTCACAAACTGAATACACACACTGAATACACAACAAGTGTCATATAGGTAATTCAACAAATAATTCTTTCACGTTTATTTTAGCTCTGCAGTAGATTTTTGTTTTATTAAAAAGCATATTAATGTTGAATTTTAATGTTCATTGAAAATCCAATAACATAGGATTCTAATTAATACATTAAGCTGATATTAACAAGATATGCTATAAAATATGTTACAATATTTGATAACCTTATTTATAAAAATCATTTTTGATTTGCTTCTTCGCACAATCGTACTCTGTGATTGATGAATTAATGAAGCAACTAACATCTGTAGAATCATCAGTGAGCGGGAAAGAGGCTCTCTTCTATAAAACCGATTTAAAATCAATATTCGCTACCTATTCTTGTACATACAAGAAAAGTTGCTAAGATGATTAATAAATTTTTTCATGCATTATATTCTGATAAACTTATTATGGATAAATTCGTAGTCTGATCGATGTGTAGTGATGGAGCTTTTAATAAGCTATGAATCTGCAGTTGAAGTCAGATAAAACAAAAGAATTGAAATGCATGAGAATATTGAATTTGCTTTTAGTTGAGTAGTAAATGTAAGCTATACTAATTGAACTACTTGAGAAAGTGCAAATTGACTTTTGTATCTTGTGTCTCAATTTCATATTCGCATTTTTCTTGACAAAAGAAAATCAGCCACACAAACAGCTTGCACTCTCTCAAACTACACGGAGCGAATCGCAGCACAAGCTAAAGGAGCGAGAAATGGTCGAAGGGCTACACGAATAACGCGCTTTGTAAACGTGTTGCAGTCGAACGGAGTGGGGCTGGCGACGTCGAGCAGCGGCGACCTGACGGGCTCGACGAACAACCTGGTCCCTGGACACCACGGAGTACTGCCGCCTCCACCGGCGCACCTCGAGTCGATGAACGGTGAGTCGTCAGCGGGCGCGTTGCCTCGGCACTATCTCGACTCGGCCGAGTTGCCGCCCACATACTCGTACCCGGGCGACGCGTACTCGGCAAAATACGTGGCCGCCCGCTCGTGCTCGGGCTCCCCGTGGGAGCAGCCCCCCAAGCCCTCGTACCGCTGCGAGGAGGACCTGCGCAGGTACCCCCAGCGCTGCAGGGACGAGTACTACCACCGGTGCTCCGAGAGCAACCTCGCCTACCCCGAGCAGCAGCAGAAACAGTACTGGCCGCCGGAGCCGGTCGACTACACCGACCTGCGCAAGTTCCCCCAGTGCTACTCGGAGGACCCGCTGCGCGAGCAGCAGCGCCGCTGCCCCGACCACAAGTACTTCGCGAACCGCATTCTCAGCCCCGGCGGCCTGCCCATGATCGGCCACACCGCGATCGGCCTCGTCGTCAACAAGTTCGGCTCCGGCCCGGCCCTCGACCACCACCACCACCACTACCACCCGCCGCCGGCCCGGCCGGACCACCATCATTTCGCCCCGACCCACCAACACTCGTACGCCGAGCAGAGCGCGTTCTGCCCCTGCGAGTCCGGACCCTCGCTCGGCACCCTCGCCAGGGACGATGACGATTACCTCGACGCGCGATACATGATGAACAACTCCATGAGCGACAGCGACGACATTGACATGGAGCTCACTCGCTAGCCACCCCTCGGGCTTTTTTCGTTTTTTCCTCTTTTACACCGGCCGAAAAAACGATCTCCCCGCCCCGCCCCGCCCCAGCCGCGAGTCTATACAAAGGGCTCAGGAAGGAATCATTGGTTACGCGATCAATCGGCAGCATTCGATACATGTGCGATTGATGCTTCGTTTGTTATTGTGCAATGAGACTGATTAATTTAGACCTGCACGCAACGGATTGAATTATACCTAATCTGATTATGTCGCTGCTCATATTCGACGAGAGCAGTACACGTATTTTCAACGTGTACCAGCATACAGTTGGCACAATGATTTTCCTCCATCTGTCTTTCCTACTAAAATCATTCTTATGGAAAATCTTTCTTGAATACGGTTTACTGAGTACCATTAATGTGAAATGTTTAATAATTATTATGTGAAAAATCTCAGTGTTGATAACATAGGGCATTGATACAACTTCCGTACGCGAATCATTTATATAATAATGCAAAGTGGAAAAAAAATAACTTATGCCATATTGATTCCTACCTGTCCACGCATAGATTAACGAACGCAAATGAATGGCATTATCGAACATGAATTTCAAACAGTTTTCCCACAATGACTGATTGGCACTAAAGAATTCAAATGTGAAGTAGTCGGATGTGAATTGATATTAAAAGCTCTTAATTTAAAGCCTAATATTCATGTTTTATTTCGATATTCTCAAATTTAAGTTTAGTTTCTCAATTAACGCCTTGTACAATGCATCGTTAATTATTAAAACTGGCATCATTACAAAGTTGTTTTGCATATGAGTCTTTAACTTATGGATTGTAGTGTTTGTAGAAGTAGCTAATTTACTTCCAACGTACAGCTATGCATTTTTTGTGATATTTTTAATTTACTTGCGATACTTCACCAAATTGAATATTTGAAATCCCTTATGACTGAAAAACTCGCATTTTTGGTCAGTATAGCATCACTTAAAATAGTTACGTGTAAACTTTTCAAATATCCCAACCCTATGATAATATTTATCTCGCAACTCTATGCTAATAAACTAATTTGTCGATGTGTTATCGCAAATATTTTGCGAATACTATAAACGGTGCTATTGACACCTTGCGATGAACTTTTGAAAAATTTGTCTATTTGTATAAAACAAACTTACAAGCGATTAAAAATAGCTGCATATGATGAGCAACGCTATAATTATATGCATGCAATATAAATCTTTTCTAATTGCATAGAGGTATTTTCACTGAGTAATTGTTGGCGTTAGTTATTATTGGAAGGCAGATAATTATTTCTACGCTTACAGAGATCTTAATGCAATTTTTCAGGCAACGTATACACCTCTGAACTATTTTATTTTCTGATTCAATTCAATAATGTTTTATCAAACATATATGAAGAAAGTCTGGAAGAGAATGTATCTGAAACCCGATCAAGAACGTTTCGTTTCTAAAAAAATGTAACAATCTATAGATTATCAAAGCTCGAAAGTGAGTCAATCGTTCAAGAGAAAGTAGTTCATAATTATATGATGAATAAAACTGTTATTTATTTCATAGGTGTATACTTCCAGAAAAAACCTGTACTCCTACAGTATCATATTAATACTTCCATTAGACGCAGAAGACTAATTCATGAAGATTGAATTTTCCTTGCAAACTATTTTCATTGCTTGTTAATCTTGAAACTTCTGAGGCTAGTCTAACGTATTGAAAAGTACTTATAGAATCGAGACGTAGACTCTTAAAACTTAAAGTAATTAAGCTGTTGTAGAATACATAGATAGAAAAAGAAATCGTCATGACTCAATCAATCTTGTTTCTCTGTTGCTTGTAATTACGTCCGATAAACGAGGGCTCGATGAGTACAGTCGGTAAGTTTTTTTCTCACATATGAACGTATCCCCAACACATTGTTCGTTTCTTTCTCTAATTTTTTCGTTTGTTTTTCCCGGGTGGTGCTGACGAAATTAACAAAAATTGCGATGCTGAATTTTTTTATTATATATTTGTACAATCTTAATTTTCGTGACTCCTGGCTGATGACTAATTCTTTATTTTTTGTTGTGGTTTTGTTCACTTATTTTTGTGACAGAACAAGGTTTTGGTTCGTGACTAATACAATTCTATCATTAATAAGGTATCTTGTATGGATTCACCTACTAATGTTTCTTAATTTTCACATACACTAAATTCTTGCAGAAACTTTCACCAATAATCAGTTGTTGATTTGGAGAAAATAATTCTCCAAGTTAGATGAATATTGCATATCGGGCTGGTTAACGTGGAAAACAGCAGGTTGAATAAATATGAAATAAAAGTTTCGACAAATGTTCTATCGCATTGAAGTAGCGATGAGTTTTCAAATTCAAATATTGTACATGTTATGCTGTCTTGAGGTATCTCACCGAAATGTTCATCTTTGTAATTTTTTGGAATTTTGACTGTTTGTTCTAAGGTTAACTTTTTATATGTTTGCAAAGTTTGAGATCACTTGCCCATTTAGACGGCAAGATATCCGACTTCAAAGTCCATGGGTTTAACACGCGAACTTTAGGGGAAAATTCCTCATAAATGTTTTAGTTTATGAGGAATATCATCTTCAATATACGATGTAAGAGGTCGTTGTAGAATTACAGTCAAAAGAAGCTTTCGTACAACGCTTTAAATTATGCTACAGCATGGTACCATAGTCCCAAGCTTGCATTCACAATTTTTGATTCAGATGCTTTTGGAATGAGTTATCTTACGTCATGTTTAATGATAAATAATTCGAAATATATTTCATCAGTTTTGTTTTAGATAAAAGATATTTTCTGTTGAATATGTATGTACATGATTGACTTTTCGAGTGAATTGTACTCGGTGAGATACTTTAATCAAACCAAATTTCAGCCATTGAATATCTTCAAGGTACTCTGCAAAAAAATTGAGAGCAAGGGAACTTCTTTAGAAGTTTTCCATGTGACACTTTCAAAATTTTAATTTCTCTAACCTTATAATATGTATGAAAAATATATTATTACAATTTTGAGAAAATCGATGGAATGTTCATATATTCTTTTTTCTTTTTAATTTATATTTGTATACAGTAGTTAAATTGATTGAAACTCGTCACTTGAGATAAAGATACGTAGAATTCAATAAATGACTTTATATTTGATGATATAAGTCATGTGGAAATGTTACCACGAGAATTTTACGTATAATTGTAGTTTGTAGTTGAAATTCCATAAGAAATATTGAGAATTCAAAATTCAATTAGGAATGCAAGGACAATAAATAGTTAATCAAGAGCAAATTTATCGAGAGTTTGTGAAACAAGTTACGTGCAAAAAGCTGATATTAATTTCACAGTAGCAAAATAATTAGAGAAAATTCAAAGTCGTCTATAAAGATTCAACAGCTTTCATAATATAAATAGTGTTAAAAGGTTCGTGAAACTATTTTTTATAGTTGTTCGTTTTTTTATAGGTAATTACTTAAATTAACTGTTCCCGTATTTTCCCATGATTTTCTCACGGAAGTGAAATTACTGGACTTTCTTTCAATACTTTACAATTCATCTTCTGAATGATCATACGTACTATCATTGTGAGTCTTAGATATTCGACATCGATCCATTGACTGTTATTCTGTGTTGATGATCTGAATTTTTCAAGTCAGGAAAATTAACCAAGACATGTGCTATGTTTGAAACTATGAATTATTTTATGTTCATCTAAATTTTTATAAGGAAAACTTGCTTAAAAGAAACTGAATCTCATGAAAAGTCTCTTCAGTTGAGTAACAACTCGAGATTTAGAAAAAAAATTGTTAACATCCGAATTCTCTTGGTTTGTCATACTTATTTACGAAATAATTAATTTTTATATTCTCATACAATGTTGATCATAATTAATACCAAACATTTGTGTTTGTCAATCAGAAAGTAAATATATATTCACTGTTTATTGTCCTATAATAATATTTTATCTGATGAAAATGAATCTCATAGTTCTGAAAGCTACGAAAAGATTCAGATTTCAATGTATTAGAATGCTGATATTTTCATAGTGTAGTGTACATAAGAGAAAGAATCCTGCATGCGAAACATAAACCGTCATAAGTTGTTCAAAAACGTTTGAACGTGTGAAGCTGTTGAAAGTTTATGTAAATGTGGGTCGCACATATATATATATATATATATACAATACGAGTGTCCCTTGGATTCACGGGCGTTTACAAATTAACAATTTGCAACAAGCTTCACTGTCCAACTACCCTTGCATGTGAACTCGCGAGACACCCACCGTACCATCCAGGATTCTTTTTCCCCCCAAGTTTTTTGGGTGACGGATGCACAGCCCGAGTAATGAAGCTTGTCTTGATCTCCTTGCAGGTAGCACGACGTCGAGCGTGAGCCACTTGGTGGCGAACGAGGTGCCGTTGGCCTCGCTCAGCCTGGCTCCGATAGACATCGACGAGATCGCGCCGCTGCCGCCGATCGCGCGTATGCCGGGCGGCGGGCCCTCGCTGAGCCTCGACGTGGCCCCCGTCACCACGCCCCTGTCCGCCTCGAGGCTGAGACTACTCCAGGACACGACTATGATCGAGTCCGCCCTCGACCTTGACAGCCTCGAGGAGGCCAGCATCGGCAGGGGTAGTCAGGCCGGACTCATTAACGTGCCCCCTCTATAGGACTTCCGGTCTTGGTTGGAACGTTTCGTTGAATACGATTATATGTTCGGAGTATTGTTTGCTCTCTCGCTCTCTCTCTCTTTCTCTCCTCCGAGGCGAGAAGCTGTATATAAATTTGTGAGATGAGTGTAGACTTTGACAGTGACGTCGAATATTGCAGTTTCAATGGTTTGTAATGAGTTTTTGATATTTTTCGATCAAACGCGAATGCGAATCTGTTTAGTTCAACGTTATGTTTTTTTTCGTGTAATAAGGAATTTGCATTTTTTTTGTAACTACCTCGTTTTATATGTGCATTACTCATTTAGACAATTAGAGAATAATTAAGTCGTATTTGTCCATTCTTTTGGCCTATTTGTTCTCAGCAGATACAGATGTGGAAAAGTTCGGCGAAAAACGAAAAGAAAAAAAAAGTACGACGTAATTATTTTTGTATCAACTATTGGGTATACAGTGAAAAAAACATGCAAATCTCCTATCGTGGCTTGCAACGTACCAAGAGTTTCAATTTCATTGGTGTTGTAGAGAGTCAGAAATTAGATTTTGAAATTTTCGATGCAAGTTCTGTTTTTGAATTATATGTTTGAAGATCCGTTTTGATTTTTCTGTTCTATAGTTTTCTGTCCTGATAAATTTTTTGTTTGAAACTAGGAAATCAAACCAAACTGAAACCGATTAGTTTCTGATGACTATTGCAAGTCGGAAAGCCGAGATAGATATAGAATATATACCAGTGGTTGTTCATAGAGTCTTTGCATTTATGTGAAATTGGAGAATTTTAAACCTGTATAGTCGAAAAATATTGAATACTTATTTATTCAGTGAACTGAACATTTATTAGTTGAATAAAAGGAAAAACTGTGGCTTTAGTTGATGTTTTTTACCCAGAACAGCACGTTATTTCGTGAAACAGATGTTCTTAGTACAATAATGTAATTGAATGTAGTATAGTTTCAATTCATAAAAATTAATTCACACTCAAGATTACAAATAAACGATTGTTCAATTTATATTTTTATTTAGTTCAACAAAAGATGAGTGAAATCATGAGAAGTAAACTCAAATCTGAAAAGATTTGCCAAACTCATCATTCATAATTTATTATCAGAAGATTCAATACTTTTCAGAAAGAATTGAAAAGTATTCTATAGAGCTTTTTAATTCGTAATTGGAAGAATTAACTACGTTATTCGTCGATAAAAATAACATGATAGCTCATTACATTGTTTATTGAAATTTTTGCAGTTTTCAACAAGTTTATGTTAGGCTACAATGCTACAATCCAAAAACTTTCAATGACATTGGAATGAAAAGATTTGTCATACAAAACTTTGAGTTATCGGCGTATACATAGACTACTTGTGAAAAGGAATTAACTTGTGTGTTATAATTGATTTGCTTACATTTTCTTTGTACAGATGATACATTATATTGTGCAATACAATCAAATTAGATTTTTGACTGTTTACAAAATCATCTTGGATGAAATCCATACCGACATTAGTATTCGTATAAAGTTTGTGGAAAAGTGTCTTTGATATATTAAAAAAATATTTTTTTCTGTACAAAAAATTTCTTTAAAACTCGTCATGTCAATTCATGAGTCTAAAGGTCCGTCCTTTTATAATTATTTTCAAATTTTCACCCATATTTTTTGAACTGCATTACGCGTCAGTCATCTAAATTGTTACATCTAGGGCCAAGGTAGTAGAGTATAAAGCAATGAAAATGCGAAATAGATGAAAGTCATGACTTGATATTATATCGCGTATGTTTATAGTAAAACATTTGTATGTAATAAGTTGATGTTCGCGTATTTATTATATCTAGGCATGAAGTATTATGTACTAAAGAAACAAAAGTTATTGCATGCAAACAAATATTATTCAGCCGGTTCTTCACTGGCTTATGTATTATTGAACAATTATTGTTACAAATTTTGATTCCAGATTTGGTAGTAAAATGATTTTTTGGTACTTTATAATTCCTTACTCTTTATCCCTGAAATTCTATTATTCGTAAAATATATTATGAAAATACAAACTCGCAACAAAGAGGGTACAAACGATTTAGCACCTGTTCACATGCACTCATAGTATTTCTAACACAAATAATATAGAAAAAAAAAATTATTGTTGAAGAGAGTGTATTTTAGGCAAAAAGTTTTGGGAAGGCAATGTAAATTCATTCAATAAGTTTGAATTCTTACATTCTAATTAGATCCATTTCTATTTTTATCATTTGTTAGTTAGTTCATTATCAAATCTTATATTTTTATTGTTCGTTGAACGAGTTTTCGTAAAGAAATTACTGAAATTATAATAAGCATAGAAGAATTTTTCAAAATCAAAATTTGCTGATTTGAAACTGTTAAATTACAAGATGTATTTGATCATACAATTATACACTGCCCAAAAAATAATTTTTGTATCTCGAACCCAGGTTGCTTATCATTAAACTAAAATACAGGTATTAATATTAAATTTAAATATTATAACATTTTAATATTACCGATAGTTTTATATTGGAAATCAATGATATGAACATGTTGTCAAAGTTCAGCAAAGGTGGATTGTTCTGTATATACATATTTATATATACATATATCAATCTTCATGTATATAGTTTTATATGTAAATAATTGATAAATATCATTGTATGGATATTAAAATAATTAAGACACCTCATTTGTGTGTATCAATTATTATACAGGTTTTATTAGAAATCCTTACATATAACCGTTACATATTTACATTGTTTCAAACTTCACATTAGACTGCTCAGTGTATAAAATTCAAATCAAATTTAAATGCTAAAGTTTCCACTTCATAAAATTTGTACAATTCTTAGTTTCTCACAAGTAGAAAAATATTTCATGTAGCAATGTAAAAGTTTTTAACGATAACTTTACTGATATACAATTTTTAGAACTATTTAAAGTTTTGGAGAAACGTAACATTTTGATTCGAAAAGTATAGAATTAAAATTAACTCGAGTAAAGCTATAATTTACCTTTACTGATTTATACAATTTTAGTGTCGGAACTTGTAAAATTACAAAGCATATTACTATTCTTCAAGAACATACATTTATACAATTCAATTTGAAAAACGAAAATCGAATACTCAATTGTAGTTTGTTGAAATTAGGTAATGTGCTACAATTCCAATTATCACAAAAATAAATGCCAGAATAATACTTATAACATATAAAGTAAGGTGACTACTTGATTCTGTTTCTTTTAATGAGTCAACTGGAGTAGGTTTCACTTCATTCTGTCCATAAAATTCTGAAGGATCTGTTTGGAATAGAATGAATATCAATATAAAAATTTTAAAAATCGCTAATATCTCACTTAATTTAATATAAAAAAAAATTCACAATAACATGCGTGAAACGAGGTTCACGTACCAAAAGCAACGTATGAAATAATTTTTCACGTCCTCTATTGCAAAAATAGTATTTCATAAAACACTCACCAACTTGTCGCTCTACATCTTTTTGGACTTCATTTTCCAGAACATCCAAATCTAACAACTCTTTGAGTAAAACTAAAGATTCTTGTGGCCCTTCACCCGGGAACAAATAATCAGATAATGTCACTCTATTCTGTGGCAATTCAACTAAGACTCGTCTCGGTGGTTCATGCAAAGTTACATTTTCTGAATAAAAATAATAAGTTATGAATGCTAATGGAAATATCCCAGTATATGAAATCAGTTCATTGATATATTCTTAAGAACAGTTACCTTCTGGAGATCCATTTTCTTCCTCTATTACACTATCCCAATGTAATTCTAATCTACTTGCTAAAGATCGAAGAATATCTTGTTTCATAGCATTTGTTGCTTCCTCAATACTTGCTTTTTGATGTAAAGCTATTTTACTGACTAGTTGGCCTGTTAATCGCATTGATGCTCGACATGATATAATTTTGATATTTGCTGATTTACCATTTGCAACCTAATTGATACATATTTATCTCAATTATAATACTCATTTTTAGCCAATCCCAGCTCAAATCATTTACTACACATTTATAAAATAATTTAAATTTCATTATCATTCTTATTATTTTTAATAGATACATGTTACTCACACAAGGTAAATAGATTCCAACTTGCAAGACTTTCTTCAAATCCTCATTATCTTTGTCTTTTTTGTCTTTGTTTTTCTTGCCAATGGCTTCTACAAGATCTTCCGGTGATCTTGAATAACCTTCAATCACTATTAAAGCGTTTTTCACAATTAGAGAAATTTTTTCTAA
This sequence comes from Aphelinus atriplicis, assembly GCA_020882685.1. Lineage (NCBI taxonomy): Eukaryota > Metazoa > Arthropoda > Insecta > Hymenoptera > Aphelinidae > Aphelinus > Aphelinus atriplicis. Next base: position 15,446,831 of record CM037075.1, on the reverse strand, counting down.
AATATCCTGAAAAGTAAGAAAAGTTTACAATTGATAATTAGAATCAATATTTCGGAATGTTGGGGAAGATCTAGGTACCTGCAATTGTTTTTTTAAAGTATGTGGGTAAGTATCGTCTGGAATTGGAAATAGATGATCAAAATTAACTAGCGCCTCTAAATGATGCCACTTTGTAGCTTTTTTTTGAAATTTCCAATCCACTGGTTTCAAAATTCCTCCGGTATGAGTATCAACAGACTTACAAGTGTATCTAAAACAAGGTTTTCTAATTAGATACTAATCAAAAAATAAATAAATTCTAGAGTATAAAATTATTTACTGTTTTGTGATACTGTTGAAACTTAATATTAAATTTTCATGGTTGCTGTTGCCAAACAAGTATATGTTGGATGATAGATTCTTACATATGGCAGACAAAACTGATCTAAGTTTTGATACACAGCTACTATCGTTCAAGTAGTCTCCAGGACCTACAACAAATATACCTAGAACCCACATCCCACCTGGTAACATTCTTGTAACCTTTAAACAAAAAAATAATTTCAATGAATACATATGCAGGTTGGTTGTAAAAACTTTGAAATAATATATGCGTACATGCTTTGCGTGATCTGCTACCAAATTAACATCAACATCTTTGATTGATTTAATATTGTTCTCAATGGTATCTTGCGATGTGGTTGTGGGTGAACTTATAAGAGGTTCTTCAACAACATCTTCATTTGAAGTAGGTAGTGTTCTTGCCAAATGGACTACAAAATCTTTTTGATCTGTGCTCTATGGAAATAAATGAAATATCTTTTAACCTGCAACTTGAAGTATGCTAAGTCTATTGATAAAGCGTACAAATTGATGATGCAAATCATTACAAAAAATATCAGATTTAATTTTAAGGATTAGTAAATAATACATAAACCAAATTTAGGTACATACATGTACAATTAAGAATATAAATTTTGTTCTGGTAGATAAATTTCAAAATTTCAATTCCAAGTTGAAAAATTGTTTATAATAAGTATTGATACATGAATCTGCAAATAGTTCTTCACGTCAGAGAAATTTCCACTCGTAGCTTACAAGTTGAAATGAAATAATCTGAACCAGTAGGTTCTGAGTCTCAGAGAAAAGTGTGTTTGATTGCAACAAAAGTATATGTTCACGACCAAATCAAAATCAAAAAGAAATTTCAATAAATTAGCTCCAAAAATAAGTATGAAGCGGAGGGGAATACTCGCAAATCGTGAGTAACAAATCAAACTGTCGAGCAACTGGTGTGACAGCTGCTATCTGCAGGAAAGCTACTTACCTGGCCGAGGATGAGGCCGACGCTGTAGGCGTCTGGACCGCCAAGGGACTCGAGGTACCCAAGTAACCGCTCCTCTGCGTACACAATTCGACCCATTCCAGTGCTTTAGCAGTTCAGCTGCTCAGGAACGTGACGACGAGACAGCCGCAGTCCGTACACTACCTAGTTAACCTATAGCACCTACGTATATATATTTATATACCTATATTGTAATAAAATACGCGCGCGCTCATATGATAAGCTCGCCTCATCCGCAAATCGCAATCTGTCGCATATCGTGACGTATTATTGCATGGTACTGTTTCAATTTGAGGTAGATTCTACAATGAACGGATATTTTAAGATCGTTCATTGGTTCAATTTTAAAAAAATTGAGAAAACTTTGTAATAATGTAAACATTAGCGCCTGCCATCCAATTGCAGATCCGATCGGATATGGCACTCATGGCAGCTCTATAAAAATAGTCAAATCGTTGTTGAAAAAATAGAAAGTGACTTAGCGCCGCGTCCAAATTCCGGATTTTATTTTCGCGATGTCTCGGAAACTACATTCCCGCAAATGAAAATAATTGTGGAGAAAATTTCCGCAAAACAGGAGAAATCGTTTGTACTGTGAGTTTTATCATTATAGTGATATTTTCATTTTTTTGGGAGCTAACTTTGCAAGTCTCCTATGGCAGGATCGACGGAAATTTGGTCTATGGAAACCGGAAAAGGGAGGATTCATTTTTCTTACAATTTCTTACTGACATAATGACAAGATCAGCTTTAAATTTGTACGGTTTTTGCTTTAGCTTTTTATTTGTTCTATAGGGTATAATTTTATAAAAATATGCTGGAGCCGTTTGAGCTCAGCTACAATAATTGTTGTGCAATAGCGAGAAGTGAGGATTTTGATCTTGCACACAATTTGGTCATGGGTGGAGGGAATAAATTTTACTTTCAAAAAGCTAATATTGTATCACAACTATATACAGTTTAATTTCCAATTGATTAATCTCATTTTCAATTGAATGAGGAAATGAGAACGATTTTGAAATGAATAAATACAGCTATATATATATACAAAGGATAAAGCACTTTTCTCATGCTTTGTACTCTCTCAGCTTGTCTATCAAAGCTATCAGAGATTTTCTCTTTTCGTTAACAAACTCAATAACGCTATCGCAATAGCATCCTTCTACTTGAGATGTTTGCAATACGTGTTCTGAAATGATGTCAGCAAAGCAGAGTACAAATAATCCACAATCGTAGCCATTCTGCTGCTGAGGACAATCCACCTCTACAAACTGACCATTGCCTTTCTCTAGTAGATAACTCATGATGCCTCTTGAGAAATCAGTTGCGACTGATGTGTTCATACTGAAAGATGAATCAAAGTAAAAGCATGTCTTCTCAGCTTTGGAGAACACCATTAAGCTCCAATGTGAACCACCTGATGTGCTTCTACTGTTGCAGTCATTCACAGGGAAAAATATGAACTCTTTCTCCTTGGCTGATACTGGGTCGAGAAAAATTGGGTATTCGTGAGGTTCAGTGAGCTTCAACAGTTGTGTGAGCTCTGGACTTACAAAGAGAAATTTTGAATTAGAGGCTTCATACTTCTGCCCAAGATATTCAAAATAAAATCCAATGAGAGCATCATTCAGCCAAAATGGGCCATACAATAAATTAACATCTTCCTGACGCAGAAGGCAATCATGGTAGTTTAAAACTAAATTTTTCCCTTGTGATCTCAACATTGTGTATCTGAAAAAGAGTGTAATATAGAATGTTGTTTTTTTCAGTATAGTTCTGGGTAAATTGATGATTATTTGTAGTTGTTCATGATTTCAGTACCTGATGCAAATTATCTGTTATATATGTTGTTTTCGTTTCGATATTCGAGTATCTGTTTTTTCTTCGTCAACAAAAATGCTTTGAAGCATAACATATACATAAATATTTATCTGTAAACATCACATCCTAACCTAAAATGCTGTATCGATTTGGCACAGCGTTTGGAAAGCTGCGCGTATAACTGCAGTGACAGCCTGACAGCGTACCTGCAGACGCGACCGAGAGATACCGAGTTTGCAACGCTGCCTCACTGCCTGCAACCCGAGTTACCCAAGCCTGCAGGCAATGAATGAATGAATGCGGGCCATATGTAAGTAATTGGCAGTGTGCAAAATAGTTCCGACATATGAGGGCGTTATGGTCGAGACGTTAATAATTCTAACATCCCAGTAAACAAAATGATATCTCCAAGATGTCTCTGCGATATCTCCGGGAGACAAGCGATATCGCTAAAGTTATCGCAAAAGACAACTTATAGATAACTATAAGTTACAAAAAGATCATCTCCAGATCATCGTATAGATGTCGCAAATTGGCATCTCTGAGATGGTTTGGAGACAACTGTAAAAAAATTTTGCGATACCTCTGCGATATCTCTGCGATATCTATTTTTCCATATATATATAGCGGGTTTTTATTTAGGGAATTAAGAGTATATGAATTGGAGATAATAATTGAAGAATGGAGAGATTGTGAACTTTGTAAGTATTTCTATTTTTTGTATAAGTATCTATTTTTGAAAATATCTCTCCATACTTCAATTATTACCTCCAATTCATATACTTGATAGAAATATAGAGGCAATTCTCATTACAGCATTACTGATTAATTTATTAGTTACATTTACATTTATTCATTAAGTAACTTGACAATATTTTTCAATCCTAAATTTACAAACGAACACATTAGTTGTAAATCACAATTTGACTAAGAAGCTATTTATTTAGCTTCAAATGTTGAGTCAGTTATTTTTAATCTTTGGATCATCCAGTCTCAACATAAGTTTTCCTTATCCATATAATGTTAATCTAGTAATGATCTGTTAATCTATATAATATGGATATATACTTTAACATCACAAATCTTATTACAATAATATCAGGTCTTATTACAATAGAGATCAAATTTGTGAAAATGACATGAATAGAAAAATGGATAATGAATCTAATATAAATTTTACGTCTGTGATGCATTTTTTTTATTGCGCATCCTATCTGATGGCCTCCGAAGCCAATCCTTGATTTTTCCCTGAACTGCAAAAGCATCATTATTAGTTTTGAGTTGGATGACATCTGTAAAAAAAAATGATTATAGTAATTCAATTAATTAAACATTTTTTTTTACAAATGTGCATATGCATAAAAAATATACCTTGAACGATTGTAGGAAAATGCATCGATTTAATCTCTAAGACTTTTCGTCCGCCCGATGTCCCTGACCATGACATTTCTTTACAAATTTCATTTGTTAGTATGAAGGACATTGCTCTGTGGACTGCATTGTGCAGCGTATTCCCACCTAAAGACATCAGCTTTTGTCGCTAGTTAAGAATATGAACCAATTAGTAAAAATATTTAAGTTAAACTATATGAGAATTTTATTGTTTTAAGAAATATTTCTCACCAACTGTTCTTTGACTTGCTCATCACTTTGGATTAAATCATCAAAATCTAGAAGACTTTCTAGATCATTAATGGGCAGTATTGAAAGAGCAGGGTAGGATGTGGAAGAAAACGTATTCAACTCTCCTGAGAGTTCAAATCAAACTTGTCGTTGCAAGCATCTGAAAACATTTTAGTTAAATTGAGTTAAATCAAGTCAAAAACTCTCTTTTTGTGAGCAGAAAAGTGCGTACATACTTATTTTTAATTGAATAAATATATGGGAAGTTATCTATCGATAAAACATGTTTTGAACATTTTGGCTCTCTTCGTCCCAATTTTTTTGTCATTTAAAAAGTTTTTTAAATTCTTCTTTTCGATACCTTAAAAATGGTCTGAAGCACATGTTGGTACAAGTCCAATATCTCCTTCAGTTATTCAATTTAGAATGCAATCTCAGAATATCCTCTTCGTGAGCTCCATTGTGTATCTCATATTCAAACATACGATGAGAGTATCAACTATCAAGCCTGTGAGTTATCAAATTCAGCCAAACTCTTCAGATATGTTCTCTGGCACCAAATAAAAGTATTGGTAGGTCCAGTAGTGATACAAGCAATTTTAACTTTGGACGGCTACAGGTTTTTGACATTTTAAGGTATTTGCACATTTTCTTGTTCAATTGCTACTGATTGTGAGCGTCCAAAGTCAAAATTGCTTGAATCACTACTGGGACCTACCAATACTTTTATTTGGTGCCAGAGAACATATCTGAAGAGTTTGGCTGAATTTGATAACTCACAGGCTTGATAGTTGATACTCTCATCGTATGTTTGAATATGAGATACACAATGGAGCTCACGAAGAGGATATTCTGAGATTGCATTCTAAATTGAATAACTGAAGGAGATATTGGACTTGTACCAACATGTGCTTCAGACCATTTTTAAGGTATCGAAAAGAAGAATTTAAAAAACTTTTTAAATGACAAAAAAATTGGGACGAAGTTACTATTTCGATTTCTACTTAGACTTATCAGTCTTAATAAATCCTTCTCGCGTAATTTTGAGAGACGTCTTTTTTTTTGACACGCTTTGAGGTTATGAAATGGTTTTACCATTGCTTTAATTGATTATTAAAATATATTTATAGATGGTGTTATAAAAGAATATTCAATAGCACCTGATGAATTGCAGATGGCAAGATCGACGGCTGATGCACCCTGATGAATAATATTTCCTTGTTTTGATCTCGATCCGCTGCAAAAATCTCCTCATCCGCACATGCACTCGACTCGACGTATGCCGGCACGCGCGCGCGGGCACTATCGATTCGATAACGGAGCGACATGTCAATAAGACATCTCCGTTGAGACGACTATGCGATAGCATTAATATCCCGCCAGTTCACTGTCTTCGTTGCCATATCGCGACGATGACTTTCATAGAGATATCGCTGAGAAGACATCTCAGAGACATCTTAGCGACATGTCGTAAAGATATCGCAAAAGAAGATGTCTCCAGAGTGTCGCTGTCTCGGGAATGTTTACTGGGATTCTGTCAACATTATTTTGATAATATACTTCTTTCGACCAATAGTTATCAAGTATTTGGTTAGTAATCAGTAAATATACGAATTTTATTAATCCATACGGATACTATTTGAGTATCTTTGAGTGCATTCCTGAATATTTGTTATTATTAATGGTAATTTCTATCAATACCATATTGGAATAAAATATATCAACGCAGTTCATTTTTTTATTTTATACTTATATAGGTTTTTATTAAAAAAGATTTAACCAGTTACAATTTGGTTATTCGGTTATAGAAAAATTCTGCTAAAATAGTAGAATCGCGGGCAATATGTGCATATACAAAATTAGCTGAATTATATACCTATCATATAATCCATCTCCACAGTGCGCTTTCAAAATTTTCTTCAAATGTTTTTTCTCAAAAGACTAAAAAAGACAATGTGCCCATTTTCTTAGATAGAAGAAGATTCAAACTAAATAGATTCAAATGTATTGAACGTGCATTCAAAATTGATCCGCCTTAATTGAGTTCAATGTAATATCGTTCTCTATATAATGTTACTTCGTGATCAATGCGTATATATATACAGTACATGTTCACGATTATTCATAAAATATAATAACTTATATATTTATCGTTGCATAGTAAGTACAGATATTATAATCCACATCTTGATCTAAGTTAGCTGTAAAATCGTAATAGAATAATCTCGTAGTATCTCGCCCTGTCACATTTGATTATGAAACCATTCATTTTCAACTCTCGAAATTTTTTGAATTTCTGGTCTACAGCATTCGCAATCTTATACATATTGACAGAATAAATTGACTGTGATTGAAAATTTCGGAATAAGAGTATTAAAGTTCAATATAAAATCTCGAAAAAAACGCAGCCCTATGCAACAAGCCCTATGTATCAGTTACATATTCAAGTAGGCAATAAGTCTGATGGAGCTGGTATTGGTTCATTCAGGTAATCCAAGACTAGAAACGTTGTGCCGGCGCCGTATGCTATAGCATCAACGAGACCAAAAAGCTGGAAAAATATTGATTTAGTACCGAAAGAAAGTAGCAGGCGAGACAAAAAATGAATCTATTCTTCTTAGAGAAAACAAAATAAAAATCCAAAAATCAAACTCTTACCCCGGCAAGAAAGTATAATGGTCGGAAAGCCCATACGAAATCTCCAATGAACGCTGTGAAGAGGAGCCACGGGAAAAGTGCAGTTGTCAAGATTTCCTGAAAAAGCAGAGGAACAATTAATTAAATGATGCGTATCGCTTCTGCATCCAATCTAACATGAATATATAGTATGTAATCGTTTTTCCATCATTCGTATAGAAAAGTTGATCATTAAACATCAGAATTCTTCTTTTGTTCTAGTGTCGAAATGTACTATTCTATCATTACTAAATATTTCACATTTTTTAGATTCACATAGATTCACAACTTTTGATTGTACAGATGATCAAAACTATATAACTCACCAAACCAATCCAATACTTGATTTGTATTTTCGATGATTCACGAATGTAGAAGAAGTAGATGAAAGACCATATAAGAGTTATCACAAAAGCCGTTTTTGTAACAAAAACAAACCAATCACCTGCATCATTTTCATCTGATCCGACGATTAAGCAAATCAATCCAAGTACCTGTAAATATTTCATGTTTATAACTCTCATGATCATGCATATTCATATCCCATCTTATATATACCTTTTCATAAAAAACATTGAAAAAAATATTTCCAAAATTACCGTTAACACCGTGATATACATATGAATAATTGTAATACAAATGGGATTCTCTAAATTCCTTACAGTGAATTTTAAACTATAAATATAAAATTAGCGATTGTTACTGTAACTTACAGTGACTTTCTACTGTAAAATACAGTGAGCGACACTTGACTAGAGCTTACAGTGAATATTCACTATAGTTCAGGGAGATTTTACTGTAAGAGATTTACAGAGAATGGATTATCATTATTTCAATTCATGTAGCTTTATGCATATTTCAATCGTTTACAAAAATTAATAATGTAGTATTAAGTTGTCAACAAAATGTTAAAAATTTTGAGCTTAAAAATTATCTTCCAAATGTTCCAGGTGCAGATAAGAAATCCCTCACCACGCTGCGGAAGACACTGTCATTTTCACGAACTTGTGACTATAGACATGTTTTCGGCAAGACTTTTGATATGTATGTATATCTGACATACCACGAGTCGTGAGAATTAGATATAGAAAGAAGAAAACGCATCACTATCTTATCATGCTTAGAAAGCTTGATATCCGCAATGTATTGAAATAAATAAAGTGACGCGATAATGAGTAATCTACTCCTACTGCATACGTCGATGAGGCTGAAAAATTAACAATTGATGTTTGGAAAAAGAAATCAGACGAAGACTTTTTATATCCTTATGGACATTGAAATATCTGTTTAAAACTTGTGAAAGATCGTTATATAAGTTTTCCGTACGAACGACAAGAATGCCACAAGATTATAAATTCACAACTAAGAATTTTATTTCACCATGATTGCAATACTTTTACGCCACGGATTGTTCATGGTATGGGTTTGCAAGCAGATATTGAACAAGTCATCCTTGACACAGCTCATCTACTTGCTCTTCTAATATCTAGTTGGAAAAATGTATATTAGATAATTTATTCTTTCTGAAATCCCCTTGACAACCGCTTATTAAAAAAGAAATCAAATCGAATCACGATGTGCTCTTTTCCCGTGGAACAATCTCCGAAGAAGCTTTTTTACCGATTTCACGTGAAAAAGAACTATATACTCCACTGCACTAGGAGTAAATTCATCAAACGAATCGGCAAACATGTATAAGCGTATACCGGCAAATAAGTCATCCGATCCGCGCGCATTCCCCATCCTCTCGTTCAAACGTAAAGCCCGCGAAACTTTTTCACGAAACTGTATATTTGCCCTTCAGCCGCGTAGCTTATATAAAATCAGCAAAGTACCGCGAATCCTTTACGTAAGACCGATCCATCTCGATCTCGGTTGGGAAGAAAAAAAAAACAAGCAGTAGAGTGGAGTTTTGATTTTGATCCTCGGCAAGAAGACGCGCGCACGACACTCACCAGCTGAGCGATTTTAAGGAGGCCGGGTATGGTGCGGAAGTAGTCGAAATTGGTTTGTATGCCCCGCTGGGTGTTGTCGCCGAGGAGGTTGACCTCGGCCGCGTCCTGGGCCGTCACCGTCACGCTGCTGCTCGGCATCTCCACCGGGACAGCCGCGACTGCACGCGCCGCCGGACACCTGTTGAGTCGTCGCGCGCGCCCGCGCGCAGAAAGCCCAACTGCGTACGTGCCGGCGTGCGGGGGACGCGCGACGCACGCGAGTGGGAGGCAGACACGCCTATATATCGCCCCGCGGCGAGTGTGTAGTCGGTACTGCAGGTCGTCAGTCGTGGTCAGTCGCATCAAGTCGCATTCGCAGCTTTGGCTGTTTGGCATCTCTTCGGCTCGATATCAAAAGTGAAAATTGCACAATTTTTCCTCCAAGCTGCTTGGCTGCGGTAAGTTCGAGGGATGACTGTGAACTGCAAGACACCTCCCCGAGGATATCAAGCACTCGCGAGGACTTGCTCCATTCAGTTTCGTATGCCAACTGCGACTTTGGCGAGTGTTGTTGTTGTTGTTGTTGTTGTTGCAAATCTTGTTGTGCATCAGATGTGAATACACGTATGCAAGAGGAATATCATTTTAAAGAGAGTCGTGAAAGACAACGAGAATCAAGACACGTGAGACTTGAATTTTGTCTTGGTGTAATCATTAAATTATATACGCACAGAATAACAGCTGTTGTTGATTGAAAAGATTGATAAGTATGCGAATGCAATTTTTAAAAATTGATCCAAACATAAAAGTTCTCTCGGGTCACGAAGAATTGACTGGTTGCGTTCGTGTGAAAGTATATGTAAACTTCTACGAGCTATAGAAAGTACGCGCGCTCTCGGGAGTCTATTTACGGATTGAAATAAAACGTAAACACGCAGGACCCATGCGCTTAATTCTTTATTTGCCGGTCGCTTCTTCTTCTTCGCCTTCTTCTTTTATACTTTCATTTTTATCCCTCTATTCGCTTTGTTAGTCTACTCCCCGATATTTTTAACTCCCAGTTTTTCATATAGTTGTCGAACTTCTCGAGTACTTCAAGAAAGAGTACCGCGGAATTCTCACGGAGTACTGCGAGCTTATGGACGCGAATGATACCCTTTATTCTTGCCAATATTAACCAAGAGATACTCTTCAGATCAAGACGCTCTACCAAAGCGTAATGAGTTTATGCCGGCGAGATAAAAACGTCAAATATGCCATTAATCTCAGTACCATGGAGAACTAAAAAAACGATGGGAGTACCTTAGAAATTTCGAGGGAGTAATAGAATGAGAAGCCCCTTGATTATACACTTTTATATCGTAACTTCCATTCTTCAATTATTCTTTTATGATTCCGATATCCGATATCCGCGAGATCCGTATATAATGTATCATGAAAAATGTATATTGCAGCTTACAATGTCTTCGTTTCAAAACACTCGTCATATATTTTTTGATAATATAAAATCTGAGAAAAGATTAGCGAGTGGAGCGAGCAGGGTTGTGTATATAATAATGAAATTAAAATTTCTGTTTATATATAAATTTCTGTTTCTATATTTCTATAGAAGCCCACCACCGCTGTGTTGGATTTCTATTTGGAGATCGATTTCAAAAGATTGATTTTATGTGATTGATTTTAAAGGACCGATCTTGCGAAATTGATCGTCAATGTAAGATTTTTTCACAAATTTGGGGATTGTTTTTAAGAGACATTTTCTGATGGTGGTGGTCGTCTAGCCATTTATATAGAGAGATATGTTCAATGAGATTCATCCTACTTTGACTATCTAGCTTTCAATGCGGAAGTAATTTATTTACTGTTGGATTATACTGATTGGATGAAAGCATTTGCGATGACTGTAAATTTTTAAATATTGCACAAATCACTTTATCGTGAGATTCAAAATAATAACATACACTTTATCAAGAAACAACAAGATAAAATGTATAAATACGTGTTTATTATTAATCTTTACGTAAAGTTGATAAGATATTTTAATGACGAAATAATCATATACACTCTGATCAAGTAAATAATTTATTCTTCTAGGACACGATGAAAACATAGTGACTAATGCCCAGTAAATTTTCTACCGTTACCTGAAATACATGAAAGATGTTCCATATACAAGTTTCATCTGCTCACGAGACATTGGTCAAAACTGGAAAACCTGCCAATACTCTGCAACATGATCCATCGTTGGAGAATTTAAACGATCGTTGTTTGATACACATTTTTGATCTTCTACCCTTGGCGGACAGAACAAGGATAGGAAGAGGTAGGAACCGTTCAATAGAACAAATAAATGTATTATGCGTTGAGATTGAAACAGCCAAAATTTCATAGTAATAAATTTTTTTCATTATCATTGCATTTAAGTATAGCAAATGAAAAAATATTCTTCCAGAAGCTTACAATCATCATCAAATTCTACTCTTAAATGTGTCCCGTTTTTTGCTTATTGCCACCTTGACTCATTAATTTAACTCATTGATACGTTATAACTGTAGACCTAGGCATATACCAAGAAACGGCTCTTTCAAAAATTTGGAACCTTTCAAAGTCATGAAATTTTCAGAGCATCTATATATATATATATATATATATATATATATATATATATATATATATATATATACCTGAGACTTGAATTTTTCCTTGAAAAGAGATCATAAATTATCATTACATTGAATTAATAGGTATTGAAAGAAGTCAATATAGCCTAAGGAAAATTAGGTTCAGGTTCTGATCAATTTTCTACTCAATAACAATCGCAAAAAGGTTCAACAAGATTTGCAACCCATTGGCAGCTATCATTTTTAAGTTACCTCCTATGATTCCATACACTTCCGCGGAACCATTAAATATGATGGAATATCACTCACGTATGATATTATCGACAGTATGCAAGCGTTGGCGCAGTCTCAGTGGAAGTTCGCTACATTCTCTAAAACGTTTGAACTTCAACGCTTCGCTGTGGGGTCTACCCTCTTGGAAAAACCTCGAAGACCTGCATCTACGTGAAATTTTGTCTCGCGTCTCGAGGCACGTGAGTCACATTGAGCTGTCGGGTATTCCGAGCGACTCTGCCCAGCGGTTGTTGAGTATCCTCAGAGCCACAGATTTTCCCGAACTCAGTTGCGTTGACGTGACGGAATTGGAGCTCAGCAGTACGGGACTGGCTCACCTGGCGAGTATCTGTCAAAACATCGAGGAGCTACGAATCGGGGAGAGTTTGTGGCCACATGTGCAAAGGAGCTGCGACAAACTCAAGAGGCTCGAGCTTTTCGGGGATGGAAAGGATGAAGGCGATTCATCGGTATGGGATAGACACCAGAACTTGGAGGAGCTTGTTCTCAAATGCTGCTTGATCTCGTCAAAACAATTCTGTGATGTAAGTGACGCATTATTTTGTACATCAGCTGAAAAAATCTACTGCATCTGACCGGGGGAAATCTATGCTTATTATCTTCTTGTCGATGCAGGCTATGAAAAGACTGAATAAACTTCACACCCTGTGCGTCATGTCATGCGTTAAACTAGAGGATGGGGCCTTAGAAGCAGCAGTTGCATCTCTGAAAAGTCTAAAAACGTTCAGTTTGTGCGGTAATTTTCCGCTCGTCACATATACAGGTTTGTCCAGCATAACGAGAATGACTGAACTGGAGAGTCTGGACTTATCCGACAACCCTCTCGTATCTGACGACCTGCTGATGGCTGTGTGCGAGAGCTGCGAAAAATTGCGAAAAGTCGACATAAGTGGTGAGATTTCGTGTGAGGTGACAGGACCCAATGTGGCGCTTTTCTCCAATTTCATATTTCCGGTGCTCTTTGGGCACCGGTCGCCCTCGTGTAATGTTGGGAGTATCAAAAGGAATTGTCGGTCGCTCTCTTGCTCATTTAGCCCTTAAAACCACTCTTACAAAAGTTTAAACTTTTACTACGTGCTTTCATTGTGTTTGCTCCAGTCATCAATCATCAGTTTCCTCCAAACTATTTTCTTTCTTTACTCAAAATACTCTTTTTTGCGCATGCAATACAAGCGTACCCAATATGGCCAATATTTCTGTGATTATGAATCGAAAGGCTGAGTGAAACGTATCAATATTTGAGCGATAAACGTTAAGTCTAATAGACCTGTTGATCAAGCGCAATTATGAAAAAGTTTCAATATTATCATAGTCAAATTTGTGAAAAACCCTTAGAGGTGGCACACTGGGTATCTTTTATACATGCGACTATACGCATCGGGAATGATGTGTAATGATTATTTTGAGCGCAGGCTGCTGCGACGTGTCGAACTCGGGTCTGAGCAGCATCGCGCGGCTGCCGCTGCTGGAGGTGCTGTGCATGGACCGGCTGACCCGGGTGAACGACGAGCCGGTGAGCCAGTGCAAGAAGCTGAAGAGGCTGCGCTGCCGCGGCTGCGACGTGTTCGACGGGGGCCTGCTGGGCCTGGTGGCCGCGTCGCCGGGCCTCGAGAGCCTCGACATGGCCGGCTGCGTCTGCGTCACCGAGCGGTTCTGCAACCACGCGGGCAAGCTGCGAGCCGCGGCGGCGGCCGACGCCAAGCCGCTGGCCGTCAACGTGAGGGGCACCAGCGTGTTGCCGAGCCAGCTGCGCCCCCGCGGCTCGGCCAACCTCAAGATCTACGGCCTGGAGGAGAGGCCGCCCCTCGCCAACGCCAGCCAGCCCCTCATCGACGAGGTCAACTGGTGCGACAGCGGCAGCGACGACGACTCGATAGCCTACTGCAGCACGAGCGACGATGACTCCTGAACAAAGCCCACGACTGTTTCTCTTTTCGATTTACCATATTCATTAGTTTAGTCATGTCGATTCGAACATTTTTCTTTCATACCGCATCGTTGTGTATTTTTGTTTTATAGATAAAGACAAATGCAATTGAATGAATATGATGTACTGTACACTTTTTTATCCAATGATATTACATCGTTGAACATTGAATAAACAATTTTTTCACACGCTTAATACATAAATCACATATATTTTGGAGTTATCTCGTCATATTGTACTCCAGAGGGTAATTTTAAAGTAAGCTGATTCACCATGAGTTGAAGAGATTTCATGATGATACAATAACAATGACATTTACCGAGATACCAAAACGTGATAACAAAGTTGACGTACGAATAATATTTGTCTTTACATTTGATTTTCAAAGGATCCCGGAAATACATTACGAGAAAGCGGAAAGAAAAACAGTAGATAATTTATTCATCCAGAGAAAACTATAACGTACTCACTGATACCATCTCTACAAATACAAGTCTCGCACGCAGTTATGAGACTGATACAGTTCACATCGCAGTATCAAGAGCGTGATTCGGATTCGATTCGTGTCTTACGAAATTTTCTAAATTATGTGGTTTACTGTGATACTGATTTACATTCGTATTGTTGCATCCGATGAAAATTTACATACCGTTTGGTTCAATACAATATCAAAATTTCACGATGAATATCCCTCGACTAGTATTTTTATTGCTCAAAACAAAATCATCAGTAGTATGTGATTAACTTCTAAGTGTTTAAATTGTTCGGTTCATACTTTTTGTTTATTTTTTTCTTTTAGTAAGGAAGACATTTTTATTTTTAGATCTAGAAGTCTCCAACGCTTTAGTGACAATGATGAAAAAGTTTTCTGACGAAAACGTTTTAGCTATGATTGCGAGAATTACGGATATACCTAGGACAATACAGCACTGCCACCAGTTGGAACATCGGCATCTATTTGTCTTAATTCTTGAATCCGTCACTGACCTTGATACTTTTACAAAAATGACTAGGATCGCTGATCTGAATATGCACCGGACACTCGTATTGTTTTCCAAAAATATTTCGGACATTTGTTATGACCTTGTTGGGAATCCGTTTAATTTGATTTTCGACTCTAAAATGTTGGTCAAATGCGAAAATTCCTCTATAATACAAGAACGCTATTCTATCCATGCCAATACAACCAAAGTCATTGATTTGTTTGCGTGGGAAAAAAATCTTGAAAAATTCATGAAGCTCACTAGTTTAGGGTTTTACGAAAGGAGAAACTCATTAGAAGGCATTGGATTACGAGTTATAACAAAATCCGTAAGTATCATAGTAAAATGATCATGGTGGAATTATGATGGAAATAACTCTAAATAATATATTATGCACCTGACTGAGGTGCATATAATGTATATATACTATTTTTCATCTTCTGCGAGAGTAAAAGAGCTGTTCTTTTGACGTTTGAAAAGTGCCACTTTTCTGTCAATAACATTAATAGTCTACTCATCTCGCTTATCTACTATGCTATTTCAGCGAGCGTAAAGTAGTTGCGTTCGGGTAGCAAACGTTTTTCGTACTGAAACCACGATCTGGCACATAACATATTATTCCATGGTTTCTAGTACTACTTGCAGTAATTATGAAAATAACTATTCAATGCAAAATCAGATTTTTACAGTTTTTCGACTTCGTTTCCAGGACTACCATTTAAAAGGAATTTTCGCTCAAGTATTGATGGAAATTTCTCAAGTAGCTAATTTTAAAATACAGATTGAACACTATGATGAAAAGGAAGGATCCTATAATCCAGATACAAAAAGATGGTCTGGTTTAATTGGTAGGCTACAACAGAAGCAAGCAGATATTGGACTTACTCTACTCGGTCTCACTATGACGCACAACAGGCTCAAATCAGTGGATTTCTCAAAACCAATATTTATTTCGAGATCAGCTTTCTACATAAAAAAGTTGTCGAAATCTCGGTCAATGTGGTGGATGTATTATAATGTAACGTAGAACCAAATTTTTTGATTCCGTACAACTTTCTTTCTTGATTTTTAACTTGCCGTCGAGTCTCACAGCCATATTGAAAACTTAATTCAATATCATTTTTCAGGCTTTTGGTATTGAAGCTGCTTATTGTTTACTGATAACATTAATTGGGTCGCCAATTATACTCACAGTCATAATTGCGAAACAAAACCAGATTAGTTACAGAATGATTCTATATAATAACTATTTGTATGTATGGGGGATATTCTGTATCAATTCATTACCAGGTTTATATTCTAACAATCACTATAATAGTCGATTAGATTATTTAAGTCAGTTTGATTATTTTATGATTTATATTGGTGTGATTCATCTATATACTAGAGCCTTCAAAGAATTTATCAACAAAAATAGCGTGCGTGTCGCTATTAATCACTGCCTATGTGTTGTATTCAATCTACTCTACGTTACTCGTCAGTTATATGACAGTTTTCAAGCCTGATTTGCCATTCCATTCATTGGAAGAATTCGTTGACGCTAAAACTCATAGAATTATGACATACAAAAATACCAGCTTGATCGACTCATTCAAGGTGGGTTACTGGCAAGAATTATTTGTGCGAGTGTATGTCAATAAATGCTATATAAGTAAATGACTGATTATCACAACTGCAGTCTTCAAATGATACAATGATGAAAAAATTGAAAACCTTCTTTTTGGACATCAGTGAGATGCCGGACACGTTTTACACAATATCGAAACAAGTAAACTAATAATTTATTATCCATTTGCTAGGTGTTTAAGCGGCAATGTAAATCGTATGGCGATCTGCTATATTTAGTTAGGTGTTAGCTAAAAGAACAAATCTTTCAATTTATTTATGTTTACACGTAAAGCTCACATAGCATGCTGTTTTTTTACACATTTCAAATAAGTTCTTTATTGACGGAGTCCTATTTGATTAAAAATTCATATTTCTTATTAGGTGTGTAACAGTGATAATAATTTGGCTTTATTCGAAAACGATATCAGATTGAAGAGTGCACATGTTAACTATCCATGTGAGTTAATCTCATTCGGAACAGGAATGCTGAATAACGAGTGTTTGGCTTTTTCCAAAGGTAGCCCGTATAAGGGACTCATCAATTATTAGTAAGTATTTTTCGTACTTCCGGGATTTGCAATCAATATTTGCCACTGAATGATTTTATTTGAGATCGTTAACGACTAGTGTTTGGTTTGGGCAGTTATTGAGCAAAATCCATTATCAGTTAGTTTTTGTTTCTCTAATGTAGATAAATTTGGTGCTGATATAATTTTCAGTTTACAAAGGATGCAGGATTCTGGCATATTAGATACTCTAATACAACGTAATTTGAAAAGTCCTCAACCGGAAGGAATGGGATATAAGGCTGTAACTCTGCGAAGTATATTACCAATATTTGCTATTCTAGGAGCTGGGATTTCGCTATCACTTCTAATATTTTTCTGTGAAAATTTTCTCTTCCTCGCGAATCAATTCGACCACATGAGAAATCGACCAACTGGCAAATTTCCATGGACAAAATGGATCTCAAAAGCCATCAAATGATTTTTTGACAGATGCGATAAATTAAACTATTTTATACTTATGGCTATGTTCTTTGAGGTAGATACTTTTACGCCTAATAAAGGAGTTTTCTTCAAATCCTATCTCTATATATTTGTATTCTGAATAATATACATTTGAGATGTGCTCTCACATTCACTGGTGAAGATCTCGATTTATGACTTTCCTGGCAGTGACATTGGATAAGTAAATCCCTTTTCTAGAGAAGCATTAATTTAATTCCAAATTACTAACAAGCAAGAGATTCGCTTAATTTTATTTCCGAATTCTCAAAAAGAAATAAATATTCAAACTTTCAACCTTTTTTTTTAAATTTATTTGTTTCATCAGTTCATTCGAAAGCAAGTTACACTATTGTGACAACATCGCGTTCGGCTGAGATGTAATGCAACTTTACCCAAAGTATTATCAAAACTTACTAACCATTAAAAAAACATTTGATTCATTTTCGATTACTATCACAGTGTCCGTATTTGCAGCAGTATAGGATTACAATAAAGTCTCTCATAATAATTTTTATACTTTTTTTTTGCTAATTCTGGAATTTGATTTTCTTCATTCAAATTAGAAACATTGATGAATTCCTTAGATTTTTTTCTATTATGCTGTAATTTTTTATAGTGACTTTGAAGAGCCCTTCGGTCCTGCGATCCCTTCGATCAAAACATATCGATCGATAGTTCTATTTACGATTAGATTATATTTACAATCATCTGTCGAGCATGAAAAATCTGCTCAGTTTCGATAATACTTAGAATTACTTATGAATAAGTTTTATTAACTTTCTTATATTTTATTTCAAAATAAATCGCAAAGAAAAAACCGCTACAACTGCATTAACAGTATGCTTTCTCAAAGAGGCATTGCGTGAAAAACGGTTGATATGTAAAAATGAGAATTCTGTGTTATTTGACGCCGAAAAATAGTCCAAGTATTGATTTTTCCTAGGGGCTTCTCAGTACAGTAATCCCAGAGGGCGTACCACGGAGTTCTCATAGGAATACTAGGGATTTATCGATAAATAGTACTCTTTATTCTTGACAATATTAACAGAGAGCTATTCCTTAGATTAGGACAAGCTGGATTGAAACTCAATAAGTTTACGCTGACGGGATAAAAACGCCGAATGCCATCAATATTATCCTTGGAATACTGAAAAACGATGGGAGTACCGTCAAAATTTGGAGGGAGTACTGGAGTGAGAAGCTCCTCGGATTTTTCAAACTACCTAGCAACGGTTGCTAGGGGTATCAACAACAATTGCTATGGAAAATATAAAAATTTTGTATCATGTGACCTCAAAAGTACGGTTGATATGGAGAAACGATATTTCCATGTCCTTATCCACCGAAATATGGACTTCAAATTGATTTTTCCTTTCCGTAGCAACGGTTAATAGGGATGTAAACAACATATGCTATGTATATCAACAGCGGTTGCTACGGAAAATATCTTGTTGTCTCTCGTTGATCCTCGTGTGTATTCGGACTCCAACAATTTGGGATCTCATGTTTTTCGACCCGTAAATTATAAAAACCTGAAGTCTGATTCGAAAGTTAAATTTTTGCCCCCGTTACAAATCTTTCTCTTTGAGAAATCAAAATTTTTCTAATCCTAACTTATTATAGATATGATGTCCATGGATTAACTGTTATGACTCGATAAGCCTTCGTGATTGAAGCAAAAATGAAACACACAATAGAAACATTTTTTAGCTTTCCCACGTAGGTAAAAGGTCTTGAAGAGTCGGTATTCATCGCACAAATCTAAGAGAAGGAGGAATGTGCCAAAACTGTATGCTAACGAAGATAGAAAACAGGAGAACTGCAAACAACAAATTTGATTAGATCATGGTGGACGAGAATTTTTTTTGATGACGCTACATGGGAAAGTAGACTTGTCAAAAACTTACCCATGCTATACTAAATAAGGGACCGAAAACTTCCACGTGGTACGTGATGCATGAGATGAAGTGGGATGCAATAAAACCAGTACTTAATAACTCCTGAATAATGAAAAAAGGAACAGAATTCATTTAAATGTTATTTAAGAATAAAAAGTTTATCTCACAGATTTTTTCAATACTTTTATCTAAGTTATTCAACGATTTTGCGATTGGCACTCATAAATACTCACCATGATTATCCAGCATTTTTTAAATCTTGGTCCCAACAACTGGTGAGTTTGCAAAAGATATACTATCGCCCAAATTATAGTCACGACAAGATCGATCATCATGCCAAAAAAGATGGATTGCTTAGTTTCATCATTCCTACTCGAAGCAACAGAAATCGACCAGGAACACAAGCAGAAAAATGCGAAAACCTATGAATTAAAATAGAGAGGCTTTAGTTTATGTTAAATATGTGAACATTTTTATAATTAATTAGTTACTCAACAATATTAGTGGAAATCGAAGAGAACGTACTCTGAGAAAATATTTAGGTTGAATCAAAATTCATTATGTAGATTTCCCTTGAAGAACTAAAATCGCTTTAACAACATTCTAGATGAGAAAGCCATTTCAGCTTTCCAGAAATGTTGATACTTGGTATCAATTTATGAAGTTTAAACTTGATTACTATTTCTTCTTAATCAGTGGAATGTTGAAATAACATATCTCTTTAAGCTGTTTCAGCTTAACGCATAAGAATACTATTTTAAAATTTTAAAAAAATCATACATTTCAGCCGATAATTTTTCTCAGTGTACACATCTATTTTATTTATAGTTTGTAAATTAATCTTCTTAAATTTTATTTTATAAAATACAGAGATTACACTCGAGATTCCTCTCTTACCAACTGTATGATTTTGATATGACCGGGAAAAGTAGAAAAGTGTCCAAAGCGCTGCCTTTTCTTGTCCAGATTCGAACACATAGTTATAAATTTTCAAGAATTCTTCTGTTTCATTTGAATGATTATATTCGTAATCTCACTGTACACTTAGCAATAACACTTTTTCGAGAATTAAATTTGATTTAATTTAAGCTAAATCGAGTCGGAGTTGATATTGGACGCATTGTTTCTCATTTAGGGTAGATTTTTAACAACGAAAGATTCTTATTCCTGAAAATGTTCATTTCTCTTTTTTTCACTGTAACACTTGATGTATATTATTTATCCGGCAACTATCACTCGACAACAAAACGTCAGCAGCCATAACCCTTCGAAGACTAGTGAACCCCTGCTGGCGCAGCCCTACTAGGTCTACGCGTGTACTTATGGATTCGTCAGAGGCTCAGCAAACACTAACACCGCGACGAAAATCAATTTCTGATGCTACGAGAAAAAGCTCTTCCGACTGCGCACTTCAACGACCCCCTCCTATGCAGCCCCCTTGAAAGAGACTATATACATACATATTAGGAAAAAAACTTTTTCAAACGCGATTATTTTCCTGCATACTGCACAGACTATAGATGGTTCTGAGGAAGTGATCAGCTGGAATAATGCGGCTTTCCCAGCGTTTGATACATAAAGTGATTAATTCAGGTAGTCGAATTCTTATGGAGCTTTTCCACTATTTTGACTAAGCATTGTCATTCATGTGGCCCTTCGCTACATAAATTATGGTATAAAACAATTTTGGAATTCCAGATAGCCATATTTTAATTTCGGAATAAATGTTTGATACAGCCCCTATTCTATCTCACTGGGGTAGTCTATATAATCTATATTATTAATTCGTGTACGTACATACATTCATGTATTTCTCAAGAAAGATTAAAAGTTTATTGATAGTATAAGGATCAAAGATTTTCAAGAGAATCAAAAGAATGGGTTTCACGAAAAATTGAAAAAGTTTTTGATAATATTGATACGTAAGAGAATTTTCCAGAACAACAGCGGATACATGAGATTTGGGAGTTATATCTTGATCAATCTTGAAATTTAATTTGCGAGAGATTCATTCATAAAATGGATCTTGAAGTATTAATCACGCGACAACGCCGCCGTGCAAATAAATTGAAAGCAGTTTCATATATGAGAAGTTATGGGAAGTTGCACGCAATAAAATAAATAAATTTTTAAAAAATGATACAAAATTGAAAAAAATCAGATTTGAATATTCGAGAAGTCAAAATAAATCCTTATGAAAGTATATTGTTTCCATCAAATGTTGGTCAGACACCAATTAAAGTCTGCCTATTGCCTGACTAACTCTACTTCTTTCTGTATGACTCCAAAATGGTCAGGCTGCGATGATCAGACTTTTGGCGCAGTGAATTTTTGAAAAGTTTTGTAAAAAGTATATTATATAGGCAGACAGGCAGGCAGGCAGGATTTGACAAAACTGATTTCGCGAAATATTAATTTTTTACACAAAAAGTCGCATCAAACTCGTCAATGAGTTGTTAACGAAGGTGAGGTCTGACATTTAATTTTTGCCATATTTAGTATATGGTACTTTGTAAAAAAGCTAAATAAGCTATTCTCGAGAAATGTAACATGAAAACCAAGACTTTATGAAAAAGGCAGACAAAAATAGATTAAGAATTAATCCCAAAATGAGATAAATAATGAAACTAATCATGCCCAAATGCATGTAGCGTACACGAGTTTGGATTTTGGGAGCTTATCCGTTGAATAAGTACACATACAGCTCGTTTAAGAAAACTGCTTCGAAAACTGGCGCTTTTCAACTTTTTCTCGCGTAGTTTATACGTTTTTTTTCGCGAAAATGATAACATATATGCTTCGACTTTTCCCAGCATAAAAATCCGATCTATCTACAGTGCCTTTCTAAGAATTTGATGGCAAAGTTCATCGCTAAATCGCAAAAGGATAACGTTATTGGTGTGCAAAAGTTGCGGAACACGTTAGAAAAAGCCTATATATTAATGTGCTATAGTATATATCCGTGCGGGAAAAAGCAAAAACATGCTATAGTCTGCTGGAAATAAGTCATCCGTGCTTATACGAGCCGGCTCTTCGTAAAGTAGCGCCGAGTATATACGAATTGGAGCAACGAACAGTTTTATAAAAGTTATTTTGTTGAACGCGAGTAAACATGTGAATATTCAAGAGTTAGGTACCCCCGAGAGAGGGTAAGTAATTCCCGCGCTGTCGGCTGCTTGTAAAAATGTATAACCTCGTACATGTGTACTTATATATATCCATATATATCCGATTCGGAGAACAGTTGCGGACTTGCGAACCCGCCCGTAGCAAGTGAGAGAGCACCAGTGAGCGAGTAGTCTGCAGCAGCAGCAGCAGCGAGTGCAGATGCACATTGTACCTGGGTCGTAAAAGTCGAGGCGCGGAGCGAGCGAGCTGTCGAGGGCGTATTGGTGCGTCCGGGAGCTAAGCCAGTGCAGACTGCCGAGCGTTGCGCGCGCGCGACAGCGATGCTCAGCCTCCGCGGCTGCTGCTACTCGTCCTCGTAGAGCCGGTAGACAGCCAGCAGCCAGCGAGAGCCGCCCTAACCCAACAAGTACGCGCACGCCGGTACCCTCTTACCCTCTTCGCCTTGTGTTAGCTCCTCGCCGACGTCCCTGCTCCCGAGCTCGCTGCCGTCCCAGCAGCCGTCGCAGCAGCCGAGATGGCCGACCGGGACAGCGCCTCCGAGAGCGACTCGAGCTCGATCGACGGCGGGCCCATCATGATGCCCCCGTCGCCCGTCACCCGCGAGCAGCTCCAGAAGCGGATCGAGTCCCTGCAGCAGCACAACCGCGTGCTCAAGGTCGAGCTCGAGACCTACAAGCTCAGGGTCAAGGCCCTTCAGGAGGAGAACCGCAGCCTCCGACAGGCCTCCGTCATCATTGTGAGTCCATCTCATCTTTCCACTAGTGCGCTCTCTCCTGCCCTGCCCGTCTCCTTCTATTCGCAAAGCTTCACACTGTCATTCTACCCTGCTTGAACAGTTTTGCAATTTTCGTTCAAACCTCCTCATTGTGGAATTAAAATTGTCTTAATTCAAATAGTCACTGACTTCTCCTATCCCGTCACATTTTTAACCAGGGTCATTAGCATTATGGCTCTTGAAGTATCAATGCAGATAAGGATGTTGCATGTATTAGGCCTGCCTTATTCAAAAAGCTTATTCTAGTTGCAATCAAGTCAGACTTAAATGCTGGGTCGAGTCTTTTGCTATGGGAATTTTCATTAAGATTGGACTGATTTGCAGTATAATAGTGTATGTACAATCATTGTCTGCAAAATATGAACTTGATACAGATTTTATATTTAGAAATTTGCATGATCATTAATCAATCAGTTCATGAGTTGGAAAATGTAATAGATACAAATATATATGTATATATATGTATATATATATATATATATGTACATATAAGAAATCATTGAGCATATTCAACATTTTATTTTTGTATGCACAAACACGAATAACTCAAATACCATTTCAATTTCATTCCTGGAGCTTGAAATGAAACCATTTGTCTAAAGTCACTAGAATACTCTGATACTTCAAGCGTACTCTCATTGACCCCTGGACACACTATAATTTTTTCTTTTTTATCTTGTTCATTAACATTTTGAGAGTTGCTTTTTTCAATCCATAGCATTGAAATTTGTTTTCTCAATTAAATTGATATCCAGAATTTATATTAATATCATGTCTTGAGATTAAAGCTATTTTGAAATATTTAGTTTTGATATAAAAAATAAATTTGAATCACAAAATTCTTCACATTTATTAATAATAATGAGCTAGATTGATAATACATATTTCTTCTTTGAAAATAATTGCAATAGCTTCAGAAGATTATTTGATAAATCAACTGCATTATACATACTCCTTATCTATAAGCTGATGAATCAGAAATGTATTTCAATAAAGTCAAAGATAAACCTTTTTGGAAATGATGACTCACAGTAGTACATTCAATACTAGTACTAGTGGAAAAAAATTGATTCTTAGATGATTTTTAGTTTGTTGTGTGAGTGAAAAATAGGTGAGAATTATATTTCACATGTGTACTGAACTATATTCTTTCTAAAATTATGAATAGAATATGATTCACGTACTAAAAGTAATCTGTAGAATTGCATTTTATTCACAGTTATAAAAAAGCACTCGAGAAATTATTAATGCCACACCTTAATTTTGTAATACCTATACAGGTTAAGTTATTTTGTGAGCCACATAGTATTTTGGAAAAAAATCATTGGTATCATTCATGATTAAAAAACGAATATGCTAGATAATTTACTAGCAAAGAACCTCCTCAGTAAAAAGATAATTATTCTGGACAATTTTTATCTTGCAGCAAGCAAAAGCAGAGCAAGAGGAAGAGTTTATTAGTAACACATTGCTCAAAAAGATCCAAGCGCTCAAAAAGGAAAAGGAGACTTTAGCCCATCACTATGAGCAAGAAGAAGAGTGTTTAACAAATGATCTGTCAAGGAAATTGAACCAGCTGCGTCAAGAAAAATGCCGTCTAGAACAGACATTAGAACAAGAACAAGAGTGTTTGGTTAACAAACTGATGAGAAAAATCGAGAAATTGGAAGCAGAGACACTGGCAAAACAGACTAATTTAGAGCAGTTGAGAAGAGAAAAAGTGGAACTAGAAAATACGCTTGAACAGGAACAGGAGGCTCTTGTTAATAAATTATGGAAACGAATGGATAAATTGGAAGCTGAAAAGAGATCTCTTCAAATTAAACTAGACCAACCTGTCTCTGATCCTACCTCACCCCGAGATTTAAACAATGGGGACACAGCTACGAACCTCAGTACACACATACAAAATTTGAGAAGTGAAGTAGCTCGGTTAAGGCACACTCTATTAATGTCTCAACAAGAACGTGAGTATAACTTCTCCACTACATTTGATCAATTAGATTTTCTTAATCAAACGATAGATGTATCATTTCTTCTATTTCCCTTAGTTATCATATTACATCGAAAAATTTAGAAGTCACTGAACATTTTTTAAATATTTCAGATACAGAAAAGATGCAGCGTTATGTGAATGAAGAAAAACATATTCGTGAGGAAAATCTCAGGCTTCAGCGAAAGCTACAACTTGAAGTTGAAAGACGTGAGGCACTCTGTAGACATTTGTCTGAATCAGAATCTAGGTGAGTTAATACTTTTGATACATAAAATAATGTGCATATGAGTTTTTGAGTTCATAAGCTTTCATAATTCTTCTAGCTTGGAAATGGAAGAGGAGCGCCATTACAATGAAACTGTGATGTCCGGTGTTGGTATAAGGGGAAGAACTGTTTCAAGTCCAGTGCCCTGTAATCCTTCACCGAGTTGTTCTAGACCATTAAGTCCTGGTATCGTAGAAATTTGAAATATATTATGTATATCATCTCATCTAATGTGAGTATAATGATACTAATCTTACAGGTACTGTTTTGTTAGGTACAACGTATCGAGAAAATTTGAATGCCAATCGTTGTTATGCTTGTGGACAGCTGCTAACACTTCCTTATACAAGCTCTTCTCCTCCTTCAGGGGTAAGCAAATTAATATCTTGATATTGTTAGATCATCTCAAACATCTTTTATAATTTTCAAATAGTGAGTCTTTTTATGAAAGAAATTTGGCTTAAAATATTTGCTTTTCACCGCTAATCTAAATGTATTGGTTGTTTTGAGCACACAAAATTATTTGATCAATAATGAAGAATAAATTATTTTTTTTTCCAATGAAATTGTATGATGAAAAAATTTTCAGGGTCACGTTCTAGCGCCATCAAGTAGACGTGCATCTGACAGATTCATCAAGCCGGCGATCCCACCGACTATAGTGAGCCCTGGTGGTCCACCTCTAGCCAACCCTCAAGCTAATACTTCAGGTGCATGTCCTATGGACATAGCAAAAACATAAATTGGTTACAAGTAACTATTCTGCCAAGATATTCTCCATATTTTACACGTATAATAAACTATAGTTGCAAGGTACTTGCTTTCAATAGTGTTTTGCAAATTAAGAATTCCAAATACTTGTACTTTCCTTATATTACAATTGACACAACAAACGTATTTTTTCCACGTTATATATCATGAAAATATTCATTTGACGTTAAATGGTTTATAATTTTTCAATAAAATGAGTTTCGTTTTCATTTACTGATTTATTTTCAATTAATTCTTCATAACTGTTCATGATACTGTTTAATACCCACAAGTCGAATCAACTCTTTGAGAATGAATTGATTTCTACTCGGAGCAATAAAGGTCACATAGTTTCTTTTGATGAAATTAATTTTCTTCTCTATTCGCAAAAGGCTGTGTAATTGAAATATTGAAATTCATCAAAGTCCACTAGCACAGCAAGTACCCTGTATGTCGCTCTATATTCTTTCACTTTATATCAATTTACGGCATCCTATACAGCAATACAATGTAAAACAGTATTTTTAAGAGTAGAAGAGGAAAATCATTCACTCAAACCATTTATTTTTCTCAATGATAAGTTTAAAATTTCACGTTCAAAATTTTAAAATGCAGAGAAAGGAAGCTGTGTATGCTTTCCTAAAAAAAATACTTACTTTAAGAATATAATGTAAATGGGTTTAATAAGGGTTTTATAAATATTTCATTAAGTGAGATATCGTTCTTTTTGGTAATTATTATTTGAAGATGAAAATTGAATCAGAATTTGATCATTGCGAGCTAATTACAAAAAATGTGAGAAAAAAATGGTGATTTAGCTCAACTTGTTATCGATAACATTTTGTAATAATGAATCACACAGCAGACATGTAACTTTGAAGATTCCATTAATGAATTGATTACAGAGAGAATATAGTTCTTTTGTTCTCACGAAAATCGAAAAAAAAATGCAAAATGATATGTATCGATTGTTTGGATTAAAAGCATTCATGATACATATATAATCAATGACAAAAAGTTCGTAAATCTTGTAATGAATACTAACTTCTCTCATCACCGGTAAGGGAAGAAAATTTTCATTATTACTAGATTAACAGTAAAATTTAATGCTAACATTCTTTGGTAAATCCTTCAATGAGTCATTCGAGTGTTAAATAAACCATTAATCAACTGTTTACACAAAAAATGACAGCTGGTATAGACTTGAGCTTTACTGAAATCGGGATCCGAAATAACATGAAATGAAACAAGAGTAAAAATCTTATCATGCATATAGTTGGCATGCGAGTTTTAGACAATCATAGTGGTTTTCAATGATTGTCTAAGGAAGATTCGAATTGAGCTTTCATTATTTCTGTTCAAATACAGTTATAATGGATTTGAATATATGGAAAACATTCTACATTGGTATGTTCTATTCATCTTTTGTTTGGACAACTTTCTGTATCTAAATGACTCAATGCTGTTGATGTAACATTGTTTCTTCAAAAGTAGTAGGATGTATTTTCTAAGAATGTGCAGGAGTTAATTCTTTTCTAAAGTTAACATTAAAAAACTATATTTACTTCTCAATACAAGCTTACAATTGTCAATATAATATGAATAATTATGACTAGTTGTGATAATTTCAATTTGAATAATCTATAATGCAAGTGAACTTGTTACTGTTGCTGAAAATTTCCAAATTTGAAGCCTATGGAGTGAACTATTGATAATATTCCATACGCAGTGATGCTTTCAAATTATTTTAAAAGCTCAATTACTGATGCTGTACCAGCAGGCCTATAAAAGTCGAAAGGCAATCAATAAACGAATCAAACATAACTTGAATGTATCCACAGTGGCTCTTCAAGTAAAAAAAAAATTGAGACTACTATTCAAGACGATATGGTTTGTTTGTTATTAAACTAAATAAAGACATTTTCCGTATAACCACTGCACAAAAGCAAATAATAGTTTGATTCCTGATAAAAATCATCTGTAATATTTTGTCAGTCATAACTACTTCCTCAATGTTTGCATCTGAATGTGTGATTGTCAAATGTTGATAAATAATAATGTGTTCATTGTCAAGCCATGTGAAAGGCTATTTTGAATTCGGTTAGAAAAATAAAACAACTTGTCAAAAAATTTTCTTTGAATTCACAGAACACACGATGAATGTGTTATACTTATTATATAAGTATATTAATAAGTTTGAAAAATCGATTTATGCTGTAGAACAGTTTGATTTAAACTTTTGTTTAAACATTAACAAAATTAATTTTCTAATATTTTTTGAAGACTCAATTGAGAATTATTTATTGCATGGTGATAACTATATGTATGCATTCATCTATTCAAATTATTTTAATGTTAAATACAAAGATCATGTTGGATAAGCCGTCAAAACTCATCTTAAATTTATTTTAAAAATGTTTAGTGCTTTATATGACCACTTTTAACTTAATCTTCGTAAGGAAAATGAAATTTTATCATTTTTAAGGTCAAAGAGGAGTTGAAGAATGATAAAATAATTGACCAATTTGATAATGATGAGAGGGATATTAAGAAATTGAATCTTTGATTATTAATTTTTTATGTTTTCTATTCGATGTTAAGGAGCCTTGACAACGAATATATATCACTCCAATATTTCTAGGAAATGAAGATTCGTTTGAAGTTTTTGCGAAAAACTTACGATTTACTTGTATAAGCTATGGTGCCTTGAAAGTCAATGTAGCTTAGCTTTTGGCTTGTGTGACTTGTTATAGCTATTAACTTATATAACTAATTAGTAAGTTATTCGCAAATATCTTCAATAAACCCACAATAAATTTTCTCTATATATTAGAGTGACATATATTCGACCCAAAGACCCTTGAAGGTGCTTTTAAAATACTATATTACTAGTGAAGATACTTAAAGTTTTTTGTTCAAGTGTACATCTATTTGAATTCCTATTTTATAATTTAGTTACAAACTTAAAACCATTGGAAAAGGCAATCTCATCAATCACGTTCAGTGACATGCATGCGAAGCTATTTATTAAACAAATAAATAACTATCTTATTTTGTTTGAAGATGACAGAAAAAATAAAAGTTATGATTAGAATAATTACATGTTCAATTTGAATTAGCCTTTTTTCTTACAGCGAAAGGATTGTGTGGTGATTTTACGGACGTTGTTTTATCAGTACGCTCTAAATTATTATAGCACAAAAACATCAGAATAGTTGTGTGATGTTTTACGTCCTCATCGTCGGTGTAAAGCGCAACGTTATTTATATAGTTGATGGAAAATGAATGCAAACGTTCCCATTCATATATTGTATTTTACCGATGCTTTTATGAAATACACCATCTTTTTGCTATTAGATTTAAAAATTCATATTTTCCCACATGATCATGGTGATTTATTTAATTTTGAATTTCCTTCACTAAGCATCATCAATGTTGCATAAAACATAATTTCATTTCAAATAATGAAAATCATACAAAAGTAGAATCAGATCTTTCTCTTGTTATTGAAAAATTCTCATTTTATTTTAATAATTATATCAATGTTATTCAATCTCATTGAAAATATGTACAGTTCTTCAAAAAAATCATTGTTTTTCTGAAGTTTTTGGAACAATCATTGACCCAAAGTTCTATGCTGAAATTAATTTTTTACAAGATGACACTGTTAATCTCATTAGTATGATCCACAAAGGTAGTGAAATACAACTATTCACTGCAGTAGGCCAACTGAGAATTGATTCAAGCGGCCAGAGGGTACCAGTTGGGAAAAAGACCACAGGTTCTCTGCGGTATAAGTACAGTAAAACTGATGTGAAAATCCCCTGTTTAATCATGATAACAAATTAATCAATAAATCTGATCATCATTGCTGATAATTAATACTTGAAATATTTTTGCTTACGTTCAAGACACGTATTCCTGTGGCTATGGATAATTTTAACTTAGTTCTTGCTGTTGATCGAATATTAACTGAAAATTCATGCATGTTTATGTAATAAGTTCAATAAATTCAGAATTATAAATCAATTAATAATTTACTTGTATCTTTAACGTCATTTTGCAATTTAATGAATTTTCGCTGAAGTTTTGCATATCTTGCAAATTCATCTACCATGGATATACTAGCCATTTCTCTTTTCAGAGAGATCAATTCTTTACGTATTGCTTGATCCTCATTGGATTCTGAATAACACCATGATGTAATCTGCAAAATACATTATGGCTATAATGACAGATTCCTATGCTTTGAAAAATTTCTTTGTCATAATGACACTTACAAAATTGATGATAAATGAAGCCAGTAAATCCACTAAACAACAAAAAGTTCCAAGAAAGAATAAGGAAACCATTTTTGAGATTGGAGTTTGTTGGGCTCCTGATTGAATTGAATTCACATAAGTGTAATTATACTACATTTATATGGAAAGAAATAACGATTTTTACATGAACTTAGTAAGTATAAGGTTAAGTGATTTCTGATTCGGTATATTTTTAGTAATTCCACATTCTAGGATAATTAATCCAAAACAGAGTATTAGGTTGAAAGCTTGCGAATAATCTATCACAGCACTATTACTTTAGGTGCAAAACATATTGGAGTAAACTCCAACACTGTACAGAATTATAGAGCAGACGAGCAGTAAGTATAAGCAGAAGCAGAACAGTGCATGAAAATTTTTCCCGTCACGACGTTCAGCGCCATTCAACCGGCTGCGGTATAGGAAAACACGTGGACTTGCGATCCACGATTCCCCGCTGATCCACGCTGCACGCAGCGATCCTTAGTTGCTGCTGACTGATATGCTGTCACTAAAGAAATTTGATTAGTTACTTTATTTTTTCACAATGAGTGATTCAGAGAATAATTATGACAGTGATCATGAAGACGTTTCCAAGGATCACTCGAAACTCATCGATTCCGTGAGGCAACTCGATAAGGGTCAAAGGTAATACAATACTTGTTAGGTTATGAACGAGTGATGATTTTTTTTTTTGTAAATAGCGTGCATGTCAAAGTCGAAGCGATATTTCTGACCATTTATTAAATGTGAACTATAGGATAATTGATCATTTGTGCGAAAAATTGAGAAGATGAATACCTCGATCTGCTATTAAATTTGTTCCTATTCATTTTAGAGTCAAGAAGCCTGAGCGCAGTGAGCCTAGCTTAGAAGTTTCAGAATTTCACTTGGTCAAAAGTGGTATTACCGATCAAGATGCTGTGAAAGTTGAAGATTTGGCAAAAACACTTGGAACAAAAGGCCATCATTCAGAGCTCAGTAAGAAAATTCATGCAACTAAGGCCAGATCACAAGTTTTGTCAAAGCCTTTAGAAAAACCTGCTGCTGAAAAAGTACGTATTAACATATATAATATTGAATAACTGATGAGTTGGGTGGTACTATAAGAAATATTATTTCAGATAAAACGAACTGTAGGGTTTGAGAATACAAAGAAAGAACTTACAAAGTGGAATGGAATAGTAGCCAGGAATCGAACAGCAGGATGTCTCAGTTTCCCATTGAGTCAAACTTCTATGAGGCTGGAGCCTACAGATGAATTCCTCAAGAGGCCTCGATTGCAATCAGAGTTGGAAAAGGAATTAGCCAAACTTGAGCCAGAAAAAGAGCCAGAAGAAGAAAAAGAAGAATTCCCTTTGACTTTAGCTGAAATTTTGGAGCGAAGACAGGAAGCAGCCAAGTTTAGAGCACAACAAGTAAAGATTATTTCTCATACCACTTGAAATTTTATTGATTTATTTTGAAATATGAATATTTGATAAATTATTACAGAGTTACAAAGTTTCTAAAGCTCGCAGGCAAAATAAAATCAAAAGTAAGAAGTATCATCGAATACAAAGGAAAGAAAAAATTAAAAAGGCATTGAAAGAGTTTGAAGAATTGCAAAAAACAGATCCAGAAGCAGCTAAGGAAAAATTAGATCAACTGGATCAGGCAAGAGCTCAAGAGCGTATGACTTTGAGGCACAAAAGTACTGGACAATGGGCACAAAACAAATTAGTTAGAGCAAAATATGATAAAGAAGTGAGTGTTAATATTTCATTTCTTTTTATGATTTTGGATTTTTTAGAACTCACTAATACTAATAATAATAATAATAATAATGCTTATTCTCTTAATTTCTCTTACGATAGACTCGTCAAGTATTAGCTGAACAACTGTCTATAAGTCGAGAACTGACTCAAAAAGTGAAGAAAGATGAGGATAGTGATGACAGTGACGACCACGATCAGATAAATCCTTCAAGTCATGATATGCATAACCCTTGGATGAAAGACTTGAAGAATACAAAAACCGAGTCAGAAGTTGATGAATTCATAAAAGGATATCGAAAATTTTGGGATGAACAGAATAAAAACAGTCAAAGTAAAACATGTGAGAATGATTCGAAGCTTGATGAAAATGAGAAAGCAAAAGAGAAATTTGAAGAACCTGAAATTGAGAATGAACCTAAATACAAAAATCCAGTTGCAGCATTTATAGAGTATTTACCAGGTCAATCAGATCCAAATGATGTTGATTCCAGTGATTCAGATGAGCCTGAAAAAGAGAAAGAAAACGACAAAAAACAAAAACAGAAATTGGAAAAATCATCAAAAAATAAGCTGGGTATAAAATTACCAAAAAGTAAAGTAATTAAGACTAAAAAGTTACAAGTCAAAGCTGGAACGTCAGATTGGTCGATATCTCCGCTTGACTCACCTGGAAGTAATGGATCAAATGGTGTCTCTGATGCAGATGAAAAACAAGATATCATTAGAAAACTTTCTAAATCTAAAACACAAAAAGTCTCGAAATATTCGAAGGATGTCGATATTGATGACTTATTTGATGCAGTTGAAGATGAAAAACGACGTGAAATCGAGAAGAAAGTTTCAAAGTATAAGCGTGAGTTGAAAAGAGAAGAGAAACGTGAGGAAAGAATGAAAAAAAGGAGAAAGAAGAATCGGAAAGATGACCCAGAAGATGAAGTTACAAAACTTGGTCTAAAAGGACAACAAAAAATTAAGCCTATAATTGATAAGCCCATTGAAGAAACTGTTGATGCGCAACCATCCAATGAAGATTCATTGACAAAAAAATTGAGTCTCATAACTGATTTGAATAATCAGTTGACATTGAAAGCAAAAGCAAAAGCAAAAGAAATAGATCCTAATAAGTTTATTAGCATAAAGCCAAAACATATAAATACGTTATTACCTGATGAAATCGCTGGAGAAGAAGATGCTCTAGATGATAAAGAAGAAGAAGAGGACCAGCATCAAATGATTAGCGAGGCTTTTGCTGATGATGACGTTGTTGATGATTTTCGAAAAGAAAAAGAGGAAGAGGTAAGAAACTTCTTGAAAAATGTTTTTATTTCGAAAAGCTGTCTGAAATGAAAATCACACATGTATTTTTTTCTTCCAGATCAAGAAATCACAACCCGAGGATATTGATATGCGACTTCCCGGTTGGGGTAGCTGGGGTGGCAAAGATATAAAACGATCGATGCGTAAAAAAAAGAGGTTTATCATGAAGTTCCCAAAAGAGGCCCCGCGCCGCGATGAGAATAAAGGTGACGTTGTCATAATTGAGGAGAAGAATCCCAAAATTAGGAAGCACCAAGTCAGCGAGCTTCCACATCCTTACAAGAATGTTGCAGACTACGAAGCGAGTTTGAGGGCACCTTCGAGCAGAGAATTCGTGCCCGAAAAAGTCTTCAGTAAACTCATTACACCAGCTGTAAAAGTAAAAATGGGTAAAGTGATTGAACCTATGAGTGAAGATGTTCTGGTAAAGATGGGTAAAAGAGGAAAGAGAAAGAAGCCCGTCAAAGAGGAAAAAAATAATGATAATAATAAGAAAATGAGGGTGATCCGTGGAAAAGGTGCGCATACAAAACGTAATAAAAACGAATGAAAGAATATTGAGTAAATTTTCAAATTACTTTCCAAAAAATGTTTGTTCACCCGACAACTCTATGCTTACAATTTATTTATCGTGAGCGTATATTTCAATTGGAAAGTGACTTTGAAAACAGTATTTTTTTGTACATTTTTGTAAGTGCCGAAATGAAGTTATACTCTCTCAGTGTAATTTCTGAATGAATATATTCTTTATACTATTCTCCAGGATTTTCGTCACCAATCGCGATGGAACTTTCTGACAAGATGATTTTTAGATATCGAAAACCCATGTCTAAAAGCGTCATCCCGATTGGTGGCTCGAAGACATCCGTCTTCGTGTCAGTTACGATAAGGTCGATTTAAATTTTAAATCCGAAAACGAAATATGTGAAGTAAATCATAAATAGGATACGCTTTTTAAGACATTACGACTGGATTGTAAAATGATAACAAATGAACGATGGTGAAACAGCTATTGAAAGAAAAAACATCAAAATTGTACTGGAAACTGACTTTTGGAATATTCCTGAAGTTTCGTGGTTCCGTACAAATGAGTTTAATACTCTAAAGTACGAGACTATTTGTTGAGAACTTCTTGGGGCTAATTGAACTTTGCTTAACTTTGCTGTCTGTCTAGGTACAAAACTTTGAAAGACTGGCATATTGTAATGATTCAAAATTTTGTGTAACTCCTAATGTAACTGGAAATCGATGTCTGTTGATACATCGAAATAGTAAAACGTGTACGATTCAAGTCTCATGTGAATGGGAAAAATTCTTAATCTTTCAAATACTACATATAGAATCGATGTAGATTTTGTATATTGTGACTGATGTAAATTAATCAGCGTTATGCAAGTGATTTGAAAAGTTGGATACTGTTATTTTTATGAATAGAATAAGCGCAAAAATTGTTGAAATAAATATTTGAATGTGAAATCTCTATCGACGTTCTGTTTTTTCTCTTTGTTATATGCTAACTTGCATTACTTGTAATCGTTTTACCGCCGATCCTTAGTTGAAATCTCGTAATCGACTGGAAGTTGATGAGTACAAACAATTTCTGGTTTCGTAATTCAATTCACTCTATTATCGAGAGTATATACAAATTCAAGTCAATCTGATAACAATGTGACATACTTTGAAAATCGGATTCTAATATTTCCATGATACAACGAATTTAACTTCTTGAATATTGTCTCACTGCAATTAGTATGAACACCGGAAGTCAGGTTGAAACGAAAACTATTACATGGATTGATACACGAGTTAATAACGATCTCAGTGCCAATATGATTTTGTACGTATGAATTTAATAGTTTTCCAGGAAAAAAATTGAGATTGAATATTAAAATAACGTAGAAGGAATTTCAAGAAATCGCTATAGATCAAAGATCCTTTCCGTTGATACCTGTATCACGTTAATCGAGTATGAACAGATGATATTCATGAAACCTGGTGTGAGCTTAATCATCGAAAAAGCTTATCGAAATCTCCACAGGGGTGATTAAAGATGACATTCCAATATGACTCGGCAAAAATTACTGAAAAATGATCGATTTATCATTTAACAATCATTTGCTGACATCTCGGCTAATCCTTTATCGCTAATTACGTATTGGCCATTACGTTTCTCTGAACTAACGCTCGTTGCTAACAAGATACACATCCATGATGTTTTCTAATAAACAACAATGGAAATTTTTCAGACTGTCACGCCGAGCAAGCTTAATCTGCACCGAGTTTGTAAAGCATAACGTATCACATCGTATACACAAATGCCACCCTGGAATGCAGAAATGAACCGAATAAGGCTATCACCACGAGCTGACAAGTATACGTGTCTGAGACAGATGACACTCCTGGTGAAATCATCAAAATTCATCAAGAGAATATGTAATCCCTTTAATCCTTTAATTTGGAATAGATCAAAGTCGTTACTGGCGATTCGAGTTTAATCAACTTGTATATACACTATTCGATCTCCTGCTGCAGTTTCGCCTCGATTAATATACATATATATATGGACAAGTAGAAGTAAGTACTTATAATATACATCGGGCTGCAAAGTTCGAAGAATTGGCGGGGGGGGGGGTGAGGCTGGTATATAGGATATCAGGTGCGCGCGCGCTTGCGGGCGGGTGGCGGGGGGAGGGAGGGGTATATCGCGCGCGCGGCGCGCGCGAGAGAGCGGTGCAGCTCTTCTGCTGCCGCGGGAATAATCGAGCGGCTGGCGCGGCAGTACCCCAGCAGTACCCCACGGGGAGAGCGAGAGAGAGCAGGCGCTCGTGCGGCTCGAGCTCGGCTAGTATATAAGAGGGCGCAGGGGCGCGCGGCACCAGCTCACTCCCGAGCGATCGCTTGAGCGACGTATCGCACGTGTCCCCCGCGACACTCGCGCGTACACACACGCATATATAAGTATACCCAGTGCACACCCGTAGCAGCTCCGTAGTAGTATACGAGCTCGCGCGCGCGCGAAACAGCCGCGGCGAAAACACACACACACACATTCCGTGGAGGAATTGGCAGAGCCGAAGAGATGGCGGATGGAACGAAGCTAGTTGACGTCGGCGCGGCTTCGGCGGCCGAGCTGCTCGCCGACAAGCTCGTGATCGGCGACGAGCACGACCCCAAGGACCACGACAGCGTCCAGTTCTTCGAGGGCGTGGAGAAGCTGCTCGAGTTGTGGTTCACCAGCCACGACGGCCAGGACGCCAAGAGGGACCTGCGCACCATTCCCCGGTAAGCTGATGACCTTGGCCGCTGCTCACGCACTCGCTCTCTCTCTTTCTCTCTCTCTCTCGCTCTCTCTCACTCTCTCACTCTCTCACACATAAGTATACACACTTGCGAGCGCGCGCTCCGCGCACTACCGACAACCAACGATCACACACACACTCGCGCGGCTCTGTGTTTTGGAGCACAACGGGGTTGCAAATCCCCCACGGCCCCTCCGGCCTCCGCTTCCAACGCTTCGCCTGCTCTGCACTATGGTACTGCAGTGTTTTGGCGCGCGGCTCCTCGAGTTGTAGCTCGTCGTCAAAGCTCCCTCGCAAATTGCTTCTTCAAGAGGAATTGTTGTGCAGTAAATAACGATAGACGACATTCAAGCTGTTCCAAGAAACACACGCGTATAGAGTCGCGATCGAACTTACGCACTTGGCTGCATGTCCCGAAGGGTTGTTGTAAGCGCGCGTACGCTAGCTCTCCAAGGGCGAAAGGGTCACTCTTTACAATCGAGGGGAAAAAGCTTGCGGGTAAAATCCTCTCAAGTCCCTCTTGGCTCTCGTCGGTTCATGCATTCCCTTGTATATATGTATGTACGCGTCAATTTTCCGATAGCTCGCAGTGCCCCCCGATGAGAAACTGCGCATGAATCCTCGCACCCCACCGTGTCGTTTATACATGCGTGCGCTCACTTATCACGCGACAGTATTCTACCCTCGCGTGCAGCTTTCGACTTCATTTCGAATCAGGCCAGTGTATAGGTGTACGCGGTTGTTCATTACATTGCACGTATATGTACTTTTTATGAGAGACGGTGCGCCTCGATTATTTCGGAGGACGCGGTAAATTGACAAGGGCTAGTTTTGGTGCGCTACTTTTCCAACCAGCTTGGTCGTTCGAGCTGGTTTATGAAGAGTGTGCCCAACAAGACGATTCCCTTTGAAGCTTGGAAAAAGTGTAAAACTTCAAATTTAAATCCCATTCTCCATCAGACTTACGCGAGCTTGAAAACGCGTGCTTCCAAATCAACTAGCGATTGAATTTAGCGCATATCGTCAGCATAGGGTGGAAATATTAATTTGCGTATTGATCATTCAATGGGTGAATACCCTTCCACAAAAACATTCTCATTTTGACCTATTTTGAGTACATTCATTTTTATTTACACGAGCTACCTGAAATAAATCAATATAAATGCAATGTGGTGATTCGATCATCCATTTAATTCGAACAGAGGAACAAAAAAACATTCAAATCACATTACTTATCTGTCGTTTATTGAATGAGACAATCATCCGAATAGTTAGTTGTGGGAATCAAGCTATAAGACGTATAATCAAAGAATATAATTATATCGAAACGTGCATTTGCTTCAGATCCGTTAATAATAATTCCCAGAAATTTTCGTTAACAATAAAACGTCCACTTCAAATTCCAACAACCACCGCAATGCAACAATTTTCCAACGTACCTATGGCGATTCCGTCAAAGTCAATTCGACACGGGCATCAGTCGCAATAGCAGTTAGACCGCGCGACATGTTAGAGTCAAATACCCGAGGCACTACCCGAGGATGGCCTCGTGTCCCCTGACGATCGATTTCCCTTTGTTTTCAAGGTTGTCACCTCATTCAGCCCTCTTTCATCTCTCGAGCCTAGGCCAATATTTGCAGAGAAAGAGCGAGATCAACGCAAGTGACGTGTTTTGCGTCAACCGCAGCTTTTTCGCGCTCCGCCGCCGAATATCCAGTGCCCCAAATAGCCCCACCTCTCGCTTCCGCCTCTCTGACGTAGGTGCGAGCTGCCCCCTCGGCGCAACTTATACTGACCATCGGCCCAAGCGCGGTCCAGCCGTTTATTTGTTATGTTGGTGATGCGGTTTTCCTCTCAATTCGTTCGATTCATTCTTACGCTTTTGACACAACTTTACTACTCGATATGTTATTGTTGATATACTTTCTGGTAATATTGAAATTACTACCACTGGGGACCACCTGTCGGGAGAATCAAAAAGATGTTACGTGATACACCCGTCGATATGCGGAAACAATTTTATTAAAACTATTCTTTCGCCTCTTTATATTGGGATCAGTTAGATAATTTCGAATCACATCAAACATACAGTTTCCTTTCCAATATTTAATTCGTCATCGATCACACTTTTTGCTCTGTTTCATTATACTCACTCCTGCATTGTTAATCACATATTCTGCTGCAAATTCTAATTGACATACAATGCATTATGACGCTTAAGACGAGTATATGAGTACTGGAAGTATCGTATATATTAACATGACACATAATCGATCAATACCAAAGGATCGTCGATAACGAATTGAATACATACAAATTCTATCGCCAGTTTGATCGAAAGACTAATCAAATTAAAAGCTTTCACCAAAATTAAAACCGAATCAGTTTATTCTACTTATTTAGTTTACTTTTTGTATGCGAACTTGATTCAATTAGCAATGACAGTTTTTAAATAGTACATTGTGTAACGAGTGCGGTAAATTTCCAATGGCGCACACGAGTTGCTCATAACATTTTTTATTATACGTGCTGGAGAAGTGCCACATAGAGTTGGGGGTTGTGCGTATGCTAAAGTCGATTTAGTGTATACGGATAGCCTTCATGCTATGTGTGGTCCATGCGCGATGTAAAATGATAAACTCGATAATGACGTTTTATCCACAAATTGCTAACTATCCACGTAGTTTGGTACGGTAACTTTGAGTTTTCCTGCAGAAAAAAGGGGCTTTTACAATCAGAACCGAGTAAAAAATACTAAACTCTTTCAATTATAGTCAAATAATCGATTGCGAAAAGTATATAATTATACCTGTAGAAAGTAAGTGTCTATACTCTTTAAATATCTTTATGCTCGTAATATCAGGTGCTTTGATAGTCTGTTGCGTCTATAAATACTTTGAGAAAAAAGAGTCGCTAGTGACTTTGTCGTAACATTTGATAAAAGACAGAAACGGTGATGATCAGAGGGTGACGAACAACAGAACTGCAATTAATCGATATGCACTATTCCAAGCTCATTTTTGCAATTCACTTTCTCAACTCTCGATCCCTGGTGAATTTCATCTCACTCTATGTGCAATTGCGAATGTCTCAAATCAATTATACACTTTGAATATTGCGCGAATTGAAAAGTAGTGTGCAACAAGTTGAAGCTTCGCGTGCACGTTTCAAATCGATCGGGGGCCGGTGGAAAAAGAAAAAAATTCATAAGGATACGAATCATCTCGGGTGCGGAGAAAAGCTCGAGCGGAGCTTGCGGCTTATCTTTGCGCGCTGACCCATGGCACGTGGCGCGCCGCTATTTCTGCAATCCGAGCACATTTCCCGTGACTTCTTTCTCCGCACGCGTGTATATTACGTGCATCTTATTATAAATACTCGCACGAGGGATTTCCGATCCGAGGCGGCTCGATCCGGAGACTTCGAGCCAATAACGGCTGATAAAACGGCGCATGAGTATGCATTTCGACGACCCTTATCGCTGCTCTGCCAAGTGGGATTTACAATATAATTAATCCGCTTCGTTATCCGTGATATTATCGATCAATTTGGTAATTGTTGCTTCATGTTTCGACGAAAGTTTGGCCAGATAAGATATATTGCTTAGTCTGTTGTGCGATAGATATTCATTTTCCGGACCTAAGCGCATATGTAATATTCCTGGGATTTTCTCGGTTTCGTACCGTGAACTCGTGATGAAGAATGATCTTATCCTCTACATTCGAGTCATTCCCAACGTATCTCATTGAGAATGATAACCCTTTGCATATCAGATTTCAAAACGAAAAATCTATTTATTTTGTAATTTCAGACAAAAATGGGAATCGCTGTTGAAAATCGTGCGCTGCGAGATCATCAGCTTCTGCAGGAACGACATGGTTGACGCCTACGTACTAAGGTAAGGTCGCTTCAGCCTCTCTCTTTCTCTCTCTGTCTTAATATCTACTGATCATTATCCGCCATTCGGATAACTAATTAGTGCAAAGCGTAAATAATCGAAAACAAGAATAAGGGTTCGAGGTGATTGTACAACTTGATTAACCAGACTAACGGGCGTTAAAGTTTACTGCATGTTAACTTTCAAGGTTAACTTTCAAGGCTTTGCCTAATATTGCCACTCTACTCCTCTGATGCGGGCCGCGCAGTTTTCCCACGTTATTTTGACAGCATTCCGTTTCCGCCCAATTCTAGATCAGTGCTTGGCGCGTCGCTTCTCGAGTATTTCACCGACTCTATTAATAACAGATCATCCACGTGTACTGTACATGTATGTCTATTACACTTAGCTCTCTATTGTTACCTGGGCGATATTCTCGGCCTCAGTAGCCGGCAATTCATCCGTCGCTCTCGATCTACCCTCCTCGTTTTAGATTAACAAGGTTTATTTGGTTGTAATATTTCCTAAAGTATCCTGGTGAATTCCGAGTGTCTTTTTCGATTATTGCTGAGGAGTAATTTGTACTTGGAGATATAAATTAATCACGCAGGTCTTTTTTTCGTGCAGTTGCTCCAGAAGATGTTTTATCGTTAAATGCTTCATTTGGGAAAAATAATTCTCATAAAAATCTATAGCATGAATGTTGAATTTTATTTTATCATATAAAAACGAATGTACACGTTTATCGTATCACGATTGACAGTTGAATACTTTTTTCCTGTATAGCGTCATTGTGAAATACTCAATGAATAAGTACAATGGATCATATCTAATCAAAGTGAATGCAATCTTGAAGAGATATTATTAGATGAAGATAAATTAACCCTTCTGCGTAAAACCCCGAGATACCTCTTCACAATATATTTTTATCACTATGGACGATTATGCGCAGGAGAGTTGAAACACCACATCAAATCAAGATTTTTAATAAATGGAAAAAAATTGCTATAAAAGACCATATAATTTATAATTAAATTAATCTTGAAATACAAATTATTGCATCTGACTAACGAACAATTGTTTTGCAACATTATCCAAAATGTATAATATGCGGTAGCTGCCCAAAAAATATTATATAGTTGACCGTTGATTTGATTCACAATCAGATTGTAATCCAAATGACTCGTGTCAGAAAGCCCATTATAGCTATATATACGATACATCTTGAGTTATTTAGCAAATAATATATTTCAGACATATTTATTGCGTGTACATGCCGCATTCCGATGAACAACATGTTGAATTAATAATCAATAAGCTTTCTAATATTCGCAATACAAAGGTTGTTTAGTGTAATAAGAGATTACATTATTTTGTTTCTACGAATTGATGAACTGGGTATTTACTGTTGACTCATTGTGAGGGTATATTTGCTGA
Source organism: Aphelinus atriplicis (assembly GCA_020882685.1). Taxonomy (NCBI): domain Eukaryota; kingdom Metazoa; phylum Arthropoda; class Insecta; order Hymenoptera; family Aphelinidae; genus Aphelinus; species Aphelinus atriplicis. Next base: position 15,404,209 of record CM037075.1, on the reverse strand, counting down.
TCGCTGCAGATCGCTGATCTGTATATTTTGTTCGCCCCGGAACGATTGTACTTGCTGAACAATGAAGGAAAGTTGTTTGGAAAAAAAAATTAATCGTAGATGGGAGTTTAATTGACTCGATCAATTGGCTTGTCACAATGAATGTCTCTATCGTGTTCTCAGACGTATTGAATAAGTTGATGCGCTTGGAGGAGCTTTCTCCGATCATCGAACGGTGCGTGTCAAAATGCCACACATGAATCAAATATATATACATGTTGAACGACGTATTCGGTTCTGAATTTGTTACAACGTAAGAATGGGACCGTGTCATACTGTCTCTTCAGTATTGAGTGAAGTACACTTAATACGCAGGACGTAATTAAAACAATTTTAAATGAAGAAATCCTATACTCGATTTAGTTTTTTAATCTTTGAAATGTATGAGCTTACAATAGGGTCTTATTACAATCGAAACATTTCTTCTCTTGATTGTTCGTTCGATTAAAAATTCCTCCGGTCCTCAAAATATACATTTTATGTAGATCTTTAAAGATAATGTATGCGACTTTTTATGCTTCCGACGGAGACTGCATTCCGCTATACATAGAGAAACTTGAACGGTTTCACAAACACATTTCTTCTGTATTTCCCATGTACGGCTTTCGCCCAGAATACGGAAGAATCATATTACATAACTTAAACTCATAGTCAGCTATAAGAGAAAAAAAACTCGCGAGCGTTATTAAACAAGTTAGAAATCTACACGTTAATTTGAATGGACGAGATTCCTTTGCGAGAAATGATTAACGTTACATTTGCCAAATATTTGCAGACTCTTTCGAATATCCGGCTCGCGAGCATTACGAATTAATCAACCCGATGAAAAGATAATATTTGCCTCAGAACGACTCTGCGGGTGTCAATTTAAAAAAAAATGAATACAATGAAAGTTACACTCTTTAATAAGATAAATCATCAGGCTGAAAAAGAAACAAGAAGCACGCGTTCTATACGTATGATGTAATCGGTGCATAACCGCATTAGCATAATTGCCGGCTTCCCCTCCACGTGTGCTCTTGAACTTGGACCTTTAGGCCGGGCTGGACGTTGTTAATTGTGCGTGAATGTATTGTAGGGCTTGACTCGAGTATCGATCAGGGGTCGCCGCAGCCTGACATATCTAATTGCGTGTTGGAGCCGATATGTTTTCCAACTTTAAAAAAGTTTTGATTTTTATAAGATTTTTCGAGTACATAGAGTTCAGAGAAAATGAAAGTTTTGAAAATTACATAATGCATTTGCATATATAAAGATAGAAATAAATTTATCAAAGTTAAAAGCTCTTCGTTAACCTACACATTTTCTTTAGGAACACTGTTTTTATTTTTAATACATTTTTTATCGGATTGTCTTAGAAATCTATTCATGAAAGTTATATTCTAGATTAGTTCCAATGCTTATAAAATCTTTTCGATCAAACAAAAGAGTTACGTTTTTCTCAAGATCACTTTCCGATATCATTTCACTATACCTCTTCATTTTCAAGCTAATATGACTACACACATCATTCCAGATTCGTTTGGGCTACATACAATATAAAATGAAGTTTATTTTTTAGCATCGCAAACTGCCACTTCATTCTTGTTTATACTCAGAAAGGCTAATTATCTCTCGGTGATAACGAGCGATCGGTATTCAACAGAGCTATGCACGAGACTTTATTGATTCGTAATTAATTTTGTAGATGTCTTATCGGCTGATTGTTGTCCAAATTTTATGCTGTAATTGGGTTAGATTAATCGAGTATACGATGGTGTTTCGCGCGATGTAAATCACGCCATCGACCTTTCGCGCTCCAAGTTTCACGGATCTAGAGCATGCTCTTGATAAAAAATCGCGACGTTCTTACCTGTAACAAACAAGCAAACAAACAAAGCTCTGCAACTCTGCGAATGGATGTGAATTATTGCATTATAATCTCTCGACTAAATATTTATGTAGAGAAGACTAAACCGACGCGCGAAAAGATGTAGGCTGATTAAACAAACTTGAAGCTCTTTATCTGTTCTGTGACATATTTTATGTATAGGATATGCGTCGTGCCTCCTGATATGACAGTATTAGAATGCCGAGACCGTGAAAGTTGGGACACCGGGCGTTCTTTAATTTTACGCAAATCTAGTCGTCGCATATCCTGATGTTTCATATCAAAGACTTCTTTTGTTTCACAAGGTTCAACGGACTCATAAAAACTCACTGATCAGAGCTTATTACTTTTATATGTATTTATATCAACGTTTTGAATCATTTGGATGGTATGTACAGAGTCGGTAAATTATATATAGATGAGGGGTCAGTTTAACAATCCAACAACGTGGAATGGACGTAATATAATTATTAGCAACTTGACAATCCTATCTTGCAAACTCGTTCTACTCGAGCAAACATCCAATCGTTGAAGTTACTCATATTATGCAACCAGTGTGAAAAATTTAAAGACGACTTCTCCGACTACTCGTGGACACGTTGACGAGTGTTTAAATTTTGACGCGCCAGTTGGATATTTAATGTTACGAGTTCTCGTTTAAAAGCAATTTAAAAAATGCACTAGTATGTGAAATGGCGTTTCACGCACCGAATAATATGGAATAAAATATGAATCAAGAGTCAAGTGTTATTGTCGAACAAAATCGTCTGTTCATTAAGGTTTAAAAAGTGGGGAAACCCATGACGACACCCGCAGTGGGATGAATCGCTCGTTATTGCGAATCGCCACGCATTTTTCTCTCGGCAATACTTAGACCCGATGCACGTGAGAGGCGCAGAGTTGGTGCTGCACGTGTGCGATGAGATGCGACAAAAGCCGGCCGGCCAGCCGGTGACTTCTCGAATATTCTCTCGGATCGATTATATACGCTCTGCCTCTATTTTATACTCGGGGTGGGACTTGCTTTCACCGTCGGATGCTCGCCTTGGCGACCAACGAGCCTATATCTTCATACAATCCACTCTTGGAATATTTTGCTGCCTCACACGTCGGATTCCATTTTTCCCTCGGATGGGGTGAGCCGATGTATGAGCGTCCGATAGCGCTTATCACGATAACCAGTGCAGATACGCGTACGTATCTTTCTCTCTCTCTCTCTCTCGCTCTCTCTTGGTTATTAGCAGCGTCATGCTATAGTCCCAACACTAAGAATCGTTAATTAACGGGCTAACACCCAGAGCATGGGTCCCTCGGGTGGAGAATAGAATCGGATGGGCCAGTGGAAAATTACAGGTGGCATTGGCTCTCCTCTTCTCTCTTTCTATTTCTGTCCTACTCCCGAGCGCTGAGAGAAAGCGAGACGGAGGTACTATTATTGGTTCTGTTGTGAACTGCTGTATACTTTACTTTGAGCAAGAGAGGAGCCGGGCCTCTGCAGATGTGCGGTTTAACTATATATATATATACATCGATTGGGCAGATGTGAAGATGGAATTGGAGGTAAATGTGGATCGTTTTTTTTTTAACTTTATCTTTGAACTGAATAATGTATAATGTCATTGAAAGTAAATTGAAATAGATTATGCGCACAAGTTTGTCATCTGGCACACTAATATGCGGGATTCGCCAATGGGTTGCACACAGTATTGTGTATATACTTTGATCAGTACAATCTCGCATTTATAAACTCATGAGAGGTAGAGAGAGAAAAGGTTGATACCGTCGGGAGCAATCTTAACTTTTCTCTCGCTCTCTTGACTCTATACGAGTTCACCCCAAAAGTTGAAAACTCTTCAAATACATAAATATCGCACTTTGATTTTTACAAAGTATTTTTCGTAAGAGTATATGAATATAGAGTGATTTCACGCACTTTTTGGTATGTGATTCGATTCAAATTTCAATTTTCTTCAAATCTTTTTCAATTTGTCTTTTATACTGTTGCATGTAATTTCGTGATGTTAATTTCGTTTGTGTCAGTGAAATTGATAATTAGCTAACGTGTATAATATTTCGAATAATCAGAGATGAGTGATGAAAATTGTACAAGGGTCAAGCCGAAGTCTTGGAACGTTTCTTACTAAAATAAACCCGAGTCGGACGAGAATAGTGCAATAACTCAACACGCAAATGCACTGCGCCCGTCTATGTGTACTCGCACTATTGGACGTGCATACGTACACTGTATCTTGTCAATATGCAAGAGACTCTGGATAAATTGCGAACAAATGAATTTCGTGAAAAGAAAAGTACTGTCGAGAGGAGAAATGTAAATAATTCAATTTCTATACAACGTGACAGGAAAATAATTCCATAATCATTACAACAACTTCAAATATTGCTTCAATATTGTCTCTCCAAAAATTGTTCATTAGCTAACGAAATTGAGGAAGTGAAGTTCTGATAGCAAGTGGCATAAAGTAGCATTTGGAAAAAGTGAATCAGTCGATTAATGTATCGCGTACTCGATATGATTCTGCCTGGAAACAGTTGCTTGCTCTTCGAGTATAAGTCTTCTCGCGTGAAACAATTGATCATCCACGTCGCCACCGTGTATATATCCAGTCATACTTTCTCGGCTCGTCTGAACACGGAATCGATGTATGTCGATGCACATTACTCAACTTACATGGTATTGCCACGTGTGCCTACTTGGTTTCGCCTTCCGAGCTTTATATATTGCACACAAAAGGTCAAAGACCAGCCAATTGTCGCTGATAAAAAGCTCTTCTTCGCCGCTCCCTGCCCCTGCGCAGCAACAGCATCGCGCGAGTGAGTGTAATTTTTTTAATCGGCGGACTTTGTATCAATCGACATTCAGCAACGTCCGCACGATTAAAGTCGTTTTTTGCGTGAGCCTCCCCCGAGCCACGACTTTTTTCTTTTTATCATTGCACACTTAGCTGTCTTATCCACGCAGATATCTCGCTGTTGCAACAGAGTTTCTCGTAAGGATGTTGTACATGTGTATAGGCTAAGCGAAAATTAATGTACATGATTTACTTAGTCGATTTCGAGTGTCCAGACGAGTGCAATGAATCCTGACGATTAGTCTCGGAGTCTGCGGTTGACTGAAACCCTGCGCGCACATCCAGGCACTTGTTTAGAATTAGGTGCGGTTATATACGTGAATTGCTGCATTCCAAATTATGTTGCGATTGGTGAATACGAATCATGTTTGTGACAGTTGTCGATCAATTTCCGTAGTGATATGTTGATGTTTTATAAGTGTTTTAATTTGATATTTACCAGCTTTCATTCCGTTACAAATGAATGAGCTCACACTTGGCTGAGTTGAAAAAAAATTTGCTCTTTTATTCAACAAATAATCGAGAGAATACAACCGATCAACCATTTCTTGTTTTCCAATTATTCCTTTTTAGATTCAACTTTCATAATCTTAATTCCTTTCGAAGTTACTATTGAAAAAGTATATTTATATAAACGTACGTACCTGTATACTTACAGCGAAAGCAGTATGTTTGTGTCGAAGCGCAGACTCATCTTGAAGACTTGCGGCACAACAACGCCACTGCAGTGCCTGGAGCCCCTCTTAGATCTTGTCGAAAGTTACACCGGCTTTGACAAAGTCGAGGTACTTACTTGAATTATCAATTAAGAGCCTGGCCATCATTTAGAATGTGGTTATGCGATGGAAATTTTTGTTGCTGTTGCTGCTTTATTTCTCCTCGTTTTTTCTTTTTGTTTCCTCCCGTATCGTATTGTCTGTTGCTGATATGCGCGCGGCTAAGCCACATCATTAAACGTTCACTCGCCATATCACATGCTCGTTTCTTTAAGTTATTTCGCTTGACAGCTTTGTCCCGTTAAGCAGAGTTCTAAGAGATACCCGCTTTCGTTTGCTTTGAGGGTCGATTGGTTGTAGCTATTATTATTTTCGTTATTAAATGTTCTGTTGGATGTACATACAATCATTTTGTTATTAGTTTTTGAGCTTCTGTGTTTATCAAATATGTATACTAAGGCTCCTGAGGGTAATTCTGCCACCTTAAGGGTTTTCAATTTTTTTCTATTACCTCAAATGTCTTTTGACTCATCATTTTCGGTAGATAATCTTTTTTTGTATTTTTCCTATGAGTGAACGATTTTTCGCACGACAGATTCAAGTTTTTACCGGCTTATTATGTAAATGAAAAATTCCTTGAAAATTGCCGTTTTCCCAGAATATGTAGATAAAAGGGCCACTATAAAGAATCATGCGGTAAATATACGGGACATAATAAACGCTAAAAATGTGCTAGGGCATAAAATTCAAGTATACGACGTGCACTACAAGATCATAGACAAATTTTTATCCCAACATATTTTAATTTTAAAGTTACGTTTATATTTTCTCCGGATTATTCTGGTAATGCAACCTTTTTGCTGAAAATTATATAAAGTGAAACCGGAAATGATCGTTTCCAAAATGTATGTTAAACCAGAATTTCCACTGGAATCTTGTAGAGCACATCAAATACTTCGATTTTATTCATTTTTTACCCTTGTAAATCAGATACAATTAAAATGAATTTTTGCACTTTATCGTGTCTCAATAGACACTATAGCAACCGTGAACCGCGGACCCGGATCGACGCTTTTTACTAAATAAAAAAAAATGAATTGTCGTTTTATCCTTCTGGCCGTATTACCCGCAACCATCTTATATGAAATACCACGCCTATTTTTATTCCAAATCATGTTGTATGGGTATATCCCCTTGTGAGGATAACCCTTGGGAGGAAAAAAAAGTCATGTCTGAATCCATTATTCTCACTCAAAACTTGAAAATTTGAAATAGCCTTTTCAAAGTCAAAACACTATCATAAATGATCTTTTTTCCACGCCTAACTAATTCACAGTTGCGTGCAAGTGGCTCCGGCCAATCATATTTTCTGATTAATTCATTCATAAAAATTTCAGAGTAAAAACTGAAGTTCATTTCATTTTATTGTAACTCCTTTTATTGTACTAACAGGATATATAACTTGAACATTTTCTGATTGTTCATTAGTATGAGGACATAGAAAGACACGGACTAAGAGTAGGAAAAAAAAGAGTTTTGTCTTGGGTGATATTTTTCCGCTTCTCCAGAATTTTATCCCACAGATTTTTAATGAGATTTAAGTCTGGAGATTGATTTGGCCACTGCAGCAAAACTCGAAGATTTTTTCTGTGGAAAAATTCTTGTAAGAGCTTAGATCGATATTTCAGATCATTATCTTGTTAAATAATCCACTCGGTATATCTTGACGCGAATAAGAAAGCTTATGTTGAATGAATACATTAAATTTAATTTTGTCCAGAAACATACTTTTTCTCAATCTTCGCTGTAACAACAACCAACTGTTCTTCACGTCGAATTTTCAATTTTCTACTTAGCCTTCCAGGACTTGATAATAAAAAAAAAAAGCCTTCCAGGACTTGATAATAAAAAAAAAAAGCCTTCCAGGACAGTATTTATTATCCAAATCACCTATGGTTTCCATTTTTTTCATTATATTGTTGACAGTCATTTTCTCAACTGATAACAATTCAGCTAATGGACATATAATATTTATTCAATCGTGCAAATTATTAACTACTTTTTGTTTTTTTACATCTAATGACGTGCGGTTCGGCATTTGACTCAATGGTATGAATGCCAAAATCGTAGACAGAAGACATTTTTTTATATTCACCTGGATTTGCGGTTGATAGCGTAAATAATAGCTCATTGGAAGTATGCCTGATACTCATAAATAATCGCAATATTTTTTTTGCAGAGTTAATAATTTTTAATCGGCGTTGTTAGGAATTCTTCTAACAGAAGTTCTGTACATTTCAAAAGTATAATGGAAGAAGTATACGATAATTTTTCACCGCTCCGTTTAGAAGTGACTTGATCGTAAAATTAAGATTAGCTGAAATTTTTCGTATGCAACTGTAATACGAAGGGTTTATTGACATATACTAAATTTCTTTCCCAGTTTCTTGACATAGATGAACGCCCAACTAGGATACGTATTCTTTAAAATCTACTTAAATGTTCATCTTTGAATTGAATAGAAGCGTAGTAGCATTGAAATGTCTCTGAGATGATAAGTAACTCGAGCAAATGAAGAGAATCTTGGCTTGATGGCTATTCGAAAAATTCAGTAATACTGACATTGTAAAGCAAGATCGTTTTATATTTGCTTGAATACTTTTACAACTTGTGTTAAAATGGAGATCTGATTAAGGTTACTGAAACATCTAACTTAACTTGCGATCATGATAAAATTGAGATTCTGAATAGATACATGAAAATATGTATAATTTTGTAAATCTGCATGTTTGTTTTTCCACCCTCAATTATTGAAAATTTGTTATGGTTTGATCTTTGAGAGCCAATCCGGGATATGGATTGGCCGCAAAATACAATTATATATGGAGTTTTCATTTGAGCTCCATATCACAGATTGGCCCTCAAAGATCGAAACTATAACGAATTTTGTAAATCTGCTCTGGATTTTCCCTACGAGCGCGTTTCTTTCTTTCTATACATAAATTAGCATCTCTGGTCGCCTTGTAAGTCAACGTTCTCGAACAAATAAGAAATAGCAACGAAGAACTTTTTGTTCGCAAGAAAATCATTTCTCGTTGAAAAATACAGTTTAGAGCTGTTCGTTTTTATTCGAATTTTTAGATTAATGTAAATATGCTAATAAAGAGATGAAATGAATTCGATATCGGGATGAAAAACTGTTCTCATATACTGCGAACTTCGTACCCGGCTATAGATTCGCCTTGAAAGTAACGCTTCAAGTCAGTAAGCCTCAAAGTAAAGTGCAACGGTATGCCGGTAGCGCAAATCAATAATATCTCTTTTCATCGGTATGGTCCGGTGTCTAAAAAAAGAGCTTATCGGAGTTCAAAACAAAAAGAGCATTTTCCGGGCTATTTTTAACGTGAAAGGAAGTGGCGAGTGTTAGCTGACCCTTGGCACAGAAATATTATGCTCGAGTAAATACGTGCAGGGTACTTCGGTGGTGCAGCAAACATAAATACACGAGGCTTTAATAGAGAGGGAGTAAAAATGAGTTTTTCACACAAACGTCATGCGAGTGTCGGGCGTCAAAGGCTCGCGGGGCATGTATTAGTGTGTGCACAAACCACCCGATATTTTTACTTGCAGAAGCTTCGAGATTTCCGGATTCAATTACTGTTTTACGATTTTTTTCGTTAATCATCACAATCAAAGCGTGGAAATGTGTCGGCACCTTTAAGTTCCATCAAAATGCTAGCATAGTTGTTGAATAATGGTTACGAACGGTTTTAAATTATTCGTATGCGTTGCCGGAATACAAAATAACAAATGAGGAGAAAATCGGAACCGTCGTACTCCTTTTGTGCGAGACCACCTTATTGGAAAACTTGAGCTCTTGAAATGATTAACAGCATGAAAGTCCAACTTGAACCTTCGCAGTCGTCATTAAGATAGACGACGAGGGCACTACAAGTATCCACTTCGCTCTCGCACACATGTACATACGGGTCGCCACATGGACACAGGGCTGGCCGAGGTTGAATCTAGCTGTTGCGTAGTTGCCCGAGCGAGTCGTCTCTCGCGAGGATGGATCCGCATTTCTTTTGACCCCCTGCTTGCAGGGGAGGGGGTTTAGCTATATAACTTGACCTAGTGCATGGATAAGTGTGATGCTGCAAGTGCGGGTATATGTAGAAAACCCCTGTTGACGGGCATCTCTCTCTCTCTCTCTCTCTTTCTCTCACTCACTACTTATCGATCCCCCTCTTCTAACAATTTATGTGTGTGTGTGTGTGTGTGTGTGTGTGTGTGCGTATCTGTGTGTGTGTGTGTGTATGTACACCTCCAGTATTTTTGTTGAGACGAACACGCGCGATGCTCTTTTTCCTTTCATTTTGCTTCTTGTAGCTTATTCTATTTTTGCCTAAGCAATTATTGGTGAGCAGATTTACTTTCTTACAAGCTTCCATTGAAAACCACTGTATGATGGTGAATAATGAAAGTGAATTTTCACTCTATAGTTCCATGAGTTTTGATAGCAACAATTTTGACATTAAAGTCACATTGAATTTTTGATACAAAACTCATGGAATAATAGAAAAAATTCATTGCAGCTTACCATTCAGTAATTCATCCGTCTTCATACAGTGATTTTTACACTTTAATACGACGGTTTTTCACTCCAAGCTTTTGAGAGAATACGCGTTGGACTAATGATGTATGATCTATGCTTGATGCTCGTAATTCATACTTTTAATCTATTGACAACCAGATTCATTGGCTAAATAGAATTCAGGATTTTTTCGAGAAAGTAATAGTGATGAAATATTGCTTAATTGAGGAAATGTTTGAATTCCAAATTCGTTGAAAACTGTAATTCAAATGCATTATTCGTTAGAGTTTCGAATAGTAGCTTCACATTGTTTTGTTTGTGATTTGAAAAGTGTTAACATTTCTGCAATTAAGATGAATTTGGAAAATTTATAAATAGAATATTGATTTAGATCAGTTACTACAGGCTTACTGATTCGATTCGGAATTGAAATACTTCCCACAATAGCTAAAAATTATTGCGCTACCATTCATCTTGTCCGAAGACGTTGCTTGATACATTTTTCATATTTTCGATGTAGTGTGTCTTCGCTTGACCGATTGCCAATTCATCTTCTCACACCCGATAAATGTTGCTTACCAATATCGTCAGTGTTCGACATTTCTCGAGTACCAATAATTAACTGCCTATGCTTTCTATAGGACCTGTTCTACTCACGCAAGAACTACAAGCGGCCAGAACTCCAAATATCGCCGCACCAGGCGTTCGAAGATGAAGTCACCCTACTGGACACCTTCTTCCCTGGTGAGTTTTTTTTAATTGACTGTCTACACGGAGGATTGACTTGAATGTTATTCAATTCTTCTATGGATTTTGAACAACAGTACACAGGGAAAATTTTATCACACTGACTAGGAGACCACCTTCGAACTAACTCACATTTGGGGATCAGATTCCATTGACATTTTTAGAGGTAGTTTTTGATAAATATGTCTCATATATGCGATCGTTTATCTTGATATTTCGATTCGTCTGAGACATTAATCATTCATTGCTGATTCTATACTTGCAATGTATATCTGTATATATACACTGTGATTATATTGTTTGTAAAAATTACTGTGGCGTGCCACTTGGTGGGATAATGGATATTACCGAAGCACAATGTAAATTATTTGTCTGTAGCACCTTGATGTTGACCGTGGTGGGGTTTCAGTTTGCTCGTTGCATTCCGAAGTCTTTTGTACAAACTATATGTCTCATGATTGCCGCCGGTGATTTTTCTCGTATTTTCTACGAAACTTCATATACCTAGATATACATTCTTTATGAAATGTGATGTCGATATCTCAGATGAATCGACATTGGGGTGAATGACTGTATGAAGATTATCTATTTGGGTAACCAGAAATCGATTAAAAAATGTCAGTGTGTTCGGAGATTCAAAAGTGGTCACCTGATGCAGAGAAAAATAACGAAAACATGACAATCATGCGAGTTGAAAAATATCTTTCACACACGTATTTTTCCACATGATTCCACATATTATTTTTCCGTGTGCATTAAGCATATTGAACGATTTCGGAAAAATCGCTTTATCTGGGCGACGTTAAAGTAAAATATTGTAACTGTTGCTGGAATCAGAGGAGTTATCACAATAATTTCAAGGGTTAACTTTAATTCATTAATTCATTCATTAATTCTATCAAGACAATGACATAAATGTATTAATTTTTCTCTTTATAGTATATAGTGATTCTTCACTTTGCACGATGAATGAATAATATAGTAATACGAGAACATTGTGAAAAGTTAGCATATTCGCACAATGAGTTCATTTAAGGTTTTTATTAAAGATATTTTTCTAGTGAACTTGTGCAGTATTATACATTATAGGTTTTCTCATTTCCGCAGTCATGTTACCTAAAATTAAAAATTCGAACGTAAAATAATCATTCATTCACTTGTTTGACTATTAACGAAAAATGTAAAATTTCAATTGATGATGAGTGAGTTTGTCCTCGCAGAAAATTCCAACATCACTTATATGAAATCATCTATCCAGTCAATTGAAAATTGTAATTATTCGCCTATTTGTTGGTTTATTTAACGTTCTCGGAAGCTTTCAGTCAAAATCAATGATTCAAATAAATATAGCGTGAATCAAAAACGTAATACTATTTTTTGGTTGAAAAGAAAATATAGATAAATGACTAACAAACAGGATTCTTTTAGATCAATAAATATTCGTGGTCGGGATTTGAAATTTATTTCCCTACACGGTAGAAATTGTTTCAAATATTTCTCTCTATACATTACCCAACATTCCGAAGTTTATTTTACGAAATTTAAACAAATATAATATATGAATTGATCGATTTTACAGACGGCGAAGCATATTGTTTGGGCTCGGAGGACAATGACTGCTGGTACTTGTACACGCTGAACCGGGACAAGCCGGCGCACCAGCAGCAGAATGAGCGCGAACCTGACCAGACTCTGGAGATCATGATGACTCAACTCGATCCTGAGGTCATGTCAATTTTCACGCGGGAAGTGTGCTCCTCAGCCCTGGAAGCTACTCAGAAATCGGGCATCGACAAGCTCATTCCCCACATGAGCATTGACGACTTCCTCTTCGAGCCCTGCGGCTATTCAATGAACGGCATCTCCAAAAGCGTGAGTATCTTAGTTAGTGGACTAATTCGAGTACCTGGTGATATCTGATTACTTTTAATCGACAATTATCTTTGGTTCAATGGTGATATTTTTCGAGTATTCGAGCTACGATTACTATTCATAAACTAATTCGAAATAGTATTGCGGTTTAATCTGTTGAATGATTCATCGAAAGTACAGTATGTTATAAGTGTTGTGGAATTGAAATGTTATACTCAACAGGGCAGCTACATGACGATCCACATAACACCGGAGCCAGATTTTTCGTACGTCTCGTTCGAGAGCAACATCCCTGAGGCCTCGTACGAGGAAGTGATTGCCCGCGTTCTCAAGACCTTCAAGCCGGCCAAGTTCGTGGTCTCGATCTTCGCAAACAAAGAGTCGGTGGCAGTGGACACCCCTCGCGAGCTCGAGAAGTCCGACCGGTTCTCCTTGGAGGGCGACTTCGTGCGCAACGACTCGCAGTACTGTCGCTTCAAGAACTACGACCTCACCTGCGCTTTCTACTCCAAGTTCCCGAGCTGAGGGTTCATGTGCGCCCCGTCGTCGGGCTGCGAGCGCGTCAGCGCCAAGGCCGATGGCGAGGCTATAAGCCTCCTCCCCCTTTCCTCCTCGTCCCTTCCACCCTCCCATTACTTCCACACCTGTCCCCATCTGCTCACCACCTCACCACCTCCCGCCGTTAATCACCAGATCACCACGTCAACCTCGCTCAATGACTACCGCAGGCAATCTCTCAAAAACGACGAGAATCCACGGTCCCGGCAGCAGCACCAACAGCAGCAACAGCTTCCCGACCTCAGCGACAGCTCGAACAGGTCCACCTCGTCGCCCCAGCTCATGAGCGTGCGCCGCTCCAAGGTGTACAGGAGAGCCTCGCTGAAGTCGCTCGTCAACTTACCTCTCGCGACGCAGCCCGCCACCCAGTCCCGTGTCGTCAAGATGGCCTCGAGAAACAAACTGGAGAAGAGGCTGGCCGAGCCCAAGGCAAATTGCGAGCCCACCGCCCAGCCCTGTTCCACGCCGATTCTCCAAGACAAGCCGTCAAGTCGTCCAAAGCTCGTAGAGAACGAAAAACAGCCCAACAAAAGCAAGACCTGCAGCAGCTTCTTGCCTATCCTCTCGCTGATACCGCACACGGTCAAAAGCTTCCAGTACCCCAGCCCCAAGATGAAGTTCTCCTGGTGGAGAAATAAGATCTCGTGAAGGCACGCCTAAACAGGGCCCGATGTGATGGAGACCGCACCTCGTCTTTAAAAAGGCCGGCTTCCTCATACTCACTTCTGCTTTCCTCCACAACATACGGCTGTGAAGGCTGTATCATCATTGTTGTTAACTGTGCGTTACTATACACACCCGACACATGTTTAATGGTGTCAACGTGTTGCGTTTATTTTCAGTTCGCGAAAGAGAGCGAGAAAGATAGAGAGAGAGAGAGAGAGAGAGAGAGAGAGAGAGAGAGAGAGAGAGGGAGAGAGATAGAAAGAGAGAATTTGCGGAGAGCGAAACGTACCGACCCGCTCACTATGTTGTAGTCTCTTATTTTGCGACAAAGAGCCAGCTCATCCTAAGTATTGCATGAGATGTATTACGAAGCTAATAGAAGCAGCTGTATACAGGATGTATATTACCAAATTTAATCAACTAGAATAGCTCTGCAGTCGTGGTAGTAATTTGTGAATTTATCAAGTAAACTTCAGCTTACTATTATTACGTCGATTGTAGAGGGTTTTCAGAGAAAAATGTGTCTACATCATCCTATGTCATCTTCGTTGTTGTACATGTGTCTGTCTGCGTCAATGTGTTTATTATGTGAACACTATTTGATGTTTTCGTACCCGAGGATACTTTATTTCGCAAGCCGAAGTAGTGAATTGGGAAACACTGTCTGTAGTTCCTATGATAGTTAACCGTCGGCTTATACGGTGTTTTTACGAATTACTAAAAAAAGTCAAACATGGACAGACAGATATTTATGTGTATCCCACAAGTCGGTAGACACTCTTTTCTATACTGAAGTGACCAAAGAGGAGAAATTTCGATCAATATTTAATAATATTCATTTGATCGAATATCCAATTATTCAGTAGAAGTTACTGGAGAATAGAATGTTAATTAATAACATATTGAAAAAACTATGTTTAGTTCACAAGCATTCCACAGAACTGAAGATGCCTCCCATTCAAGAAATTTCAAAGCTAGTTCTAGCAGGTGCACTTTATTGATAAAATCTATCATCATGTAAATCCTTGTATATTGAACTTATATTGTATGTAAAATTGTAGGAAAGAATTGTATTATGTAAACACCGGTTTTCTGCACAAATTTTAATTTTTCCTTGATACGCGCATGCTGTCTTGAACGTGGAAACTGAATCCTGGATTGCATAAAAATGTATCCATGCATGTATCAGTTGTACTTGTTCTCTGTTCAATGAGTACAACAAATTATTTACCTAGCTTTGTGATGAAATTCTTAACTCTTCCTTGATAATAGTAACAAAAACTTATGATTGAACGATATTTCATTATAAGGTGAATTGAATCTACGAATTGTTTGAAAAAAAAATCAAAAAATTACGCCAATATATACATGTAATGTATAGATTCTCAAAATGTAACATTCCAAAATTCAATTCAATATACGCTTTAAAAATATCTTGCTTTCTCAAAGAGAAAGCTTTGTGACGGGATCAAAATCCAACTCTCCATACTGACCATTCAGTTAGTAGAGGTTTTTTTAAACTGACTTGAAGAATGTAGTTGATTGCATTGAGTTATAATACTATTATCAAGAAAGGATCATTGTTTAGTCATCGACTCAATAACGTGACTCGGCTACACGTATACATAATATTTTAGTCGACAGTGATCAACTCGAGGAGGTGGAGGGTAGAAAATAGTAATTGTATTATTCTACTGTACAATTCAACGTTTCTCTACTGAGTCATTGTTTAATACCAATTTTTACCTATCTGTGAAATGAAAACAATCAACCAAGAGGAGGGGGGAAAAATAAAAACATATATATGTATATAATATATTAGACCAACAAAGCATTTTCGAGTTGAAGTATTCTTTTATATGTTTTATTCATTGTTCTTATGCTGCAAATTTTTATTTTTCTGATTCTTGATTAATAAAAGATTTTTCCAATATCATTTTCATTATTTTATTTAGCATGGAATAGAAAACAAAACTTATTTCATCCCATCATACAACAAAAGTCGGGCAAGTATAATGAACAAATGTCTATTACAAATGTATCAAAAAGTAGTAAAAGCGATAATAGTATAATAATATTCGTGAATACATGTATTGGATGGTGCTAATTTAGAATGATAATGTTCCAAGGTCAACGCCTTTACATGTCTAAAAAAATTTGAATGAAAATGGAAAAGAGATTTATTTATTCAGTATTTTGGAAACATTTGTGCTTATATGCTAACAGGGTTGGGCAGAATTGGAATTTTTAAAGAAAAATTTTTATAGGATCTGATCGCATCAAATAGATTAAATTAACGAAAATATAGAAGTTCTGAGTATACTAAAAGAAGTTTGATAAATTTTTAATGCATAGTGTGGAGGTAATCTGATCATTACTATCATTCAAATATAATTTATTAATAGATTAAACTATATAAAATTCCATTTGAGGAATATAAGCCTCAACTTTTTTCAAAAATAGTATTACCTCACCTGACAAAATACTTCTTCTGGTATACTAAATTGATGAAAACTCAATTTACACAATATTCTGTCTCATTTTTTTAATCATACTAATGATATAAAGTAATATTATCATTAATATTTGTAGCTTGGTTTATTATAAGTTTCAAAAACGTACAACATAGAAGCCGTCACTTTCAGAAGTACAAAATATTAGTCTTGCAGTAAAAATGAATTTAATAAATAATTGTGATACAGCAGCTGGGCTGTAAATGAACTTGATCACTTAAGAAAACAGATTTTAATTATAATTGAATAAAAAAAAATTTATAAAAAATGTTCAT
Source organism: Aphelinus atriplicis (assembly GCA_020882685.1). Lineage (NCBI taxonomy): Eukaryota > Metazoa > Arthropoda > Insecta > Hymenoptera > Aphelinidae > Aphelinus > Aphelinus atriplicis. Next base: position 15,387,489 of record CM037075.1, on the reverse strand, counting down.
ACATACATCAAGAAACAATCATTAGCACAAAACCCATTTTATCTTCATTCATATTGCACTGTCCAGCTCTGCAGATATGTTGAAAGCAAAATTTGATAATTTGAAAGCGAGGCTATGTAAATATGAATTTCATAGAAGTAGTCTATTATGAATTGACATCATGAATACAGAATCTTAAAACAGTTTCCAGACAACTGCATCGTACAAAAAATATTATCTGTTGATGTAGATTTTACTGTTGCATGAAAGTCTGTCTTCTTTATGTGCGATATCTATAAAGAAATAAGATAAATATATGAATACGCAATATATATTTAATTAAAATAAATACCAATGTCATTTTTTTCTTACGAAAACACTAAACCTCAGTCATCTCAAATGTTGTTATTGATGGTAAGATAATTCTATCGAATTACAAAATAATTTTATCTATTGTTTAGTATAAATTTGTGGATAAAGCGATTTTATCGTACGATATTGTATCTTTGTAATTAAAAATATATGTTTGAAAAAATGATCAAGTCTCTAGCACAAAATTTGTTATAAAGCATGAGAAACTTTACAATGCTACTTTGGCAGGGCCAAATATGTGATAGCTACTTTTGAAATTTTTCATATTCATGGAGAATCCACAAACATTTTCGGTTCAGAAAAGTTATTTTCTTACTTGTTACAATCAAGAAATAGTACTAATCATCGTCAAGTTCTCAAATCTAACGTGGGAAGAAGTGATTCATACGAATCTGTAAAATTTCAATGTAGCTAATGGATTAGCTCGAATTTTTCTCTATTCAACCACTAAGACCGAAAAGAAATTTGTATAAATACTTGAATCAATAAGTTCAAGAAGTTGTAAGTGTTACGTCTGAGATTTTACAAGAAAAACTAAGTAAAAAGAAAAACAATTACATAACTATATATAAATGATAAAATATCAAAGACACTAATCACGAAAAGCATATATATACACAAGAATAATTACAATACTAAAAAAGCTTTTCGATACTCTAAATCATTGTATTGAATTCTGTTGATTCTTCTTTGTTGAATCGTACTCGCATACCATGAAACATCGAATTGAATTTTTTTCCTAGTCCTCGGTTCGCCTTTTCGTAAATTATTTTCTTATCTTGCATTTGAACTTCATCAGTTTTGACTGCATCAAAAACGTCACGTAAACGATCCAATGCTGTTGAAAATAAAATTAATTACGATACATCGATATCGAACGAATGTACGAAGAATATGTATTTTCAAAATTTCTATCTTTAGGAGCAAGAAAATCAGAAATTGTTCATGATTGTCAGAAATTTATTTCAAAGCACGAAATATTTTGTACCCGATAAATATTTATTTATCAGGATCAGTGGACCATTCCAAAATTATTGAAAAGTGAGATTGCGAGAGAAAAAATTCACGCTCCTCGGGCTGGATTCGAACCAGCGCCCTCCCTTTTCTCTCGCAATCTCACTTTTCAATAAGTTTAGAATGGTCCACTGAGCCTGATAAATAAATATTTATCGCTTAAAATTTGTGGATGTAAAAAATTATTAATTATGAAATATTTTGTATTCCATATTCAATTATTAGTTAAAGAATATGTTACGTTATTGTATTATTATATTATGATGACAAATAAATTTTGATTATGACGTAAATAAAAATATTGTTTGAATTTTTTCTGTGTTTTAGGCAGATTTTATTCATTCTAATAACGGGAAACCCTATAGCTTTCATAAGTGCAGTAGCTAAATGAACGTACTTTTATTTGCAATTGATATTATCATTGTTTTTTTCATTTTCACAATATCACCCAATTTTTATTCATTCATTTATTCGTTTAAATGAAATACCGACTTCCGTTTAATTACAAATTTCGCTCATTGAATGGCAAATACGTAGACAATGGCAATTTACAAGTGCAATTTTAAACAAAATCGAGAATTACCTCTCCTGAGATCCATGTCGTCCATTTCCTTGTCATTAATCTTTGATAATTCTTTCCGAAAACTACGAGTTATCCTTTTCCGAATATAATCAGCTTCTATTTCTTGTTTAGTTCTTGGAATTCTAAATCTGACGCAGCAACATACCATGATTGTAAAAGCTAGGATAACCGAAAGAATAATCCCAAGAAGCTGCCAAGTGCGAAAACCAACCACTTCTGTCTCCAGCCATTCAGGCTCCCCTTCACTGTCATCACCACTAAAACTTGAGCTCTCATTTAAAGTTGTAGGCGATGGGAACGCTGAAGAGTAATCGGAGAATATACTTGAACTCTCCATTATAATATTCTGCATCACCTAAATACTTGGAAAAACTGTAAATTAAACTAATATTCCATGAAGCAATTCAATAAATTTATTTTGCAAGCGTGACCAAATTAGAAAATCTATCGATACATTTGATTCTCGATGAAAATTGTCCATCTTCATTAGTTCGTGATTAATAAGTTAGTATATGTAGTATATTATTATCATTTGACAATAGATTTTACACCTGTAAATATTATATACTTACTACGAAAAAAATTACAAAAGTTGAATAAAATTATCTATGAATGCTCCCATGCTCGCGAAATATTTTTACCTCACGGAGGACCTACCCCGACTGAGCTAGAAAAACTGGAGTAACGCAGGTTCCTAGGTAGAATAGGGTGTGGTAGTTAATCCCATTACTGGGCAGTGGGCACTCCCTTATTTTTTTACACCCTCTTGCAGGAAAATGCTCCCAATCTAGTAAGATCAATAAGCTTGGGGATCATAAAAGAAATTTCCATTCGTTTAAAGACTTGGCAATATTTTTTTATTATCTTATCAATTAATATTATGTAATAATACGTAAAGATTAAAAATAAAAATAATCATTTGTTACAAAAACAATGTATCTATGTTACGTGCTTACGACACAAAATCGTGTCTCAACAACAATTCATTTCATCCTTCAAACCTTTCTCTCACTTTTTCGTATTAATGTTTCGTTAAATGCATCAATCTTTGTTAAATTACAAGGTAAACAGAGTCTCAATCTTCGTTAAGTTGATAACTTTGATGCGATACAGGCTAAACGTTCAAGTCATTATTTGGCTGAATTGACAGAACGACAAAACTTTTCTATCTATTTATTTTCTTACCAAGCATAATTAAAAATACCCAAATCTAAAAAAATTACTCGCCTTTGTGCTATTCACTCTCTTTGGGCAAATAATGCTACGTTGCGCGAGCGCCATTCTTTATCGTGATGCAACATTCGCGATACAAATTATTCGACATATAACAAATCCAAAATACAATCGACATTAAATAAGAATTCATAAAAAAGAAATGGCTGAGGACGAGCAAAGTTAATGAGTGCTGATTAGAAAAAAATAATGCAATGTAACAATTTAAAAAGGACTCTCACTCTCTTCTACAACAATAATCGAGGACTCACGGAATTGTAAATCTCGTGATTGTACGTCGTGTTATTATTATTTTTTCAGGATTCTACTTAACAATCTATTGTTACGTAGTTTCTGCAAATGAGCCGACCTTCACTCGGTTCGTTAGATATTACATTTAATAAACACGATGGACCGGTCATCGACAAGCCCGGTATTTGTGACTGTAAAACCTTTTTTTCTGTATAACCTGTATCGCTCTAAAAACTGGGCTTTATACGGCTAGCCGGAGGCATCAGGTTTTCTGAACACCTAAACCTATGAGGCCAAGACCGACTCTCATTCCAAGCACGGTTTCTGGCCAGATAATTTTCTAGCAAGGGTGACCCGAGGCAATACTCTGTCTTCATCTTCATCTCCTTTGTTTTAGTAGATATTAACATTATCATTGATTGACTTAAAGTGTTCATTCTTTTCGAATAAACGTTCGACCCCTGAAAGTAGAAGTAATGTCATTCTTAATGGAGAATTGTTTCATATTGATATTTTCCTAAGATAATAAAACTTGTACAGAACGGACAGATTAGAAGATCTTATGTTATGCATGAAGAAATACTCACGTGATAGTCTTTTTCTCTGTGATTTTGGGTTGAGAACGAGCTCTATTTAATACTTTGAGAAAATCGGAAGTTTTGGTACGCATCCTCGAGTGAATGTAAACTTTACTACACTTTATGTGATAGTGTAGATAATGTCTAAACATGTGTATTAAATCGATTGTATTGCTCCGCGACTCTTTGTTCGTGTGTCGTGGGAATAATACTGAAATGAAAAATAAAATTCAATCAGCACTCATCATAAAATCATTTGATCCAGAAAAATGTTAGTTTCATGACCTACAGGAGTTTTTAAAACTAATAAAAGATTTATTGTTTTGATAAAAATTCAATTTTATATGTTCTCAATTGAAAAATTATTTTCTCAAAAAAAGATAGTAAAAAGTACAAATGGATTACGTGAATATCAGAAGAGATGGAGAGGAACTTAAATGATAGATTTGAATTTAAATATTATGATGTAAGAAAAACTCATTCTGTAATATTGGCAAGATGTTCATTATTTATAAAAATCAATTAAATTACCAAAAGTGATGTAGCCAATACTATCGCTAATAGTTATATCAGCATCTTGTAATTCTAGAGGAGGTTCGCGATGACTAAACAGCACTTGCGGTGCAGTGTGACTTGCTCTTCTGCCTTCCTTCAATTCTTGCAAAAACATTTTACCTATGACCATATCATCAACATCTTTGAATATTGTACTGAATATCACTGTTACTCGATCACTTTTAGCTTCCACATATCTAGAAGAAATGTATAGATGTTGAACATATCAAACTAACTTGAAAATTTGTATCTAGGCAAATGAATAATACTTACATGATTTCTTGATCTCTGTATTGAATAACTGCTTTCTTTTGGAGTTTGCTAGTATCATCTGGAGATTCACTGATTTTCTCTTGGAAATCGAAATATTTCTCAAAAACACTAGCAAAACAGTGCCTCTTAAGTAATCCGATTTTTTTCACTAATCCTTCCCAATCTTCTGGCAAATTTTCCAAATCAATCATAACTGTAACACTGTAGCCTAAAAAGATCATGAGCATTAATGTAACAGAGTACCTTTTTTTAAGATAAAGTCATCATTTTAAAATTTACCTGTTTCTGGTTCAACCAGAAGTGGACCATATTCCCTCTTGAGCAAATCATCAGCTCCATGCTCTTGTAATTGTTTATAAAATTTGAGTAATGCACTTATCTGAGAACAAAATTTATTTTAGAACATTCATCTATAGAGTTTCAACGACATTTTCAGCAATTAATACTTACTCTAATTTTAGACTTGTCCCTGCTGAAATTGGAAATATGGAATAAAACTCCATCGAAATCTGCTATCATAATATCTGTAGATTCAAGTTTTCCACTGAAATGTTTATCAAATATTATTCAATGATTCATAATTTAGATTCATTTTATTTGAAGATTATGACATTGTTTTAATGCATGCGAGTTTCGATTGAATTTTCAAATCAATATTCTGGAGAACTTTAATAAAATGCATTGAGGCTGCTCAATCATTCATAAATATAAATAGTAATAAGGAATGCGCTGATCAGTTCTAGCAGTTTTCAAGCTCCAAAATGATTCATCGCAGTGGAACTGTTTTCAAAACTTTTTCACCAAACATTTCTTTCCTTTTCCACAGAATCTTTTGAATACAAGTTGGAGTGTGAAACACAAGTTGAGAGAGGCAATATTTGCCATCAAACAAATCAAGAATCGACTTGAGAAGTGCAAATTATGAAATGTCACAAGGTTCTCTGGATGAATTTTCCGCGTGGCGTTTCTAGTGATCGCAGTAGAGCAACCCTTTACGCACGATACGGATTTTTCAAGATACGAAGTTGAAAAGTGATGAGCATTCAAAATATCGTGCAGTACGAGGCGAGTGACGACTCGATGCATTGTAACCCCAAGTGTTCTTTGCCGCAGCTGCAGCTCTGCCAGCTCATATCGGGTCTGCTTGGTGAATTTGGTGCGTCAGCATCCGGAGCAGACCCCAGGCATAACAGAGCAGAGCAGAGCGGGAGAGGGTTTTATCAATAGCGCGCGGGAGGCAGTGTGCTAGGTTAGCCACCGCCCCGCGTGCAGGTGGACGGGCGGCGGCTTGACTCACCCGGCCAGGGCATTCTTGATCTTGTTGTTGAGGGTCTCCTCGATAATCCTGTTGTTGATCTCGAGCAGGATCATCTTGCGTAGCCGGGCTTGGCGTTCGGGAAGGTCTGCTCTCGCGCACCGTCTATCCGCTCATGGGCGCCGCCAGACACTGCACAGTGCACACTGCACACTCGCCGCAGGGCCCCAACTAATCTACGCGAGTCTTACTTGGTGTTGGTCAATGGTCGGTGCGACGTGCGTTGAGATATATATGTATACGTATATGCCAATGCCAATGCAGCTCACGCGCACACTCGCGTACACTCGCGTATACACTGATGCCTATATATATACTGCAGCTTGAAAGCTATATATGACTCGACTCGACCGCACACATGCTGGGCTTGCACGAGTCATTGCGGCGCTGCCGTCGCTCGCACGGTTCACCAATACGCCAATTTTTTTGATTTCCCGTATACTCGCGAGCCGAGATAAAGTAGAATTTCTGACTGGAATTATATTCTTACGTGCTCTTGAGAATTTACTATCACTAATATCGAGTGGATAAGCTTGATTGTTTTGCCAGGTTATCTCTTTCAAAAGATCATTTTATGCCGTAAACATCGCGGGACTGTGCAATCTGCAGTATGCTTGTCGATTTTGGAGCCACAAAAGCAAAGACGATAAATCTTTTTTGATGATAGTTTCGGTAGAAATGAAAAAACAACTTAACTGCGATTACCATCATATGCGTACAAATAATCGCGTATTTTTGATTCACTCGCGATTTTGATTTATTGCGCGCTCTATCAATAATTTAGAGCAAAAGAATACATTATTCTCGAAGTAGGTGAGTATTGTTCTAATATTAATCCTTTTGTTATATACACATTCTAATATTAAATACTAAATGAATCAAGTTCCAAATTGTTATGCCAAATCTTCAATGGTATTTATAAACTATTATTTCACATATACCTAGGAATTAGTCCAAAAATATAATTTATATTTCTATGCAGATTCATAATAAGATGATTTATATTATTTAGATTCGATACTGAAATTTTCACTTATAAATAAATCATAATCACCATTCCATGCGAGTTCTTCGTGCATTATGAAAAAAAATATTTCGTATTTATAACTAATTAAGTGACGGTTAGTGTATATATATAGATCCACTATCTATCAGTTACCTTAATTTTACTAACGTATAGTATGTATATGATATACTAATTTCGAATGTTGGAGAGTACGATTAGACCGGACAAGAATATTCTCGTGCAATTCATGACGCACGGGATGTTACAGAAAAACATGTGAATTATAAACTACACCCTACAAGACATGAACGAATCCAGATCCTAACACTATTTCTTGACTGTTTTTGAATTTAATCAGTTGTACTTCAAAAAACATCGATTGGACAGAAAGAAAATAGCATCATGCTCCAAAATACATTTTGGAGCAGTCCAGCTACAATATACATGGATCGGCGTGGTTAACACTGTGCCACAGGGCCGAAAGTTTGCCGAAAAGAGCCGCGCGAAATGCTCTGAGCAAATGGTACTAGTGCGCAAGCATGTGTTGTACATATATATCGAGTCGGACTGTACAAGCTGGTGTGATAAAATCGTAAAAGAACAATCGCTGGGGGGGTCGAGTTGGCGCGCGATGAAGAAAAGATGAGGTGTGCTGGTCGGATCGCGCGCGATTCGCAGCGGTGCAGGCGGCGGTGCAACGGCAGGTGAGAACGCGCGCGGCTGTAGAACCGCACGTTGTAAAGTGCATATCGATGCAGCGCAGGGGCGATTCGTAAAAAATGAATCTAGGCGCGCGGCAGAGCAGTGGCTGCGACATAGCGCGCGCGCGCCCGACTCGCTCGCTCGCGCGAGATCGACGACACCGCGCACATACACACCCCGTTGAGGTCCGAGAAGGACGGGCCTATCGGCGGGCCGAGCGGGCGCGACAGAGACGGGGCGAGCTCGCAGGTCCGTGTTACAATGGTGGCGCGCGGCCCGAGGGAGAGGGTCGCATGCTTCCGTGCGCGGCCGCGACCGAGACGGACTGCAGAGAGCAGCAGCAGCAGCAGCAGCAGCAGCAGTGAGCGCACTGAGCGGAGCAGCAGCAGCAGCAGCAGCAGCAGCCAGCACCAGCAGCAGCCAGCACCAGCAGCACCAGCAGCAACGGAGCAGAGGACCAGCAGCGCGGAGCAGCAGCACCAGCAGCAGCAGTAGCAGCAGCAGAAGAGCAGTAGGCAGCAGCCATCGAGAGCCGTCCAGCCAGCCAACGAGGAGGCGTAGGTTAGAGCTTGGAGCGCTCGTGGCCGAGCTGTCCAGCCCCGAGAGGGCGAGCCCCGACCCGTCGCGCTGCACCACCGGGCTAACCTTCCGCGCGCGCGGCTAGCAGACGATACGATTGGAGGGGGGCTGCTGCTGCTCTCTGAGTGCTGAGCATGGCGAGGCGCCAGGGCCGAGCGGCCACGTACAGCTAAGTACCCTCCTCCCCGGCCCACCGAGACCCAGCGCTCAGCTTAGCTCGGCTACCCTCGCCCAGCTGCGATGGCATCCTCGCAGAAAGGCATACAGATCGGCAACGCCTGGTTCCAGAAGAAAATCAACCTCAGGCCCCAGCACAGGGGGGTCCATCTAGTCACCGAGGAGATACTCAGGCAGATACCCGAGCTCTGCCAGTTCTCCGTAGGCCTCTGTCACATACAAAGTTAGTCATGAATCATTATAAACCCTTTGCCAAGTGCAACTCGCCCATAATCAAATGCGCGCCCTTGACAGTGCAGTGTCCACTCGCCGTCTCACGGCTTGTATTCAAAACTGGTTCCCACGCTTGGCATTGCTTCATTTGAATCCTTGGTCTTGCTTGTGTGCGGCTGTCAGTGTTCTATTCGGATTAATCTATTGATCCATTCAAGTATTGATCAATGAGTGAACATTGGATAGATCAATTGTACACCATGTGGGCTGTGTTTTGATTTGAGACAGTGGCTCAGCTAACACGAAGGCACTGATTCAACTTATTAGTTGCTCATCTGTCAAACCATGAAAAAAAATAACATGTTTTAATTTAGTTTTTTTCCTTGAGACTATCACCACAGGGGTATGTGCCAGACCATATTATCATAATATGTGTGCCACATATTGCTATATCTGTAAATTTTTTTTTTAATATATTGACTGACACCAATTCAGTTTGTTATTTCTTTCTATACTTTGAACTTATAATGGGATCATGTCAACCATGTTAATACTAAATACATTTTTCAATATAAGTAGCACGTTGAAATTATTTGAACATAAAATCAACTTGGTAGTTTGATTTACAAAAGATTCAGTGCTACTCACTTGGACCTGAATCAATCATAAGATATTGATACAAAATCTCCATCTATTGATGTGATCTCACCACTTTCTAATATTGCCAATTTTTAACAACTTTTATTTGAAAAATATCAATCTGATTATAGTAGTTGGTTTATTATACATATTCCTAAAGTAATTTCAAGAAAATTGTCATTTTGAAAAGTAGAGAGGAAACATATTACATCATTACATATTCAATAGTTGGATGATGTTTTCAATTTGCTATGTACCAAACCAGAATTAAGATTGTTATGGTACTTTATCATTCAAGATTCAAAACCTATTTTTCAAGTAGATTAACATAAAATAATTTTAATTTTCAGTTCTCCATACGTCAGCCAGCCTGGCGTTAAACGAGAGTTGGGATCCTGACGTGAGGGACGATATGGAAATGATGCTTAACAAAATAGTTCCTGAAGGATTACCCTATAGACATAGCTGTGAAGGGCCTGATGATATGGTAAAGTTCTTTAGCTAGGGGGTATACTATTTTTATGAATAGATAAAGATTTGATTGACAGTGTTAATCATGTCATTGCTTCCTTCAACCTGGCTTTAAAATTTAAAATACAATTTGGAAATTTTCGTCAAGATTAGTTGTTTTTTTATTGACAAACTGAAAAATGACTAGCCCTGCAGATATCACTGTATGATTGGCATACAATAAGATCACGAGTGATATTCTAATAATCAAATAGTGTCAAGCTTTTATGCTACCTAACAAAAGCAACTGCAATTTATGTATATCTATTCATGACGATTTCCTCGTAAAATTTTTTTCAATTAGATTGCAACCGTATTATTTTAAAATTTCTAAATTTCTCATCACTAACATCATACTTTGTTCTAAATATTCAAATACGCTCTGTACTTGCGCTTGATTCGCAAATTCAACATTTTGAATTGAATTCAAAATATTCATTGTTACACTGACTGAATAACAGTTGTGATTAAGAGTGATTATTGGGCGGGCATACGCGCAAATGAATTGCGGGTGGAGTGTAGGGGAGAGGAGAGGAGAGGAGAGGAGGTGTGGGGGAAAGGCGGCTAACAGGAGGTCGAACGGGTGATTTCAGCCGGCACACGTGAAGGCGTGCTTCCTGGGCTCGTCGCTGAGCATCCCGATAACGGACGGCAAGCTGGCGCTGGGCACGTGGCAGGGCGTGTGGCTGTGCGAGCACCGGGACCACGCGGGCTCGCGCAAGCTCGTGCTGACGCTGACGGGCTGCCTGCGCGACTCGGCCCGCAGCCCCCTCAGCCCCGTCAGCCCGATCGCGTCGACGAGCAGCTAGGACCACTCGCACCCGCGTAGGCGCGGCAAACGCGGCACGCTGCGCAAGTCCACCTCGAGCAACACCAGCTAGCGCTTGGGGTCCGCGTCGCCCCAGCTCTCCGCCTCCAGCCCCGTGCCCCGGCTGGCCTCCCGAGAGGAGTGAGCGCCCCGAGAGAGAGCTGCCGCAGCGCGCGACCGACCGCCCGCCAATCCTCAGCCCGCCACCTGCGCACGAGGTGAGACAGCTACCCCTCAGCTCGACGCTTCACCGCATAGTGTGTGTCACGATACGATACGACATTGTTACACCCTCGCGCGTTGAGTATCTCACGTACGGACGCTCCAACGATTCACATGCGTATTGTGTAAGGATAAGTAATTGTCGTCGTCGTCGTCGTCGGTATCCGACGAGTCGAGGCCGTTAGTGAGCGTGGCATTTTCGCCTGCCCGGGCTCCCCGCTCCCCTGCCCTGTACCCGCTCTCCTGCCCCTCCCACCCCAACTTGTTACGCACGTACAAGCTAAGTTGTCTTGTTGATTTTGTTCTAGGTGATAATTCCGAAACCACGCATATTTCTATGTCAATTTGGGTGAGGGTGATTTTCTATTTGCATCTAGTTTATTCATTGTTAGGGGGTTCGATTGTAGCCAGCACAAAATGTTAGCCAAAGCGTTATTAGGCAGAACATTCGAACTTTGATGTGAGACACGGTACGGAGCACTCGGTGTTATTCGACGGGGAGATGAATTTTTGCTTCGTACTCTGTCCCAGTCAAATTAGTTACCTGGTTCTTATTTAGGAAAATGTTTATTGATCGTTCGACAAATCGTTTGATCTTTCATTCACATTATAGTTGCCTAAAGGGAAAAAAATGAAAAAAGCAAGTAGCTCCAGCAATATTAGTGATGACTCACTGTTTGAAAAAACATTATTATTTTTACATAAAAATTAGGTATTATTATTCACTTATTATCTAATAGAAAACAACTATCTCTGAAATGCTAAGATGCTACTATGAACGGTGTTAACGGAATGTGGCATCTTGTTTAACCAGTGAAGAAAAGAATAGCACAAAGGAAAAACACTCGAAGAATAAGGTCGTACGAGCCTATACGGCCTCTTGCAAGTCCAACGCGTCAAATCTATAAAATAGAGGTAAACTCAACAGCGTCGACATACGAATAATTATATAGTCTTATCAAAAAAAGAACGAAAGAAAGAGAGTTCATATATTATACATGTCCGAAAAGCCCTTGATTTTCCTCGCTTACTTAAAAAATATTAACCAAACGAGGAAAAGCATCGGTGGTCGTTCCGCAAATTCATAAAAGCTGCCAGAGCAGACCTTTTTACGCTTTGTCTGCATAAATATAAATATAGATATATCAATGTAAATATATTTATATGTATATTTATTATAAAAATTCAAAGAGACTCTTAAAAAATGAAAAAAATAATAGTAATAATTCAAAACTGCAAAGATTTATAATACTAGCATCCAGCACTATTTCCACGTATACTCTTGGCTAAAACGAATTATTCTACATTGCATTTCTGAATACGATGAAGCGTCCGAATACACTTTTTTGAATTTAACACAAAAAATACCATAACCATATAGCTTTATTTGGGGGAACGAAAAAAAGTGGCCCTTTTGTAATAGCGATGCGTCTCCGTGTGCGAGGTTGAAAAAAATAAACGTATACTTGTTGCTCAGATGCCACATAAGAAGCTGAAAATATGTAAAATGAAATCGATCTCTGAGGAGTTACTAAGCCAAGTTCTTAAACGGTGTTGAGATTTTTTTTACTTCTTTTCATTCCTTAGAAACTTTGATTCACTTACAAATGTATCACGAAACAATTTTGTATGAAATACAAAGTCGCACAAAGTAAAATGATCCTAAATTGAGTGTTATGTGTGTATCAAGTTCAGTGTTGATTCGATTCTTTTTTGTGAAAATCGACTTTATTCTCGACACGGATCATAGTATTTATATTTGATTAAAGAGTATCTGCAGTATAGAATATTTATGACGCCTCGTGTTTAGAATACGCGAACTTTGGCTACTGATAGTTTCTAAGAGATTTATTTCTTTTTCAGAACTACTATAAACAAAATAAAGCATCGCGATTTACAAAATATACAAATAATATATGAATATATAAATAACACATTTACACACAACCACTTTCAAAAATTATTTCAAATGATCATTATATCTTTACTATTTTTTTATCGCGAAACAAGTTTACAATAAATGCAACATATATAATCCATTGATCCCGTAAGTGAGAAAACGGAGTGGTGTGAAAAATGGGAGTGAAAAATAGAGGAAAATTGAACATTTGAATCGTATGCATTTGATTGTGAACGATCTCATTGTAATGTAACGATGCAATAAAACGCATCACAAGTAAATAATTGAATTTCTCGTCCGCGCTCGCATGACATATGAAAGAGGAAAGATGAAGTAAAAATGCGCGATAACGAATCAGGCGTGAGCCATTATAAATACTAGGAAGAAAAAGCGTTGTTATTTAATTATTAATAATTATTATAATTTATAATTAAATATAAAAGATATAAGATGATGTAAGAAGAATTAAGGTATAAAAATACGGAGTAGTTATATTGATAATATTGTAAAATTAATCACACAATATCTGTAAAGTATGTCTAGCGAGCGTCTCTCTAATCTTTGATACATACCAAAGAGAAAAAAAAATTCGACGAACAAAGGAGGACAAATTGTTTAAAGCGAGAACATCAAGTCAACAATATACGCAACAACCGCATATGTCCACAATTTTTTTTTTGCGGGGTTGTCCGTGCGCGTATACATTATGGTATATGATGAATCGATTTGCGAGTGTGTACAAGAAAATTAATGACTTGATCGAGTGATCAGTCGTTTGTATACAAATGTGTTGTGTGGTAATTGAACTTAATGAAAGGTGAAGGAAAAGGTGGAAAAAAATTGAGATTTATGAAGAATAAACACGCGTAGTCCAAGTACAGATACGAAGAATTTGGAGAGATTCTCGAATGATTGTATGATTCTATGTTCAATGCGTAGAGCTTTTTTAACTTTATTTTTATAGGAATGATTTTGCCGAATTATTATTAGTGTGTATAGAAGTCTTTACAAAGTTAAAGCGTGATAATTTAATTTACAAGGTTAAAGGTCAAACTGAGCTTGTAATTGTAAAGTAGATAGTGAAAGCCGAAATATTGATTACTAAAATTATCTTATATAATGTACTTTTTGAAATTCGGTTTCTTTAATCATAAGAAATGTTTAAGGGACCTGATTTTAGTATAAAATGATACAGTTTATAATTCTAATTCTGTAACATGTACTGTAAAATTAATGCTAATGAGTGTGTATAGCTGATCTCAGTCAAGAGTGTTTATCAATTTCAAGTATAATTGAGTTTACGTATCGTACTGCAAAAACGTTAGAGAATCCTCAGAATTAGGATCTTGCATAGCTTATGTAGTGTCGGAAACTCAAATGGAACGTTGAATTGAAATGGACGTTGAATGAAACGTCAAAGTTAGGGATCGAATGTTATGACGCTTTTTGGTCGGTAAAATTTCGTTAAACACTAAACGAAATTTTTCTATAAACATTTGAAAAAATGATAAAAACTTGAAAACACATTCCAACTGGGACTCACTCTAAGAAATAAGTATTTTTTACTTATAAAAATATTGCGATATGAGAATATGATTGGTTTCTCAATTTAATTTTTAAATTCTCTATGAATGTCAAATATGGAGCCTGAAGTGAACTAATTTCGTTCTCTTAATGTTTCTGACAAAACCAATGCTATGTGAGTAATTTGAAATTTTATCATTATTAGATATTCATTAAAATTTGTAAATAGCTTGTAAACAATCATTCTTTGGAAGAATTCTCAAAACGTGCAGTGGATAAATTATTAGCTTTGCTATATTTGAAATTCATCATTGGTATCCTTACAGGTCAACTAAGGGAAATCCCATTGCAATTTAACGATTTGAATTATTCTTTTTCGATAGTTCAATAATATGGTATAGTGAAGTAAATGACTTCAATGCATAATAATTAGTTTTCTTTCATCAAATCTGCTCATACCACTATTCTTTAATTTGAACATGAAGTCTGAATGAATACTTTGCACGAACTTCAGACTAAGTAACGAAACATGTAAGTATACTTGATGTACGAAAACGTAAATGTTTTGTACTGTCATGAATATTTAGGCAATAAATAGATACGCTATAAAAATCAGATGCAGCATCCACATTGTAAAGATAAATTTAATAAAGAGTCAATGTCCAAATACAGCAATCCGGATTTTTCTCCATTTTTAGCATTAATTTCATGAGTAAAATAATTCAAAAATAAACTTGTACTATTTTATACTCACAATCATATCCCGCAATCATACTTGAGGAAAAATTTCGACCGTGTTCAAAGGATTAATATAAAAAAGAAGTCTACAGGAATAACTATAAGAGTCGAAAACATGAAAGATAATCGTTGAGAATTGCGCAGAGTAAATTTTTACTGCTTATCTATCTTTCGAGACTCCGCCGTTGCGGATGGGAAAAACCTCGGCGTACACGAGTTTTTCTACAATCCGTTAATTATGATCGTTTTTCTCACATGAATTTTCCTGAATTCATGTTCGTACCTGCACTGTGTTCCAATTGATCTGACGTGCAAGCCAAGAATCGCGCGCTCGCCTAATATATATAGCTTTTTTGCAGAGTTTTTGACGAAACATAATTATTAATGAATAATATCATTCAAATGTATCATGAATACATCAATTACGTGTACAGTGAAGGGAAACGATGAGTCGGTAATCATAAGTACCAAAAATCGACGATTTGTAATCTATATTTATATTTTTTTATGCATTCTTTCCTTCAACTGGCTTTTAGCGAAATCGTACAATAATAATATATATAATGTAGAAGCCACTTGAAAAATGTGTAATGCCTCGACTCTTCTCCAACTCCTTATTGGAAAAGTGTTGAAATACTTGTAGCAGAAGAAAACGACCATCTGTAAGGTTTTGTGAAATGTTAATTAAATTTTCATAATTCGAACTATCTTCAAATCAGTAATTCCCTCGAATATTTTATAATTATTTTGCATCCAATAAAGATCATAATATTTAAACAGAATTGTAACTTACTCGGAGAGTCGAGCTTACAAAAAGAAGTCATGTGAATATGGGCGTCGCGCGTTTTTCGAGTTGCAACGTGGATCGAAAATTTGATATTAAAAATGAATACTTGGCCGCGATATAAGACTATTAGTTTGTTAATCGAAAAAAAAACATCACGAAGTTGAAAAAAAAGAATAATAGGAGAAATACGAAATAGGAGAGAAACAATAATAGAGCTCGTTGATGCTACTAATCATTTTATTCGTTTACCTTTTGACGAATCGTAGCTGCATCAGCGTCATGCTCTCGCTATATCGTATGCATTTAAATAAGTGGGTGAGAATAAGAGAGAAAGAGAGAGAGAGAGAGAAAGAGCGCAAGAAAGAAAGAGAGAGAGAGAGAGAGAGAGAGAGAGCTTAGAAAAAATTGCATTCGTACGACACTCCTGGAAAAGGGTCTAGTAGAAACAAGAGTCACACAAAGGGAGTCTTATGTTGGCCGCGCGGTATCGACTGCTTTGTCAGGTGGGCGGTATTGTTCGCATAAAGAACAATGTGCGAGGTTTCGGTAAAAATATAATAACAATTGTTCATTCGAAGGATTTCTTCAAGAGACTCGCTGCGGTCTTATGAAAAAATCGATCCGATATGTATACCTTTGCTTCAGAAGTTAATTAGTCACAGGCTTGTAATTATCGAAATAATTTCTAAGACCTAAACGACATTATACAGTCTCATGATAATTTCACGTATGATAAAATTTGAATCTTCATATGATATTGCTTAGTAGTTCAAATTAAAATAAGCCATCCTCGAGGTTTGTTTCGAACATATATGTATAAAGTAATTCATTAACTTGAATTTCTCTGATGAAACATTTTATATGAAGACTCCAGTTGAAATCATTATGTAATTTGCAATTTTTCTACAAATTTTGTATAATCTTTCAACAATTTTCGCTTAACCAACATTGTAAAAACTTTGGCTAGACTTTGCATATCACATTCTCAGTATGTATAACGCTTTGCACAAAATGAACATGAAACTCTCACATAGATCTATAAATATTCGTAATTTACATAGCAAAGAAGTACTAAAGAAAAAGCATTTGATATCTTGCGGCCAGTATCCTTTTCAAAAACATTCCAAAACGATTGAAAAAAATTAATGTAAGTATACGTTTCAGTGACGAATCCTCTTGTTTCTTCAACTGCAATTACTTTTCGGGTGTATCTACAAACAATGTAAGGGGCGTTTTCACTTATTTCTTATTAACATTGAAATGAACAGATAAGAATAATAATAGAGAAAGATGAGCAGAGTTCATCGAATGTCTGTTTTATTGTCGCAGGTAATATAAAATAACAAAATCATGTTATGCGTCGTGAGAATCCTTTTTCATCGTGCTAGAGAAAATATATTTCTGATGCGAATGTCCATTTCACCGCGATAATGAAAGTATACATATAACGAATATATGGGAAGAAAATAATACAGATGAAGCAAAAGAAACATTATTACAAGTTAAAAAAAAGAATAACTTAAAGGGGACCGACCGCAGAAAACATAGTCGCGCGGATCGCAGGCAAAAGTCCCTTCTTTTTTGTTGCCCAAACTTCCGTAAATATTTACGAAAAGAAGAGAAATAAACAGTGAGACGCAATTTTTCCAGGAGAAACATTGTAAAAAGACATTATTGCTACTATATAATATAACGAAGAAACTTAATTGCGCGAAATATCAGATTTTTAAATTTTCATCGAACATTTTTGCCAATAAAAAAGAATTAAAATAATTGAACTGAGTAAGAAAGATGAAGAAAATAAACGATGAATCACTGAAAAATGAAAATTTAACAGATTATTAACTGAGAGAAGAAAAAATTGTAACTAGGATGTAACAAACATCGTCCAAGTGCTTCTCATGATGCTTGGGTACATAATCATTAAAAATTATTGTGTACTATTACTTGTATCATACTATTATCATAATTGTATTATTATATAATACTATGGGGGACTTATTAAACCAAGTTGACTCGAAAATTTGTTGATACATAATTTTTATTCCTTCTCCATTGATCCTTGATGTATCTTTATTCATTCCATTATTTATATTAATAGAAAGTACAAATTGCATACAATTAATCATGAAAAGAAATTCTGTATGGTCTAATCCTAATATAAAGCAGTAGTGTCGAGATGGGTATTATGAACACTCGACTTTCTATCAGACTTCAAATAAAAATATCGCGAATTCTTGTTTTTCATCTACTGATCCAACGAAGTATAAACACTAATAATATTACAGCTTTGGTGACGTAATCTCTTATGTAATACAAATCTAAGGACTAATTTTTCATGTTTTTTTAATTAGTAAAAAATGCATATTTTGCATCCGCACGATAGATTACAAGGGATCTGGAAGCATCATTCACTACTACATATCGCATACATGCGGGCACAGTACTACATATTGCAAAGATTTATATTGGAGGAAGGTACATATAATATCGAACGAAAATTATTTTCTATTGGCTTATAATTAAAGTTACTTGTATAGTCTGAACAAATTTTGTTCAAACTCATGTCATAGATTTCTCGCAGTACAATATTGAGATTCTCTATATTAATGATATTGTCACACGATTTCGTGAGCGAGGGAATATTTTCCGACAATAAACTAATATTTCTGCGATAAAAGGAACGATCAATCTTCCGAATGGTCTATATGAGCTAATACAATTCCCGTTGACTTTTCTCGTGAGCCGTGAAAAAATCGGCGGGCAAAACCGTTGCTTTCACAAGTGCAGTCAATACATTATGGTTATTGGACGCAGTCAAACAAGTTAGCGTCGGGAGGATGATGGGTTGATCATGGGATTGCCGTCGGGTTCGGGGGTCGCGTCAAGTTCCTTGTAGTCCTGGGGCACCGGGTGTGGACCTGGGTTACTGCTCAAATCGTTGGCTTTCTCTTGCACCTCCTTGAACGAGGCCTTGATGTTATCCAGAGCCGCGCCTAGACCCTGCTTGATCTGGTTGAATTCCTGGGTAACCAGCGATAATCGCCCCAGTAGGTAGTTCAGATTCGTGTCTACCTCGCTCATACGCTTCGTTATCTCACCGACCTGTGCATTGTTTTCGAATTTGAGTTGTCAATGTTTTTCTCATTTGAAGATAAAAAAAGTCGCGGCAATTTTATCAATCACTATTTTTCATAATATTCAAGGTGGGAAAATAAAAAAAATTACCTTGCTTTCCATGCCATCCATGGTGGATGTCGTTCCGTTGACGTAAGCTTCATTTTGTTTATGTAATTTATCAAGGGCCTTAGCGCTTTCCATCATTTGCTGATACATTACGTTTATTTGCCTCCAAACCTTCAAAGAATTAATTTGAATCGAAGAGTAACATGGATAAATACAAGATTATCGCTCTGTGATCTTACCTGGTTCATTTCTTGCTCCATCTTTACCGTCAAATTGGCAAGTGCTCCGTTCTGATTGTCCATGATATCATTGGAGATCCCGTCGAATCGGGAATTGAGCGTGTGGTTCATATTAAGGCCTTGTGCCATAACGAGCTCGCCGACCTCACGAAGAATCTTGTAGGCATGCTCCAGCCTCTTTTTCGTATCCAGTACGTGGTCTGCCATCTCAACCATGACCGACTGACCCTTGCCCAAGTCGTGTAGCTCTTGGTTCATCTTATCTGCATTGTTAGCTATGTCTGACCTGTACACAATAGATTTTCATTTTTCAAGTTGATTGGCTATGTATTTTTTCTTTTATCGAGGTAGCTTTGATACATTTTCAATGGCATGGAAAAATTTACCTCAATGACGTAACCGAATCTCGGGCTTCTTCTTTATTTTCAGCCAATTTAGATTCGATTCCTTCGTTTCCTTGTCTGATTGCATCTTTTAACGTGTGCTTCGTTTCCTGCAGTGTCATTTGAGTCTCGTTGTGCATTGTATGCAGCTCAGAGGCGCTACAAATTAGAAAAGCATGGCGAATTTAATCTTCTGAATCCTCATTAATATTTCAGTCACAAGTTTCGATTATGGCAGCTATGAGACACAGGCGCACCCCACGTTAATTACCATTTTGTTAAACTGAAATACGAAAAAAGAAACAAACCTCGGTAAATCCCGGATCTGGTCAAGAGTGGTCTGGAGCATTTCTTGAACGCGTCCAATTGCTCTGCCCTGGTCTTCCATGCCAATGGGAGCGACGTTGAACTCAGTTTTGCCCACAGACTCCGAGATCTGCTTCATCTTCTCGCTGATGTTTCTCACCTACAAACAGCAACATTACATATAGAGTAATCAACCATCAGCGACCTGCTTTCGACTCGAGCTACGTACCTCGCTGAAGAGATTGGATTCGAAGCTAATTTGCTCGGGCGTCGCGCCGAGCTTCTGGAACTTCTGAGTCAAGCTGGCCTCGACGGCCTCGATCCTGGACAGGATCTCGGGGGTGCGGTCAACGGTAGCCGAAGCACTGACTGCCCTGCTTGTGCCCTCCATTACCTTCGACTCGATCTCCGTGGCCCAACCCTCCAGCCGGCTCTCCAGGTCCTCCACCGTGTCCGCTGTCTTCTGGATCTGGATGCGCTCACGCTCGTCTTTCTGTTCCGGGGACAAATTGTGAATTGAACATACTCTTGTCGAATTTTTATTGCCGATATACCGTCGGTCTCTGAATCATCATTGTTTGATTGGGATCAACAAATTTTTTCACTAGCGATCGGTTATCCGAAAAATCTGATCTGAACTGGTATTTGATCTTGATTGCGAAAACATATAATTATTTTCAGTAATTGTAGGAATTATTGTAGTTATGTACATTTGAACCACGTCGAATTCATATTTGATGTATAAGATTATATTGAATCCAAAATATTTTTCACAGAAATGATGTCTATATCAATTTCTGCTTGCTAAATCGCGAGTTTGAATTATTATTGTTACGTTTTTGTGTCTCCAAGTCATGAGCAAGTCATTGATTTGCGAACGTGTCAAACATCACGATAAGTGGAACGTTTTTTTTCTTGATTTTCTCTCACTATTAGCCATCTTTGACGGAGAAATGTTTCTAACATACTTTATCTGTAATGAGATTATTCTATCGAGTTTCTCAGAAACGCAATGTTCCGTCCCATTTTTCGATAAAGCATTCGTCATTTTCTCTGACTAGTTATTTTCTAGATACGAAGTCCACTATCGAAAGTTACAAGCTTCAAGTATTATCGCCACAAATAATAAAATTGTAAATTTCACGTAACATTAATTTCCATGACAGTGACTTTCTTTCGAGATCTTATCGTGCTCGACAAAATCTTGACATTTAATAATAATTCTCTTTGTTTTCTGAATGTGCTGATACGATCATGAACATATCGAAGCCCTTCGAAGGAAGAAGCCAACGTATGTATATATCGTCAAAGAGTGTTGTAAGAAGAGCAATGAAAAAGTTTCGTCGCAATAAACAGTTATGGAATCCCGTGAATTTTTCATCCGGTATATACCTGAGTGATGAGCTGTTCAATACCGGAGACCCTCTCGTCCAGCTTGACGAGGTAGGCCTTCAATCCGTCGATGGTGGACATGCGCTTGGTGAGCAGGGATATGGCCTTTTTGAGCTGCTCGGCCGTCTGTCGGTCCCTCGCCTCGTGCCTCTCGAGCTTCTCCGTGTTGTCCCGCATCATGTGCACCAGGCTCAGCATCGCGTCTTTTATGTCCTCGTGCCTTTTTCACATCACATCACATACGTACATTAATTGATCAGATCTAACTGGGCTCGTGTCTCGTTTTCATTCGGTCGGCAGACGCTCGTTCGATTAGCGGCCCTTTTGTTGCGGGGATTTGCTCAAGCCTATTAATTCTCGGCTTCCGTTTGTCTCGAAGAAAGTTTTCACGAGTGTTTACATTGAGTTACGCTCTCCAATCAGATATGTATTTTACGAGCTCTCTTGACTGATAGAATATAATTTGGAGAAGGAAAAGTTTACGAGGGTCATTACACTACGCTTCTCTCGGTCGAGTCTAGGCACAAATAATCTCAAACTTAGCGTGAAGATTGTAAATTTTTTTGAATGAAGTTAGTTTGAATCTCCGTACATAGATTATTTGAAGAGAAGTTCAATACAACAAAATTTTTTTTCTATTAATGGTGATTGCGTGATAAATTATTTGCAATTTGTTCGATACGAAAGGAATGGTGTATACATTAGCATTTTTTCCGATTCAAATGAAAAAATGGACAATAAAAAATCGCAGGATATTCAACAAATAATTGATTATATAACTCACGTGATTTCTCTAGTATCCACTTGCTTGTTACATGTTGTTAAAACTAGAAGAAGCAGCGTGGCGATTGGAAATTTAAGCTCCATTGCTGTACTCCAATTTTTCCTGCACAACAGACAATAAATCTTCACTTGAAGCAATTTTCGAATGGGATAAAAAAAATAATATTAAAACTAACTGCGTGTCGCGTTTAGTTTTAATTTTTTTCAATTTAGCCTCCTGAAGCAAATCTACGCCCGGCTAAACCCAGGTAACAGGAAAAGGAATAAAGAAAATCCTTCGGAAGGCCGATGTATCGACAGAAAGAAAAAGCCAACGAAAAATTATCGACTGTCCGAAACGTACACACAGAGATATTACGGACGCGACGAAGAATCAGCACACTCTCCAACTCTCGAGAGTGTAATAATCTCGCACGCGTCGTGTACGCTAAACGAAGCCAGCCAGTGCCGGGAGAAGATCGACTGCCCCCGTCGGAGCGTAAAACGATATATCTAATCGGCAGTACAGTTGTCGAAGCAGTGAGATGCGCGTCGAATTTGTCCACAGAGAGCTACTATGTCGCCCGAAGAGGCGGCTTTGATTTTTCCGCGGCCGCGCAAGGACGAGAGACGTCACGTCGCGTCGTTCCGCGAACTAGCCGGTGGGTCGCCAGGGCAATTATTCATCCATCAAATTGAACGAGGCGCTGTTGGATAAGCGAACAGTGAAAGAGCCGAGAAAGTTGAGGTCGGCTCGCCGGTGACCCCTGGGGAGCGCGAATTATCTCTATCGCTCGCCTAACGTGGCACAGCTCAGCTCGCGTATACGCAAGCGGCAGAGACCTGTTGGAGCTGTGGCGAATTGAGATCGATGAGCAGCTTCGAAAGGGCAAGCAGTGGTTGAGATTGATGTGCGAGATCTTTTTTTCTTGTTAATGCTCGGCCACTTGGCATCAAGTCGAGTCGGCTGATCGAAACTACGGATCTAATGAACTACTTGTTCATTTTTTTGCTTCAGCATTTTTTGTCTACACGTGCATATTATATGTACCCACAAATAAATTCTTCTATTCGTTGATCTTTTTTTCTTGCTTATAGGTCTTGGTAGATCACTCATTTTCTTTGTAACGATGAAGTTTCTTCGTTACATTTTTTGGCATGGTATAAGATTTATGCCAAAAATAAAATAAATTTAAAGTTAGCGTTCGCATTGTTTTACGTTATACATATTTTCAATGCATGAATAGGTGAAATTGTTAATTTTCTTACAACTGCAAATAATAACAAATTTTCTAACAGCATAGACTGTGATGGACACTCACTTTTCAGGTTCGTAAAATTGTATCAATTCTTTTTATTCGCACCATGATATAGTAACATCGTAAGTTCACAAGAGGCAAACACATCTACCGGAACATCAAACCAGTATAGAAATTATGTAAGAATCAATTTGCGCCACTAGTTTCAATTAAAGAATCGTAAATCAATTTTTTCTCCGCATCATTCATTGGGAAACGCGCGTGCTTCTGGTTTGCTCAAAGAAACATGTTTATAAACAATTCGCGCATCTCGCCGTTGGAAGAAAAGATAGTCGAGCGATTTCATATCAATTTAGCTCTATTACAATATCAGACCGCCTACGAGCCTCGGCGATAACAATGAAACGCGCGAACGCGCTTAGAATATTTAGGCTGACTGGAGTAACGTTTTCGCGTGAAAAATCACAATGGACGTATAAACATACGTGTAGTGCACTGCATGTCAAGGTCTTTGCCCCCGATGCGAGCGATTCGAACTTATCGGGGGTTTCTCTGCGAGAAAACAATAATTGTCAAGTTCAATAGTACTCGATTGCTGGTGAACTTTTATGAGGAATGCGAGCTGCGTAGATTATCGCTTATCGCTATAGAATATATGTGACGGGGCGCCTTTTTTGTCTCCATTCGGACCGTTAACCCTCTTTGTTCGCTATATTTGCTGGCGAGATTCCACAAAGCTGTTGCGAACGAATAACACATTCAAAACAAACAGGAAATAATGTTAACGTTGGAAACGAACCAGCTCCTTGTATACATCGTACAATTAAGTCAATCAGTTCCAACAAACAACCAATAGCTCCAAAAAATTTCAACTTTCAATCGAGATCTATACACACGCACACATCTTGCCGTTTCGATTGTTGGAGAGAAAATCAAGCGCGGGCGTCTCAAATGCACCTAAAGTAAATACGGGCCGGCCTATCGGCTATATATAGAACTGCAGATGTATATTAAAAGCGTCTTGGAGACTTGGACGGGCCATGTGGCCCATTCAAAGCCATGTGCTGCACGTGGGATGCGCGCCGAATAGGAGCTATTGCACTTGTGTAGTGCGAATTTGAGAGAATCTTTCCCACTTTGAGTAGCATTGATTTTTTGCCGATTTTCAATATGTCGCGCTTTTTTCTCTGGAAGAAAAAACAATTTCGATCATGTTCTACGCGATGAGCGATGCAGTGAAAGAGAAAAAGAGAAAAGAGAGAAAAACGAGAAACAATTTCGGCCCACTTTGTTCTCGAAGTAAGGGTGAAATCACGAGCGTTAGAGAGCAGAACGTGCCAATCCATCAACATGATTCATAGAATTAATTATAACATTTTTTAGATGAAGGAGATCCATTGTGGAGATTCAAAATATGTTTGAACTGAAAGAATATTTTCTAGCAACAAATGAATGAAACAGGAAGAGTCGTTTCCGAGTTACTAGGGCAAACTTGATAAATTGCACCAATTTATAATACCAATCAAAGTGATACGCAAATTTTTGTGTCTTTTTAGAATTACACACTTTATACTACTAAGAACAACTATACGGCTAAAAATGTTTACAAGCGCAAAACGAAATCTTGCAAATGTATCAAGTTACTGAGTCAATGACACAGCTCTCGAGTAAAAAATCACGCTGAAGAGTGGTTCAATTAGTACAAGGAAAATGTTTTCTACGGGTAGATAATTTTTTATGACTGCACGTACGATTTTATCATATCTGTATCGTAATAACCGAGGACCAAAAGAATATTCCTGATTCCTATGACGTATACGAACTATGAAAATCGCTTCGCACGTGATGTTAAAAGAACTCGAA
Organism: Aphelinus atriplicis; assembly: GCA_020882685.1. Taxonomy (NCBI): domain Eukaryota; kingdom Metazoa; phylum Arthropoda; class Insecta; order Hymenoptera; family Aphelinidae; genus Aphelinus; species Aphelinus atriplicis. Next base: position 15,362,161 of record CM037075.1, on the reverse strand, counting down.
AAGTATGCCGATGAATATAGCGTAGACGATATTGCAGAAACGGAATGATTTTGTGGTGCGATAGATGTTCTCACGAAGGGCTTCTCACTCCAGCACTCCCATAATACTCCCATAGTACGTTTTTTAGTACTCCATGGTACTAAATTTGATGGCATTCAAGTTCTCATCTTGTCAGCATGAACTTATTTTGTTTTGATCCAGCCTCCTAATCTGAACTGATAGTTCTTGGATTTTATTGGCAAGAATAAAGAGTACTATTAATTCATAAGCCCGCAGTACTCCATGGTACTCCATGGTACTCCCTCCGGGAGTACTGGAGTGAGAAGCCCCTCGTGTTTTCATATAATCGAAAGAACACAACAGAACCATCAGCATCAGAACCTCCGATGAATTGTAAATATTTATCGATTTTTTTCAGAACACACTAGACTCTGGAATCTGATAAAATGTTCTTTGAAATTCTGAAGATCAAACCTTGCTTCTACAGAGGTACAGAGGCGAACCTCGTGACTAGCCATACATCGGTATAAGGCGAAACGAGATCTTTGTATAGTTTAGCAGAATGCGCATCCGTAGCAGCGTGGCTCACGTTGTTATCGGAATTAAGTGTCGGGCTGCGGAGAGGCGCACAAAGCGCAGCAGCAGCATACGCGCGCGTCTCAATATGCATCCGCGCGGCATGCGGACTCGAGCCGAGCGGCTCGCGCTAAATGAAGCTCATTAAAGGGAGAGCAAGAGCCCCAGCGACTGCATTAAAACACAGCCATCCCTTGTGCCGTCCTTTCTCAAGGCTTTTGCATACCGCCGCCGCGAGCTACCCAATTCTCGCAGTTGGCGACGTGCGCTTTATTCATGTACGAGTATCCAACGTTCAACAATCGAATATTGGGACCGTTCGCTTCATTTGGTTGGTTGTTTTGAGTAGAAAATGAAATGTTCGAAATTTGGCGAAATTTGAGTATTATTCATCAGCGCGATATAACGACTGAGTCTTTATCAAGATCATTTGTGATTTTTATGTCGAAGATTCAATGATTCATAGTTTATAGTATATACTATCCTTTTCACGTGAAAAATCAAAGTCAATCAATCAAACCAACTTTAGCGATTTCATGAAAACTTTAGTTAGAAATGTTCCCAAAGAATCCTTGGAACGAGTGCTGCAGTGGTTCAAATTATCCTGCCATATATGCAAAGACGTCAATGGTGGAACATCACCGCGTCGATTCCACTGTACAGTATATAGCGATATTCAAAATAATTACAAAGCCATTAGAGAAGCACAAATCAAAATCGCGTAAAAGCTCTATGCACATCAGCCAGATGATCGGTATAATGCTGGTGCCTATTATGCAGAGAGCACAGTTAGCCGCCGCGAGTTACTCGTTGTCGAAGATAGCAGGCTGCGCGCAAGGGAAATGAAAGAATACCTCTTTTTGTTTGGTGCGTACGGTCGTAAATTGATTTATACCCCTGCGATGGCTTTTTAAACGGGCGCCCGCGGCCTCAACCGCGGAATACCTTAATCGACGGTGCGGCGGCGGCGGCGGCGGAGGCGGCCCTTCGCCGAGGGCAAAGCGTAACGCGAGTGCGATCGTCGTATACGTAAAAGGCAATACAAGAAAGAACCGATTTTATCCACGGCGATTCCGCGTCCGGATGTTTTTCTCCGCTGTGAGAATCGTGCCGCGCGAGTAGCATGCGGGAAGGTGCATGCGTACATGTATTCACAGACACTGCTGCAAAAACATCGAGCATAGTGATCCGTTTAACAAAACGGATAAACAAACGTGTTTTATGGCCGAATGGAAAGTGAAAATTCACTTTGGACAATACGCCCGGAGGTAATTTAAAAAAATATAAACTTATTTTTTTTAGCGAAAACAAATTTAATAAAAATCGAATGTGGAATGCAATTTATCGGTTTCAAATTAGAAGAAAATCACGACCATTCGTCAAATGGACAATGTCTCATGGTGTAGCGCTTTTCCGGATACATTTTATTAATTAAAACATTATGGGGGGAAAAAAAATTATTCCCTTCAACGATCTGAAAAAAATATTCCACATACCTAAGTCGAAATAAAAACCCTCGAGACTTAATACTGATACAGTAATGGCACAGAGCAGGCAGGATGCTGGCGGGCTGCAGAGATTGAGAGTCGGTGCCAGTCTTGGTGTGTTGCTCTCTGAGGACTGACTGCCGCCGGACTGCCGAGCATCATTAGGTAACTCGCTCCGTCTCTTTCTCTATCTCCCTCTGGGACTTTGAAAAAAAGCAGCGCTGCAGCAGCCGCACCGCACTTCTCTCTTCTTCCTCTCCTTCGCATATGTGGATAATGTGGCTGTCCCTCCCATCTCTTGGGTCGCTTTGAATTTCCCGCGGCCCAAGTTAGCTCTTGATTTATTATGTTTCATGCTGGGTTGAATTTTTAAGATTTATTTTGATGAATCGCACATGATCCTCGCTGGTCATAGCCTCAAGAAAGAAGCAAATAAAATCTGTTTAAGATGGATGTAGAAGGAAAAGACGGGTTTGGTGAAACTTAATTCGAAGAATTTATTAAAAATACTATTTACAAACTATATATATATTTTTTTTCTTTCCGTTTCTTCTCTATTGGAATGCTTAATTGTTAATATAATTGTCCTGAACATTTTTTAAAATAATTTGATGTCTAACAATAACAACAAATCATATTTACAGTTTAATCTTTGGATGTTGAAGAGTATGTACTCTCTGGTGAGTATTCACTCTTGGCTGAATGTATGTATGAGCTTTCGGAGTAGTTCTTTCTGTTCTGTATCAAAATATGGCCACAATTCACTTTCTAACTCCAGTAAAGCTTCATAATCTCTGGATTGACAGGCAAGAACAAGAGACTGAAGTAGCAGCATTTCATCCTCAGTCATGTTTGGTACTGCAAATGGAAAATTGATGTATATAATAAGATGACGCAAAGAATACAAGAGTATGTAGTGTATATAATCAAAATTAAAGTACCTGAGATAGGAGTATCTTCAGCCCAAGCATATTTCTCCAACACCTGAGCTAATGAAGGTGCTAGTCTCTGCGGAGTAGGTCGAAGAATTAAAAGTAGTAATACTCTGCTGACTTCACATCTGTGAAGAATATTTCGATAATCACCCACAACTCTAGCACCTACATGGTTTTCGATCATTTCAACCAATTCTGTGAGGACTTGCAATGCTGATACAAAGTCACCTGTAAGTTTTGCATGAACTATATTGAAGATCAGAAGAAAAAGATTTTCTCATTTGATGCAAATTTATTAATACCTTGTTTTGTGTAATAAGTGACAAGCATGTTTATTGCATGGACAGTAGGATGGGTATGAATAGCTTTGTTCAGATATTCAATGCCTTCCGAAGAAGCACCAAGGGCCATAGCTAATTCCATCGCAAGTCCTGCCGACATAACGGCAAAACCTTCCTGATTATCACATCTTGCTAGTGCATGATTGAAAGCATTTATTGCTGCTTGCAAGTCTTCTTGGCTTATTGATAGGCATCCAATGTCGTTGCTTTTTTTGTTAGCAATTAGAAACTGTTGGCCTGCTTTCACAAGCAAATTTATTTCAGAGATGGAATTCCCTAATGTGCCTTGACATCTTGCTGCTGCCAACCAGCACCAACCAGCGTATTGATGATGTTCCTTTTGTTCACAACTAACAGCTAATGCCTCTGTTGAATGAAGAGATTGAACAATTTAAAAAGAATGGAATTTTTATTAAGAGTTAGAAATTCGAATATTCAGATTTGTTTCTTTGATTAGATATCAATGTTCTTTTATAGCTATGTGTAAATTGAATAATTATTTACCAAATTGATCAGAAGCTTCTGAAACATTGGGTTTGCGCAGAAATCGTCTGAAAATAAAGATTTTCAGTCAATACTAAGTATATTAACTGTCATTGAAACATAAATATAACCTTACTTTTTGAGTTTATTGGATATAGTGTGATATCTCGATAGAAAATCATTTCCATCTGTATTTTTACTGTGATTCTGATTTTGTAAAGACATTTTATTTTATTCAGAAGATGAGTTTCACGATCGCTAATCGAATTATTCCGGTTTCAAATGCATGTTGAGAAACAATGGGGTGTCCATTGCACTTTTGTATCTTACACTATATATATATATATATATACACACACACACAGCACTTCAGTTCCATGTATAATTTTCCCGCGGCATATTTTAACTTCTTGATATCAGGAATTAGTCATTTGGATCAAATCAATAGTGGTGAAACTTACTGATGTCTATACTTTCTAACTACGATTGTGTAGTATTAGAAATTCTGGAAATTTCAAGTAATTATTGCAAAACATTTTTTATAAAAAAAATGATTTATTTGATTCCATAATAATTTAATTCCATGTTTATAAATAACAATATATCACTAGTCTTACATTGTACATCATGCAGATGAGCATAATTTCACATGATTAAAACTACAACCCTAGCTTTTTGTCTATCAATTATTATTTAAGGTTTAATTTTATGAAGATTACAAAATTATCTTAAATATGAAGTGGATATATTCTTTTCAACAATTCACAAACATTTGAGGAATTTGAAAATTCGAATATATACCAACATTAATTCGAACAGTGTAAAAAATTTGATTTACAATAATTTAGTGATAGTACGTGGTATGTACAAAGAATAAAATGAAATACACCGATTTGTCACAATGGCAACAGATTCGACAGAATAAAGATGAAGTATCTGAAAAAGTTCAATCAATCGAAAAATAATAACTCAAATAGTGGGTGAATTTCTCTTGATTCAATTCTTCATGCCAGCTAAATCTTTAATTTTATTTAGTAAGTGCTCAGTGTACACTTTGTAGTTTATTGGTTGGATTGAAAGTATTGATGTTTTCAGCCTGTTTTCATCCTGGAAAATAAAATTTTAAGAGATTAAAAAGAAGTCAATTTCGTATAAGATATTAGTTGAATACCAATAAATTTGCATACATTATAATTTTCCATGCGAAGGCGTAATTTGAAGATGTAAGATTTGAATGCAGCAGCGCCAATCTTCTCTAAAAATGCATCATTATCTTTTTCTTTTAGTTCCCCTAATTCTTGAGATGTAGAATTTAGCAAAAGTTCAGCATCTTCACTAAAAGCAGTTGCCCATTGATTACCTGTCCAGTCAACCAGATTAGCCTGCAAAATATGTAAAATTTCTCAAATATTCTTTTATAGATATATTGTTCTTATGATTGTAACAATCTCTGAAATACTTACGCTTGCCAGCAAGCGGTATATGAAATTAGGGTATTCTTTCTGACATTTTTCGCATCTGTACATGCCATTGGCTTGGTCAACAACTTTCTTCTTACAACCTTCTGTTGGGCAAGATTTGTATAGAGAATTCTCAGCTCTGATGAGATTGACCGTTGCTTTTGTAATGAATATATTTGGCATGTCTGGATGGCCAAATCTCTGTTCTTCGACTTCTTTAAATGACGCCCATGGTCCATTCATGTTGCCTCCTCCGCCTACAGATTTAGAAAGAGAACGCGACTCTTCAGTTGCTCCAACTGATTTGTACCATCCTCGAAGCCTATAAATATGTAAATGATATAATAACTGCTTAATCAAGCTAAAAATCATGAATTAAGTAATTCAATATTTAATTGTGGTGTTACTTGTGAGCTTGAGGGAGATCAGGATCAAGTTGAAGTGTTGATGAAGCTACTAGAGATAAATTCTTCCCACCCTGAAATTCACCAATCTTGGCTCCTTTGATAGCTACTACAGGGTTTGTGGAACCATCAAAATCTACTGCCTGAGTGCCCCACAATGTCACAGTCACCTTGAGAAGAATATTGGGAATTAGAAATTATTCTGCAGAATCATTTTGATCATCGAAAAATTCCTTTATTCTTACCATATCATTATTGTCGTCTACAATACCAATATCTCTTTTCTTCAATTCACGACCAGTGGTCCTTGCTGTTAAAGTTTGAACATCGCTGCAGGTCTTAACTATTCCAAGAACATCTAGAAGAAAAAAATAATTCATGAATAATAACTGCATGTGAAAAAAAAACGGAAAAATAAAAAATTATTTACCAATCAAATCATCTTTCTGTTTAACTTCAATGGTATTCAAAGGTTCAAAGTTGAATTGTAAGGTTGGAATTTCTTCAGTTTGTTCGTTGCATATAGCTACTTCAGTATCATTGGTAAAGGTCATTTCATAATCATTCTTAAGGTTATTGAACTGCTTATTTGCTGGTTTCAACTGACAGCGCGAAATAAAGTAAACTTTACCAATCTGAAATTCAATTCAAATTATAATTATTAATGGCAAGTCTCAAAATTGATTCATTCAAGAGTAGCATCCATATTTAGATGCAGACATACCTCTATCATTTCATAGAATTTATCGCAAGCTTCACGAAAAGCTGTGCATCTAATTTCACCACTTTCATCAAGAAGATCCATGCTAAATAGCTTTCCTTCTCCACGAGAGTTAGACCATGTTCTGATAGGAGACTTGTTAGTAATACGTGCCTTGATAACCCATCTAAAAAATCATAAATATTTTGAATATACAAAGTTAATTGAATTATTTGAAACCAAATTTCCAGCAGGATAATTTATTTTAATTGTAAAATATACCTATTCTGGTAAGGACTCAAAGCAGCTATAGGGGTAGTACTCATTCCATTGGAGATTGAGTCATTCAGTTGATTTGGAGCTAAAATTTTGTAATTGTACATAAATTTTCATCCTAAGATATTCCTAATTCACTATAAATATATTAATGCAGTCATTTTCCTTACCAGCTCTGGGTGCAGGCCTAGCAACAGGTTGCGGTTTTGCAACTGGTGCTGGTGCACCATTTGTTGCTCCATTTTGCTCATCTTCAGGTTTTGCTCTTTCTGCGCTAACTCTACCTAAAACTCTTCCAACTTCATTGCCAGGAACCAAAACCTCAATGTTGAGTATCACCATTACTCGTCTAATGCAAATAAGACGTTAATTAACAAGTGAAGAGGTGTTTGAATTAGCTTCAAATTAATTAATTTTCTAAATTGTAATTTTCAATTCTACTGTCTACTGTCTAGTTTGTCGAAATCAATTACTAGAGATTCTATAAAAATGAGCTTACTTCTGGGCTCCACCATTGTTAACCATGCTGATAGCATATCGTTTGATCTTAACGATAGAATGCTCTGAGAGGGTATTGTTGATAACAAGATCATTCAGTTGAGTCGCCAGCATTGTGAAGGAGTTGGACATGATTCCGTCAGACACAAGCAGTCTGTATCGTTCGCCACTCGACGAGCTGGCAAGTTTTTTGTGACCCTAATGGAGACAAAAACAGAAAGTAATTGTGAGACCAACGATTATATGATGCAATTGCAAAACAAGTTGAAAATTTCATTGGAGGATTGAGTATCTCACCAGAATCTGAAGAATCGGTTCATCAACCTCCTCTCCTTGCATGATTCTCTAAAAAACCAAAAGGAAAGTCCGCAAGTAATGGAAAAAAAATCAGTGAAAATGCAGGGTCCATAACCAAGCAACTGGAAAACAAAGAACTCACGTCTAGGGCTCCTGAGGTAAGCTCATGCATCTTGCTGCCGGCTTTAATCAGATACTTTACGGAGTTTGGAAATCAAAGTACTCGACTCACGATCTCGGGAAAAGAACAGTTAGAATAAAACAACGATATTGTCGGGGTATCTCGCTTCAGCTGAAACAAGCTGGAACTCGCCCGTAATTTTTAGTGGATTCCCGCCAACAGGCGACAAAAGGCACATACACCAACAGTGACCTCGCGATCTAACGTAAAATATATATCTATATACATGTTCGGAAAATCTCGCGGCAAACTTCATGCGGCAATCATGTGACGGGATCGACTCGCGCATCGAAGAGGGCAGCAGCGAGTGAGCGGGCGGCGCCCGGGGCCCGGACCGGCCCGACCCACGAATCAGAATCGCCCTTTCTTTAGATGAAAATTGAAAATGAATTTTCCAAATTTACTCAGTGATATTTGAAAAAGTCCGCGTCAGGACCGGATGTTGAGAAAAAATGAATGGTTGGCACGCATATAGCGATGGAATTTTCAGGGGGTACTTCTCAACTGTTTTTATTCTATACTTTCTCGTTATACAGGTCAAAATTCAATAGTCATGATTCGGTATAAATTACGTATGCACCATATATTTCTATTGAATAGTTTTTAACCACCCTATAGTCATTTCTTATGAAACTTTATGGAGTAATACATACATACAAAACTGTATAAAACTGTTTAGATGATAATCTTAATATTAATGCATTTAGATGACAATCTTGTAATTTATCGGTCATTTTCATTGATCGGTTTATCATATATTCATAATCAATTATTAATATATAAGATTCATATAAGTATATTCATATTGAATTGTGAATCACTTTCTCCGTTACTACTTTTTCACCAACTCTCTTAAAAATTTTAGAATTTTCAGTTTTTGTCCCATATCCGTCATTGATTTCTTTCATTTTGACATTTTATTTATGCATTTAGTTGATTGTTTTATAGCTAACCAAACACGATGAGAGACTTGGACGGATAAATTCGTATAAATATATACATATGATTTGGATATGTACTCACTGAAACACTTAGTGTCAAATTGAATAATTTGCAGGAAAACCAAACTACATTCTTCCCAAATCATTATTTCAGACCCCTTTTTATTTCACATATGAGTCCTTCTCATGAAAACGACATTTTTGATAATGAAAATTAATTAATTTCCTAATTTTAAAATATATGAAGGTTAAGTTTAAAACATATTCATTTGTAAATATGTTGAGCTCATTAGAGAGAGACTCAAGTTTAGTAACAAAAGTGTAATTTTCTGTTTTTATGTACTCTCAAAAATTTAATTTTTGAACGATAATAACTCAGTTGATTAAAAAGATATTTAAAAAAAAATTATCGGAACAAAACTTACGCGTTTTTTGTCGTTTTACCTGATAATTCCATAAGATTCACCATTCTGCAGAAATGCTCTTCACTTCTGCGAAATATGAGTCCGGGCCTGTATATAATTTCTAAAAAATATACGTTTGCGTAATATCAAATCTAACAAAATCATCGATTACTTGTCCAAGAAACAAATTTGGAAGGTTTCTGCGTGTATGTAGTACCCGAGACATATTCAACTATCAACAACTTTTGTAGACAGAAAAATTACTCGACCTCATAACTGGTTCCTGATAAACAGCGTTTGCGTTAATGTTGGCATACAAGGTGAGTGCAGCCTGAGAAGCTTGTCACTCCGGTACTCCTCCTAAACTCGACGGTACTCTCATCGTTTTTTAGTACTCCATTGTACTTTTGATGGCATTCAAATTTTCATCTCGTCTGCATTAACTTATTATGTTTTGATCCATGCTTGTCCTAATCTGACAAAAAGCTCTCAGTTAATGGTAATCTCTCTGCAGCCAATGTGCCACTGAAGACAATGTGGCACTATTCTCATATTCCGTATTTATAGTCTCTGGGCACCAGTGGCAATTGGGTTGTATTTATATATGTATATATATTGATAGTAATAAAAGAAAATTGTCGATGGCTTCCCCGTTTATTTAGCAATTAAAACCACTGTTTTACAAAAGTTCAAAGTTTTATTCCCTGTCTTTTTCAACCTTTTCTTATTTAACTCTACTAACTAGATTGCAAAAAATAAGTGTAATCATTTTTATTTTTTTTAGTGACTACTCTATCTGATGTGAAAACATTTGATCTTTCAATTGATCACGTCAATTTTCCTCAAACTATTTTTTTTCTTTCTCAAAATACTCTTTTTCGCATGCAATGAAAGATTTCAAATAGTCACAATCCACGAATAAGTATTCAGATACAGATGAAAAAATCAATTAAAATCAATTTTTCACACGTCTAATAATGATTAAAATGGATCAATAACAGTGGTTTCTGAAAGGTCTTGAACTACCCTTCAACATGCCGTTTACAAAATGGATTAGCAAAAAACCCTTAGGGGGTGAGATATTAGCTGCCAGGCCTGAAGCCAGCAATGTGCCTCACACGGCTAATTATATAGAAATACTCGGAAATACCTGAAATATTTACAACCCATGAACAGACACAAACGAAACTATTAATGTAAGTCGATTTTGCACATGTCTCAGATGGTGAAAATATGGTTGAACTATATAACCTTACTTATAATCAGGCTTGAGCAAAATTAACGATTGCCTTTTCGGTTACTAGTTTCAAATTGTTCAGTTTATCATCATTATCATTCGATTGTTGGTGTGATTGATGAGAGAACTGATCGGAGAGAACGATCTAAACTAGGTATGATCTAATTTTGTTTTCGAGTACTTTAGAAGGAAACCTAGAAACTAGGCAGAATCTGTAGACACAAAATAAGTGACTCAGATTCGCACTAAAAATGAAAAAATCTATGTTGCAGAGGAATAACTTAAAGATATATGTATATAAATTTAAAAAAATTGTTTTTTTTCTTGAAAATAAATAAATGATATTCAAGCTCGTAGAAATGTTTAAATTTGGGTTTGGGACGCGAATGATCAATATATATTTGGTCCAAACTTGATCCAAATCTGTCCGAAGCTTTTCCTGAAAATCCAATGGAAAAAAACTCGGCATATAAACTTTTTCACTATACTATAAAAATAGGAAGAAATTACTGTGATAACGGCCAAATTCAGCCTAAACATGAGAAATAATTGGGACAAAATTCGTTGATACTTATTTATATTATTAATTATTTACTCTCACAATCTTTATCTATGGACGTTGAAGAGTCTTCGGAAAGTACTCGACAGCAACGAGTATATCGAGCGCAACCCTGTGTAGAGTTAGGAATGGCAAACGGAGCGGGGCACAATGAAGGAGGAAAGCCGCAAAAAAGGCCCATGCAGCACAGGCCAGCTATCATGAGCCGAGAGCACGAGCCGACGAGGGAGTGGGAGCTAGCTAACTCGAACTGACGGGGGGAGTTTGATGCTGCTGCTCTCTCGCCCGGCCAGCAGCCCATCGCCGCAACTAGTTGGTAACCGGCGCTCATCACGACCATCCTCACTCTATCCTCCGTTCTCCAATTGCAGCGCTAACTCGCTTACAGCCCGCTCCTGCTGCACAGACAGACAAGGTTGGTGTTGCACACTACAGGGTTGGAATTTCCTTTTTTTTTGGGGAGGATCTTCATTACTCGTCTTGGGCCAGATCATCGGGAGGATGTTTTGGGCTTATAGGATAGGCTTTCGTGTGTAGGGATACATGTGCAGTATAGACTGCTGATGGATCGAGGAGTTAATTGCGGCGCGTCTGCGGTCTGTGCGGATAGATTATTAGGCTCTGTGTATACCTATGGAATGCCCGAGGAATCTCATTTAGTGAGCTCTTATACCGTTATGTTTTTGTGTGCCTCTCTCACAGCTGTCGTCTCGTGTAAAAGTTCGCGGTCTCAACATTAGTACACAGGCATGCTTGCCAAGTTTAATTAGTACACATTTCGTTTGATTCTTTTCCATTTCGAGCGGTTTCAACGGCATAACATACAGCTCTGACAGTTCGAAGATCATTCCCGATTGTATTTCAGGTTGATACGGAAAATAATTTGTACGTTATAATGCAGTGTCAAATTTTAATAAATAATCCCTTGTTTATACATTTTAGTTGTAACGATAGACGGCTCGCACGGTGGAGTATATTCTCAAGTGTAGAGTCGCATTATAATCACGAAATCAAAAATATGCGGAAATGAGGTAAGACAGGTGTTTTTTCATAACGCCAAAGACACTAAATTCCACCAGCAGAAGGCACGTCTCGCTGCATTATGAAATTTAGTCATCTTACTCGTGATTAGTTTCATCATTCATGTTGCGATTTAGAAACGTTCATTTTAAGAATTTCAGTAATAAATTGAACCCAACACACATCGGTTGCACTGTGTTTCGCTTGAAAATTAGCAAAGCAAAACGATTCGTATTAATTAACGAGAATGGAAAGGACAAGCTAATTCATGTATCTCACCTCAATCGAAGATATTTCGACGGAGACCAGAAAATAAAGAGATTTTGAAAAAAGGAATATCTTGAAGTAAAGATATATCGAGGTAGATCCTCCAAAGCATAAAACACCCGAAGAACTTCCCTATCCTAGAAACGCCGCCACGCACAAATCCGTTACAAGGACCCAATCGAGATCGCCGTCGCGACATAGGTCCACGCATGACCTCGAAACCGATCGGTTCGTGATGCAATCGGGAGATCCATCCTCGCCGCGCGACCTTGAACTCACTTTCCTCGCCGCGCGATCAAAGGTGAACGTCCTTCCGAGGGGGAGCCAACGTGCAACCGCGGCGCAACGTACCTTTACGAGTGCAAGTGCATGCGTGTATGCCCTTTTGCTGCAGTGCCGCGCCGTCGCGGTTGCCCGGCGCTTCTGTTTCCCACACTGTTAATTGACGCAAAGCGTTTGCGCGTTTCCTTACCCAACGAGAGACCGGTAACAAATAGCTGCAGAACTTGTTTGCGCTTGGCTCTGTGCTAGAGTCTCTTATAGATTCAAATGTTTTTGAAAATACAGGCGTAGATTTTGGTAACGAGTATTTTTATTACTAATGTATATTATTTGTCGTACACAAGATCTTGAAGAGACGCGTGTAATATGAATCGAACAGTCTGTTAAGGAGGGGTTGGAAAAGATACTTAAATAATTGAATCCTTCACATTGACATTGAATCTCAATGTAATTATTGTCGTTCTGTTAGGATTCATGTCCGATATATAACGGAAAAAATTATAGTTTAAAAAATATACAATGAAGAGATGAATTGTAGTGAAGAGAGATTATTTTAGAGTGAACTCTAACTGTCATATACATCTAGATGAACAAATCGTCAAAATTTCAGAGATGCTGCATTTTCGAATAATACAAAAATTGAAAAAGCACTGCCAGCTGAATTGACAATAAGAGTATAAGGCTGAAGTCGATGTGATTATTACATGCTCAGTAGCTAGGATCAGTCGATTAATTAAATCTTACTCTGACTTCCTTCTTCTTTAGGTTTCATCTCCCCATGTTAACAGTAGATATGAAATCTAGGGCCCGGCAAATGGTAGAAAAGATTCAAAAAAGATTCAAAAAAGCTTCTAAAATAGGTTGGATTAACGCGCGGAAGAAGACCCAGATCAGATCCGATCGACGCCAAAATCGGTAGCCCCCATAACTGATCAGACGCGAATAAACACACGAAAATTTGATCAAAATCGGATCAGCAGTTCTCAAGAGTTACATCTACAGATATTTTCAGAAAATGCCACCTATTACTAACTGGAAAACCATATTTGTCACCGGAGGCGCCGGATACATCGGGAGTCACTGCATCATCGAACTTCTGGAGTCGGGCTACGATGTCGTGGCCATTGACAATTTCGCCAACAGTGTCATTGAGGGCAAGGGAGAATCGGCAGCTTTGAAGCGAGTTGAAAAAATAACTGGAAAAAATGTCAAATTTTACAATTGCGATTTACTAGACAAAGACAAGCTTGATGATGTATTCAATAAGGTATCGATAGTTGCATAAATATATAGTATGATTTTTCAAATTCTAATACAGTTCTATTGATTCTTGATTTTTTTCTTCAGCACAAAATTGATTGCGTTATTCATTTTGCCGCAATCAAGGCAGTTGGAGAATCTATGCAAGTTCCTCTCCATTATTATCGGAATAACATTATTGGTGCTATTAATTTGTTAGAGGTATTTTTTTATACTATAGAGAGTTGAAGATGAAAGATTAAAAATAATTTTAAGAAGTAAAAGAGTATAATCAGAAAATTCCTAAGGGAAGCCTTTCAATAAGTATCTATATTTTAGGTAATGAAAGCTGCTGGATGTTTCCAACTTGTATTTAGCAGTTCTTGTACAGTTTATGGAGAACCAGACAAACTCCCCATCACAGAAGATCATTCCACTGGTAACATAACTAACGTATATGGCAGAACAAAATATTTCATAGAAGAAATGCTCAAAGATATATCAAGAGCCGAAAAGGTAACGCAACGACACATCATTACAGTCAGTGAAAATGTTAATTTTATTTTTTTTGTGACTAGAGTTGGAATATCATTTTGTTGAGATATTTTAATCCTGTTGGTGCTCACCCCAGTGGTATGATTGGCGAAGATCCAACGAAGAAGTTCACGAATCTAATGCCATTGATAGCCCAAGTAGCTCTTGGTCAAAAAGCGGAATTACCGATTTTCGGGGGAGATTACCCTACAAAAGATGGCACAGGTATATATCCTCGGTATATAATATACTCTCAATTTTCATGAATTTGACTGTAGAAAAATTGCATATTTCATCAAGGAATAAGGGATTATATTCATGTGATGGATTTGGCATCTGGACATGTGGCTGCCTTGACTGCATTGCACAGACAGCATTCTAGGCTCAAAATATATAATCTCGGAACTGGAAGTGGCGTTTCCGTCTTGGATTTGGTTAAGACTTTTGAAAAAGTTACGGGAACATGTGTGCCATATGTAATTAAAGAGAGGAGAGAAGGAGATATAATAGAAATGTTTGCTAACACGAGTTTAGCGAAAGAGGAATTAGGCTGGACAGCAAAGTGCAACGTTGAACAGATGTGTAAGTGGTTTTTATCTCTAATAAAATTAAGAAGTATATATGACACAAGATAGAAATCCAATTTTCACTACTTCGCCAGGTCGCGATTTCTGGAGGTGGCAGACAATGAATCCAAACGGGTATAGAACGCCATACAAGAATGGAAGTAACGGAAATTCAGCCCAGCATTAATCAAATACCTCAAGCATACATTTATCATTTGTGTCAGTATAATACCAAAACAGAATTCATATATCTAATCCATATTTTAATTTTACTAAAAATATTTTATATGTAATTAAAGAAAATATCATTTTTGTAAAGTCAAAAGTTACATACCTATTATGATTTTGAAGAAGCTATCTCTTTGTATCATTCTCCATGAATACTGTTTCCTTATCAAGCATGGAATATAGTGATAAATGTTGAAATTTCAAGACTTCCATACCCCAACTTGTCCAGTTTGGTAATAGATATCTGGCAAAGATTTCTATACATTTATGATCCTTAGGTAAATAATTTTTTAAGATTTCTGAAAATAATGTAAGGACAATAATTATTTTTCACTTTGATGCAATTATTAAAATGAAACCTTACCTATGAGAGGAGGTTTGTGAGAATGGACAGCACTAGGAATACTTATGAAAACTTTTTTATCAGGTATATCAAAATTAGTGTTTGTAGACTTTGATCCAAATAAAATCTGTTCATACGGTTGTTTGCCATGGGTGTCATTGAAATCACAAATAGGTTCTCCATTCTGTGTAACCTGATCATAGTTCAACACCAAGAATGATTAATTTACTATTCAAAGTTAATATTGACATATTAAAATTGTTGCTAATTTTTTTACCTTAAGCCAATACCATTTTGCTTTAAAAGTTACACCCCAAGCAGGAAAAATTTCTTCTATGATACTTTTTATTTGACTAGATGAATTAGTACACCAAACAGCAACAGTTCCATTAAGATTCAGGTAACTATCAATGGGAATCTTTGCCAGTTCTTCATTGTACATCATATTGTAACTGAAAATTTATATTCAAGTTGAATCACTAAAAAATAAAATTTTTATATTATAAATATTTACCTGCTTTCTCCAAATTTTACTTTTTTTCTTCTGATGGACTTGTTCCACCATGGTGGATCCAAGAGTATGAGATCAAACTGTTTAGTTCCACACAGTTTTTCATTCATATTTCTAATATCATAGCAGTAAAAGTTGCTGTTTCTGGGAAAAACATATTTTTCATTTTGAAATTCTCTTATGACTGCAGTTTCCTCTTGATTACTCCCAGCATAATTGCTATGTGATTCTAGTCTATTGATATAAAATTTTTTTGATTCTAATCTTGATTCTTCATTGTTATCCTTGATACTATCCACAAATAATTTCAATTCCCTGGCTTTGTCAATGATTTCCTTGCTGACTTGCTGTACATATTTATTCTGCAAAGATTAAACATAATTATCTTAAGTTGGATTGACATATATTAAAAAAATTTTAAAAATTTCTTCAAAATTATATTACCTGCTCCAAAACATCTTGTGGAAGAAGTTGCGATTTTTTTCTCTTCCTTCTTTTGAAGTCATCTTTTTGATTCTTGTTGCTACTTTCAATCTGACTCTGTCTCAAATATTGTGAATTAACTTTGAAAAAGCCTTGATTGAACTTAAGACTCTTCATTGCTTGGTTGCAATCTTGTACATTAGCATAAACAGCGTTTATATAATCGACATGAGATATAATCCATCCATGATTAGACGTGAACAAAATACTCATGGTTGCTGCGGGGAGGATCGCGTGAATCTAATCTACTTGAAATAAAAAAAAAATCAAATTGCAAGTATCGATTGTCAATAGGGACTGGGAAATTCGCAAAATCAAACGATCCGAAAATATTTACAGCCGGCCGTCGGGCTTGACTAGTCCTGTTCACTAAATATGTTGCACAAGCAGTACAGAGCGCGCGCGCGCCTTATCAGCTGCGTTCCATTTTCCACGCTGGAAAATGAGCGACGCGCATGCAGCGCTGCATCGGCGTGAGTAACACGGAGTAACAGTGCGCGCGCGAGAGAGCGAGTAAACAGCGGCTGTGCCTCCTGGTGCGCCGAGGGAGCGATAGCGCGAGTGCAGTTGAAGATTCGAGGTTAGAGAGGCGCCGAGCGCGTGTCACGTGTATTGTTCCACAATTTCCACGTCCAATCGAGTTGAGCTGCCAGTCGGTGAGAGAGTCCGCGCAGCAGATATATAGAGCTGCTGCACTGTGCTGCTGCTGCACCGCGCGGGTGTGTGCGTGCGTGTTTATCGTTGGCGGCGGCTGCACTACTGACTGCTGCAGTTTGCTGCTCCGCAGCTTTCGCCCGAGGAGCAGTTAGTCATCCGGAGACACGGGCCGCTTTTCCAGGGTAACACGGGGCGATGTGAGCCGGGCTCCGACCGACTGCAGACAAGCCCCGCGCCATACCTGGTGAGTACGCGGCCTATTTACCCTCGCGCGCACGCCAGCAAGTGCTGATCCGAGAGCTGTAGACCTTTATAGTGTACATAGAGTGTGTAGTTTTTCATCGCTTTCCTTTCTATCTTATTTGAGTTCTGATTTCTGAAGCACCACTTATGTTTATGTTGAGTTGTGTCGGCGCTCTCTTGTTGCGAATGCGTGCCTTGCCAAAGCTATAGGTGTCTTGATCTCGAGCAGCTCGGATTTCCTATACGATTAATAATCGTAAACATTTGCGGCTCGACGATACGAATGTCCTTGCTCGGCGATTTCCGAGCTCTGTCGGGAGAAGCTTCCGAGAATTTTGACGTGTCTCGTAACTCGTTCAACAAGTTGATTATACGCACTCGCGAGATTCGGGATCGAGGAGTAATTGGTTATGTACGGGGGTGGTCCTCTACGTGAATTTTCGAAGCAGTCAGGAGGTACCATTTCAAAATTTAAGAGCTCCACAATTCATTGTAACACTTTCATCATTCATTACAGAAAAGTCATTCGTGACTTGGGTAAATCACAATCATGGAACATCATGAAGGTGTTTACGAGCAAATTATTGAGGTGAATAATGCTAATCAAGGGACCGAGTATATCTCTCACCACCTAGTACAAGAGATTGTTGTCCAAAGTGACAACAACCAAGGATCGCCAATGCATGACATAGATATTATGTTGCCAAATGACTGTGCCAATGCACAAGTCCAATGCAATAGTAACGTTATTATATCGTCTAGTACAGATGGATTTGGACATGATAAACATACAGAGAACGTGAATTTGCAACAAGAACCCATTAAGAGCGATAGCATTAACCATTTGAATCATGTCGAACAAAATATAACTAGCTATGATGAGAGTTATAAAGAGGTTTTTATTTTTTATTCACTTTCCTCACTAGCCAAACCACAATACTGCTTTTATTTTGCTCACCATCTGCTTATCACTCATAATTTCAAAATGTATTTTGTAATCTAAAAGCTTTTTCTTTCTTATTGCAGGAGTATATTTTGCACAGTCAAACACCATATCATCAAGGAAACTTTGAAGAAAATAGTACAGTTGTACACGTGACGAATTCAAATACAGGCAATAATGAAATTATATCTGAAACAGTGACAGTCACATGTGAATCAGTTTCTCAGATAGATGAGAATGAATCTGTTTCAATAGATGATCAACCTATTCATAACCATAATCTTGTGAACACTAGTGAAAGTATCAGGAATGATTTGAATCCAGCTCCCAATAAGAATGTTGATGAATCTGAGCAGAGTAATGTTTACCTCAACACAGAAATAGAACAATCTTACGTTGATTCGATACCAACGGATGTAGTGTCTAATGAAGTTGTTCAAGAAGTGGTCATGGAGGAACCACAAATTCAGTCAGAAAATTATTGTGTAAATGAGCATCATGAAGAAGTTGTAGAGACATATGCTACCGACAGTGATGTTCCTTGCAAAAATGAAGAAACCGATACATTAATCTCAACAGAAATAACAGAAAAAATGGACTATTCAATGCTTGTAGCTGAAGCAACATCAGAAGATAAAATAATCACAAATTCTGACGATGTAGCTGTACTAACAGAGTTTACTTCACTTGAATATTCTTCTACTATAGATGGGCCTCAAGAAGAAGTAGTAATTAGCAGTGAACCTATTGAAGTACAAGATACCATGAAAGAAAACCACCAGCCTCAAGTAAGCGAAGAGTCTACAAATCAGGATGCATCAGTTAAGAGTGAACCAGATGTTATTTCTGTTGAACCAACAGAAAATAATATTATTATTGAACATATTGACCAAGCAGCCGAAGCCAATGATACTTCCGTGTATGACATAGACGGTGAAGAAGATGACCTGGAGCTGCACTTGTCTTCACAGTCAGAAAATCAACGAAAGGTGATTCAAGACATCTTTGATGATTGGCCAGATGAAAATGGTGAGGATGAGAATAACCAGTCATTCAAAGAACACCACGATTCAGTCGAAATGGAATTACAGAATCTTCTCAACGACGATGCCCAACAAGAACAGATCATATCTAGCACCAGTGTGCATGATATTAATAATTTTGGCAGTAATAAGAGTGCAGGACAGAATACTACAGCAAAACTGCAATCTCCCAAGGCAGAAAAGGCCTCATTACACAATAAAACACCCAGTGGCAGATCCTCAAGATCGAGTACCAATCTAGCCAAAGGTGAACTTTTATAATAGTTTATTTAAATTTCAACAGAATACTTTATTTGAATTTTAAGAAGAACAAACTGGATAATAGTATTATTCGATACAGCAGTAAAAAACGATTTCTAGGTCTGTGTGGCTAGTTTCGCTCGAGCGGTAATCACACGAGCCTAAAATCAGCTTTTGCTACTGTATCGAACGATATTTTTCCATCACGTGCGGGGGAAAACTTTTCCGACACAAGTGATGGAAAAATATTTTCTCGTCTGTCTCAGTCAAAAAGTAAAATGAAAAAATTAATTTGACAAATGGGATTAATAAATCATAGTTCCAATTGATACACTATATTCATATTAATATTGATAACCATAGACCAACTATTTTATAGTTACCGATCAAATTGATTAAAATAAAATTGTTATTTCAGATCATGTCCCTGGTCGTTCGTGTAAAACTTCGACCCCGGACTTGACCGACATAAAGAAAATTCAGTCTCCCCGACCAGGTGTTAAAGTTCCTGGCGCGCATTTGACCAGTCAGATCGCATCAACAGCAGAAGTAAACGAGGTACTGAAAGAGCGCCTCAAAGAGAAACAAAAGGATTTAGTGACCCCCAATACAGCTGATATTGTTTTCGTCAAAAAGATAACGCAGCGCCTGTCGAGTCAGTTATCGGCGGCGGCGTCTGCTCTTCCTACCCTCATACCCTTACCGTCATCTCTGCCTGATGACAAAAACAAGGACAAGCCAGCTGAGAATTCAATTTCGGGTGAAGTACACAAGGCGTCATCAGATAAAGAACTTTTAGCGATTTTGGAAGGTGACGTCGATCCGGATTGGTCTGACTTGAAATCTCAGAGTTTGGCAGAAGTTTCGAGCTCTGGAGATTCTAACACAGGTTTGTACATAAATTTTGTGATTGGAATATGGGGTAAATTTATGCCGGATGATGATTATTGTACAGTAACGTTATTGTAATTCAGTATTCATTATTCATCCATTCAATTATATTCATTGACAAATTTTTTTCTTGTATCCATTAGAGTTTTGTGCAATAGATCGGAAATAACATGCGCGAGTTGCATACGATCTTTGGTGAACATTATATTAGTCTCGATATACGTTTGAGAATGAAACGTCTTGAACTCAGAGTTCACTTTATGCGACTAACAATTAAAAATTTATACAAATCCGTATATTTAAGTCATGTAGAAGAAATAATTTTTAAAGTAATCATATTTTTGCAGGTTCAAAACTGGATCCCTCGTTAGAGCGGGAATTAGCTCTGAAACAGCTACAAGAACTGCCGAATTTACCTTCAAAGAAGAAGCAACATAAAGAACAGTCCGACGACCAGAAAAATATAATAAAGAAAAATTTAAGAAGTAGTGAACAATCCAATTCAAAGTCAGATAGTACAAACGAATCTATAAAAGAATCTTCGCCTAAAAAAGAAAAGAAGAAAGCTCACAAAGAGAACAATACTCAAAATACGCTAAATGAAACAGTAGAGCTTACTGTAGAGGAATCTAGGTCTGGTAGGAAACGAAAGCTTACTGAAAAAGCTCGGGAGCACGAGCTTTCCGTCAAACGACATAAAGTAGGTTTCATTAATTCAGTAATACTTCTCAAATATAAAACAATATTGTCAGTAACAACCATATTTTCGTCCCAGCGTGAGTAAGGTGCCAATTTTGCTTTCTGGCTTAAAGAATGGCATTTTTCTTCCGCTGAGAACGAAACCTCGCTTATCTAGGCTATCTCGGCATGCGCTAACTCGCAAACGTGCAGATTTTTTTCATGCCGAAATTGCTTAACCTCGCTCAGATATATAATATACTATTTTTCAATTTAGGAAAAGGGTAAGACTACAACAGAGAGCAAGAAGACTCAAAATGAATCGGAAGAGAAATCCGTGGAGAAGCCTAAAGAAGAGTCAGAGGCCATCGTGAAAGTAGAAGAGGACACCAAACCTGTAGAAAAGTTAGACGATTTGGAGGCTGCAGATGGAGAAGAAATTGTGACAACTGATGCTAAAGGAAAACTCAGTACAGACAAGCGAAAGATTGGATTAGTGAAAAAAGATACACCAATAGCTAAAAGAAAACTTGCAGTCAAGAATTTCCTGAGGCAAAAAATGACGGGTAGAAAAAGTGCTGGGGCCACTAAAGCAAAGTCAGAGGTATGAACTCGTTATAACCAGTTTTCAAACAATATTTTTTTTATTTGAAGATATTTTGGTATATCGAAAATGCATCAACGATAATATTGTTTATATTTTATAACTCATTTGGCAAACTAATTAATTTCTTTTTTACCTGTTGCTTAGACATCTACGCCAATCAAAGCTACAACTCCAGCTAAAGCTGCTTCCGAAAAGTCTGAAAAATCTAATGAAAAATCATCTGAAAAATCTGAAAAATCTGAAAAATCTCCCGCTCCTGTAACTAAGGCGAAAAAGACAACCGAGATCGACAAGCTGTTGCAAGACGAGGGCATAGTGAATATGCTATTTGACGCGGAGCAGCCAGACACAAGAAAGAGACTTGTCCCTATAACAAAGTCGCAGAAAAAGATCATGGATGTAGATAAGGCTGAGCGTGAACTCAAGTTGAGAACCAAACTTGTCAAAAACGCCGTTATGAGATTGAGAAATTCTAGTGCATCGGCTGTTAAAATTTTACCGAGATCTAGAAGGAGTGCAACGGTAAAACTCATAATATTCTACAACTAATGACAGCATGAAAGCGAAAGCAAATATATTTATTCAGAACATTTTCAAGACTACTGAAATAAATTGAATTCGAAATTTTGTATATTTATAGGGAGCTTCACCTGAACAACCAATGAAAGAATCAGAAAAAAAATCCCATGAAACAACAACAAAGCAAAAGCTATCTAGCCCTCCTTCATCTTTACCCACGGAGTTCATTATCCCGGCAAAGATGCATAACGCAGCTGATGCGTCGCGCATTATACGCAGGCACTCGTCGAGCTCATTTTCGAGTGCATCTGCTAGTCCGCGAGTTAGCGTAGATATGCCTCCGGAGTCACTAAGATCCGAGTCACCAGAACGTCCAACCAAATCTAAGAGGAAGATGTCACTCGATACGAATGAGAGAGTGGAAGGAAAGAAAACCAAGAAAAGAGTAAGATTTTCGAATATATTCTGTTGAACGGAGAGCATGAATGTTAGTGTAGTAACTAAGATACCTATTATGAACTGATACATTTTTAAATGCAGAAATTTAAGATTTTTTTTGAGTGAAAGATGGCTTATTGAATTTATTAATTATTGCTCTATTAAAATACAACTAAACAGGTATTTAATTTGTTCAAGACTTTATCTAAGGCCGAATCTGAAGAGGAAACTAACCAAAAATCACCGGCTAAAGAGCCTTTAAAGAAGCTCACGAGATCAAACGTCGCAGCTGCTTCGACTACTACTAAGATTGTTGCCAAAAATAAGAAGGTGGCGAAGTGCAGAATGTCAATGGACTCGTCATCAAGTGATACTAAGTCGAAAAGCCAGGATGAATTGATGGCGTGTCTAGCCGAAGCGGCATCCGCACTTTTGTCTAATAGCAGTGGCAGCTCACGATCTTCCAATACAACTACTAATCGTAAGAAAGGTATGTTAGTTAGATTGTTTGAAATTATTTTTAAAAATTCAAAGAAATTATGATATAGAATATGTTGCTGCGAAGACGTATGTTTTTGAGTTTCAAAATTTTTATATTTCTTCAAATATCAGTATATCATTTATGTTTGTGTAGAACAATTACTCCTTGATTATTATTATCTATTTTTCATTGTAGGAAGTACAAATGTTTCTAAGACTAGTGACGAGGAAAAAGTAGATATAAAAAAATTATCTAGCTATAAGGAAATAAATGTAAGGCAGCATGGTCATCTTGCACAAGTAATCTTAACACCATCATCAACAAGTTCTGGAGTACGAAATGCTCTCACAATACAGGTAAATAAATGGAAAAATATAACTTAATTACAATATTATTGATTGAATTTTTATTTTAGGTAATGAATGAGATCCAAGACGCGTTGACAATTCTGAAAAAACATGTAGAATGTCGAGTTGTTTTATTTACATCAACTGGAACAAGTTTCTGCGAGGGTTTGGATTTATCGTCTCTTTTAAATCCAAACAAAGAAGAACGAAAATCTCGAGTTGAAGATATGGCTCATACTGTCAAGTTAGTACATTATTAATGAATTAACAAATTTTGATATACAGTTCAGGATTGCAAGCAGTGAATAAAAGAACAACGTTTGGCACATTTAAAGCTATTCAACTTACTATCCATTTAAATGGTCGAATGCTCTATTTATTTTTGCAGGGCATTCATTAAAACAATAGCCGCATTCAACAAGCCCATAGTGGCAGGTGTTCAAGGAGCAGCCATTGGCCTCGGTGTGACGATGCTGCCTCTGTTCGATCTCGTGATAGCCAGTGACAAGGCAACTTTCAGCACTCCTTACGGTAAACTTGGTCAAATAGCTGAAGGTGCCGCAGTTTTTACATTATCTCCTAGCCTTGGAAGTTCAGTGGTACGTGAAAAATATCTTAAAAATGATTCTGCGCATGCACTTTCATACTCACGAATTCAATTTTCAGACAAACGAGTTACTACTGGGTGGTAGAACTCTGACAGCAAGTGAAGCATTGAGAGCAGGACTTGTTACAAGAGTTTTGTGGCCAGATAGATTCCAAAGTGAACTTTTGCCTTCCTTAAAATCTATGAGTGAACAGTCGTCACAGGTAATTTAATGTGTAAAATATAAAATAAAATATAACTAAATATACAAGAATATGTATTTGGACAGCTTTTATCGAATTTTGTTTGATTTCAGTCAATGGAGGCGACAAAAGCATTATTACGTTGTACTCTACGTAAAAAGCTAGACGCCGCAATAGAGTCTGAAAGTCTTCTGCTGATTCAGCACTGGTGTTCAACGGAATGTCAAGAGGCCATCAAAGCTTATATTGAAGAAAAGGTTCAGTGAACGTGAAATATTGGTGATAGAACAAGTTTTGAAGGAAAAACTATTCCTTCTCAATGCAAAAGTAAAAATTAGTTATGTACAGGACGATCCTATTATGGATCTATCACGTATTCAGAGCTGGCGATATGTGTTTGAACACAACGAAAATCGTGCTACGTAAATTTAATTTTACATAAAAGCGATTGGGTATGATACATGTAGATTTTTTAATTGTTTGTTTGTGAAAATTTTTCTATCAGTTTCTGTCGAATGTTGAGTTTCATGAAAATAATTACTCTCAATTACTGGTGAATTTAGAAGCAATAATGTGAGATTTATTCATTTTTGTCGTAAACTGCATCAATCTTTGTTTATCACGATATACACAATTTACACTTTACGAACATGAATGTACGTGTGATATTCGAAATTATCCTTGCAAATATTTTTGCTGTATACTTTGAACTGTTGAATGGATTCTCAATAATTGAGAAACTCAAATATGATATGTGGATATGTGGGTGCGCAAGTGTGATTCATAATAGCGTAAAGTGACGATATTTGATTTATTTTACATATTTACTACTAAGAAATCTGAAAACGAATACTACAAGATGGAGTATTTTAATATCATATATTTAAGTTTAGATACAAAGGCTCATGCTCGCAAGCTATTTGTCAACGATTTATGTTAAAGAAGATTATTATTGGATTTTTATGAGTTAAATCCAAATACATAAAGAGTTTGTTTTTATCGACATCTATAATAGAGTTCATATTACATTTAGAGCTTTTGTTTATGGATACCTCTTGTTCTATGGAGTAAAAACTTGAATTATTTGTAACTCATTATCAAACATAAACTTGTTATTTTTAAGTATTTTCTGTGTTGTTCGCAGACCTTAGAAACCCGACCAACTAGTTATAAATACTTATCATCAAGAAATTTTCTTTAGTTCTCATTCACACGATTTTCACCATTCTGTTTTTTTTTTTCTATACTCAGCTTCACAATGAAAGTATGACCCTGAAAGTTTCTAATGTCTAACATGTCTTATTGTCTTTAAGTTGCTATAACTGATAAACAACACCATGCGTATACGAACAACTATCCAATATCATACTGCTGCATGCACCCAAGTCTCGGATCTTTCGACGTAAAGTAGAAAGAAAAAACAACCCATCGCGAACTTGTTTCTATTTTTCAATAGCGGAAAAGCCTACGCCCACGCATCTTCCGCTTCTGGTGGGTGGACCATAAGCAGCCGCTCGTCTCAATCTACAAAACTCGACTCATGGAGAGATGACACTTTCGTCGCTGATAAGATAAAGAGAGCGAGGGAAGGACACAATGGACTACACTGTTGCGGCCGCATGCAATTAGACGAGCAACGTTAATTTTCCTTGAATCCATCTGCACGAGTGCGTGCGTGCGTGTGTACGTGCGTGCCAGGTTCCGCGAGCGCGAGTCGAGCTTGTTAATTCAGTGTTCGAGAGTCGTCTCGCGAGGAAGGTTGTGTGAAACGCCCGCACGGCGAAATTGTAAGATATCGCGCAGTGGTGTGTGAGTTTTGTATTTTCTCAAACGTGAAGAATGATTGTTCGAATTTTCTCGCGACACGATCAATTTAATTTTATTTAATCTTTTTTTTTCTTGCGCAAAATATTATTCGATAAAAGTGTCGCTCGATTTTTGATCAAGCGACATAAAAGATACGCAATCAATCGTTCTCATTATTATTGAACTCGCGTTCCTGGTACCTATACTCAGGATGTTGGATACAGTAGAATCGGTTGCTCGATCGTAATAATGCATGAACGAGCCACTTGTTGATTATCTTCATGCGCTCCATATATATACGAAAGGCTTCTTAACTCTTTCTTTAGAAATAATTCGATCGTAGTTTGTGTAGCAAACACCCAAGACCTCGGATAAAAATGAATATACGACTGCCAATATAGTGATCATTAGAAGAGAGCTAACAATTGAGCGCGCCTGTATGGAATGGAAGAAAACAAATCAAGAAATAGCTTTGGTGGCTTATTACTTTTCTTACAGATACTCGAGGGCCAAAGTGACTAAGCTCGGTAGGGTTCAATTGAGTTCAATTTATGAAGAACACTATATGTCACGCATTCCATTGCCGACTTAGTCAGTGCTTGATTCGTTATCGCTGCGGCGAAAGAACAATGCGGGAGTAAGTGCAAAGTGAAATAATTCTCTTCGAATCAAGCTGTATACGAAAAGTGTGAAATTTCTTTCCGATTCGCACGTCGTACGAGCAATAATTAACGGCTCGCGGCGAGGTCAACGGTGCTAGCGAATCGCCGAAGGCTTATGAATCGAATGTGAATAAACAAACATATCGGTACGGAGACATAAAAAACGTCACGTGCACTCGAAGGCAGCGCAGAAGTGATTCTCTTTTTAAGCGAAGGTTGTTGATTTTAACATCATTCCAAAGTCGTATTTTGGTACTGCTCCAAACACATTGACAAAATATAACGTCTGGCAGACATAAAGTTGGATGTCATGAGAATATTCTACAGAATGGAAAGCTTTGGCTTCTCGTTTCGCTCCGTCGTATCACCCATTGCTAGCGTTCGCAACTGCCAAATATTCTTTGAAAATATATTCATCGTACCGCAAGCTTCGCGCGATAATGATGTATTGTCACACTATACGTATTACAGTGTATATATGCGAGTATGCGTGAAGCTCTTTGTAGTTGAAAGAATTATGCGTCTTTATTGCTCTTGTATCCTTGAGCGCTTTTCATAAGAAAAATGGATTTTAGACAGAGCACAAACCCGCGCTCGAGGTCCCATTTCGTTATCTAACGGATCGATTGCAACATCACGCAAATAGGGAAAATGAAACAGGTAAACGCCACTTTCCCAATCAACTGATGTGTTTCAGAAGACTACGTAGCCCTTCTTCCGCAGCGGTCTCCGCGAATACTTGTATAGCTATATAAGACGAGTTCGAGACTCATCGGAAAAATCCCACGGCCGAAATGAGGAAGAGAACGGCAGGAGGATCGGGTAAGTGTGACATATATATACAGAGTTGGCGCGTGGCCTTACGCACAATGGTCCAATATAGCGATAAAGGAGAGCGGGCGAGTGACTCTCGCTTTCGCGGTTCCGCGCCAGTGGCATTCGAGCGCGCGCCACGACAGCATCGCGTAGTGCTATAGTGTGGGAGGCTGCGATTAGCCGGCTTTGTTGCCGCTAATTGGGCGGCCGTTGCGAGTGTGATTGTGCGGTTTTTTGAATGAGCCCCGCGTTGACTTTGTGTGGATTGCGCGCCGATTGAGCTGCACCACACGGACAGATAATGCACGTGAGTAATATATTATAGGATCGATCGACATCGCGATACTCTATACACAAGTGAGCTCACCGTTTGTACTACACACACGGGGGATCGGTATTCAGCAATTCGATACCCGGCGCACTATATCGGTATACGGGACTCCTCGCTTCATGCGAATATTGAATTGCAGTTATGAAGTCGGATATATATATCTTTCACTTTCGCGTTTGCTTCACTCGATCGTTATTGCGAGTTTATCGATACGTCAAACAATGAGAGTACGGTTGTTGGAACAATCGCTTGTTCAAGTATCAATCAGAACCAGAAACTTTTCCTCTCGGTATATGTATATACACACAGCAGATCAATTATAATTTTAAGCCTTAGAGCCCAATTTATGTCTGGCGAAACGAGCGATTTTACTTTTCGCAATCATCTTTCTCGGAACGTCGCGATTTTTACGGCTAGTTTACAGCGCTCGAGTATTGCTGAAGTCGCCGCCGTCGCTTCCTAAATCCTTCTGGACATTGCTAAAATTACACTCTTTCATTTAGCGCAAGAATTTGTCATGCCGGATGCCACTCTCAAGTATGTTAGTCTATATGCAATGAGTCCATCGGGTATCGCTCAACTTTCACATGCGCACGAAAAACTGCATTGAAGGCTGATTACAGGGGTTAATTTCTGTAATTTTAGATAGACGAATAACCATGTAATTCAAAGTAACGTTCGAAATTCATGTACGTGGCTCGAAATCAGCCTATATAAGTTTTTCGAATGCACACATAGAGTTATTGATGAATAAGATCCCTGGAGCCATATTCAGTAGTCAATCTCATACACTCGCGAGAAATCCGCATTACATATAAGTGTAAAGTGTAAAGTTGATGAATAAAGATGCCTGTTGGAACGTAACCGAATCCGCGCGATCTTCGAAATCGTAGCTTAGCGTAAATAAACGGCCAGTATGATGTATTGCTCGGGTAGCCGTCTGAAGTTCCCCCATCCCCCGAGTAAAATGGATCCGTGGCTCTGGAGCGAACAAATCGTCGTAACCACCCACAGCCGCATACCACACGGATATATACTCCCCAATCGTAAATTCCTCACCTGACCACAACGCCGCGTCTCCTCCCGCGAGAGGCCTATATATATATACAGTCACACGAAAATAAGAGGAAGACAAGGAAAAAGAGCTTAACTGCCGCGCGTCTCGCTGAACGAGCTCCGAAATAAAACTCGCGCGCGCGCGCGAGAGAGTTAGTCACCCCGAGGCTGAGGCCTTCGGGGCCCGCTAAATACACTCACGCCTCCGCGCTCGCCGCGAGATACGTAGTATTCGCCGCTCATACTTATATATACACATATATGTTACTATATATCTACACCGATCCTCGCGTGCTGCGGTAAAAATCCAGCAGCCGCGGCATGCGGCAAATATAGCGCGACGACGAGATGCAGCCGCGCGGATTTAGATTGATTTGTTTGCGTTGCAAGATGCAGCGTGGACGCGTGAAATTACTCGCGCTCGAGCGATACATACGTATATATATATATATATATATATACCGAAGCGTTAGAAATATTATTGCTCGCGGGTATTTCGGAAACGGTCGAAGGAGCTCGAGCGATCGAGTTGTCCGTATGGCATTATTTCGCATCCAGCAAAACGAGGGCCGAGTTTTATAAGTATTGTCTGTCAACCTTGGAGAGATCGACGTCTCGTCCGTATTTGGCCGGGTATATGCGTACGTGTACTTTTACGATGTCACGTATATTTACGAGTTCCCAGTGATAATGTACGCGTATATATACTCGAGAGCTCGCACGCGACAACGAAGGTTTCGAGAGGAGATT
Source organism: Aphelinus atriplicis (assembly GCA_020882685.1). Lineage (NCBI taxonomy): Eukaryota > Metazoa > Arthropoda > Insecta > Hymenoptera > Aphelinidae > Aphelinus > Aphelinus atriplicis. The sequence continues at coordinate 15,332,612 of CM037075.1, read as the reverse complement.
GAGAATCCAGAGTTACCTTCGGATCAACGCATATGCGCGCGGTGATGATCGTGAGATGGAGATGCTCCGAAAGTATACATTATATTATGTACATATTTGATGGGAAAACACTCCGCGCCCACGTGAGTCTGTGAATTCGTCACTATGAACGCATGACGAGCTTCGCTCCTTTTTTTTCTTCGAAAGAGGAACAGCAGTGGGACCTTATGTAAAATGTTATGCAAGCCGCGACGGGTAAGTTGCTCTCGTGAGAAGATTCGCCGACGTACGTATATATATCTTTACGCTTTAATGATGATTCGCTCATTTTCTCCGCCGTCGTATAGTCCTGGCTCGGTCGATTAACAGCTCTATTCATTACGCGCGAGTATACGCGAATTCGAGCGACACTGCAGGCGTTTCTTCAAGGAGCTCCTCACTGAGCTGGATTGGTGAGAGATCGTGAGAGATCTGCAGTTGGAGATGAAAAAGAAAAAAATTGAAAAGGAGAACCACGGGCGCGCGACGACACGCCATGGAGAGAAGGAGCGTATATATTAATAGATAGCTCGAACCCCCAACCGCGGAAAAATAGTTGAACAATCGTGACGATACATAGGGTGGTAGGGGGGAGGGGAAGGGGAGAAATTTCACTATAGCATTGTCCGCGCTCGCGCGCGCGATTATGCGCTTATTTCGGGGCCGATGCGCGCGCTCGTCGGGGATATAAAAATATACTGCGGTGACAGTAGCTGGCGCGCCGCGCAGTGTAAGTATATGGGACCGGCGCGGCGCGCGTACGTGTGTACTTGACATTCATAAATAGATGAATCAGCGGCTCTCTCGCTCGAGCTCGGCCCCATCATAACTTGTTTTCTCGTTTTTGCCTCTCCGCTCGAGCGGCCCGCTAAATATGGAGCTCGAGCGCGTTTCGTTCTTCCACGTGCGTCGTCGCCCGCTGCTGAAGCTGCACATCGCCCCGGCGCGGAAGACCCGCGATTCATCATATCGATCACGAGCCGATATAAATCAAGACGAGAGAAAAGAGAGAGAAACAAAGTGGAAGCCCAAGCCTCGAGGCCGCGCGCGCGCGTTATTATACGAAGGGCGCGCACGTTCACCGACTGCACACGTGTGTGAGTGTGCGCGCAACGTTGACGTCACGCGTGTGTATATAAGCGATATCGTCGCGTCGATCGTCGCGATCGCTCAGATATAGGTATATACACGCGTGAGGCTTGTTTATCCGGGGAAATCTTTGGGAAAGAGAAAGAAAAAGAGAGCCGAGCGGAAGGTGACGACACGGTTAGGAGGAGGAGGAGAGGGGGGATATTAGGGCCGACACGCTGGCACAGTTTTCAGTCGTGTATGGATATGTATGTATAAGATCTTATATATCGCTCGAGCGATTCAAGTTCAGCCACGAGCTGTGTTTGCACAAGCCGACGATCTTTTGCACTTCTGTCAGTTCTGAGGGAGTACGGAATTGGGGCTGCCGGAGGAAGGACAAGTCGCTCTCTTGAAAAGTGCAAGTTCTTTCGCGCGCGCGCATGTGTACATACATGTGTGTGTATGCATTGCGATGATGTCAGGGACATGCCGGAGTGATATATGAGTTTTAAATCTGAATGGGTCATATTTGGAGTGAGGTTTTATAGCGTCTAAAGTACAAAATTTAAATGACCAGTTTTTTCTCCGCTTTCCGTCGAAGAAAGGAACTGAAATTTTTATATATCTTGATTAGAATTGAAATTCAAGCATGATGGGAGATGGTAACTGGAGCAATATTTACTAATGATACTGACGTCAACGAGCGGATACAATGGTCGTTATAGTTATGCTCATTTAGAGATGATCCGCTCTGAATGTTATTCGCTGGTCATTAAATTCCAAGTGCGTTTCTTCAAAGTATATCGTGAATCACGATGCAAACGAGCAGAACGTCTTGAAATGCGAAGCGCACGCATGAATCAGGGGGATAAACTGCAGCCATCACTAGGTTTGATGAAACCCGGTCGAACTGATTCGAAAAATATAAATAAGCATAGGTGTAGAGCACGTAAACGGATCCAATTCATGCCAGCGATAGGGATCTAATTCGAGAGCGAATCCAGAGTGAGAGTACATGGTAAATCGCAGGGCCGACCAACTGTCGGATGTAATCTTATATCTTCATCGATCAAACGGTGAATTTTGCCCAACGTACAATACAAACTCGGTTCGATAAGCCGCGACTATACACGAATTCGCCCCGCGAGCAAACCCCTATAAATAGCTCCCCCCCATTTCCACACGTGTCGTGTGCTTGCAGCGCCCGCAAAGCACACACCATTCAATCAAGCCGCCGAACGATCCCATGCGGAGCAGTTCGAGAGGCCGCGGCGCGCCAGCGCGAAATCACGACCCCCGCAACAAACGTGATTACAGCGATTAATTAATCACGCGCGATCTGGATCCTCCGCTACACCGCAGCCTATATGCGCTCGATTATAGCGGCGAGCTTATTTGTCGAATCGTAACGAGGGTCCCGCGCTCGGTCGGTCGCGCGCGCGCAGAAGACGGCGCCGCTGCTGCTGCATGAGATTGAGCGGCGGCGGCGGCGCGCGAGGCCATCTTGGCCAGTCGTCGTGACGTCCAGGCGCGGTATGGACGTGCCGCTCCGCGAGTGCGCTGCAGCCCGACCCGCCGCCGCGGCGAGCTGCAGACGATGAGCCGAGACGGGCGCGCCTGGAGCGCGTGCAGGTATTCGCCCTAGCTCCGCAGCGCTTTATGTAACCGCCGCGCGCACCATGGAATCCGGAGTAATGACTGGCGCGCGCTAACGGTGGCCCGCTCTCTCTCTCTCTCTCTCTCTTCCCCTCGCACGTATACCTACTGCGTCTCGGAGCGACACGCACGCGTATACGCACGTGAAACAGCCCCGCGGCCGCACCGACACTTTGTTTTTTTTTATTTCGGGAGCGTCTTCCTTCGATCTCTCTCGTGCGCGCGCGCGCCCAAGTAGGTATATGTGTTACACCACGCACCATCGGCCGCAGTGGCCGAGCGACTTTTTATCCGATACCATAGCTGGCCCGTTTTGTGCGCGGGGCTCCGGTTTCTTCGTTTTCATCGGAAAATCCACGGCTAAGTGCGTATATATCTGGCGCGTGTGTCAAGCTCCTGTGCGGGCAGTGGATATGTGCCGACCCAACTGCTCCATCAGGGTATATTATTTGCGTTCGATATATCTGGAAAGATGCATTTTCGCCGTGTTTTGCTGCACCCAAATCGGGTTTTGTTTACTCGTGTCGCCTCGTGAGTGAGTGCATGTGTGTGTGCCTGTGTAAAAACATGTTTCGTTTACGCTGATAAAGTTGTGTGCGAAAGCGATGCTCTTTCTGTTTCCCCCCTTATCTTCCTTGGCGAATCAAAACTTTGAATGCACTTATGCATTCAGTTGGTTCTTAGTGATTAGATTAATAAAGTCTTGGCGTTTTTATCGATGAATCTGCGCGGTCGACAAGACAAAAAATTAATGATTCAATTTTTACTAGATTCATAAAGGATACCAATGCAGTTAGGTATGATTTCTTCGTGACAGTTTCAAGCTCGTCGTGTATCGGATTACTCGATGTAAAATAATTTTAAATTGCGACAAAACGCCTGTGAAAAACAAGCTCGATTGAGTGGATCGATGGAATTTATGGAATCCTCCCATATGTATGGTATGCATATCATATGCATTCACAGCTTTCCCCTAGTAAGCACCTGCTGTCGGGACATTCGGCATTATCCAGTCTATAATCTCGATCATGAAGGATTAAAAAATTTTTTATTCATTGAATTGTTGAATCAGTCGTTCATAACGGCCTTGACATTTGCATTCATATAGCTATGTAACATCCGCATCTTGATTATTCCGGAAAATACTTCCATGTTGATTAAATCGTGCAAACAAATCGTTTGAATGGCACGTGTTGCTGATGAAAGTTTAAATAACTATACCATGGGCGTGGGACAATAAAAATCAACTCGATCGGTGTTGGTCTCGATATAGAATTACTTCACTTTTAAATAACCCCGATCTTTCCCCGTACGGAAAGACTCGCCGCAAACACCAATGAGCGTATATAAGTAGATCGATTTTATTCAATTATATCATTGTAACATTGACCGAGTGAGATGGATAACTAGGTATTAGCGCTGTTTCTACAAAAAAATCGTTCACTCGTTGTTTTCCTCAACTCGGTATTTTGATTTAAAATTAAAACCGTATAAATTCCTCCTTGTAGGAAAGAAAATTTTAAATATACGTTGATTGGTTTTAAAAACGACCGACTACCCGATTCAGCTCACATAAGTCGTCCAGCACGTACGTCTATATAATGATCGCGCGCTTTCGAAAAATGTTTGAAATGCAGCGCATCCCGGGAAATCGAACGAACGGTCGACCTGCATAAAAATCAAGAGCGCGTTATACTTGCACGTATAAGTATACGCGCTCACACATGCGCGGGAGCTTTGACACCTTCGGCCGCGAGACACCAAGGCGAACTTGGCGTGCCTTCGTCTCGTGTGTCTCGTTCCCGCGTGTATATACACACACACGCATACGCCTATATATACACGTGCGTGTACAGGTGAACATGTCTTACTTTCACTCGCGAGCCTTTTTTCCCACAGCCGCGAGCGAAAGCGGTATTATATCGTACGGGATTATATATGTATATACACTTTCGGGTGTAAGCGTGCTCGACCGTATTGGCGCTAATTAAACTATGTAACGATCGCGTAATGTATGTGACGGCTTATGCCATGGGTGTATACATATACCCGCGTAATGTAACTGCCGATCCGCGAGTCGGATGCAATTATGCGCGCGACTCGACTCGGGATTGTTCCGTACGCCGTGTAAGTATAGCGAGGGATCGTTTGAAGCCGAGAAGCTTGTTTATATCCGAGTTATATATCTGTCCATTCTGAGCGCGCAGCTCGAGGTTTCACTTATGCGATCCGTTTTTTCTCCCCCTCGTGAACCACTTTTTTTGTCCTCCACAGAATCATCCGGAAAGTTAATCTTGCGAATATGCACACGCGCCGAAAGAGAAAGAGCGCGACGAATTCCCAATGTTGATTAAGACAGGTCGGATGGCACGTGAGGTTGTATATCGGCGCTGAGAAGATAATTTTAACAAGAAGTGTACTTAACATCAAACCGAGCGAGAGAAACTCGTTCTCTCGCGGCATCGTCATTTTAATTAGAAGCATTCATTTCGTCACAAATCGTGATATGTATTGAATTGAACGTGAGAAGTTCTCGTCTCGACGACGCGACACGCACTATACTTTCGATTTCTAAAATTGCTCTTTCGAATTAACGAACGCATGTATGTACGTCTCAACCAGCCAGAATCCGCGAGTCAAACCTTGGGGTTTGTTGGATAATCACGTCACGGGACTCGCCCTTAGCGTCGCGGTTCCGCGAGACTGCAGCCGCGCAGCTGCAGCTCGCAGAGAACGAAACCCGAGCGACACGGCGTTCGAGCAGGTGTGTATGTGTATATATATATATATATTGTAATCCTCGGCTGATGCATTGCCGGCCAAGCCAGCCGTTACGTAAACGCCCTTGGGGCGTTTTTGTGGATTTTGATGGATCGACCGATTCAGCTCCGGAGATAAGAGATCTCTGGATTCTCGGAAGGCACGAAATGATTGCGCTCGACTGTATGGTTTGAGTGAATGCGCTCTCTTTACGGGGTGTGTTATTCAACTGCAGCGTTATACGCACGAATGAATATGCGATATGAATTACACGACGTTACACATATATTGATTGTTTCCCATAGGTAGGCGCGAGTTCGACGAATCACCGATTCCGTGTAAAACGCTCGGCTCTAGGGTTGATTTGCATATATGCATGACCATGACAGATCTTGCATATATATATATATATATATATATATATATATACGTGGATACTTCTGTCATTATCCAAGAGGCGCCGCGAAGTGAGAGTTGAACCTTATATAGCGACTTTTCGATGATCGATGCGAGAAGCGCAGAACTCGTATGAATTAATTATTAGAGGTATTACAAGTTTACAAGTGTGAACCGTTTTATTTTGGGTTGATATATATTTTTCTTTCTAAATTTTGTGGTTTCGACATTTGAATGTGAATCGTTGAGTTGCATGCGCCGACGCGCTCTCGTTTTCGATTAAGTGTGTAAAACATACCGAGACGTGTGATGTTTCTGTTGACGCAGGTTCGCTGAGTGAGATTCCATCATTTCGAATGAAATTCTCTCGTGCCCCGAGTCACCTAGATGGACAAGAGGAGAAATAGGGGTCAGTCATCGGTGGCTATCTTACAGGACAGTGTTTTACCCCCGAGCCGCAGAGCCGCCAGCGTCACCCCACCTCCGCTGCTGGACAAGCGGAGGCCCAAGAAATGGTCGATTGACGGCTTTGTCAGAAAGATATCCTCCATACTCGACGCCCAAACTTCCTCCGGCTCGTCGTCTTTGGACGAACTGTCCAAGAGACAGAAGCGAAGGTTGAAAGGTATGATTTTTCATTGCACGACTGCTGCGGTAGTATGATCGAATCTGTCGTAACGACTGTTTCCACTGTTTCGGCTCATTTATTCAAATGCCATCGTTGCACTAACGAGCGAATCAAATTGTTTTCCAATGATTGCCAAGTCACTCGAATACAATGAGGTTGCAATTCCATCGCAAGGCTCGTAGTATTGTGAAATAGAGATCGACAGGCTAGATTTTACGCTTACATAAACATGATCATTACAATGAACCTTACAGTGGTTCAACGAAACGACGAACAGTTCAACGACATATCTCGAGAATATACATTAACGCTGTGTTTTTGTATTGACAATTATGCTCATGAAATTCACGACTCGGTCGGGGTTGCAGGCAAAGGCAAGGACGAGAGGCGAGCGGTTGGTTATGCGTCGAGAAGGGACGAGTGCGCTACGGGGAGGTTGCGAAGCTCGGACGTGATGCCCGGGGGCCCGGAGCCGCGGCCACGCAACGGCCGGAGCCGGGACAACGCGAAGGCCAGGGCCGAGGCGCTGCGCGACCGGCTGCACGACAGCGACGAGCGCAGCAGCGGCAACGAGGGCAGCCTGCCCAAGAGGTCGGACAAGCGCAGGTCGAGGGCCTCGAGGACCGAGAGGTACCTCAAGAGGATGTGCAACTCCGGCAAGTCGAGCAACGGCCTGAGCAACCCCAGCAGCGACAAGGAGTTCAGACCCATCGAGCGCGTCGAGCCCAACGGACACGAGCGCAATTCTCCCGGTGAGCGATTTACCCACGAGATAATACCTTTCCTTGCGCGGTTCTTGTCGGTAACTTTTACATGCGAAGCTTTAGGGTGGGTTAACGTTTGAATTCGCGAGATAAACAGTCGTAATGATTCAACTTTTTGAAAGAGTCACTATAGAAGCCTCTCTGAGAGAGCATTGATTTACACACATGAATCGAATGTTCGTAGCCAATGTGAATGAATCACATTCTCTAAATAACAAATATCGTTCCTGAAATTTATTGAAACTTTTCAAGATTTTATTTCTTCTCGAAAATTCTTACTGTAAAAATTGTATCTCAATAAGTGTTTTGAGCCAGCTCGAAATGCCGACTCCCCAATATAAGTATCTGCTTATTTACGAATTCATTCTGTCGGCTTTGTAGCTTACACAAACGGCAACGCATACTCGAGTCCGTGCTACGAGCAAGACTTGGTCAACGAAAACTTCTATGCGCGTCACCAGCAGCAGGCGGACATCGGTGTGAACCCCCTCGTCCAGCAGACCTTGCAGTACTTCTCCGAGTTTGACCGGAACATGGCGACGTCGCAGCACAAGATCCGCAAGACGTATCCCGGGCACAACGGCCACCCCAGGCGCAGGTCCGCCCACGTGGACGGCTTCGCGGACGCTATGTCGCGGCCGGTGGTCGAAGCTCACACGCGCAGCTTGTCGAACGTCGTACCCCCAAAGCCGCCCTCGAGGGATCACAGGTCCAGGATACTCGTCAACGGCGCGTCTCTCGACAAGTACCAGCATATGATCAGAAGCGTACAGAGGCCCCCGGACCATTTGAGCCTCGCGTATGGTGGCAACAAGGAGAACGGCTGCGCCAGCCCGAGGTCCACCGTCTACAGCCCGGACTCTTGCGAAGTGAGCAACATAAACGGCAGGTCGCCCGATTCACCCCTGCACAGATATCACCTACCTCCCAGAACTCCTCTTGCCGAGTCGATCAATTCGGTGAGTTACGCGTCGACCGCACAAGGATAAATTATATCTATAAGAATAATACACATTGCGTATCCCTGTACCACAAGATACAAATGATTTGGATACAAGTGTTCATTTTATTCGAGTGGTTTAACAGATTTACAAGTATCGTGAAAGTTTTCTTTATCAAATGTTGAATTTTTTTCCAGAATGCACATGGGAGGAATAGTTACGTGATAGAAAGAGACCAATCTCCAGTGATAGATATGAATAAAGCTAAATTCGTCGACCAATCACCGCTGAATTTTATGTCTTCTCGACGGAGCTCCGATTTTCAAAATTCCAATTTCGTGCCGTCCAAACCAGTCGAAGTCGACAAAGCGACCTACAAACGGAATTCGAAAAATTTGGAAGAGGCATTGTGCGAACTGGAGGCAATTTACAAGAGCCTGCAACTCGAAGACGAGGATCTGCTGGATCGAGCGGAAAGAAGGACCATGGAAGAATTCCATTACAAGGGTTTCATATCCAGTCCTGATGGGTGTTTCGATTACGAGAATCCAGCTGCGAGGAGAAAAACGTGGGGTGATCAATCATCGGTAAAATGCACAATTATTCGCTTTCTAATTCCTCTATTACTTAGTGACATGGTCTCAATTCATGAAGCAATTAGTTCTCATTCATTCAAAGTAATGACGTAATTGAATTATTATTCGTTCCAGTCACCCTCATACGAGGTCACGAATTGGAATCGTAACAAGAGTGTTAGCATTATCGGACCGAACTCGTTCATAAATTGTTATACATATTTAAATTTTAATCGCGCTTGTAAACCTCAACTTTTCCGTTTCCGAATCTCATTAGAATAATATTATACGTAAAAATTGTTGAATGGGTCGAACCAACACTCATTTTATTGAACAGAACAACTGCAAAGGAGAGCCAGACGTGGTCGATAGACTGAAAGATGACATGGCCTACAGGCGAATGCACCCGAAGGAAAGGCCATCGTCTTGTGATGGGCAGTCATCCTTGTCTAGTATTAGTTATTTAATGACGTCACCTATCCCCTCTAGACGCGAGGAGGATTACATCGATCTGACGAGGAAACCCCGTAGGAAGGAGCCGGACGTCACGCTCGATGACGTGGTCTTTCGAAGCATGCAGTACGCTAATAATACGCTTAAGGTATGCGATTAATTTACACTATAACGCCACGCATCCGCATCAGTTAGCTTCAAAGGCATCGCCGGAGAAATATGAATAGCATGTTAATCGAGATTCTTGCACATGAAATTTTGTGAAATCATTTATGTAGGATACTTATCGCATATCTCAACTTAAAGATTTTAAAAATACGGATACTGAAATAAATCTATACGTGAACTAGCTCTATCTGTTATGAGGATGATTGAGCTAATGTTCTAATGATTACACGTACTTAATTTATAAATTTAGAAACCATTTCCAATCAATCTGATTACCTGTTCTCTGGGTAGGTGGTCGAGCCGCAGCCGCCGTTCGGCATTCCGCTGGGTCCGATAACTACAGCGACGGACTCGGATTACTTGCACACGAACCCGTCCGACCTGTCTCGCATCCGTTCGCCTTACATCCCCAACTCGGAGCCGGATATCGTCACCGACGACTTGGCATTCCGTAACCTGCGCAAGGACGCTCAGATGTCGACCAGTAGCCGCCAGCCGAGCCCCTCGTTCCTCAGCAGCAACAGCCCTTCGCCCCTGCCATTTTGTGCAAGGAAGACAAGGGCTGCCAGGTCCCTGTCGGCCAACCTTTATGGCATGATAAACAAGGCGAGCTCGCCCGTAGACAGCGAAGTTAGCGTGTTGAACAGCGAGGTCACGAGCAGGGACCTGAACAGAAGGACCAGCGATCCAGAATTGCTCTTGAAGGGAAGCTGGCTGAAGAAAAATCTCGATGTGAATCGAAACAAGAGCGAGACGAGGCGGTGCTCGGATGTCGAACTCAGTAACAGGTCATACGACGAGTACGAGGAGTCGTCCGATGAAAGGTCGAGGTTTGAGAAGAGCTCGCTCGTGGAAGATCAAGAAGCGTAAGTACTGAGTTGTTCCTTAATCGAATTGATACAAGTTAGCTTTATAAAATAGCTAGGGCAGATTTTTGATACGTGAACGTACTCACAAACAAATATCATGTATCTGATGATGTAAAAAGAAGTATTCAAGTTGTATTTTGACTAGAACAGTTATGCAAGCGGTTCACCTCAGTCGTACGTTAGGATAGATAAACTAATCTTTTAAGCTCGTTACGCAATTGTATATCAAGGATTGAGACTATTGATTTTTCCACGAGCTTTCGTTCTTGCATTAATGGTTTTGTAATTTGTTGTGACAAAGTTAGACTTTCTTCATGATCTACCAGCATTCATTATTTTGTATGTTCCGACAAAAACAAAATCTCCATTTGTACTGCTAACAATATTCATTTTGAGTCGATGAGTCTGAGAACTATATCATTTTAAGAGGTAAAGTATACCAGTAATGTGCCAAACATGTTTCAATCATCTCTCTTTATTGATTGCAGTGAATTCAAGACAGGAAGCGAAAAGGGTAGCAGTTACCTATCGTCCACTTGCAGCACCCCACCGCCCGTACCGAGTTTTGAATCCTCGGCGAAACCTTTCACCGAGCAAGAGATATCGGTATACAAAAAACTCTGCCAGGATCTCGAGAATCTCGTTCAAATGACAAGGGGTATCGATGCTGTGGCTGCGTCTAAAGAACCCGTGGCTCTACCCGAGCAAAAAGTTCTAGTCGTTGAGGATGAACCCGGAGTGCCGAAGCCCGAAGTGTATGTCCCTCCTAGTATCACATTGATACCGGAAGAGAAAGTTGCCGTAGCCGTTGTTGAGGATAGTATTGACAAGAACACCGATGATAAAGCTTGTAACGTTGCGGGCTCGTCGTCAGCGAAACGCGAGATCTCAACGATTCTGGACAATCTCAAAAGCATCGCTGATGAATCCTGTCGCAGCGAGAGTTTCTGTGCGGAGAAGGTCGACGAAGTGGTGGAGGAGAGAAAAGTGGTGATAGAAGACAAGAGTTACAAAGAGACAACCAAAGACGTTTGTGATGTGGCCGCTGGGCACGTCAATGACGAGAGGGAAAGGTTGGTCAAAGACGACGACGACGAGGAGGCGGACGAGGAGGAGGAGAGGAAAGACAGACTGGACGAGAATGCGTTCTTCAAGAACCTGCACCTGGCAAAGCTTAGTGGGGACTGCAAGGAAAGCACGCCAGTTAATCGTCGGACGAGTCTGATGGATAACCAGTGGGAAGGTGAGATACGGTCTTCTTGCGAGCAACGCAGCGTTAGTATGATGTGCAATGCCTCAAATGACATGTCTCGACTAACCGCCAAATACATATTCTACATTACTAACCACATAACGGCGCAGTTTTGCCTCCTGCTTGTCTTCTTTCTCGCGCTGCTGTTTGCGATCGTTACCGTGCCATAGCGAGACGAGGGGACAGAGGCAGATTAATCAATACACAACTTAATACACACACCAGCCAAAAGCATTTATTTACGCTGTATGTATATTGTGCAGATCGTCAATCAAAGCTTGTGTTATATCAGAGAATGTTTTGACGAGAATGTTTTGACGAGAATCATGTTACTTGTTTTAACCCTCCTATCTTTTTCACCAGCAACTTGTGTTGTTGTTCTAATTCTCAATCTATTAACCGCCACACTATCCTTTTACCAGCCCGGAAATCGATTATGTATAATTCGTTCGGGTACAATTCGTTCATTTTGAATTTCCGTGGTTGAAAACTAAAGATAATTTATTTTTATAGTATTTTTTAACGTTTCAGTTAGAAAATTTTAATGAACTTACGAGTGATGATATAGTACCATTCACGAATTCGCCTAGGGAATAGTTTTATATGTTATCTGATTGTATAACTGTGTATGAAGCTTTCATTCTCATTGTTGTTCACTATCATTTTAACTACTTTTGTCTACTCAATCAGCGCTTATCAAATATTGGAAAAATAAAAATCTTCTAGAATAGAATTTCTAACATTACCATAAAAATTTGAGAATTCATAACACTTTGAAATAGTTCATACGCTATTGAATATAAAATTATGCATATTAATAATTAAAGCTGATTATTTACGCATAGACTAATTGTCATCAGTAGTTGTGAATAACTTTTCGTTATTACATAATGATTGTTATTCGCTTACGCATGTATTTTAGGAAACTGTTATTTAATTGCTTCGAGTATTCGAAGTTAGCACCGTTTTGATTTTCAATTTGAAAAATTAAATAACGTTAAATTGTAAATATTGCTTTTGAAATGATCGCTTTTAAATTTGACTTGTTTGCTAAAATCAATTAAAATATTTCAACCCTTTAATGAAACGATATATTGAATTTATGAATGGTATAAGCTTGCACTCAAAAAAAATTGTACATGATTCATTTACCTGGGTGAAAATGAGCTAATCCCGATTTGAATGAAATTACTAATGTCGTAGGTGCGGGCACTACTCTTACTTGACCGAGAAGCATTCTGAACGAGTGTTATTATAGAGAAAGTATACTTCGGTGGATGAGTCGGGTGTTTTTTTTACACTTTTCCTTTCTTCTTTCTTTTTGTACAAAACTTCTATAGTTTTCTATGGAATGTTGAAGAGAAACAAGAGATTGTTATTATTTTAATAAAGTTTATTAATTAGTCAAACAAAAAATTGACTCGAGTGATTTTTCTCTTAACCTGATAATCAATATTTCTTGCGCAGCGTGTTTTTCCGCTACTTGTTTGGTTTGGTACGAGTATTATTACACTATTTACGTGCACTTTTTGAAACCCATTCTGCTGGTTGCTTTTTTCCTGATATTGGAGTTGATTTGAATATTACATGAAGCAAGCAAAATAAACACTGCAACAGATTCATAGCTGGCTGAAAATAATATACTTACCATGCGTTTGACAACACAGTGCTTCTAGAATTCCAAGCTTAAGTAAGTACAAAACTGTAGTTTTATATTAGATAGTTGTGAAATTATTCATTATCTCAAAAATATCAATCAGAGAATTTCAATTTTAAAACTGGGGGTCTGAATTTCAACTAAAATGATGGAAATAATAGAGAATCTAAAAGTGCATACAGATCAAATAGTTTTTGCTTGATACGGAATGTAATATTAATATCTGCACTTTTTTCAAATATTGGCTTATAGATATTTTTATTACACTGATAAAATGAATGTTCCAAGTATTGCGAAAATCAATTTTCCTTTAAATTCTATAGAAGTCTCGTATTTGAATTTTAGCAATGTGAAATTGAAGGGTACAACAATAAATTACCATTTTTTTCTCTTTTTATTTTATTTTTGGCTGGAATAAAGCAACTAAGACTGATGTGTTGAGCGCAGGTATGAACAAGTGCCAACACAAGTACAACAGCATGCCAGCAAAGACTTCATCGCTCCTACCGTTCCGGCTTTACGGTACGAAACGAAAGTCCAACAGGAAGTCGATGTGCACCATTTCATAATTATTTATAATTATTTCTTGATCTCGTGATTTTTGATTGCCTTTTTTGTAACAAATGAACGACCTTACGGACAAGAAGAGTAGAACTACAGAAGGCTAAAAATGTTTGTTAATTAATTTTACGTGTTGTTGATAAGAATGAATTTAAAAAGTTTAGAAGAAGCTGTTGTTGAAAGAAGAAAAGAGTAAAGATAGAAATTAAATAGGTTCAATTTGGTCCATGTTCATTTATTATTCCCTCATCTTCCTTCTTCGTGAAAAGTTCAAAGCGATGCAGTTTCAAGAATAGGACGATTCACATTTCCATATAGAACGATTGGTGGTAGTATGTACCACATGATAATACAAAATTACGTTGTACTGCTGTAGTAGAGTACAATTTATCGAATATTAAATATTTATGAAATTATATTAAAGTTGTATGTTCATCATTTCATTTTCAAAATCGGATACGATTAATTTGTAACTTAATAAATATTTATAGTATGTACAGTCTATTTTAATACATTAATTGTGCAATTATCTTTGCATCTTAAGGGGGGATATACAGGTCGAACGAGAAAAAAAACTCATTTTTGAAAATCGTTTTCAAGGGTAGTTTTTAATCAAATCTATCGAAAATTTTTGACAGTTAGAAGTTTATCCATGTAGTATACAAAAATATTTTTTTTTAAATTTTGCTTTCTCAAAGAGAAAGCTTTGTAACGGGGTAAAAATCGACCCACCGAATCGGACTTCGGGACCTCGATTTTCGTAATCTACGGGTCGAAAAACATGGAAATCCGAAAATGTCTGTATGTATGTACGTACGTACGTACGTACGTACGTACGTACGTGCACTTTTTTTTGTCGTACGATAACTCTCGAAGGAATTGTCCGATCGTCCTGAAATTTTGCACACAGGTTAGTCGCCGCAAAATCTCGGTCGAGTTCAATTTTCAGCCAATTCCGTTGTTTATTTCTCTAGCAACCGTTGCTAACGTGTTTTTGATGAAAGCTCCAAAAATCATCATCAATGCACGATGGGTCTCGAATTCTTTCGACGATCGATGAGAATCGATAAGACATTCATTTTGGAACAACCATTGTTTATTCTCCTAGCAACCGTTGCTATGGAGATACAAAATTCAGCTTCAGACTGACTTTTTTTTTGTCGTACGTTAATTTTCGAAGGAATGGTCCGATCGTCCTGAAATTTTGCACACAGGTCGGTCACCGGCAGATGTGAACCGAGTTCGGTCTTCAGCAACATCCGTTGTTTGATTCCATGGCAACCGTTGCTAGCGTGTTTTCGATAAGTTCCCATATAATTCATGATAAATGATCATTTGGGTTTGTATATTTATGGGATTCTATAACAATCAAAGAGACCTTTCCCGTATAAACCATTGTTGATGTCTCTAGCAACCGGTGTTTATATCGCTTGCAACCGTAACTAGGGAATGGGAAAAGTCAGTTGGAGGTTCATTTTTGGAACTGTTGATGACTAAGAAGTAAGAACATCGAAGCTCCGACATTTACCATAGCAACCGTTGTTTACGTCCTTAGCAACCGTTACTATGGAGTGTGAAAAGTCAGTTGGAGGTCCATTTTCGGAACTATTGATGACTAAGAAGTAATAACGTCGAAGCTCCGACATTTACCATAGCAGCCGTTGTTTACGTCCTTAGCAACCGTTACTATGGAGTGGGAAAAGTCAGTTTGAAGTCCATTTTTGGAACTATTGGTGACTAAGAAGTAAGAACATCGAAGCTCCGACATTTACCATAGCAACCATTGTTTACGTCCTTAGCAACCGTTACTATGGAGTGGGAAAAGTCAGTTGGAGGTCCATTTTCGGAACTATTGATGACTAAGAAGTAATAACGTCGAAGCTCCGACATTTACCATAGCAGCCGTTGTTTACATCCTTAGCAACCGTTACTATGGAGTGGGAAAAGTCAGTTAGAGGTCCATTTTCGGAACTGTTGACGACTAAGAAGTAAGAACACCGACCGAAGCTCGGATATTTACCATAGCAACCGTTACTATAGAGTTGAGGAAATGAGTTAGAGGTTCATTTTGCTTTCTCAAAGAGTGGTGATTAATGCAAGTTGAGGTTCAATTGCAATACTTTGAGAAAGCATACTGCTGAGGCACTTGGCAGCGGTTTTTTCTCACAAAATGGCGGCCGTTAGATAGCGTTGAAAAATTACCTCTATTTTGCTTGTGCAATTTTGATCGGAAATCAAAAAATCAAAAAAATTTACATTAATTACATTCATAGTTAGTAGATGAATTATCAAAAAAAAATTAAAAAAAAAATTTGCACTTTTGGCGTATCTTTTTCGAAAAACTCAATTTTTTTCAATTTTTTTCCCGCCATTTTCTCACATTTTTCCATATTTAATAATAAAATATTACAATAATTTTTAATTCATCTGATAGGTAATACTATAATAAAGAAACCCTATAAGTTTCAGCTCAATCGGATAATTAGTTTTCGAGTTATCACCGGCATAAACTCCAAAAATGCAGTTTTGAGAAAAACGCGTTGAAAGTTTTAAATTACCGTTAAATCTTACTTACACTTCAATCAGCAATCCCTTGAAAAAAACGCTTGGAGTTCGAATTTCGAAGAAAGGGTTTTAGGAGCGTATTCTACGGAAAATTTACTAACTTTTCATGAAAGAAAAAAAATCGAATTTTTCTGTCGTTTGACCTGTATATCCCCCTTAACTCCAACAATATGATACAGTCAAATGAAAATAATTTATAGGTGAGTAAAGGAAACTATATAAGAATTGAAAATGAGCAAATAAATTTAAGACAATGTTGGTCATATATTATCTCCATATGATTCTCATTGTGATATCGGCGAAAATAATTGTGACGCGACTCACCCATCACGCGTTTTCCATGGGCTGGTGCTCTTTTAGTGGTTTTAATAAATACGCGAGGTGTGCCTTGTAATCAGTATGCTTTTTTACCTCCACCAGATTGGTCGAAGCTAAGTGGCCTCGAATGGCTCATCATTTAATATCGTAAGATCAATTGCTAATTATGAATTGATTACAATTCCTTCAACCAAAAATATTACTCTATTTGAGGCTCTTAATTTGAATTAATCCAAATTGAATATTCAAATTCATTATTTTCCATGAATAATTAAAATGTCGAATTCCAATACAAAAAAAACAATATAAATTGTAAATTCACAAGAACTTTCTTTTGTCATGAATTTATTCGCACATTATTGAATTCAATTTAGGTTCTTAAACTAAATAAACATATTCTGAAATAGGCACTGTGTATTATGACTTTTTTTATCGAGCCTACTCACAGTTAGGAACAGTAAACATGCCCTCAGGGTCGATTCGACCGCAATGGTACTCAATGATTGAGAAAATAAGACAACCTGCCCCTCTCTCCCCTACCTATAGGGAATTTTCATTTTCGTCATATGTGGCATATATCTTATGCTGCTTACAGAAACAAAAACCGCCACTTGATGGCACTGTTAAAGGATGAGATATTTTCTGGAGAGTCAGTCGAAATCTATGAACATATTCATAAATCATGGACTTTTCAAAAACTATGAAAACTGAACTGATGCAACTGCCATCGATTAGTCTTTTGAGAAACACTGGGACATATGGCCCATCTATTTTGTATTTGTTTTTTAAATATTTGTCATTAACGCACGTGAAAACTGATTTTTTTCACAAAAATTCTCCTTGAAAAGGATAATGCCTTGAAGTTTTTAAATTGAATTAAAAACATTCTCACAAATAATAAAATATGTACGGGCATCATGGCTGGTTGAAAATATTCATCAAAAGGTAGGTGTACCTAATATGCACCGCTCTTTGTATTTTTTATATGCGCGTCTAGAGCAGCTCCGCAGCACAGAATCTTACCGGTATTGCAGAATAATGACGAAAGAATATATTTGGACCAGCCTCGTACGCTTACACCAATTTGTTACAGTTCATTATCTGCATTTTTCCATCAATTCTAATTCTTGATCTAATTTCGCTCAGGTAAGTGTGAATTCTTTTAATACCCTCAAACTGGGGTAATCGTCCTTTTTGTCAAGTGTATCCAATATGCGTCACCCTTCAAATTATGGATTATTGAGTTTCCTCGCGATTTTACGCGCCTAACAACCAAAAAAGAACATTTTTTGGAAATTTTTTTTCAACGTAGACTAATCTGGGCCAGTTGCGGCTAGGCTCATTTTGAAGGTATTTGATAGACCTGTTCAATTTATACTATCTTATCGGATTCCTACTATATAGAATTACCAAAAAAACCGGATGAAATATTTTTTTCTTGGAAGTTCTATATCTCAGCGTAGAAGAATCAAAATCTAATATGTGTTGGTTCATTTCGAAGGTATTGAGTAGACCTTTCATTTGCCGTGAGCCGCGAGCAAAATTCATATTTGATGTGATGTAGAGATCTGTCTCGCTTAGATGGTGCATATTTGGTATGTACATGAACATACCTTACTATAACAACAAACAATCAGAATCAATACGAGCGATTGGAATAAATACAATGTCCCATCACATGGATATCTGAAAATGTTCCTAGATCAACTACATCACCTAATAAAGCATAAAATGAAGGGAAATATTATTCTGAACTAGTTTTATTGAATATTTCTATTTGAAGACATATCTCAACCTCCACCTATTGACGTAAATACATGTATCTAGTAAATTAATGCACTATTCTGTTATTCAATGTATTAATGTTGTCCTATCCTCGAGCGTAGAGGGAGGAAAAGGTTATGTGGAAGCCATGACACTCGGGGAGAAAAGTGAGCACTTTATGGCTTGGTTTTTTGACAAGTTCATTGTTATAGATTAGTTTATTCACTTTCCACTTAAATTTGAAAAAACACGTCAACCAATATTTTTCATCAATTTGCACAGAAAAATAAGGCGTTTCGTTGGCTATTCCAATCGAGTTTTTTCTCAGTTTTCCAACGGTGTTATTAGTTTTTCGAAATTCTTTTATTTCCATCTTCAAAAAATATGAAATATCTCATAATTCAAAAAATATATATTTGATATTTTTTTGATGATTTAATCAAAAGCTCAGGATGTTTTACGGAAATAGATATTCTCCAAAGAGTACTCAAATGATTTTCTCTGAGAAGTAGAACGTTGAAAAGTAGGGCAACGCTACTTCAGCGCGCAACTCGCGCGAGCTCCTAATCATGCTGTTTCAACTCTTTCCAACGATACTAAAATGCATGTAAGAAAATTTTTCAATGAGCTGTTCCGATGTGATTTTTCTAGCTTTTCAACGGTGAGATTGGTTTTCTGGATATTTTGCATTTTCATCCTCAAAAAGATATTTTTCAGAGAGTAATCAAAATATTCTTCTTGAAAAATAGATCACACAAGAGAGGGCAAAAAAAGGTCCTGTACAAATACTTTCAACAAAGATGAAAGAAAATGCATGGACTTGAAAAGGCTAGGATAACATAAAAAAAGAAAGTAAAAAAATGAACTGCGTAAATTGTACTCTTTTTGAGATATAGATGTTTTATATTTTTTGGGGATGAAAATAGAAAATTTTCGGAAAACTGATAACTCCGTTGGAAAACTGGAGGAAAACTACATTGAAATAGCTTATTGAGTTAATTCCTCGGTGTACATTTTGGCATGTTAAACACGAGTTGAAAACAGCATGACTGGAAAAGTTGAAGGGAAGTGCACCAAATGGACTATACTTATACGGACAATTTTTTTTTCATTATGATAATCAAATTTTCATATATTGATTAATAAAATTTATTGTAAAAGTCTCTTTGGAATTACTGGAAGAAACTCATTGTTGTAATCATTGTTATATCTATCATTGTTTATTGTTGTAGAATATTATTGTTATAGTTCACTTATCCTGTGTTTCAAGACCTTCTTTTCCTTATCTCTAATTATACCTATCAACAAACTACATACTTACACTAAAATTGCTATGTGAAAATTCTTGCATTCATTCAACTGCGTACAAAAAAGTTTCTTTTTTCGTTCAAATGAACAGTGTCCTTTAATCCAAGTAAACATGACCATCGCCATCATTGAATCAGATTGTAGTTGACATACGAATAATATTTGTTTTTATATGCCGAATGCTTAAATATATTACTTGTAGAAATTTTTCTTATGAATTTCGTGCATTTTTTTTTAAAAATAAGTGAAATATTGTTATAAGAGTTCTTCCAAATTGAAATCGAAACAAGAAAGCGTATAAAAACGCTCATTCTTCATGAAACAGGATACGGACTTGCAGAATAAAACTTAAATATCTCAATTGTTATTCAGTGAATATTCGAAATTGAAAAAACTAATAACTATGCAAATAAATTATGAAAAATAGTACGGAACTGTAACCATAATAGTTCAGTTTGATTATACATTATAATGCTCAAAATGCTGAGTAGGTCATTGATTGCACTAATGTTCATCTTGAATGGCGTCGCGGGATTTTATTGTGTGATTTGCCCACTTCTACCAGTATTGATCATCAGCCCAGTGTTTTTTCGAAAAATGGTTGGAACAATAAATATAATTGTAACACCGTATATTTGCGTAAGGGCGAGCTTGAATTAATATTCATTTGTCATTCGTATACATTAAATTTCACACGAGTCATGCCAGACGTAAATATTCTGAAGAAAAAAAGCTTAAAAATATATAGTGAAATCCGAGTGCAGAAATTGCAGAACATCATAATTTATTTTATGTTATACGTGATCATAAACGCTCATTTCACGCATCGATTTCCGTGCGTGAAATTCGCGTAGATCACTTATAACATAAAATATCGTATGCGACTCGTGAAATACAATTTAACGCACTCGTGTGATCGCCTAGCATTCATTCGCCGGCGAATCGTGCAGGCTTGTCACACTGGTGCGTGAAATCGCATTTCACGCACTAGTTGCATAATATACTATTTCAAATTTTCACAGGCACGATTGGAAAAAAATTTGCATAAACCAGTCAGAGATTTTTTTTTAGTCAGGAAGATGTCTGTGAACATTAATTTTCTCAATCAATTTTATTCTTATATTGTATCCATAATAATCTGTACCAAATAAATCATCATGTTCTGGGAGTACACGTGATAGATTACGCTTATTCTTATAATAGGTATAGATTTATCATTCATAAGAAGTCTGTGAAAATTTCGCTGAGAAACATTCGATCGCAATCCACATCCATACATTAAATCACTGAAACAATAAAATATGTATCCTCACAATAATCTACGCATTTTTGCAGTCGAATCTGAAATTCCTAGGTATAAACGTAATAGGATCAGGGGATTTTATTGCAAGCGAATCATCTGTCATTCTTATGAATCACCGGACGAGAATCGACCCCTTTTTTCTGGTATCTGCTATATATAACGCTATTGGACTGCAGATCGGTTTCATGAAAATCAAAGTTGTTGTAATGGATATATTCCGGCATATACCTTTCATAGGTAATCTTCAGCATGAAATGTAAATTAAAATTAGAAGGAGACATATCAATGATTTCCAACACGTATGAATGATTTTCATTCATCTGCATTTCGTCGTATTAGTTCAATTGTTATATAGCAAAATTTACTTGTATGTTCATGAAAAGTGTTAAAGTTAGTTGAAGCTTGTTTTTCTGTTACCGATGAATCCAATTATACGAACTAGGGCATGTATCGGAGTTGAAGCTTGTTAACTCTCAAATGTTCAACATGAAGGATTATAAATTTCTCTAGTTATGACTTCAAATACCATACATCAAAACGATAGATTTATTATAAAAAAATCGATTGAATTATTTTCTTTTCCAGAAAGAAAAAGTAAAAACACAAAGAGCAAATTCATTGGTTTTCTACTGTGTGTTTTATATTTAGAAATCTACTTTTTTGTTTTACATTTTGATGAATGAAATAATTTAATCATTTCATTTTAAAAGTTAAAAGTGAAAAATGGAAGGTTGGCAAGTAACGAGTTCAAAGGTTTCTGCATGCTCAGCGAAGGTTCATCAATAGCTTCCGAGTTCAATTGTCCAAAATACATAAGTACAATTATAGTTTGTCTTCGATCAAAACTAGAATCCTTGCAAATATTTTCGTTCAATAACACGGAAATAGCTTTTATTCAATCTCATTCCAAAACTAGAAATGTTTTGGAGTTAATGACGGGACTCAAAAAATTTTATATTGTAATAAAGGAAGTCTATACTAAAATGTTTATGTGAAATTGTGATTAATTAATAGTTTTAATATTGTCCAACGATTACTAGAGTGGGATACTTATCAAAGGTCTCATCTTAAGATAATTCAAAAGCTCATACATATACTTTTTTCCGGCAGGTTGGATATTTCAAATTTATGGATATATGTTTATTGGAACAAGGAATTGGGATAAGAGCAGAGTCAGACTTTCACATTGGCTAGACTACATAATAGACACGGACGCACATTCTCAGCTAATATTATGTCCTGAAGGAATATTGTTCGAGGAATACACTGTGGACATATCTAATGAATATGCTAAGAAACATGGGCTACCAGAGTACAAGTACGTCTTACACCCTAGGATTTCTGGATTCGGACACATCGTTGAGCACCTACTACAAGCAAATTACTTAGATTCTATATATGATGTGACCATTGGATTACCGGACTCTAAAGCACAAGTGAGTGAAAAACTAACGGCTCCCGTTTTAGACGTTTTATAAATTTTACATAATATATATATATATAAACAAGTTGAGAATGGAGATTATTCAATTGTCATTGAAATCTCTTATTTAAATTAATGATTTTTCATGATATTTTGATAGGTAGGGTGGGGCGTATATTTTGGCGTATTGCCTAATGAAGTACACATCAATGTTGAAAAAATTGCTGCGAATAAGATGCCCAGGGATGAAGTGGAATTGGGATTGTGGTTGCAGGAGCTTTGGAAGCAAAAAGAAGAAAAGTTGAAAGACTTTTATGAGAATAAAAGATTTCCCGGAAAAATCTGGCCTGTTCACGAATGGAATCAAGTATTTATTAGAGTTTGCTATATTATTTGGAATACATTAACAGGTAAGATTCTTTATTTCGATAAATAAACAATTCTGTTTTTCTCAGATGTTTGTTAGACTATACTTATAGTTGATAAATATCTATTGATTCAACATAAGAGCATCATAAATGTTTAATATATTTTCAGCGATCACTTTGGTGTTGTTCATAATATCCTCAACGTTCCGATTGTACGCTTTTTGCTCATCGATCCTCTTCGTAATATTGTCTTTTTACGATTGTCATCATTTAGAAATAGACTGGTATCGGCTTCGAAAATCCTATCGAGCGAAATCTAAAAATATAAAAAAAAATCATACTGAAAATATCAATCGGAATAAATCAAAGTGTATGTGAATAAAAGATTTGATTTAATGTAATTACATAGCATAACTGACTGTAATCATTTAGAAAATATTGGCTGGAGTATCGAGAACCCCGAAAATTAAGTATTTGATGTAAAAATGGGTGCAATCAAAACTCTTGGAATAAAGGGACAACTCACTGACAGTTACTTGACAAATTAACTGCAGTTCCACTCAATCACTCATATACCTTCTACGGTGATTTTTCATTTTTATACACTGGTTTTGCACTGTAAGATTTTAAGAGATTAGAAAAATGACGGAAAAAAAAATATTTTGAGTGGCTGTGAACAACGAAAGTTGTCACCAGGTTGTTAGCAGTCATTTTCAGCATATTTCCAGTAATTCCGACACTATCTAATCTCGCTCAAAGAGAGTGAAAATTTCTTCGACAGACACATCGACCAAAAGAGTCGCTTGACACCATTCTATTCCTTGACAGGTCACATATACATAGTTAAATATTTCCCATCATACGTCTATTCAGTCTTCATATTTTTTGTTGTCCAGTGAACTCAATAACGCCCATCTTCTAAATCATCGATTTTTGTCTTGATTTTACAAAGCTACGATCGAAGAAGATAATGTTTTTAAAATGTTATAACTATCAGTATAGAAAAATTTAAACTAGACACAGTTGCTATGGAAATACCAGTGCACAGTGCCTCAGCCTAGTATGCTTTCTCAAATAAATTTTGAGTGAAAAATGTATTATGTTAGATATTGACGTTCTTTTGGAATACAAAGATTTTGTATCATTATTCGCAAAAAATATGATTTTCTATTACCTCAGCTACGGTTGTTATCAAAAATATATGATGATTCTGCTGTATAATGAGAAAAAGCTTTGGCTGAAAATTCAAAAAAATTCGCAAATTCCTGGAACTAACTCGTGTGCCAAATAGACATTTTTTACCCGTAGATTACAAAAATGAAGGTTCCAAAGTCTGATAAAAAAGAACGATTTTTGCCCCATCATACAGCTTTCTTTCTTTGAGAAAGTGAAAAATGATGAAAACAAAACTTAAGGAAGGCCGGGGCTAGTTGGTTACAGGGGAAAGTTGGCACAATGGCTATATCTCGGAATCAATCATATATATAGCACCACACATATATATATATATATATATATATATACCCCACCATCAACTCTTTATTCTATATATATGCTGCGAGTTTCAGTTCGATAGCTGGCTTTGTCGTGACAACAGGTGAGATTTATAGTTTTCGTATATTCAAAGTAATATTTCATAATTGAAGCGAATAATAAATTCATATAGCATTCTGTAGTAAAACTTTCCATCTTCATAGTCAGTGAAAAAAATTTCAAATAATGCATATTAATTATAAATGTTCAACTTCTATAGACCCTTTGGGCTAGTTGGCGTTTACAATGAAAACTAAATTTTGCAGAATTCTTCAATAAAGATGGTTCGCACGTATATTCGCAAGACGGAAAGACACAAAATACGTAAAGAAGTGATTTTACAAGCAATACGGAAAATAAAATATGAAAGGAAATCAATACGTGAGACGTCTAAAGAGTTTGAAATTCCTTTAAGATCTCTGCAGAGGTATTGCAGTAAAGTCAGCTATGAAGAACTTGAAAGAATGGAAACTACGTAAGATTCTTTATTAGATGTTTCATTTGGATATCGCGCAAATAATCAGGTATGTATAACGTCATTTATATTAAACATTGCAGAGATCAAAATAAAGTTTAAGAATGTAATTCGGTTAGGAATACTGTTTGTTTACATTTGAAGGTATATTTGATAAACTTACTCATATACTGACTCAAATGAGAATAGATTCTACACAGAAAGTTCTATTATGATTACTGTTCAATGTATTTTCTTATTATTCTATCTTCAATTTAATATTTATCCATGGATAATATCACTAAATTTCTTTAATAAATATTAACGGATGAGCAAGAGCAATACCTTGTAGACTACATCAAGAAAGCTTCAGATATTTATTTTGGTTTATCACCCATTGAAGTGAGAAGATTGGCTTACAATTATGCTTCCTCGTTGAATATCAAGATGCCTGGTAATTGGATTGAAGATAAAATTGCAGGAGTTGATTGGTTTTCATTTTTCATGAAACGACATCAAGATTTATCAATTCGAACCCCAAAAGCTACAAGTTTAGCTAGAGCATCAGGATTCAACCAATATAGTACGAAGATTTTCTTTGAAAATTCAAAAGATGTAACAGAGCGCAATAAGTTTTCGGCGCAAGACATTTGGAATGCAGATGAAACCGGAATTACTAAAAGTTCAAAAGCCAGACAAAAAATTATCGCAGACAAAACATCGACTATTCTGACTGATTCTCCAGTGAGAAATAAACTTGCTGAAGAGATGATGATTCGTAACAATAATAAAAAATCTAAAATAAAAAAATCAGATTCTTTAAAAACAAAACCTGCTGAAAGAATAGTTGACTCCGAATCAAAAAGAAAGTCGGACAGAAAATGTGTTAAGAAAACAAGAGTCGAGTTGAAAGGAAACGAATCATCTTGCTCAGTTTGTGAAGAACTTTTTTCTGAAATCTACAGGGAATCGTGGATTCAATGTTTAATGTGTGAAAAATGGGCACATGAAAAGTGCGTCAAAGTGAGAAAACAGTCTGTTTGCAGCTAGAATCAAAATAGTTGAAGATTTTGTTAATATGTTTGTTCAGTGTTATTTATTTGGAAAAGTATTGTATTTGATTAGTAATATTGATATTCTTTAAGAAAATATAGTTTATGTTCATTGTATGAAAGAACTACTTATCAGATCTTTTAAATTCAATTTTATAATAACTTTTCTTTTCATCACTTTTCTGTTACCGAAGTACTATCAGTTGATATATTTAGATTTTTATTTCTATCGTGTGGGTGAAAGCTTCAAGCATAATCCTTGTATAATCCTTGTCCTTGTATATAAAAAGTGATGGAGTCTAAAAAAGTGAAGCCAGTTAACTCTTAATATGATTGGTATAGACCTAACCATGTGACAAGTCGTGTGAGATATAGGTATAGATATTGTGCATAAAGTTTCTGCTTCATACAATATGAAGCAGTATTAGTTAATTTCACATCTGGTCTGTGGTACACAGCGTCTGGTCTATAACCATATATATATATATACGTTTGTAATCAGTTCTAGGCAAAATTCGTGCGTGTGTTTAATTTCAGAGTTAAATCTCGTTATAACCATTTAATTGTTGGCATGATTTGTGAGAGAGCTGATTGGTGAGCGTGGTCTGAACAACGATCTAAATCTGTCTTTGGAATACTTTTCAGGGAAACCGTAAAAATAGGAAAAAAATCTGTGGACACAAAGTGACTCAGACTTGTACTAAAAAAAAAAGTTAACTTAGAATACAAAACTTGGAATATGTATATAACTTTGAAAATAATATTATACGTAACCTAATAGACAGGTGAACATTTGACTTTGGAACACGTTAGCATGACAATGTTTCGGCCTGTTTTGGTGTTAATTAACATCTCAAATAACAACTTTGGTAATTTTTTATTATTCAACCCTCAAGAAGACAATCAATTCAAATTAGTTGTAATCGTTCGGGATGACAAACAGTTCTTTTCAAACTGCTGAAAATGCCAAGGACATGGAAAATATCGGTTTCGTGAGAATGACGTATTCTTATTTATTAACAATGTGTAAAATTGTATGTCATAAAGTAAAATTAACCAAGATCGCAGAGAGCAGTTACTTTTAAAAGGCTTATGTTATATTGCAAAAATTGTATACTTATCAACTCATTTGGATTGTTAGCTTCCATTTTCCCGTTAACATGCACTTATGCTATGAGAAGTAAAAAAACGATACAAAGTGTTCGTATCCACTGTTGCAATTTGAGTGTGATCGTGACAAAAGAATTGACTGTGCACCACTTTTTTGAAGCACATCAAATTGCGGGATAGGATAACTCTACCTAACGATAAGTAAAATGAAGAACTATTTGAATAAATTTTTACATTTTAAATTATAATTAATGCATATTTTCGAGACTCTAAATTCTTATTTGATGACTTTAATGGCTTATTCAAATATCAATGGATTTATGGTAGTGTAATAGTCATCTATACTTTCTCTGTTGTCTTACTTATAAACGAGTTTATTGTTTCAAATACTTCCCAACTTCTTACCTCTAATTATATGTATCAATTGACCATATTAGAAGATGTAAAATCTTGAAGGATAGCTCGAAACCCATCACTACAGTTATCATATGACTATTTGAACTCATTCAAAATGTCAATCAAAGAGAAAATTCAAAGGGGCCAAATCGGCTACACTTGCTACATAGCCTCTATATGCCTACAGAGATGATCGAATTGTCATTGAAATTAACTTGAAATCATGTTTCCATAGATAATTATTGAAAACTTTTGACATCTAACCGAATAATGCATAACTGAATCATGACATATAAAAACTTAACTATAAAAACTATAATCATAACATATAAAAACTTGACTATAAAAACTTAACGTTTATCTCTTAAATATTGATCCTTTTAACTCAGTCTTTCAGTTCATAATTACATATCGTGATCGATCGGCTAGCATGACAAGTTAGCAGCACTTACCTTATTGTACATACATCAATTTTATTTCGGTATATCTCTGATACATCGAAAAATTGAATTGGAAGTTTTCGCATGCCTACAAGAACAAAACAATCAATTCAATGAATTATGGCACTTGTCGTCGATCTTAATGTTAATCTCTTAATATTTCGTCGATCTTAATATTAATCTCTTTGGATCTGTTTTCAGGTTGGCAGCATTTGACTATGACCGCAAAGTTGACTGAATTTATACCATTATAATGAATTCTGTATATAGGTAGTCCACCAGTCGATGAAAATTGAATCGTTCAATAATCAAATCTAGTCATTAGTATTATGAATGACAAAGGATTTCAGAATAAAGAGTAAATTGATTGAGATTTTGACATAGGTTTATAACAGAGTCACATTTTTTGCAATGAATGCATAACTGATAATTCTATCTCTCCGAAAACGCATTTACGATGAATAAAATTTTACGTGGAGGTTTGACCAGCCTCATGTGGTTCTGCAACGTTATGGCAGGATGCACGCTGTTTATCGGCCCACTTTTGCCACTTCTCCTAATTAGCCCGGCGACTTTTCGAAAAGTAGAAGATTTTTTATACAGATGGGTATCACAGTATTACATTATAGTTAGTATCCATTCTTCATTTCGCTTTTTTATTTTTAAGATTATAATTAATGGTGCGATCTAAAGCAACTGGTGCGTAATGATTCAAAGACGCGCGTGAACGAGTGTCATACGTTCACGCAAGTGTTTGAATTTGAACGATATTTAATATTATATGAGTGCTCTTTTAAAGGTCATTTAAAAAATGCACTTCGCGTACAATGCCGTTCGATGCACCGAATAACACAAACGTAATAACGTATTCGTTCATACAGGTTACCACGAAAATGCTTGGGATAAAGTTCATAGTATCAGGAGACCGTTTTATCCCCAACGAATCGGCAGTTTTTATATGCAACCATCGAACCGCGAGTGATCCGCTTTTTGTTGCTAGAGCGGTTTACGAGTCTTCAGGGTCACGGTTCATGCATCATATGATTAAACCCTTAATGAAGTCGGTGCTTGGATATATACCATTTATAGGTATAGAATCATTCAATTGATAGTATATACATATAAATTGTTGTAAAAACATGTACGTCTCACGATGCTCGCTTTTATAATACTTACATAAAATATAATCTTTGTATGAAAATTGCTATCACAAGCTTTAAGGTACGTTCTGAATCTGAATATGTAGGCTTTGAAAATACCCGCATTAAAGTGAATTGATGAGTATGTTAAGAGAATTATCGTCTATGAAATGTAAAAAATATAATTAAAATATAATTAAGAAACGTGTGAATGCAGACCAGGCACAATGCGTCTGAATGTAGCTATAGTATAAATAATAGACAAATCATTTTCTCTGAAATCAATGAAATCTTATATCATTTCCTAATTCATATCAATGTAAATAAGGCGAATACTTCTGATTCTCTATTCAGGTTGGAGTTGGCAAACCAGTGGCTTTTTATTACTGAGTCGAAACTGGAGTAAAGACCAAATTAAATTGACCCGTTGGTTAGCCTATCAAATAGAATTGAAGCAACGCTATCAAATAATGTTATTCCCTGAAGGCACAGCTTTCAGAAAACTTGGCATTCAACGATCTAACGAATATGCGAGGTCTCATGGACTACCCAAATACAAGTACGTTTTACATCCAAAGACCACTGGTTTTAGCTTTATCGTCAACCACCTTCAACAAGCTAACTACCTTGATGCCATCTATGATATAACCATTGCCTATCCAGATTGTGTACCTCAGGTAAGATGATACATACCATTCTAAAATAATGTTTCCACAGAACTTGTAATTTTCGTATGAGGATATATTATTAATTCAGCGAAATCAGTGAAAGGCCACTGAAAGATGAAGATGGTATCTTTTCCTAACTGAATAATATTAAATATTCATTTCATCTGAAATAATGATAATAGTAATAATAATGAATAATGTTTTAAAAATTATTTTCACTGAAGTATAGGCGATAATTCTCTCAATACCGCGTAATAAAATGAAATGGTAGGCCCTCAATACCTTACAGTGGTTTTTCATCTGCTGACAGTGAAAATCTACTGTTCGGAATTTTAAAGCGTAAAATTTAATAATATTAAGGGTTAGGAAAAATATTTAGAATGTATTTAGTAAATTTTAGTTACAATTTAGTAAATAGTATATTTAGATGATTATAAATATTTATATTCATGTATTGCACCCAGAAATTTAACAAATTTTCAAATAGGTTAATAGTGGTTTATCTGTCTTTTACGTGTAGAATGAATGGAGCATATCAGTAGGTTCATTACCAGATGAAGTTCACATGAATGTGAGGAAAATTTCACGAGATGATGTACCAAAGGGTGACAAACAGTTGAGGTCGTTTTTGGAAGACATCTGGAAACAGAAAGAAAGTGATTTGAAAGACTTCAATACAAAGAAGAATTTTGGAAACGAGCCATGGACTACACCTGACAGCCAATTTCAAATGTTAATGTTATTAATTTTCTGGAATTCTGTAACGGGTGAGTTAGCGATACAATATTTGTCATTCGATGTTATATTAACATTATAATTTTTTCCGGACTCATCGATTCGCTTTCTCTCACTGTTTCACACTATACGCGATTCGAACTTATAGACATGGCTTACATATGAATGAGAAGTAATTAATTTTTTTCCCATTTCAGTGCTGATTTTTGTATTACTCATAACATCAACGATGTTTCGAATGTACTTTCTTTGCTTAATATTACTTTTTTCCGCTATATGCAGTTGCGGAGGTGATATTCATACATTCGAAATAAATTGGTTTTGGAAGAGGAAATCTCTTGGCTTATAAAATACAATATCTCAATGTTCCATTGAATAATTGAAAATAATTGACGAGGAAACAATGAAAGAATGTATTGTACGAATAAGTCTTTAAAAATAAATAAATATCATTTTGCGAGTAGTAGTTTTTGGAATCGTCTTCTTACCGTAACCTTTGAAATTATCACGTTCATGGGTGATATAACTAATAAAGTTCAAGACAATTAAATGCGTCGTGAGTGTGGTAATTGCATTAAAAGACTTCAAGCGTTGTATTTGTGAAACTTCTCTTAGAATTTATTTTTATGTTTTATTCATGTTTACAACAAATTAATGCCATATATTTCTTTATCCTAACCGATCCTAAAGCTTTTTGGTTGGTACTCTGAACTATGATTATAAAATGTTGAATATTAAAAAATTAAGAGATGGATTGATGTATGTGTGTAGTATGTGAGCTATTATAAATGAATCATCGTTGCCTTTTTTCATTGGACAAGTGAATTTAATATTGTATTATCTTCGAGTGTGAAGTAAAGCGTTTCTAAAACTGTGAATTTTAGATCAATTCGAAGTAATAATTGGTTCGAAACATCACATATTATATAAATTTCCACATATTACACAAATGGAATGAAACAATTATTTAGGTCATGTTTACCATATTACATTCAACCGGAATTTGCAAATGAATTCTTGAACTTTCTTTATTACTCGTATTCAATTTTCGGAACATCTTCAATTTACAAGAATTACTCTTACTGCAAATCCACGGGTTAAAGATTTTTTTAGAACATAATTTGTAACGTGCAAGCTTCCTTTGAGCTTGCGAGTTAAGCTTGATGTCTCGGTCATCAGATATAACTGGACAGATAAATATTTGAAAGTTGATTCCGCGAACATCTACTATGAATGAATCGAAATTCTAACGCAACTTCAATGATCGCTTTTGTTAATATTCATATTCATGTAAAGTTCTTTCAAAAATGTGATTGGTATGGAGGTAATTGCACTTAAAGTGACTCCAGTACATTAAGGTAACTGCAGCCAATGTCATATCTTTTTATCATATCGATGGTTCTGTTCTTGAACTTTAGACGACCGGTTTTAAGCGTTATGACGTTATATCTTTGTAAAAGGGGAAATAAGTAAGATTGAATGGGTTTCTAAGGTTTTTGATGGGGTTGCTGATTACGATTCTGTAGTAAGAATCGTAAAATTCTAGATGTCGGTTCCAATATGACGATATTTTCTGACAAATTTCGTTATTTTCCATTCAATATATTTGAAAATATATATAACAAGTGTTCGGGGTCGCTGATTACGATTATGCAGTCAGAATGAAGGAAAATTGCTATTCCGTATCGTATTAACCCCAAAAAGATACCAATAATAACAATCATTTTACAAAAAAAACAACTCTTTTCAAATGTAATGAATTTTAACATTAGCCTATACGGTTGCCGCTCGGCATGACGCCTATTTATGGAACCTCATAGGCACTTCATTTTTGTTATCGAGTCAATTTATATTTGTCAAATAGTCCCTCGTTATTGTAGTGCGGTTGGTTAGTGCATTTCAAAGAAACGTTATTTGGCAATGATGATTGCTTAAACAACAAATTTACCCCACAAAGATGTTTTCAAATTGTTTTGTTGTAATGAAAAATCCAAATAATCAATGTGATTCGTTGAATCGTTCATGTGTACTCAGTAAGGGTTTACAGCTGATCCCACTATACAAACCATCGTAAGATATATATATATATAGCCATAGGGTTTCTATCAGGATTAAGCCATACAGAAAGCCACTGACACCTCATCCTGGCTTAAACTAATTTTTGAATCATCAACTACATCCTGATGCATACAGTCAAGACGAGCTTTGATTTTTGATATTTAAATTAGTGAGAAATACCTTGGAAAAATCAATTGATTCCGAATTTATTGACCCGAATGTAATCTGCAAATTCTGAAATGTACTTACTCCAATCGGAGTAATCGATAACTTGAAATCTACAAATCTTCGAGTTCATCTTTTCATATCGTTATCTTAGAGATATAGTAAATTGCAGTTTAAAATATAAATTGAAGCTACTTTTAACAACTTATTATTTCTTCAAAATGTACTATGTAAAAAAGCTAAAAACTTTGATCGCGTTCTAAAACTATGATGATAGATGCACGTTAACACTTTAAAATATTCAACCTGATCGTTTTTATTTATCTTTAAACCCATTATTTGAATGAATCATTGAATTGATTTATTGGATTGAACTACGTTCAATACTTTTTCAAAACTTCATAGAGAAAAACTACTGTATTAAATAACCGCATGAGTGATTTGATTGGAACTGCAGTGAATTTTTCATCTAATAAAAGAATTTTCATGAGATTTGATTGCACAAAAAATTCTACATCAGTACCTTCGGGAAAACTTTACTTCACATTTAGTGAATATTCACTGTAGTGTCGAACAATAACTTATCTTGTTCCTGCTTTATCCAGAACGAGCCAAGAAAAGCAGAACACATAGCACAGAAAAGATAAGGTACTGAATGTCATTTCAGCCTTCGTTACTATTCATTAAATAGTATATTATGCACCCGAGCGAGGTTAGGCGATTTCGGCACGAAAAACGTTTGCGATCCGAGCGCAGCGAGGATTGCAAGTTTGCGCGTGCCGAAATAGCCTAGATGAGCGAGGTGCATATACTATTTTTCGTACCCTGCGGCAGAAAAGTGGCATTCTTTGCAAACGCCAGGACGCAAAGTAGGCACTTTACTGCCGCTGGGACGAAAAATAAATTAATTCGAGATAAAACGAGCCTTTAACTTACTCCAATTAATTTTTTTTAGTTATATATACATTTATATAATATTGAGAACATTAGTTCTTGTGCTCTGCGCCATGAAAAAATAATTAAGTAACAAGTCTATTCCTCATCCACCTTCAAAAAATGATTTTTCACTTTCATACAGTGGTGTTGCACTGAGAGGTTTTAAGAGAGTACATTGCTGTGTAAAAAATAAAAGTTGGTTTCTAAATGAATTACCATTTATGTCTTGGCTTTTAAGTATCAAAAGAAAATATATATTTTACATATTTGATAAAAGTCGCAGTAAATTCGTAATTATTTATAACATTATAAACGAAATTCATTTTATCTAGAAACTGGACATAGAATATAGAAGTTTGAATATACAATTCTAGACACACTCTTAAATCTTTGTCTTTTCAAATATTGAAATATGAATTGCACGCAGGCAATGATTCAAGAAATCAAC
The DNA here is from genome assembly GCA_020882685.1 of Aphelinus atriplicis. Classification (NCBI taxonomy): domain Eukaryota; kingdom Metazoa; phylum Arthropoda; class Insecta; order Hymenoptera; family Aphelinidae; genus Aphelinus; species Aphelinus atriplicis. The sequence goes on along the minus strand of CM037075.1, from coordinate 15,298,660 downwards.
TGTTGATATAAAAGAACAATATACAAAAGATCCTCTTTTAAAATATTTTTCTTTTATAGAACGGATTCACGGGACTCGGAAGAGGACTCGGCTTGAGTACGCCTGCTTTTGGTTTTCGATTTGCATCGAATGGAATGGCAGGACTTTGTCTTATTTGTCGGAAATATTCTGAGGTGTTTTGAGCTGTATTTCGTTGCAACATGATTTTCACTCGTTTTTTGAGGGAATCAGTTTTTGGTGTTTGTTTCTGAACGGATTTGGAAGATGTAGGGGTTTGCTTTTGAGCAGACTTTTTAGATGTTGCTGCCTGAAAAAAAATTTGTTTATTGTAATACACATTCTAATGCTCTTTCTCATAGAGAAATTCAATTCTTGAACAAATTTCAGCTTTCACTCACTTTGTTTTGTTCTTCTAGTCGAGTTATCACTGGCGTCAACCATGGTACCTTATTTGTCAATAAATCATTATCTGTTTCTTTCTCTAAAGAGGCTTTCTTTTTCTTAACTGTTTTTTTCTGTGGGTCAGATTTTAAAACGTTTTCACCCGTACTTTTCTCTAGAAGTAGCTTTTTATTTTTAGATTTCTTTGTTTTTTCCATCACTTTGAAAGACGAAGTCAAGGTATTTGTTGGTGCTGTAGAAACATCTACATCCCAATTAGAACTTGCATGTTTAACAATGTCATCTGTAGTTTCCGGTTTTGTTGAACATTCTGAAATGGTACTGTTTACTTTTTTGGAAGACTTTATCAATTTTTTGTTTGGAAGAGGATCAGATACATTTAACTTCTTTAATTTCTTTTTCTCAGATAATTTAACTTTACCCTTCTGTTTGATTGATTTTGTACTTTCAGTTTCACTGTCTATTTCTTCTATTCCTTCATTTTCACTAGTAGTAAGAATTTTTTGCTTTTTGTTGCCTGATTTAATTGATAAATTATGATGATCTTGAGGAGCAATGAGTTCCTCAACTCCATCATTTTCTTGTTCTATCTCTTCTAGATTACCATTTTTTCTTCTTTTGCGATTATTTTTACTCGAATCTGAGTAGAGATCTTGATCTAATCTCAATAAATCTTCAGCAGCTTCATAAGAACTAATTCTAGTTGTATCTGGAACTGGAAGTTCTTTAATGCCAAATGGCATCTCACCTTGCGTAAGTTTATCAAAGCTTCAAAAATAAAAAAGTTATCATTGTTGTAAAAAATGTATGTGATTCAATTGGAATGAGATATTACAAATGAATGTACTCACTCATTGATAAGCCGAGTAATGCACTTGCGAGTTTTCGTAGTAGATGATTTATGAAATTTATTTTCACGAAGCAAAGCAACTATTTGGACAGGATCAAAGGGTAATTGTGGTATTTCAACATCAACTCTTCCAGCTCTTGGATCTAATGGCTTTTCATTTGTCACTTTGCTAACATCTTCTCTATCAACTTCATTGTTACTTTCTTCATCTTCTTCTTCCTCATTGTCTGAAACTTCAATCTTCTGTATTTCGTCAATACTTTGACAAGGGAATCCAGCCTAAGCAAAGAATTTACCATGTTGAAAGAATATAAAGGAAGTATAAAAGTATAATTTGATTCTATCAATGATAAATCATACTTCTCTCCAAGCATGGAACTTTTCCGAGTAATCCATTCCAACGTCTGATTGGAAAATTAGATATCTGAGAATATTTTTAACAATATGTTTGATCTGCCTTTCGTCATCAGAGCTAGCTAAATGAATGATGTGAGGCTTGATAAATTCCGTAACAATACTTTTTGGTATTTTTCCCTCACTAATCTGAAATTATTGCGAGTTAGTCTGAATTATTCTAGTACACCTAAATTTATCTAGTTTTATAATATGCAGACACATACTTTAGCTAATTCTTCCATATAAATTTCTGTTATATGTAAATTGAGGCCTAAGCAAGTTTTTGGATCAACAAGAATTTCTTCTATTACTTTTCCTACACCAACAGCCCATTGTTTATTCCATGATTGCTTCTTGCACATTTCAAATGTTTGTCTTAAAATTTTCCTAACAAGCTGTAGAACAAATTTGAAAAGTAAAAGAGAACATTAAACTTCCATCAGATCCAAGCTGATGAATTCACCATTCTTTACATAATCAAAAATACTGACCATTTCAAACTTATCAACTCTATATCTGTCTATGCCGAACCATTCAGTAGCTAGACTTTTTAAGGTACATTTTGTATAAAGTAGCGCAGTATCCATTGAATTGAAACAGTGCACTAGCTTGCTCAAAGATTCTGCAAGATCTTCTTGCACCAAAGGCTTGTCGGACATCCACATACAATAAAATAAGCCCTTCCATACTCTCATAAAGTCTGCTTCTGTAAATTCTGTAATTGGAAGTGAACAACATTTCATATTATAATACTATGCATAATCAAACAAATAGTACAAAGCATTTCAATATTTCAATGAAAAAATACTATACCGTATGAACTTTGTGACCGCACCATAAACCATTTTTTCAAGTTCTTCAACACTTTATCTCTGACTTTCTTGTCGTTACTGGCCAACAGCCTAGCGAATTTGACTTCTTGGGCTATGAGCAGAGCTTTAGAGTCTGTATAGGGGTAGAACAAAATTATATGAGTGAACTTTTTTGCGTGAACGCATTCACGAACGAGTATTCAAGTATTCGATAAATTTACACTCGCGCCCACAGAAAATAAATGTAAAATCGTGCACGTGTAAGTTCCATCAATTCTTATACATCCATCAATCTTTGTATGTACAAAAACTTAGAGTGGGGGTAAAAACTGTTGTACGTCTATAGACTCGGCCAAAAATTAATCTATTTCGCGGGTGTAAAAAAAAATTAGAGAAAATTGGAAATAAAAACACATACTACCTTTGGGTTTCTTGTCATTTTCCGTTTTTTTCTCGATTTTCATAATGGGAGAAATATTTTGCCTCGGAGATGCACGTGCATGTCTTTTTACTTTTTTTACGGTCATCTTAGCACCTTTCTTCTTCGACTTCATTTTATAAAAAAAGGCACTCTTTTAAAGGAACTATTAACTCAACTAGAGTGAATCTTTTATTTATTTTAACGTTAAATTAATAATATTCAGGTGCTACTGAGAACATATCGAACCATAACCTACATTCAAACATAAGTTTTCGAACAGCTATTGGAAGAAAACTGATCCAAAACTGATCTCGATCTTGGCGAACCTGATGGGCAAAATTGTAATCATTATATATGTAGCTCTGTGAAGGTAGCAACTAATTGTCAGGTTATGTTGGCAGTCGGACTTAAATTTTCGTATATACATTTCTATCAAGTTGGCAGTATTTCATTTGAATGTAAATAAAAAGCTTTTTTTATTAATGTTGAACTGCAGCTTAACTTTATAACTTTTCAATTAAGCACTTTAAATTTACATTGTATACTGTATTATTGTCTTATATTTTTTTTACGGTCAGTCTAATTCTATTCCATCTGCATATTCCTTACTGGATATAAAAAATAAAAATAGTTAAATGATTAATTTTTTTCAAAAAATTCAATTTTGAAACTGAGAAAATTTATTTAGGGTGTTTTGTAATTTTGATATATTTTGATATATTTTAACCAATATATGTTTAATTTCAAAGTATCGCACAACCGCGACAAATATTTATGATTGTTAAGACAAAATTTTCATTCAGAGAGAATGTCTCTTCAGGTGTATATGAATAATAGAATCAAACTTATGAAATTGATAACCATCGGAAAACATAATAATAGAATCAATCTTGTTCTTAGTATTTGGTCTACAATTCCAAATTATGATTTGAAAGCATTCTCGCGAGCAAATTTAAAAAGAAAAATTTGACCCTCGAAGCAACTTATTCGAATCGAATTCTCGCTTCTCTAGAAATCACCAACACTCATAAAATCTTTAAAAACTCAGGGACGAGCCGAATCAACAATTAATCAGCTGTCTTGACCCGAATCGTCTGGCCGAATTCTGATTCCGCGTGCTCGAAGCGCCCTAAAAAAACGATTAAAGTATAAGTAAGTGTACTTATATACGGCAAAACTTTACATCAGGCGGTGCGTCTCGGTGCAGAGGTTGGATTATGCCGCACTGGCAGCACAGCGCCTCTCCCAACCGCGCAGTGTCTCGACGACAACACATGCTGTGGCAGAGATAGACATATAAAACTGGTGCGGAGCGTTGGTGCGGGCCAGTGTGGTGCGCGCGTCCGACCACTGATCGTCTCGTTACTTTGTTTTTGCGGGTGCTCCTCGGCTATACAACTCTTCGCCATGCCCAACATCATCAACGACATCAAGCTCGACTTCAAGGATGTTTTGCTGCGCCCCAAGAGAAGCACCCTCAAAAGCAGATCCGACGTGAGTCGCGTGTTTTTTCATTCATTATTGCTGGATTGCCGCACGTATGGGGCAGTCGAGAATCGACGTCTATACTTGCACATACTCCATGTTTTGATACCTCCGCGTTCACGGCATTTGTTTATAAATAGCGCTTGAGGAAGTATGCATAATATCAGCTGGCGATATGTGAGAGCTTGCACGTGACACGGGTGCGAGGGATTTCCGCGTTCGCTGCTTCTTCTCGAGCCTATTGCTCCGTTCTTATTCTCTCGGCTCATTCATGAATTTTATTTTTAGGTGGACTTATTTAGGGAAATTACCTTTCGGAACTCTAAGATTACCTACCGGGGAATACCCGTTATGGCGTCGAACATGGACACCGTTGGCACTTTTGAAATGGCAAGGGCACTTTCCAAGGTACAAGCACTTTCGGTTTTTCCTTGCTTCTATTGATCCGATGTTTGTTCATTGGGAAGTTACTGTGATCCATGATTCTTTCAGCATGGCTTGTTCACCACCATTCACAAGTATTACAGTGTTGATGAATGGAAAGACTTTGCTGTGAAAAACCCTGACTGTTTGAAGAACATGGCTGCTAGTTCAGGGACAGGAAATGAAGATTTTGAACGTTTGTCAAGTGTTTTGGCAGCCATTCCTGAGCTGTCGTTCATATGTATAGATGTTGCCAATGGATATTCCCAGCATTTTGTAGAATATGTTAGAAAAGTTCGCTCAGAATTTCCAAGGCATACAATAATTGTAAGATGATACTTCTGATAGCTAGTTTCAAATTATAAAATCAATTTCTTCCTCTCAGCTTTTCAAACATTTTTCTCATTTTTATTGAAACAATCAGTTGATGTATCAATTTGAGTTTAAAAAATTTGGAATATAAAATTAATATCTCATTCATCAATATTTGTAGGCAGGAAATGTTGTTACTGGTGAAATGGTGGAAGAATTAATTCTTTCGGGAGCAGATGTCATCAAAGTAGGAATTGGCCCTGGATCAGTTTGTACTACACGGATGAAGACTGGTGTTGGCTATCCCCAATTGAGTGCGGTAATTGAGTGTGCAGATGCTGCTCATGGTCTCAAAGGTCATATCATTTCTGTAAGTATATAGTAATATGTATGACAAAATAAATTGAATTTTACTTGTATCAGTCATGACTATTATTAGATTTCAGTTCAGTTGACTTATATTTCAGACACTGTTTTCAATATTGTCATAGAATAGGAAAAATCGAAAATTTTATTTTAAATGAATGTTTACTTGCAAAATTAAAAAATCGCAAAGAACTCAACTTACATAAGCTGTTCATATGTTCATGGAAGTAACTTGAAAATATTCATTTTCTTATAAGCAACTGATTACTAAGTTTGTAGGAACAAATACAGCTGTTTTGTACCTGATATAACAAGTAATGAAATCAAAATTTAACACTGATTTCTGATCACCAGTATTTTTAATTTTTCTAAAGAACAATGATATGTATTATATGATTGATATCATTTCGTGTACAAAAATAAATTAGTTTCCCATAACTTCAATTTCATTCAATGAATGCTGATTATTTTCAAGGATGGAGGTTGCACTTGTCCAGGAGATTTGGCCAAGGCTTTCGGCGCTGGCGCCGATTTTGTTATGGCAGGTGGTATGTTTGCTGGCCATGATGAATGTGAAGGTGAATTAATTGAAAAAGATGGCAAAAAGTATAAACTATTCTATGGTATGGCTTCCAGTACAGCTATGAAAAAGCATGTTGGTGGAGTAGCTGATTATAGGTGAGTGATTTATCTGACTTCTGTGGACTTATCCAAAATGAGAAAAACGGATTCATAAGGCTATTCATTCATTCTATTTCATATTTCAAAAACTCCAAAAATTTAATTAATTTTTTAAGTTACTGCAAGCAATTAGAATAAAAGTAACATTTTATTACGTTTCAAGGTCTTTTCTTATCTCCATCTTCAGGCACAACTTACTAGAACGTCATCACATTGATTAATAGAGGAAAAATACATCATCACATTAATGAATAAAGCTGAATTTTCAAAGTGGGAATTTCTCTTTTAATAATGTACAGTGTGATTGCATTCTAATCAGATATGTCTGAAAAGAAATTGAAATGTAATACCTGTTACGATAATAGTAAGCTGGATCAATGATTTCGGCTTTCTGAGAATCAAACTTTTAAAAGAATATTTTTAATTCATATTAATAATTTCATAATGAAAACCAGATCTGTTGAAAAATGTTTATCATGAAATCCAATCACTTCATAGATTACTTATAACTAGTATTCTATTAGAGTATTATTATTATTTATATTGTTTTGGGTTGGATCCGTGACGGGGTCGTAGATGCATGTGTAATTTCTTGGCATCCTAAATCAGAGTATTAAATAATGCATTTTGCAGAAATCAATTTTATGATTGTTAGAATGATAAAATTCTATCAGTTTTCATGAAGCTAAAAGTATTTAATTTTACTAATTTTTTGAAAATATATCAACTTGTTTATTGCAAAAATGTTACTTTGCAGCAGAAATATTTGTATACAGATTGAACGCAATATCTCTGAGAATATTCAAGTACCAAGAAGTTTGCAAATTAAAAATCTGAATAAATGTATACCACTTGTTCAGAAAGTCTTGACCTTATCTTTTTATCTAATGTAAAAGTGACTATGTCAGCAATACTTTAACATGAATTATGACTAATCTGCTTCATGATTAGATATTATGGAATCTCGCTTTTCTGTTGATAAACCACTTTCATAATAGACGCATTTTCAAGTTCTTTCTTCGAATTTTCGTAATGCTATGTATAATGTCATGTGATAAATCTGAGATGAATTCATTTAAAAAAGTATTGGTTGTCTGGAGAGAAGATTTTATCAGCCAAGTCTTAGCAGACAGAACGACAAAAGTGCTGATGTCTGTTATATAACACTCGTTTTTGTTTCTTTTGCCGGTTCTTTACCAATTTAATGTATTTTTAGTGATATATTCTTCTTAATAATTATGACAAATATATTTAGTCAATAATTTGAAATAAAATATTATACTATATTCAGATAACTTCATTTTTTGTTTCTTTATATTTGTTTGTTATTCAACTAAAGATTTTATAAGATCAGAACTTGTTAATAATTTAACATTCTATAATTGCAAATTGATTTATTTCATCAACTTTTGTATAGTAAAGAAACGCTTAAAATTCCCAAATAATCTACGACTTTTAAATTATTTTGTAAAATAACAATAGTTTTTTCATTTTTTATAGGTCGTCGGAAGGCAAAACGGTTGAGGTGCCGTACAGAGGAGGAGTAGAATCAACAGTATTAGACGTTCTCGGCGGTTTGCGATCAGCTTGTACTTACGTAGGAGCGTCTCATTTACGAGAATTGCCAAAACGCGCCACATTCATTAGATGCACGCAGCAATTGAACAATGTTTATGGACCGCCTATGTAAATATTAGAACAATTAAAGATTTTTTTACTTGCGGTTCACTGCACAAATTGAATGAAGAAAAAAGGGTAAAAACAGAAACAAGCAAATTTTGAGTGAGTAAATTAATATTTGCAAACAAGTGCCATCAAAGGGAATCGTGCGCATGCACGCGTTCAAGATATATAGATAATTATAAGCGAGACTTCTCGAACGTCAATAATGGGAGTACTATGCAGCATTCGCTTTGATTGTTAGGTGATTGATCAAACATTTTGAGGAGCCGAGTCTCCGTCACATCCAAGAAAAACCTTGAAAGTAATGACCAAACAGCTGCAACAGTATTGACTGAAGGCCTTTTGGTTATTAGCATGCATATGAAAATGAACTACAGATATCACTACAATCTTCAAAAAAGCGATTCTCATCCATTTTGATGAAAACTTTCAGCTTGTTTTTCTACTGCATTTACGGGAGTTTCGTTTTCTCAATATGTAATTGTGTATTAGAAAAAGAGCCGAATTTTCGCTCGATAAACAAGAATTACAGTGAAAAAGCTTTTTAATTTTATTGAAAGGTCACTTACAAAATCAACAACTAAAAAAAAGATAATGTGCAAAAAAGATTAAAAGCGAAAATGATGATGAATATTTCTATTTTTATTTTGCGAATTACAGTCCACATTTTTATTGAAGGATGCATAAGTATTCCCCATACAATGTATGATGGAATCAAACTGCTTGACGGACCTCACTTTTATAGATGAAACAGTATTAGCAAATTATCTATAGATAATTAAATAGAGGAAAAAGTATACTACTGTATTTTTTACCAAAGATAATGGCCTGAATGGATACTGAATTAATCCTAAATAAAAGCTTGATACTTCATTTTAATAAGATTATTTTACTTTGTGAAACGCACAAAATCGAAATAGCACAATTGTTGATTAAGTACCATGAATTTATGTATACCTTGATTTTTTCAATCTCTTATAAATGTCACTTACTATATACAGTGCGATCATTAGACGTTAAGAGAAAATTTTAATAAATGGCAAGGAAATTTTTCTCCGGAGAAATCTCATTTTAATTTGTTTTGAAAGCTCTATATCTACTATAAGTGTGACTTTCATTGTGTTGAGACAATATGTGTTTACAAAACTAAGAAAGTTTGTTCATATACATTCTGGTAATGTTCAATGAATGTTATAGATATAATACAAATGTACTTTCACCAAGAGAATGAATTAAAATATGCTGGGTGCTCAAATTGAAATGTAGAACATTTTTCTCCTACCATAATTACATGTAACTATTTTATTTAACTTGCACTGAAATGATTTTAAGACAATTTTTCCTTTCATCATTATTCAGGTAATTGTAAAATCATCGGGTAGTTGGATGTTTTCGATGTTTATACACAAACATCATTCTAATAAAAAGATCACACAAAGTTTAATTTGATTGTTGATTGCATAACTTAAATCATTTCATCATTTTTAGTTTTTCTACTTATTTTGAAATATTGTGACTTGTCTGGAATTATATAAGCAACTCTTGTGCATTGCACATTAGATATACTATTTCTCGAGTTATCAAAGGGAAAATAATTTTAATTTAATAATGAATTCAGATGTTTGTCACTCAATATTCAGGTACACTAACATTTTCTTTGACACTCAAATACAAATGAGTATAAAAAAGGACAGAAACTTTTTTTTCATGACAGGTGCACAATGAAATCTCTTTCGCGTCATTTCATGACACTGTAGCGTTACGATACGACACTATCGCAACGGAATGGACCATCACTCATTTTGCATCCACAAAACTACCACGCGATACGTAATGTTTTCTGCCCGTGATGAAAAATAGTATTTTTCATCACGGGCTCACGCCGCTCGTGCGCCAACGCGCCCCTAAAGAGTATGGGGCGTTTCACGCCAACTCTCTAAAGCGGGCGCGCGGACGCTGAAACCTCGCGTTTTCGATGCTTGTTTTCGATTATAAGACCAATACGTAAATAATGTGGTATACGATATAAATTTAGTTTTTCCACAGCTTCCCATTGATGAATTTAGTTTTCCTAAACTTTAAGAGAAAAATGAACATGAAGCAGATTATTTTACAAAAAGCTTTTTTTAATATTTTTTATGGTATACGTGATCATAAACGTTCATTTTACGCACTTAAATCGATGCAAAAATTTGCGTTTGATCACTAAACCATAAAATATTGTATGCAACTCGTGAAATACGATTCCATGCATTCGTGTGACCATCTAGCACTCGTTCGCCGGTTTCGCCGACGACTCGTGCAAGCTTGTCACACTGGTGCATAGTATACTATTTCAATAGTCTAGATCGGAAGCTGACGTTTTATCATGTTGATATAGACTTTAAAAAATAGGTCTTTTTCGTTATATTCGAAGAATTGAGTAGCTGACATGAGAAAATGCGCCACGCCGCGCCAAGACTCGAGCGCGTGGAATGCACGGCGCGGGGCATCTTCACATATTCGCTACTGAAATCCTCGAATATAACGAAAAATTCCTGTTTTTTCAAAGGCTATTTCAACGTGAAAAAAACGTCAAGTTCAATCTAGACTACAGAAAAAAAAAATTTCTTCTTGGGATATAATTTTTTTTATGTTTTTTTTTTTTCATGTGAAAACGTGAAAGTTTTGGAAAACTAAATTCACCAATGGGAAGCTAAACAAAAACTTCATTAACGTCGTATCTTATATTATTTATGTATTAGTCTTATAGAGTCGAAAACACGCATCGAAAACGCGAGGTTTTAGCGTCCGCGAGCCGGTTCTGGAGAGTTGACGTGAAACGCACCATAAGTATTTTGAATTTATATTTTCAAATTAGATTAATCTAATTCGAATATTGATATTAGATCAAGCTAATGCATTTAGAGACTTAATTTTCAGTGCCAATCTAAATATCCTAGATTTCCAAAAACTGGAATGAGTCCAAATTTATGGTAGTTTAATGAATTGCCAGAATATACTATTTGTTAATGGTGTATGAATCTGATTCATCATAACTTGACAATAGTATATCGAACACATTGCACAAAGAAAATAAAAAAAACTTGTTCATAGACAGGAACAGTTCCAAATAACATCTAGGAAAATTAACAATAGTGAATTAGAGAAATATTGCGAGTTTGTATATCTGTATTCAATCCTAAATTTTCCACACATCATATCAGAATGTACTGTAGTTCTCGAGCTCATTGAAGAACATTCACTTTTGAAACCTGGAAATGTTTATCCTCTAAATTGTATTTACAAGTTAACAAATGGAACAAACATAGAGAGCGTACATGAGATTTTTTTTCATCACAATAAAGCGAAATTACTCATTTTCAATTTTCATATATTATTTCATACTTAGCATTGTTGACAATACATTTTCAATTATAATAAGGAATTTACAATAGAAGATTAATATTGCTAGTACAGAAGACATATTTTATGACATAACTCTAAGAATAAGAAAATAAGAGCGATACATTTCTTTGAACTGTTGTAACATGAATGGTAACATTTTTGCTTTGATGGAGATGGAAGATTTTCATTCATGTCTAGTTGCTATAACAATTCCTCTGAGTCCTTTGAGTGAAATTTACTGTTCTACTAGTTTTGAGAAATTGATGATCAAGAACATATCCTCACGTTGAACTGCCTTTACCTGCAGAACTTATGCCTTATTACCAAAGCTGTGATTGTACAAATCTTCATTCATTGAGAAAATAAAACAGATAGGGTGCTAATTATAATTATGGAATAATAATTTTCATACATCATGAGTCTAAGATTTCAAAAATTCTCTTACGTCACTTAAAAGCTAGAACAATGGGTACCCTACAGTTTGTAAAAAAATCATTTCACGATACTTCTCACAATCATATCGTAAACAAAGCGTAAATCATATACTGTTGATGATCTGGCTTGTAATTTTTTCTCATCAAACAACAGCCGAATGTGCAACCTTTTTTCTTCTGCTGATAGACATATATATATAGATACATACATATATCTATTGGGTGATGCATGATTAATTTATGATCATATGTATATATATTTATATGGGAGTACTGCAGGTATTAAAAACGTCCCTCAGGAAAGCTATCTGTAATCTGTATGGAAATAAATAAAGAATTATTGTAAAAATAAGAAATTCATAGAATTAATTCAATATTTCAAAGGTGTAATATAATCGTGTATGAATTGGATAGAGATATATGTCAATATTGCATAATATGTACATAATAATTTCAATTTGTATATTCATATTCATATTACATATGTATCATATATTTTGTATTAAACATCACATATCACAATGTGATATATTATAAAAGATAACCTCTTTGTTCAATATTCCTGAAATAAGGACTTATGCTAGAGACACATTGTTTCTCATTGTGGTATTTTCAGAATTAATGGGATATTTTGATACTCGCATGATTTATGCCGTAACCACATAGAGCTTATAGTAGTAACACGAACATTTTGTGTCACTCTAATGATCTCATGAATATATTTTCAACATTATAGAGAAGGTGTGCGTTTAGTATGTATTGAAAAAAGGGATATTAGATTGTCAATTTTTCATAATACCAGAGGTATGATTATTCAAGACTAATCAAGTCTTGAATTATAGATAATCACAGTGGTTAACATGTTAAATTCGCTGTGAATTATTCCTAAATTTTCAAATAATTGATATATAACTATATCCCAACTTATATACGCCTTGAGGAGAATTTATTCCTATTCTTACCAACTATAGGAAAATTTTGCTCAAGAGTTTTTGAAAATTTCTTAATAGTCACACATACTCTGCAAAGTCAAAGTATGAGAGAGAGTAAAATCACGAAAGCCAAACTTACTGTTGTTATTTAGTAGTTGCTGCTCCTATCCACTCTCAGAGTCATCTCAGTTGTTGTCGGTGCTTGGCTGAGCGTACTGGTAGTTCTGGTAGCCAGCAGCAGGGAATGCTGGAGCTTGTTGACCAGCTGGAGTTGCTCCTGTAGCACCAGGGGTGTAGTAGCCACCGGCCGGCGCGGCCGGATTCATGCCTGGATAGCCACCGTACTGCGGAAACGGGCTAGGTGTGGCTGCGGCCGGATTCGGCATCTGTTGGGGCTGTTGCGGGTTCATCTGGCTGTTAGCTCCCGACTACATAAAGAAAAAATATAGTTCAGTCAGTGAATAGGATACAAGATTGACGAACATTATGGACGTAATATTCACTTTTCCAGTCTTCATCTGTGCTTCAATAGCCTCAGCCTCTTTGACTTTTCCTATACTTCTGTAGTATTCTGCCCATTGAGCGCTGTAATCAGCTTGACTACCGTTCTGTTGAGCTTGTTGCTGTTGCTGTTGTTGAGGGGCTTGTTGATTAGCAGCTGGATTTGAAGCAGCTACAATAGAATGTTAAGAAGTTATTACACATAACATAAATTGTCTATTTAAGAGAACAAATCGATTTATTTAGGAAACAAAAACTCACCTGGTTGCATCTCGGGCTTGGGAGCGGCCGGCTGTTGCTGTTTAGCTTGCTGCTCTATCATTTCAGCTTCTCTGTGCATACCCATTGACCTGTAGTATTCAGCCCATTGGGTACTATAGTCTGGCTGACCAGTAGAAGGATTTATTTGAACTTGTGCCGTGCTGGCGTTCGGATCCGACTGCTGACCTGGCCACGCTTGGTAACCTGGTGCATTCCATGAAGCGTTATACCCCATCTGATTCTGACCGTACATATTGTTTTGACCCATCATGGTACCCAATTTTTCAGCAAATATCCTTTTTGCATGTTCAACTTGTTCAGGTGTTCCTCTAATAGTGAAGAATTTATCTGTTTCAGTACCAGGATTCCGCCTATCCAGTTCACAGTGGGCACCAGTTGTTTGATTAATTTGTCGAATAGTTTCACCACCTGAAATTATTTTTTTTAATTTCAATTAATTGTATCTTGAAACGATATTCTTTTTCTTTCAATTAATCATTTTGAGAATCTAACCTTTTCCAATAATTATGCCACATCTGCTGGTTGGGACAGGATACTGGTATTCAATTTTTCCAGTCATGTCATTGTTCCTTCGATTGTCCCAACCCCCACCGTACTCGTTAGGTCGTCCAGAATTGAAACCATTGCCACGACCTCTAGGTTTCTGAAATTTAATAAATTCAAGTGATAAGAATACATTCCTAAAAACTCAACACTCTAAGACATTCAAAAAAGTTCCCATGCCTTAAACCTATTTTATAGTATATAGTGTAAAAGAATTGAAGGAACTACTTTGCAAATTAAATTTAGTTTAAAAATAGGTTGTCCACAGACAACTTATGGAATCACGAGATTGCTTTTGCAAAGATTAATGAACTTACGTCAATGCTTTCAATAAGATTTTGAATTTTCGTTCGCGCATCTTCGACACAATCAGGAGGACCTGTGATAATACACGTGCGGTCACCAGGAGTTTCGTCTTTACCCTGCACAAAACGTATCTTGGCACCAGTTTCTTCTTGCAACTTTTTTATCATTTCTCCACCTTTGCCAATAATAACACCGACAGCAGCTTTTGGCACGAATACCTGTAATCAATTTGTGTATGAGAAGAAAAGATAAAAGAAATGTGTGAATGAAATAAAATTTTTGATAGAAGTTGTGGAGAATTTCAACATCCTTTAGTATTCGACTAATATTATTCAGTCAAAAGAATATGACTTACCTCGCCTTCTCCATCCTGATTAAAATTTCCTGAATTTCTACCACCTTTACTAAAAGCTTGCATTTCCTTTTCGGCTATTAGTTCATAAACTAATTGCTTTGCGTGCTCTACTTTCTGAGGATCACCAGTAATCCTGGAAGTAGAATTATTTTAAAAAATTACTTATCCATCTATTGTCATTTTTTCAAAAGATTAAATTTCAAGTTTTTATTTAGGAATGTGGTCTTTGGATAAAAAATTATTCTCACCTTAGCGGTTTTTCATTTTCTTGTCCTGGACCATCTTGGACAACTACCATTTTTGCTCCAGACTTTTCTTGAAGCTGTTTAATAGTTTCACCACCCTTCCCAATAATAAGTCCTACTTTTGGACCCGGTATCATGATTTCCACATAGCCTGGGTGTCCTTGCAGGATTGATTGTACAGCAGAAGAAGCAGAAGCAGGTCCTGGATAAGGAGGATTGGCTCCTGGTATTTGATCGTCCTTGTTTCTTTGATTGACAATTGACAATACGAGTTCTTTGGCTCGACTGAAACAAACAATAAAAAACTATACTGAGCAGAGCTTAATCATGATATTCATTCAATTACGAATCGACTCAGTAAAATCTCAATATAAGATGTGATATGAGATGTATGAAATTAGATTCAAAAACATATACAACTACAGTATTTTTCCTTAAAGTGCAATAATCAATAATATTCATCAATTTTAATCAATGATCAATTTTATGCATGTATATATCAAATCATAGTAAAAATTTCAAGAAATTCAATTTCATCCCCATGTGAAAATAATCATCATCGATGTGCGATGAGCTGTTCCAAACAGACAAAAAGATATTGATTATCTTCCAGCCGTGAAAAATATGTCCCCATGCATTGTTCTATTCTTTAATCTCTTCATCCAACATTTTCATTCAAATTCTCCCAACTTCCCTCTCCAAGCCCTAGTGAAAGTAAAGAGCTATTAGCATCTGCAAAAATCATTTAATTGAAATATCGAATGATTCAAATTAGAATACCAGAGGCCTCCTGTACTCACATTCAGGGCCTATATTTGCATAAAAATATTCTTTTGATTTCATTGCTAATATGGATATATGCTAAATTAATATTGTTGATACAAATAGGAGATATCAATACATAAGAATATGAGATATATTATGCAGATTGTTCAGAATTCATGGTAATAAAATCACCCAGATTGGAAATTTTTAGATATGTGATACATGTTAGTGCCAAATATTTATTTAAATATTCAATTGGCTGAATACCAATAAATCTTCAAATAAATAAATGGTTTCGACATTAACTCCAAAGGGTTAATATGATTTCTAATATTATATTAACCACCCTGAGTTAATCAAATAAGTACATTTCAGATTATTCATATACATAATATGAAATATATTTGCAACATAAAATATCATTATCCTGATTTATAATAGCCATAAAGAAAAGTACAATGCTCTTGATTTAAATCAATAATGAAGTAATAAAGTTTAGATATTTCAATGTATCTAGTCAAATAAAATAAAAAATATTGCAATTTGTTAGTTCAAACTTTACTGAGTAGATCAGAATGACTTGGAGGTTCCCAGTGTAAAGCTTTTTGAAAACTAGCAGCCAATTTATAATTCCGAAACTAGCTTATGGAATTTCATGCTTGAAATAAAATAAATTACTTCAAATGTATGTGATAGAAAAATGTTTATCAAGTTTCTGGAATGAGTCAAATACCAAAATCTTGAATATAAAAACTATATGCATAAAAAACAGTGTTGATATTGAATTTTTGTTGTACCTAAGCCAAAATAAAAATACAACATAGGACATATGACAAAATTGAATTTATAAATGATAGTAAACATAAAAAGTTACTTGACAGCATCTCGGGCGCCTGTTATGGTGCAATTACGCTCTGACTGACCCCCACCATCTGCAGCCATTTGTATTTTACATCCTGTTTCACTTTGTAATCTGGTTATCTGTTCACCTCCTCTGCCAATAACTGTAAAAAATATTGTCATCAAGTTTAATAATTAGATCATCGATTGTTAAGGTTAGATACTACTTAATTAGACTTTTTGTCTTAGAATTAAAAAATTTTAGGACCTTCAAGTATTCTTATACTGAAAGATCATAGAATATGTATTTTGAACTATGAAAATCCATTCGTGAATTTTCCCACATTATTGCTTGAAATCAAAAATGAATGTTGCATTTCAAAGAAATTTTAGTTTACTAAAAAGTCAAAAGTTGATTTAAGCATTTAGCAAACATTCAGATTTTTTCAATTGCTAGTGGTTTTGATACTGTGTATAGAATTCAGTTTCAAAATTAAGTAAGCCAGATTATCAAATATAAAATTTTTTAATTGTTCAACAAAAAACCAGATCTCAGTAGTTCCTGACCTTTAATAGAACAAGTACATATCCAAATTTGGTATTATTTTTAAATTAAAAAAACATTAATCTTAGAAAGTAAAGCATTACTTGATCCGATATGTATCTCAACTTGCATTCATGATGCTTAATCTGGACTTACTTAATCCCACGAATTTGTCAGGAACTCTGATATCTTCATTGCATATACCTCCCATAGATGATGGACTTGCTGCAGATGATCTTGATACAGGACTATCACCAAGATTAGATCCCATTCCAGAAGTTGAATTTCCTCGGAGATTCATCATTGGGTCAGGTGCTAGCTTCTTTGGTTCAGGTTCTAGAATTCAATAGAATAGGGGGATGCCAACCATTGGGCATATTCTCAAACGATAGTGTGTCTTATAACTAGTGAATCAATTTTTTACAATACTCAATATGCTGTAGTACCAAGTTATTAAATTATTTCATATATTATCATATAAGTTTGTGATGATATGAATATTCCAGTAAACAATTATTTTCATATAGCAATACATAAAGAGAAAGATAATGCTTGGTGAATAATTATCAACTATTCTAGATAACAAATTATATTGGTCACATTTTATAAGTTAAATCTAAAAAATGAGCACAAATATAAAGTATATCATCAAACTTTTCTTCATAATAAATCAATCTTTACCTGGCATGTCTTCCATTGGGCGTTTCTTGCTAGGGTCTTGATTATTCTGACCTGAAGGATCTTTAATTTTTGCTGCAATCTGAAAATTAGATTAAAAGTGGTATGTTTTAACGAGAAGATTCTCGTTAATTTTTGGGATTTGGAGTTCCTATTATAATTAACATGTTGATATTGCATCTTTTCATAACTAATAATCAGAATTAACTTCATCGGTATTAACATATCATAATTATATAATTTCAGCTGAACAATTAATAGAATATTTAATATCTCTATACTGTTTTCATCAAGAGGTATGGATAAAGGGACAATTAGATAAACATTCATAGGGTCAATATGAAGCCAGAAATGTCCATTTAGAGTGGATAAAAAAAAGTAAATACCATTTGTGCTGGTCCCAGCACTGCTGGGGTCAATATAATACTTTGTACATGATAAATATTTATTAAAATTTTATAAACATAGACATAGCCTGCTATTTTTTACCTGATCAATCAAAATATTTTTATTCATCATCCAAAACTGATATTCAAACTTCATATTTTTACCTTCCTATTCCACAATCTTGTTCATTCACAAGTGATATGAGGTTTTAAATTATCATAATGAGTATGAGTATCCACTACTATGATTATACCTTTACGGAAAGGAGGAAATTAATCTAGGTGACTGATGCTTTCAAGTGAAAAATTTTCCTTCCTGTCTCCAACCATTACCTTTCATATCTCAAAAGTGAAAGGTCTGAATTTTTGTCTATATGTTCAAAATGCTCCCAACTCAGCCATTCTGTATTCTCAGTAGACCCGTTTTCATCAGCGAGAAATGCTGTGAGCTCAGCAGTACCTCTCGCTCTAGCTAGAGAAGCTGAATATTAAGAATAACAGATCTGAATGAAATATGGCACTGATACCCTGATCTAACTTTGAATGATTTTCAATTAGACTAAGAAAGCCAATGTTGCCTAACAATGTAATAATGTAATGCCCTACTAGATAAGAGTGCTAACGGTAGCTGGTTGTGGCTGATCGATTGACCAAAGCGATAGCTCACAGTTGGTCAAAAGCCAAGCCAAGCCTCGAGGAAGAGGAGAGCCCAGGTGGACGAAGACGCTTACCTGCTTAGCCCTCTGGAGTGCCGCTGCAAAGGCGGAACTCTGCGAAAAGTTTTGCTGTTGTGGTGGCGCGACAGCGGAGTAATCGCTCATGCTTATACCGTCGAGATTGGACTGCTGCTGCTGCTGTTGCTGCTGCTGCTGTTGTTGCTGTTGCTGTTGGAGCAGGGCCTGCTGGAGCTCGTCTTGAACGGGCCTCGAGTCTCTGGACTCCCTCGAGTCGCGGGAGTCGCGTCGGTCCCGGTCCCTGGAGCGACTGCGATCCCGGTCACGGTCGCGGTCCCGCGAGGAGGACGACTTCGAAGAGCGCCGGTAGTCTCGCTCGCGGTAGTCGTCGTCCTCTCTGTCCCGCGGGGAGCCGCGCCTTTTTTTCTTGCCCGCCGTGGTTACGCCGTGCTGCTAACGCCTCGGTCAAGTCACACCCAACGGCCGCTGGGTCTGCTGCGGATGGCCACGCGATAAGGCGGCGGGCTGCGGGCGTCGAGCGGCTTGGAGCGGCTACAAACGCTGCTCAGGATGATGGCGATGGTGGCCCGCCGACATGTGCGGCAACGCGGCGTCGGCACAGCGCGATCCTTGTTTCGTGCGTGGCCGTCCGCCGACCGCCGTGTCTGTGTCTCGCCGATCAGCTACCGCAGCGCCCCCACGCCCAGTACAGGTTATAATTAACGTCCAATTTATTGTGTATATACAATTTTATTGTGTATATATTTCTTGGAGAGACACTCCAAACGCGTCCGAGGGCAAGTTAACGTCTGCCTGCAGGGGCGCGACCCGACGTCGTAGGGAATTATCGTCCGATTTCCATAGTGCAACTCGAGTCTTCAGGTTCCAACGGCCATCAGCTATTATCGATCGGCGTTTTCCGGAAAGCCGGTGATACTTACCGGGGCGCGTGGTCGAGCGCGGCAAGTTTGGATCGGCACAAATCCCTGCCACGTCCTCTGCTTTTGGCTAAGGATTTGGCTGTACACTGTTCCGAGCACAAGTAATTTCAATCCCTTATAGGATCGCAAGTGCAATCACTTGACTTCGGAGAAGTTATCCAGAAAAATTCCTATACACTTCACGATTATTCGGCGCAGATACTGCAGCTCGTGATTGGTCGCGTCCGCTACAAATCGCGACGGTGAAGCTCGATTCTGTTGCATCCCGAGCCCCGCGGCGCGGCCTGCAACGTTCGGCTCAGCCATGGATGCGTCATTCGTCACGTGTGTTATCTTCAGCCAATAAAAGATTAAGTAGTTGATACCAGTTCTTGAAAGTTTCTTTCTTTTAATTACCGTGAAACTGATTTTATTCACACTGTTGATTGATGAGTTGATGACGTCTGTCACTCTGTGCCTTACTCTCAACCTAACGTTCTCCAGTGTACCCTGCATTTATGAAAAGAAAAGGATCTTCCTGAATGACCATTTCATTGTTTAATTGTTGATAATATTTTGAAAATCTGCAATGAGTACGTCTGTGATGCAGGCATGTGTCAATATCGATTTGCCACCGAGTGATCTGAAGGATTTAGTGGCAAAGGCTAAGGATTGGCTTATTTTTCATGGTAACTATTAAATTGTTCATGAGACACTTTGATTTTACTCATGATGATTCCATTGCAGGTGGTAGCATGAGATCAAAAGAAAATTTCAGCGAGAGCCAAGCACGAACTGCACCATTTTTGTTAATACCATCATCATTTCCAAGAAAAGAATTTCAACGAGCTCAAGAAGTTCAGACTTTACTTCAAGAGTTAATGCACAAAGTTGCTCATGATTATGAATTCTTGAATGATACATTGAAAAAGTCAGTTTTTGGAAATAATTTGAAAGATTTTAGAGACAATTAGATCTAGTTGAAGAGTAGTTATTAGTAATAATGATAATTAATTATTCAATTATAATGAACATGAAATGTAACATTTTGATACTGAGATTCTTCTACATTTGTTGTCTTTGAATATCTTTCACAATTCCTAATTTTTTAATGATTTACAATAATAATTTTTACTGATCTTTTTAGTACAATTGGAGTAGATCATTTTACTTGCAAACTTTTTGATATTTATCGTACAGTATATGCAGAAGGTTTTACTCAGGTAATGTTTTCAATTTAGAAGAAAAATTTTTCCGATATTATCAACCTTATTTTCATATTGCAGAGTATTAGTACTGGTTTAATACGATCAGATTATATGCTACATAGCAGTGAAAGCAACAGAATCAAACAGGTGGAGATAAACATGATTTCAACAAGTTTTGGAGGTTTAGCAGGAGTCACTACTGATTATCATAAGTAAAATTATTTTATCAAAAATTCTATGAATATTTGAAATTGATTGAACTTACTATTTATTCAGTTTTTTCTGAAAAGGTATATTCTATCAGAGATAGGTCATACGGATAAACTTGGAAATGTAAGTTTCTAGATTCATTTGTTCAACATATCTTAGTAGAATCTGAGATTGATATGAATATTATTATCAGATTCCAGAGAATGATGCTGCCTCAGGATTTTCTCGAGGATTGATAGAAGCATGGAAGGTGTATAATAATAAGAAGTATTGAATAATGAAATGATAATAGTTGTTGAACTGATATTCATAAGAGATTTTTAATCAATTTTTCGTTACTTCCAGAGCTGTGATATTATTTGCTGTAGAAGATGTAGTATATAACATTTTTGATCAAAGAGCAATAGAATTTGAGATACGTAAGTTGAATCCAGACACTCAAGTTATCAGAAGAAGTTTGACAGATCTAGTTATCAAGGCTCAATTAGGGCCAAACAAAGAATTACTTGTGTAAGAATATCACTAAAGAATCAGATGAAATGATTCATCTTTAAAGAGCTAATTTGATACTTATTAAAAACAATGTTCACAGTGATGGCTTAGAGATTGCTGTAGTTTATTACCGTACAGGTTACCAACTAGAAGCCTATCCATCAGAAAGAGAATGGGATGTGCGGTTGCTCATAGAACGTTCTCGAGCTATCAAATGTCCATCAATACATTATCATTTGGCAGGAACAAAAAAGGTTTCAAACATATTTGATGACTCTGAAAAAATTTTCAGACGAATAATCATTCATATTACTAATTGAAGATGTTATTGCTAGGTGCAACAACAATTAGCAGTTCCTGGTGTAATAGAGAGATTCATTTCAGATCCGATTAAAGTTGCTAAGATCAAAGAAATTTTCATGGGACTTTACTCTTTAGACTTAGTGAGTCCAACAATTTCTTAATTTAATTGAATTCATTAATAAAATTGAATCTAACAGAAAATAATTCACAGGATGAACATGGTAACCGGGCAGTGTCTATGGCGCTCAAAGATCCATCTAAATACGTTTTAAAGCCTCAACGTGAAGGTGGTGGGAACAATATTTATGGTGACAAAATAAAAGAGCAATTGGAACTTATGAAAGATTCAAAGGATCGAACTGCTTGGATACTCATGGAAAGAATTTACCCACCTTCCCAAAGAAGTTATTTAATCCGTGGCATCGATCAGGACTTGGAAAAGACTGAATGTATTTCAGAACTCGGAATTTACGGAGTAGTTCTTGGGTAAGTTGAAACATTAATATTGAAATTAACTAGGATTAAACGATTTACATCTTTTAGTGACGAGAATGAAATTTCGGTAAACTATCAATGTGGACATATTCTTCGCACGAAGCCATCTACCGCCGATGAAGGTGGTATTGTTTCTGGTGCTGGCGCGCTTGATGGTCCGTATCTTATTGATTAAAATCTAATGAAATGTTGAGTTTTATATATACATATATTATGTCGTGAATTTTATTGATATTGCAAAAAATCAAACAGCAAAAGCAACTTGTTAACTTAATCATATTTTATTTGAAGACGAATTTTGTAGATGTTCTGGCTACACAGCCATTCCCAAAAGTTAGGTAAATTAGTAAAACGTATTTGGAAAGTTGAGCTGCAAAAGATATTTTCGTATGCAATTTGAATAACTGTATTTATAGTTGTATGAAGGATTTTAAGCAGCGTAAAATCACATTTAAGCTCGTTTCAATAGTGCGTCTTGAACTTTTGAATTTGATTATCTTTCAAGTAGTGACTTGTCCCTTACTGGGAGGATGAAAAACCATTGATTTCTATTCCAAAACTAACCTAGGTATATGATCTTTTCATATATCTAGTCTTTGGATAATATTCGCTCGTTTTACAGAGTTTCGTGCGATTCTTACTATTTTTTCCATACTTTTCACATGGTTTAGAGCATAAAAATATTCGAATTTCATGAAACTCCACAATGGCGCATGTAAATTTTATCAACTAACCAACCAGGCTTTCTCAAATTTTGGGTCCAAATTTTATTTCTCTAGATGTACATATGAAGTTTCAAGTATATTTCTCTATTTTTATTTGTAGCCA
This sequence comes from Aphelinus atriplicis, assembly GCA_020882685.1. NCBI lineage: Eukaryota > Metazoa > Arthropoda > Insecta > Hymenoptera > Aphelinidae > Aphelinus > Aphelinus atriplicis. The sequence goes on along the minus strand of CM037075.1, from coordinate 15,275,501 downwards.
AAACATCTTTAAAGAGTTTTTGATGCGTATTTTTTACTATTGTTGAAAAAAAAAATGAAATAACTATCGTAGGATAAGATTTATTTTAATAAAAATTATTTTCTTCAAAATTCCATAAGTTATTTAATTTTTCTATAGTATACCATCTTAATATTAGTAATGAAGTTGAAATAAAAATTCGAAATTTGTTTGAGAAATAAGTTTAGAAGAGATAGTGAAATTTCTTGTGGTATCCATTCATTTCAAGTGGCCGTTTCACCTACATTTTCATTTTTTGTGGTGTCCATAGAAAATGGCCGGTTTATCTGATATATTAAATTATTAATAATTATTATAGACGAGAATCACTTGTCACTTGTGTTTTTTGTCACAGTTTGTGTCGAATACGTCAATTTTATACCCTAAGTTCAATTCCGTTATTTCCATTTTCACTATCTTAAAATATCGTTTTCATAAGAAACTTCCATATATATAAGCCTCTACTCGTGCTAGTATTTCAATTCAAGAAAAATGTGAAAAAATTATCTAATCAGAATTACTCATCCTAAGCTGTCAAACCAATTGAAAATATATGAATTTTGGCATTAGGTGGTCATTATATTCCGTAGACACGTTATAATTGAAATTTGATATACATCCGTTTGGTTTCAGTTTCATGAAAATTTCATGAATATATAAACATTCAATTAAAACATGTATATGTTTAGTAGAAAATGGCATACATAGCCAGACATCTGCCCTTACTCTTGGGGTCATCTGGGTTACATGATCAATTTCTTTCTGCAACAATAAAAAGAAAATAGACTATCACGTATTTTTCGTAAAACTTAATATCTTCATGAACTGCTAAGTATTCTGAATAGCTTCTTATCGCAAAATAAATGTCGCACTCCATTTCTGACGATGAGCAGCCAGTATATGAAGGTCTAACTATTGGCCGAAAGAGAAAAAAGAACAACCAGGCTATAAAATGTCCTACCCGACATCGCGTGCATGCATAATCGACATGGATGCCCAGCGAGTGAATCAGAGGAATTTCACTTTCCATTATTGAATTAGCGCCGTTGGATGCACCTATAGTATAGTGTAGCTGAATTCGGCACAGGACCAGCATCGATGCTCAGCACGTCGATGCAACTCGAATCGACCACTATGTAACGTAATCACACATTGAGATACTTTTATGCTGGAGGCAATCGGAATCCGATTGTACCAATCAGAAATCCCTATTGATTTCTTAGATCCGCTTGTAATCCGCTTGTTTCGCCGGCAGCAGATTTTGCTTCAATTGGATCAGATCAGTCCGATTGCTTCAAGCATCAAGTTTTTCAGTCCACTCAAACTTCAAGAAGCTGCTTCTTTCACCATGATCAGACCAGTACCAAACCAAGGCTGCCCGAACTCGTCTCGTATAGACTCTTCTTCTCAATCATCTTCGAGCTTCGGAAAATCATCCGTGGAGTTGAGATTACCTGTACATGACAGTCTTACAGCTCCTTTCGAGAGCAAATTTTCCCACCTCTCGGTTTTTGACTTGACACGAGGAATGAATCCCGCAAACACGATCGAGCAATAAGAGAATGGGTCTTTGACGATATAGAATGTTAATTAAATGTTTGGATGATCAGGTGGTTCTTTGGCGATTTACCATTTCCCTTATTTTTTTAGGAGGGGGGGGGGTTCTGGAAAATTACTTTCAATTTTAGAAATGCATTACTTGCTAAATAATGAACGAAAGTTATCGGGTGATAGGAATCACATTGAATGTAGAGAGAAATATAATTAGAATGTTTGAATATTCTCACTTAAAATTTACATACACGTGGAAATAATTTGGTAATAATTATTTCCTCATAATTTTCATGTGTTATTTATTTTTTTTTCATAACCATTTCCTAAATATTAATGATATAGCTAAATTCTAAATTCTAAATCTATTTGAGGGATCAATTAAGGAGAATGAGTAGTATTATTTAAACTATTAAAGTTGATACGAATCAATAACATTTTAATGGAATCATTTATCTTATGTTTCTTTTACTTTTTCCGAGGATAAACGTTACTGTTTTAAATTCTTCACGTTTTAAATCCAAACGGTAGCGTGATTTAGCTCTGAACGACAAAACGTGAGTAGTATTACTGAACAGCACCTGAAATTGTTTAACCTGACTTTTCTGCTTATCGAGAAGTATCGTGTTTGTGAAATGGAGGATTGAAATTATTTTTGTGTACAAAAAAATAATACTTTTTGTTATACATTTCTAATTGTGTATTATACTCCGTTTAACACTTTAGGATTCGATAACAAACATATAAAATGATCTATTGCAAACAATTTTCTGAGTTAAAAGTATAGGGAACTCTTCGTCCTGAGAGAAAAGAAGAATAATCTGAAAAATTATGTTCCCACTGAATTATTAAGTGTACTGAAAAGAAACTTTGTGCTTGTGTATGGTTAGAAATTTCAAGTAACCCTAACATATGAATTATGAAAGAATAATAAACCTCTTCCAAAACAATGCTCATTACACTTTACGAAATTTTCCAAGTGCGAAGTAGAAAAGAGTAAAAAACCATAACATAATTCAAAATTGAAATAACAATCGTCAACATTTTCTAAAAATATGTTCTTCTATACAATACAAAACCATTTCTTTATATTATTTGGCCATGAACTCTCTTTTCTATTCTAAGCGTTATTGGAATAGCTGGTTTTAGCATAACATCAGCCTTCAGTTTGATATCTTCAATAGGTATGATGTTATCCTTTTTCAACACGTATTTTCTAACGACTGTTGCTAACAAAGCTTTCATTGCCATCATCGCGTATTTCATACCTGAAAAATGATCAAATTTTATTTTATTAACTTTCTATATTATTAAATGGACGAAAAAATCTATGGATTCTTTTGATTGTTTCGTAAGGATTTTTTAAAGCTCGATTACAATTAGAAAAAAAAAATCAAACAGGGAGATTGCAAATTATGTAAGTAATGCTAATTATATGGGTTGCTGAATCGACTCACCTAAACAGTTTCTTGGACCAGCACTAAAAGGAACGTAAGCGTAAGGATGTCGCTTAGCAGTTTCTTCGGGTGAAAATCTATCTGGATTGAATTTTAGAGGTTCCGTCCAATATTCCTCACTACGATGTGTTCTTATTATACCAATTACAACTGAACTGCCTTTGGTCAATGTGTATTTTCCTGTTATATAGGGAGGTATAAGTTGAGAAAAAGTAAAGTAGAGATAGAAAAAGTAAAATGTTGAATTGTTTATAAATCCGAGAATTCACCAATGTTTAGGTCATCAGTTACTCGACGAACTAGTAGAGGACCCACAGGAAAGAGTCTCATTGTTTCTTTAATTACCCGTTCGAGGTACTCCATTCGATGTAAATCTCCGTGTTTGACTGGCATATTTGTTGGATCTTCGGTTCCATAAATTTCACATAACTCATTGTAGACTTTATCCTAAACAAAGACATGTTTTAATGTATCAATGCTGATATTCTACCATGGTCTATGTAGAATTCTCACTATTATTCTTACTTGAATTTCTGGGTAGTATGCCAACATCAACATGACAAAACAATTGACCGTTGCAGTAGTATCATTACCCTGTAAATGAGTAGTTTTTAGATAAATAAACATTTTTATCGTGGATTGAAAAAAATGCATGTGAAACTCGAAACAACGGAAAGATTTTAGGAAATAATCATATGAATATTGAAGGCTGCTCTAACCGCAATCATCATTGTATCTACTTCTTCTCGTAATTCTTCGTCTGTTAACTTCGTTCCTTCATGGGACAACTCCATCAATAAATCTAAAAATGCTTTCCTTTTGCTTCCACTCTGGGCTATATGTATGAAAATCAAGTTGATTTTTGAAAATTGAGTAAATTTGAATTTTTGTTACAAATGAATTGAACAATCAAAATTACTTACTCCAAGTACCAGTTTTTTCGTGATGTTTACCGTTGGTCAGTAATGCTTCTTTTTTTCGTTGTATGACCTGTGGATTAAAAATTCATCCCGAAATCGTTAGCCAGTTTTATGATACTCGATCAAAAATATTGTAGAGAACACCCTCCATTATTAGAAATTCAACGATCTTTGAGGGCCAATTGAGTGTATAGTGGAGAAAGAAAATCACAAACTCCCCCACATGATTTGCTTTTGCAGGTCAGTAAACCTTGTTGGCGAAACGTTGCAGAAGCAAATCATGTGGGGGAGTTCGTGATTTTCTTTCTCCACTATACACTGGATTGACCCTCAAAGATCGAAAAATCGTCTAATTTTTGATAAGAAATAATTTCGATATTATAATCACTTACATCATTAGTGAGGCCGTGCACAAATTTTATACATTCTCGCTGATCTTTACCTAGTTTAGTGTTGTTGAAAATAATGTTTGGGTGGAGCCATATTTTAAACATTCTTGAGAATATGATCTCAAACAATCTGTAAATACACGAAATATTTACAAAATCGTCAAGAAAATTGAAGGAAAAATCTTTGATCGTATAATACTGTTAATTTCCTACTTTTTAGCTGCTTCTACATAGGCTGAGTGCCGTTGTGTTTGTGCTCGTGATGTAACACCCATTGCAGTTTCTGCAACAAATATGTCATGAACATTTTCTTTAAACATCGCAGTTATTTCATTTTATCCTGTTTTTTCTATATAATACGATAAAAGTTTATGGTGTACTTTCATAAAAATGTTGCTTCTTTTCAGAGGAAGTTTTTGAAAGTGTCTCAATGAAATTAATTTTGATTTCTCATATTACACCTTATAAGTATATTACTCCTTGAAGCTTCATAGTTTTTAAATTCCTCAGAAACGTTATTATAGAATTATCATAGTTTGTAATTAGAAAATGACTAGATCGCGAACCATGAGTGAATTTTGAGTATAAATGATTATCCTATGCCCGTAGGATGATCAACTTTTTGAAGAGTACATTTTCCTATGTGTAAATTTTCCAAATTTTATCCTGAGTATCACGGTTATATGGGGGATTTTTCGTGAGTGTTCTATTCATTAGGACTTAGAGACTTTGTTAAGGGTATCAGAATAATTCATACAAATTTTTATAATTCTGTTAACGTTTGCAAAACAACTTATATAACGTTAAAAAATTAGACGAATATTCGATCTTTGAGGGCCAATCCAATGAAAGTGGATATAGAAAATTACAAACTTACACGTTTCGCCAGCAAAGTTTACTTGCCTCATCAGGCAGTTTTTGAATTAGTTTAAATTATATATTTTAGCAGTAGAAGCAACAGTTTTCACTGCCATTGTCAAACTATTGTCTACTCAACTGAGAGTTAAGAAAAACTTTTTCATCTGGATTTGATTAATTTCTAGTTGAATCTACTTTAGAGAAACTTTTGAACATGCTAGTAAATTCACGGAAATTAAATCAACACTCACTAAATATTAGATCCATTTCATTTTTAATGTTCTTGTATTTTTCAAAGAGGGTATATACTCACCGCAGATAATGTCAAGAGTACAAAGTGATATGTAATGGAAAACATCAAATTCTTCTCCGTTCAATTCAACTTCCATTTCTTTCACCATAATTTCCGATTGAACAGAAAATACTTCGACGAAGGATTCCAAAATGCGAGGATTGAATGTTGGCATTATAAGTTTCCGGTGGATACGCCATTTCGAAGCTGAAATCGAAATATCATTAAGTGCAATGTAGAAGGTATAGTGTGATTTTACACTCAATCAATATGCAGTGTCAATGACAATTTGAATTCATATTGCCGCCATATACCTCAAATAGAAACAAGCAAAAATGAAAGAAAGTTAGAACCGCGGTACGTGACTCCGTGGCAACGTCTCTTGATTCTCGCCCAAAGGGTCAGGGTCCAATTCCCGCAGTGTACACCTCTGACCTTTTAAAGTGCATCGAACATTACACTGTGACTTGCAGGTTGTTCCGGAACCCACCTAAAACGGTGTATGGCTAGTTATGATGCATACACGTTGAATGAAAGTCACGTGATTTCGTGTCTAATGCATCATAACTATAGGGACACAAAAATAAAAACACGCTCCGTCAAATTACATTTAATTTATGGCTAATCGTAGCTCCGATAAAGTGTCAAATAGCGACAAATAATCAAATGAGGAAGAAAGTGTGTTTGGAATGGAATTTATATGGATCCAGTAGAAAATACCCTACATAGTCAGACGATCGTGATTACACTTCGGTAATACGATCGTCCACTACTCTTTCTTTACGCTTTTATTTTACTTTACCCTTCTCTTTTTTACGCTTTTATTTCATTTTAGGCTAATTTTTCTTCATGCTTTAATGTCACTGTAGTGTCTATTTTCTGTTAGCAGCACCAGCATTAATTTACTCAGCAGTAACCGATTGCTGCTGACACTGCGTACCCATAATCGATCTGAAGCTGTGAGTCGCAGTTCAACATGAAGCTTCTCTCGTGAAAAGTTAATTTAAATCGCTAATTTTCAACCACTGAGATGCGATATTATTCCGCGATTCTTTGAGCTACGACATTATTTTGCACGTCCCTCTGAGATACGTCCTTACTTTGCGCCCTTCCAAGATACGTCTTTATTATTCTGCCAGTCAAGATACGTCCGTATTCCGAGACTCTGCAATATACGTCCTTATCAATAGGGAGTATCGATGTATCAATTCTAACAATTGACCGAAGAAGAAAAGAACAAACGCAATGAAAAAAAAATCTACTCGACGTCTCTTGCGTGTGTATAATCGACACGTGAATCGTTAAAATTTCACTTTCCATCATTGAACCAACGACGCCTATGTTTCGAACCACTGACGCACCTATACTGGTGTGACTGAATTGAAAAGGACCGGCATCGATGCTCGGCACGTAAGTGCAACTCGAAATCGACCAACTTGTAACGTAATCACGTTCGGCCGCGTCGAGCGCGTGCGGAAAAAAGTTACAAGAAGCCGCTTCTCTCACCTGGAGCCGTGAACAAGCCGGTGCCCAGCCAAGGCTGCGCGAACTTATACAGCTCCTCTTTCTCGATCGTTTTCGGGCTTAGGAAGATCGTCTGTAAAGTGAAGATTACATGTACTTTCAGAGCCAATATTCTCATCTCGTTCCTTGACGTGGCACGAGGGATTGAAACCGGAAACACGATTGAAACATTCGAGTTTGAGTCTTTTGCGCTATCGAATGTCGAACGTCGAATGTTTGGACGGTCAGGTTTTTTAAGTCAATTTGCCATTAGCCTCAATTGGTTCTTTAAGTTTTGGAAGAAAGCTTGATAATAAACAAAAGTTATACGGTCATAAAAATTACATGCATGTACTCCTGAAATACTATTATTTTGAATAAAAAAAGGTGAATTAGAGCTTGATGACTTTCACGTCCGATACAATTAGTATTCCTTTTGCGAATTTCATGTAATCGCTCCATTTTAGTTTTCCAGTCTAAATACGATTTGAAGAAGCAACTGAACACTCAAATGATTTGCGTAATGACCCGAGCACATTAAAAAAATGATCACTTATTGTATATGCATGTCGTACCTTGAGTTGTTCCGGTTCATATGCAACGTAAAATAATCTGCTTGCAAGCCACACGCGGAATGGTGAAGGATACGTCTTCAGTAATTCTTGGCATTTACTTAGTATGTCTGTAGGACATACAAATAATTTCTATGGATGATGTTCAATTTACGTATGAAACTAATTACATTATCATGAAAAAATGTGGGGAGGAAATATGTGGAATGTAAAGTTGGAACTGCTTTTTTATATACCTTCTGTACTTCCCATGAAATAATGAGCACTTCCGATGAGAGGTAAGGCTACAGGACCCGGAAATTTTGCAGATTCTCTATATAGACGGAACCTTTTCATATAGTTGATGAAAATATACACAAGCACAGTGAATGCAATGCACGTTGAAATGAACGACGACAAAGTCATATTTAAGTAGCCTGAAAAAGAGAAAATTGTTTATCTCTTTCTTATAAAACTTAAAGCGAAGCAAAGTTTCATGGCTCATAACTATATTATTTTACGGTAAAATGGTAAATTTACAGAATTTATTATCTCTAATTTTAGAGAACCCGTTTGAAAACCTTTATTGGTGTACTATGGTACCAGTTTAAAAATATCTTATCAAAATTACAACATCTACATGAAAAAATTTCAAACAAGAAATTTACGTTTTACATGACAAAAAGTTGGTTTAGTTATCGAGCAGAAAAGATTTAGTTTTTATTTCTTTGAAAACTTTGATGTGCGCTGTACGAAACAAATTAATAGGTAAATGTAATTTTCAATGCAGATAATCGATTTTCTAAATGTTATAAATCTAAAGTATATTAAGTATTTACATGTTCTGAATATTTGATTTTCACTTGAAGACTCTATTGGATTACGGCTTAAATACTTTCCTAATAGTTGAATTCACAATATTTTCAAGAGAAAATATTCTAGAAATTACAAGTTTTCTGAAATTTATTCATGATAACAGCATTATGATGTGAACTTAGCAGTATAATTTCGCAAGATCACAAGATTTCGAATAGAACCATCATAATTTTCTTCTATTTTACCGAATGTGCGATGATAATACCAAGTAGATGTGGTTAACAATGATAAAATAAATTCTTGGAAATATCGCAGTAGTTTGGAATTTTCAAAATTGCATTGGACGATGTTTCTTAATAGATTCGGCGAATTCACAAATGCTTCTGTGAGTATAGAAGAGTGACGATCGAAATGGTATTCAAATAAACCGATCTTGAAAATATATTCTGTAAAGTTTCTTTATTACTCCGAGTTTCTGTATTTAGAAAAGATGATCCAATGGGTTTTGAAGTAAATGCTTGTATAATAAAATTTTAATCGAAGTATCACGTAGACTACTCGGAAAACTTACTGTAACACTTTCAAAGGCACAAAATTTTGGCAAGGACTTTGATTTTCAAAAACTGAGAGCACACTTTTTAGAAAAAAAGATCGCAAAATCTCCAATTGTTCAATTGGATCGTTGTCTGTATTCTAAATCCAAACTCGCGATAAGCAGTTGTAGCAATAATTTTGGCACAACTGTCGGAGTTAGTGATCTTCCAGCAACGCTAGACCGAACAGAAGGCGTGCGCCCGGCGTGCAGGTCACCACGAAACTCGCCAGCACACTCGAGGCCGGCTTTATTTCGTCGGTACGCACCACCACTACTCCCCTCGAATACAAACGAATCCCGTGCTCCGACCTCCCGTATAGAGCGATTCCGCATAGTCACGTATGTATGTGCGTATACGAGCGAAGGGCAGGACGCTTCTCTGTTGAATCTTCTTTGAGCATACGTATTCAAATGGCGTTGCTTCTTTTCCATATTCGTGCGAAATCGTGGGGTAAAAATAAATCAGGTGATGGGACACGAGAAAGCATGTGAGCACTTGATTCGTGATAAGCATTTATAAAGATTGCACTTTTATTTTTTGTTTCTGACTTTTCTACTCGTATAAAAACGTTTATATTCTCGGTGTAATATAATGCAATATGATTTTTCCAAGAAGAAAAAATAACAATTTTCATTTTCATGTTTGGCCAACTTTAAATAAATAACATTCGTTATCGTACAATTACACGTGAATAATGATTTCAATGATAAAGAGCACTTATCTTTTTTTCACTTTCATTTCGACGATTTTAAATGACAATAATTTACACTTAATACTTAAGACATAGTGTAGAGTTTAACATTATCACACTGCAACGATAAAATTAGACGTATAAAAGTACTCAACAGTCGCGCAATTTCTTTTTTTCAAATTGGACTCTGTCCAATGCTTGATTTTCAATATTATAACTAATTGATAATACACATTACTTAGAAAACATGACACATAAAGTATAAGACGATCTTAAAAATAGTGAATAATAATGGCTGATTCACGTTGATTTTAATAATTTTAGAAAATTGGAAATTATCCAATACGGAATGAGTGATTGCCACAAAAACTTACAGATACAACTTAAATAACAATTAACATTACGTAAAAATCGACAATAAAATATACAATTTATTGAGTTTTCTCCTTGATTTTTTCAACTAATCAAACGAGAATGGTAGCTTGAACTTAGGTCATTCTCATGCTCATTATCAGACGTCTCTGCTGCGATTTCTATTCGCCTATTCGAACTGTTCTCAGTTTTGTTCATCTGAAAAAAATTATAATTCAATTTTCATTACATCTAGAGCGAAGAGTTTGAATCTTGAGAACATTATTATTCTATTACTGTCATACTATATTTTTCACAAATGCTAATCCATTTCTAGTATTATGATGATTCGTATGTCGATATTCATGAAACAAAACTAATTTATTTTATTGGAAAAAGTTGCATAGTCTCCGGCTATGTTTTCAATATATATTTTTTTAATTTTATTGTGTACGAAGAAACTTCACGTCGACGTGCGAGACAGAATACATTAAATCATAGACATGTGGCGAAACATCACATCATGGGGTGTGAAAAGACCTAAATGCTCACAAGAAACAGAATACATTTATATATATTAAGAAAAGTATACATTGAAGTGATAATCGAACGAGGCTCAATGTCAGAATATCGAAATCTATCATAATAAGAAGCAATTCACCAAGACGGCTCAATCGAGTGATAATACTTAATTTTTCAAACACTTCTGACTTTACATGAACATTTTCAATAGATAATGAAAATGTTCATGTCATTTTCAATAGATAATGAAAATTTTCATGTCATTTTCAATGAAAATGAGCCAGTCTCAGGGCTTCAATGTGGAAAAAAGGAGCATCAATAACAGCGGCAACTTTTCGAAAAACTTACTTTGGGATTTGACATCTCGTTGATAGGATTGGAATATTCATGTTGCCCGGGCATCAGGATGGAGCTCGTACTCGTCATTGACGAATTGTTGTTGTTGTTCCGTCGAGCGAAGGAAGGATTTTGAAAATATATGCTGAAAGAAGATGCAGCACTCGATTAGAGGGGGGGAAGAACCGGCTCATGTGAATTTATTTCGGAGTCAGGCGCGACGCTGTACCTAAGGTCGCGACGCTTGAAGAAGCCGGGCTTCTTCTTCTTGAGGTAGAAGTACACGCTGTACATGAGGGCGAACGTGACGAGGGTGATGGCGAGGCCGGTGAGAGTACTCGACCTGCTGCCGGTGCGCTGCTGCTGCTGAGCTCGCGTCACCATAGGCGCGTCGTTCCGGTACCTCGGCGCGTCCTCCTCGAGCGCAATATCCAGCTCGGCCGAGTCCTCGGCGCACGAAGTGCCGTTAGTGGGGAAGCCGTTGCTACAGATGCACGTCGGCTCGCCTCGCCTCATCACGCACATGTGGTCGCAGCCCTTGTCCTTGCACTTGTTCGGCGCTGATAGCCAATGCAAAAACAATATATACGTAATATAGCGATTTGGAATCCTTTTATCTTCCAGTGGGGGAACATTATATGTTTGAACCCACGTTTATTGGAAGAGTCATTTTTTTCAAGAACCAAGCTGAAAACTCACCTGCTGGTTGTCTTGAAATTTGTGATATCACGAACAATCTGTTCAGATTATTACTCCCGATTTGAATTAAGGTATAGGTCATATCTCCAAATAATTGACGTTTCCTAAGTACTCCACTAGATTCGGTCTTCCAATACAACGAGTCTTCGTAAAAATACATGCCTATTGGTCTCGTCTGGATTAAATTGAAAGTAGGCCAAATCAATTAAGAGTATACAGGAATAAACAAAAATAGGTGGATAAAAATCAACTCACAATGAGATCTGCTAAAATGGCTCTTCGATTATTCCCATCAAAATCAACGCATTCAATACTGGTTTGGAAATTGTCAGCCCAATATAGCAGAGACCTATGGAGATCAATTGTTAGGCCACTAACGACGCCGAGATTTTCATGAACAATCGTTTTGTGATCTGCGCCTATTAAATCTGAACTTATTATCACGCTCGTTGGTTTCTCGTATATTTTCCATTTAACTTGACTCCAGAAAAGTTTCCTACAACATGAAATTAAAGTATTGGAATCGATAAAGCATCGCTTGACTGTTTTCGAAAATGAACATCTTACTCTTTAATTGGTTCGACAGCTATGGCAGTGACCTTATCATTAGATCCTTCTATGTGAACTATAAGTGAACACTTATTTCGTTCTACATCACAGGCCTAGAAATGGTTCAAGAATTTGAAATTAAGTCGTGATTTGTTCGTTTGATGAATGAGATGAATTTATGTTAAAGACCTTAATCATAGGGGCTTGTTTGTTATTGAAGTAGTAAACGTTATCCGTAATCCAATCGACTGCTAATATTTCTGGTCTCCCAACTCCCATTGTCGCAGTCGTGCGCTTCTTTGTGTTTATATCCATTTTGTTGATGATTCCCAAATTTTCTAAAACAAGAAAAACCCGGTTAGAGCAAATGTATAGGTCAATTTCCACATTTCTATTCTAAAACATATTGAACGGAACGAAAAAATAAAAAAAACATAAATTAATAGATAAAAATGGAATAGTTATATGTCATACCGTTACTCCAGTATATTGTATTCGTTCTCGCATTAACATCCAGTCCAGTGATCTCGACGCCCGGGTCGCGGAACAGAATAGACAGAGAGTTGTACAGGGACGACGGGGACATTATTCTGATATCATCTTTGGTGGCAGTAATTATTTTCACGGCTGGGCCTGAAATAAATTAACGTAGTCTTAATTAACACTTTTATCTCACCTTAACCTTGAAGAATCTTTAAAAAAAGAGATTCTATGCATTTATGACACGAGTTATTATAAACCCTGCGTAAGGCAACCGATTAAGGGGGCTTCAGCGTTAGGTGCCGTACCAATGCGGGGCCCTACTGGGGGTGCCTGAATTATTTTTCAAAATTCTCCGAATTATATCGTTTTAAAGTAGATCAGTCTTATCCTAGACTACTTATGGATGCTTGAAAAGGGAAAATAAATTATAATTACGTCAAGATTTGCACATAAACACTTGTCAAATTCATCAAAATCCACTTTTTTCAGTTTTACGATCTTATTTCGATGGTGACATACGATTTTCGCGATCATATTATAATCTACTTATAAAAACCTATTATTTAGAATTTTTTCAAATTTTTCTATAACACCATATCTAGTTGAGAAGGGATTAATCGATTCTCGCCATAAGAGCCTATGTAAAAAACGTCATTTTTGTTATAGCGCTCATATGGAAATGACCATGTTGACCCATGATTTTCTTTGTTGCAATTGAAAGTTGGTTGTGCTAGGTACGTTCTATGAAAGCTTGAGTTCATTCTATAATAGAATAATAACTCGCTGAAGCCCCCTTAATTCGTTCATCAAAAACTACCGAAACACGAGACGAGGAACCAAAGCAATCAGTAATGAATTTGTAAGTAATTGTTCGCGAATGATCGTACTTTGCAGTATTCTTCATTATTTGCGACAAATAAACGGATGTGAGTTACCAGTTGCTTTGCACGATATGTGATTGAGCCTGAGCGCGTAACCGTCGTAGCAAGAGCAGGAGAACGAGCCTATCCGGTTGGTGCATATCTGAGGGCAGACGTTGCGCTGGCACTCGTCCACGTCTTCGCACGACTTGCCGTCCATGGCAAGCTTGTAGCCATCGTGGCAGCTGCACAGCGGACCAGCGGGTGTCTTGTGGCACATGTTCTCGCACGTGTTCTTCTCGCATGCCTTATCTATATAATAAATCGAATCGTTGACTCAAAAATTCGTTCCATTTCACGCTAGAAAAGTACGGATGATTGTTTTTTGAAACGTACCGCATTCGCCACCCTCGTCGCTACCATCGAGGCAGTGCTGCTGGCCGTCGCAGGCCCTCTCGAGGGTGATACAGAAGCCGGACTTGCAGGCGAACTCGCCCTCGGAACAGTTGCGCCCCGAGTGCTCGGGGTATGGCTGCTTCGAGTCGCAGTGCTGCTCGTCCGAGTCATCGCCGCAGTCGTCCGTCTGGTCGCACACCCACTCCAGAGGTATGCACTTGTTGTTTAAGCACGAGAACTCCGTGTCGAGGCAGCGACCGCAGCCTCGCTCGTCGTCGTGTTGAGGACAGTCCATGCGGCCATCGCACCTACGATAGTTGACACATTTTTAGTTTGTGTATATACAACATTGGTTTCATAACAGAGCCAGGTTGGAACAAGTGTCTTCAGGATGTATTCGAATCTACTCCGAAATAATTTTTCATATTATTCCGCTGCAATTTACATCAATAGGACAAAAACACAATCGGGATTCTGTTCGATCATAATCGAACTTTGATCGCAGACAGACTATTTATTGAAGAAACTCGTTGTTCTCTGCGCTTAATACTCACTTCAAATTCTCATCAATGCATATTGTGCTGTTTCGGCAACGATATTGATCTTTTGAGCATATCAGCGCTTCGAATTTAGTACTCTCGGGACAGTTGAGCTCATCCGAATTGTCGAAGCAGTCGTCGATGGTGTTGCACCTGAGCAGTTCGTCGATGCACCGCCCGTTTTGACAGCTGAACATCTTCTCACCGCATTCGGAGGGCTTGCACGTGTCGTGCTCATCCGAACCATCGTTGCAATCGACCTGAGAGTGAAGAAAAAAATTATCTATACACATAAAATACGTCTATGAAATACGGTTTGTATAATGGAAAGAATGTGAAAGATCGTACCTGGCCGTCGCATTCCCAATTTCGGGGGATACACAGTCCACTGCCGCACTTGAAGGAGTTGTCGTCGCAAGCTTGGCCGTTGCAGTCTTCTTCGTCGGAAAAGTCGTCGCAATCGTTGTTACCATTGCACACGAGGTACTTTGATATGCAACTTCCATCGCGACAACGGTATTCTTCTGAAATTGTGTATGCGTGTGTGTAAATTAGTATTCGGTACTTTATTGTCAATTGAAAAAAAATATCTACATTTTTATTAGGAAGTTGAACTATAACTCAGATATTAATGAAAAATAAGAATGATCACCATTGGTGCAAGTGTGGTTGTCACAGTTCTCCTCGTCCGAATGATCTTTGCAGTTGAATACGGAGTCGCATCGATTTGCTTTCTTGATACACTCACCGTCGTGGCATGCGAATTCGTCAGTCTGACACGAAGACGTTGAGCCCGAGCAATCTTTTTCATCGTCCCCGTCTGGACAGTCTTTCACACCGTTGCATCTGATGGAATTTCAGAATTTAAATTTCAGATCCAGGCGTTCTTGGCAAAAAAATAATGAATAATCTCAGCAAATTGAATCCTTACTTTTGAATATCTTTGATACATTTGTCCGTTCCCGGACATTTGATTTCATCCGCTGAACATGAAGTTTTTTGCCGGCAAGTTTTCTGATCTGCGTTGACAACGTAACCTGAAGGGCAGGCGCATAACTGAAAACAATCAAAAGATTCAGTTAAAGCGAACACAATAAAGAACTAATAATTATTGTTTCTCAACTCCTTGAATGTGCGTGACTTGTTACACGTCATGGAAAACGTGAGCTCTTTGTGCATGACACGTCATGAAGAAAAATTCTTGATACATGAACGAATTCCATTGAAACTTCGTATTTTTTATATGTCACCGAATACGAATTCGTTGTCCGAATTTCAAAATTAAAAGTTGGATAATCCAATATTGCGACCAAACATTTTTAAAAATCCGATGAAGGGACGGATTTTAATGAATTCAGTAGAATGCGCATGCATTTTCGGCCCACCTCGCGATTTTTGGTCTGCACAGTCAGAGGGTTAATGAGTAATTTCTGATCAACAGTTTTTCGACTTACTTTTCTGTTTGTATCAGTAACTAGACAGATATGAGAGCAATCTCCATTATTTTTACGACAAGCGTGCTGTTCTCCAGTGTAGGGACCGAAAATGGTTTGTAAATACATAATTTCTGATTCTCCTTTGAACTCTAAGATGAAAGATGGATATAAATTAAATTGTATTACATATTGGATTAGACAATGTACTCTATTATATAATGTACTGTATTACATAATGTGTTACATAATGTACAATTCTATACTGTTACTTACGGAAATTCAATCCTTTGTTTCCTGGGACAGCCATTTTCTTATCAGCCCAGGTGAGGCGCTTTGATTTACGAGAAGTCCAGAAGACGTCATTGTCGAGAATCGCAAGGCTTACAGGGGATGGAAGTCCAGTACGGAAGAGATGTCGGTTTTGACCTTGGGACAAAGTTATTAATCACATAGGATAATTTCATTGATCGTTTCAAGTGACCGTTTTTAGATTAAATTGTCGCCAAATTTTCTTTAATGCAATAATGACTTCGGCACTGCACAAGATAAAATTATATACCTTCCGTGTCAACGCTCTCAATTCGACCCGTGCCTTCATCGGCCCAGAAGATTCGCTTGATGTCTTGATCGTAGGCGAGAGAGACTCTTGGACCCATTAAACCATGCTCGACAATGTGGCTCCTCGATCCTAAGCCGTTCATCTGCACTTTGTCGATGTGATATTCATTACTTGTCCGGAAAACTACAAACATCAATCTGAAAGGGACAAAATATTATTCAGTGGAAATCATAGTCACTAATGGGTCAAATTGTACCTTGAATGAGGCATGACTTGTGATGAGTACGAATAGCGCAATGTTAAATGAATAACAATATCTTTATGACTTACCCTTCTTCAGGAACAACGATTATATCGTATGGATTCTCTGTATACGAAAATTCAGTTTTCTCGCCTGTTGTCAAACTATGGACTTCGATTTTTTTCTGCAGCGTGTTACTTTTGTATAAGTTGTTACCAAAGTAGTCAAAAGCGATGCTCTCAACGATTTCATTTACAATCGGAATGATATGATTGATCGAGCTGGTGTGTTGGTTGTAACGGAAAATCGATCTGCTCATTTCATCAGCAGCAATGACCGTATCTAGGAAAATAATCGTCCGCTATGTAAAGCAATCTCGGGGATTGTTAGAAAAAAAGAATCTACTGAGAAAATTCTAATTGATATAAAAGAGAAATGTGTGTTCGAAGATATCGAGATCTATTGACGTAAGTCAGAAATTTCGTAGAATGCTAGATTCTATAGTAAACATGAACGCATTGAGAAAATCTAAAAATAGTGCAATTCAGCCAATTTTCAGCAGCGTCGATAATGCATCAAAATAAATAAGCTTAAGATGCAGCTGTGATGTATAAATTACCAGTGATTGAGTCGTAGGTCAGAGCAGTGATATGATCCGACGTGATGCCAGCACTCATTCTTGGTCTCCCCAGTAGCTCGTGATAGTAGTCGATGATTGTGTTCCCAGCAGCAATCGCCATGTGCTTCCGCTTCACCAAGTCTACGGATAAGATAGAAAATGCAAGTGACGCGGCGCGTTTCTCTTGGTTTACCATTAAATAGCCTAATTGTTGCTTGTTTGTACACCAAAGACTCGTAAACAATCGAACGAAAGAAAATTTTGATTGGATTATTCTGTAGATGAGAGTGAATCGACAAAGTGTAGAACGCTAATTGGATTTTCATGTTGCAAAATAGGGAAATGAGCAAATTCTCAGTCTAGGCATGGAACATAGGGCATAATAACAAATTTAGTTATGATTCTCCAAATTATTTTTGGACGAAAAAAGATATAGGGGTGATCGTTATACTTATACATATTATACTTGATTTGACATTCCTATATAAGGCTAGTGTATTCATTTTTCTGCATTAATCATGAGATAGAAGAAAAATCAGCTAGAACAGAACCCATCACAATTTTTGTTGTAATCCGCGGATATTTACAAATTCTATGAGTCATTAGTCAAAGCAAAATTCGTACCTGTACAAGAATGACGATCATCGCTCAATTCTTTATCCAAAGTACATGCGCATGTATAACTCCTATTTGCTGATAAAAGGCAAAGTTGAGAACAAGGTTTCGTAGCACAAGGATCGACGTACTGAAAATTGAAAAATACTTTAGGTTACTTGAATTAATTAGGAATAACAAAAAAAAAGTATAATTTAACGTATTTCTAGTCGAAGGGATCAATCAAAGATGTATTTTTCACCTTCATTTTTAACGTCGAGTGATAAATGTGGATTCCATACACTGTTTCATTCTTTTTGAAGAGTGTGCTGAAGTCTTTTCCAGTAAATTTATTGCAAGAATGAATGCTGTTCGTACTCCAATCGCTCCAATACAACAAATTTTCAAATATAGCTATTGAGTACGGATGTTTAGCAACATCGTGAAGAATAATCTGAGAAAGTAAATAATGTTATTTAAAATTCTTATACATTAGGTATTGTATATTCTTCATACTAACCCGTCGATCTTGACCATCAAGTTTAGTTGATTCAATCACTTTTAATTTAGCATCGACCCAATAGAGACGACTATTTGGATAATCAATAGTCAGACCATTCGGCCAGCCAATATTATCCTTAATCAAAAACTTTCTTTGCTGGCCATCCATATTTGCTACCGAAATGTGTGGATTTTCGCCCCAGTCACTCCAAAACATTTTTCTGAAAAAAGTCGACAATAATTACGAACATCAAAATTTTGAATTAGGATTGATGAATTTAAATATTTACCCTTCCGAAGGTAAGAGAGCAATGCCTCTGGGTTTTTCCGTGTTTTCTTTGATTATCACCGTGCAGTAGCTTCCATCTTTATTACAAGCTCCAATATGTTTGTACATACTGTCAGTGAAGTAGATATTACCTGTTATCCAATCGACGGCAATATCTTCTGGACAACCGAGACCTAAAATTCAATTTTTACAATAATAAAAAACACCGAATTAAGAATAGGTGCTGTATTATCATATAGGTTTTAATTGACTGTTATTTCTTCCGGGCTTAAAGTCATCGCAACGAGCGAAAATTCAAAATGTCCTTTTCAAATTCATTACCTGCAGTAACGATAACTTCGCGTTTAGTTCCATCCTCAAGACTACGGAATATAGACTCATCGCCGAGCTGTATATCCGACCAGTAGACGTAAGTAGAATCCAATGATACGCCAACGACATGCTGCAGATCTTCGACGATAGGGAAGTAAATTTGTGACTCTAGGTAGTAGCCCCTTATCGATGTTTTGGATGCAAAAATCATTAGGGCCTCGCCGGCTGAGGGAAATCAAAAATTATCAATTAATAATATTTATCATTAAGCTCTTTATCGAGCTATGACACGTGATTATGTGTACGTTTGTGGAAAACATAGTTATAAAAGTTTATGTTGCGTAAATAAAGCGATATATCAAGAACTTTCTATAAGATGTTTAGTTAGCATTCGAGATCGACTTAGTTCGTCATATAATTATGTTTTTTCTCTCATATCTTTATTGACAATTAATGTATTGATTTTTAGTTGCGCAGATATGTATTTCTGATTTTTCCACTAATGTCGCAAAGCGATATTCTGTGAAGATTAGTAAAATTATCTTTTTGAAATTGGTTTGAAGATATTTTATACAATTTGGAACTATTTCTTCTTAGTAAACACTGTTTTTAGAGTAAAATAATATTAACTATTTACAGTGAGACTTGTGTTGTTTGGAATTTCTAGATTTGAAAATCACTTGAAAATCAACCATCGAATTCTGAGACCCGAATTTTTTCACTTCAATCCGGTCATCATTTTATAAATTGATATACAAATGATTCTGCTGTTATATGAATCATAAAGTTATATTTTTCCGATACATTTGATGCGCTAAGAATATAAATTCAACCGTGCATCTCTCACTATATATCCTGACTGTAAAGTTTTATCAAAATATATAAAGTTTTCTTCAGGTAGAGTAAATAATAAAATGTATAAGCGCAAGTTACTCTCAGCCTTGCAGCTTCTCTGATCTTCCTGCAGCACATATCCGAACTCGCACTGGCAGTAAAACGACCCGTCATTATTCCTGCAGGACTGCGAGCAGACACCGTACATCTCCGCGCACTCGTCGATGTCTGAAATTGTTAAATGAAAAAAAAAATCACCGATAGCGTACCTTTGTCGGGGTCGGGCCCGAAGGCTCGCGTCAGGTCGGCGAGGGCCAGCAGCAGCAGCAGTAGCAGCGGTAGCAAAGTCCTCATATCTCTCGCGGCTGTTCTATGTAATTTGTTCAGGCCGGACTATCGCGCGCGCATTATCAACGACGACTGCAGCGGACAGACGATACGCCCCGGCAAGTCTTTTCGCAAATGGAGCTATTTGCTACTGGGTCATTCTCATGAAAACGGTATTTTTTGATGGTGAAAATGGAAATGTCGAATTCATCAACTTTGAATTTTTTTTCTCCATTATTTGTGTTCTCTGATACCAAGAAAAGCTAAAACCACTTGGGGCCCTTCGAAATCGCCATCATTTATTTTTTTTCAGCCATTTTCTATTTTTATGATTTTTTTGCTATTGCGGTAATGACGCGTTTTATGAATATAAAATGATATTAAATTCAAAATACTTTTTTTTCTCAACCTGACGAATTCATCAGATAGTGCGGAAAAAAGTGCGCAAGTTTGATTCATATACTTTTTTTGTCAGATGACGTTTCAGCGGAGGTCTTTATGTTCAAAAGTAAGAAAAACGTGGTTACTGTACGTGTATACTGTAAATTGACTATAGTCAATAATACTGTCGATAATACATACTATCGTTCAACAGTAAAGGGACTAGAGTAAACTGTGAAGTATATTGGTAAAGGTAGGAAGGCTCAGAGCTGCGAAAAGTGCAAGAGAGCCACTCACAATTCCGAGAAATTCGAGCGCGGGCCGGAGCGTCTGAATGATAGCGAGAATAGGGTTTGCCTATGACGCGGGTTTGCCTATGACGATTCGAACAAAATCATCGATTGCAGGCCCCAGAAGCAAATTTGAAAGGTGTCCGCGTGCATGTATCATAGATTCTATTAGTGCTAACATATTCATACAGTAGAATTATTCAACTCCCCTTGTAACGAAATTTAGCTGATGGTAAAGTAGGGTTTGCCTATGACGGCACATGTTTGTAATCAGATTTAAGCAAACTTCAAGAGCTGTGGATTCGATGGCAAGGTGCAAAGTGCCAAACTTATCATTACTATTTGATTGCTGGGATCATTAGTAAGAGAACTGATCGATTAGCGCAATCGAAACAGTGGTTTAAACTTATTTTTCGAGTGGTTTAAAAAAAAATCCTAAAAATAGGCAAAATTCGTTGACACAAAGTAAGTGGCTCAAATTCGCAAAAAAAATGCAAAAAATATAGATTGCAATAGAAAAACTTGAAAATGCACATCTAAATTGAGGGAAAAAAATTTTTTTGTAATTTTTGAAGAGCGAATGATAGCATCTACGTTAGTTGGAAGGTGAAAATTAGGGTATGCGACAGGTTTGCCTATGACGATTTTGGCCTGTTTTGGCCATCTTTAACACCCTAAATAACAACTTTTGTAACTTTTTATTGTTTAACCTTCAAGGCCGTGGCTAATTCGAACTATCTGTAGCCGTTCGGGATGTCAAACAGTTTTTTTTCATGCTCAAAATGTCGAGGACATGGAAAATACCGTTTTCATGAGAATGACCCTACTATATATACGATGATTTCCGAGATACAAAGAGACTCTGTTTTGATTGCTCGCCGCCACCACTGCTGCTGTTGCTGCAGATGCTGCATTTGTTTGGTTTTGGCCCGTGTCAACAAATAGATCAACAACCGGGTATTTGAACAATTTTTTCTCTTTCTCTATTTGAGTGTTAAGCCATATGATAAAAAGGACGGTACCTTAATTCTTTTGAGTGATTTTTTAAATAAAATAGATCGCTATTGATGACTTACCTTTGCAAGATCCATCATTTTGTAGGCGGTAGCCAGGTTTGCATGAACATTGAGAACCTTTGGGCGTTGGAGTGCAGGTATGGGCACACGTATGCGTCGTATCACAGGCTGTTTTAGCTGGATTAATTCAAAGAATTTCATGTAATGGTTATGTTTATCCATCAGAGTATACTTGATGAATAAAATTATTTGATAAATTAAAAGTCATCCAGAAATCGCATTGAAATAGAACTCCTGCAATTTGAATGCATCCTTTCAACCGATTTTCAATAAAATACTAGTAACTTATTCGAGCAGACCGTGTATAGTTAACAGGCGTATGGACATGTCTATAATCTTACCTTTCCCACACTCCGCTGGATTCTCATCGGAATCATCGCCGCAATCGTCTTTGCCATTGCAGACGAGCGATAAAGAAAGACAGCGTTTATTGGTGCACAGATACTTGCCAATGGTGTTGTTGCAGTTCTCCGGTGGTATGGGTATGTTACCTGTAGTTTACCAATGGTGTTATCACACGAATCAGCTCAACATTGTTTTTGAAAGAAAGAAAAATTCAACGTATCGCGGAACAATTACTTACTGCAATTAGCCAATTCGTCACTGTTATCTTTGCAATCGTCGAAGCCGTCGCAAACCCACTTGTGGCTCACGCAGTGCCCATTTTTGCACTTGAATTCTGTACACGTTTTCTAAAAAAAAAAAAAAAAAGAAAAGAATGGTAAAAATTGCTTCCAAAGAAATTTTCGTCGAGTGTAGAAAAAATAAGTAATGAGATACTCACATTGAGATAGCAGTCCTCGAATTCATCACTACCGTCGAGGCAGTCCTTTTTGTTGTCGCAAAACTCCTCGTGGGGGATGCAGTGAAAACGATCGTGGCATTGATACTCGTCTGCCTTACATTTTTCAGCAAATGTCTGCAACAAAATGGTTTTTGTAATAATATACCAATTTGAATTTTATTAAAGTTATCCCTGAATTGCATTGGGATATTCATGATACATTCAAATAGTTCTAAATAAATTGATTACCGGTAGTGGTTTTTGACAATTCTCCTCGTCACTATTATCACCGCATGTATTTTCATCGTCGCACACGAAGAAGTGTGAAATGCATCTATCGTTTTTGCATTTGAACCAGTTTGGCGGTGAGCAAGCTGCGTCTGCAGTAATGATAATGAATATGAAAATTTAGTTTTTACATGATTAAAAAATATGTTGAAAATCGTACAGAACCATGGTAAACATAGTAATACTCATCAATGGCATATAATGACTATGAAGTTGAATTACAAATGCCAGTACGAGAAACCGTACATGATTCGGAATATTGAGATGAGTATATATATATACGAATACAAGACTCACCGGACGAAGCTTCGACGTAGAGTAGTCCGATAAGGAAAAGCACCAGTAGCTTGCTCTGCATGTTCTGTGGGGCAAAAGAATTCGAGGAGTGGTGAGTCCTAAAACCCATTGAAAAATGTGTTTTCCCCTTTGTTTTCCCCGGACATTTATCGCCGCACGCTGTATAGCTTCCTGCGAGAGATATAGGCTCACGCGAGCGCAGACACGAGGGAAGCTGACGTCCCGCGGAGGGTTAATGACTCCCGACATCCCGCCGATTGCGACGCATCGCAATTTCGCGATTTAGACCATTGAAGCCGTGCTCGTTGGATGTTTTTTTTTTTATGCTCGGCGGGGAGAGCCACGGCAGAGGGACGTTTTGAGGCAGCCCACAATGGTTTGATTAGTCATAAGCTTGGGATCAACAGATTCATGGTTTGGGAAATCAAACCAATAGAGCCGGCATCGTGATGCTTTCTATTTTAATGTCTAAGAATACTTAATTTTTTCAGGATGTGTCTATACATTTTAGTTGATTAGCGTTTGAAAGAAAGTAGCTATGAATTTTGGCGAAAAAAGCTTTGTTTTTCAATTCTATTCACTTGACGAAGGACAATACTATTGTACAATATTATTACTCTCGAATCCTTGCCATTTCACTGCTACGACCGGTGTAGATTCGAACTTTTGAAATTTTCTGATTTTTCCAGATTTCACACACCTCGATTCAGAAATTTAATTTACTTTCATTTTGAACTCAACGATCTTGAAAATATGAAATTCGCTGTAAATAATAACTCACATGCAATAACTAGTTAGAAGAATTGAGGGTATTTTAAAAATTCAACTCGCACGTCCCGCATGAGCCAATAATCATAAGATCGGTTAAATCTGCTTTCACCGAGATTATTTTAGGGACCCCATTGCACTGGGTCGTATATTCTGACGATTCGTGACACGAGGAAGTTGTTTCGTTATTGGAATGTTTCCTCTCTTCTTATTCAGAGCCATCCAATTGATTTCAAAATTATTCGTCTGAACCTGGAAAGTTCATTGATTGATTTCGACTAATCGGCACGAAAATCAAAATCGTATGAGTATTGGCCCGATAAAAACATTAATTCAAACCCGGGCGTTTTTAAAACTGAAGAAAATCAATCTAACGCCAATAATTACATTGACAAGATGCCAATAACTACCGAACGATTTTTGAGATGCGAGTTTTCGCGCGCGTGCTTTGAAAAATCGAGTTGACGATCGAGAAAAATGGGCGATTAAAAGATAAATTAACAACGAGCCCATCCCGTGAATATTGAAAGTACCCTTACCACCTCGATGAAATCACATAATTATCACTGAAAACCGCATCTATCAGTAGCGAGCGGCGAATGTCTCGAGCGCACTCACCGAGACCGAACACACGCGAGTTGCACACTCGGAGCGAACTGTGTGTGCTCCCGGAGCGGAGTAGGCCGATCTCCCCTATATCCTGCTAGATTAGCGCACACTAGCCGGATAAATATATGCACTTATACAATTTAAGCCGCGGCTCGGAGCGACGAGCGACCGCGCACAATGGACACGCGACAAAAAGTCCCAGATCAGCTCGCGCCTTTACGCATGTACGCATATACACATCGTATATACTTGGACGAATCGCTTTAGTGCCCCACCCGTGGGCGTGTATATGATGATGAGCTGGTCAACGGGCACCAATTACTTGGGCTATATTTGCCAAACTTTCCATGTATTATCGTGGCGGAAACCAAAATTAAGCGGCTCTGTTATTTTAATGAGGTACCCGGTCGGCATCTGGATATCTCAAGTGCTTAGTCGCGCTCATCTTCTGGGGAAAGAGAACAAGTTTGAGATTTGAACATTTTCATGCCCTTTCGATACACTATATTTTAGTTACTCCTGAACAGCGATCTCGATTACACAAAAACGTACAGCCGTCAAATTTATTTTATTGGTTTTCTTTATCGATATTTTATATATTTTGAAACACACGATACTGTACATAGTAGTAAATTTCAACAACGACAGGATATCACTTGTTTTGATACTTGGTTCATCACTAAACCTACAAATTTGTAATGCTTCGAAATCTTCATTATCACGAAAGAGAAATTCCAAAGGACTACATTGTGAATGAATAGTAACACCAGAATTTCGAATTTATCAATGAAATTTTCGCTTGGATTGGGGTAATTACGAATACGAAAACATCGACAATTGAAATTATATTCCAGTAGAAAAACGCACGCAATTCCCAATCACACTGTAAATCTGATTGGCCTCTGGGAGGCAAATTAATTCCTCGACCACCACTCGAGGCTCACGCGAGCCAAAACACAATACTCCCAAAATCAATGGGCGATCCGAAAATCGACATCGCGACAGAAAAACTTGGTAAAAAGGTTTACTCACACGAGGATGGACTCGTCAATCGAGTCTAAATGTAGGACAGTCGTTAGCAGAGCAGCCGGCGGCGAACCTACGGATGCCGGTTCGGGGATCGAAGTGCCTTGTTGGCCCTCAGTGCGCGTAAGGAGCAGATCGAGCTTTTCCACAATTCATCGCTCGGTCTTTGTTGCCCTCGTAGCGCGCGAATCGGCACCGACGCGCCTGGCACGACCAGCCCCTCGTCACGTGCCCGCTGAGCCGCGTTTACAAACAATCCCTGACCCTGTGCGATCGGGGATTTTCCATTTGTCTGGAATGCCATGGGTTCGCTTGTGCTCTGCGGCGACACGCACGTAATTTATCTCCGAGGGAAAATACCCAAGTGCGAATTTATAATGTTATAATAATGAGCCGCAAATATTTTATTTCTTAGGGCTGTACTTTTTTCCCTTATACAATTTTTGACGAATGTTCCCTTGAAAGAGTACAAATAATATTTATTCATCATTTCTTTGGGTTCAGGGTGAATGGTCTATTTTATTTGGAATGAAGTCTTTCTGTATCTAAGATGTATCATCTCGTTCTCAGTTTACTTTTCCTTTGGCAAATCCCGTGATTGTATAAAAGAATACGTTTTCCTCAGACCATGAAAGAGTCAGTGAATTCATTTGTTTCTCATTCGTAACAAAATACACGTGTCTTACGTTTTTCTATTGATAAAAAGCAACCGGGATTTGGCACTAAAATTTCATCCGAATCATCGTCCAACAACGAGATTTATTAAAAATATAAACTTAGGGCCTCATATATACTTATACATTATTAAATACCGTCCATCTCTATACTTTCTATGTATACTTACTTTAGGTCGCATAATATAGAAGCTATATATGATGAGAATAAATTTTCAGTATATTTACAATTAACAAGTCATTAACGATATGATTTGACGAAATTTAATCTAAAATCACCTTCGATGTCTCGTTCAAGACCTCAGATGATTTTTCTTCCGTTATAGTCAGTTATCCTATACATGCTGCTTTTGTAGAAAACTATAACCCATTCTCGACTTAACCCGCAAAGACTAGCACGTTTCGATTTTTTTTCGACTTTCTTTTTCCGTAAAAATATGAACGTGTTTCAACCTCCATGCTCGAGTGTATGGTGATGGGATTTGGTTTCACCGCTCAGAAAATATTCATTTTTGCGATAAAAAGTCAGAACGTGCTCGTTTTAAAAAACAAAATAGAAGCATGCTAGTGTTTGGAGCAAAAAAATCTTTCGACGGAAGTTTTGATAATACATGCATGTAAATATGTACTTATCGCGGCGGTGTCGATTATGACACATGAAGAATTTTATTCCAAAATACATCTTTTACTATACAGTACGAGTCATATTATTTCCACGTGTTTTCATAAAAAGTCAATTATCTGAATCAGCCGATATTAATAATACGAGAAGAAATCCTCAATTTTACAAAAAGCATCTGGCACAAAAACCAGCGAGTATTTGTTATTTGAAAAATCTAGTGTGTTGTTGGGTACAGTTGTCCTGATTTCGGCATGGATGATTGAATTCACGCGTCAGAGGTTGATGTGCTTAGATGATGGTCGCTAGAAAAAAATCGATTTTCGTTTGGTCAAAATCATCGGGCGATGTAAAAATTCTAGCCACACAACGGGCTGGCGCATTCCCCGCGAAATTTTCCTCAACCCGCATTCAGGTCGCTCATATTACCTATCTAAGCTCGAGGAGCGATCGGGCAAAAGCTATCGCGTCACCCGCGGGACACTCGCTGCCACGGCTGTGCAGTCGTGCTGGAAACCCAGCAAGACTGACGTGCAAAAACAATGGAACGGTGGATGCGCTGCTGCTGGCCAAGGAGGCAGGTAGAACAGCCGGCTTGACCGAGTCTGAGTGTTTCGCCTCCGCGGCTCTGTCTCTTTAAATCGTCAGTGTAGTGAGCTGGATCGGCAGCGGAGTTGGCGAATTGTCGATATGCCTCGCTGCTATCTCAAAGTCACCAGGCACGTTACCGATATCGATGATGATGCCGAGATCGTCGGTGAGTACCACGTCTCTTTTGCACGTATACGCCTTTGACGTCGCCGCCTCGGTGAAAGTCGAGCTTTGCGATCCGCTTTCAGCGAGGAAATGCTACGGAAAGCTTGAGATTACGAAAGTGAGCGCGAAAATGGGCCTGTCGACTCGTTCGTCCTGCGTAGGTTGATCGAAATCTGGCAATTTCAATGGGGCTGTTTAGTCGGAAAGGCGCATCTATTGTTTTTTTTCTTCTTTCTCCAACTCGCCCGTCGCTTTTTCCTCCCCGAGATCAAATGGTTCATTCGAGTTGATTCAATACTTTGGTATCTCGAGGGTTTCATTTTCAAATTGATATGTCGTGGACGCGTATTATTTTGACATTTGTAAGTTGAAGATGTTGAAATTGTAATTTTTCCCAGAAATCCCATTATCCGAGCAGCAGAAAAAATCAGCTGTGAAGCAGCCAAAGAAGAAAAAAAAGAATTTCAAAAATGTCAAAAAAATATCCGATGACATTTGGTCCTGGACTTTCCTACCTGTAACTACTAGGTATATTTTACAGAATAAAAAAGAAAATGTGTTGTTCCATCTCAATACATTCGATGACTTTGATTACTTGGTTAACGAGTCTCTTGACAACAAAGCCAAGCAAACAAAAGATACCTCTTCTATAGATGGCAAAGAAGATCAATCGACGCCAGCATGTGATTCTGAATTAGTTGAGTTGTCAGAAGAAGAGCTGTCTCAGGTGCTGATGGTAGAGGAAAACATACCAATATCTGCAAAGAGTATAGAAACTAACTACAATCTTATCCTGGATCCCAAAAATATGCTCATACAGAATATGGTGCCTGTGATTATCTCACCTAGCAACAAAAAGAACGAGGCTATAAAGATATGTTGTGACATGGAAAAAAGTACATCTGATGTAGAAGGAACAATCAATCAAAAGCGAAACAGAACAATGCATTTGTGTCCTTACTGTCACAAAAGTTTTGACCGCCCTTGGGTACTGAAAGGCCATCTGCGCTTGCATACTGGAGAAAGACCTTTTGGTTGTCCAGTTTGCAACAAGTCCTTTGCTGATAGGTGAGTTATATTTCTTCACTTAAAAATACAGCTTTGAAAGTTAACAAAAATTGTGGTACATTGATTATAATCAAGCACATACCCCAGTGGTGATAGCCTTACGAAGAAAAAAAAAGTTAATTGTAATCAGAGGGGCTGTAAGATTAGACGTTAGAAAGAATATTTTTATGAATGATTATATAAGAATGTGTACAATCTTTATGAATGAGCTTGATTATCATTTTCTAGATCTAACTTGAGAGCTCATCAGAGAACAAGAAATCATCATCAATGGCAGTGGAGATGTGAGGTGTGCTTCAAAGCTTTTTCTCAAAGACGGTATCTTGAACGTCATTGTCCAGAAGCCTGTCGCAAATACAGAATGTCACAAAAAAAAGATCTGCCATTAGTATGACATATGCATTCTCATGTACTATTAATTTGTTTTACCGTAATTTCCATTTTAGAAGAAAATCAATTTTCTAGACAAGGTAGCAAAAATTTTATATATTTTTTTATGTGTAAATATTTGTTATACTGCACTGTTGGGATTGTTTGGAGTGTGTTAGTAAAAATTCTCAAACCTTGGTTTTTGTAACATAAAAATGACTGATAGTTACAGTTTACATCTGGTTGAAGCAAGTGATAATAACTTTTCAGTCTTTTATTTTGTTTTAATTACATAGTGAGTTGTACAAAATGTGTACGTCTCATGTCACGAAGACATAGATAGTTTCTCTTGATTATTATTTACAGTGTAAGATAAATTTCTATTTTGTTCTAAATGCATGACTGATATATAGCTGTAATTAAAATCTTTTAGTGTATATGTGCAATAATTATTTGGCCTAATCTTTTATTTTATGAGATTTTTCTGGATTGAGCAATGCCTTCTGAAACACAAGTTAAGTTCGTACAAAAGTATGAACTATTTTCTTTGTTTGTATTTTTAATTGTTTGCTTGGCATAGCTATTACTTTTAAAACGTACCAAACAAAATTCCGCTATTGACAATAAATCTCATTTAGTATAACATTCTGGTTTTTGTTTAAATTCTAAAAATATTCGTTGAGCATGTGACATGTTCAGCAAACGTCGATACACACTTGTGGACCGATGAACATCGTCTTTCATTTTCGCTAATTTCAAATCCTGACTTAATTCGCGCCAAGTTTTAAATGACATCAGAATTATCGGATCGCATAGATCCCGCCTGGATACCTATATACCTATAGATAAAAATTAGATTCTCCTAGAGAGAAACCACACTAATATAACATCATCCTGCGTTATATCTCAAAGTATGAATCCATTGAGTAAGAGCAGTCTCGCATATGGATGATGCGGTAGATCATCTTGTTGACGCAATCGCTCAACGAGAGATACGTAAATTATGCAAAATCATCCCACCAGACAAAAACTACTGCAAAAACAAAGAAACCGTAACCCCGGCGAAGCGACGAGTTGTCCAATGGCGAGGGCCCATCCACCCTCTCGGCCAATAGCGTCGAAGCGTCGCGTGTCGTCAACTTACGGACTAATCCTTTTAAATCCGCTGATCAGGTCGGCCCGGCCCCTCATGAACTCCGGTGGAAATCCACTCGGGTATCCCGGTGGGAACAAACAATCGGGGGACAAGCGGAGCATCCCCGGGAGCTGCGGCGAAAGCTGCTGGATAGAAAGCTGACCGTCTCGCGGGGGGGAAGTATTCGCGGAGGAGGAGAGCGGGCGGGCTGGGGCTTCGGGACGCATGCGCGCCATGTTTTGTACTTGTACAGTGTGGTACACAGTGCAACAGTGTGTGTGTGTGTGTGTATGTGAGCCAACTTTCTGGCGCATCACACGGCATTCTCTCTGTCCCGCATATACTGTTCCCTGTCGACTACTGCTGAGTGCCGACTATACGCCGAGTTTTGCCGCGTGACAAAGAGCCTACATTACCGCAGCGAGATACTTAGCAGAGAGAGAGAGAGAGCCGAGCGTCGCATATATTCACATATACAAATATCCGACCAGGTAAACCCTTGAAAGCCCGAGTCAGGTGAACCGGGTGCGCTTAGATCTCGGGCTAGCCGGGGCCGGGAGCTGAGGCTCGGGCTAGTGCGCGACGAGGCCGACGAGACGCCAGTCACGCCAGCAGCACGGAGAGCTGTGTAGCGCCGACGGGTGGGGGAAGCGGGTCCGAGCAGCTTGAGCAGGCAGCGCTCACTTGACATTGCGACGGCCATTTTGCCGTGGTCGCTCAGCAGCAGCGGAGCAGCGCCAGCCAACAGCGGACTTCAGCTCCAGAGCCAGTCTATCGCCGTATCTCCAGGTATGTACGTGAGCCGCGCGGCTCTTGTTCCGGGCCTCGTCCACCCGAGGCCTCGTCTCCCTTTCCTCCCGCGGCTCACACTGCTCCAGTGTAAAGCCCTCTCGCGCGAGCCACCCCGACGGATTTCGGAGTCGACCGTTATGTTGCGGCCGAGTTGCGTCGGTAAAGCTCGGGCATACGGCGGCGTTCGCGAGAGTTCGATGGGGAACGCTGGTCGCGTGATGAAATCCCTGCCGTCGCTGCGGTTTCAACGTTGCGCTAAAAAGAAGTAGCCCGCTTCTTCCACCGCGTGCCGTTAGCCGCTCAATTCGTAGCGAGTTATTTATCCATGCCCTGTGCGCTGCGGGCTACGCTCGCCTAGCGGTTTCGGAGCTGCGGTCGCTTTTGCTTCTCGCTTGGGCGTCCTCGTGATACGTTTGCTCTTTCTCTCGCGCAATTTCACCTTTTTTTTCGCTCCACAGGCTTGTACCTGCCCCGTTTTGTTGGCGAATTTTTTGGTTATTGTGATTTTGCCACGAATTTTCTCTTTATCCAATTGCCTCGACCCCTATCTTATTCTAAGAACCGACCATCTAATTCCATCATATTCTTAAGAATTTCAATTCTCTTCAATGTAAGAAATCGATGTCTTATCATGAACTCAGGGTTTACCATTGTGCAGAGAAGTGAATTACGGTTTTGAAATTCGAATGTATGCCTTATCTTGCTTCAATGCCTTATCAATTAGCATTCTGCATCATTTTTATTGCTCATTTTCGCGAGAATATTCTTATGATTAATTATAGAGCATTCTTCTAAATTGAAGCAAGCTGTTGTCTATACGAGCCATTTAATACCAGATGAGTGGATTTTAACAGTTGAATTAAGTAGATAGCCTTTGAGACTTGGGAGGCTTAAGCTTAAGCTACACAATGTTTACACTCACGATGTAAACAGAACTGTTGGTGCTGTGGCATTCAAAGTCTTGTAGGACATTCTTGTTTTTCTCTTATCATTTTCTACCTCCTGAGGTTCTTCAACTCTAATACGATCAATAAAATTCTCCTTGTACCATCAATTTAGAATTGAATTTCAAGACATCGATCAAATTTACTTTCAACAATTTTACTTATCAATATTGTTGATTACTAGTCAGTTTTCTTAGGAATAGCTACTTCTATCAAATTTGATCCAATTCTAAAACAAATTTTCCCATTAGATATTTTCTTGTGATTTCTTACTAACTATTATTTATAAGCATATTATGAAATTCATTGATATTGACTGTAATTCTGTTTGATTTTCCAGAAGTTGAAGACACTGTATCGAATTCACGATGATGACCGAAACTCTAAACTCCAACCATGTGTTGACTTCAGGTCTGGGCATGAAGTCAGACTTGGAAAAACTAGATGATGTGGGCTGGAAGGCCAAACTCAAAATCCCACCAAAGGACAAGCGAATCAAGACAAGTGTATGTATTCATATAATCTACGGTCACAAATATTCAAAAATTTGCTTATTATCTATTGAATTTGTACAAACTAAACAATTGAGACTAAACTAAATTCTTTATGAAAATTACATCTCTCATTCAATCTACGATTATTAAAGAGATTTTTGGAACTACAATCTTCAAAGGCCAGTATCTTGGATTATGGAGGTTAGATGAATCTATAATACAAAGACATTGGTCCCTAAAGATTATCGTTCCAGCAATATTTGCAAAATCTTCTCAAAATTGGGATGAGAATCAATTTGAGATTAGTTTCTGGAAAATCAAAATGAATTTTTGTCATGGAATCATTTTACCTAACTAATACTTTGGTGAATATTTGTAGGATGTCACAGATACTCGAGGCAATGAATTTGAAGAATTTTGTCTAAAACGCGAACTCCTTATGGGAATCTTTGAAAAAGGCTGGGAGAAGCCCTCACCCATTCAGGAAGCCAGTATTCCAATTGCACTTTCCGGCAAAGATGTTTTGGCTCGAGCCAAAAATGGAACAGGCAAAACTGGAGCATACTCTATTCCTGTTCTTGAACAGGTTTGTACTGTTTGAACATTATTGAAATGAACTCTTCCGGGTCTGGATTATCAGTTTATTCATTCATTTTTTCTTCACAGGTTGACCCAAAAAAAGAAGTGATTCAAGCATTGATTATTGTGCCTACTAGAGAGTTGGCACTGCAAACGTCACAAATTCTGATTGAGCTTGCTAAGCACATGGACGTTAAAGTTATGGTTACCACTGGTGGTACTAACTTGCGTGATGATATCATGAGGATTTATCAGAAAGGTGAGCTTGATAACTAGAATTTGTTTTATTCAGTCTATACATATCTCACAAAATTGCTAATTATTTCATCAGAGTTCAAAATTATATTCTTCTTGCAACCGTCAATCTTATTTATTAAGATATTTATTGATTTCATTTCAGTGCAAGTTATCATTGCAACGCCAGGAAGAATTCTCGATCTCATGGACAAGAATGTTGCAAATATGGATCACTGCAGAATTTTGGTTTTAGACGAAGCTGACAAGCTCCTTTCTCAAGACTTCAAAGGAATGTTGGATCATGTAATTTCCAGGTATAAATTAGTAAAAATCGTAATTTGTGAAGCTCAGAATTTTTAACACGAGTAGAGCTGATGTAATTTCAAAATATTATTATTTTCTTTTTAGATTACCACAAGAACGTCAGATTTTGCTGTATTCAGCAACTTTCCCACTGACAGTGAAACAATTTATGGAAAAGCATTTGAGAGATCCATATGAAATAAACTTGATGGAAGAGCTTACGCTGAAAGGTGTAACACAATACTATGCTTTTGTGCAAGAACGTCAGAAGGTCCACTGCCTGAATACATTATTCTCCAAGGTAAATGAGTGGCATTGCATTCATTTTTAATAAATAATATGAAGTTTGTTTGTGAATTTTAATAATCATTTTTTCCTCTCCAGTTACAAATTAATCAGAGCATAATATTCTGTAACACAACGCAGCGCGTTGAACTGTTGGCTAAAAAAATCACAGACTTGGGATACTGCTGTTACTATATTCATGCTAAAATGGCACAAGCACACAGGAATCGCGTATTCCATGACTTCCGTGCTGGACTTTGCCGTAACTTGGTGAGTTTTTCATTTTATCCATGTGAGAATGACGGATCGTAGATTGTCTCACCCCTGAAATTCAACTGAATTTTATGAATTTAAGATAATATCGCTCGTTGATTTGAAAAAACAAATAATTTGAATCAACATTTAAACTTGGATGTATTTGTGCATATTAGTCTTGTAGTTTCTTCTGTTCAGAACTGCAAATTTCGAATACTTATCCTCAATTTTCTCACAGGTTTGCAGTGACCTTTTCACTCGTGGTATTGATGTTCAAGCTGTAAATGTAGTGATCAACTTCGACTTCCCCAAAATGGCAGAAACATATTTGCATCGCATCGGTCGTTCTGGAAGATTCGGCCATTTAGGTATCGCGATTAATCTAATTACATACGAGGATCGTTTCAATCTGCACCGCATTGAGCAAGAACTTGGAACTGAGATCAAGCCAATCCCCAAGGTTATTGATCCCAGCTTGTACGTGGCAAGACCAGATGACAATAATTCTTTGGAGGAGAGCAACGTATCTAAGTAGTTCCAGAATATAATCACTTTCAGGGTCCATAATCGCTCAAAACAAATGTAAAGTGTCCAGTGATTGTGACTGAATAGGCCGATGAAGCAAAAACCTACATGGAGGCACGCATGTTTGCATGCCACAAACTTTTTGAAAAGTGAGAAAAACGTTTTGTGTTACTTAAAGTCGGAGAAATGGTCGAAAAAACTATAAAACGTGTGAAGTTTCTTTGGAGTGTGAACTGAAAAACATAAGACAATGTCTGTCAGTGCTACAAAATACAAACAGTTTGAATAGGAAATTTACTAGAAAGAAGAAACGCAAAATCATGGAGAACAATTATAATCGTAACAAGCAAAGAAAAATGTTACTTGTAAATAAGGTATTACTGAGCATGAAAATAATCATTCGCTTTGCACTTGGTAAACTCAGTGATTGAAGTGATTGGAGTGCCAGTGCGAGTCATTCTTTGTATATAAATACATTTAAATGTATATATACTAATGTAGCGCAAAGTCAAGCCATAGTCAAGAGAAATATTTGTAAGTGTTGCGAAGAAGTAGCAAAGAAAATGCGGAAAAAGAAACATCGATTGCCACTTCATTCATCATGAGTGTAAATATGTGTTGGAGAGTATTTAATTGTCATTTTAACATCGATTTTTTATACATTCACTTGATTTGATCTTTTTTGTCTACTTAAAAGGAATGAAATGGAAGTGGAAACTCACTTTGAAGTGAAATCCCAATGATCAATTGTCAATAATCAACGTCAATCCACGCATGATTCTAAACTTTATGCTCTAGCTTGAAAAATTATCAGTTATCCTTAGTATGGAGAAATAAAGAACTATTCCTGTATGATAAGTCGAAGCGTCGTACGACTATGACTTGACTTTGCTCGCTTTAATATTGTCAACACAACTCTGAAATTCAATCTGTTTTCCATTCTTCTCGAAAAGAAAGTTGAACACTAAGGAAGATGTAAATTTATTCTTTGAAATAATGCCAAAATGCTCTTTACTTTTTTTTTAAATCCGTATAATGAAATGATTAAATTTTTATGGTATTGTGATTGAGCGTCAGAGATTGTAAAATTGACTAGTTTTATACAATTATTTTTATAAAAGAAAACTGGCTGGTGGTTAGAGTCTTTCCAATTAACTATTTTCGTCGAATGGCTCTATACTAAAACGAATTTGTATGGTGCATACATATTCATACCTACATTTGCGTTCCGTCGTAAAATTTAGCAGTAAGAGTCAAGTTGCTCTTATAAACATTTATAAAAGAAAGTGCAATGCTTGCACAAAATAGAAAGTTTGCGATGGTGTGGATAATATAGGAAAATATCACTAATTATACCAGTTCAATTACTGAGATATTGACTGCACATTTGAAAATTTTTCATTGATTTGACAAATGAATGATTCAAACACAGTAATCCAAGAATGATACGGAAAATTTAATCGAATTTAAGGGAATCATTGACGTTGTATAAAAAAAAAATTCGGTCAACATTTTAATTGAAGAACTAATGAAATTGAATTTTTTCCTACATTATTCATTAAAAAGTATGAACTTGAACAAAGTATAGAGCTTTTTGATTTTTATATCGAATATTATGTTGAATGCCTTATTAAAAACAACAGGTTTTGCAAATTTTCAAGTAGAAACGTGTGAACAAATCAATATTAAAAACTTGAATTATATTGCGTAAGTGCTCACACTGATGATTTGAAAATTGAAATATTAAAATTTCAGATTATTATCAAAACCAACGCCACCAGCCAAAATGACCTAGATTTACACGAGAGAGAAAGGGAAAGAGAGTGATAACATCCTAAATCTTTGAGAGTAAAATCCGACCTACATCTCTTTTTCTTTTCCTTTTTTTTCTTCACTCTATCGTGAAAGCCGATATTTCGCTTTCAATGTGTGAAGATCTCTTTCCTACAGTTTAAGTAAATGCACGCCAGACAAGAACGGTTTAAAATGCCTTTACGATTGTAATATGATTAGTGAACGCGAACATTCATTTGAACAAAAAAAAGAGGGTTGTAAATGAAAAAAAGAAGGCAGGAAGAAAAATAATGAGTTGGAAAGAATGTTTTGAGGAATTGAGACTTGAAAACGTGATATATAAATATATTCTATGTACAGAGTTGAGATGGAGAAAAATGATAAATTTTGAGGTGGTAAAACTAATACATGCACAAAGACAATGGGGACACAATAACGATATACGCAGCTCGACTTGTCGGTGTCCAACTTTTTGCAAAACTCCAAGTAAAAAAGAGATGAGTTATTTCGGATTCTTCGTTGATTTGATGCATTATGCAATTGATCGATTTCCTGTAAATATATTATTAAAGTATCAATAACGATAAATACACCCACGCGTACACTTATACAAATACATTAACACATTCGGCTGGTCCATGATCTTGGGACATCGTCGTAGCAAAGACTGTATAAATATTTATAAATATATATTATTATAAGACTAAACGTATTTTAAACCGTTCGTTAATCTGTGCGAAACTTTCGTATCTCCGCGGAATTTCTATCTGAATTTCTTAAGAGCGAGGTAATTTTTCGAAAAACGCCCGATACGAAAAAATAAAAATCTTTGAATATTAAAATTACGAATGAATAGACTTAGACTGTGGAATTCAAAGTACAATATGATAACTATCGAATTGGAACGTTCCAATCTTTCGTAACTTTTTTATTCAGGGTTTTGTTATTTTCGAAAAATTGCGATATTTATCTCGTTCGAAATTTCGATAATCTACAATCATGCAAGCGTTCGTCATTTTGTCCTTTCGCAAGTTTCGCTTCATAAATGTACATCACATGGTCGAATGATTTTTTTAAATGAAGCAAATCATATATGGGCAAGAGACTGACGAAATGCGCAATTCTCTTGCGAGTGCTAATACGAAATTCCTAAAAATCTGCAACGTTAAGATGTTGTGTGTACGTATGTATGAGATGCGTGTAATCCTATTTGGATTAATTCCATATTCGCTAGCAGGAAGAAACCAAACAGCGCTGTGTACTGTTACCTTCCGCAAGTTAAGCATGGGAAACTTTGCAAACTATGTAACGGCCGAACGGATCTTTTGCGTGAATTTGTTGCGATTACGAGTGTGCGTGAATACGAAATGAACGAGTGTGGTGTGGTTTTGTACAAAAGGTGCATAGGGCGTCCGATTGAGATACGAAATAATGAGCTTGTTTGTACCTTCCACTCTTATTTTGTCCGTTAGCAGGATCTATGAATCTTTAATTTACCGAAATTTTCTAGCTTGTTTCTGTACAGAAACTCTTTGAATTATCTTCCCTTTACTCCCACTGAATTCGTTTGCACCTTTTTGAGTTAGTAAAATTTTTGGTTCACTGTTTATTTCGACAAAGTGAAGATTATGTGATATCGCTGCGGACCTTAACGGCGATACCTTCGTTTAAAGTAGAAATATGTGATTTAAAATGCAAAACTTGGAGCTGTTACTTGTTCTTATTTTGCGCTATATTGAAAAGATACGAATAAAGTATTAAATGAAATTGAACATCATACGAATCCATCGAAGTCTACGGTCTTTGATGAATAAAGTAGATTTTTTTCAATTAAGACCAAAAAGTACAGCAACAGCTTTTCAAGTCACATTGTCGAACAATGTGGAATTAGCTCGAGGAGTTGAGTATCTGTCAAAACTTGAGAAAGATCGGTGAATAATGGATGTGGCAGGCTTTCGACCTACCTCTCCTCGAGCAATTATTTCACAAGAGATTCTCGCGTCGTTTCTCTTGGAGAAAAGAAAAAAAATATGAGGCATGACGGTGATAATCGAATATACTGGGATATTTATGAGATATGATTATCGTGTAATAACAGTTGGTAAACACCCGCGCGTGAAACCTTGTGCGACATCTGAGGAGGTTTCGATAAGCGAACATTGAATAATGCGTAGCTTAATTATCCATCTTAACTGTCCATCGCGTACGATTGGTAAAATAAGTCGTGCGCACCGAAGAGTAATACTCAAGCCGATTGTTATAAGATCTAAGCCTAGTATATTGACAAAAGTTGGATTCTCTTTGAGAAAAAGTTTGAAATGTATTGATTGCGGCTTGTTGACGACTCTTCCGTGTTACTTTATTTTGAAACCAACAATAGTTCACAGGTCTTGTGTTGAAATGTTGGAGTGTCTCTCTTTGAAGTATGTATACTTTTGAACTGAAGCATTTTGATTGTCTAACATCTTGATTCTGAAATTTCAACGCAAGCTCTGAATACTAAATAGGTTGGTCAATAAGAGTATAGAAAAAATAAAAATAAAAAAAAATGAAAAATAAATTCACTCTCAATATCAAAACAAAAAAGAAGCGAATCTTTTCCAAAATTTATAATTGAAACTGCCGGCAGCCTGAAATTTTTTCAATTTATTGTTTTGAGGAATGGAAAAATTGAATACTAAAATTAAATCCGTGAAATCGATGAGAAATAAGCGAGGACAACTTCCGGTTGGTGTATGATTTTTCGACAACACAATTTAAAAACATTGTATCTTTTGTAATATCGACGAATATATCGAGAGAACGAGTACGAAAACAGGTTTTCGTTGTTAGAACATTCGGTAAAATCAGCTTCTAGTTATTATAAAAGAACAAATCGTTTTGAAATTTACGAATAATCCGTATGAGATTGAATTGTGACGAATCGCGGTTCTCGTGCAATCTTTGCAGTTCTTTATAAGCAGTTCGATTTTTGAAGATTACCGAACAAATTTGTGAAAGTCAGTAAATTTAATTCAACTTACACGACACGTGTAGGAATCGGGGAAAAAATGTAAAAAGCCTGCGTCTCTTAATAGCCTTGAATTTTCGACTATAAAAATGATTTTGTAAAATAAGAACGTTTTACAGTTCTTACGCTTCATTGTAAAATTGAATTTTTGAATGACGCAAGTGAAATTTTATGCAAATTGCATTCTTCCAAATTTATGATGAATTAAAATTGTAGAAAAATACTAGGACTCGATAATTCGATCTTTTTGACCACTGTAGGCTAATTTTCAAAATTGTACAGACGGACTCAGATATCCTTCTATGCAGAAACAAAAATCAAATTAGACAAGAACAAATGAATTTATTTGCATTGAAAATATTTGGTTGTCTGAGTTTGTCTAAAATTCACCGCATGTAAAATTTTAATTTGTTATTCCAATTAAAAAAATTGAAGACAGAGATAGAAAGGCTTTCGTTCCTCAATAAAAAACCAATCAGATCTACATTTTCTTGTACCATCTTCTCATTTTCCTCGATACCTCCATTTATTTAAGACCACCATATCACTTGAAATTTAAAATTGCTCATTTTTTCATGCTCCAAAATAGCAACGTATGTGTAGTCGACGATTGATCCATATTTAATTAAATTTTTTTGTGAAAATGATACGATTTGCAAAATATTTTGACTCAAAACAATTAGTATCGCTTTTAGTGTTGTATTGGATTTGTTTTATATTAAGAAATACGATACTTGTCTTCTAATCATTTCAAATATTCTTTTAGCAATGAATATAATCTGCAGCATACATTTGTGAGTGATAGAACTCCGAAGTGAAATCAATCTTTGACTACGATCATTTGTATTGAAAATAGCATATTATCACGTGTAAATGTCTTGCACAACTCCTTTACGCTGTATTTGCCTTGGAAAATGTACCAGTCTCGTGATAAATATCAAGAGTAAACCTCGCATATTTTCATTGTTGAGCGTAGTAGGTAGTAGTATAATACATCGTTACGGGCAAACTACAAACACGTGGTAACTGTAAATATGCAACGTAAATGGTGCCGTCCGCGATTTTGAAAGTCATCGATCGAAAGAACTTTGAATTAACGCACGGAAATAAGAAATTGCTTTTCCCACTACGAAGCACAACGCACAATGAATGTATTTGTATGAAATTGGAAAAAAAAAAAAAAAAGTGATGAAAATGTAACGAGCTCCGAACAGTGTAAATCGAGTCTGTGTATAATCAGAGCGGAGACCGCTAGCTCGTCACTGGGGCTAATAAATCGCAGGAGAGCGGCGGGCAGAAAACGCGGCTTGTCGTCGTCGGGGCTCATTAATAACGAGCCGATATGCGATTTACATGGCTCCGCGGCGCGCAATTAAATCAGCCGGAAAATAAGCCCATTCGTATATATAGGGACTGGTCGAGAGTACACACGCTTGTACAGCTTTCGGCGATGGGCAAATACCGCGCGCCGACCAGGCTGGATAATAATAATGGCCTGTGTTTGCGCTGTTCGTCATTGATAAGGCGGGATCGATGCTGTCCCGGCAATGTTAACGCCACGCACAACCACCAGAAGAGTTTAGATCGCCCCGGTCACGTAAGCCTTGTAATTGATCGTTTTACCGCTTGATTGATTTGAAACTAAGATCCCAGAGCTGCTTTGACTTTCCATTTTTATGCATATTTTGACATGACGATGCTAATTTTTCCCGACTCAGGAGAGAGTGGGAAATTAGGTTTGCTTTTTTCGTCTGGAGTTTTTTCATCCATATTGACACTGTCATATTGACATACCGTCATATCGTCATTTATGTCAAAAAAAATCCATTTTGGTGATTTATTCTTCGTAGGAAAGTATTAATTACGTTATTCGGAATTGTCACATGATATTTGATAAAGTTATGCTGCTCAAATTGTTTGTATACATCAGTCTCACTCCTTAAGTTTGTAAACAGAATCTTCTTGGTTATCCCATAACTAAAAATACTAAAAATATCCTAACTCGCTAAAATTTGTTCAAAACGGTCCTTTTTTTTCTAACACTGAACGGGAACTTGTTCAATAGATTATGCTGGACGCGAAAATACAAAATGAATACCGAGAAAATTTTCTCGACAAGGAAATATTTGACGATTCCCAAAAGAACATACTTTTATATATTCTGGGCAATTCGTATGACCTCAGAATCAGTCGAAGAATTGCCTATGCTTTCGTTGTCTGCAAAAGCGGAAAAAGTTATTCTTTGCCGAATAAGACTTTCGGTAATCTGAAAAAGCAAATATATACATGGGGCGTTTCACGCCATATCTCTAGAGCGGGTGCGCGGACGCAAAAACCTCACGTTTTCGATGTTTGTTTTCGACTCTATAATACCAATATCTATAAATGATGCGTGATACAATATCAATGTAGTTTTACCATGTGCATCTGCCGCGGCGCTTTGATCGGTGCATTTGATGCACCCTACACCAGTACAGTCGAGGGGCGACTCACTGCAGTACTCCCAATTTCACTTTTTGGTATTCCCAGGTACTCCATATTAATAATAGTACTCCCTTTGAAATTATATACATACGCGGGTCTAGAGCAGCTCCGCAGCACAAAATCTTGTCGGCAATACAGAATAATGAGAGAAAAAAACATTTTGCCCGATCGCCAACGCTCACACCAACTTGTTACAGCTCGTTTTCTCCATTTTTTTCACCAATTCCGATTATTAAGCTAATTTGGCTCAAGTGAAAGCGAATTTTTTTAATACCCTTAGACTAGGCCAACAAAATCGAGCGACATACCATTAGATTCCTTGGCATTCCATCTACATCACCTAATTTTTTTTTTCGTCATACGTCGTGTTTATCAGCCGTTTCGATAGGTTTTCCTTTTTTTCTCAAATGCGCCACTCCCCAAGTCATTAACCATTGGTTTTTCTCTCGATTTTATGTGGCTTACTAGGAGATGCACACCCTATCGGTCACTGATCACGATGAAACTTTGTGAGATGGTTCATGGATTCTCTAATAGCTTATATCTCATGAAGTCTAACGTTTCCATTTGCAGGAGATATTCTGTCAATTCATTCGATTTTATACATTTACAGTATATCTATATTTATGGATTTACGTATATATAGATATACTGTTGATGCTCAAAATCCAATATGTTTGACAGGATATCTTCGGGAAAACAAAACGTTAGACTCAATGAATCGAAATATAAGTTATTAATATACCCTAGAACCATCTCACAAAGTTTCATCGTGATTGGTTTCCC
The DNA here is from genome assembly GCA_020882685.1 of Aphelinus atriplicis. NCBI lineage: Eukaryota > Metazoa > Arthropoda > Insecta > Hymenoptera > Aphelinidae > Aphelinus > Aphelinus atriplicis. Next base: position 15,232,784 of record CM037075.1, on the reverse strand, counting down.
AAAGGTTGTGCCTACTCCTAGTTAGCTCATTCTAAATGCATTAAGTCGACTTCTTTAGTTCTTACCACCTCATAGGATTTCTACCACAGAACTACAAAAAGAAACCGAATGAAAAAAAGTATGTCTCTGGGTGGCGCATATATATATATATATATGTGTGTGTGTGTGTGTGTGTGTGTGTGTGTGTGTGTGTGTGTGTGTTTTCAGGCACATACCCCGGAGGTGATAGCCTTAGGAAGAAAAAAAAAAGTGTGTGTGTGTGTGTGTGTGTGTATATATATATATACACTTGGTATTCCCTGATACTCCTTAGTATTCCTTAGTATTCCCCTGGTACTCCTTAGTATTCCTCTGTACTCCATGGTACTCCATGGTATTCCTCCGAACTCCATGGTACTCCCCGGTATTCTTTAGTATTCCCTGACGGAAAATTTTAGTGAGTCGCCCCTCGAGTACAGTTCTTACTCTAATTCCAAGAGGGAGTCTACGAGTTCTTATGGAGTACTGAGGGTTTATGGGCGAATATTATAGTACCCATTATTCTTGCCATTATTACGCCAAGGGCTATTTCTCAGTTTAGGACGTTTTATCAAAACACAATAAGTCGTATGAGATAAAGATCTGAACGCTATTAAATTTAGTAAGATGAAGTACTAAAACTATGAGAGTACCTTCGAATTTCAAGGGAATACCGGATTGAGAAGCCCCTTGATTCTAACGATCCCAAAGTCAATCATTGACAACAAGACAGAGACTCTCTTTTTAAATAAAAAAATTTCATAGTGTTCATGAATAATTATTACATACAAAAGTTTCTTAGAAAGTGTCTGAATATAATAGAAAAACTGCACCATCGGTGCATTTTCTGCAACAATGCTCTTCGAACATCTTTTCGGGTCATTCACTCCTACAACGTGTCGACAAAACAACATCCTTGATAGACAAGAAAAACTCGATGAAACAATTTCTATACTCGAAATCACCTTGAACTTTGTATTAATTTTATAACGCTTTTAATACAATGAACGGAGAATTTTGCGAATACACATGGCTAAATATTGCTGAATCCATTTTTCGTTCCGTTGGATTTGTTTTATTCGGACAAAAATGAGTATGAATTCTTTCGTGGGCCCAAAATCTCAAAGTTGAATCAGTTTAAAATCATGGCGACTAGACGCTCCATTCTCATGAGCACCCAAGCCGAGAAAATACGAGAGGCGCCCAAAAACGTGCTACACGATCAGAGCGGCGAAGAGCATTAGCCGAGGCACTTATGTGTTTACCGCGTTCTCGCGCGTTGCCTCTTCTTGACGCACATAAAGGCGTGCGAGCTGGCTTTTTGGTATAATTATAGCACTCTCTCTCTCTCCACGGCCGCTCGCAAGCTCGGATTCGCTATTCTCTCGGCCCGAAAAAGCACGAGTTGCCTCGTTGAAAATATCAGTCCAAATTAATTCATCTCTGCGCGCTAATTAAAGTCGGCCGCAAGACAGCGGGCAGGCGAGCAAGCTCGGAAATTCGCGTCCCACGCGTCGCTTTTCGCGCGCGATAAATTAGCCGCGGCCGCACATGCACAACTGGCCGCCACGGGCAACGGCTGTGCCTCCAAATTGCTGCTGCTGCTGCTGCTAGCCGAGAGGGCAGAAAAGAGCCGAGCTGTTGCTGCTATATGTATATATACATGCATGCGTGTAAATTGCCGAGCTCAGTCACGATTTCGAGTATTGGATTTGTATACGCCCTCGCGCATTTGGGCCATCCCCAGGGGCGTTGGCTTGGATCGTTCTCACGTGCTGCTCCGCTTGTGCGAATCAGTTGAGCTAGAAAGACACGACTTCCGAGGTCGTGGACTAATACTTGGATGCCGAGGACTAACAAGGAGGATATGAGGCCTCCGGGTCATAGCCTAGCTGACGCATCAATTTTCCTGAGTTTGTCGATCATTACTGATTTTATGCATGGCATACACTTTATAGCTGTACATTCATTAACTCATGTATATAGATTATCAATGCATAAAATTAATAATAAATGACAGATACCTCGGGGAATTGGAAGCATTACGCCAAACGACCGCGGCGGGGTGACCCAAAAATCATCTTAGAAAGTTTCATTGTGATTTGTCACTCGAACGCCTTGCGAATCTATATAGTTGTCAGTGAAGCGTCTGGCGTTGTACGTCGGCTACTACTGAGTCTTATTCGGAATCAGTAGAAATTTCAATAGAGATTTATGACAAAACTGTAGATGCGAGAAGAAAATGAGTTTGTTAACTTTCAAATATTTCCTTCTATGATATGATCCCGGTTGAATTATTGTGATTTTCGTTATATCAGCAGTGCTTCTTGGAAACGTATGAATTAACCCGCGTGAACAACATTCGTAAAGTCGAGAATTTTCATAAAACCATTGGATGGAAGGATTTTAAAACGGTAGTCGGACCATGTTTGTCTTGTCTCACTCGACTTACATAACATAAAAGTCAATTGCAGGGCTCGCGATTCGTTTCATGTTGTGCTTATCCCTGTTTGCGATAAAAAGTGAGCGAGCAGTACAGATTACGCTTCTTTCTATGTTGTTTTGAGTATGAATAGTGAAAAGCTCGCCGAGATCGGGGTCATTAAAAACAAGCTAGAGAAGATCACGATCAAAATTCCTTTGAGGGTTCGTGTACCGTGAACAACGTTACACGACTCGGACAGTTTGTACAGTAAACTCAAAGTTGACGGAGGCCCCTTCGATCACGACAATTTTCAAAAACTTGTAAACATATCATTAAAAAACGATTCGAACAGAAGTAAGTGCAGAAGCAATTTTTAAATAGTAATAGCCAATAATTGACATTAAAGTTACGGTATTGGTATTAGATATTGGTATATTCTCTTGGTAAATCAAGTTTCTAAAAAGTGTAGTGTGAAACTTAGCATCACGGTTTATATTCAGATTCTCTAAACGTTGGCAATTAAGCTAAATACTGAATTTAGAGGCATCGATCATTTGAGCTTCAAAGTATATTCCGTTCCTTAATTTGAAAGATTCCTATATTACTGAGTATCGTGATGCAGAACGTTTTTTTTCAATTACGAGACGAGTCTTATCAAACGTTTTCTGTGCAATGTAGAAATATATGCATGATCCAAGAGACCAGGTGAGACTATTGGGAAATGAATAATAGTCAAGGAATTCGCTTGGTATCAGATGTCTCACAGTCAGGTCTCTTATTAGACTGCTGGCTCAGGGTCCTCTAGGCGGCCCTACGCGTTTCATCCCCACCTCACTTTTCCGCTTTTCCGCTTGCTCTTAGAAATACTGTTTATACCAGCTTACGCTAAATGTGTACCCTTCATACACGCACTTCTACATTTAGGTCAAAAAAATAAAAGAAACTATACCCCAAAAATATGGTAAGCTATGTAAATTTCGAAGATGTTATCAGTATATTAACAAAATGGTATTGCACTGCGAATATTTCTGTATCCTTGTATGTATACGTGTGATTTTATATTTGTGAGTACTACCGAGAAGCCAACAAAAAAGTTTCCAAACTGAAAAAATGTATTTGAACAGGTAACTTACCTTACTGGTATTTTTTAAATCATCAAAAATTGGATTAACCGTTAATTAACCTCTTGACTGTTGGGTTAAATAGAATACACTAATTTTACACGTTACGTGCAGTTTCCTGCACGTGAATGAACAGGTGGTCATACCAGAATGGTTACATGACGTATAAAAAATTAACAATATTGTCGAGATAATATCAATAATCGATTCAATTTGCGAAGGGAGCATTCGCGGCTTCCTATCATGTTAAATTAACTTTTGACACTGGTGATTTAATATTAATTTAATATAATGAAGAATAATAAGAAGAATCGCCAATACCCCAGTAGTTACTGTCCCGATGTTTCAATTTACGTTGAGTCGTCACTTTAGAAAGTTGTTTAATGTTGTTCGAGCAATATTATTCAGTTTCTGTAGACTATATGTTATCCCCCTGGTATGGACCCTCTGTGGAACTACAGGATCCATCTCCTAGTGAGAATAATCCCAGGAAGAAAAAAAACAATACAGAATCCGTACATCACCACGTGGTCCTTTAGTTCGCGCGAGCGTGAGCACGTTTCGATGTCCGTCCAGTCATCGGAGAAACACAAAAGTCGCATTTGCAGTTTTATTTGCACTAGCGTTTTCCCTCGTGGGCTCGGCAAAGCGCGATATGTGTATGACATTCGGCTCGTATGTCGGGCGTTTGTCGCGCCAGATCTCCCGGCTTTTCTCGTGCTTTTTACTGTGCGAGCCGCTCTAGAAAAATCCAGTATCAACTCTCGCTATTTTTGTTGTCCATTCATTTGCCTGTTATGGGACGAACAGTCACTGTGTGATACTTGGAAACTTTGAGATGCGCTCAAATCCACAAAGCAAAAGGTTTCGACTGCGGCTCCAAGTTTTCAAGTGTCGAACAATAATTGTGTCCGTACCAGAAGTTTCAATCTCATCGAGATAATGACGTATATTTGCGCGAAAATATGTGCACATGATTATTTGCATGTATGAATATGTTAGACTACACGAGCGTGAATTCGTTTGGTTTTCCGAAAACTCCTTCGAAATATGTCATAGTTGGATCGTAGATGTCGACGGTTTGATTAATTCTACGAAGGACTTTTCACGACTCATTTCGAAAGTAGTTAAAACGGCTTCATTAATATGTGCGTGCTATTTGTGTTTAGAAGATTTCAGTTCGATACTCGAAATTTTGATAAATTCACTACCCATCCGCGTATACGACGTGTAAAATATAGGATGAGTAAAATATATCTGAATATCCGTCTCAGATATCAAGCTTTACGGGGCATCCCGGGATGTAAAACAGAACAATATCTAATTCGAATGTATCATGTATCTTGGTGGGCATATATCATCGGCACCGGAAAACGTGCGGCTGACACGGAAAGCGAGCTCATGGCGATTCCGCGCTGACGGGCGAAATATGCAAAGGGATATTGCACAATGCGCGGGGGAAAAATGACACCGCGGGCTATTATCAATAATATAACTATGCATCTGGCGCTCGCCAGAGCGCGAGCCCGGTCAAAGTTCGAATGAATAAGGGTTGTCGGCATCGTGGAACTCGTCACCCGCCGATGACGCACGTCAGGATTGGCCTTGCAGCCGAGCGAGCGGTGCTCGTGCGCGTATCGCGCGCGGAATATATATACACGCATTGTTCGAGGTTGATGGCCTGAATTTTCATGACAAGCACCTGCGCTCACCCCTGACTCTATGGATGCAAGAGATTATATAATATTATTCCAATCGCGTCAGCCGCGCATATCTCGCGAAATATCCACAGCTGTCCATTGTTTACCGTGGCCGTTTTATCTTGCGTAAAAGTAGTTTTAATCATCTTTCGTAAACACCCGAGTAATTAACCAATTAAAACTTTGGCTCAAATTTGACGACCCGATTTTGCTGTCGGTATATTGATAGGGCTTTTACTCGCACTTCGTTAAGACTTTGGTTGATATACGCGTGATTTAGATACATTGCTATTCGATAAACTAGCCGGTGAGGTCTTCTCACACCGGCACCGGCCCACAAAGTTTTTGGTTCGTATTGGAGGGAAAATGTAGAGGTGACACGAATTTAAGATTAATCAACTATGTCTGGTTCCTTCAATTTTGAAACGGCACGTGATAAAGTCTCGCAAAAAGGACCATCTCAAGGGACGTTAGTAGCTTTTCCGTAATTCAAAGCTCTACCTGTTTTTCCTCCTGTTGCTCTATTCTCAGTACAGAGGCAAGATTATGTTTTTCGCTAACGTTTTTTTCGACTTCATACATCTTTATTCTTCTTTCGCTTGAACTTTATTACCAAGGAGTTTTAGCATCATTATAAAACATCACTTTCCAGAATTTCAGGCTAGGCAAGTAAAACGGAAATTCACTTTTATTATATCTGTTTCGAATCCCTTTGTGTCTGTTTTGAAAAGGTAACGCGTAACTTGATTTATTTATTCGTTTATTTCATCATTAGATGATATTCTTGAGAGGGTATAAACCCTATTCGAGGCACCGATAATTATCGCAGAGGTGATGGAGCTAAACGGACCTCGGATTCAGATTCAGCAGTCAAAAATACATAGAAGTAGGGTGGTCCTGTCTCTGGTTCCATTTTTTGTGGAGCTGTGTAATAATTTGAGAGTAAACAAAAATTTTTTTAGCAAAATTTCAGAATTGTGTTTATTCCTGTTTATTTCTAAATCAATAGAAGAAATGTATCAGGGCATGAAATTGAAAGGCCCTATGTGCTCTACAAGATCCTAGTAGAATTTTAGTCTTAACATGACTGTTCATACGTTAAAAGTAATGGATCATTTTATCAGCAAATTTAACCGGGCTACTTGGAAAACACGTCTAATACTTCGATTTGATGTCCCGGTCTGCTTCAATTTCTCAAAATGGCCATTTTTGAGACATATATTACACGCATAAAAGAAGGTAAAAACTTGAATTGGTTAAATGGAAAAATGTATACCATATAAAAAAAAAGTAAAAAAAAATTATTTGCCAAAAGTGTTCGGCAAAAGGGCATTCTAAGTTGTGGGCTGTGTGAAGAATATTTTTCAAATATACTGCTCAGGCATACTATAAATCAATAGCATAAACGAACATTCGCCAAACAAAAAGTTTTTTTTTACTTTTTAGTTTCGTGGAATGTTGGCGTGAGAAATTGCATATCGGTCCACGAGTTCGAGGAAAGTTCAACAAGTCAGCATTTGCTCAGGAGAAGGCATCAGTCAGGATATATGCGGCATCTATACGATAGACTATGATTCGCTTACGTAAACAAAAATGCGGGAGATAGCGAGTATACATATATAAACGCGTGAGTTCGCCTTAGTGTGATTAAGCGATGGCACGTAGCCAGCAGTCTGGTCTCAATAGATGCACGATCATCAAACCACTCATACCACTATTTGATTGCAATCCATTAGGGTTCATTTTTTCAAGATCGAAACTAATTAAGTATTTTATTCTGGTAGCATAAATATTTTATTTCGCATGAAGCGCTGGTTCCTAAAATACTCGCGGGTTATGTTGGGCTTTTTCTTCAGGATCGAGTCAGGTACCTATGATTTTCTGGTCCCAAATATTTACCGGAATTCCCGAATTTTTGGGTATTTCGAGTTTGGTGATATGGTATAAATTATTACAAAAGAAAAGTAGTCTGTTATTTACAATTTTGGTATATATGATTCATTGGATAACTTTTTCTCAGTTCTAGAAGTTACAGAGTCCATTCCTTCATCCCCGACGTTTTGATGAAGGGTTTGGCGGTTTGGCACTTTTGAGCGTTATTTTCTCGTGCTTTCTGGCAATCCAGTCGTCGATCTCCATTTTGACGACGAAATTGAATTTGCCAGCTGCGGATTTCGGTCAAATTAGGTGTTCTCTGCAGGCCTGTTCTGCTAGCCTGCCCACCACTTCATTCCCTCGGACACCTATATTTCCTGGTACACATGTGAAACTCAATTCTCCCAGGTTCTCCAAGAGCCATTAGGGCATTTTTCTTGGCTGAGCAGATGTGCATTTGTTTACCATTGCCTATTCCGGTACATACTTAGGATATGTCCTCTGGTTCAGCGACCTTCGATTCCCTAGACAACCTATATGGCTCTTTTGCGCTGGTCTTCATATGGTTAGGTGTAGTGATTCAAAGATGATAAGCACCCCGACCTTATCCCACAAGACTATTAATGCGTACGTAAGTATGTGTTTTATAGCCAATTCGAATAGAATTAGTCTCTTTTCCCTGGCATGAACAATAGCAATGTTGCCTTCAGCATAATTACAGATGGTGTCAGGAGTGAGTTATGACTACTACTCATGAATAAATTTAATGTTTCTTTCAGATTCTTCTTTAATATATTCTCGGCTCATCCGTAACAGAATTACAAAATCAGCTCAAAGCTTATGGAAGTTCACTTGTGACATTCTTGTAAAATTATTCTCCAAAGTTCTAATACGTTTCAGGTACCCACAGAGAGGAAAATCTGCACTGAAAATAAAAATAGAAACAACGACTCTGAAAGACAGAAAAGTCATTCGAGGAGTATTCAAACTTTATTCATTTTTCTTCGTGAAAAAAGGAGAGTTGCGAAATGCAATATAGCAGCAACTTTGAAGACGGGGATCTGAACTCGTGTCAACGTAGTGCGCCATTAAAAATCTATCCGATCTCTTTCTTTGCAGTTTTCTTTTCGTGCCAATAATTTGAACTCGTTTTGTAGACCTGCAACAACGCAAAGTCTAAGCCCGTCTTTGGCTCGTCGGATTTGTAAACTTGTAATTGGAAATCTATGTTGAGCTGTAGTATATCAAGTTGGATAACTTTTGTTTTAAAGCTAATTAGAATGTTCATAAATCTTAAATTGAAAAGCGTATGACAATATAATCTTTCTCATGATTCAATAATTACAGTACAAGTTTTCATATTTCATCTAAATAATTCCTTGAAAAAAGTGAGAGATGACAGATGATTCATCAAAGTATCCCTCGAATAATATAAAAAAAATACGGTGGAATAATTTTGGAGTAGAATGAAACCCATGTATTCATTCACTCATTTATTCAATTGTTTGATTATTCATTAGATATCCATTCATATGATTGAATTACAAATTTTTATACATTTTGAAGCTTAACTGAATACTGTAAAGAATATATGAACATACTTAACTCATCTATTACTAGTAGAATAGTGTCATGAAAAATCGTATCAAGTTTGTATCAGTTTTTTGTAAAATCATCACCATGGAGTGGAAAATATATTGTATATGATACAATATATTTCACTTTCATTTTCATTCATCTAAATAGTTAAAGATCTCGTTGGAGGTGACTCTTGCGAGTTCTCATAAAAAGGTTTAGTGGTTTGAAATTTTTACAAAATGTTTGTAACAGAAGTGTCAGTAGTTGTCAACTACATTTTCACACATAATCAGTAACAAAAACGATTCATTTCATATTGTTCTTTATGATGAAAGTTCTTGATTCGTTTACTGAATATAAAAAGTACGAAAAAGTATGATAAAATTCAAGGCGAAAGGACTCAATGAGTAGATTATGATATGCTAAAAAATCGTATGTTGCTGATGAAATAAAACATCTAGTAGTTGTTTGAAACATTTAGTGGTAGTTTAAAAAAACTGATTCACAATTAATAAACTGATGCTCAACAATTTTTGGTTATTGTTGTTCATGTAAGTTTTCCACAAGGTTGAATATGTCATTGGAACTGGATACACAAGAAATGTTTGCACTAAAAACCGTTGTAAAACTGTTGTGAAACATCATAGATTGTTAATATCTCAAAATACTATAATTTCAATGATATTTCATAAATTAACTTTTCTTTCAATACCGGCTTTATTTATTTTCGATCATCTTACAAATTCATCACATTCAATGAAGTTCTCTTCACACCCAAAGAATATAATCATCATAACTGTTATTAAATGTGAGATAATTGAATAATCATAGTGCATTTTTTATTATGTTTTTTTTTTACACGTTTACCTTTTATTTTTGCGAACAAGGCAATATAATATTGATTTTCGAATGATTATTTTCAATTAAATTTTTTTTTATTTCATTTGATTTGTAGTTTCTTTTCAGTACTCCAGACTCATGGTTTTAACGTCGGAGCTTTTTTCGAGTTCGTATTTGTCTTGCTGCCATAAATAGACCATCTCGAGCTGAGCTCAGGTTTTGGTTGCACGGTGGTGGATACAAGTTCTCCACGTTGTTCATAAATATCCCATATAGATTGAAGTTTATTTCCTAAATAAAATAATTACAATAATTTTTTTTCACAGAATGGAGTAATCAAGAGTAAATATATATATATATATATATATATATATATATATATATATATATATTGAATAAAAAATCAAAATAGCTTGAAATTGAATTACATCATGTCCTTTGTAAGTACCTATGTAAATTATAATTCTGTTTATGATCTGAACTTCTGATAGTGTTCAAACGTCTCTATTTTTATATAATTATTATTATAGATGTGTATCTCACAACCACTTTCATATTTTTTTATTGCCTATATCCAGATAACTAATGTTTCTATCAACTGACTTGAGTGGAACATTGAAGAACGTGTTAACTGCTAACTTGAATATTGATTTATAAAAAAATCTGATTTCTAAACTCGCTGAAATAATTTTTGGAACATGCTTATTAGGCTATTTCATCACGTGACTAACAGACTACGCGGTTCCAAGCTGGGGGTACAACACTCCATATAAGAGAGCATGGGAAAATTTCTGTCAATAATTGTCTTGCCGTAAAAAAGTCGTGAATTGAAAAAGTACGGGGCCCATCTCGGGAACCTTGAGGCACCAGGCTCCAAGCCAAAATTGTTTGAGCGAGTTTAGACATTGGATTATTTTGTAAATCGAAGTTCAAATGAGCAGTCCACACGTTCCTCAACGTTCGGCCCAGTCAGCTTATAGAAAAATTAGTTTTCTAGATATTGACAATAAAAATAAAAGTTCAGAGTGTCGGTAAGTTATACATTATGGAGTGTTGTACCCTACCCCCCAGCTTGGAGTCACGTGCTCTGCCAGTCACGTGATAAAATAACTTAATACTGTTGTGGCAGTATGCTAAGAAGCAACATTCAAAAAATCACTAATTGAGTATTTTAAGGCATGTATACACAGAATCAGTATGATCCTGTTAGATATACTCAAATCATTTTCTGGATATTGAACTCTTATAGATTTAACTCTTGTTTATGTGACAAACCATCTAAAATTAATTTTGTTCGTCACAAATACACAAGCGTTCGAGAAAATCAAATTATAAACTCGCAATTACAATTTTGTATTAAAATGTTTTCGAAATGAGTTACTATGTTACACTGTCTTTATACTGTTAATTCAATTTCGAGAGAAAGATATTTTCTGTTAATTATATACATGATCACGTCTTGAAGTGGATTGTACTCGGTGTATATAGTTAACCCATAAATGCCCAAAAATAATCTTATAGTTCGAGTCTAAAAATGAATGTAAGAATTAGAATAAAACCATGAACTATGTGAAAAGCTAAGATTGTTTATCTTCCATATCTGTCAAAGCAATAATTGTTTCAGAAAATGATTCAATGTTGAATTTTTCAAATTCAAGGGCAAGAATCAATTTTACGAAAAAAGACATTCGAAATCATTGTTAGTATGATGTTTGAGTAGTTAAATAACCAGAATCTGATGTAATAAGTAATCTATTGATCACTCATTTAAGTAACATATTTCAAATTGAAGAAAATAGCGGTCATTTGGATGCTGTATGTTATACTCCCTGCATTGGATCAGACCATGCGTAACGTTGGCATTACGTAGATAAATGGCTAGCAAATGATTACAGAATAGCAATTTCTACATTAAAATTGAATTGATTGATCTCATCCTATCAAATTAATAACTATCCTTGTAGTATTCAAATCTTTTCGATGATTTTACACTGATATAAGAAATTTATTGATAATGCGTTAACAACTAGAGCTATATCAAGAATGGAATAGTATTGACTAAGTAAAACTCGCTACGAACGCAATGTAGCGCCTGATAAAATTAGGTGGGCCTTATTGAGTACACTCGGAGTTGTTTCCTCAAAAAAGATAATTTTTCGAAAGTCCTAGTTGCTAGCGTAGAAAAATTCAAATCAAATGTGGCTTGACTCAATTTTGATGGTATTGAGAAGACCTTTCAATTCGACCTTTACCGCGTAACAAAATTCGCAATTAATGTAGTGACTGTTCAGCCTTAGGTGGACCTTATTGGGTTCACCTACCTTATAATAATAGAGACGTGTGAATATATAGTATTTTTTTCAAATAGATTTTAAGTTTTGTACACTTCAAATATTCGTCTGGCTAACTACAAAAATATTTATTAATAAGTACCTACAATATTAATATTTACTAGCTACAGACCTTGAGATATAGAATGTGATTGTTGTATTATACTTTATCAGAATCCGCATTCAATCAATAATTTTAATATATATGTAATTTGAAGTTAGATCATTGTCATTTTCCTCTTATAAAAAGAACCGCAGAACTTTACACATTGAGCTTCCAAAGAAAATAAAGTATATTTTCAAGTTAAAGTAAAATGTCTACTTTTTATGGCATTGAATATGCTCTCTGAATGATTCAAAATGATTTCAGCTAAATATAAAATTATCGCATAAAATCCAATACATTCACAGATGAAAATGTAAACTTAAGCGTACCATTTTGTACAACTGGTTGAGCTACGGTGAAAGCCACAAGGACCATGAGCAGTGATCTGGAAAAATCGTGTAATAAATTATGAAATTATCAATTTCTTGAAATCAATTCGGTGATATACTGTTGACTATATTCTCTTAAACAAATCAATTACTTTTGTTATGAATTTATTTTGATAATCGTCCATTGATTTACTAATTACGATATTATTAATTTATGGGTAGAATATCACGCAGGAAAAGTTGAGTTCTGAATGAAATTTGAAGTATTAAAGATATTACTCACAGGAAAAAATAACGCATCATCTTGGTGTATCTCACAATGTCGCGCTAGAGACTGACTATGGAGCAATGTGTCACAATCGTAGTAATAACTGTGTTATCAAATCACGTGCACACCTTATGACTCATCGACAGAAGCTACATGAATATTCGAATTGTTATTGAAGCAAACTTCCATCTGCAAATGTATGTATATAGACATCTACATATTTATGCAAATGTTTAATATAGAATCACTTAGTACTATCTTTGTTCCAACACAGAATATAACATTTTTCCAAGCTTCTTAATGACGTATTCCATATTCAAATAAAATAATCAATTCGAATTAGGTAACTTAAATATCAATGATTGACTTATGTATAATGAAGTGTCAATCTGTGCAAACAATGCCCAATTGATGAACTTCATAAGCTACTACGTACCTACTATTGGGAGGCCTCGGTCCACGAATCTGATGATATATACGTGGGTGTTTCTTTGTCAAATCGAGCATTGAAAAATCTGGTTTGGCTGGAATTCTTTTTATACTTTCTAGGGAGTTCCACTATGTTTCCTGAATTTTTTAGATTTAGTCAAGCACTTGAACCCCAGTTTACAGTGGTATTTTTTTACGTTTTGTCATCATTTTTTACCTCAATTTTCACTTATCAATTCATCTCTAAGCTAAGAAGCGAGAGGTATATTTTTTTTGAAAATTCCCTAAATTTTGAAGTAAAGATTGAACAAGGTCATCAGATCGTGTTCTAAACATATTCTGTTCTGAACATTTGTAATTAAATTTCTCTCGTCACAAAAACTTCTCCGAGGGTGTTAAGAATAGCCTTATTTTATGACACATATGACCTATTCGATCCGAAAATCGGGAAAATCTTCTTGCTCTTTCAAAAAATGGATGAATCATTTAAATTAATCGTAAAATTTCAATTGATTGAGGGCTTTTTGGATATTTCTTGATTTTTCGCACCAATTTGGTAGTCATTTTTTTATGAAATTATTTACCAAAAGTAGAAGACGAACGTTTTTTCCGACTATACAGATCATTTGATAGATCGTCATTTTTGCTTGTATCAAATGACAACGTTGAACGTGGTGTTTGAATAAAACAACATTATTTAGTAATCAATATTTTTTCAATGGGTTAGAAACCCACTTGGAACTCTAAATTACTCTCTAAAATTTGAATTATCAAGGACCTGTATCCGACAGCAGAAGACACAAATTTACTTTCAAAAGCGAGATTCTAGTTTATCAAGATAACACATTAGACAGTATGATTAAGAAACTTAAATTAAACATCATAAAGGTAGTTGCTGGTATTCCTTGGACTTGTGAACGACAATGTTGGGGGAAAAATAGTTGATTTTAGTCTGAAAATTTTAAGAGAAACACGGAAAAATAACCTACTGAAATGATTACTATTGATGAATCACTGCCAAACTCTTGCCAAAGGTCACGATCAGACCGTAATTTAACTCATCATAAAAGTTACAGTAACAATTCTAATATAAGGTCTAAATCCAATCCGATCCGTGCCAAAATGAATGTCTTGTAACTGATAATACACGAATCACTAATAATACTTCATTGAAACTGGATTATCCATTTGCGAGAAATAGCGTACCATGTACATACATGCCAAAAATTAGTAACACACGCATACTTATCATTCGTTGATCTATCCATCCATCCATTTATTCATCCACCCATCAATCCCCACAGATATTCTTCGAAAATCTCATTCTTCAATATCAGAACTCCGAATATATTGACAAAAATACGATATTTGAAAATTGTAAGATACATCTTTTTTATTTCAAATTTAAATTAAACTTGTTGTTCAATGGGACAAGGAAACGCTATGAGGTCCGGAAGCTGGATCTGGATGAAACTGTGCAAGTACGCGAAATTTAGATTTTGTTGCCCACGTAAAACCAGCTTTTCGACACTGCTACTGGAATTTCCAAGTTCTAAATTGATTTGATGTCATCGCATTAGCTCATATCAGCTTAAATTAGTATTTCAGATTTTTCATCTCATTGCTTCTATTCCGAGAACTCTAGATTGATTTGATGGTGTAGAATAAGTTTGTTTATTTTGTTGTTAAGAATTAGTGGAATCTAAAATGTATTTTTCGAGTAAACTCAGCTTTTCTACTCTGTTGCTCGCATTTCAAAGGTTACAGATGTTACTGCTAATGTTAAATCGGCTTTGCGATATTTTTTCTGGTATTTTAAAGACTAGGATTCGTTGCTCGCTTAAAGTCAACTTCATGATTTTTGTTGATAACACTTGGAGGATTATAGAATTTCTCTGAGACAATCGTAACTTAGTTCATACTCGTGGATTAGATTCAAATACATACAGAAAACCATATTGTATACTGCTCATGCATAAAATCAATGATTATCAATAAAATATAATAGGGACATGGTAGCATCTGACGAAATCTCTATACAGTGCTACTCTCCGTACTATAGTAGGAACGTACCTACAAAGCTTCATCTGAATCCAGCTCTTGGACCACCGTAGTGTTGTAGATAACGTTTTATCTTTAAAATAGTTAAATTTTGAACGCGTGAGTCATGAGGAATATAACAAAATATATTCTTTCGGCACTGTGGATACACTTGCGATGACTTGAGCTTCTCCATCCATCTAATTATTATAAAATTATCATCGAAATTTTTCATATTTTGGAACTTTTAAAATGAGGAAACATTCAAAATGAAAGTGATTCGTATATCTAACCTATTTGAGTGACTGCAACGGAATACGAATACTTCTTTTAATGAAGCAAGAACCTTGATTCATGAACCATCAGAGCACCAAAAAGTATCTGTAAAAAACTTTTCACCTTAGTTAATGGCGCGTGAGTCATTTGCCAGCGGTATTGGATTTCAATTCTCTTTTTTAACTGGCTCCATTCATATGCAGTACGCGAAGAATCACTTTTTCTAGAACGGGTAGCCCAATCGCACGATATACACGCGTGAAGGAATATCCCTTATAACGAACAAATTTTCGTCGATCTGACGAGTGCGTAAATCAGAAGCCAGTTCAAAAAAGTCTTATTTCTACAATAACGTGACACCGACCCTCATCAACGTTTGTGCGTTATGCGCGTGTAAACCAGTTTTTTCTGCCTTATAACAAAATAAATTTTGAACAGTCTGACGTGAGTATGAATCGATCAAATTCATAACAAAAACCATTAGCCGATTCGAAAAGGCTTCATTACGACAAAGATGCAACATACATTTGATTTGGTAATTGTGAAAAGGGAAAAGAGTAATTATTATTGAAAATGAAAAATATTCTTCCCACCAGTACGTCTTAGTGGCGTCGGTCGACAGCACGTTATAATATAACATTGCCATTTTTTTTTGTTGAAACCATGCTGGCATCGGATTTAGACTATCAAGGCCTTTCTCGAAAGCGAAAATATACTTAGGTATATTTTAAGATTCTTCTTGGCGTTTCGGATCCAGTGTGAGAATTTCTTCCACAATGGAGATACTCAAATATTTTCGAGCTCTCTTAAATATTATAATATTCTTTATTTTTTTATCGTGCACTTTTGGAGCTGGTAAGTCTTATTTTTCGAAATCATCAGCATGATTACGTTTGATTCTAACAGTGAGGAAATCATTATTATCATACAAGTCTGTGAATACGGACAACAAATCAAGATTTAGTTTTCTTTCTCTCAATTTTTTTTCCTGAATTAATGACGTGAACTTGAGTTTGATTTTGGTACACTATTGTTTGTGTCAAGATGGTCATTTTTTGCTTTCTCAAAGAGAAAGCTTTTTTTGTTCTCAGTGACGGTATGATATTGAGAAAGAATATTCGTGATTAGAGATATTTGTGTCGCAGATTTGACTGGAGCTATTAAAGCTTGGGCGTAAAATCGCGTACTACGCACTTGTTGCATAATAGTAGATCATGCAACCACTGCGCCATTTTGCGAATAAAAATAGTCATACAAGCGGAATACTTGTAGCCGGCAACTCGTGCCCGTCTTTGCACTAATGTGAAAAACTTACGCACGATTGCATACATATGGGTGATTCTATTTACAGAAAAAGTTTAGGCTGACAACTATACTACAGTCCTCATCAAAACGGAAACTAATTGTTTTTTGTTTTCTTTTTTATTTCGATAATAGAAAATAATACGGTATCTTTGGGAAGCCGTTACTGATTAAAAAATAAGAAAAATTACTACTCTTCGAAATATTTTTCGCGTTCTACGTTCGCAGTGCCTGCAAATAAGTACATAAAATAAAAATGATTTCCTTGGTCCCAACATCAAAATGACCAGTTGCTCATGAAATTACTTTCAATTCAAATAATCAGGAAATAATCGTTATCGCATATTCATTATTTTTAATATCCTTTATTATAAAATTTTTATTTTTCAATAATAATAAATAGAATAACATAATCTACAAGAGCGAAACTACATAAATATATTTTTTTGGGACATTTATTTTATTTCCATATTAAAATCTTCATTTCAATCAGAATTTTGATAGAGACCCAGATTTTTTATATTACACTTTTAATCATGTCTTCATCCAGATATTCAGAAGATTCTTTATCAATTTCTTATTTTACAATTATAAAAATAAATTGTTGAAATTTCTCAATTCTATATAAATGAATTCAAATAATCTTGACTTCAGAAAAAAATTATTTTCCTAACTCCTCTTACCCATGGAAGATAATATTTCCAATAATTCCCAATATTTCAGCTTTTCTGCAATCCAAGAATCATCCATCGTTCTTTGAAAAAACTACAAACTACAAAGTCTTACTTCATTTAACTATTCTGCTATTGCAGATGCAGCTTAACAACAGTATTCGAGAAGAAGAACAATACCATTACAGAACGATACCGTATCGTTCTGATATAGTGTAACATTATAGATCGGTTACGCGCATCGTTATAGGCTATGACGACGATACAATTCTTTCAGTATACACCATAATAGACATGAGAAAAATTGCATTCCAAATCTGCGATGTAGAATCAGTTTGTATCTATCCCTAGATTATATTAACATTTTTTCGGATTTTGTACTGACCATATTATTGGCAAAATCCAAACAGCCACTTTGTATGGTACTTATAATATGAGTTCTTCCATTTTCTTCATATTTTGGAGCTTACAAAATTAATTTATAGACATGAGAAAGGACATTGTACAGGCCATGCTGTTTGATTACAGCCATTTTTGTAACTGGTTTTTTTAACTTACCAAAAATTCACGACATTCCTTCGTTCGAAATCTTCGAAATGACTAGTAACACACGTTAGTCAGAGCATATATATTATATATATATATATATATATATATATATATATATATACATATATCTTGAAATAAATATTATTTACCTGCAAATTCATGCTGATGCTCCAATGCTCATGAGTGTTGAAACAGTTAGTTTCTGGGAGTATTTTGTATGTCTCGTATGTACAGTATGTTCCAATAACTAATTGATTTCTAAATATGACATGTTGCTTGTAGAAACAGAAATATTCTTCTTGAAATACGTTGTTGTGAATGTTTTTAGTGATAAATTTTGAAGAGAAAACTGGCGAGATGGTCTGTATTCCCAATGCCACATTTCATATAGACTGCAACAGGTGTAAGTGCAGTTCATCTGGGATGGCAATTGACTGTACTGATTGGACTTGTGCAACTCTGAAAATTCCTCACGATCTCCTTTTGAGTAAGTACAGTTGTATTATCCAGCGTTCTACTTCAAAATAATAACAGTTGCTGAATATTTCAACAAATAAATAAACATCATCAGAGAATAACTCCTAGTATGAATGAGTATTTAATAAAAATTTTGCCCTTAAACAAATACATATAGTTTTCTTGGAACAGTTAATGAGACTAAATTTTCTCAGACCATTTATTGATTTATGTTGAATTGAAATCCTGTTTTAATTCCGAATATTCTTAGCTTATGGTATTTATTCTCTCATCAGGAATGTTTTCATTTCGTTTCCACATCAATGATCGAATAAATTTTGATCTACGCATAAGTTGATGTTTTTAAGAACTATCAGTTTAATTCCCTCATATTTGCATTGCATTAATTATCGATGAATTTCTAATTATCAATGATGAATCATTAATACTCAAGTGATAATATTTTTATCAGCTACTAGAGGGCTCCCAAATAAGCAAAAAATAAATTACTCGGGGTATTTACATGACTGTACGCGCTTCATCGGATACGCAAGAGCTGCAAAACTTTCACGATCTGGCTGGACGTTGAAGTTGAAAATGCAATCATAGATGACTAAATCTGGAAGTATGTCTTGTAGTACTTTAACATGTTCTTGATTATGACGCTCATGTAGATACTTCGAACATAAGCATGCACATGAATCATTGCACAGCATCGTATTGTCAAAGAAAATGAAAAAATTTAATATTTCTTCGTTATGGAGGGTTTCGATTTTCAATCACAAAATTCCTTCCATCCCAACGCACCATCAGACACGTTTGCACGTATATAAAAGGAACGTATATAGCTCAAAAAGTGTCCTACCATTGATCATCGTCAAGCTCGTCTTTGGACACATCATACTCGCGCTGACAGGACGCCCATCAAATTCCGAATTTCCACTCGGGCGAATCATATATATACAAAAATAAAAATGTGCCCTCCCGTAGATCTGACGCTGTCATGTCGGCCGGGGGAGATATTCCTGTACAACGCGTACAAGTGCGTGTGCTCGTCGCGAGGCGACCGGGCGACCTGCAGCTCGGCCGTCCTGGAGCTGGCACACCTGCTGCGCCCCGCCAACGGCCCGGTCATCTCGTCCGAGGAGACGATCGACCAGTGCACGCCCGGAATCCTGTTCAGAAGCGGCTGCGACTCCTGCGTCTGCCCCGAGACCGGCAAACGAGCCGCCTGCCTCGCCCTCGGCTGCCTCCACCACAGTTAGTTACAATTATACTGTTATGTACTTATAATGTAACTTACGCTTGGGAGGTTCCCCTGGCCAGCTGCTCGTGATTCTCGCCAACAACGGACATACTGATTTTTCCCGGTGCCATCTTCAATTATTATTTTACTACATCAGTTATCCATGATTATTTCCTGCCTTGCATTTATTTTACTGTAGTATGCTATAAGAATTCTATACTTCCAGGATGAATAGGACAGCTGTATAATATAAGGTGATTGCAACCAATGCGCCACCCCCTAAGGGTTTTTTTTTTGTAAATTTGACTATGATAGACTTGGAATTTTGAAATTCTGCGAACGGCATCTTGAAGCTTAGCTCAATACCTAACAGAAACCATCTCTATAGTTATCACCCGACTACTTTAACCTATTCAAAATTGCAATTAAAAAAAACGCAAAAAGGCCAAATGCCACTACACGTGCAGGCAAATTGGCATTGGAATAAACTCTTAATCATGTTTCCATTGATATTCATACAAAACTTTTGAAATTCAACTCAAGAATACATATTTAAATAATCGTAATATGTCCATAAAAATATTCAAAAATTTTACTCAGTTTTTCCATTTATATAATCACATTGGCTTTACTTATTTTTCATGCGAAGAAAAGCAATTTGAGTAGGATAAAAAATAGTTTTGGGAAAACTGATGTGGCCAATCGAAATATGAGATGATTTACATAAAAAAGAGTAATGACACTTTGATCGATAAAAATTATTTACACCTGATTTTTTAGGTTGAGTGTGAATAGTGAAATAAGAAATGGGTGAAAAAATGAGTAAGTGAAATTTTAAAGTGTTGTAGGAGAGTGGTTTTGAAGGCTAAATGGGCGGGGAAAGTACCGAAAATTGGCCCGAGGGCGACTGATGCTCAGAGAGTACTGGAAATACGAGATCTGACAAATGTGCCAAATTGCCTGCAGTGCCAAATTGCTTGCAGTTACCCTAGTTCCATGCATTCGTCGAGGTGCGGAAGAGTCAAGGTTGCAGTCCTTTATTTTTCCATGTGCAGACAAAGATTAAATTCGAATCTCCTTCGATAGTTTTCAATCAATCAATATTATCTAGATCCATCACGTAATAGCTCACTTCTCATTTGACAATATCGTTGAGTTTGATTTCAACGTTTACTATATTCAAACGGCAAAAGCGAACGTGCAGAAGAAAGCTCATTCTCTTGGGATCTTTTCGGGATTCGAATTTGAAATATTTTCTGTTGAGCAGTATTCAAATAGATATTACGGATATAAAAATTCATGCGAATCGAGGAATTTGAAGAATATGCCTGGTATGAAGATTATAATATGCAAGAAGCAGATATGCAGCTTTTGCAATTTGGAAATTTTGAAGTGACCTACTTTCGAGGCCTGTATATTTGGTCACCTCACCTGAGTTGATAAAATATTTGACGAATGAATTAAAAAAGTTCTTTATATTTGTCCAATTTGTGAAATTCTTTCGATGGAAGAATTATTAAGTTATTGAATGAGTTTGCAAATTGAGATGCTTTTTATCAAGTACCTAATCACCCTTCTGTTTTATTCCGTAAATCTGTTAGGAAATTGTGATATTTAATTCTAACAGCATATAAAGATAAGCCATACCATTTCTATCAGAGATATATGTATGAGTGATGAATAATTAGACCTGCTAATTAGATAGCGCTGGTTGTTGCACTTTGCTCGCTTTAGGCGTACTCCCATCAAAACAATCTGTCGAAGCACATTTTTTTTCAATCAATATGATTATACAAGTTTCAAGAAACATTTGTTGTCTCACTGTATAACGAACATGGAAGAGCTGTTGCAAAGCATGGGAAATTTCCAGAGAAGTTTATCGTTTCGCCAATGCAGCGATGCAATGTTGAAACTTTGCTGCTTCGACAGATATAACGGTTATAATATATGTATACATATATAAATGCCGCGGATGCATGTTGAATGAGGCACGTTTACTTTCAGATAATCACCGCGTGGATTCAGCGGAAAAGATATGCTTTCCATATTCAACTTTCTCGCTGGACTGTAACCAGTGTGTTTGCAGCGGTGATGGATTGTCCTTATCGTGTGATCGATATCCTTGCCTCGGAGTAGAAATGCGCGACGATCAAATGCTAAGTATGATAAATACATTCGTTCTGTCATTTCTCATTTTGCGCTAAGCGTGATAACATCATTCATTAAGCAAGTTGGCTAAAGCGAAATTGAAATCGATGTATATCAGCAGCTTTAATACTCGCGCTAGCACCGATTTACACAATTAATCTTTGCCCAGAGGGTCTCGAAGGGATCCTCTCACTCTGTTATCGTTACATACACAAACAATTTTGATCAAGCAAGGGTGGAGATATTACCGCTTCAATCCGCATTAATCAGATAACAAGTGATGCGATTACTACGTGCTATTCTCTAACCGAGGTGCATTGAGCAACATCTCTCATCTTTATAAAATTTACAAGAACCAAAGTCCGTTCAAAGGTGAAAAATGTCAAAACATGAATGGAGAAAGATTAATCTATAATTGAAAATTCGCTCATTTTTCTTATCAGCTCGAGTGGTTTTGGAATTATCAAACTAAATCCTTTGGTTTGCTGTTCTTCACGTTCGATGCCAAAATGATGAATTATACTATAAAACTGTTAAAGTACTATTTTAAATGCCAGAGTTCATAATTTAAGTGTACATCAAATTAAATTGTATATCTTACAGTAAATTTATTGTGATGTAAAAGACTTGTCCCAAGTATTTTTGCTATATTGGATTCTGATATAAAAGAACTCATTTTGGTATTCTCCGTTTTCAGGAGGAACTTTCAATCTTCGGAGATTGCAGGTCTCATTCCCTCTGGACATTGTGTATTTTATCGTTGAGTCTCAATTTTTCAGATCTTCCTAGATATTCATCGTATAGAAAAACGAGAGGGAGAGAGAGAAAGAGAGAGAGAGAGAGAGAGAGAGATTTTGTACACGATTCAAGTTTCCTTTGGTATCCAACATATTCCCACAATTTCCTTTTTCAAAAACCGAACATTCGAAGTCAATGGTATACCATCCCAGCTCAAACTCGTAACTTCTTATTCATGCTCTAGCCATTTGAACTGATCAGAAAAAATAAAAATTTTACTCTCAGACATAACTTTTCTCTGCGAGCCGGACGGCCAATTTCTGTACAACCAGTACGAGTGTGTATGCTCGAGCCGAGGCTCGAACGCACTGTGCAGCCTGGCGAGGCGGGACAAGAGCATTGAGTACCGCATGGCCAACAACAAGATATTTTCGATCGCCGAGTTCCCGGAGCTCTGCACACCCGGTATGCTGTTCAAGGACCGGTGCAACGTGTGCATATGCGGCAAGGACGAAAGTGCCGCCTGCACCGCCATCGACTGCGACTCGATTTGGAAGTATCGCTCTACCAACGATACCCATGAGATCGGTGAGCTGATTGCTTGGTCACGACTACGAATACGGGTAAAAATCACTACATTGATTCACACGGGGATTTTTGTCCCAACGTGGAAGTGCCGCGAAGAATCAAATCTACTCTTGTACAACATCTGAGCAGAAATTTGTAGAGTAATGTGAAAAAGCCATGAAGATTTCTGTATACACATTCGTACAATGATTAGTATATCATGCACCTGAGCGAGGTTAGGCGATTTAGGCACGCAAAACGTTTGCGACCCGAGCGTAGCGAGGGTCGTAGGTTTGCGCGTGCCGAAATAGCCTAGACGAGCGAGGTGCATATGCTATTTTTCGTCTCCAGTGGGAGAAAAGTGCCATTCTTTGCGAACGCCAGGGAGCGAAATTGACACTTTGCTCCCGCTGGGACGAAAACAAATTTTCAACTTCGCTGATAAAATAAATAGCTGAAATCCGGATGATGGACAATGTTTTCGATGATACTTAATAAATTATGCATCAATAGTATGCACACGTATGAAATCTTACAGGTTTCTATGTGCACAAATTTTGACGCCAAGATTTTTATTGATTGTCATTCGTACAGAAATCTACGTAGAAGTTTGAGTAGGATTCTGCATCGACATTAAATGATTTACTTATATCTAGCTATGATTATTGAAGTACCACTAATTAGACGGTAATTCCCAAAATTGCCTACAGACATAATGACAAGATCGTTCATTCGTTTTAAACATATGAAATTATATTCACGAATATCATGTAGACTTTACTACGTAACCTTAGAAGCCAAATCAATGTAGTGATCTATATTGATATACATTCTGATATAAAGAGAAGAAACATGGCTTGAAACTATATTGTATTGTTTCAGTGCCTTTGAAGAAAATCTGGACTCAGCGGATTAGAAACAAGCGCTTTTGTAAGCGAAATAATGCCTCTATGTATTGTAGATATTTGCGATCATTTTGACTTATGGTTAGTTTATTTTTTACACTAGTCACAGTTCTTTTCAATTGTGGATATTCATTGTTTAACAAGATAAGTTTGCAGATTCTGTAAAGTCTAGAAAGAACGATGACAGTCTAGAATAAACTACAGACAAAAACATGATTATACTATCAATTTTTACCTTGTTAAATCTTTAACTAAATCATGTTGGATATTTATCCATTGTCATTGATTGGCTGAGACCAAATCACGTGGCGTATTGAATTCGATATAGATATGTATATAGGGGCAGAGTAAAGGTGAGAGAGAAGCAGACAGAAAGAATATATTTAGGAATAAGAAGATGGATCTTCTCTGGTTTTAGGGTAGTCTGTTTCGTCAGTTTTGTCAACATCCGAAGAGGCTCGAGAGCAAGGTTTGATGTTCTAATGACCAAATAAAGACAAAAATTGAGTAAAATATGAATGGAGATTTTTGAAATGTGAATATCGAAATGAATCGATAAGTACGGGAAAACGATTATCGTTGAGAAGAGTAAAAGTAATATTATAGATGAACTATTAAATGGAACTGCAGTGAATTGTTCCAGTAATAAAAGTGAATTTTCGCTTCATTTCCATAAGTTTTGATACCAAAAATTCACAGTAAATTTTATGTAAAAAGTTTTGCTGAATCAAAACCCATGGAAATGAAGCGAAAATTCACTTTTATTACATAAATCAATAGTTCATCCACCGTCATATAGTGATTTTACTCTTTCATATAGCGGTTTTTACTGTCAGTTTTTAAGAGAGTAAGCAACGAAAAACGAGAGTTATAGCTATTCTGCCCTGGTGCCAGTCTATCTCGAATTCTTCTGCATCGTCGTGTATTTCCGCGGATATTCCCCATGCACCAGTTGAATCCCGTTCCGGAGTGAAAATCCGTTTGGAAAGTTCAAAAAAGGATGGTCGCACGAGTAATCTAACATGCCGTTAATCCAACTGTGTCTCCATTACGGCGTGACACCGCGCGCGCGTGACACAGACGCGCGAGTTGCCAAACGAGCAAAGCGATGCACATGCCGCTGATGGGCAAGCCCGAAAATTCGCCAGCTCGTCGAAAACAGTTTTGACCGTCAGAGAGAGAGAGGGAGTGGAAGCTAATTCACAATCTGTCGGCACACATGAAGCATCACGCGCGTGGCCCCGCATACGTACCATGTAGTTCTGCGCTGCCGTACGTATTCTCTCTAACTCAGTTTCCGACAACTAGTAAAACTGGTTAGCAACTGGTTACACACCCACACGTATACCACTGACGGAGCAGGCGACGCGAGACGCGTCCGACCGGCCATCGGTCTAAATGCACTTTCGCCTCGGAATAGCAGGTGGGTCGTTACACGTGACGCGCGCCGGTGGCTTCTAGCATTGCGTACCCTCGGAACGATAGGCCGAAATATTTCGGGTGTGATACACACCAGGCACGGCCGAGGAGAAGGCGGTGCATAAGTAGTTGGACGCGCGCGGAGGGCTACGCATCGGCTGCCCCACTTATAGCCGTCCGCGCGAGCCCACGCGAGCCTACATGTATATATACATACACACGCGTTATCCTCAGGCTTCGTTGTATAGCTGCATGGCAAGACGAGTCATGCGTGTGTACAGGCCCGCGGAAGGAGAATCGCAGTAGAGCGCGGCTGCAGTTTGGAGACCAGCCGAGACCTTGACAGTCGTTCGCCGCGCACGAGTCGCGCACCATGAACTTTCCGCTTTTCATCAGTTTTTGCGCCCACGCCGTTTTGCTCGGTGAGTAGCCCCTGCATTCGATTCTTTGCTTTGGGTCAAAGGAGAGATTTTTCAAAATTCTCACACTAACGCGCCCGTACGTCGTTGTTTAGCCGAGGTAGCGGCGGCTCGCAGAACGCCCAGAGGTGTGAGTTATTATCATCACTACGCAGGTGAGGACACGCCAGACTATTGCGCATCCCATTCCAAAGATTTACGTCATTTCGTCGTTTCATTTAGTTTGCACGGGAAGCAAATTCATTTTGACGCGTGTGGCATTTTTCCGACGAGGTAGGGCTTGTTTTGCTTGGATCGGAGTATGCAATCGAGACTTGAAAATACATCGGATTTATCGAGAGCACGAGAGTTTGTTTACTCGAGGGACTATTGGAATATGGAGATTTGATTTAATTAACTCGACAGGGCAAAAGGGCGGATCGTCGAGAGTGAGCGGTGCAATTTAAGGCGGGCACATCTATAAACCGAAACTTGAACAAAACTCTCATATACAGCAGTTTAAGCGCGAATACTAAAGTTTCATTAGGGCCAGCTTATTCTTAATGCAGGAGTTAGAGTAGCTTAAAAGCGTAAGAAGTAATGGCTAGGGTAATGGCCAAAAATACCTCTGTTGCCGGGGGGACAAAGGCAAATATAACAGGTTATCATAAAGTGCACCGCTCACTACATACGCGCGAAAAAGGCAAATTCACCGAAAGTTTCACGTGTCCCGAGCCTCTCTCGAATGGATCAATTGTTTCGTCGGATAATTCTTTTGATGATTCTCCACCAAGTTCTTGATTAAACTCTCGGCGATTCGTATAAGGTTGAGCGTGGTATCTATGCATAGAAGCAAATTGAAAATATCTAGTTTGCTCCAGAACATAATTCGAAGTTGAACTTGACACACTGTTTGCAATTTTATCGAAGTCCGCGATAATGAAATGTGTGAATCATAAATTTCGAGCGCGTGACTATAATCCCGCATGATTTCGCAATCAAATTTATTAAACTTCAAAAACGTGAATAACTGACTCGGACACGACACGCGAGGACCTCGCGTCGTCAACCTTGAATCTACTCTCACATACATGTATATACGCGCGTATGATGGATCTTCGCTAATCCCGATAACGAATTTTCGGTGAAGAGTCGTCGAGTCATTGAACCATCTACGTAATTGAGGGAAAACGAGGTGGCAAACACTCGGGCGATTAAATCGCCGAGCGGGGGAAAATAATTTTCAAACGGAGAAACATGAAATTTGCAGGGCAAACGCGAGAACCACGAGATTACACGACGAGGGTGCCGGTGCACACGTCGCCGAGCAGCAGTCCGGCGGCCCCGGTAACATACCAGAGTAAGCGCGTGTCCGGCAAAGTGCAATAACACAACAATTTAATCCGGCAAGTTTTAATTGTACGTGGCGCGGTTGTTGGCTCGTTGCAGAATACACCGAGTGCGTGCCGAGGACTTTCCGGTTCGACAAGTGCAGCCTGTGCTTCTGCACCGACAACCCCATGCTCGCGCTCTGCTGGGACTACAAGGACGAGGAGTGCCTCAACACCCAGACACTCGTCGACATGCAAACGGGCAAGAAGAACAACGACCCCAACGGCGTCTGGTGATATTGACGCGCTCCATGTATATAGCCCGCCCGTTTATTCCTCCCCTCCCGCCTGTGTAAATAACAGTATTAGTTCCAAGCGCTCCTGGATTTAATTTATTTTGCTTTTATTGACCCGCGACTCGGGCCAAGTTGATGACTGTTTGACGACTGCCAGTATGTATATATGCGAATCCCAATACCTTTATCTTCCCTCGTGTTTTTAGAATATTGTGTGTTGTCAATATTTGATCCCATGTTCGTTCAATGATTTCATGCGTCATGGATTTATCTATCGTTGTCTTATTTTGAAGCACAGCCGCGTGATATTGATAATCGTCGGGATCATTCAAATTTTCTTGTTGATTTTCGGAACTTTGTTTTGTAGAGAAAGAACATCTTGGTTTCAGGAAAATTAATTGAAAGAAATGAGAATGATTGTATTTTAAATAAATAAAAACAACGTTTGAAAAAGAACATTATATTTTCTTTGAGGCTTATATTGACAAGAAGGCTCATACAAAAATAAAGATACTATAATTATTATGTAACTGGAACGGAGTATTGTTTGCGCAATTTAATCTTACTAAATTCTATGGATGATTTAAATTGCTATATGAAAATTAATTTGAACAGTGTAACATCAACACTATCGTCATCATATATAATTGAACAGCTGAGCTTCTGATAGTTTGATTACGTTTGTTTTGCTCTTTTCATCAGCTACAGAATATACGTATATGTATACCTTTAGATGGAAACAGTAACCCACGTTTCGTCAACGAATAAACATTTATCGTGTTTAATAATAATTCATGAGGAATGATGAGTCTCTCAATGATTAATCATACCCTGACAATATTTTACCACGATGTTTCCATTCGATTGACGTCATAATCAGCCAATAATATATCCCACCTATTTCTTCAAAACACCACGGCAATGATTTGATATTGCGTTAGAGCTGACGCGAAAGCTCATGCCGCATCTATGATGTAAAAGGTTTTTATGGATTAACTCAGCATCGGCATATTTCATCGAGCGATCTATTGATAACGATATACTCCATCAAAGGGTTGTCTCTGATCCACGTGGCCAACATTCGATAACCATTTTCTCTTTTATTGAGGTATCATAATAACTAATTATTACCGATTCGTCGAATGCACATATCCGTCGCGATGAATGATGAATTCTTCATGAGCGATCTTTCATAACTCCACCGGCGAATCCCGACTAAGGGTAAAAGTGAATATGGATTGTGCCCATTGCATTCGGTATGAGTTTAGAAATGTATAAATTTATTTATAAATCCATTGAGATTTTGATTATTCACACGACTGCTAAAAGGCTAAGAATTCTGTACAGATGCGAGATTAATATATGCTCATGACAGATATGGGCAAAATGTGTAGAATATTTTATCAACATATCAGTCAAAAGTACGAATGATTCTTCCACTCTACTCGTTATGATGTATTAAACAAGAATCTAAATTGAACCAACTAGGCCGAAGTGATCAGACCGTATGAGGTATGAATCGAAGAATAACTAAAATTCTGGAAAATTTGAATCTTTTTTATTGTCTATAATTCTTCTATGATCTATAACTTTAAAAGAGGTCGCTCTTAGAAAATAAAAATTATTTTTACCCAACTTGTGTATTTTCCCTTGTTCTTTTGGATAGAATCATGAAATTCTTTGAAAGCTCCACTCAGATTTGTCTTAAGAAGTTTGAGAGTATGTAATTTTTCGCTCTATAAT
This sequence comes from Aphelinus atriplicis, assembly GCA_020882685.1. NCBI lineage: Eukaryota > Metazoa > Arthropoda > Insecta > Hymenoptera > Aphelinidae > Aphelinus > Aphelinus atriplicis. The sequence goes on along the minus strand of CM037075.1, from coordinate 15,203,680 downwards.
TTTATCAAAATGAACACGATATGTAACTGACAGAAATATGCAACTGATATTTCAACATCAATCTGGAAATCATAACGCGGAAAGTTAATTTAAAAATGTGTCTACATATTCCAATACGTGCAGCAAATACTTACAAAAAATACGTAATCATCAATAATAGTATATTATGCAACTAATGCGCGAAATGCGATTTCACGCACCAGTGTGACAAGCCTGCACGAGTCATCGGCGAAGCCGGCGAATGAGTGCTAGATGGTCACACGAGTGCGCAGAATCGTATTTTACGAATTGCATGCGATATTTTATGGCCTAATTATCAAACGCGAAATTTACGCATTGGTTTGAGTGCGTAAAATCCGATTTTACCGACTATAATAATTGAGCTAAAACGCTATAACGTGAAATCGCGTGTCAGGCACGAAAATCGATGCGTAAAATGGGGGTTTATGATCACGTATACCATAAACACTACTCCCAACGTGGTTCAATGTCAAACTACGCTATATTGACGAATAGTGTGGTGTCGTATACAGACCAAGCAATGTTCAATATTGTTCAGTTAATCAAGGGACATAATAATATGCACCGTTGAACAGTCGTAACTAACATATATATACCTGGGGCATGTGAGTACGAATACAAAGTATCAGTTGGCTAGAGTTCGAAATGAACCTGCGAAAATATTCTTAATTCAAACGAATAACGTATTTTTAAGCCAACATTTTCGGAAGAGATATGCCGTGAAACTGTCATTCTAGGTCCATATCATTTACGATAGAAAAGAAGGATGGCCATAAGAAACATTTTTTTCCATAATTTAATAGCTGACAAAGACCTGGAGTCTCAAGCGATATTAACTAAAGTTCAAGTACTCAAATAAACACGGCCATCAGTCCACGGAAAAGTAGCTTCTTTTCAAAATAGTCCACTTCAGTGGGTGTGAATTATGATCTCTTCCCGAGGGACGCATAGCGGAAGAGAAGGATAAGGGCAGCGGCGAGAGTAGAGCAGAAAAAAATTATGTTGCATGTGGTATATATGTATATCGATGCAATCCGTAGCATAATTTACAAACAGCCAAAACTGCTGACGCACGCATATACATGTCTCTTCGGCACTCAAGTATAATAATAGCGTGAGAAATCGAGGGGGATTTCTTTGTGGCTTTTGCTCAATTCGTTGAGCGCACGTTACGCTTTTTATGCCGATTACACCTAAGAAATATTATTAGCCGCGACATACCCCTCGCGAGGCGTGCGATAGTTCGCTGGGGAGCAATAAAACAACGCGCCAACTCCGCCCTTTTTTTCTCTTATGCCTCGGCCGTTACTTACTCTTCTTGTTTTTGCCGTGGGAGGAAAATCCCGAGGCACACAGTCTTGGGGGGCGGAATGACGAAGCGACTAATCGAAATGCAAATCGGCCAATCCGGCCGGGGGCGCCAATTAATCCTATCTGTCTGGAAATTTTTCCAGTTACTTCCAAAATTTCTGAACGACGAGTTCTAGTTGGCGCAAAGATAAGGAACTCGAGGATATCGGGTCGGATGATTGAGTTTGGTTGTGGATATTAGGTTGTTTTTTTTCTTTTTACAAATAAATATTGACAACAATAGGCCATTTATAATGAGTTTCTTCTTAAAGTGTCGGCTGTTTTTCAAACTGCATGAAACGATGGGATTGGGGGAGACCTAATTTTTCCTGTGATCTTGAAAAATACATGAACCAATCGGTTATATACTTTCTTCAAAAACACGTGAAAACACGCGATTCAAGACATCGTCCGGAAAAACGGGTTTTTGCATTTTACTGAGTTATTGTGCAGTCTAATCATTCTAGTGATATGATAATTGGATTTAGTGGCACATTTTATGTTATAAGTTCTTGTTCACATTTTATGTGCACATTTTGAGTTCTTTTGTATCGTGGAATGAGATTAAAATTTCGACTTTATACGCCCAAGAAAGATTGTCGGAAAAAGGTACAGATTAAAATTTGTATAAAACGTAAATAATCGCTTTTTAAGAGATCATTAATGGGATCAATATGATCAGACACAAAATTCGGATTCTACGCACCAGATTGAAAGAGAAAACGTATTCTCGATATTATACGAATAAAATGGGTTTACACAGACACGGTTACATAACATAAGAAATCGCCGTAAGCGAATCTTTCCAAAAACTTTGATTATTTTGTTTTTTTAATGATTTGGAATAAGTCATTCATGTAAAATTTTCTTCCGACATTTTTATTGTTCAAATGATTTGACTTCTTAATTTTGGCATTATTTTAGAATATATGATTCAAAATCTATTCAATATTTTAATGTATTTCATGAATCAAGATGCATATCTGGCGTAAAATATCCGGATGAAACTAAATACTCCATCGTAACGAATGAGAGAATGATTTGACCCTTCAATAAGTCCTTGAAATGAGGAAACCTGTTTATCGAAGCCATGTAATGAGTCACGTAGTTGAACAGCTTTTTGAAGGATCCGTGTTGTTTCAATCATGTACGAATGAAATTGAGTTAAATTTAAATTGCATGCACAACTTGGATTGAAAGTTGTAATCACGCAGTTATTACAACTTTTATGAGTTATTAAAAATTTGACACAAATATAAAATTATTTTACACATTCTGATAAGTTCCATACACAAAAAAAATATATCTGTGTAGGGTGAAAAAATATACCTGTGTAGAATAAACATTATCAGGTATACGATACGAGACAGATAAACTCATACATTCATATTTTAATATTCTAACACGTTTTTTTCTGACCACATGATTCTTCACACATTCATGCGTAGCAATACTTGTGATTGATCGTCTCTTGGTAAATTGTCACTATTCGAAGTTCATGTGTTGTGACGAGTGGTAATCTAGCCACCAAATCAATAGAGGGTATCGTTTCATTTGATTGAGGAAATGATGGGCATCATAATACACTGGACATTAATTTTGGTAGTCGTCTCTAATCTTCGTTTCATTACTCAACTAAACTGAAATATTTTTGTAGTATTAATTTCATTACTCAACTGAACTATTTCTATTACGAGTGAACCGAAAAAATCACCCGATAAAAAATGATGGTTTTGGAAAATTGTCTTATGGTTTGATTATTCTAATCCTTCTCTTTTTTAATACATTTCAAATGTTTCCCTGAGAAGTTTGATAATGCCTGACGTTAACATTTTGACAACCGTTATTTACAAACTTTCCAAGACTTTTTCATGTAAGTAATTGCATGTTTATTATTTCCATCTAAGATAAGGATATGCTTTGCCTTCATTTAAGACTTTTACTTCTGAAGTTTCCTACGATATGGAAGCAAAATGATTTTCAATTGTAGAGAATTAATAGTATATCATTGCACTTGAGAGAGTTTAGACGATCCCAACCCGAATAAAACAACTTGCTGCGCTCGGCTCGCAAGTTTGCGCGTGCCGAAATCGGCTAGATGAGAAAGGTATATACATATATATACTATTTTTTCGCATTTGTCGAGGCATATTGAAATTTTCGAGTAAGAAACTTTTTCCAGGTCAGCTTAAGTTTTCAAGAGCATTCCCACTGTTTAGATCGTAATCAACATAATACATTTGTGTTCATTTTTGCTGGGGAAAATGTTGTTTCTTTAGTCAACTGGTGAATTGAAAATCTCAATGTAGGTGCAATACGAACTTATGAATTTAAATTAATCTCTACTGTGATTCTAATATTTTTCAAAAGCGTTTACTGAATGTTATCTACTACTTTAGTCTCCAGGTTCTTCAATTTCTAAATAAGGAACTTACAATCGATACAAAAACCGTCGTTAGATTTTGAGAATTCAATTTCAACATTATACCGTTGGGAACAATTCATGCGCAGAATTCTGGCTTGCAAAATCCCGCTGATTTTCCGGAATTCTCCGTTTACCTCGGACCTTCGCGAACCTCCAACAGCATCTTTCACTCGTCAATTGCGACGCATGGGTAGCTCCGCAGCCTCGGCTGAGCCGATATACCACTTCGGGATAGTATTGATCACGGGTCGTTATACTATCCGTTCGTCGTGGCAACCATATGAGGTCTTTTGGTAGAACAAAACGAGGGAAGTTGAGTTCCACGCGATTACATCGTACCTTACGAGCTTGATCGAACGTGATTAGTCGGGTCAAACTGATTTGTGATGTGACTTGCTCCATTTCAGGCTTTTTCCCCTCGCCAGTTGATTTTTATATGATTCGGTTTGTGTATGTTAGGAGGCAGGTGCGTGTTTCAAGTGCATCGAGTCGTTGTGCAAGAGTTCCCGTGTAAACGAGAAAATGCTGATCGATTTGATTATGCCCTGAAAGCACATTTCATTTCAACCTTGGGCTCGTTTTTTTCTCATTTTATAGTGCATGCTACGTCCACACTTGCGTGACAGATTTGGAGTAATTTTGGAAAGCACTCTAACCGCGAGGTTGCATAGAAGTAGTTGAAAAGACTGGATTTCCGGTAAAATTGTTGGAACACGGATCTTTTCCCAATTTTTTTTTTCACATTCTTTACGCTCTCAATAGATACCTGTATAACTCATTCTCAAATATAAAGCTCAATCATACATTCACGGAATGTCTCATTTTACACAAGAAAAAATAAAAATTGTTTATTTGGAGTGCAGCTTTCAAAATATGATTCCATTCAAAATCAATAGTATAATATTTACTTTGTCATGAAATTAGAAAAATAAAATTACTCTGTGTATTTGAAAAGTCAAAATTTCCATTAATTCAGATTTTTATTGCAATCCATACTCCATGACAGTTTTACAGAATTTTGTGATGTCAAACACCAATGTTTTCATCTCTGGCATTGTTTTCCGGCTGGGGGTATAAGCGCTGCTGATTCTTTGATATGATGCTTTGAGCTCGTGCTTATTCGGCAGCTATGTCAAGCTATACGGCAAGGGTTTTCTCCTGTGGCTTCAAAGATTCGTTACAGGAGCAATTAACATGATGGGATTTTGATTATCTCTTTATCTGCTCCGATTCCAATTCTGAGAACCATGCAAATGAGACACTTTATTTAAATGCAAAATGAGTTTTATCAAGCTGTTTTCTTTTCTGTTTTGGGAAACTGTTATATGCAATGCAAAAACAGACGATAATATAGATGGAAATTTTCTCGGGCTGACCATATACAATATTTGATATTACAAATATCTACATGTTTCTCATACGTTGTCAGTGTATATTTACAGTGCTGTAGCTTCATTTCCAAAAACTATCTCAGGAATTGTTCCAACAGGATTGGTGAGTCGCAGGTATACTGATTCCTCTATACGAGGCTCTAGCTACATTCATGTGCGCTTCGCACGACTTATTCGTACGATATTTTGTTACGATATTTTAATAATTAATTTTGTATTTTATAGTTGTATGTACACATTTCATTCTTGATAATCTTTCCGAAGCATATATTATTGATAAAGAAATAAAATATTCTTTTCTATTGAAGAGAATCGTATGATACTGTCGTTTGTCTGTCATTGCATATAAAACTCGTTATTTACAGATTTCATTTAAATAAAAAATTTTTAACCTAACATATGCGAATTTCGTGGCTAAATATTCCCATTCACTTTTTTACGTAATTTTCAATATGTGAATTTTCAAAACCTTCATTAATATCATATTTAGCTTCTAAAATGAAGTTTGATTATTAGAACCGAAAAACTTATTATCCTCAGCTTCCCGAAATTATTGACAGAACTGACTATTCTAACCTACCCTCACGAAACGAATACTTTAATTGAAGAAGAAAATTCAGTTTGACGCTATATCAATAAGATTTATTGTAACTGCCAAACTGACTCCTTTATGCCCAAGAAATGAGTCATAATTCTCGAGAAAATCTTCTTACTATAGCGCCAGAATGATTATTCTTCTTAAACCAAATATAATTATTTCTGTAATAAGAGTGTAAAATGCAACTTCAGCCCCGTGGATCACACGATCACCTACAGGTCTAAGTTTTACTCTACGCCTGTGGTGCGGACATAACTTTTTGGCATACTAAGCGTAAAGTTAGCTTTTGGTTTTGTTTTTGGGTGTGAAGAATTTCACGCCCAACGGCAGTTTTATGGTATAAACGTACGTAAGTACCACTTGTTTACCATAAAAACGGCCTTAGGGCGTAAAAATGTACTTTACGCCCACAAAACAAGAACAAAAACGAGTATTCTACGCCTACTACAACAGAAGATCGATTATGCGTGAGTGTACTCGCTCCTGTTTGAATATTGCCTGCGATCTGTATCCAACTCACCTTCCGTGGTTCAGACCAAATCACGAGTAAACTGGCTCCACTTTACAGGCCATAACTTTTCATGTTTGAGGTTTCACATCTTATATTACAGTATAAACTGTAATATATAAACATAATGCATATACACATAAAGTCATGAGTTATCGATCAATATGTCCGACAACTCAAAACGCTATGTCTGCAGAGATGTTAGCGTGGCGTAGCACTGGCGACCGGGAGACGAAGGGTAACGTCGTGAGCTGAAAAAGAATGTTTGACAAGCGTTGGCGCGGTGTGCAGTTAAAAAGTATAAAAGCCGAAAATGAGCTCGGGCTGAGCAAAGGGCCGCTTTGGTTTGGCCGCATGCATTTCGGACATGTCCGCCGTCCTCTTTGCCACCGTCTCGGCGGCACCTGTTTGGCGAGCCCGCTTCGAGGCGGGCATTATTAAGGGGAGGCTATCCCGCGCGCGCGAGAGACGCTCTCTCGTCGAATGACACGGCCCCGTCATCAGCCGGCTGGCCGGGTGTGTGCTCGCAACACACATTGGCCGCACGCGTGGAATACACAATGGCCGACACGCGTCTGATCCAAGTGCACTCTATGGCCGATGAAACCCGGCCACCTAGATACTCAGTGTACACACACGCGCGGGCGGCCGGCCGGATTATCGCCGTTGCTGCGGTCGCGCCGGGCTTTGCTCGCAAGTCTGAGTATTCATCCGCTCGCGCGCACCTGGGAAATTGTCCACGCAGCTCGGAAACACCTCTGGACTGACGCGTGTAACGCTTCGACCGTGCTGTGAATCGGGCCCGAGGGATTTTCAGGGCAACCCCACTGCCGGATGAATGTCTTTCTTTTGAATCATGGAGAATCTCAATTTTTTCTTTCAAGTTCGCCGACTACTTTATTTTTCATGATTGGAATGGGTGATGATTTTTTGTCGGATTGTATAGGAATTTTATCCAAAATCGCGGAGGCTTTGTCGTAAAAAGTGCTGTCCTGGTCCGAACAGATTATGAGACTGGAAAGCCTGACGCAAGAGCTTCGATCGGCTCTCGTAAAGAGCGTGACAAATGCGCATCGGCAGTGAGTACACCTATAAAAAGAACGCTTGGCACAGCCAGTTTAGTCAAGAATTGCATATGAGATTCGAACGATGGTTGATCAAATGGAATTTCGAAATGGGAAAACGAAGAGCGCAAAACATGCCTGATTTTGGCTAGCTTGAAATAGTTTCAGTTAGCGACACTACATAATGAATCAGTTAATTTGCTCTTGGATTTTTTGAGTGGATAACAATACTCCCAGCATGGATTTGTTATCCAAAAAGAGAAGATTCCCATGATGGAGCATTGTGCCGAATCGAGAATGATCCACGTGAATAGGTCACGAAAATTCAGTACAAATGATTTTTCCCTCGGATAGAATAGTAGTTGAGATTATAGTGAATCTCATAGTTCCATATTGAGGTAATATAAATATATTTTTTTCTGAGTATAAGCCAGGAGAGTGCGAGTGTGTTTTGTTAAGCGCGTCTGACTGGTCCCATCATTTTCTCCTGCGGGTTGCGGGCCACACCGGGCGCGGCATCCTCCTCCCCCCCCCCATGCATCACAATGCCGAGAATCACTTAGAAGCATCCGAAATCCAGCCTCCAGTTCGCCAGCTCGTGAATGGGAGAGGTGAGCAAGTCCGAGGAAGCGAGAATCAATAGAGCAACTCCTAAAAGGCTGAAAACAAGCGAGCGAAGCGCGGCAAGGGAGGCAGGAGAAGGCAGAGCGCGCGCGGCAATATCGATTCCGACGGCCAATTAGGGCTGAAAGGCCCTTTCCCGGAGAGTTTGTGCTTAGCTGTGTCTTCTCTCGCTCGCTCGCTCCCTCCTCCCCCCGAACCCCCAACTCCTCTCACTCTCCTCGCCCCCTCCCGCCCTCTCGCCACCGTCTCTCTAGCGAGCTTCACTCTACCTCGGCGCAATTGTGCTGCGCCTCCCTTTCGCATAGCAGATGTAAAACACACGCGCACCAGAGAAAGCTTTTTCCCTCTTTTGAGCCGAGTAGGAGTATACATTTCAAGAGCGCGGTTCCACCAATGTCGATAAAGGACTCCCGGCCTTTTTCGGGTTCTTTGTATCCCTCTATATGCGGATGGATTTTTGACGAGTTGATGCCGCACGGCCGTTGCCAGTCATATTGTGCGATGGGAATTAAGGTCTACTTGGAGTTTATAGCGGAAGATTGATTTATACGTGCACTCGTTAGTTTATTCGTTTCGTCAAGGCTGAAAATTCATGAATGATAAGTATAGATATCAGTTCACGAATGCAATTTTCATCCGTGATGATTTACTCGATTCTTCTTGGACTCGTGGTAAGGTGACCGAGTTTGAGGAAATGTTTACGAGCAACCCATTTTAGAGCAGTTGAATATTCAATGTTGAACTTCGGACGGACAGACAAACATCAAATTTAATTCAATATAATAAACCGTCTTTGACCAGTTTTCGGGGATGCGATGTCGACTAATTCTTCGAAGAATCATATCGAAATATGTGTCACGAATACAAAGCTGAATGTAAATCAAACTCTGCAAATATATATCTTTAGGAAGTTGAAAAATGTAAGTACCATGAAGTGTATATACTTGGCCACGTAGTGCAACGGATTTTCATACTCGAACATTTTAAACTGACCCGCATTATGCACTTGAGCCAAATTCAGTCACTTAAAACTCACTCAAGTGCCCAATCGATAATTCCTTGTAGAATGATTATTAATATAATTACGATCTTTGAGCACTAAATCATAATGAGGATCAATTAACGAATTTGGATCTTAATTACAGATCGATTTGAAGATTGTACAATACTGGATCTCAAATGACATCGCTTGAGTACTTGGTGTGTAGGCGTTCGATATGATATTGATCAAACAGAGTTTCACGCATCATTACCAATACCTGTATAATTCAAATAATTATTGACATAGAATGCGGTGCGTATTATTGTTATTAGGGTGTTCTGGCTATACAGTCATTTCTAAAAGTTAGGTAAATTAGTAAAACGTACTTGGTGAGCTGGGCTATTCAAATTTTCTTCGTGTGTATAATACGAATAACCGTATCCATAGTTGTATCAGGGATATCATGCAGCGTATAACATTTGAGCTGGTTTTTATAAGCGCGTCTTAAACTTTTGAATCTGATTGTCCTTCAAGTTATGACTTGTCCGTTACTGGGAGGATGAAAAATCATTGATATTTTGTTCCAGCCAACCCAGGCATATGATTTTTGCATATATCCAGTCATTGGATATTATGACAAAACTCGAAAATTTATCTCATTGAAAAAATCTTGATAAAGCTCGGATCGATGTTTTCCTGTTCGAAATTCTATCCTCGTGTTTCGACTCATTAATGACTCTGTACATACCAGCGTTCATGATATCTTTCATTTTAACAATTGGACCGACACTTTGCTATCAAAATTCTTCCCAAAGAATAATCATACTTCCACAATGCTTAACAGTAGGTATAAAAAAAATCTGCTATCATTTATAAATACAATAATTTTAGTTTCGTCCGAAAACGGTATACTTTTTGGAAACTCCAATAATCCAACTTTGGTATACTTTTGCAAGTTCTAATCTGTCTTTCTTATTTTTTTTACTGACCAATGCTTTCGCTTTTTTTACTATGACACGTCAAACAATTCCAACTGCGCTGATCTACGAGATACAGTGGCTAACGGAGACAAACATCAGCTAAATTTTCTTTACGTGATTCACGTACGATATAATTACAGTGATATTTTTCACATATCCGCGATTGATTTTCTCTTGACTGACTTGTGAACGCAATTAATTGCTTTTCATTGTAGCATTTATCCTTCTATGCATCTGTAGTTTCCCATTCATTTATTATACTGTTGACATTGAAAATTGGTAACTGTTTTCCACTTATCGAATGACGTGCGTTTCGGCATATTGACTCAATCTAACTAATGCTGAATCATAGACTGAATGAAATTAGTCATGTTCACCTAGATTCACGATCGATAACGTAAATAAACCCGAACAATTGCTATAGCTTATTGGAAGTTGGCCCAATTACACTGATAAATTGAAAAATGTTATTTTTGATTTTAATAATTTTTAATCGTTAGAAATTTTTGAGTTGTACATTTCGAAAGTATGATGAAAGAAATATACGAAAATGCATTTTAATTTTTTCTACGTTTCGTTTATAAGTAAATGAATCACGAAACTGTATATAATATTAGATAATAGATTCATAACTGCAAAGGGAAATATGTTTGTTTAAAAAGATATTCATATCTGATTCTCAAGACAGAAATTCTCAAGGCTAGCTGATTGTCAGTCTTAGTCAAAATCAAACTGGGAAAAAGAACCCTCGGTCTTCTTATTCAGAATAACGAGGTTCTGTCCCTTGATCCCTTGAAGAAGGGGAAAAAACAGAGGAAAAAATTGCAAACTCTCCGTGTGAAATCCCAAACGACCGCCTCCCTTTCGAGCCAGACGAGACATAGAAAAAAAGGAAGAAAACAATATATCCGCCGAAAAAGCTGCAGACAATGGATCTATAGGAGTAGTCGCGCCCGACTCCAACGACTATCTCGTGCACAATTATTTGGCGGGTTGTGGGTGAACAAGTAGAACGAGAAGGACAAAGACAAGGAGGGGAAGACAAAGTAGAAGTAGACGAAGAAGAAGAAGAAGAAGAAGAAGAAGAAGAAGAAGAAGAAGCGCCGCGCGGCCTTGTTAGGCAAAATAGCAGTTTCGGCTTTTGGTGTGAGAGGAATAAGGACGGGGCAGCTCGGCGGGGGAGAATCGTAGGAAGCACATAAAAGCCGCATTTATTCGGCTCGTTCTCTCTTTCTCCGCTGCAATATCCAGCGTGCAGAAATGCTGATTCCCAACTTCCCCGTCTTGATCCTCTTCCTCTCCTGTTTGGGTCTCTCGCTTCGTTTCTTCTTTTCTTTGTCTCGGTGTCGTCCTCCCCACGTTTGCTACTCCCACTCGAGCTTTTCCCTTCCCCCCCGCGCCCCGGCACGATCCAGTTCCATTTTATTCTTGCCTGTTCTATTCGGTTAAAGAGCCCCGGCCACGATCCACGAGTTTGCATAAACTTTTAGGAGCGTCGAAATTTTAGCCCCGAGACACACGACGATGTTTATCTTGAGCTTGCACGTGGTCTTGGCTTTTTTTATCTGGGCCATTCTCCGTTTCTCTATTTTTCTTGATTAAGGCTTCAAGCAAGCTCGGACATTACTGTTTAGCTAAATTAAACATAAATTTTACAAGCAAAGCGCTCCGCTGAAACTGCGTCCCGGGGAATGAAGGACTATTGCGCGCGTATTGGGGCGAATCTCGTGTATATATATTCTTCGAACGCGTCACGGTAGCTTTGACATTTGTGATCCGTGCAGGGAATCCTCGTTTGCCATGCGCGCAAGCTGTGCGACTTGACATAATCATGTTTAATTCGTAAACAAGTTTGGAAGTTGGTCCGACAGTTCGGTGGTTTGAATACTGATGTCTGAGATACTTCGGTGACTGAGTAAGATATTAGCATGGACTATAGGGTTCCAAGTAAGTTTTGCAGTTATTCAATTTGCGGCTTATGTTAGACACAAATAGGAAAACTTTTGAAAAGATCATTGTCAATTTGACTATCTGACGACGACTTTGACGTATTGTACACTTGGCGCGAAGAAATAGAAATTATCAACACGTCATTATGTAAAACTTATATGTAATCTGAAATTTTCCAGAGTGCGGCTAACAAGGCATACAAATAGGTAATAACTATTACATCATTATTATATCATTATATTCCCATTATGCACTGATACTGAGAAAATATAAAATCAAATTAATATATCATATTATAATTATTACTCTCTTCGAGTTTTTGTACAGTGAATATTGACTGTAAGCACGAGTCAAACATCGGATATTATATTGCACATCAGAAATTCAGAAAGCTCTTCAGATACACATCTACATTGTACTACACTGGAGTGCACTACGTACACTGCACTCATTTTCATATTAATACAGTGTCCGGGGTTTTCACTGATGTTTACAGTTGATATTCATTGCATAAGCATTTAGAAAATGTTGGTCACTGTATTACAAAAAATTGTCCTTGTGAGAAATTTAAAAAGTATATTTAAACATAATCAATCAACTTTTCTTTAAATTTCCTGACTTATTCTCAGCAAGTTTCCTCGGATTGGTTCGTTCGAATCCACGTATAAATTAGAAACCTCCGTGATTTGAGAAGTCAGAATTCAAGGTTTAAAAACTATACTGTTCTCTGTATATGAAATAACAATTGATATGGAGATTCCTGTCAAGATCTAACATGTCGTCATATCTAGTAATTGAGCAAAAGAAAATGTTTTAGGTGTGTACTAGACTTAGAACAAAATTAAGTAAAATACGTTCATTAATAAAACACTCCAAAGCAAATAACCAAGAATAATAAAATCGTGAGTAAAAGCGGGAGTTTTGTACATGTCATTAAAATAGCAAGTAGTACTTTTACGAATGGACACCAAGGAATTCGACTGATGGACATTATTTTATTCTTTTTAGTCGTTTGCATGAATACGTGTTCTTGACAAAAACGTATTCTCATTACTTTATTCCGTGAGGATCAAAAGGTTCACACAATAGTCATTTTCATTGACAGGTTGTGGTTACTGAAAATGATAAGTGCAAATACGTAACAAACATATTTACTCTCTTGTAGATAACTGATGTTTATACGTTTGGAATTGTGCTGCATATTGTAAAGAAACTATTTTCAATTGAATTGTTTTTTTTCGATCCAATATTCTCTCATAATATGAAATATTCTTGACAATAAGTATACATGCTAAATTTATGCGTCCTATAGGTAATCGAAAAGTAGGTAAGAATTTTATAGAGAGTTAAAGGGAAGCGTACAAAAAGATCCATTCTTCGAGAAAAGCATGGAACTATCGTGGATTCAATTTCCAATACCATTTGAATATAGGAATAGTTATTAAGATTAGAAACCTTGGTTTCTATGCGGGTGAACGAACCCAAACGTTGATCATTCTTCAATCGCTTATAACTCAATACGCACATCGAATATCATCGAATTAAACGATTCAGTCAAGAGATATCGCGAGACAAGAACGTGCGAGTTTCTGGAAAACATGATTCTCTGACTTGAGGACCTCGCAAATGTATATTCGAACAGCAGAATCTATGTTAAAGTCCTCTACTTCACAAATGAATGTTTTCCATATTCCTATACAAGAATCAACAATTCACGTGTCATATCATGACGAGGCACCTCCGAAATTATGAATTATGAAAGGACCTTGGAAATCTTTCTAATTCGACTTTATCGGCGTAATCCCATCTTGCCGCGAGCGCGCGCGACACCCTTCAAAAGTAAACCCCATCGCCGTGCTCATTAGATAATGATCAAGTTGAGCCTACTTTGTTGAATGAACGTAATAGAAACGTCATCCCTGCAAAGCATAGCCCACGATAAGTTGAAGCGCAATGGGGATCTTGATAGGCCGAATCAGCCCCGAATAATCACTTACTCAAATGTTTATTTGCATAAGAAAAACACGAGCCCGGCTATATCGCGGCCCATAGACTCTCCCTCGGCGTTCGCGTGGAACCATGTATTATGTAACCTGAGCAGTTCTCCCCTGCAACCAGTAAGGCACGCGCCAAGCGATAAAGAAAGCAAAAAAAGAAAAACGAAAATTCCTGGCCTAATCCCATTCGTTCCATCCTCCATGACGTGAGCGGAGACTTCTTTCACGCACGAGGAAAATCCTCATTTTTTATCTCTCCGGGAAAAAATGAGAGATAAACAGAGAAAGAGGGAAAGGGAGGGAGAGAGAGAGAGAGAGGAGGGGAGGGCAATCGTCAAACATCATGAATGATCCACAGGCCTAAAGAGCTAGTCAGGGCACTCTCAAAAGCGTCAGCGGATATATAAGCGCTGTATATGGCGATGAGCCGGTCGGATGAAAGCCAAGTGGCGAATAGCAGAGCAGAGCGATATAAATAAGCAAAATGATCCGCGGAACAGAGACACACGGAATGATAAATACGTGAGATGGCTAATACAACTGTGGATACGATGATGGATATGTGTTTGTGGGTCAGCCGGAAGAGAGTATGACGGATTGACAAGGCTTGGTCGAGTCTCGTTTGCTTCGATTATGAATGCTTGAGTGATTGCAATATGGGGAAAAAGAACTTTACATTGGCAATAATCATATGAGCAGCTCTCTTATTCAATTACAACTTGAGTTTTAGCACGAGAGATTTTTTGGATATTTTTTGGTCTCGTGTTAATTTAAAAGCACTCCAATTGTTTATACTGCAATCGAAGCGATCGATTTCTATTGATCATTTCACGCAACTATTTCATTTGTGAATAATTTACGATTTGCGGAGAATAATTATAGTGACAAATATATCGAAAATCTCCGATAAGTCCTAAAATAGTTTTTCAATATCAACTTCGAACGAATCATCCTGTGTGCGTGACAAATTGCGGAAACCACACTTCAACTCCACGAAAGTAATTTGGACATTTTAATCATAACTTTGAACTCAAATTTCTATCGAAACCACCGCCGAGTAACCTGACGGAATGTTTTCACCAAGCTGAAACGTACGTGGCAAAATCATAAACTACGATACACATAATGAGTTCTTCAATAAAAATGATCGACCCCTTTTATTTCTTAAACTCCCTCCGGATAATATGATTCCTCGGTGGTTTTCTCGATAACCAAAGAAAAATTTTCAATATATCAGAAACATCAATCGTGTAATCGAACGCTACATCAATTCTGAAATAGACGCTTCTCGTAAAATATTCCACGGATGAGTTTTTCACAAATTTTCGTATACAGTCATTCACCCCCTCGGGACTCGGGTACAAAAAAGCCCCGTTTGCCAAGGGCTAATACAGAAACACGTCTTTCGAAAACTCCTCGTAACTCTGGCGTATAGCTCGGCGATTTTTAATCGATCTCGTACTCGCTGCGAAAGCTGGCTTAATCCACTTCGGGAACAAAGGCAAAAGTAAGCGTGCGGCCAAAAGAACGCAACGGAGTGAAGATTTAGCGGCGGATTACGGTTTGGAGACCAGTCGCAAAAGGAGAAGTCCGCTTGCGGGCGAGAGGGCACGGCGGCGGCGGCGGCGGGGTAGGGGCATAAAAAACAGGAGCGTGCTCGCGCGCGAGTGGCAAAGAAACGTATCGAGATTGCGCGCGGGGCCAAAGAAATCTCGCGCTCGGTACACACATGCAGCCAGAGCTCGAGGGGCGCTTTGGTGCGCGCGCGTGTGTGTGTGCGCGGGGGCAGCATGGCAAGAAAAACTAATCATCCGGCGAGGGACATTTGGGGGGAGCGACGTTCCCCCGTGGCGTTGCCTCACCCCCGCCCTTCTCGTAATAGCAGAGTGCATCTGGGCGGCGACCAGCGCGAAAATAGAGCTCGTGTTCCCTCGGTCGGAAGTGGCCCCTGCAGCGGCTCCCTTTCGATTGGGCCAAACGGGCGCGCGCACACACACACACGCTGATATAGCCGACGTCGCGTGCATGCAGTCCCGGCGCGCACGAGGAAATCGTAAATTCGCGACCAGGGGCCGAGCGTTATGGATAGTGCATGCAGTCGGCGGCGGCTCGTTCCCGAGGTCCGTTTTCAAGGGGGGCGGCCGCTCGGTCCGCAGGTGCGCGATCCAGGTGTGTGCGCCGCGCGCATCAAGGGGGCGGCCCCGCGGCCCCAGGTTGAGACGCGACGGACCCCGCGCCCCGACCTTGCAGCTATACCTTTTTGTCTGCCCACGACACAGCTGCTGCCGCTCCGGCGATTGCCCACTGCGCATTATATTTATAACGAGGGGGGAAAGTTCCGTTGAGCAAATGGCAATTCATCGGACGCTATAGTACTTTTAGCTGCGAGCCCCGCGACCCCGTGCGCGAGCGTGTCTAATTGTACATCGATGGGTCTCCGCGCGACGGAAGTACTTCTCCTCTGTTCGCTCGAGTTTACCGGAATAAGGTCAGCTCTATTGGAGTATAAATTTAAATATGCTTTATACCAAACTTATTATTGATTTCAACGCATATTTGTCGGAAAATTCCGTTCCGGCCGATTGAGCTCAATGATAATACTGCGCCGCAATATTTGTTCGAGTCCTCGTCGGAAAACTCGTCCGCAACAACCGCGGAAAATTACGGAAACACGAAATTCATTGAAGTATTCGCGTATTTACAGTATGAATCTTAATATAGATGGAGACTTTACAATCATTTGGGTAGTACGACGAGTTTGGTTTGTACCTCTGATACGTACACCAAGAGCAACGGGTTTGCCGAGACTCGAGGTAAACAAGGATATTTATCGGAATAGATGCCGTGGTTCCTTACGCGAGTTCGCCAACGTGGTGTGAAAATCAATCCGAATCAGATGGCAGCCTCCGATTCGGGGGTGGTGGAAGCGTCGGGCCCGCGCGCATTCGTAGGGTAAGCGGGCACGCGAGCGAGCGAGTCAGCGCGCTGCCAATTGGTAATTGGAGTCGCGGCGAAGATTAGCCCGTAAAAAAGCTCTGGCACGCGAGAGATTCGTTGCGATTGAGGGGTTGCGCGCGGGTAGAGAGGCGCGCGCGGTGGCGGCGGCACTCGATAGCTGGCACAGCATCCGGGGGGTGCGACGCGCGCGCCCCCAGCCGATGGAGCGAGGGGGCGAAAGGGCCGCGAGCACAGTGCGCCCGCGCCGAGTCAACGACACCGCTGCGCGGGCAAGTGCCCCCCCCCTCCGCCAGCCAGCCAGAGCGGGTCCGCGGGCGCGTGCGCACGCCTCGGCTCGGGGAGCGGGAGAGAGACGCCGAGGGGCGGTCGGGGCGAGAAGCGAGAAGAAGGGTGCGCCCTACTTGGCGCGCGGCGCTCTCTCCGTCGCACCCCCGTCAGTCGGCCGTGGAGCTCGCTCTCGCCCGTGTCGCCCCGCAGCGCGTCGTGCGTGCTGCCCACCTGCAGCCTTCGCTGCACCGCCCGCCCCGCGAGTGCCCCGAGCAGCGAGCGAGGCCCGCGCGAGCCCCGGCCCGAGCGTCCCGAGCGGGCTCGGAGAGCAGGAGCAAAGTCGCAGGGGCCCGCCAGCGCCGCATCGTCCCCCGCGCGCGCAAGCGGCAGGTTCCATCTTGTCATGCGCGCAGGCGTCGCGCCGCTGCTCCGTTCGTTGATCTCGCGCGCGCGGTGCAGTGCCCGATAGCCCTCTATACGCCGCTCGCCCTCCGCTCGCGCGCGCAGTTTACGTAACAGTGCTGGCCGCCCGCGAGCGAGCGAGCTCTGGGTGCCCCCCGTGCGAGCCCGGGAGCGTCGCCCCGGCGCATCTAGGTCGAGCGAGTCCGGAGCGCCGCGCCTCCCGAGAGCAGTGGCATCTGCGCGCGAATGCCGAGGAGCCAGCGGTCCAGCCGCGCCGCCAGGGCTTAGCCCGCTCTGGCCCAGGAGGCGTGTCATGAGCGCCGCGACCGACGCTCGCCCGTCCGAGCGGTGGACGGCTCGGGCCCGCTCGAGCCCCCGCTGCTGAGACAGCCCGAGCTCGACCCGAGTGCCCCAGCCAAACGCTCGACAGAGCCGCGCTGTACGTTAAAGTGGAGCGCGCCGCGTAGTGCGCCGCGTAGTGCGCCAAGCGGCGGCCGACATGCGCTGCTACTCGACGGCCGCGCTGCTGCTGCTGGCGCTCCAGCTGGCCTGGCTGGCCAACGTCGGCTGGGCCACGGGCGACAAGTGCACCAACGTGTGCACGTGCAAGTGGAAGAACGGCAAGCGCACCGTGGAGTGCAGGGACCGCGGCCTCAAAGGCGTGCCCGACGGCATCGACCCCGAGACCCAGGTGCTCGACGCCAGCAAGAACGACATCGGCATGCTCCTCAACAACATCTTCGTCAAAGTCCGGCTGACCAACCTGCAGAAGCTCTACCTGCGCAGCTGCAGCATCGGCCGGATCGACCCGCACGCCCTCTACGGCCTGACCAACCTGGTCGAGCTCGACCTCAGCGACAACCTGCTCACCGCGGTGCCCAGCCCCAGCTTCGGCGACACGCCCTTCCTCAGGGAGCTCGCCCTGGCCCACAACCGCCTCGGTAAGATACCCGTGCACGCGTTCAAGGAGACGCCCAACCTGGTCAAGCTCGACCTGTCCAGTACCGAGCTGGTCGAGCTGGCCCCCAAGGGCTTCCAGGGCCTCGAGTTCCTCGAGAGCCTCAAGATCAGCAACAACAAGATTAGGACCCTGCAGACCGGCACGTTCGAGCCGCTCACCAAGCTCACCAGCATCGAGCTCCACGACAACCCCTGGATCTGCGACTGCCACCTTCGAGAGATGAAGGCCTGGCTGATCAAGCAGAACCTGCCGACCCTCATAGCGCCCATATGCCACGAGCCCGAGCAGCTCGTCAACAAGTCCTTCACCGAGCTCGGCCTCGACGACTTTGCCTGCAGGCCGGTGATGGTGGTGAGCCGGTTCACCGAGGCCACCATCGGCGAGAACGCCAGTATAGTCTGCGACGTCACTGCCATACCTCCAGCCAAAATTAAGTGGATCTGGAACAACAAGGCTTACACCAACCACTCGGCTGTCAACAGCTACCAGAGAATCCTCATCTCCGAGGAGGGCAATTTCCGAAAGCGCAGCACCCTCGTATTGACCAATGCGCAAGAGACTGATTCGTCGAGCTTCTTCTGCGTGGCCGAGAACCAAGCCGGTAGCGTCGAGGCCAACTTTACTCTGCACGTCTCGCTGAGGACCGCGGGCATGTCGACCCTCGGCTCTGGACAGATAGCCGGCATCTCCGCGGCCCTGGCGGTTCTCATCCTCCTCATCCTCCTCATCATCATGGTTCTGTTCGTGCGCATGAAGAGGATCCCCCAGAAGGACGTGAAGGCTCCGGCGCCAGGTTCGGAAAACCTACCGACAGAGGGCTGCAACGGCGGAAACCAGGACCCGCACAACCCTCAGTCCGCGACGTCGACGGCCAGCCGACGGAAGGTCGAGGAGATCGAGACGACCAGTTTCAACGACGCCAAGTCTGGCTTGGCGAACTCGTTGATGAACCACAGCTACGTTCAGCGTCCCAACGCGAACCTACTGACGGAGAACCACGATTATCTGATCAATCGCGGCTACGAGGACACCGCGATGAGGATCCAGCAGCAACATCACCAGCAGCACCAGCAGCATCATCAACACCAGCAGCACCAGCAGCAGCAGCACCAGCAGCAGCCCGTGATTGCTGGCCCGTGCTTTTCGTCGGCGGTTTCTTTGTCGATGTCGATCGATAACCCGGACCTGATTCGAGACACGAGACGAGGTTCGAACGACGAGGCGGCGATGCCGTCGAGCTACACGGCCGGCACCGAGTACAGCTCGGTCGTCGAGATGGACGGGAGCAAGCTGCTGAGGGAGTACTCGGAGTGCATCAGCTGGGAGTCGCCGAGCAGAGAACCGCTGAGCAGGCCCTCGGTGTCGATGAACCCGTACGCGCCCAAGGAGGTGCTGGTCCACGGGCCGAGCGGGGTCGTCGTGGTTCCTGGACAGCCGGCGGCCCAGGACAACTTTCCCCCGGGTGCCAAACAGATCCGAGTGTGGCAGAAGGGCGTACCGGTCCTGCCGCCCGTCTCTTCGGCTCTCAAGCGCGTCCTCGGCTCGACGCGCAGCTCGCCGGACGAGGGCTACCAGGAAGGCACCGGGACAGACGTCTAGGCAACGTCCTCGAGCTCCCCCACCTTGTCCTCCTCCACGGCTCAGCATGTCGGCAGCCGACGATGACGACGGCAGACTGATGACCCCCTTCGACGTGTGCTTGTGCTCGTGACCGACTCGTTATCCTCGGCCGATTGAGCCTCGATACCGCGCAGTGCATCAGTGCCGTTATGCCCAGTGTCAGTTGTCTGCAGTCGAGTTTCCCGTTGGAGATGTCGCTTGGTGTGTACAGTAGGACAGAAGATGGCGGAGCCCCGGCGAAACGAGAGCGCGCCGATAGCGCGCGGAAATTGGTGCAGTTATCCAGCTGGTATGACAACGCTTCTGTCTACCTCTCGTGGTGTGTATTAGTGATGTTCAATGACGCGTGCAATGAGGATCGTCGGAGACGGGACGTCGTTCGACAATGTCTCTTTGTCTCGGTAGTGAAAGCGCGCGCTTCGAACTACGTACGTATGTATACATGTACACATCTGCGAAAGCGTGAATGCGTGTGTGTCTGCAAGTGTGCGTGTGCGTGTGTATATGCCAGAGAGCACTGCAAAGCCCAGACAGAGAGATTGAAATATCGATAGGCGTGCGCTCGCGCTCACGCTCGCGCTCCGTTCTGTATATATATATATGTATGCCTCTTTTTGTCTGGCCTTTTGTGCGCCGTTCCGCGGAACATTGTCACCTGGTATATAGTGACGCTTCGCTTGTCGATTAAGGTCGATATCGCGAATCCTCACGGAAGCTAACGGAATCGTCGGGCGCGTCAAACCAAAGATTTCTAAATTACGCGAAGACTGTTTAATGTTCCGAAAACGTAGACCTTAAGCCTGAATATCAGTTATTGCGGTTCGCGTGCGAATAACTGGAGACTGTACACAAATATACGCATACCCACAAGTCGTATATATATAAATATATAAATATACATATATACATATATGTAATTTCAACGTTTTGAGCAATTTTTTCAGTATAAGTTGTATAATGTGTTCTTGCGTCGTCATGCAACATATGTTACGATAAAATAGATATATATGTGACGAGTAGCTTAGAGGGAAAGGAAAATTACTTTGTCCTGTAAATAATTCATGACCGTCAGGGATCAAACGAGATTGGGACTCTGACTGACATTCAGTTTCGATTAACATTAAATTAATTGCTATCGCCAGTACTGCAATAGTTATCTTTTGTAAAACAAAAAACAAGAAAACTAGTTTATTGTCGTAGCCGTACAATGCCCTAGTGTGACATCAGTCTGATTTCTGCATTAAGTTTGATTAAGTGAAGTATCGAGGCAATAATTTCAACGATGTGATAGAAATCATGGAGCTACGTTGTTACAATTATTCTTCATACGAATTCGACTGTGTTCCATTTCATGCCGAGTCGACAGTCTACACTTTTCCACTTGCAATAGTTCGTAGAAAGAGATGACGAATGAGTACGTAGGTTGTTGTAACATTTCCCCTCTACCTGCTGTATATTTCACATGAGAAAATTCAGATTTCGGTCAGTGGATAACTGCCACGTAAACCAAAACGAGAAAATAATTCGAAACGTCCGTCGCGTAAATTACCTGTGTGCACAATAACATTCAAAACGTAAAATAAACCATATCGCGCATTTACGTTTTGTTCCATGTTTTATTTATATCGTTGCGCGAGAGAATCATAAAAGTGCCATCGAATCCCACCTCCGGCAAAGGGATATCGCTTGAAAGCAGTAACGGGCAGCCAAAACGGGCGACTCGCTCTAAAGAGGGTTCGACTGGTGGGTCGTGAAACGCGAATAAAAGATATCGCGGGAAAATTCGACGTTTGAACGCTTCCGATTCGAGCTGCTGCAGCGCGACACGTAACGATCCTACGAGGAAAAGTGACGAGCTGCGATAAAGGCGCGAGGCTCGAAATGACGGGAGACGAGAGCGCACGGAAAAATAAGTGGCCGTACAAAGGGACGGATGAATGTATCCGCATGCGATCTGCCATGTGCCGGCGGCTTCAATGCCCCGCGAGTGACGTCTTTTGTCTGGCGTTCGTTCGATCGTCGCTCGGGCTCGCACGTCGCGTATACCTAGTGCGCCGCGCGCGCGGCGCCCTTTACGATTCACCCTATAACCACTCGCTCGACTTGCTTATCTCGTGCCTCGGCTGCATTAGCGTGACACGCGGCCGGCATCTCTCGGGTGTGTGTGTGTGTGTGTGTGTGTGTGTGTGTGTGTATGTATACACGTAAGACACTCGGTGCACGCGACGCTTCGCGGGGGGAGAAAAAGCGCCGGCTCGATGCATTTGCATCTCAAAGCGCGCGCGCGCCTGCAGCAATCTCGAATTCAACGATTGTCCGGGACCCGGGCGGAGCGAGGGTACGCGCATGAATCACCTTTTTACCCAGCCATCACACTTTTCCCGCCAGCTGATTCGCCGGCTCGTCTTCAACGCCGCGCGACGCCTCTGCTCCTTTTACCCCCGTTCTTTTTCTTTCTCGGCTCGTTCGGAGCTCGCGGCGCTATACGACGGGTATTCGGCGCTCTACCCCCGCCCGAGAGCTTCGAGAGTCTCCGCGCCCGGGTGTACGCTTTGATCTTGCGCGGAAAACACGAAAACCAATACATGCCCCGGACTCCTTTCTCTTCTCGGCCCGTTATGCTCGGTGGCAAAAGTAAAGTTTATTGGTGAAAAATCCCCGCCGCGTCGGACGGGTTGCACAGAGATTCTTTTGAAACGACTGTTCAACCCGAGCCAACAAAGAGACAACCCGACCGCGATGAAACAGCCCTCGCGCCTCTTTTTTTTCCTCATATACGAAACTCGTGACGCGGTACAGAAGCATCGCGCCAAACGCGACCAATTGGATAAGGACTGCACCGGTGGTGTGTGCCCGCTGGATTTATCATACCCGATGCATGCGCGGCGGGGCACACACGTACACGCCGAGAGTAAATATATGAATATGTGCCATGTATGTATATATAGAGGGCGAGCGCGCGCTATCGGAACAGATCAGATTCGAACAAATTCGTTAGCCGTATCGGCGCGGAGCATCGGTCAAACTAAATCGGTCGAGCTAACGCGCGGCTGCGCGCGAGCCCGTCCGGGCATAATCGCGCGGCGCGGTGTACGCTAAATGTAATCGAACTCGCGAGCGCGCAAACACAATCGGAGCTGCACGCGCAGTCAGGCGACCTTACATAATTTCACGCAAATAGAGACAGCTGATGTGCCGGGGCACGCAGATCCGTCCGGGCCCCGCGCGTTATAATTACAAATCCAATCGGTTCGACACACAAATCGGGCTGCATAATCGCTCTGCGAGCGCGCGCGAGCCTGCTCACAGACAGGTGCACGCCCCGCCGAGGAGCACCCCCGGTGCACGAGCCTTCCTTCCAGCGTATATATACATTCATGTGTGTGTGTGTGTGTGTGTGTGTATATATAACGTCGGTGCGCTGTTTGCTTGACAGATTAATGTGCGAGCACATTGCGGGTAGCGCAGTCGGAACACGTAGACGAGCTTGCGCGCGCGCGCACGGGATTTCTCTTACACTCCTCCATCGCCCCCCTGCCTCTCTGGCGTTGATTTATTTTTTCTTCGGGTATTGATATTGATATTGGTTATTGCTAGGCCGCGCCAGTTGTAATTCCGACGATGGATGATCCGCGGCGCGCAGATTGTATATATATATATATATGAAAGCTGCGGCCGAATTCGCCGGACCGAACCTTATTTGTTTTTCCATCGGCCTTTTTTCCCTCTTTTCTGTCGGCTCTCCCTCTTTTCTGTCCCATCGATCGGCCTCGTCTGTCGCCCTCGTTGCATTCAATGAGCGGCGCGCGCGCGATCGTCATTCCGTCCGGGTCGTTTTCTCCCGGCCCCGCGCGCCAGTTATTAATCTGATACTGCCGCGCGGCCGGGGATATTTTTGGAAAGTAATCGGAAAGCCGGGGCCAAATCGAACGTGCAATATCGAGTGGGCGCGGCCCCCCGCGAACGGGGTACAATAAACCGACGAGATTCGTTTTTTTGCCGCCACCGCCGACGGCGAAAATCGCTCGGGGCGAAGCATGTACACGTATACGACGTGTTTCCGAGCGTTTCGCGTGCGCGCGTGTCCCGTGTTTTCGTGAGCGCGCTCTGCACGCGGCCTTGCTCGAGCAGCTCTATATATACATGTATACATGCAGGTGTGCGATCGCGAGCTCGCGAGCTTGAGTCCGCGAGCGAGTGTAGCAAGTTATATTCCCCGATGGAAAAAAACCGCCGAGGATTTTTGCCCCGCCCACCTGCACACCTCGCTCGAGCACACCGGCAATTTCGCTCGTTCTCTCGCTCTCTCGCCCGACGCCTGCAGTTTCCTCGAGCGGCCAAACTGCGACTCGCCTGGTTCTTTACTTTCCCTCTCCGGCCCCGCCGCGGGGGTCACGCGAAAAGCGTTTTAATTAAATTCGGGCAAAAGTTTCGGGACGAGAGACACACTGGCAGAACGAGAAGCGCCGCTGCATCGGCGTCACGTTTATATAACGAAAGTGAAACAAGACACCCGTAACTGCCCGGACATTTATGCACAACCGGGGTGATTTAATTGCGCGCCGCCGTCGTCGAGTGTGATTAATCCGTACGGCGGACCTCTTGTCACTTGACTGCGACACGCGACGAGCTTTTTCACTGGCGGCGCCACGCGCGAGATATTTCTTATCGTAATAACAATTTCGACACGATTTCGAAATGCCGAGACCCCTTCGACGGCCCGATCGTATTTCGTCCGGCGAATCTAGCGCGTATATAGACATAGGCACGCGAATGAAGGGTGAATCGATTCATCCGATGAATATTAAACATTCGCAGGGCGAAACGACGGGCTCGCTTACGTTTTTCCAATCCATTAATCACGCGGGATGAATTCAAAACTCAATCTCGAAGATTAAACCGACAGGTTGGATATGAGTTTCGAAGGGGAAAATCGAATCGGCAATCGAAGTATGAAAAATGAAAGCTCTCCCGACCCGCGTTGCGGCGTTTCTCCGATTGCGACGCAACACACACGACCAACGACAAAACTCGCACTAGTATTCTCTCTTCCGAAGTACATAAATTACATTTCAGCCACGCGCGCATATCGCTCAACTCCCGGCCTTGTTGTTGATTCCGCGAGCGCGCCACCCGCGACCCCTCGACCAGCCCCGGCGCGGAAAAAGAGGCGCAGATGCATGCGCGTAAGACACGAGTGTATACACACCAGAGCTTGCACGTAGCTTGCATTGATTCCGCGACCGAGCCGGGGGGTGGGAGAGTGGGGGAGGAGGAACAGCGGCGCACGAACGAATCATCCATTAATAACAGCGTCGATGCTGAAATCGCTGCAGTGGCGGGGGGGAAGCGACGCTATACGCGAAAGCGGGACGATAGTACGCGCGAATTACAAGCGAGGCGAAGCGCGAGAATGGGAGGCAATTATCCGCGTGCCCGGTGTAATTGCGCGTCGATTCACGGGCCGGGCCGAAAAAGCCGCCTCTCGCCCTGGAGGGCTTTGGACCGCGCGCTAAAAGCTCGGCCGACGCGATTTATCCATGTGTATACGTGTATATAAATCTCGACGAGACCAAGACGGACGGCGCGGCCCCCGAAATGCTATAGCCGAACGATCGATCGGCCGCCCCTGTCTTCTGTCTGGGATGTATAACTGTGTATATAGGAGCGCGAGGCGGAGCGAAATGAGAAGAGACTCGTATTAGGTTATACGTGATTGCTCGCGACGAGTCGATCGGCTTGATGTAGGTTGAGTGGCTGCGCTTCTCGATTGAGCGATATACAGCTGCACCAGCTATGTATATATGTATATATACGCGAGCCGCGTCGCGTGTTGCATTGCTGATTAAAGTGGCGCCTTTAGTGAGGTCCTTTTTGATCTGGCTCGGCTCTGGTATACCGGAGCGACGGCACGAATCAACAAAGCGGGGGCGAGTTACACCACTCCACGATGTAGACCAGAGCTTTTCGAGCCCGCGATTGCGCGCAAGCTCCATTGTCGTCAATGATAAATCGGCCCGGACGAGATACTTTATTAATGTCACTCGGCGACGTAAGCTACTTTCTCGATGCATTGCTCGCGGGGTACGCTTTGTTGGCTCGAGAGGCCTCGCCTCCGCGGTACGTCTTCGCGGTTGATACGAACGCGCGCGCGATCAATCTGGATAATCCGAACTTGAACAAATCTTCCTTAAGGAATCGAATCGATTGGCAATGTTGTTTTTTCTCCAATGCCAAAGCTTCAACAGGCTGAAGATCTAATGGACATCGATTTCGTTTCCGTTTGTCTAACGTATATTAGATCGGAAACAAGTGAATTAGCTGCGAAGCCTTACTCGGATGGATATCATCATTCACGAAGCTCTTATCAATAAACACTGTTCGACGGTGATGTGAGAATATTATTCGATAAGTTCTGAAAGATCTCACACGAGTAGCGACCCGGGAATTCGACTTATTGAGAAAAAACATATTCCATGTCGGGTAGAACAAATAACTTTGCAAACGGTTCCTCAGAATAGTAATGAAGACTATGTCCGCTTCTTTTATTACTTTTCTTGAGTTAACACTACACTAACACTTGAAAATTAAATTTCGAACATACATTACATTCCGCACTATCAAAAACACTGTCTCTTCTGTTTGTGTTCATCTCCAATATCCCATGACTTTCGATTTTAGTAGCGAAACATTTCAAGTATGAGCCCTTTACTAAGTTACCCCCGTTGCGTTACTTAATTTAATTGACGCTCCTAAAGTTATCATTGTGATCCCAAAAGTAATTGACATGTCGTATTGTGGAAACGGGAAATTTTCCATCGCTAGCGAGTTTCCGTGTATTTCGTGTATATTAACAAACGTGGGCGCCGTAAAGTCTGGCTTACAAGTCTATAACAGTAGTTCAGATCAACTAATAGCTATTGAATTGTACTCAACCTACTAAATAATACGTACATTCATTTCTATACCGACAATATATATTTTTATTGAAAATGCATGCACAAAAAAATTCAATTTGAAAAAAAAACAAATGAAAAAATGAATGAATTATAATACAGTCGTTTTTTTTTCAACGCACCAAGGGCATCGATTATTCAATTGAATTTTTATTGAGGGATAAATTCTTACCTTGACTGTAAAAGGTAAAATACGATCATTCGCTGGGCTTTGATAATAATCTATATTGACTTCATAAAACAAATAATACAACAACGAATATATTAATCAAATATGTTCGTTTAAAGTAATTATGTTCCATATCAGTTAACATAAAGATAAAAATTGCTTTCTCAAAAGTGATTTTGAAGGAGAATTTGAATTTCATTGTTGATAAAACAATGTAACTTTTAGTTGTAGAAGAATTGGCGTACTTAATAATACGATAAGATGATTTTAGAGCTTTGTGTTTATAATACACTAAATATTATTGTTGTTGGTCGAATAGTATAAAATGTATTCGAAATTTTTCAATTACTTACAATATTTGACATATCTCTTCAAAAGTACAAGCAATACGTCACAAGACATTCTTTGCATATCTTGATATTTATATTTAGTTCCAAACCATTCTTGTGAGCGGATATATTGACACTATGTTTCAAAACTTGAATTAAAATCCTGTCAATAATTTTTCAGCCAATAAACCATATCCAATAAACATATGTTCAGAATGTTCGAGAATGTAATCGATCCTTTTCATTTTACATCTACATAATTTACATAAATTATCTTTGAGATTGATCATTTGAATCCACTGTACATGCTCGATATCCATTGAAGAAGTTATTTACTTCTGACCCATATTCAATTCATAATAAAATCTGTCAATTTTATTAGGTCACTCCGGCATTTATTCGGCACAGTCATAATGCTCGAAGTATCCTACATTATTCACTATATGTATGTTGTTTCCAATTACAAATACGATATTTTCATTAGTATCATAAATAATTTTTCCATCGTCTTATAACTTCTATCATTTGTTAGTCTGTCATAAATATCAATGAAGAAATTGTATACATATTGAAAATTACAATCAAAGATATCTTCCAAATCTATCTATCCATAATATATATACTAATCCAAAATATCAATCAAATATATCTGTTTACGAAATCTATCAAGTCATTTGAGAATATCAGTAACAATATCATTCCAAAATTTGCAATAAAATATATATCATTTACATATATCATTGAAAATTAATCATATCACAATGTTTTTAATTACTTGCAATAATCACAGAAACCGCAGATCTACAATAAAAATTCAATTGACATTCGCATCGAGAGGGGAAATTTCCATTTGCATATCAACACATATCATGGCTTGTATGCAGAGTCAAGTGTTCGACAATACAATTAAAAGGGGGAAATTTCCCGTTGAGATTCACGCCCCAAAACTGCTCTTTCGATTTTGATTTTTTCATCCGAAGAATTGCTGCAGTCTCTACAAAAATACAATTAAATCCATAATTTTGTTAGTCACCATTCCGCGTAATTTGAATTCTCTCTCTGAATAAAATATACAGCAGGAGATGTACAAACTCTCATAGCACACTTGAAGAACTTCTCGAATTCAGTTACGAAACTATTTTAGAGAACTATCCAGGTTGGAATTTATAAAAAGAGGACAAGTATTGGAAAAGGCAAGGAAGATTTCTGACGAAGCATGAAATGATGTTTTATTATCATTATTATTAAGAAATGTATTTAAAACAAATTTTGACGATGATTCTGGACGATTAAAAATGGACGCATCAAGTTTTTTATATCTTTAATACAAGTTAAAAATGGTGCAGTGATACAGCCGATGATCCTCGTGTTATGGCAGTATCTATGGGTGTTAGAGGGCTCTAAACGTTCCACTAAGATGAATATTTTGTTACGATTCGTATTGTCATCGTAACAAGAAATTGACTAATGAAACTAATATTACAAATAGTTACTATTCGTTTCATATATATTCTAAAACACGTTTGGTCATTAATTCCGTTATCAAAACCAGTTTAGTTTGATAAATTCACAATTTAATCAGGAATTCTTTGTTTCATTGATTAACAAATTACTTCATATAAAATAATAAATTCTCATTTTTTAATTAATTTTTTTTCACGTTCACGAGTTTTAACAATAAATATTGATTTATCGGGCTTCATAAACTATTCCAAATCATTTAAATGTGAGATAGCGGGAGAAAAAAATTCATTTTTCCCGGGCTGGACTCAGGCCGAAAATCACGAGGATGCTGGTTGAATCCAGTCCGGGTGACGTGAAATTTTTTTCTCTCAATCTTACTTTTCTAATGATTTTGAATAGTTTACCAAGCCCGATAAATCAACATTTATCGTTAAATTTTCATTTTTGTAACATTCAAATATTATACGTGGTTCGATTCGTTCTGCTTGATAATTTCCGTCTTGTTTGTATTATTCTTTATTTAAATTCATTGAATCAAATGAATGACAGTAAAGAATATACTCTTTCGAACGGATCAAGTCATCTTCACAACGATAGAACATTTGAATTGAAAACATAAATTTGAATTGCGTGTCAAGATTTACTGGAATAATTTCACCCAACTTAACCACCACCAAATTGGTATTTATATTTCTCGATAAAAACGATCTATCGAGTGGAACGTCCTGGAGTGGAAAAAAAATCGCCGACCGAAACTGAACCCGAGCAGATTTGAAAAAAGGCAAAGCGAAGCTGGCTCACGTAGCGCACACTCGATACCTTATATCGGGAATAAGCATCGGAGCCACGCGGTTGTAACCGACGCTTGTAAATAACGAAATAATCGAAAGGATCTCGTGCGAACTGTGCGCTGCGACATTTTTAATTTCACCACGTACTCAAAGTAATAGAGGTAAACGAGGAGAAAGCCTGCGAGGCTGAGGGAAAAAAAACTGCGGGTAGCAAGGGGGTGTATGTGTGTATATACGTACGAAATGCAGAATAAAAAAATAAAAAGGAGAAAAGAGCAAAGAGCGTAGAGTCTCGAGCGAGAGAAAACGCGAAGGCTGATTAATTATTGCCCGACGGCGCGAGTGTGCGAGTGCGCGCGAAAAAGTGTATGTATGTGTGTGTGTGTGTGAAAAAGCTCCGATCGAATGAGAGGGAGAGAGCCGAAAAACGGGAACTCACGCGAAGGCTGTGTCGTTATATAGTATGCGGCTTCGATCAAGGAAAGGAAAAAGGAGAAAGAGAGGGGAGATATAGAGGGCAGGATAGAATAAAATTTATAAATACTTCGTATCAATAATGAATGGGATAAAGGGGCGGGGAAACGAGCATATGGGCCGGTGAGCTTGCTGATCTAGAATGAGCGAAAGCAAAGATATATTGAAGATGTACAAATGTGTAATTTAGCGTTGCAGGAAAATGCGAGAGGGGTCGGGGGGGCGAATAAAAAGTGGAGACACGTACATAGCTTTAAGTATGCGTGCGGTTGCAACGAGTTGCGTTGCGTGTGTGCGTGTGTTTGTTCGTTTTTATTTCGCAAGTGTATACATAAATTTTGCTCGGGGGAAAGAGGCGACAGCTCATCGTTGTGTGCCTGCGAGCGTGTGCGCGACCGCGTTGACGCGCGATGTATTTGTCAAGGCGGATTATTATTGCGAGGAGACTTGTTGAACCTTCTCGAGATATTTCAAAATCATCGTTTCTTTTTCCCTTTAGTTCCCAAGTTCACCGAGGTAGCGTAGAGGAAAAAAATCCAGGCTCGAGAATCCCAAGCGTCGTTCGAACGTTTTTATATTGTATATACGGAGGATCAATTGTATAAGAGTAGCTCGATGAATATTGCTCGTTTTATATTTTTCGGATTGTCGTGTAAAAATTCTTAAGCTCTAGAATCTTTCTGATTCAACTTTGATGTTGCAAATCGATAGACACACAATACGGAATGGAGAAGCATTGGAAAGGTAACATTGCGTTTCTTCAACTCGCGGAGTACACTTTAGATACCAACATAGACGTACATTTCCAGAATCACATGAAAAAAAACGACACTCCTTTCGAGCGTGTACATGTTCACGATTATACGTATATTATCATGTAAGCGAGCCGAACAAACATTTCTGTAAAAATCAATTATCTAAAGGGAGGAAAGAGATATTTAAGGGAAAACCTAGTGAGTGACGAATTAATCAATTATTTTGTCTCGGAGCACGTGGAAATACTTGACTATTGATGATAAATTAATTTGTAATAACGACGTCCTTCTTTCCTGTTCCCCCTTTTTTACGAATTTATGTGATGGTTAATTACTAGTTACAACACACAGGTTGACATATATTCAGTTCTAATCAA
The DNA here is from genome assembly GCA_020882685.1 of Aphelinus atriplicis. Taxonomy (NCBI): domain Eukaryota; kingdom Metazoa; phylum Arthropoda; class Insecta; order Hymenoptera; family Aphelinidae; genus Aphelinus; species Aphelinus atriplicis. The sequence continues at coordinate 15,172,267 of CM037075.1, read as the reverse complement.
TAAACTATTGAGTAAGTTAAACTAATGATTTTCATATGTCAGTGTATTATTTATTACATATACATGTTATATAAATACGATGTAATAAACAACTATTATATTTGTAAGAAAATACATTCTTGCAGTTTGATTAATCAATCCCCACCTTTTGTATTTCTAAAGAAGCTATACAAGTAGAGGTTCCGATTTCATTTGGATAAAATAGCGTCTTGCATAAATATAATCATAGAATGGTATATACTATACGCACCTGAGTGAGATTGAGCAATTTTGATATGAAAAACGTTTGCACGTGTCGAAATGGCCTAAACGAGCAAGACGATTTTTTAATTTTTCCAAACGTCGGGGAGTAGAGTGCAATTTCATAAGCACCTCCTAAATACCTCATTTTGAGGTGATGAATATTCCAATTTATTTTATTTGCGAATAACTTTATACAATCAATACTATTGCATGAATTTTAAATTACTTTTGTGAGTAACTTTAACTGTTTGTAAATTTACGTATAATTTTAAACGTTTTATTCGTTTGAATATAATTATTTTACGTATATCAATTTATAATAATCTCACAACACTGAAGTTCTCTTGGAGATTGGAATCACTAACGATTGTTTGAATCCAAGGCAGCGTCTTCGAGGCAGCATCTCCGACATCTAATGTAAACAGATCGAATAAAGGTGAGTTTATCTATCTGTTACCACAATATTATGACTGACTACGATAACTTTCATCGCTCCTATACGTAATAATCATTCGAAACATGTTGTTATTTCTTCGGGGATCGAATCCATCCCATGTAAACTGCTAAATGACAACGAAATCACATACCTGGTGAATTTAATCCCAAAACATAATTTAGTAATTTTGAAATTGAATTGTAACCGCATTGGTGACTCCATCTAGCCGCGCAACATGGCCGAGCGTCGGGTTGTGGGACAGGCCACGGCGAAATCCCCGCATCCGCAAGTATTATCCATCTCGAGGTTATACAGTGGACGGCTCACTGGCGGCGCGCGGCCGCGCGATCAATGCGAGCCCTTCGCTCAGCCGCTCAGCCCGGCTTTAATTAAAGCGAAACAATTATTTCGAAAATCAGCGCTGGTCTGGCAGGCCACGCGAGCACCCCGCGCTCGGATTATATACGAACACTTATGAAGCTTACGAAGCCGCGAGAAAAATAAGCACGAGAACTGCATCAGCGAGAAACTCGAATGTGTGTGTGTATTGTGTACGAAGCGCAGCTGCGAACTTGGCGCAATAAAGTTTCTCCCAATCAAGATCTTCCTGCTTTTTCGCTTGTCTGTGTATGTGTGTATATGTGTATGTATACGCGCGCGCGCGTGGACAAAGTGGCAGCGGGGAGATGAAGACGAAAGCTTAGCACCGTAGCGTCTCTCTTCTCACGTCCCTCGTATTCCAGCTCGCTACTCTCTCTCTCTTGCTTGGGCCTTTATTGTACCACCAAGATATGTGTCTCACTCTCTCCCCCTTACATCACTCGCTGTCTTAATATAGCTGACGAGCTGCGTCAAGCATCCGATGCTACTTTACTTTCTTTATCTCGTTCTGCCCTTCGAATGTTTCTCTCTCTCTCTCTCTCTCTCTCTCTCTCTCTCTCTCTCTCTCTCTCTCTCTCTCTCTCTTTCTCTTTCTTCAGGTATTGTTCAGTGTTTTTTTTTTTGAATTGCCACTTGCTTTCCACAGAAAAGTTGTAACGAGCTTTCCTTTCAAGTCTGTTCCAAGACTTGAGGAGATATTGAAGTTATTTCTATTGCAAGAAAAACTGTTATTTTATTAGAGTTACTCTTGCTTTAATTTTTCATTTCCAACGAGTCGCAGAATAGAAGGCAATAAAGATTAATGGTGGCATATACTCCGATTAGCTGTCGAGCCATAAATGAATATTTTTGGAAAAAAATGAATGCATCATTATCCAGAATGGTATTATTAATATGATTCAGAAATATATAGTAACGACAGTCTTTTTGTAATAAATTATCACTCAATTCATACCTCCGTGATTCTGGATTATTTGATTTTTTCTCAACAAAGAGAGGGAGAGAGATTATTATCATAGAAATTGATATCATTTGTGTAATTGCAGCCATCAATATTCAAGGAGAGTTTGGTTAAACTCCCAATTCATTTAAGCGCTATCGTAGAATTTTTCTAATATTAGTATTGAATATCCTTTTATAGTAATGCTATAATTGAATAAATCCTATTTACAAAATACCTTCTCTCTCTCTCTCCTATTCGTAACTAGTATCAATTACATATAGATCTAATTGAAATAGTAATTGTGATACTAATCATGGAATAAACAGTATTCATTAGTCCAAGTTAGATCATTTAGTTTATATCATACGATTATTTTTTATATTAATTTAGAATACAGGCTCTAATCATATAAGGTTGGATCCACCTACATTAAACCTTACTGATGAGTCCTATTAGGGCTATTTAGGACATAACGCGTAGAGTAATCAATTTTTATTCAAATTCTATCGAATATTAAGCTCTGCACATGCGATACAGGCATGACAAGTCAAACTTGGCGCATCGGAAATTCATGGTACACATTGGCACGAAAACAATCACTCGCAAAAGTTGCTCACTGCAATCGTTCAATAATGAATTTCGTTTTTCCCTACGACCCGTGCAGGACTAATCCAGCGCTCGCTGAAAATGCCAAATGACACGCTCTGCAATCCCGCAGTGGTTTCAACCTCTTCACACTGTAAATAGCGAACGATATTGTGAAAAGCCAGTCTGGCGGGGCAGCCAATCAGCGCATAGTGAGATAATAACGCGGGAAGAAATCCGGCCTCATCATGGCAGCCGAGCGACAATCGATGCTCATCAGCAGGCTGGTTGCGGTTAATTTGGCCCCGGCCATTGTTCCGCACCCTTTATTCGGGGGCGCATGCACTGCTACACCCACGCAGCGCAGCCGCCGGGGAACGGAGCGAGAGGCGACCGAATATTGTGCCAGGTAGGCGCTGCAATAGCTCCCGATTTTCGCCACGCAACGACCTACGACAAACAGCCCTTCGGCGAAACGCTCGCGTATTACGTACGTAGCGTGACTGGTTTTCTTCTTTCAATACGCATCTCCATACGTCTAATCCTTTGCATTATGCTCAAGACATATTAGCAATGCTATTCGCGATGTAAATTTGGCACTTTTTAGCTCTTTGCTGAAGAAATTGTTTGTTATGGCAATATGTCCAAGCTAATTTTGATTCGTGACTTTTCGATGCTCGTTCTGTTTTTCGCTTGAATAATGGACACTGCACAGTTGGGAAAGACTGAGAAAATGATTTTACAATCCAGCGTAGTAATCAAAATGCGCGCGCCACGGAATTATTAAAACTAATCTGTCGAGTCGCTTTCGGTATATTTTGTATTATTTGCAATTCCGCCGGGATGGCAAAAGGAACTTGACGAAACGCTACAAGAAATGCCATTTGCAATTCAGAACAGTCCGAGAGATAGAGAGAGAGAGAGAGAGAAATACAGAGGAGGTGAAGTTATTGAAGCGTGCATAAAAGCACGCGCTCGGGTCTAAAGCTGCGCATAAAAATTCATAAACCATAACAGGAAACTGTCTTGCCCGTGAGATTCTTCTATATATCCCGTATCGCATTTATGCTAGTCGAAGCGCGCGCGCGTGCGATATCTCGCTTGCACCTTACAAATCGACGCGCATGATACGATCGAGCAATCTCAGGCTCGTGCGAGCGGCCTCGACGGCTTCCGCCTCGCAGCAGGGCCACAATGAGCGCTGCACTCGAATAAACTCCGTCCCGTCGCTCGCACACGCAGCCGTATATACATATAAATACAAAGGCTCTCTCTCTTTCTCTCTCCGGCGCGACGGCGGTGGCAAAACTCGGGGATTCCTCTCCTGCGCATCGCCACGACGAATTTTGCCAGCGCGAGGTAAAAAGCCATATGCACTTGGGGCGACGACTCGCAGCTCGAGCACAAAGCCCATTGGCCGTTGTTTATCCGGCGCGACGACAGCCAGCCAAGACGCGCGTATATACACGATTGTGTGTGTGTGCGTGTATCCGCGAGTCCGTCAAACGCATGTATATATGAAGAGGGGCGAGAAACGAACGAGGGGTTCGCTCTCGCTCCGAGGGGACTATGATGCGTATACGCACACGAAACTCCACCGGTGTGGAGAGTGAGCGCAACAAAAAAAAAATACACACAAGACCGGCTTGCAAAGCCTTGAATCGTCAAGTTTTCCGAGGAAGCCCCGAATTTTTTCCTCCCAGTGAGCAAGCGCGCGGGCTGGGGAGGCTGCACGCGTGTAACAGAGAGAAAGCCCGACGAGGGAATTCGCCGTGGCTATCGCGGAAGTTAAGACAAACGATTGTTCCACCAGGGACGTCTCATACCGTGGATATAATATGTGCGCGTGCGTGACGAGGGTAACGCGTTATAGCAGTGTCAGACTCGTCCGCCCTTCCGAGCGTCGATTTAAATTTAGCCAAAGCAATTGTATATCCAACGTAAATAACGTATCCATCGATTGGCTTTCGTGTTGATATACTTGTCTGGAAACGGCTATATGCCTCATTATCACCAAAACTTTCGTACGACGAAAGTTCTGTAGACCATTCGGTAGACCAAAACCAATTTTCACTGATGAATTATCCTTGTTTCGCACGTAATAAATAACTCACTAGGAAAGGGTTAGTACCTACGGGCCATGGACTTGGCTGAAACTTTTCGAGGTTGTTCAGGAATCGCCCGAGTGAGTAAACTATCAAGCAATTAAACCTAATATCTCGCTTCTACCAAGTTATTTACTTCTTCGTACGCCTATATATATACGTGGTTTATCGGTTATGTCAAGGATAAGAGTGATTTTACTAAATGACTGTGTGGTTTTCTTATTTGGCTACTCAACAATAACAACCTTGGAAAGTTTTTGCAAAATCCATCACGGATAATTACCATTCTTCGCTGGTCCTGTAGAATGTTTACAATAAATACGTAAATTAAATATTAAAACAAACCCCGCGATTGTATTGAACCCAATAGACTTTGGAATAATAATTATCCAGTATTTTTCGCATTTGAATGAGATTCCTCCAACACGTGAGAAAAAAAATGTCTGCAATAGAGCTGAGTGAATAAGTGGCAGAAGGGAGGGAAGATAAAATGATAAGAAACACGTGAAAGATAATGGCAAAGAAGGATAGACGGAGGGCAAGAGCGAACCATGTAAAAAGTTCTAGAGAGAGAGAGAGAGAGAGAGAGAGAGAGGAAAAAACGCCAGAGGACAAAGGGGAAAAATACATGGGAAAGAGTAGAGAAAGCAATTAAGTGTTGAAAACTTGGAAAATAAAAGTGAATGTGAATAATAGCCTCGGAGAATAGTTTTCATAATAAAACGAGCTTTCACTGCTCTTACACTTTCTACAATGTATCTTCAGTCGTCCAAGTTCATTTGTAATTTTCCTCAATGAGCATAACAAGTTTTAAATCGTATGGTGTGTGTGTGTGTGTGTATATCTAAAAAACAGAAAATTTTTCTTATTCACCTGAATGTTTGAAAAATTATTCGTGTGATTTAACAAAAGTCCTCGAATAAAACAAGCACTTTTAAGGCTTCATATGAGTTGATGCCTCTGACTTCTTGTATTCCCGGAATCTCTTCCAGGTATGAAGACAGGCACTTTTCTCCCGCTGAGACGAAATAGCATATGCACTTCGTTTATCTAGGCTATTTCGGCACACGCTATTTCCGTGCCGAAATCGCATAACTTCGCTAGGATGCATATAATATTTATTAGCAACGTCTCACCCTAAAATTTTGCTCACGAGTCAGTGGTGGCCAAACGTGGACCGAGTTGAATATTTCATAGCAACCGTTACTAAGGGGGAGGAAAAATCAATGTAATGGCTATTCTCTGCAGATATTTCGAATGCGAAAAGTACAGAATCTTCATGTTTCCATAGCACCGGTTTCCATTTTACCGTTGCTAAGGATTAGTAAAAGTCAGTATGTTTAATTTGGACCATTCTTACCTCAAAATTTTCAAAATCTTCGAAATATTTCATATTCTACAGCCGCGACCGTTAATGTCTCCAGTAGCTAATGTTGGTTCCTTTAGTGACCGGTGAAAAGAGGGAAAGGAATTTACAAAGCCTCTTTGAGAAAATGTATTGCTGATTTCCTTGGCTACGGTTTTCTCGCAAAGAACAACAGTCACGGAATAAACTACAGTGAGAAAATTTTGAAAATTCTCACAAGGAGAGTATCAAGCCTCTGGGTCTTGTTGAAACTCGGATGTTGGGTGCGCAAACAGCTCACATGTACAGCCGTTCGGCCTAACGTTTTCTTTGTCCCGGGGGTATTCGTGAATCATTAATGATTTTATGTATCTACAGCATATGCATGTTCATGGACTTTTGTATATATAGATATGCTATTCATAGATAAAATCAATAAAGATTCACTAATATCTGCAAGACAGCAAACCTTCAAGCCGCGGCTGTACACATGAGTTATTTGCGTATCCAAAAACCAACTCACAGAATTCCAACAAGATCCAACGCCCAGAGGCTTGATACTACCCTCTTCGCGGTGGATTGTTACTCAAGTTCGGGAACTCATTTTCTAAACTTATCGCACGAAAACCCAAAAGTTTGTCTAGAGTCATTCGAAAATAGTTTTCACGCGTCGCGTCAGAATACAAGCACGCATACCCAATGTGCCCCCCCCTAAGGGTTTTTCGCGAATTTGACTATGATAGACTTCGAATTTTAAAATTCTGTGAATGGCATCTCAAAGCTTAGCTCAATACCTATTAGAAACCATCTTCATAATCATCATTCGACTACTTTAACCTATCGAAAATCGCAATTTAAAAAAAAACGCAAAAAGGCTAAATGCACAAAACGTGTACCCAATTTGGCACAATTTTTTAATCATTAGCTACAGCCTATATAGGCCTACAGGGACGATCCAATTGGCATTGAAATAAACTCTCAATTATGTTCCCAGTGATATTTATACAACATTTTTAACATACAACTCAAAAATACGCGTCTAAATCATCGTAATATGTCTATACAAATATTCAATGATTTCACTCAATCTTCCCATTTAAAAACGCGTAGAGGGGCACATTGGGTACACTTTTTTTTGATGCGAAAAACAGCAATTTGAGTAGGATAAAAAATAATTTTAGGAAAACTGATGAGACCAATCGAAAGCTGAGATGTTTTTACACAAAAAAGAGTAATGACACTTTGAGAGATAAAAATTATTGACACCTGATTTTTGAGGTTGAGTGTGAAAAGTGAAATAAGAAAATGGTGAAAAAATGAGTAAGTGAAACTTCAAAGTGTTGTAGGAGAGTGGTTTTAAGGGCTAAATGGGCGGGGGAGGGAACGAAAATTTTCTTTTAATTCCCCCAACATAACCCAAGAGCGACTGATGCTCAGAGAGCACCGGAAATACGAAATCTGACGATTGTGCCAAATTGGGTACAGTGCCAAATTGGGTACAGTTACCTTATTATGCGTGTCGTCGCGATTGTCGCAAAAACTCGAAGGGGACAAGAGTATCAGGGCAACTGGGAGAATTGAAAATTTCACGCTTCCGCGAGATTGCCGAGGGCGACGACGAGTCCATCCGCGGGGTAGGGGCGAAAGTTGGGAGAGAGAAGAACAGGGGAGGCGCGCGCTCGCCTTATCGTCAGCTCGTACACTTTGGTGCGCGCATGCATCTCTTCGCGCGCTCGCGCGGGGCCGACGGCTTTGCAGCTTCACGGGCAAATTGAAAATGTGAAAGTTAAATGGAATCAGTCAAACTCGCTCAAGACTCTCGAGAGGACTTGGCGCGTAAGAGAATCACGCGCCGGCAGAGATAGCCGCCCCCCGTCTTCGCGAGCGCCCCTCCCTCCTCCCCGAGTCGCGTGCCCTCCCGAATCACCCCGAAGGTATGTAATTGAAATGTGACGTCCTGCGAGTGCTTCATCGATCCCTCCGCACTCGCGTTTGACGCTTGACATTTGTCGCGGTTCGACTCGGAGCTTTGGAATTTTCGTCGAGTTAGGTCCAGCGAGCGTCGCGACCAATAGGATGACGACTCGAGAGGTGGCCAAGCTGCAGATCTCGATGAGGAACATTGTTTTTTGTGTACGCATGAATGGAAAAATAGTAAATTTCGAATATTCCTTGCTATTCAATGCGAAGCGTGACATATTCTTTGAAGAATGCAAAAGCCGAACTGTTCTTGCTGGTTCTATGTCGCATAACAAGGGCAAAGAGCATTTCAAAGTTCACGTCCGCGTGCCCTGATATGTTCGAGAGAGTTTTAGAAACGGCTGTCTTCCAGGAAAAGTGATACTCTTCCCCGTGGGTATTGCCCTATTCACTGCAAGCGTTATTTCAATCAACTCTAAACTGATTTTTTTCCATTTTCCCGAGGGATACGGCGGCCAATCTTTTCCCCATTCACGATTTTCTCACTGGCACGATACACTGATGTAACAAACCATTTTTCTTCGAGACAAGATTTTTCTTAGAAATAACCTACTGCCTGTGTATACGTAAGCGTACACGTACTCATATGTTTCCAAGTGAATTTCACTCACACAATTGTTACAAAACGTGTATGTATATACATTTATGTAGATATTTCACAAGTGCACACGGGTGGCTCTGCCTTACTTGCACACTTTAGTCTTTTAAACGAGAGTATAAGGCCTCTTTTGATGAAACTTACTGAGATAGTTACAGGGTACCCCAATAGGTATATCTGCAGCCGTTCAGCCTAGCGCATTGATTCCACGAGGATATTCATTAGTCTTTCTTGATTTTATGTATGTACTATATATCTGTAAACCAGAAAGCCACATACACTATATTGTGAGTGTATAAAATCTATAATAAATCACGACCAAGTCAGGGATATGGAAGCGTTAAGATAAACGGTTGTATATCCTATCTCTTCAGAAATCATTCTCACGAGAACAATATTTTTTTCATGGTGATATTGGGAAAATTTTGTTCGTTATCTTGGAATTTTTTCTCCATTGATTCTACTTTTTGGCATTAACGGGAGCTAAAACTTCTCTTGACCTTATAAAATCGCATTAATTTACTTTATTTCCGAATTTCTCTGAACTCGTGCTCTCATTTCCATTCACATTTTACAGATTTGAAAAAATATTAGACGTATGGACCCTTGATGTTCAAAAATAACCGTTTTTTACTAGCACACTCAAACTTCGTTAAATTCAGACGTTAAATCTGCAGCCCTCCTTTTTCTACGATAAAATTGAATGTATCTGATATGGCTTGAATTAATATTTTGGATATATATATATATATATATATATATATATATATATATATATAATATATACAAACGAAAACAGTCAATATCATCAATTTTTTATTTTTAACGACAAACAATATATCATTGGGATTGTAAGAATCTGTCTCATTTCTTACTCTATTTTGTTTCCTCTTACCCATTTCAATTACAAAAGAGACGTATTTTATTCGTAAATCAAAAAAATCTATATTTTTATAAGAAATTTTAAATATTATTATGAAAAAAAGACTTCAAATAGATGAGGAGCCAATGTTTATTCCTATTGCTGGATAGTATATGAGTATTAGAACCGATTTTCAATCGTGTCCCTCCGAACAGGATCGTCTCGTTTTACCCTCCAAAAGTCAAAAGTGCTGGGGAATTACTCATATATATAACAAAGTATCCTAGCTGATTGTATATTCGCGAAACTAATAATTAAGCGAACGTCGATCTTAGCAATAATCGATGACTTCGTGAGCGTATGTCGTCAATTGTTGATCTGGCGATAAAAATTTGAACGCGCGCGGCCACTGGGGAGGCGGAGCTTCCGCGAAACTCGAGAAATCGGTCCTGGCGGCCTTGGCCAATCGATAACATGCCGGGGAGAAAAAACACAGCACGTGCTGACCATTCGACACCCCGGGGCTTAACGCCCGAGGGGCGAGAGAGAGTTTCCGAAGTAAATAAGATTCTGCGGCAGGGCATTTGTTGCTCTGCGAAAAAGTCAGTTCGAGTCCGAAGTTATGGTTTGGAAAGGCATTCCGGAAGACTCTCGGCTTTCATAATAAAAGATATATCGTGTATAATGACCACCGGCGAGGCTCTCCCCGAACATACAAATTGATTCTACGCTCGTTTTACTTTATTAACGCAGGGGGCGAACTTTTGATAAATGGATGGGGGCAGTCATATCCGCATGGCACGTGGCGCAAATAGTTAGAAATAACAGCTTGATCATTCGACCGAAATCTTAATATCAGAAATTGTAATAGTCTTTCTTCTCCTCGACCGGAACGTGCGGTTCACCATCGTATTTTTGATTCAGTTGGAGCGCTATACACGAATCACATACCCGAGACTCAATACTCGCGGCGAAGGGTATATATCACCCAAACACTTGCGTCGTTACGTTCTCGAGCAATGAAGGATACAATTATTGCCGAAAACTAACAGCCATTAATCTCGAGAAAGGAGTTGGCCCTCTCGGCGGCCGAGAGAGAGGGAGAGAGAGAGAGAGAGAGGGAGGGAGGGAGGGAGGGAGGGAGGGAGAGACCGACGGGAGGAAATAGAGAGACCGAAGAATAATAGAGTTAGAGGTGCGAGCGGGCGAGCGAGCAAAGAAGGAACAGAACGTGAAAGTGAGAAAAACGAACGGATACCGCGCGCAAAGCGCGTGGAAGAGCGCGAAGGAGTCATAAAGAGAGATATATGAAACAGAGACAGAGGAGACCATAAGAAAGATGGAGAAAGTTTGCTGCACACGCGTAAATCTGGAAAATTACCCGATATTCCATTTCCCCTTACTCATTTTCACTACTCTCTCGCTCACACGTGTGCCCCTGCAATACGCTCCCCATATATACATGTTTCGCGTCATCTTTCCCTGTCGATACCTCTCGCTTATACTATACTCACCAAACTCCACAGCTTCGGCGTTATCGGCTAATTTTTTTCTCTGACTTTCCTTCCGCTAAGTAATTTTCTCTACGAGATCATTAGGTCCGGTCCGACTGAATCCGAATGAAATGGAACTTAATACCATGACGCATACAAACATCATTTTAGGATCTCAAAATGTTATAACACCATTGATTTCATTTCTAATGAGTTATCGTACAGCAATGAACATTGATACTTTCTTGATGCGTAATTTCGAGACAACATTTTTAATAACTTTACTGATGATAACAAAGAACAAAAAATATTTGCATCACTGGTGTAAATAAAATTTGTCGTTTTATTCACGCTATCGTACAGTAGTATAATCTTGAATTAGTGAAATCTATCATACTGTCTTTCATTTATTTCGCCAATTATCGATAAGGCTGCAATGAAGTGAAAGAAAATTAATTTCAACGAATTTCATGGATCAATAAAATTCTTTCTTGTATGCTTCACTACTTTCTGGTTTACTCTTTCTCTTGAATTACCGGAACGACAAAATTCTCTTTTAACTTTCTTCAGGAAATGTGAGGAAGGCAATATTTTCGATCTATATAGACCACGAGTACATTATGTATATACTTTAAAATTTCGCCGGTGACAATTTTATTATCGGGTTTTATTCTCGAACTCCCAGACGTTTCCTTATTTATTACATTCAGCCATCTCCTCCTATAATTATCGATTATTCTTCAAATTCTCGTCCCACCTCGAATGAGAAAATTTTCCAATCGCCGTGGAGAATCTCATTATCGATCATTTCGGCTAATCGGCGGAATTCCCAGACGGAATACTCCGCCCCAATCAAGAAGATTCGTCACCCTCCTCGACTTACGCATAACAATCGTTGCCGAAATTCATTCAGCCGCTCTTCCACCCTTTCATACCGTCTCGCACGTGCCTGGGGCCCTCGTTCCCTATCCAGCACTCAGGGCAAGAGCACATACGTGACGCACACGCGACATTTGTTTTTGCAGGGGTGCTTGAGGCCCCGAGAACTAGTCACGCTCGGGCTGGAGGGACTGAAAAAAAAAATGATGAAATTCCGATGTTTGCACGTGAAGCCTGACTTCAGCGCAGATTGATTCTATGGCGGCTCGGTTCTACTGATGAATTTATTGGCTTGTTTCAGAGGTCCGTATGAAAATGTCCAGCTCCCTCGGACGTGACGACTCGGCTCTTTTTTTCCAGAGAATGTTTTATGACCGCAGCCTGGAAAAATCCGTCAACAACATCATTAGTGGTGTCATTTCGTACATTGTTTTTTTTCGAGCTGCTGCAGGTTCTGAGGAAAGTATTATTAAAAATGGATTTACGCCCATAAATGTGGAAAATTCACTCTTATAAAACCTTACAGTGAAAAATCGCTGTCTGAAGTGTCCGAGTAATTGAGTGGAACTGCAGTTTATTTGTTATGTAATAAAAGTGAGTTTTTTTTCACCTTAGTTCCATGAGTTTTGATAGCAACAATTGTTACATCAAATACTCAATTTTCGGGTCGTCGACACTCTAGCCAATATAAAGTGGATTTTCTCTGGACTCGATGGAAATTTGATGCACAAATTTTTGATATTAAGACTCATGGAAATAATAGTAAAACTTAATTTTGATTACGTGAAAATTTAACTACAGTTCCATTCATTCACTCATTTACCTTCATACAGTGATTTTTCACTTCCATACACTAGTCTTTCACAGAAGAGAGTATCTTACTAGGAGCCTCTGTAAAGTTCGGGGGTAAGCAATCATGCTGAAACTCTCCGAAATACATTTTGGATACCTAGGTATTTTGGATATCGCTCTTTGAGCTCAAAGATTGATATATACGGCAACGTTTCGACTTCCTGGATATATACTGTAAATTACTTTCGATCTTATGCATTTGCAGTGTATCTCTATATACAGGAAGTTATAGATATAGATATACTGTACATGAAAGAAATCAGATGTTAATGATCGAATATCTCCGGGGAATCAAAACGTTAGATTGAATGGCTGTATGTGTGGCTTTTTGAGGTATCTAAAAAGTATTCCTGAAAGTTGTATCATGATTGATCACCCGAAGTTGAAGAATTATAGTTGTAATGCTCCCATTTTGTGGTCGTATTTGTCTAAGCTTTCCGGATACAAGGATGATGTTGATAATGCCACAAAGATACAAGTAAACAGTATTTTACAACTGTTTCCTAGTTTTATTGTTTTATTATCGAATGAGAATTTTCTCTTCATTAACTCTGATACGCACACCAAACAATGGGTGTATACTCACGTGGATTCATGAGAACTCGTGAAAGAATCTGAGCCGAGGGTAATGACAGGCTTACACTTTATGGAATAAGCTAATTTCCCAGACTGGCAGATATACTCCGCATTATCTGAGAAGATTATTATTATTCTCCGTTTCCCCTGACCGGGCATGTTTGTATATCATGACATTTTCCCTGAGAAATGTTGTCGTCGCCTCTTACATATTTCATGAACTCCATCTTCTTCTGATAGGGACTCGTTTACCATCCCTAATTCACTGCTCGAGTATGTAGGCGTAGACAGCTGACACTGTTCTGCTACTCAATTACGTGATCATCGAATTCTTCATTCCAGTGTCAGCATCACTCAAACAACTTCGACAGTGAATCATGAGAGATCTGCTATACAGAATGGACCGAATTCCTTTTCCACATTGGCTTGCGTGTCCCGGACCTATAAAGATTCCGAGAGTAGCATATTTGGAGATTACGGACCATGAGTTAATCAAGAATAACACCTCCTCAGGTTGGTTGTAGAAGTTGAGAAAGTAGTACACTTGTGAAATATATGTTTATAGTAAGGCTGATTACGTATTCACAAAACACGACGAGTAAAGTAAAGTTATTTAAGGTTCATTTTTTATTTTATTCTGCTAAAAATAGTTTACTTGCTTACCAAATCAGTTGAATAGCTCTTTCAATATTTGACAACCTTGTGCATAATCATGTCATTATAGTCCTCGGCCCGTTTCCTTTTTTTATACCTAACTATAATACTATGTTAGTTTGATTCATACATATAAATTGAAAGACGAATATGTAAGATTAGACATATGAAATATGTATATCATAATTAGGACGTTTATTTATTGATTTTTGCCCCTTCAATTTAGTTTCAATGCGTTTATCATGTCTAACGATTATATCTATCTGTCAACGGTGGAAAGGTCGGAATTTTGTCATCGACTCTTAACCCACTTTTTGAGGAGGTAAATACCTCAAACTTTGCACCCATATACTTATTGTCGATGATAATGCTGCGTTGTTAAAACATATTTCATGAAAAAACTTTTTTCATTTAAAATTATCAGCTCGAAAAATGTATAATTTCAAACGTTCAGACTATAAGGTGTTTATAATAACGCACGCGTCTATTACCCATCTGGCTTACATTCATTATTACTTTCAAGGACATATTCGAACGACAGGAATTGTGTTTTTTAATCATTTGTATAGAAGCGTTTTTTTTAATTAACCAGGCGACGTTCACGAGGCCGGTCATCGAATTTATGGAAACCTCCAATTAAACTTGAACCTTGAATTTGAAACTTTCATTTTACTGATTATTGAGTTGGAAATATGATAAAAAAATATGATCTAATTATTTCTTTACATACTATGGAATTCACGTGAAAAGACGGTCAGTATGGTGAGAAGTTATTTTTCTCAATGGTCGACTAGCCAATAAAAGTTGTGAAACTACCAAAGTATCACAATTGCTTATTGCTCATGAAATCATCAATAGCGTGGAACACAATGCTAACGTTACATATATGCGTATAACGGCGCATCAAAGAGAGGATCAATATCACACAAATCCTCACATACCATTTTCCCTTTCGCCGATTCAGCAGCAGAAGCGTATATGCCAGCGCTTTATGCGGATTTTCCCCTCCACGTTCGCGCACACACACACACACACACACACAGACCCACGCGCACACACAATCTCTGTATCCAACCCGTACGATGCGCAAGATTTGAGCGCAGTGTAGAAAAAATATATGTACGGAAGCGGCAAGGCGCTAAGCATCGAGGGGGGCTTAAACTTTATTTACACAATGGCGGCATAATCGTATACACGGGCGACACACTTACATAATACCCGCGCACTATCGTCAATTTCGCCGAGCATAACGGGGTGCGAGGGTGGGACAGAGAGAGAGAGAGAGAGAGCTCGAAAACATTCCACCCCAGGATAATTCGCAATTTGAATTCGCCTGGTGCAGCGCCTCCGCGAACGTATATATACACACACGTACACACACTCGTGCAACCGATGCAGCCTGCAGCTCTCCCACAGAGTGTTCGAGTTTGCCGCACGTATATGTGTGTGTGTGTACGTATATATATATTTGTACCCGGAGGACATTGCCCAAACCACGCGTATCCTCCTCCCCCGAAACTAATGGTTGCGAAGAAGCTTTTTCGCCCGGCTGCCCCCGAGACTTTTTCACGCCGCGGCGAAAGTGCTTTTGGATACTCACTCGCTGTGTGTGGCGGTTTCTCCTCTCGCTCCGTTGGCCCCGTACTCGCATGCAAATCTGATTGATCTATTGCAGATTATGCGTTTTCGTTTGAACGATACGACGTGTTCAGTCGTTGCAATCAATTTTTCGCGAGTACAGGTGAGCCCATCAATGCCCGTCTGACAGCCGCGGGACGAAGTGATCCGGCTATCGATTAGCTCAGATCCTTACGGAACTTCATTCGGCAATGAAATCGACAAGAATACTATTCCGACGAACGTATCGATTTATTAGTAACAGTTGGTGTTTCACTCCACGTTGTGCTCATTAGCACCGTGAAAACGCGAACTCTTAAAATTAAGAATGGTTGGGAAAATTTTCAATATGCATGCATCAAACTGTTCTTCTGGATGGTTTCTCAGTTAAAATTTTTGACCCTAATATTATATATCATCACTTGATTGCAATAATTTCAAAGCTTTGTTTTCGTTGCCTCCTTACTCTTTCTACTCATTAAACAGGTATGCGTCTTTGGCATTTTACCTAATCCAATTAAAATGCACCATTATCTCCCATCTCACGTTTTTCGTCTCGTCATTACCGCATATATTAATAAGTTAGACAATCTCGATTATGAGCAGTTACATTAGCGATTCGCATCATTTACTTGAATAGCTTATCTTAGAAGAAACGAAAAATCCGGTATAATCGGAAGAATTTGAATTTTATATTTATTTACAAAAATTCCTTGAAACAACTTTTGATTTTTCTATTACTCCAATTTCTCAAAATAATCGACAATCGTATGATCAATTTTAATGGTTAAAGTGTATCTAGGATGCGGTTTGAGGCAACACGTATCGAAAAATTTCGAAGCCCCAGGAGCCGAGGGGGGTGGATTTACTGAGTTTCACCCACATTAATAAATCATACCCCCCTTCTTCTTGTTATTGGAATCGAGACCCCGGAGAGAGCTCCCACCTTGAGACTTTAATATCTCAAACAAAGGCAGATAGAGTCAGTTTTAGTCTTCTCTCCACGATTCACTGTGTACTGTTAATTGTTTATGTATTGAAAAGATACGAAAGCTCATAAAAATGGGACAACGTCGAGAAGAAATGATTATAATTTCAATATTCATGTGGTTAACTTAAGGTGTCCATTGTCGCATCGTCTAATGTTTTCATCATCTGAATTTTGGTGGATAAATTGAACTTTTATTCATTATCTTGGAAATTGGAAAAATGTAGAATCTTGGTAATATGAACTGAACGAATTCACAATATTTGCCAATCTCTTCATAATTATGTACTCATTAAGTTTAAGTAAACATATACTTGATGTTTACAGAGAGTCCTACCACATTTACGTCTGAGCAAGAAGTAAAATTATCCCGTGTTTATAAAAAAAATATTCTATACTAAAAATGATACATTTACTAAGTAAATCAAGACACGGTTTAAAGATGTGCGGTACAGAGAATCTAAGCTCAAATCGTCAGATTCTTGTACGTCACCAAATCAATAACAGATAGTTCAACCTTTTGAAGAGCATTCGACTGCATTGGCTGGTCCAACGATGGAATCGAATCTCAGTTCAGGATAGTCAGGATAGTCAGTCCTTCTTGGCTAACTACTAGTCTTTGGCAGCTCGATGACATCCACATTCTGGTCAACTTCCTATGCCCTCGTTGCTCTATGATTTTCAAATTAACTTGAGTGATTGAAGTACATCAGGAAAGTTTTCCATTTACTATGTACTTATGAACAGCTACCATTGTATTTACGAAGTAGTATTGATTTCCGAAAAGGACTTTTCACAACACCTAGTATTTCCATGTACATTCTGTAAAATATAAAATATTGTATGGTCGTATTCTATTATCTTATTCCTAACTCAAATATGTTGAGTTTCCGTAATTTCGGCCAAATGGATAATATCTTATTATTTTCACAAGTGCTATTGATACATAGTTTTTGAAGGAATAACGACTCGCAATGAGACGTATACAATTCATTGGGAATCTCGAAAATAAATAATGTTGAAATATGACGTGGGACCGTTTTCGTCAAAGCGAAAAATCTAATTGCAAATATTATGAGGGGAGAGAGAGGCAGGTTCTCTTATATGTAGGTAAATTGGCAAACTGTGAATATCTCGCGATTCACACGACCTACAAAGATGACGCTTATAGCGATTTGTATACATTAACAGGATACATATAGTTGTCTTGAATACTATTTGTCTAGCGTTGTTTATATAGAAGAAAGAAGAATTTTTACATTTTGTGAAAATATTGAAAATATACTCTTCTCTCCCTTACCCACAATATTTCCCATAGTAGAATCGCTGTCGTACGGACTACATTTTTGTGGAGAGCTCAACTCCGTGGATTAGGTAACGTCCAGTCATAAAGATAGAAGTGTATGGTGTATGAGTGATTTTTCTATTTTTCAATTTTTATTATTTCACGCACTAGTGCCTACTTTATTTATTTCACGCATTAATGCGTGAAATGCCGTTTCACGATCGAGAATAACGAAAATAACATATCGACTCATTCAGAGTGGATTATCAATATTTCCAAAGAACACTCACGAAAAATAAAGTTTAGTCGTTCATAAGTAAGGTAAGTGTACGTAATATGAGCCACCTACCGTCAACAATCAGTACATCACGTTACATGTGATTTTTCCAACGTTCTTGGTGGGAAATGAAAGATCCACTCAAAACCTCTAAAATGAGCCAAACTATCCGGTATGACCTGAATAATAGTAGTTTCAAATAATGTTTTTTTTTTCAGTGATTATAGTATTAAAGGAAGTCTCTCTCAGCTCACTAGGAGTGGAAACTTTGTGAAATGGATCTTGGGTTCCCTAATATGTTTCATTTCGAGCCATACAGTCTAACGTTTTGTTTTCCCGGAGATATCCTGTCAACCATGTTGCATTCCATGCATAAAATCGAATAAATTGACAGAATATTTCTTGTGAATCAAAACGTTAGACTTCATAGGTGTGGATATAAGCTATTCGGGGATCCATGAATCATCTGGTAAAATTTCACATCATTATGGTCACCCAAAGGGTGTGCACTCTTCTGTAGACCCTTCATAAAATTATATGAACAGTCGGAATTACTGCAAAAAATGCAAAGAGTGACTGTTAACAACCTGCTGTAAAAGTTCGCGTCTGGACAAAATATTTTCTCTCGTCATTATTCTGTACTCGCACCAACAATATTCCGTACCACTGTACTACTCTGTAGGTGAAGCGCATTATGTATTATATCCAAAGGATGGCTCACACTGCGTACCCACTCATATTGGGCGGGTACATCTATTTGTGTATGTCCATAATTAGAATTTGAATGCGCATACAGGGATATTCATTCTTAATTAAAACGTGCGACATAGTTTCATGTCCAAATTTTCATAAAAGACATATCATTGAAATGATATTTGAGTCCTATATTATTAATTTACGCTGGATTGAAGTATGTGTTGCCAATTCCTGATCGGTGGATGTAACTATATTTTACATTGAATATGGTCATAAAGAAAGATTTTTCCCATGTGCTATTGTGTAGATTTATGAATGATATAGATTGGTTGCATCTGAATTATTGATTTTTTAGTGGTGAAGTGCTATAAACGTTTAACATTTCACTCTAAAATATTTTTCTCTCTAGATGGAATTTACTCGCTTCAATAGAACCTTTCTTATTCTAGATTACGTCTCGGGAAATCGACAAGATAAATATTGCTTTGGATGAAGATTCTACTTGACTTTAGAGGGAACCCGGTTGACGTTATACAGAAAATAATCTCTTGTACCATCAAATACATTTGCTTGAAATAATAAATAGTATAATGAATCCTCATCTTTAAACCCTTTCGGTACGTTCGTTACATTTGTGTGGATACCATCTCATATAGGCATAGATGGGAATAAAAAAGTGGATGCAATAGCGACCCACTTTAATGCTTCAAAAACTTACACTGTCCCAGTCACAGTGAAAAACTCCTCGAGAAAAAAAACGCCGAAAACCCTACAAGAACAAAGTCTTACCAAGGGTACAGAATTTTTCAGAAAATATCATAATAATAAAAGGAAACCGAACCGTTCTCATGTAAAAGCCTACCAAGAGACTCAATCGTAACGATTAATAGAAGCCGGGCCAACCATTGTAATCTAGCAGAATCCACGACCAGAGTCAATTTTACGAACAATTCACTTTGCAAATGCAACCTGTACAACGAAAAGTTGAATCGTGTACTCTGGCAATGCGCACTTTACGAAGTTCAAAGGCAAGAGCTATTTAAAAAATTGAAACCTTCAGGCTATATATTGCCGTTTTGCATCGAAATGCTTGTGCATAAACCAGATGTAAGAGCTTCAAAATACGTTTTCACCTTTCTAAAAGACTGCTCCTTACAAATATAGCAGTAACCATGCGGATATAAATGTACCTCATTCTTTGTGAAAAAATCATAGGTAATGAAATGTATAGCTGAAATATCTCCTAGGAGATGCAAAATGCTTATTCAATAAAAAAAAATATTCTGTTTGATTCAGATGAACACTTTTGTAAATGTTTGCGCTTCCAAGGAAGAGAACATGCCAAAGAAAAAAAAAATTTCACGCGGATTATAAATTGTGAAACAATGTTCTGCGCATCAAAATTTTCAACGGTTGCTGTGTTAGTGAAATTAATGAGTTTTAATTCGTCTGACCTAAGGAATTCTCTTACTTGCTTGGGTTATTGCCAATAAGCTAGCGGAGACGATAAGTTTCGGCGACATTCTTGGGAATGGGAACACTATACTGCAGCAATAAATTTATACGGCCATGTAATCTAAATATCTGGTAGTATTCGATCACTAAAACGAGTACAAAGGTATTCGACAGTTACGATAAAAATAAATTCTCATTCCAAATTTATATTACTGCTTTAGACAATGAGGATTTCAATAACCAGTTACTTATTGTTGAGATGTTATTGTTGAGTTTCATTTTATTCATAAACTATAAATTCACATTATTACCAACAATAGAGAATGATAAATATAAGAATCTTTCAATAAACACTGAATTATTAATTTGCTCATGTATTAGATATTTACTCATGTTTAATTCCCAAAGTTTGACAGAGAAGTATAATAATATGAATTCAAATATCATAGGTGATGATGTGAGTTCCCATATGTTAAAATATGTAAATTTATCTTGTAAGTATCAGAGAAAGCAAATTGAAAAATCTCATGTAGAGACAAAAAGAGAGGAGGGAGTACGCTTGTGAGGTCTACTTGTTCTTGTCCAAAATCATGAAAAAAGACGCGAGGAAATCTTGTATCAAAATCAGATTTCAGACTCACGCCTTTTTGTCCCTATATATGTTCATCATACCTAATGCCCTATTTTTACTCTCATTCTAAGTATCATATTTATATATGAATAATAGCAAAGTGATCGATTTCAAGGAATACGCCAACAATGATAATGCGTAACTCATATAAATCAATTGAACCACTAATCTAAATGCAAAAGTCAGAATATTCTTGCCATTCGAAAAATTAAAAAGAATGGTCACATTCTATATTGCTCTTTGAGAAAATTTATCATCGGAAATACATTTTTGCGATAGAAAATTCTGAGCTGGAAGTCACTAAAAATTGTTTCTAAAGAATTTTTTTTCAAGAATTCAAATTTAATGAACTATTAAAAGTTAACTAAATCCCGGGCCGGCTTTATCACTTCAAATTTATTTTTCTTCAATTTTAATAACATTGTTTAACAAAAAAATGTATTCGTAGTCGATTTTGTCTAACCAGACTTGGATTTTATTCAAAACGCAGACAATCTGATTTATAGATAGCCCCTCCCCCCTTCATTCCACCACTGTAACCATCAGAGCACAGCCAAAAACACGGCAGACAATTTTGCGGGCGTACACATAGGCGGCATACACGCAGACGCGGGAATGAAAGAGCGAGCTAGGGCAAGTGGGCTCTTCTTCTTGCGGGTGTGCAAAGCCGTGCGCATATAACAGGCGTGCGTGAAATCGCCGAGACTCGCGGCATAGTCGATGCTCGGCCTGCCCCCTGTGCAGCCAATGAACCGTCTGAAATATTAAGCGGGGGCAAAGACCCGCGCGTTACACGTATGCCTATTATATATATAGAGCTGCTCTAGCTTGGGTTCGCGCGCAGGTGTCGCTGGCGCGCGTGCATGTGGGCCTCGAGGGCTCGGCAAATCCAGCCTGGCGCCCGCGCGCGCGATTCTTTTCATTATTTTTTGCTTTCTTTTCTGCGGCTCGCTCGCTGACGTGCGACAGACACAAAAAAACACCGAGGCTCGACTGGGATTTTTTAGCCGTAGTAAAATGCGTAAAGGGGAAGGATTGCGTACACATGTGCTTCTCGTATTACGCTGTACTGATATTATTTTTCTTGTTGAATTATACCGAACCGAAGTCACTCGTGTATATTGGCAGTATTGACAAGGTAGATAATTGTCAGGAGATGAATGCACAAATGGGGCATCAAAATAGATGTCGACGTGCCCTCTGAGCTCGATAAAGTGATTCATCAAAAGCAAGCTGTCAAACCTGATGGTTCAATTTATATGGAGTAATTGCTACTGGAAAAGCGTCGGCCATGAAAAATAAAACGAGTATTGGGTCTGTTTCATACATACTTCAGTACGATAAATACTGCAGTAGAATCATTCAAACCAGCAAATGCTCCATTAATTTGTGAGTATGATTAAATTGGACTTACATTCTGAATTTTAACATTTGCGCTAAATCATCTCTTTGGTCTGGCTCCAGCCACATAAATTTCAAATGAAGAGGTCGGGTCAACAAACGGTCATCTCGCTTCCCCAAGTTTGTTGTCCTCAGCTTTTCAAACGCAACAAAATATTATCGATCATACCATAAATAAATTATCCCGAGTTCAGCGCGAGAATGAACCAAATAATGTGAGCTTTCGAGTATAACGTGAAAAAACGGTCTGCGGGTTCATGACTAACGGGGCGTGCGGGAAATAACTCTAGACAATAGACGCTCTCAAAATGTCATACTTTAAATTATTCTGACGAATCTCAGCTGCTCCTTAACCACGAAAAAACTCGAGAGTTCTCGCGCAGCTCCAACTCCCCCTTCCACACACACACACACATACACACACACATACACCATCGTTCCATCGTTAGTACACTGGAGCGCGCGGCTGCAGCAGTTTTTCCTGCCGAGCGCCTGCCCCGGCAGCCTCGGAGCGATCGACTTCTTGCAGGGCGAACGTCTCGAAATTTGCTTTCCGCTGAGCTTTCGCTTCTCGCCTCGGCGCCGCTGTTGACAAGCGTCTTTTTCCATCTCCGCATGCATTATTCCGCGCGCATCCGTTGAATTTTAATTCCAGCTGATTTTGACAATGTAGCCAGCGCCCGTAGCTCGATTTAGCGTGATTCTTCGGTCTGCTGCGATTTATTGCGCTCGGGTATATACTTCGAGCTTTTCGAGCGGTTTTACTCCGCGGCCCCCTATTAGGCAAACCGGTGAACTGTCCCTTCGAAATTTGAATTTATATTTGATTATTTTGAATTCATCCGGTTGGTGAACGCTACTGCGGCCACGGGTGAATAAATATACAGACGAATCGGATTGGAATGCCACTTTCGTCTGTTTTGTTTTTCCTCGCTTTCCAATGAATCATCGTTCCTTTGACGTTTGACAATACCGAGGCCCCGACGCTTATATGATCAGCTCGAAACATTCGTCACACGTCCAAGTGTAATTATATCGGCGCTCCGTCGGAGCTCGCAGCGCATATAACGGGATCGTTCCGTCCAATCATGCGCGTCCGTCTGAGAGCATCATTTGATGCCGCACACGCACAGCAGGGTGAAACGCATCGGCTCTCAGCTTTGTATCCGAACTCGCGCATGTCTCGGAATAATTTTCGACTCGTGTAGTCGCCGTCTTTGAGCTGGCTGATGGCTGATGCCTATATATACATTACCGGGCGCAGCCCCCGCCGTCTTCCTTTCGAAAAAGAGACGTACACATAACAAGCTCGCGGAAGGATAGCCAGTAAGCGGAAGAAGCTGCTATCCGTACCGTCCTCGCTACCCCTCGGCGAAGTATAACCGAGGAATATCTTCTGTACGGACTACGAGGAATTTATCCAATGACGCGTCGCATCGCCCTGGGCGATTCTTTCGTCTCTCATGCGTAATATTGCGCATATACATATACATGTATATACCCGGTCGGGTGTGTCGACTATTGGATAAAAAATTTGTCGACGAATTATACGCGGAAGCTGTACTGCGGTCTCATTAGACGACGTAGCGCACAATCGCAAAACATTTCACGGTATGTGAAATTCGACATGAATGTGCTTCAGCATTTTATTCACGAGATTATTTTTTCCGTCTAATATTAGACTCGGTTTATTACGTTATCGGAATCGCTATAGAAAACGTCTCTGCGCATGAGCTTCTTTGGAAATGATGAGATCCGATCTGTAGAAGTGATAATTCGAATCGATCCCATGAAAATCCATCTCTTTTCAATTCTCACATACATTGGATTCTCGTTTCATGAATGAACGGAGCTGCATACTCAATCTTGCTGGGTATCGCGAATGAGTTTCAAATCATTTTTACCCTCGATAATGTAATATGCCTTCGTACATCGAAGGCCAAGTATTCTCTCAGTGCAAAACCGCTGTATTAAAGTGTAAAATTACTGTATGAAGACGGACGGATTAATGAATATAAAACTGCAATGAATTTTCACTTTAGTTCCATGAATTTTGATAGCCAAGATTTTTACATAAAATTCGCAGTAAGTTTTTGGTATAAAAATTCATGGTTAAAATGAAGATTCACTTTTAGTACGTGAATAATTAATTCATCCAGCTTCATACAGTGATTTTTCACTTTGGTATACAGCGCTTTTTCCTCGTGAGCTTTTCGAGAGAGTAGCTATTTCAGCCGACGAATCCCAAGGATAACATCGACGCTGTCCGGGTCCAGTGAAGCCGCGCGGCAACGCGTCGCTTTGGCACGAATTAAAAAGGCAACTCACCCGCGAGCGACGGCTCTCGAAAAAAGAGACTCGGCGCTGCTCGGAATTTTCGACGTCGGGCTGTGTTGGGTGCAAAAGCCAGCCGGGCATGTGATGCTCAATTTCTCGCTCGCGTTCCAGCCGGTTCGCTCAATTTGCGCCGCCGCCGTGCCGTGCCGTTCGCCGTGTGCGACGCATTCGTCGCAAGACGCGCGCCGCGCCCCCTCCGGTAATTGTTGCGTGCAGTCGCGCACCGCGAGCGGAAGCGCCAACGTGAATTTCGCGATTGGCACGCGCGCGATCGATCCGCCGCGGCTGCCTCTTTTACCGCGCGCATATTCCGCGGTGATGATGAGGGCTTGACGCGCGTCGCGCCCGACTATGCGGTATTTGTAGTGCTTATCGCGTGCGCGCGTGCGGCTGCACACGGGGACGTGTTGATTTGACGGGTCTCGCAAATGATCGGTTTCGAATGGATTATTTGGTAATTCGATTCGCCTCCCGGGCTGGTGGGATTTTCATTGGGAACGGCAAAATAACCGAGATCTGAGGGATTGGGTCGCGATCGCGACGACTTATTGCGCGAAACGCTTCGCTTTACGATCAAAGACTACTTTGATTTCGCAATTTTTAGATCGTCCTCAATTTCCCGCGCCCGAAATGTCGACAGTTAGCTACGCTTCAATAATTACGCGATGAACGTCAGATTTGGCGTGCTGATTGAAGAAAAAAAACACGAATCAGTGATAACTTTGCGGGTTCAAATGTATTTTGTGCAAAAAATTAGTTCCTACAATGTCTCTCTCGCATGTAATTATAATTTAGATTGAAGCAAATTCCTGGCAGGCCGCGTCGGACTAATTGAAGTTATGAATGGTTGGTATGTTTTCTCTCCCGACTGTAGTGACATGATGTAATTGAAAAATATTCACCGCGCGGAAACAACGAGAACACGAATACTTTTTGCCGAGGCTCATTGGAATAATCTCGAGTCGAAATAAACGAACGAAGGAACGAGCGACGTAACGAGCCTCAATTCTGCTCCAACCTAGCGTAAAAATCTTATTCTATGCTTTGGAAATTTCGAGCGTGTAAGACGTGTCCGTGATCTCGGGCGAGCCTTCACACATCGGTAAAGTGAATTTTTCCTCGATCACATGCAAATGCTCCTCGCCGATTGTATGTAAATCGTCGGTACACCTGCGCAAATTGTTGATTGGGCCATCGGATTACGTTAGACGGAGAGGTTTGAATGTTCAAACAGCCGTATCACGCGGCTCCCGTGAAAATTTTCTCGTGATGCCTAAAAACGTATATACGCCTGCTGATACAATATTGAATCGCCGTATAGAGCTCGGCAAAGAAAGGATCCAAGTTCTCCGAGTTACGTTGAAGTTGAGGAAAGGGGTCATGAGATAACATTGACAGGTAGGCGCGCGAGCTTGTATGCGTAATAGTAGATACACGCTCGGTGCATTAAGACCAGCCTCTCGCAGATGATGCTCCACATCTAGTTGGGCACACGCGAGTACGCAGACGTACCACGTATGTTATCTTGCAAACTTGGCAAACTCGGAAAAATATTCAGGTCAGCGTAGAGCTGTGCTCTCGAAGAGTATCACGTCTCTGTCTGGGGGCAATTTTACTTTTTGAACCGAGCAATGGAACATCATCAAAGCTATTCAGCCGCGAATCCTTCAGCGCTGAAAGCCGAATGGCACTCTATCCCGGGGCAAGATTCATATGGATTCAATTTTCAACGGATAAGCCACTCCACCAAGTTATTATCCATATTAACTAGGACCACACTGAGCTTCCAAGTGGTTCTACATCGAATTATTCGGAAGAGTGACATTTGCACACTGAGGGGTGACAATGGGTCGCGAATTTTTACGACTTTTTCAAAAAGCAAGTGCAAACGAGCCGCAATCCAGGAGGGAAAGCTGCGCGAAAGAGTCGTGGGGAAAAATCCCGAGCCGAGAGCCGGCCGGAATCGAGCAAGGCAAAACGTTGCCGTCCGCTGCTGAGAGAGACAATTGGCCGAAGAATAGTCGGACTAAGAGAAGGAAGTTTCCGCGATAAAATCCTCGCGCGCGCGCTCGTATATGTATAAGCACACGTACACACACACATAGCCTCGTGGAAATTCATGAGAGAGGCAGAGAAGCCCGCTTCACCTCCTCGGGTTATTTCCCCCCGACGCCGTGGCGGCCGGAGGAAAAAGAAAGGGGAAGCGCCGGAAAGGACCCGGAGAAAACTAGGGGCGGAGATGCGCGTCCGAGATAGGACGGGACGCGCCACAAGCGGGGGATAAGAGCTGGTTACCCGCGCCCCACTGCACATCACCAGACCAAGACGTAAACCCGCGATAAGGATTATACGCCCGTCTCGCGCCCCCAACGAATAAATCATTTCCGCAACGATGTTTGCGCGATGATTGGCCTCGGCGTGATGAGATGATCACTTATATCAGCTGAGATTCTTGTCTGGGGACGCGGGATAAAATCGGTATATTGTTCGGTAAGTTGTCCAGCTCGAAAACGTTCTAAATCAACTGGTATTCTGAGAGAAAATATTTCGGTTGAAAGAAATTCCCAATTCAAATTATTTAAATATGAAATTGTGCCCGAGAGAACTTATTAGAGTGTAATATTCCGAAACAATAGTAACTTTCGATGAGTGAGCAAAAGGTGATTCTTGCATGAATGTGATCTTTCTCCTCGTTCGAAAAATTGGTAGTTATTAATGTTTCTATAATCAGATTTCTCTTTCTCATTTTTATCATTACTATGTACATTTATCGACCAAGAATCGTCAGATTCAATGTCACACGTGTAGTTTTCTCCAAAGTCAGTAAATAGAATAATTGGTTCATAGTCTGTAAAATAACGAAAATAAATTTTCAACTCCATCTTTTCTGTTGATAAACTCTTGTATCATCAAATTTGCACTAAGTACAGTGAAAATTAACTTTCCCTTCAGGGGACATTTGCAGAGAAAAAGCAGAACGAATATCACTGAAAATATTAGGTACTGGAATGTCATATCAGTCCTTGTTACTTTTCATTTTTTTCTATATAATATCGGCATCGCTAGTTCTTGTGCTCTGCACTATGAAAAACAATTAAGTAAATTTACTGCACATCGGGAGAATTACAATTTAATTAACAACATTCGACGTACTGTGTGCTTTGCTCTTTCTTTGCTCATTCAGAATGCAGCAGAGACAGCTGATGAACTATTCCTAACTCGGATCCATCCCCTTGTTGCATAATTTACTTTTCTTTTAATAGTATACTGAATTTTCGGGACTCCCGACACCCCAGCAAATATTCACTAAATGGAAAGCGAATTTTTACTGGACTTACTGTGAATATGAAGCGAAAATTGTTTCAATGAAAACTCGTGGAGAAAATGCAAATTAGTACATAAAAAATTAATTGCAATTCCACTGAATCACTCATCCACCTTCACAAAGTGATTTTCTCGTACAGTGGTTTCTTACTTTAATGGCATCTCTTTTGCATAATTACAAATGTCCGAAAATTTTGAAATGTAATACATTATGATGAAATCGCAATTCCCACTCCAATTGCTTACCGGATAAATTTAATGATTTATCGCTGGTGCAGATACTCCTCGATTGGTCGTCATTGATCGATTTGTTATTTCTCTTGTCCGTTTCGAATTCACGCTCGACTGGATTTACCGTCCCATGTTCGAGTTGTAAAATGATATCAGAGTCGGTCTATGTGTTATATGACGCTTATTGTTGTTTCAACCGACGCGTATTCTTAGCCAGCACTACTTGAATCATGCCTCACAACGACAGTTGGACCATCGCAATTTTCATGTACAAAAAAGGATTTTACGCGTATTTGCTTCTGCGTGGACTGTGAAGCACAGAAGAGAAGGGAAGCCACTCCACTCGCTTACGTAACGCAACATTCTGCCCAATTCACTGCCGACCAAGCACAAAACAGTCAGAAAGCCGAAACGGCATTTGAAAAGAAAAGACGCAATACCTCTCGTTTTTTCAACTCTCGGGATCCATACCTAGCATGAATGAAGTTGTAAGGGAAAAATGTATAAGATGATGAATCATTAATTCGTATTTGTGATTCAAACGGAGAGTTTAAGGTCGGCGCACGATAATTGGCTTCCGAGTAAACGTCTCCAACATACTACGGACAAAAGAACGAAAATCCATTGGAGTGACGCGGAAGAAAAGACAGACTGGGCCGAAGTAAGGAGAGCGATAAAAAAAAAGTTGTTTGGCGAGGCAAAGCCAAGAGAGCTGTCGCGTCTCGTGCAAGATGTATGAGCGATGAAGTTTCCGAGACGCGGTGGCGCCGCCGCCGCCACGATGTCGCGCGAGCGCGACCCTCTTGCTGATAAAATTTTCGGGGGCTCTCGTTCGACAAGTGGATTTAATAACGGCCTGTTTACTCGACCTACACACAAGCCTGCCTGGGAAATATTATAACAATGCCGCTGGTGTCACTTGCACGCGTATTTTCAATGGAAATTAAACCCGAGCGATATACGCTGAGCACGCTGGGTTTTCGAGCCCTCCCCCCCCGCCCGCCCCCCGGCTCCGCAGTCGATGTAACACATTGTCGACGACAACGGTCTGTTTGATTTTGCGCGTAGCAGCTATTAATTGGAAAGGAAGGCGGATAAGCGCAGCTGTTGGGGAAAATGTTTGTCGCCCGGCTTAATTTTGAGGAATAATTATTTATCAGTTTGGGTGAATACCATATGAGATTGTACTTTTTTTTCTGCTCTTTTGATATCGAAGTTTATAGATAGTGTTTCGATCTCGGTGGCAAATTGTGTGAACTCGGAGTAGCTCGGGCTTCATAATATGTTACAAATCCATTCAGGATATTATAGTATCATCGACATATTTGGATTTACATGCAAATTGATATTTCTGTTTTCGAAAAACCCATCAACAACAGTTTAATTTTTCTCTGCTTGTTGAAGATAAAAGCGACACTCGACATTTAATCAATTTATTGCACCACAATGATAATTTTATGAAATATAGATGAAAGACAATGATGCTTGAAATAATTAATTACATTTAATGTTGAATTCGAAATTAATATACTCTACCATTTCCGGAAGATACGGAACATTCTCACAGCGCTGGGAATTTCACAAATAATCAAGACGATGATAGTTCAATTCTTTGACCTAGTTCTGGTATTCCGGTGGTTTCTGCTTCGGTTCACTGAATCTTGCCATTGAGATTCCTTCTAAAATATTTTTGTATAATTAGTCTCTTACATTACTTTCAAGCTCATTATAGGGTCTACGAAGTTTTGATGACTTGATCTTAATTTAGAAAACAAGCGTTGATGGTTCAGAGTTTCAAAAATTCATCAAAAATTTCATTGGCGCGGTTGACTTTAATTCGAGCAATGAGAAAGGTATGAGCTCTGAAATTTTTGAAAACATCCCCACCAGTTCACGGAGTCAATATTAAATCATTAGATCCCTCGTCGATTTTTCACAATTCATCACGATGTCTCGGAGGATTTGTGCTGTCATTAAAATGCACCCGACCTCGACCACAAAAGATCTAGACATTTAAAGGAGGGGAAATCCAATTTATGACAATCAGTCCGGACGTGAATAATGGAGTCCATCGTGGAGCATCGAACAGTGAGCAATCATCTAGCATAGACTATGTGTAATCAAATGAAAAATCAATGCGCGACGAACAAATCAATTCATCGACTGCGTCAAAGACGAGTGTCGGAGAGGCAGACGCAATAGCGTTGTTGATTTATTAGTTTACCCCGCGGTCCTGAATATACATACACACAGCCGCTATATTTGCGCGACCGAGAGGCGTTCGAGCGATTAGCGCTACGGGTGCTTTTATGCATCAATTGCTCGGTGCTCAAAAGCGCAACGCGCCATGGAGAAAAAAATCTCTGACAAAAAAAAATATAGGTCGACGAGCGTCTTTCCCGTTCGATGCTCCTCTCCACGCCCGACTTCCACTTCTTCGTCTTCTTCTTCTTCTTCTCCTGCATTTTTCCCCCGTTTTATTGCGGTATCGAGGAAGGGAAACAATGCCCCCGGCTTAAAGAGCAGCGCGTACTGCCAGCGGGAGAGGAAAAAAACGATTAGGAATAATTAGTGCGCGGCTGGTTAGCTCGTGTTTACCTTTGCCGAACGAGTGTATAGTACGTGGCTGGTGACACGAGATGGTGAGGCAGCTTTTTTTCTCGGATTCGTTGGCTGCACGTCAAGCGGAGATATTTTGTTCCTTATTATACGACTCGTCGGTTAAAGGGAACGCGCGATTCTCGATGCCGCGAGCGTTGGTTGAATAGGATTCAATTCACTTTTGCCGTTGCTCGTTGCGTTTCACTACGATTCTCTTCCTTGGCGAGTGAATCGACCCGTCTGCTTTTAAAACACTGTTCTTGTAAAACATTCAGAGGAGGCGTATTGGGTCAAGAAAGAAAATTGTTTTTACCTCTTGGTTGAGAAGCCGCGTCATATTGTTGATACGGCTATTCATAAGCTCGACTTCCAGCTGCTCTTTCTGTACCTGTGGATTTCGATGAAACGAAATTGGATTATCGACATTGCAATTTACAATCTCATCAAAGGTTCATATAAATTGGGCGTCTGATAAAATTAATGACAAACGAGCTTTGTTGCATTTCTGAAAGTTTCAAATATTCGCATTTTAACAGCAAAGGAATTAATTTGGGAGTACGAGAAAAATCAGTTACACAGAAGTGAGTTCTCAATATTTTGCGCACATGATAAACTGTTGGTTCCAAGATATCTTCAGGAAATGCTTCTGTGCTTGATTTTTCTTTCAATACTGTCTCATCTCATAAGCAATTTAGCTAATAAAGCTTTCTCGTATGGATGTTGATTCGATTCAAATTAATCCAGGAGGATAATTTTAAATATTTTTAACAAACTCACATATTTCTTCGTCTTATCCAGGAAGATGTTTCCTTGACAGAGCTGTAACGTCCACGATGTCAAGTGACTTGTTTGAATATGGTGGCGAGACTAAATGTATTATTCTCATGCGATGCACAAAATTTGTGTATCCCTGTATCGCCAGAAGGATTACGTAAATTGAACCTACTATAAATTTGGATTATCCATCAGATGTATTTTTTGCATTTGACTAGGCAAAAACCAAAAGATTCATTCATGATAGCAAATATTTACAAGCTTCTTCTAGTGATACAGAGAAGCGCATAGTCGTGATGACAAATAAAGACGGTATACATGGCAAAAGAGCGCCAAAGAGAAGGAATAACGAGAATACGACACCGTACTTACGTGTTTGCTTACGCAAGAGAATGCAGGTCTCACTTGCAAGATGCTTTGCTTTCTCGGCAGCTTCTGCAGCGAACAAAAGCCAGAAATGAAAAGTTGCGCGCAATTAATTACCACCGCTGAGAAAGTCGATTCTCTTTCTTTCCGGCAAGCTTTTGTTTGTATCGCGCACATTAATATATACGAAGCAAGTGCCAAACGAGGTAGAGATGGTTCACCTTATCAGACTCCTGCTGCAGCTCTTGGAACTTTTTGGTGCTCAAAAGAAAGATGGCTCGACTCTGCAACGGTATAAAGTGCAATAGTTATCTCTTGTTATAATAATTTTTTTTAATATGGAGTAATTATGTGAGGGGCTGGCGTCTCATCCCTCATCGCGTGGACATGCTTTTGCGCTTTTTGAGAAGCGGCAATGTGAAAAAATTTTGGAAAAATAGTTTAGCTGGGAATTTCATGATGATTGAGGATTCCGAAGACGCGTGCAACTTGAAACTTGATGCTGACAGGAGGATTTTGCAACAAAAACGGAAATTCTTTATCTAAAAGTCCCTTTCTGAAGAAAATTCCGCCCGACACAAAGGCTCTTCCGATCCTAGGAGTGGCTCTTTACGAAAGCCTTGTGCATGCAGCAACAGCTTTATGTGTTCCAGGAAGCTTTTTAATAAAGCGGCTCTGCTCTTGAAAAGCTTTCTCGGTAAGCATGGTTCAGAAAAAAAACTTTTCGCGATCGTGCCTTTTCTTTTAATCGCGTTTGGGATAGATAGCCGTTCGATTGGCTCACGCACTTTTGAAGTTGCACTACTCGTCAAAGCGAGTAAATGCTTCCAGAGCTTTTTTAAGCTCATTGAGGAGAAATATTCAATTTTTTTAAAAAATTGAAAATTTACTCTCGTCAGGATTATGTTATGTCAGGTACAAGATGTAATTACAGTAAAAAAAAATTATTCTTTTTTTTTCTAAGATAAAATTACCAACAAGAAATTCAGGCCGTTTTTTAACAGCGAGGACATTTGAAGTAGGTCACTTATACTCATAATTTCAACCTTCCAACTATTATTTTATGGTACCTATTCATACAGAGGCTAATCACCATAATTGGTCCATTTTCATATTTCATCATAACCCGAAGAAAGGAAGCGCTACATGGACATTTTTTTTCCCAAAAAAAAATATAACAATGTCGAGGGCGCACGATTGAGGTACATCCCCGCTCACTCTTTCAATTCTCTATATTAATCTTGGCAAAGCCTGAACTGTTCTTGGAGCAGCAAGCCCCTCATCAAGCACTCAACAAACAGCTCGTGCCTGGAAAAAAAAAGTTATAACGCGGGGCTCTCGAAAAACGCATCTCTCTCTCTCTCTCCAACGCGTCCTCGATCTCCGGCTGAACACAACCACACGCAGCGAAATATTCGTTCCGAGCCCGAAAAAGCTAAAATCGCGGTGGCTAATCCGCGCTGACATGGATACCTAACCCAGCGCCGGGGGCCGATAAGTAGCAGTAGCAGCAGCAGCAGCAGCAGCAGCTCGACATTTCCGTAAACTTCTGTCTTCCTCATTTACGCGAGATTATCGCCCCACGCAATATCACCGCGTTTTTCGTCCTCCTCTCTTTCTCCCGCGGCCACACGTCATGAGCGCCTGTTGACATAGATGTAGTGCCTTTCATGAGCGCGCGCCTGGGCATAAAGAGCGATATTAAAGTTTCGCCGAGGCCTTGCGGCAGCCGTTACGTGTCTTCTCCCTTTCAGCGCGGGCCTCGATTTTCTCGCGGCCTTTCTCGCGTTGCTTTGTTACTCGCCCTATACGTATGAAAGCCTGGCTTATTCATAAATAAATATATGGGTATGTACAAAATAGCCAATATTACGTCGATTTGCATTTGGCGCTGTCTTATTAGTTTTTTTAAGCTAGGCAGAATAGAATGCGAAAAAATGGAGTGAAGCGTGTCACAATGAATATGAGCAGAGGGTATTTGACATAACATTGCTTTCTCGTTAGTTAGCGCGAACACTCAACAAAAGCGTTTCATTTCCTACTCCTCAAGACGCAATCACTATCATCCAGCACATACTTGCGACGCACGTCAAGCAGAAAACCCACGTCTGACCACATCGGGGCCTTTTCTACTTCCTTAGTTTCATATTGGTATAGATGAAAATAT
This sequence comes from Aphelinus atriplicis, assembly GCA_020882685.1. Classification (NCBI taxonomy): domain Eukaryota; kingdom Metazoa; phylum Arthropoda; class Insecta; order Hymenoptera; family Aphelinidae; genus Aphelinus; species Aphelinus atriplicis. Next base: position 15,138,185 of record CM037075.1, on the reverse strand, counting down.
CTGATCTCCTATATATTTTACCCGCTGCATCTTTTAAACATTGTAAAGATTTAGGTAGTGAGAAATGATTCGTGGTCACAAATCGAACAGAAACAAGTATATTCACACTGAGATACATGCATAACGAGTGTATCGTGACTAATTTTTTTCTTTTTTTATGTAAAAGTTGTTTCTCGTAGGAGCGTCTGAATAGTGCTACTCTTTGTACGGAACATCGATATATCAAGTACAATGTGCAATATTTTTCAGAAAATGCACTCAGGTTCTTTCAGTTGTATCAAGTTGATACGACAAAAGTTATATTCCATCATAGCAAGTCGTTACGTTCTGACTGATCGTCGTATTTTTGATATCAAAGGTTTTGAATTGGAAATAACTACGATTGACTGGGTGAAACATTTTGGACGTGAAGGAGTTGAATTGAGAGCTGCAATATTACAGGAAAATACTGATTATTATCATTAATTGGAGAGTTACGGACTGCAGCGACAGCCTTGACTCGTATAAGCAGTCCCTGAGCGTCCTTCATTCTCTATTTCTGGATTTATTACCTCGGCCCCTCTCCCCGACATTGCGAACTCATCAAGGAGCTCGAAAAATATCACCCCGGTTTCTTTAGCATATCCGCGGTATAGTTCTCGTCTTTTCACGGCCCTGTCCCCGGCGACCCAGGGTCGACTATTAGGGAAGCTCAGAGGAGCCTAATTCCCGGCAGGACGTATCAGTTTTGGATGAGTTCCGAACCATAGAGGTGCAGGGCGTATGAAGTGTATCAGTTTGTGTAAGCACATGTTAGAATGAATGGATTTTCTATACAGAAATGTTAGCCGAGAGAGCGTCAACACCGGGATTTTAATCTCGCCCGCACGAGACAAAGCTCTACAGGCCGCGAGCTCTAAACTACTAATTACAATCGAGGATATCTTTTTTATGTAATTCATGATCTGATAATGTCAAGAAAATTTTCTGGAACGGATGAACTTAGTCGATTGGGCAACTCTATTCTGAATCAAACTTGTACCTATTGTATCATGTACCCACTAAAGAGATCAACAGAGAACTTTGAGAAATATATATATAATATTTCTCGACAGAGAAACCATGAGACGCTGGGGGACACAATGGGATTTTCACTGCAGTACTCCCAGAAAAAGTACCAAAGAGTTCTCGTGGATTACTGAGGATTTTATTACGCTTATTTGATTTCAATGAATAATCAAATTCAACGCTCCCCAGGATGGATTTGAATCACCAATCTCCTGAATGCCGGTCAGTTGCGCTGCCTCTTGCGCCACCGAAAAGCTGACGGATCACCACATCGAATACCCATTATTCTCGCCAATATCAACCAAAAGCTACTCCTCAGTTTAGAACGCTCTATCAAAACTCAATGAATTTATGAATGCAGGATAATGGAGTTTTAAAAATATGATTCTGAATTGAGATATTCCTTCTCCAACCAATTCAGTGCTCCTTGCTTCTCTCTCGTCTGCCCTCATTATCTGTACATCTCACTTATGTCACGTGGTTTGGTCTAAATTAATCAAATCACGAGTTAACTAGTATCACTTTACAGGCCACCACTTTTCGTATGAAAAAATTGGAAAATGTATAATAAAATAGTCGCATCCAAAACGATATGTTATTATGTACTTCAGTGTTTACTTGATTATTCAAATAATTCGTTTGGTGCAATGGAGTCTGATTTTGGTTTTGAGACAATTACTTCTTCGAAGATACTCTTATTTGACGGAACAAAGCATCGGATTACAAGATCAACTTTAGACTAGTAAAAATCAATTCGAAATCTGAACTTCGCGCTCATTTCTCTTCAATCTGCATTTAATTCAGCGGACGGATTTCACTTGAATTTGAATTTCAAATTTTGTATCTACAGTGCTGTAATGTAATGCCAGAGCTCTTGATTTCACGCAAACTTTTATACTTTACTAAAATTAGAAATACTCATACAAATCACATAAGTTTTGTTAGACTCCACTCATCAGCTTCTTGTTCCATTTATATTTCATGAAGTATACGGGTGAACTAATCTTCAGAAACAAATAAGTACATCTTTATTTTAATGGAACAAACTACTTAGTCTCTCAATGCATACGAAAAGAGAACTCAAATGAACTGAATACTGTGTGCAAAATACTTTAATAAAAATTCCAAATTCAACTGGTAGGAAGGAGTACTTAAAATTGTTATTGAATCGTATGTGAAAGAATCTGTTTGCTTAATTTCTTTCGAAGAATTTCCTTCTTGAAATTATTCTCACTCGTACGCATTTAGAAGTTTAGACAATAAAAATAACATCAGTTAATACTTCGATTCTACGCAAAGAAATTTCTGTGAAAATTGTATGCATTAACATACAATTAAAATTAATTATTATTATTATTGTATTAATTAAAATTGTATCATTTAACTTCTGGGAAATAACCGATACTGTAAAATATATCTGATAGAAAAAAATGGTCCAAACAGTCAGTTATTCTTAGATGCGATCAATATTCATCTCTATAAATGTTTATAAAAATTATCCGATGAGATTTCAAAATGAAAAGCTGAAATATAATTTGAATCTGATTGAACAGTACGATTCTCTGCTAAAACCTTCCTTAATTGAAGCAGATTGCAAACCACTCAGCATTTCCTAATAACATCACTGGGGATCTGTTTTCTAATCTAATAATGTTAGCCATCCACGTGGGTATATTGAATCTTGATAAACAGGCGTGATGCTTTGGAACCTCGGAGAACGCCTAACCTCGGAAACCGCACAATATGTTGGCTGTACACAAATTGATATAGGTGGTACTCGCGACTGCATTTCGCGCGATCCAGTCACACTGTATTAAGATGCGTGGAATACCGGAATCGACGATAATGCCAATACGCTGCGGATGCACGCGATGTAACATCAGCCGGTATTAATGAGCCGGCTATGTCAATAAGCAACCCGCGTTCGATGTGCTATATGTTGCTTCGAAACCTGTTCAAAGGTTTGCTCAACGTGAGATCGATTTCCGAGAGGAAATTCGCGTTCTACTGTTGTCCAACCTCGTTTTGAGCTTATGTATTTTCGATACAGTGTCGCTCAAATGAGATTTCACAAACTGTTTCCAGTAAAAATAGGCTATCCGGAATTATATTTTATACAAACTTGCAATCGACACACGAACGTACGCCGTACGTACTTGATCGAAGAATAATATTTGATCTCACAGGTCAAGAGTTAATATAGTTTCATTAGATTTTTTTTTTAAAGTATTTGTGACAATGACTAAGAGCCCTAGACACTTGTACATCGTGGACGAATTTTGTTTCACGATTCGGTCAAACTAAGACAAATTTTTTCCGAAGAAAAATCTTGCATATTTCGAATTACACTAGAATCATTCTAAGTCACATGAAAGTCTCAGCTTCGCCTTCGAGAAAAATATTGCATGGCGTAATTCATCTTCAAAAACGATTCTTGCTCCTTAATAATCTTTTTCTGATTTAAATTTATTTCAGGCCAACTTTAGTACGATTCACAATCTGAAAGATGTCACAAACTTTTTCCAGGCCACGATTTGTTACGCGAGATAGAAAAAAAAGGATACCAAAAGTTTATAAGTTCAATCAAGATGAATCAAAGTAAATAAATCACTAGATTTATAGTCGACGAGATATGCATTCGCTCAAGTGTGATATCGTTAAAATTTTCATATTCAATCCTCGCGACCCTTTGCTCCCCCCTGCGCTTCAAACCTGTAAGATCATTCAAAGAAGTTTTTCGAATCGCACGGCCAAGCCCTTCGAGGAAATTCGAAAGCCTTTCACGGAGTCGTCTGCAGCACCTGCCAAAAGCCCATTAGGATCGCGCGCCCCGAACACTCAGTGTCTGCTTGTGCCAGCAAAGAGTGTGGGCAAAGTAATTTTGTCCCGCTCATTAACGCTAAACACAGGCGGGCCAGGCTCGAAAAGCGACGCTGCGCGGCAGCATCGATGCCAGCACGAGAAGCTCGGGCATGTGACCCAGTTGCCGCGCGCCGCGCGGCGGACACTCAAAAGCTCTCGGCGCGTCTTTAATGGATCCTCACAAAGCTCGGGCGCGCCTCGGATTAATTAGAACGAGATCCACATGCGCAATCCGGCGTCGCTGTTTCGTGCGAGCGCGATTCTCGAGTGGGCTCGCGGCCGAGTCCAAGCTCGCGGAAAAGAAGCCACTGCGTCTCTCGTTAGCGGCGCAACCGGCGCTATCGATCTCACCTCGCTGCCGCCCTTGTCGGGACAGATTTGGCCGCGGCTTTGAGCAACGGCTTTTTAATGCCTCCCCAGTTTGTCTTGACGAATGGCCGCCTGATGACGGGTGTTCAACTCGTTACTTTTTAACACACCGTGTTCTTCTAGCCCACTTCTTATCGATCGATCAATATCACTCTGGTCAATGCGCCGCAATGAGAATAATCATGCACGGGAATGTCTGTGGTTGGAAATGTAAATATGACATGTTGTTACAGTAGCTTTATTTTCTGCCTCGTTTGACTGGAAAACCGAAATAGAGAATTCGAACTACCGTTGGGTAGTACGTAATCTGTGGCAACACAGTTTATTATGCTTCTGAGAATAATATCGCACTCAATTTCTTCTACCGACAGCAATTACAGTGTCCCAAAATAGATAGTTTCTTTCAAAAATTAATACTGATCGTTATGTCCACAATATATACGTCAATAGTGTGTTAAGTGTATTATCATGTCTACTCAAAATACTGCACGATAATTAAAGCTCAGATACCCCGATTACAAATTTTGTTACACAAGATAATTGATATATCTCCACCGATACTCTCGTTTCTCCGATTCACCAATCAGAGAAACTTTATGTTATTTCCCGACCAATGCCTGACCAAGCATAATTTTCATTCATATAACAGTTGAGAATTTTTAAATTGAGGACACTCAATAATACGATTGTTCACCAGCGAGTTCACCTCTGCAGTTCATCAGTCTTAGGACCCGTAAATTACTTGTATTAAAAGATGGATTAATTCTTAAAGCAACTTCTTTGGTTGATTTTATCAGTTTTCATTAAAATTACTCACAGCTAGTGTATATGCGAAGATAATACAGACGAGGAAACACGTGATTAAAGTGAAGGCTCCACACGTCGGTCCGCAATCGAACTGTGTCCTCAAGTATCTGTCTGTCTGCAGGAAATAATGGACCTGAGGGAATAATTAAATTTTTCGTAATTCATCGATAGAATCTCGGAATCGTGTCTCAATTAATTCGTGCAACTTATCAATTACCGTTGAATCTATATGAAATAAAATATAAAATATAAAATGTCAATGGACCTAGTTTCCGTAAAATCATGTTTACTTAAATTATTATCAAAATATTGGATAATTTAGTGATAATAGAAGCAAAAGTTAAATACTATGAAACATAACCTATAGAAATTCAGGATAGAAGATGCAACACGTCTTACCAATGTTTTATAACTGAAGCCAGACGGGCGATAATATTTGAAGTATCTATTGTCATCCATATTCCTTTCTTTTGATATTTACTGATTGAATTTATGCTCAAATACTATATTATTTGATTCCACTATTACAGTAATTTAGGAGGGATCAAGATAGATAAATCGACAGGAGAGCATTGACAGGAGAGTATAAAAAGCACAAAGGACAATATACGAATGAAGTGTGCGCTTAATGGATGAATAGAAAAAAAATCGCTGTAGATGTATCTTATGGTGCAGGAACAGGTAAGAACGCGGATGAGAAAAAGTTAAAAGTGTGGTCGATTGATTGATTGATAAAGTGATTGATCGATTAAAAGACTCTCTCCACCTTTTTATCTTTTTCCATTCCTTCGAAGAATGCTTGGTTCTAACATAATTAAAACAAGCGTTTGCAATTGCAAAATTTTAAAATATTTGAAATTCACAAACATTTTTGATTGATGGTTACTATACAAAATTGCACGGAGGTCTTCAGAAGCCTTGGAAACTTGTGTAATAATGTTTACCATCAGACTTAGAGGATTTTAGTGGCAGAAAATTGATAGTTCAGGGTAGAAAAGCTTGGGTATGATTTATGACTTTTGGCTAAATATATAGTGGTATATGTGGACAATAAATCAATATTGCTCATCAATATTGGCATAAGAAAAATTGAGAAAAATGTAAGAGAGTTGGTCTGATTTTGAAAACAGGTTACGCATAATCAACCATCAAAGTGGTATTGAATAATGATTTAAAATGATCTCAAAATTAAACGATGTCACCTTTTCAATCTACCTATCATCCTCATTATTTTAACTATTTTCATTAAATTTATCATGAGCTCAGAATGATTTCTTCCAATACAAAATAGTTTCAACTAATCTTCCGTCAATACTATAAATATTTCACTGGTAATTCAATTGAAACTCTGAAAATAGTTCTCAGTCCCTCGTGTTCTCAGTCATTAGTTACTAATATTAGGTTTGTTCAGTCAGTTAGATAGTTACACATATCACCGAATTAAATCAGCGTAACAATATCGCTATGAAGAAACAACCAAGGCTTCTCGGGAGTCGGGAACTCATCCTACTCTCAATATTATGGAGCCAAGAGTGTTCCGAAGGGCGATGAAAAATTTCTGTCGACGATGTCGCGCCCGATCGATCATCGATGTTGCAAAGTCTGGTAGGGGTTATTATACGTGCAAGCACTCCAGAGCCGACGACGAGCCCTCAGCAGCTCGTCGCCCGATAAATAATTCGTGTGACAGCATTTCTGCATTTCCTCCTATACGTCAACTAGTCTGGACGGATTTGCCGAAGATGTCAAAGTGACGTAGTGTACAAAAATGTTAGATAGGCTGCTCCTCGGGTGGCTTCCTGACGACGATGCTCAGTTACTTGTTGATGGTTATATATGGTTTATCCTGGCGCTAATTATCATGGCGATTTTGAGAGAAATTTTCCAAAGCATGAACATCTTTATTCGATTCTTTTCTTATAAATGATACAAATCGTTATGATTAAACTCAAATAAGGTACGTTATTATTTTTATAAATGGGATGCAGTCTGCTTGTTATAAATTAGAGACGAAAACCGTACCTGAGTATACGTCGTAAAAAAAAACGAACTCACCCTCATAATGTTGATTTTAAAATCTTCAAAGCCTCCGATAGAAGACTGGAAGGTGAGTCAAAAAGTAAATACAAAATGTACATTCATCCTAGTCTCAGAATTTCCAGTGAAAAGTGTTTTTACTCGAAAATATGAAACTTCTACACGCGCGGGAGTTGAGCACAAACCAATGAGAAAATAACGAACTACAGTTCGTACTTATTTTTACAAACGAGAAAAAAAGTGGCTGTATTAAACGCAGAGCGTTGAAAATTCAGGATGTAGAATGAAGTAATGCGATAAGTATCTCACGAGTCGTATAGAAGTATATGGGTAAAAAGTATTGGATGATGTACGTGTGCCGATTAAAGGTTTTAGCGTTGTTGAACTGGGAATGGAGTGGGAAGCATGATTCTGGTAAAAAGTTGAACTAAAGTAATTGGTAAATATTACTTTGGACTACCGAAATTTTCTTATCGTTAAAATAAAGAGTTATTCAATTGTGAAAGTAATTTCATTCAGAAAAGAATAGTTTATGTTAAGTTTTAAAGTAAAGTTTCAGAATTAATCGACAGTCAATACTCAGTTGAAATATGAATTATTGAATGGGTAATGGGTACGTGAAAGATGTAATTCTCTGTCGATTAAATTCAATAAACTCATGAATGTTGAAGCTTATATATTTACAATATGTATTTCAAATTTATAGAGTACTTTCAACGATATACTAATTACGAGTACCTTCGTGACAATAATATATATTTTCCATGAATTGAGAATGATTCACGTCGACACTTTAGTAATCCAAATGAAGTTTTTATATATCCTCTCGAAAATAAGAAAAGATACGAACAATCTCTGAAATTTACCTATGCTGGAAGCCTTACTGTCACTGATATTGTTATATGTTTATGAAAGAATCTAAAGTGTGAATATTCGATCTATATTACATATTACATTAGGATAAAAATCTGAACTGGAACAATGAATTTGAAAAATCAGAGATAAACTTCAGATTGAACGATTGGCGTAAAACAAAAGCCATCTAACATTACCAAAACATCAGCTGTCAAAATTCATAACCGAAATTCCAGTGACCAAGCCACCAGCTTTCGCAACCTTCAGGTCCCAAAATTCTCAATTCATTAAGACTTCCAAGAATAGAAAAGCTCTAGACTTTCAAATACTAATCCGCGTAAGATCGGAACTTTAAGAAATAAAAAATGTGTGACAAATCTAAGTGTAACTGCAAGAAGTTCAACCAGGCCGATCCAAAAGATGTGGAGGAGCTGGAGAAGAAGTACGAGGAGTTCAGCAAGAAGCAGAGCGACTCCCTGCTAAAAAAGTACCTCACTCCCGAGGTGTTCCAAAAAATCAAGGTAAAAAGGCTCGGGCGTGCCGCTCGGGCTTATTGATCAGTTCGCCGGTGAGCCGTGGTGCGCACGTAGGTTTCCGTCCTTCAAATAGCCGTAAAATTTTTTGCGTCCCGTTTGTTTCGGACAATTCCTCGCCTTTTGGGTCATCGTGCAACTTAGCTCCAAACGCGAACGCGAGCTACATTGTGCGGTAGCTTTCGCATACGAGCAAGCAAAATGCGTGGCTAAAAGGCTGGAGCCCAATGTTGAGAGCGACCCATCTTGTGTTAAAAGGGTTTTCGCTCTTTTCGAGGTCGACTCTGTATTGTAAGGATAAAGAGAATAGTTTCATTCGGTAAAATGTTGGTCACCTTGCAGACTTTCATTGTTGTCTCTGATTTGAAAATTCACCATTCACAGTCGAATCCATTTCTAACCGACCACAAGATGAAGTATGCATAATCAACAAGATTGGAATTTTTTAATACAAAGCTCAGCACGCATTTCGCATGAAAAAACCTCTCGCAGAGTGCTTCACTACTGAATATTCTATGCTCAATAAATTATCACCAATACACGCGAGGCGCGATAATGAAGTTAATACTGCGCATAGTAAACGCTCTTTTACTCGGGTAGCAAGAGAAACTCATTCCGGGTACAATAGACACGACCGGTCCAATGAAAAAAAGTCGACTTCAATCGAAATTCCAAAAATACCTTTCGCACCAAGCACAAAAGCGAGCATTGGCATGGCGTCGCTGAAATCGCCAAGCCTCGGCCAACTTAATAAACGACGCAGTCGGCCGAGTGTCTTGCAAAATGCACCTGGCGAGCCAGGCGGGGCGTCGGGTGCATTCGTTGCGGTTGCGGTAGCCGTGCGCGAGCGGCAAAACAAAAACGTGATCGACTGTTTTGGTCTTGGCCGCAGAATCGGAAGACTAAGTACGGCTCGACGCTGCTCGACGTGATCCAGTCGGGCCTGGCGAACCTGGACTCGGGCATCGGCGCGTACGCCTCCGACCCAGACTCCTACCACGTGTTCGGCCCGCTGTTCGAGCCGATAATCGAGGACTACCACGGGGGCTTCAAGCCGAGCGACAAGCACCCGGCAAGCAACTGGGGCAACCCCAAGAGCCTGCCCAAGTTCGACGTCGAGAACGAGTACGTCATATCGACGAGGGTCAGGTGCGCCAGGTCGCTCAAGGGCTTCCCCTTCAACCCCACCATGACCAAGGACCACTACTGCCAGATTCAGACAGAGGTAATTCTCATGCTACGCTCGCCATCTCGAGCGTCCAGCTGGCTGACGCACATCTGCACCAGACAGTGTCCCGTGACAGGTGGTAATTGATCAATGAATGGACGAATGAGACAGCAGCTCCTCGAGCTCAGATCGTGGGAGGCTCGATAAAGGGAGACCATGTAGCTCGGGAGCAGGATTTTTACAAGACTTGGTGGGTTTTCTGCGCGGTGACGAGAAGTTTCGTACAAGAATTCCCTTCGAATTCCCGGGGACTATCGATAAATCATTGTTGATTCTAAGTATGCGGAGTTACATATATTCATGTGTACAAGGTAGCCATGTGCATACTTATGCTGCTCATGTGTACGTGAAATCAATAACGGTCCATAGGAGTATATAAGGAAAATCAAAGCTCGTGGCCATATTCTTGTACAAAACTTCCTTTAACAATGGAAGGGATATACTTGCAAACTTGCAATGTCCCTGACTGCGCATTCTGTAGTGTACTGCTGATTTTGGAATGGATATTATTATATATAACGATGTTTGATATTTCGTTCATATCGCACACACACACACACATATACCAATGCCTTGGTGAAATTGAATTCTAACAAGGACTTTCTTATTTTATTCGCGAAGAACATTATCAATCATAAGTCTTATTCGTACCAGGCAGAGTAGTATTTGTTCGAGTTTTATTTGTAACATTATTTTCAAGACGGGAGAATATCTTAAAAAAGCTTGTAGGAAAAAGCGCAAACAACTTGTTTTGCTTCTCCGTGATAAGTAGTATCCGCGTAGAAGAAAATTAAATTCCAACCTTTCGCGTTTGAATGAGTTTAAAATCGCAAAAAGCTTCTCTTGGCTCTGGATGAGGATGGAAAATTCATGCACATTTTATACACAATGAAAGAACTTGATGCTCTCTTCTCATAATAGTAATTACTCTTCAGATTGAAAATGCAAAATTGAAATCAGGTAAATTACTTTGACGTCCATATTTGAGATTAAGGGAGTCAACGTTCGATCAGATTCTACATTACTCTTATAATTAAAGTGATTGTAAGTGAGTTTTACATCGGTCTTCAAAATTACTTTTTCAATTGCACTAATGGTTAGCGAGTCTTACAATTCTCAGTTGCATGCCTATTCATTTCGATTTAATATCAGCGCCGACTAAAAATTTCTTATATTGGATTTTTACAAGTCAAATGAGTCTTTGTAAAAGAGCTATTTCCTCGTGAAAGTCTAACAAGCTTCGTGAACTTTTATGGTTTCAACTTCTCCATAATAACGCTATTGTTGGGAAATTATTCTTACAAAAGATATAAAATACTTTGAGGAAAAATTGGATATTCGAGACTTCGAATTACTCAACCTTAAATTATTATCCACTTTATAAGAAGATAATAAATCACAAAGAAGAAGAAAATTTCATAAATCACGGGAAAACGTATTGAATATCTAGTGATGAAGTTGGGTAGTGCAGTATTCACAAGCATACTACGATCAAAAATGTATTTATCAAGAGCCGAGGAAAAGAAAATTTTTATTTCTCTCCCGCAGAAATGGAATAAAAGTTTCGAGGCGAAGTTCACAGCAGAACAATAAATCCTTACAATTTAGATGTTTCTACCTTGCGAAGGCATTACCCAATTTCGCCTAATCTCTGGCAGAGCCGAAACAGCTTAGCACCGCTTTTGGGCATTGATTTTTGACATGGCTCGGACGTTGTTTGCACGTCAGCACCGACGTTCCACTAGCTTTAACGAAGCATTTATCCCTCGCCAGTACGTACAGCGGACTCCTTCCGTTCGTTTACGCACTCCTTTTTCCCCTCGGTCGCTCATTGTCCGTGGCAAAGCAACGGAGTGGTGTGGAAACTCCGTTGCAGCTCACTGCAACAGAGCGAGAGAGCTTTAATACCCGGTTTTTTCCCTCGCGCTACCCCCCCCCACTTCTCCCACCACCTTGATCTTTTTATTCGCGCTGAAATTCCTTGCTTCTTTCTCTCCCGGCGAGAGATTAAAGAGGAGAGGGTGTATGCGTTGTGATCTAGGGGGAGAGGTGCCTGCTGCTTATCCTTGAGCGCGAGCCGACGATTCTCATCCCCTTTTTTCCCAGCATTTTTCATTTCCTTGAGTGCACCAGCGCGCGCTCGACGCGCTCCCGAGAGCTATATGGTCTTCGTCCCGCGCCGCGACCCCCCGTGTGTGTGTCTGTATGTGTGAGTGCGTGTGTGTGTATGTGTCCGCAGGGTGTGCGGGCGGGCAGCCTTTTGTGAAATGCTAAATTGAGCTTGATAAGGAGCCGTACGTGGGCGCGGAAATCAGCGGTTATAAATTAAATAAAACACCCGGTGCCGCGGGCTCTTACACGCGTAAGCGGTTGGGAAATAAATAAATTTTACAGCGCTTTTTCGCGTGCTCGCGCGGCCGCGCTTCCGTGGGCCGCCGAGCCATGGAGCGGCTGATTAAATTAGGACATCGTTCATGTGCAACGCGAGTCTATTTGATTATTTCGTTACAAGCCATGCGCAGAATGAACTGTAATTTTTTGGTGCCCTCCGCTGCATTATGCGGAAGTTGAATGCGATTTTGCGTGGCCGCGCAGTAGGATTATTGAATGATTATAATTGTATCACGGGACAAGTATGGATCGCGCGTTTGCTCGATTACATTATTAGAATTGTCTTTCATTCAGATTGATGGAGTATTAAGCTGGTTCGTAATTTAAGTCTGCGTTCCTAATTCCTATCGGATGATCGATATCGTATTGTACGTACTAAAATTAATAGGTTGAAAATAGTAGACATAGTTTGAACTTAATTGGGTATTCACTGTAGAAATATACTCACACAAGCTCGTGAATATATTTTTCCATTTGTAATGGTTTTTAATGACGATGGACGGAAAATCAACTTCTTATCGGTTTTCGTATGATCGATTATATTAGATGGTTAGTTAATTTTGAATGACTGGAAAATTAGATTTCTTCAAGTTTTTTCATATTTTCTTCTTTTTTGATAAAGCAATTGAAATACAACTTTATAGGTTTATTTTTACATATTTTGAGGCATGAACAAATATTTTTTATTTTGACTTAGATTAGACCATAGTCCCATGGAGAGCATTTTGATTTTTAGATATCCAGCTCACATTTGAACTTTCAAAAAACGGCTTAAAATTGTTTATAAAACCTATAATTATCCGGTAATCATAAAATACAAAAGTATTACAATAGTCTACGTATTTGAGAAGTTACAAGTGAAATTTCAAGTCAATTCACGAAGAATGGCCGAGTTATACTATACACCTATTTGAAAAACCCAGTCGAGATAATCGCGCTTGAAGTTTTATTTCAACGTTTCAGACCATTAAGAGGGTCCTCGGAAAATAAACTGTGAAAATTCTCAAAAAGACTTCCTACTTATAAGGGTGATGAAATATCATTCTCAGGCATATTATACATGTTTTAAGTCGATAAAAAAATCGTAAAGAAAGAATGTTCAAAGTCAACTAACCCCTTAAGTATCCTTGAATCAGGATCCCAGTGAGGTAGCGTACAATTTCTCTTTGTCAAATTCAAGAGCATAGAAAGAGAGAGAAAAGAAGAAAAATGCTCGAAGAGTGAAATTTTTATAATGAAAGGAATGAATTCTTGTTTTATTTTTTTGAATAATTTCTGGCTATAAATACTAAGGACATAATAATTATAATTCGACATCATAACCGAATATAGACTCGTCAGGTGTGACACTAACGAGCTCTGGATTCTGATTTTTGGTTGAGGGCTTTCAGGAGTGAAGATATTCATTGTATAGTGTGAGCTAGAAATGCAATTCTAGCTTGCGCAACTTGAATATGAGTTTGAGTATACGATTAAAATTATTACACAGATTCCGACCTCTAAATTGAGCTAAAGCGAGTCTATTTAACATTAGACGTTGGATAAATAATCTATCGAAACTGATCTATTTGCAACGTATGAAAATTCAAATGCGCGTGATTTATAAACAAATACAATCTTCTATTTATTATTCATAATTAACGTATTAATTTTATTACAAATTATTGAAGAAAAATTATTTACAAAATACCGCGGAAGTCTAGTTTAGGTCACGGTAGGAGACGAATATGCTTTTTGATACAATAGCTTGTGCGTAAGCTCCGCACATTGGGGTTTCATGATTTCTTGGATACGCTGTATTGAAGGTGTTATATATCTTTTTAGTTCTCAAGGTTGAACGATTGAAACAACTAGAATTTCTTGTAACAACAGTTTTACATGAACAATGATGATAGAAACAAATAGAAGAGAAGCGTCTCGAATATAACTGATCACTGGGACGCACTGTGCGAAATCATGAGCGTGGATGTATGCAATAAATCGTTCAGGGTGTGTGTTTGCATATTGTATGTGGGTGTGCAAGTATATGCAAATCAAATGTATCTAACTCCATGCGTCTGCTGGCAGTTGTCGACAGCTCTGGAGTCTTTGGAGTGCGATCTCAAAGGCAAGTACTATCGTCTCGGTGACATGAGCGAGGAGACGAAGACGCAGCTGATCAATGACCACTTCCTCTTCAAGGAAGGCGATCGCTTTTTGCAAGCCGCCAGATCCAACGAGTTCTGGCCCGACGGTAAGTCTACATGCACAAGTATAGATACACACCTATATACATACATTGTGCGGCCGAGCGAGCGGCCCCGCCGCGAATCTATATGTGTATATAGGACGTGAAGCTCGTCTTTGCGGATCCCCATCTCCACGTAACTTTACCTCCTCTCAAATCTGTCCCCTCGAAAGATCGCAATTTTTTCGCGTTCGGGTCTCCCGCAAAGATACGCTTCCATCTTATGTTTTAATCTCCGCGAAAGCTCTTGTTGTTCTCCCTCGGATCTCACGTAATTGTTAACGTAACTTCCGAGGAGTCGCAAAGAATTCCTTGTGTACCCGTGGGAATTCAGCGGGCGTGACACTGCAGAAATATATTTATTCCATTCTCATTCTCATCTCTTCTCTCTTCAACAATCTACCCAGGGACAATGTGTTTTGTTCCCGATACTTTTTTCCCCGTCTCCGCCAGTTAATGCAATGTTGTGAAATACTTAAGATGCAAGTATACAAACGTGTCCTTTCAATGTTCAGCTCTCACAGGGAAGTATGAAAAATATATGACAAGGGATCGAGAAGAACGGGACTGTTATGTTCTATAGAACAGTGATGCTGTATCTTTGATGATACAAGTGGTGCAATTCTGTTGCACGTGGCCATGAATTTATATACATTCAATACTCGCTATCGATAAGGATTATTTAGGACACTCTTGCTTTATTAAATTATGCTCCTGAACGACGCTCGGATAATATTCGAACGACGCGTTCACGTGAGATGAATTCAATTTATCCGAAAGTTGCTCCGAATGCTGAAACTGCGACATCAACCCGGCATACTTCATCATTCCTTAATCGCACAATCATGCATCCACTCTGCCGTGAAATCCAAAGACTAATCGACTCGGGCTTTTTTTCAGTCTCGACACGTCTCACCCTTCGTGACATTAATCGAGAGCAGCTCTGTACACTTCCCTCTCGCGCCCCTCCCCCCATATCGCCACTCATCCTTCATATTTCCCACTCGACTTGGCTCTCGCTTTCTCTCGTCGGAATTGAAAACAATCGCGCGTGTAACCCTCGATCGGCGCGCAGTGCTCGCGCTCCGATGAGTTTAAAACCACCGTCCTCCACGTCCGCCGTGGCTGTCCAAATTTCAAACGGGTAATTGAGTTGGGAGTCCCGTAAGAGAGGTCGGAAAGACGCGAGACAATGACTTTTCTTCGTCTTCGAGCTTATTAACCTCGAAAGTTTTGGGGGTTGGGACGAGGGGTTTTCATCCCTCGCAACTCCCGGTTGAAATACTTGAATACCAAGCGAGTGCAGCTGGCCGGCTTCTAATTCCCTAGAAACAAGTACATTATTCTATGGTTATAATTCCTCGAGTCAAAGACAATTGCGCGAGATTAATTTCCGGGCGAATCCAATAATCGGTTGCCCCGCGCCGCCGTTAAACCAAATCGGTGAAGATTCTTGATGAGAAACAGTGATAAAGGGCAAACGATAATAAGAATGGCTGATCAACACCGACACACAAAAAATCTTCCCCCATCCGGTCGTCGCTCTTCTCTTGTGCACGCCGCGTCGGCCAGGCTCTCGCTTCGTCCCTCGACGTTGGGCTAGCAAGAAAAAAAAAACCGGCGCCGAGCTATAACAGGGCGGGTGGAAAATCGGAATCGCTTCTTCGCTCGTAATTGGATCGCGCACCCAACGACACCGCACGATGAAAAAGCTGGTGGAAAGAAATATTATTGGCGTTGACTTGCGTCCCACGGTTTGCGTGTTTTTTTTATCCTCGCGAATAATCAATATAGAAAACGCCGAGTTATGGAGGATAGAAATTTGATTTTATCAAATAATTGAAAAATGACAACGCGTTAATTGTCACGCGGTACGCGGAAATGATGGGTAAAGATAATTTCAGTCGTAAACATACGATTGACAGCTCGTTCAAACAGAAATGCGCTACGCTGCACGTTTGGAACATTTCCAAAGGTAAACTTGTAAAAAGAAAATGAAGATTGTTAAAAATATAGTTTCATTCGAGGAACTCATTTTTTTACATTTAACTTTACTAATGTAACGTGGGAAAACGATTCTCATGACATGAAAATTTCCGGAACCTCCTTCCGCGAACACGCTAGTTAGTTGATTATAAATGCTGAATGAAAAAATTTACGATTTAACGAAGGAATGTTCAAGATATCTGAAAAATTTAAACCACAAACTTCTTTTTAGTCTATCACATAAATGCTTCACTTCAAGATTCTCGCGTTACAACGCTCATCGTAATATCGTGCTATCCTAGTATCAGATGAGTTCCTCTAATTCGTGTAAAAATTCCAAAGAAGAGGCTCGAGCCAACATTCTCACCACATGGAAATACAGTAATATAGATAACTTACCACATTCTACGTACTCACCTACATGGAAAGTCGTCATCCTTCTCGACACTGCACATGAATTTTGACATTCATCACTCATTATTTCACCTTGTCCCTCGTATGCACTATCCTACGCAGGTATATAGATTAAAAATTTATTTTCACCTCAGGCCGAGGTATATTCTACAATGAGACAAAGACGCTGCTGGCGTGGGTGAACGAGGAGGACCACCTGCGGCTGATCTCGATGCAACAGGGCAGCGACCTGCAGGCGGTGTACCGCCGACTGATCGACGCGCTGCAGCAGCTGGAGCGCGTGGTGAAGTTCGACCGGCACCCACGGCTCGGCTACCTCACTTTCTGTCCGACCAACCTTGGCACCACCATTCGAGCCTCCGTTCACATCAAGCTGCCCAAAATCGGTGCCGACGAAAAGGTGATAAAGGACATCGCCGGCAAGTATAATCTGCAGGTAATGTGGATCAATTGTAGAATATTGTTATTAATTTGAGACAGGGCGCCAGTTTGAATAGACTGAATGAGTATTCTCACGGCGATGGTTTGGCTGACAAAAAATCGGGGCTAATATAGGTCACTTTGTACGTATCGCGAACCAGCGATCCTCGGTGTACTGTTATCCTAACTCGCGGTGTTTCATCTGGAGCTAAGAAAAAATTGTTTAGGCTCTATTTGACCTGCTAAGTCGACCTCATGTTTCTTGATGCAAGGAATACTCATAGAGGATGATTGAGTTGTATACAGATAAGAGTTTATTTGGGTTTGATTAACAAGGCACAGTGTTTTTGTCACGTCATCTCAATATATATTACGACAAATGGTTGTCAATGACAATAGTAATATTTTCGTTCTTCATAATTAGAAAAATACTTCATAAAATTGATAATCGCAAGTCACGCGAATCAGCGGAAATAATACACAAGTATATCCAGAATGAAACTGTTATTTTCTGTTAATTTTTTATCACATTCCATATTTTATTCGTGTCAAATATAAGGAATATGTGACTCTAAGTCAACTTAACCCCTTAACTGTGTGTGATGGGTAAAACTGTGGAAAAAGTTCGTGCCACGTATACGTATCTGCGGCTATAGCCGCATATTGGAAAAAAGCTAGTTAAAAATGATCAAACTGAATTCTTCTCGAGTACTCAAATTTGGATTCAGCGTCCAAAAAACCTTTTAGAACGGGATAACCAAAGTAATCTAAAAAATTGTTGATGCAAGAGTGGCATGGAACGTTCTTTTTGGCTATACTGCGAAAGATTTTCAAGAAGCTGTTTTTAGAAATAAACTCACAATTATTAGAAAATATTTTAATTCATCCCAAACAACTTCCATTCTCCTTATATACTTCTATAGAAAGTTTCATCTTAACTTGCAAAACTATTACTTGATTTCCGGACAATCAATAATTATTCATACGGAAATTTAATCCTTGCATAACAAGAGTTGAATAACAGGTGCATAAACAGAGTTTTGGAAAATATTCTGGCAAATAAAAAATGTTACAGGTGCGAGGCACGTCAGGCGAGCACACCCAGAGCGAGGGTGGCATCTGGGACATCAGTAATAAGAGGCGCTTGGGTCTGACGGAGTTCGAGGCCCTGAATGAAATGGCAAATGGAATTGCAGAGTTGATCAAAAAGGAGAAGGAGGCTTAGTGGGAGCCAGACGAATGACGCCACGTTCTTTTTTCCTGTCCCGAAGATCGATTGGCCCTTTTTTTTGCCCCGAGCACGTGAAGGGCCCCTACTTATCGATCTTTCGGAAGCTGATGCCGGGGATTACTTTATAAATAAATTTCAAGTCGAGCAGTTCAAGATGTAAAAAAGCTTTTTCGAGATCATTGGCTTATATAAAATTTGCAAGAATACAAATTTTCTACATTCATATGAAAGAATATTTTTTTCGTCTTTGACATAAGTTATATGACATTGTGCTGTGTGATTTGATCTAATCTTTATTCTACTAGAATGCTTATTTCATCGATTTTTGAAACAAAATGATTCAAAATCGAAAACCATCGAAACGAAATTAGTTCGCATTGAAAAAAAATCGATAAATCTAGGGATTGTAAATATTTCATTTAGTTTTTTAAGAAAGTCACATAGAATAAGTGAAAATATGGTATCATTATGATTTCATAAATGTATCCAAGTATCATGCTTATATTAATCTCATGGTTATGGGAATATTTCTATGATATTATCGATTTATAACTTTATTTGATTCGTTAGAGTACATTTTTCGTGGCTTTTCATTCGATTAGCAGTGAGAATCTACGTACAGAACTGTTCTTAGCTTCTGTCGGGATCGTTTCATTGAATATGAAATAATAGCCACTTTTTTCGTGCTCTGTCATAGAATGGATAGAAAACAGTGCCTCTTGTAAGAATAGATAGGATTCCATAATGGAAATTAAAAACTTGAGTGAATGAAAAAGGTTGTATATCTAATTGTATAATATAATATTAACATTATCAGAAATGAGGGTTTTATTTATACAAGTGGAGCCGCTATCTTGATTTTCGAAAATGTAATTTGACGGAAATATGCATAAATGTTTCATAATTAACTGGGGAAGAGGGGAGGGAGGAGAAGTACTCTATCTTCCTGCTTATTTCGCGCGTCAATCTCGCAAGTTTGTTTTAAATATATTTATAGAATAAATTTGTTGAACTTATCACTTGAAAGGGTCGAATTGCCTCACGCTTTGCGATTCATTGATTGGAACATTGAAAACCCAACGGCCCAATAATTATTGAAGTGCTGCTCGAGACTATTCTGCTTTGCAAAATTTTTATCTATAAATTTACCAGGCAGATGAGAAAAAAAATTGTCAGTTGACGTGTAAAATTAAAGTTGCGGAGCAATCGTGGGAGATTCATGAATTACACATAGTAATCAAACACTCGGAGAATCCTCAATGGGATAAACCAGTCACAAGAGGAGGACTGCAGGAGTACAAAGTAAAATCCCTGCGAAGAGTCACAGAGTAAACATCAAAGCCTGACCTACTAACGACCCGCGTCAGTGTTTCCGGATATAATATCTGATTGCGAGACAGCACGATTGACCTTTCGCCGCTGATCCATCGATCGGAATAGCGGGGCCGCGTGTCAATCCGCAGTTTACCCTGAACGTGTTGATGAGCCGCTTCGTGTGCCTATTCGATCGATTACAGTAGTTTTTTTCTATTTTACCGTAGGCAATCGGATTGGTGGACGACCCTCCGTTGAGCCGGAATTCTAGATTAAGTTGACTGCCTGTCAGCTGACAAGCCCATGTCGAAATTCAATTGTTATAACTTAATGTAATGATCTAGTCGTTGAATTTGTAGACGCGAATGCGAAGTGTATTAGAGAAATTAACTTACATATAAGAGTAATTTTTCATAAGAGTATATATTTCAAATTCTGATCACAAGTTAACGGAAATTTTGAGTGAAAGATTATTTTCTAGAATATAGAATATGATTGTTTCATATCATAGGGAACATCACTGCAATTGCCATGGAATACTCGCAGTGAGGAACCTCTGTCTCGAATACAAAAAAAAAATTTGATTCATTCACTACTTTTATGATGATTCCTTAGGCTAAATCGACGCACGTAGACTGCTTTTCCGCCAGTTCATAGATTCGTTTTCAACTGCTATTGAACGTTTATTTACTGGAGAGTTTTAACATCAAATGAGCCTACCAACATGCTCAATTGCACTGACAATCTAAAAACTATAAGCTACAGTAGTTAAGTGTCAGGCAATCATGATTAGCAGAATTTCAAATACAAAACTCCTTTGTTACAAAATAATATGTGAATCATTTCCATTCTGTGTTCCTTCAGAAATATTTACACGAAAACGGCTGCTTCACAACTGATTTTGAATATAGTGAAGATCTCATGATTCATATACAAAATATTAATTGTTCCATTTTAATTCGATTGCACCGATGTGCATTGCTCATCGATCCTAATGTCTCAATGTGTGAAAACATGACTCTACATAATGTGCAGTATCACAGTCGTTCTTGCCCTCTGAAAAAATAACAATAACATATTTTAGAAAAAAGCAATCAAAACGAAAATCATGAATCTATAAAGTTTAAACCAGGATTGTTGATAATTTTACAGGGATTAAAAGTTACACAAGATATTCACTACATTATCGAGAGAGTAAAACAAAGTGATATAAATATAAATTTGTATAGGTATTGATGCATCATAAAGCTGATAATTCTTACTTGCATTTTTACTGCATTCAGTGACTATTTTTTTGTCTGATTCCACATTTTCTACTTGGTAATATTTGATAGCTGCGTTCACATCTATCGTTCCATCCACCTTTATCTGTAAGTATACAGATGTAGATGTATTCAAAAGAATACTACATTTTAGGTTCAATAGTGGGTATTTCTTTGTCAAATCACAATCATTGAGAAAATTCAGGGGAAATTGGATTTTTTTTGGTCACTTCAACTCCAGTTTACGGTGGACTTAAATATCGATTTCCTGCATTTTCTAAATAACTAGCCCAGAATCACTCACTCGCAATCGCTCGCTCGTGTCTTTCATTTGCTCTATCATAAATATGGATAAACATTGGAATTTTTAATTGAATTATTGGTAAATAATTTAAATAAAAACGAATCCGATCCCACCTTTCGATCCGTCATACTAAGTCTACCTCTAAACTGTCATATCATTGTTTTCGAGAGCAAGAAAGGTGGACCAGAAAAATATACGGATCCAACCGAGGGGCGACTCACTAAAATTTTCCGTCAGGGAATCCTAAAGAATACCGGGGAGTACCATGGAGTTCGGAGGAATACCATGGAGTACCATGGAGTATCATGGAGTACGAGGGAATACCGTGGAGTACTGAGGAATACTAAGGAGTACCAGGGGAATACTAAGGAATACTAAGGAGTATCAGGGAATACCAAGTGTATATATATATACATACATACATACATACATACATACAAACATATATATATATATGCGCCACCCAGAGACATACTTTTTTTCATTCGGTTTCTTTTTGTAGTTCTGTGGTAGAAATCCTATGAGGTGGTAAGAACTAAAGAAGTCGACTTAATACCTTTAGAATGAGCTAACTAGGAGTAGGCACAACCTTTGGGAAACCAATCACGATGAAACTTTGTGAGATGGTTCTAGGGTATATTAATAACTTATATTTCGATTCATTGAGTCTAACGTTTTGTTTTCCCGAAGATATCCTGTCATATTGGATTTTGAGCATGAACAGTATATCTATATATACGAAAATCCATAAATATAGGTATACTGTAAATGTATAAAATCGAATGAATTGACAGAATATCTCCTGCAAATTAAAACGTTAGACTTTATGGTTTGAGATATAAGCTATTAGAGAATCCATGAACCATCTCACAAAGTTTCATCGTGATCGGTGACCGATAGGGTGTGCATCTCCTAGTAAGCCACATAAAATCGAGAGAAAAATCAATGGTTAATAACTTGGGGGTGGCGCATTTGAGAAAAAAAAAGGAAAACCTATCGGAACGGCTGATAAACACGACGTATGACGAAAAAAAAAATTAGGTGATGTAGATGGAATGCCAAGGAATCTAATGGTATGTCGCTCGATTTTGTTGGCCTAGTCTAAGGGTATTAAAAAAATTCGCACTCACTTGAGACAAATTAGCATAATAATCGGAATAGGTGAAAAAAATGGAGAAAACGAGCTGTAACGAGTTGATGTGAGCGTTGGCGATCAGGCAAAATATTTTTTTCTCTCATTATTTTGTATTGCCGACAAAATTTTGTGCTCCGGAGCTGCTCTAGACCCGCGTATACATATAATTTCAAAGGGAGTACTATTATTAATATGGAGTACCTGGGAATACCAGGGAATACCAAAAAGTGAAATTGGGAGTACTGCAGTGAGTCGCCCCTCGGATCCAACTTATTATAATGTAGATTTTGACCTGAAGTTACCCCCGCCAATTCACCTCTATGAGGCAAAATGTAAACCGTATAGATCTTTCTGAGAATTGAATTTTCAAAAAAAAGTTGTTAAAATATACATGGGGCGTTTTACGTCGCAACTCTCCAGAGCCGGCACACGGCCGCTAAAACCTTGCGTTTTCGACTATATAAGATCAATATCTGAATTATTTGGGATACGCTTTCGATGTAGAATTTTCACGTTTTCCTAAAATAAATCATAAAACAGGCCATATCTCAAAAACTTATTTTTTTTTCAATCTTTTCAAATCGTCTAGATCGAAAGCTGACTTTTATACGGTAATATAACCCTTAAAAAATGTGCCTCTTTCGTTTTATTCGAGTATTTGAGTAGCGAACATGAGAAAATAAGCCGCGCTAACGCGAGGTTTTAGCGTCCGCGCACCACTCATACGCTCCTGCATGATTTTGTGGTGCATATTTCTGGAGTACATTCTTACATATCCGGAGAAATCAGGAGGATTTATTTGTATATATAATATACATGTTCTTCATATATAAGGTATCTATATATTCATTCATCCTAACTTTTCGGTTTCCCCGGAATCATCTTTTCATACAAAAAATGTATATATACACGTAGGAATTTTAAATATATATATCCATTATACGCATAGAATCAACAATGATCTCTGACGAATAAATATACGTTAAGCGAACAATGATTACGAATGTAATCTGTTTGAGTGTGAAAAAACTACTTCCAGAAGTTTCAGGGAAATTAGAGGCCTGAATAATAAGTGAGACAAATCATCGCTCGGAAATTCAATTGGATATTTCAATCGTATAGTGGATATAGATATTTCAATGACTGGATATAGATATTTGTCTTCAAATCCATTTATCTCACACGACATAGGTGAACTTGATTCCTAAACTGTGTCGGCCTAAATCTAATTTGTATTTTTCAATAATGCCATTTGATTCAAATTCTATTGGAATGGTTATATGAATTATACTGTTTACTCACAATATTAAATCCTTTGAACAAGCAACCATTGAAGCACTTAACATTTTCGTTTGCATCCTTGTCATAGTTCCTAATTGCATCTGCTAATTCTTCCTCCGAGAAGCCTATTTTCTTGATACACGTTTCAAATATTTTGGTATCATTCTCACTTACGGTAAAACTATGTGATCTGGCAGCCTATAATTCAGAAAATGATTGATGACATTAGACGTTACGCTGCTCCAGCTGTGATTATCGACGACAATAAGAAAGAAATTTCTCACATTTGCTGTAACTATTGTGCAGAGCACTGAAGCTGCAGGCAACGAGATACTCATAGTTCAGGTTTTGAAATTATTATACTGGAGAATTTTGTTTGTTCGTTCATTTTATAGGAGACGAGCGTGAATCATGTAATCCAGATTCCTCGTTAAAGCAAGTTAAGCTATTTTTAATGTTATAATGGTGAGTTGCGTAAGAGTCATTGTTCAGATCTCTTGTTTACGAACTAACTAACAATTCGTATTATTCTTGATGGATATGAATCGTCGCTATTTTTGAAACGTTTAATAAGTCGGGACTGTTCCGCGGAAAACATCGTGCCCTTAACTCAATGTATATTAATGCCCACAACACTGCACCGGAAACTAATTTTCTTAGTATCTTAGATCATACTTCATGTCGATTCTGTATAATTGTCATATAATCAAAAGCACTCTTGTTTCATTTTATCCAATAGTCTCAATTTACTTTAGTACAGTTCGCCAATTTTTTTTTAATAGCATTTTATTATAAATTATTTATGAAAATGTTCGCAAGGTTAATTCTCTTGAAAAACCAGTCATTAACAATTTAAATTTTAGAATCTATTTTCCATTGAAAAAAATTTGATCTGAGATGAAAGGCTTTCACGCTTCTACGCAAGAATTATTAATTAAGCATAAGAACTCATATTATGTTAAAAGCAATGAGAAAGGCAGACGTAACTAAAAAAAATAATTAATTTACGATGAATATTATCTGATTTATTCATATCGTCCTGTATGATCCCCTTAAAATTATGTACTGATTCAAGAATTTTCGGGATTCAGAATATTGTTCCTGATTTCGCATTTCATTTCTATTTTATTTCTACAGCTATTTTGAATTCAAATTTATTCACTTTGACAAATTCAGATATTTTCCTGAACATGATTTAGGGTGGAAAATCATCTCATTAACGACGAGTTTGAGTAGCAGAAAAAACGTTGCTAACGGTGAGTCTTTTTGTAGATCGGACTTGTCGAACAGCACGGGTATACGGCCGAAGAATACCAGTTGACGACGCGGGACGGCTATTTATTGGTATTGCACCGGATTAGCGGCAGTCCGTTAAATCCAAAAGCCCCAGGAAAGCCCGTCGTGTTCTTGCAGCACGGATTGCTCGCGTCCAGTGACTGTTTCGTTTTAATTGGACCTGGTAAAGATCTCGGTGAGTATCTCTTTACCAACTTGGTATCTTCTCTTAATACTACTCTATTTTCTCGAATACAAAAGCTTCGGAATGAATGATGGTTCTTTACTTTTAGTACAGTTCAAAGAACACAAGATTCCAACAAGTGTTTCATCAAATTGAAGGCTCTTGCAAAGAAAAACGCATTTCAAATCTACATCGAAGAAAAGCACATCTCAGTATCTCAGGCAAAGGAAACTGAAATGTGCTTTTATTCGACTGAGAAACTGATATATATGTTCTTTGTCCAAGAAATTGAGATGTACTTTTCTTCGCTGTAGATTTGAAATGGGCTTTTCTTCGTTACAGCCAGAGAAATATTGAATGAACAAATAAATTCTCAGTAAACGGTGAATATTTGGACAATACAGGATCTTATACGTTTATCAAATCATATCTTTTTGGGGGTTTATTATCATGTGATTATTGTACATTATTGAAAAATAAGTTTTATAAATATTACCCATCTAATCGTTCAAATCAGTTGATCAACAAAAAGAAACTTAATACTCATTTTATTTCTATGTCTATCGAACCAAGTACAATATATCAAATAATACTACAATCTGCAGATATACCATTCGATTTGATTCTAAACTAGAAATAATAATACTTTCTTTCTTCAACAGCATTCCTCCTAGCAGATGCTGGTTACAATGTATAGCTCGGAAACGCCCGGGGTAACGCTTATTCTAGATCTCATGTTTTCTTATCACCGAAGCGGAAAAAGTTTTGGGAATTCAGGTAAAACAAAATACATGATATATATGGTAATATTTCTCTCATTTTCCTCATATATCCCAGTTTGGATAAAAAATGTGAGCAATTCTGAATACCCATGGTAAATTTATTTAAATCTAATTTACAGACCGCAAGTTTATCACGTGTAGATCATCGCTCTGGGTGTTCTAGAAAAGTCAACTTGCACTGATTTCGTTTTAGTTTTCAAAATATAAAATTAATCATCGTGATTTCTTATTGTTTCCTCGTATTCCAAAACATGAATTAATTGATGAATTGACATTTGTATAATAAGATATCTTGTAATTTTCATGAAGCTATCATGAGATTGGCATCATCAGATTTGAGTACTTCAATTGATTTCGTCTTACTCTCAACCGGTCAGCGCTAACTGATTTTTGTCGGATATTCCATTGGGGACAATGGCGAGATCTGCCCTGCTATCGACTCAGTTTTTTGGAAAAGTAAACTGCGTATTGGACTACAGATGTTGGTCAATAGTGCCAAAACTCTTCAGGTAACGAGGAGCGACTTATTATAGATTGTATGCAACCTCAATACAGCAAACCCATGGGTTACTATGAATATTTATAGATACATGCAGTGCAAACATGAAATCAATGACGACTTGTAGACAGAATATCTGCGAGAAATCGAAACATTACAGACTGAAGGACTGTACCGCTAACATTGAAGTAAATGCTACTCTTTTAAAAAAATTAAACTTATTTTTCACGTATCTAATCTATTTAGAGTAACTTCATATGGTCTATTTAGATAATCAGTAAGTAAGAATACTCGTTCAAAACCTGGAGCATTTATATAAATTAATTGATGGGTATTTTTCTATTTTTTTTACTCACAATATTTAGAAAAAGTTTCTGAAGATGATTTGAGATTAATAGGTAATACTGTTTCTTTCTGATCTTGTCAAGAGGATTCAAAGTATGACCGAAATCAACGAATAAAAAGAAGAAAAGAAAGAGAATAAAAAGCAGAAAGAGCGAGTGCTTTTCAGTCACTACTGTATGACTGAAGTAATATATGTAATGAGTATGAATGAAGAATCTCTCGCGACAATTTTGCTCTTTCACAAATCGTGATCGGGGGTGGAAAGTCGGAGTATTTTTTCTGTTCTGATCCCTGTATCAGATGTCATGTATGCACTGCACATGGAAATTCTACTGAAACTGAGCTTAGGCTTTGCCGTGCAGGTGTTGTTTTCGTTTGGATCAAACCGAGAATGGAATATCGTCAAAGTAAATCTCTTCGAGAGATGCTCAGCTTTGTTAGGTTTGACGCTGTAATCTCCAAGTGGAATAACCGTACAGTTTTGGATGTGCGACAAACTCGCATATGCGCAAAAATATTTTTGCGAAAATCATCAATATTTCATATTTTTATGTGCAACTGTCAATCTGTTGGTCCAAATCCGAAAACAAAAGAATGGTCTACGTCTGCAAGGCATGAGTTATTTTACTATATGTACTTAATTTACATCATTAGTCTGCCAGTGTTTTTAATTTGACAATGTCTGCACACTCGAAAATAATTTATTGTACCCATAACTTTACGCAATATTTCGCATAACTATTTTTACGATTTCAACATGATGAAAGACAATTTTCTTTATCCTCAATTTTGCGTGATTTTTTGTGTATGTCAATGATGTCCACACGATGAAGAATGTTTTTTGTTATTCTTGTCAATAGTAAAATGGCCAATAAATATTATTAAGAAAATCTTGAAATTAAATTCGACTCTCGTACATTCATTTTTCAGTGCTTGCAGCTGTGATATGTCGGTCAATAGCTTACCAGCCTCCATCGATCACGTTTTGAATGAAACTGGAGGTCAGAACGTAACGTATATCGAGTATTCCACAGGGACTGGAAAATAGTGAGTTAAACCTTACTATCGATTTAGCCAAAACATAATCTCAGAGTTCCGAAGATTTTCAGTATAGCACAAGTCCTATTTCCGAAACATGGATAATTTAATGAACTAGTCAAATTTCTTTGGGGAGATATTTGTTCACGTGCATTTATAACTATTGCAGATGGTAGTTTTTAAAATTCTTTCTCTTAAAAAATCAGTTGAATAAGATTTACTTGCCGTAAATATACAGAAAAACGATAATAAGAAAAATATATCAAATACGGGGGACTATTCACTTTAAAATTATTAATGTTTTCTTTTGTTTTGGTTTTCTATGAATAGCGCTTAAGTGTATTTCGTTACAAATAATTTTCAGATTGATAAGAAAAATGAAAAAGAATAACCAATGATTCTGGAGCGAATAACTCCTTGACAAATACCAAATCTATAAGAAACTGACATTTCAAACAAATCAGCATATTGTTTTTCGTTATATTCATAAGATCCAACTGATTAGTACACTAATAAAATGTTTCCACTGCTAGCTACGAATTCAATTGACAATAACCTGCATATGCCTATCTCATGCAGCATGAAACGTCTTCAAAATATTTGAAAACGTTATTTTAGCAACATTAGAACCAATTCAACGAATTAATAATCAATTAATGGATAATTTAATGAGTTGATAAAGTAATTCATTTTAGAATGAATGATTAAATTGCTTTTATAAAGTGAGAAATATCATAATTACTAATGAGAATTTTTGTTCAATTTATTTTAGTAAGAAGAAGTCGATGAAAGAAGACAAGAAATGAAACAAAGAAATGAATTTATGGTATTGATGGTGTTTATTATAATTTTGATGCTATGTTATTTCACTATGTTTATTTTGACTTTAATCATAAAAGTTATGTTTGAAATTTAAAAATTATTTTGCGCCATTCTTCATGCACAATTTTCGTCAAAGATGAATTTTATTGTTCTCGCAATGAAAATCAATTTAATCCAAATAATATCAATATAATCCAAATGTAACTATTACATTTTTTTCCTTCTCGGAGAGCGAAATCGGATAGTTGCTTTGTCTTTTGCGACCTAGATGCTCAAACAAGGTACAAGTTACCATACTGTTTGGAAAAAAGTGAGCTATAGCTCACATAATCAGTATACTGATGTTGACGGTCGAGCAGTGCTGAGTCAGAAATAACTACAGCAGCGTCATAATATTTTTGCAGTCTCGTGTAATATTCTGGAAAATTATTGAATTCTATTTTTTTATCGATTTTTTTCCAAGATGATTTCAAATTGGTTATTTATACAAGTGCCACTGAAAATTTGAATCATTTCGGTTTCCCATGAGACTAGTTTAACACTTCATTAGTTAAAGTTATAGAATATTAAAATCATAGTTGAATTGACATTTTTAACAAAAAATTCCATTATTTCTTTTCTTATGATTGGATAATAATCAATGATCAATGAAATAATAAATAGTTCTACAAAATGATTGCTTCTTCTCTATGATTTCTTTACAAAAATACGAATCACTATGTATCAAACAATGATGGATCAAAATGATGGATTTGATGAAAAGAGATTTGCTTCCCCTCTGAAAAAGTTCTGTGATCAGGTAATTGACTCAACCGGATTTGGGTCTAATTTGATGTATTTTATTTGTTTAGCTCACATATCATGTGCCAACTGTTTTTCTTATTCTTTTCTTATTCAAAACTCTGTAATTTATTTTTGGTGAATTCAGTAAACTCTTCCAAGATAACAGTTCTCTAAAAACCGTTTGATTTTTCGTAATGTTGAGCGTTATTTAGAACTGATCTTATTTGATTTAATAAAAGGTTTAGAAAAGGATTAGAACCAATGGTAAAAAAACTGGACTGGCCCAAGAAAATCGAGTGACAAACCATTTGATTCTTTGGCACCCATCAACATAATCAATTTTTTTTTCATAATACGACCTTTTTATCAACCGTTCCGTGATAGGGATCCGTTATTTTTCATATAAGGTAGCTGTAACCAATTTGGTACTGTAGTTAATTTGGCACAATTGTCAGATTTCGTATTTCCGGTGCTCTCTGAGCATCAGTTGCTCTTGGGTTATGTTGAGGGAATTAAAAGAAAATTTTCGGTATCTTCCCCGCCCATTTAGCCCTTAAAACCACTCTCCTACAACACTTTGAAGTTTCATTTACTCATTTTTTCATCCTTTTCTTATTTCACTTTTCACACTCAACCTAAAAAAACAGGAGTAAACAATTTTTATCTCTCAAAGTGTCATGACTCTTTTTTGTGTGAAAACATCTCAGCATTCGATTGGTCTCGTCAGTTTTCCCAAAATTATTTTTTAAGCCACTCAAATTGCTCCTTTTCGCATAAAAAAAAAGTGAAGCCAATTCGGCACATTTTTTGATATTTGGTAATTCGCGCGTTTTAATCGTTCTAGCGGCGCATAAAGGCGCTCGGATCACGTTTTAGTATTGAAACAAGATGATTGGTTCCAGGTGTTGCGAGTACCGGTCATTTTTCACTCCAACCAGTCGTTTTAATTTCCTCCCGCGTTAGCATTTTTTTACCTGGACTTCGAGTTAGCATCTTCTTGGCCGTACTCCGAGTTAGCACGTTATGCAACCGGACTTTGAGATAGCATTTTTTGTTCGGAGGCAATGATATATACAGATATAATGCAAATGCATAAAATCGGAAATCATTCACAGAATATCTTCGAGAAATCGAGACATTCGACGAGATGACAGTCGATATAACCTTCGGACTAGCAAAGTGTAATAATAATGTATTATTTGTGGAATTTGTGAAGGATTTCAGAGTAAACAACATTTTTGGTTTTCTTTTTATCATACGGCATTTCGAATTCACCCACCCTTAGAAGGCCAACGTACAACTTCCCGTGTGAAAAAACTATCTGAGCGTAGATCAATCTCGATATATTCAAATGTCTAACCTTAAGCCTTGTTAATTGTAATAGCGAAAGAAAATTTAATTGGGAACTGAAGTCGTTTCAATCTGGAAGAATCATTACGGGTTCATGTATATAATACTATGAGCTGGAATATTCTCATCTTGATTTATTGCATCTCGCATATGGTCATATTCTTCAGCGCGTAACATTTTTTATTATGTTTTATATTATTCAATCATCAGCACTTGTGCCATTATGTTTTATAACACTAGTTGAATACATTTTTTGATACACGTTTTTCGACCCTTCTTTTTGAGAAAGTAAGATGGTATAGCTGTTATTATTTTTTCTCAGTATAGTGTCGCATATTATATTGCAAAACTCTTATCAATACTTTAGTCATATGGTTTTCATATGAATCAACCTTATGTACAACTGTGTTTTCAAGGACGATGAATGCAATGATTAATTTATTCACTAATGTTTGTTATTTTCATCTGGTAAGAAACAGATCCCGTGATACTTCATTGTTCTTCACAGATATGTCAATAAGGTTCCGATGCTTATTAAAAAAATACAATATTTTTGTGTGTGAATTCCTTGCTTATTGATTTATAGTTTATCTCTGAATCGGATCAGGAACTGTAGTTATTATCATACGTTTTTATTTAACTTACGCCCGTCGTCTGTTAGTCTGTAGTCAGTTGGAAGGTCAAAACATCGTCACCAGAATTTGACTTACTTCCTGATAAGCTGGCGAGCATATTTTGCAAAAATAAATAGAGCTTATTCGTGTGTATTTTACGGAAAAAATGTTTTCATACAAAATAGTCGTGAAATTCCACGAAACGAAGTTAGCTAAATGTAGAAAAGAAATTTGAGCATGCGTATTTTTTATCATTATTATTTGAGAATTATTTGAGGTACGGTGAACTAATTCAATATTACTATAGAGTAAAATTTTTATATTACTTGAGCAAAAAATTGTTGTGAGATGAGAGATTATAGAGTAAGAGTGGATACGTATGCAAGATTCTATGGCTACATAATCACAGGCCCATGAAGACTGGATGGAACTCAACCACGAATGTGAGGGAAGTCCTCTTAGTGGATTCGGAGCATCAGTGCTAAGGGAGACCTGCAGTGAAAAGTCACGTCGTTGCCCCTTGCATATCGAGCAATCATCGGTAATATACACATTTTTCAGCAACTATACTCTATCTTTCATCATCTTCCTCCTTATTCCTGCCCTGAACCTCACTCTTATGCGGATACTTTTGACTTCTAAAACGTTATTTGCCACTTGAAGAGTACTATCGGTCAAATGAGCTGACTATGAGATATTGACATTGATACTCTGTTCCAAGCTCCATCTCTGTCGAACTAAGATGTATCGAAATACCACAGCTATAGCAACATAAAGTTCTTTATTTACTGTCTTGGGGGGTGTTTATATGTATTGATAAGCATTGACATGAGAAAGATTATTTTCAATGTAAAAAAATTGGCCAAAAGTCATCCAGAAACGGGAGCTAGCGTAGTGAGTGAAGAATCACTGTAGAGCAAAATACTTCAGAAAAGTATACAATTGCTACATGTTAAAAAACCGCTGCCAAGTGCCTCAGCAGTATGCTTTCTCAAAGTATTGCAATTGAACCTCAATTTGCATTAATCACCACTCTTTGAGAAAGCAAAATGAACCTTTAACTTATTTCCTCCACTCCATAGTAACGGTTGCTATGGTAAATATCCGAGCTTCGGTGTTCTTACTTCTTAGTCGTCAACAGTTCCGAAAATGGACCTCTAACTGACTTTTCCCACTCCATAGTAACGGTTGCTAAGGACGTAAACAACGGTTGCTATGGTAAATGTCGGAGCTTCGACGTTATTACTTCTTAGTCATCAACAGTTCCGAAAATGGACCTCCAACTGACTTTTCCCACTCCATAGTAACGGTTGCTAAGGACGTAAACAACGGTTGCTATGGTAAATGTCGGAGCTTCGATGTTCTTACTTCTTAGTCACCAACAGTTTCAAAAATGGACTTCAAACTGACTTTTCCCACTCCATAGTAACGGTTGCTAAGGACGTAAACAACGGTTGCTATGGTAAATGTCGGAGCTTCGACGTTATTACTTCTTAGTCATCAACAGTTCCGAAAATGGACCTCCAACTGATTTTTCACACTCCATAGTAACGGTTGCTAAGGACGTAAACAACGGTTGCTATGGTAAATGTCGGAGCTTCGATGTTCTTACTTCTTAGTCATCAACAGTTCCAAAAATGAACCTCCAACTGACTTTTCCCATTCCCTAGTTACGGTTGCAAGCGATATAAACACCGGTTGCTAGAGACATCAACAATGGTTTATACGGGAAAGGTCTCTTTGATTGTTATAGAAAACCCAAATGATCCCATAATTATATGGGAATATCGAAACCCAAATGCCATCATGTTGCTGATCACCGAACTCGGTTTCACATCTGAATTGTGTGCAAAATTTCATGGATCGAATTCTTAAAATCGAAAAAAAAAGTCAGTCGCTAGCAAGCGGTTGCCATGGAATCAAAAAATGAATGTCTTAATTCGGATGTTTGGAGACCCATCGTGCTGAACACTTTTATCGAACTCGGTTTGCACATTGGCTGAAATTGAACCGGAGACCGACTAACCTGTGTGCAAAATTTCAGGACGATCGGACGAGAGTTATCGTACGACAAAAAAAGTGCACGTACGTACACCGTACGTACGTACGTACATACATACAGACATTTCGGATTTCCATGTTTTTCGACCGTTTCGAAAATCGAGGTCCCGAACCGATTCGTCGATTTTTACCCCGACAAAGAAAGCAATAGTTCATTAATTTAATTAAATAATTTGTGGTTACTTTTTTCATTACACGTTGAAGCTCAACATATAATTCATCAAAAAATTCATGCATAACAGAAAATTCATCAGCGATTTTGGCGATAGGACAATAATGACAAGTGAGTCTCTTGTAATGTGTACAATGAGTGAAATGGTTACAAATAGGCTTGTTTGAATTAAAGTAACATACAAGTAGCTCCCTTGCTTTAATAATTCAAAAGAATAATAACAGTTTATGAATATTAAATGCAGTGGCAGTGGGGCTGGTTTTGATCCTCCAGGTCCTTCGTTATCAATGAGACCCTACTCCCCTGGATAGAGAGATTGGGGATTCGAGTCCATCCATATTCTTTCTTCTTCAACTTTTTCTTTTAAATACACCCCAACCCCTCCCTCTCTCTCCCCCGACACATTGAGTATGAATCAATCCAGAACTACAGAATAATGATTCAACTATTTCATATTACAAGTACTCTTTGAGCTTGTCGAGAAGGGGTTCTAACTGGATTTTGAAGTAGAAGATGATGCTTCCACGGCTGTAATGATGGATCTCTCCCTGGTTACAGACCATTTTGAAGCTCTTGACCCAATGATAATATTATACAAGTCAGAATTTATGGATACGTACTGATTACTGTACTAAATAGTTACATAACCGAATACTGGATAATTATTTAGTTATCTAATATCTTGTTTTATTAGTTGGCGAGAAATCTTCGCTTGAATGGAAACATTATCAGTTGAGATTCTTCCGATAAATTTCTACATGTTCAAAAGCCGATTTAATTCCAGCCAGATGTATCTGTCGCTGCGAGCAGAATTATCAAATAAAGAAAGCTCGTCGCGAGACATATCACTCGTTCTTTCCCTGCAGTACTCATCTGCACTTCAACAAAGAAGCTCACGACTGGGATACCCACATCCCTCTCGCGTAACAGATTAGAGAAACGTCAAGAGGGAGAATATCGAGCGTCGTGCGGAGTGCGCTTATCATTTTAATGAAAAAAAAATTACTCGAAGTAGCTCTTTTCATTCCGTCCACATTCGAGTCTCGGATGCGAATTTGTGTAAAGCGTTGGGTCACAAAGAATTTGATTCACTTCGTCAATGAACCGAGCTAGAGCTGGGCATGCTTATGGCTAGACGTCTCGTTTACAATTTTACGAATGTGATATCAGACGGGTATGTGCTGACAAACGCGGCATCTGTAAGCTTACTACGGAGGATTTTCGGCGAATTCATGATGTCGTGGAATGGTGTGATACCGCTTTTCATCTTTCTTCAACAGGTCCTTTGTGTTACGCGACGCGAGGGGTCAGCTTTTTTCTGCCTGAGCGACCTGACTACGGGTAACTTAATTTCGTCGGGCGAGGCTAAGTCTCTCTTCAAAGCGTTTTTAAGCGGCACTGCTTCAGGATTAAAATATGCGTCAGTTTGTTGACCGACCAATCTTAAGATTCTCTTGCTACCAAATCGTGCTGTATATTTTTTCTTCGCTAGTCTTTATTAATTAGAACAAGGTGTCATTGCTTATACTTCAGCTTTGTCTACATCATTTTTATATAAATCATCTTCTAAAAAAGGTTTAGTCTGATTTAAAATAGTACAAAAGTTTAATATGAATGTTGGGTTTGGGCAGAAGTTGATGAAGAATCAAAGAATAGACGACCAAATCTATTCTTATTACTCTCGGTGATCCATGCACAAATACATTCGATATTCATAATATGGGACGTGGTCCACAAAGTCACTGGACTGACCATTGCTCATCACACACTGAGAACAGTTTATAGTTTGGTGAACTATAAATCTCCTATAAATATAGTTCTATTTTGACCCAGATATGATGCATACCATGGAAAAAGTATTATTTATACTATATTTAAAGTAGATTTTACTCTTTATAGTACTTTTATTTATAGTAGATAAGATTGAATGGATACAACTGACTATAATTCTGGTTTATTAAACAATAATTATTGGTAGATGAACAATAATGAAATAGTAGTTGAACATTGTTGAAACAACTATAAAACGTGAAGGTTATTTACATAAATAAAGTTAATTTAACGATATCTATAGTAAATTCTTCTATAATTTCGTTTACTATATCATATAGTAGATTCCGATGAGGGAATTTTTCTCAGTGTACTGTCTCACTCTTTATCTACATATCACTCTCATTTCTACATGAATCATTGCAGGACATAAATCTTCAATTGCATTCCGCGTTTTATGGAATAACAACTAAAAATACTACGTTGGTCATTAGCTACACTGACAAACATCGAATAAATGAAATCTACCATACCGTATCGTATAGTATAGTAAAAATAGTTTTGCTTTCTCAAAGAGAAAGCTTTGTAACGGGGTAAAAATCGACCCACCGAATCGGACTTCGGGACCTCGATTTTCGTAATCTACGGGTCGAAAAACATGGAAATCCGAAAATGTCTGTATGTACGTACGTGCACTTTTTTGTCGTACGATAACTTTCGAAGAAATTGTCCGATCGTCCTGAAATTTTGCACACAGGTTAGTCGCTACAAAATCTCGGTTGAGTTCAATTTTCAGCCAAATCCGTTGTTTATTTCTCTAGCAACCGTTGCTAACGTGTTTTTGATAAAAGCTCCAAAAATCATGATCAATGCACGATGGGTCTCCAATTCTTTCGACGATGGATGAGAATCGATAAGACATTCATTTTGGAACAACCATTGTTTATTCTCTTAGCAACCGTTGCTATGGAGATACAAAATTCAGCTTCAGACTGACTTTTTTTTGTCGTACGATGAATTTGGAAGGAATAGTCCGATCGTCCTGAAATTTTGCACACAGGTCGGTCTCCGAAAGATGTGAACGTGTTTAGCAGCATCCGTTGTTTATTTCCATGGCAACCGTTGCTATCGTGTTTTTGATAAGTTCCCATATAATTCATGATAAATGATCATTTGGCTTTGTATATTTATGGGATTCTATAAGAATCAAAGAGAAATTTCCCGTAGAAACCATTGTTGATGTCTCTAGCAACCGTTGTTTATATCCCTTGCAACCGTAACTAGGGAATGGAAAAAGTCAGTTGAAGGTCCATTTTTGGAACTGTTGATGACTAAGAAGTAAGAACATCGAAGCTCAGACGTTTACCATAGCAGCTGTTGTTTAAGTCCTTAACAACCGTTACTATGGAGTGGGAAAAGTCAGTTTGAAGTCCATTTTTGGAACTGTTGATGACTAAGAAGTAAGAACATCGAAGCTCCGACATTTACCATAGCAACCATTGTTTACGTCCTTATTAATCGTTACTATGGAATGGGAAAAGTCAGTTAAAGGTCCATTTTCGGAACTGTTGACGACTAAGAAGTAAGAACACCGAAGCTCGGATATTTACCATAATAACCGTCACTATGGAGTGGAGGAAATAAGTTAGAGGTTCATTTTGCTTTCTCAAAGAGTGGTGATTAATGCAAATTGAGGTTCAATTACAATACTTTGAGAAAGCATACTGCTGAGGCACTTGGCAGCGGTTTTTTCATCAATTCTCTTTGTAAGAAAAATTAATTTTATTGTACCACCAACATTCTGTTATAGTGAAATCAACTATACTCTTCAACAATATTATTATAGTTATTTGAACTATAATCCGTGTATTTATAGTGAAGTTTACTATTGTAGGAAATAATATTTTAAATGATCAAATTTACAATATTTATCTGGTTGAATGTGCTTTAATAAATATCTGGGACCAAATAGGACTATTTTTATAGTTGATTTATAGTAGGATTCACTCTATATTTCTCTCAGTGTAATACTGTGTATCGGTAATAATATATTTCAATACACAATAAACCATTAAAAATAAATGGATATGAAGCCTTTGATTGATTGAGAACTAAATCAATATTGTCATGTATAAATCATCTTCGAGTCTATAATATCTCCCTCGATTTGAATCAATATTGAAATACACGTTTAATCGCGATAACGAGTCATATCATTAAATTTCTAGCTGCGTTTCATGTCACGTTCATGAAAATCGATCTGTAATAAATGTTACAAACGAACCGCAAGAAGTTTACTGATAATGACGAGCAGATGCGATGACCACACATTAAACTCGTCTGGAGAGAAGTATTCGCCTGAGCAAGAAAATCATCCGATTTGTTATTGAAGACAAATCGATTTAAATATATTATGTATTGATTTCGTATCAAAAAGTGCATTTCATTCCATATTTTCTAAAATAAACCATGAATTCAAGCCCAGCTAACCCAGCGCCTGCCAGCCCATAGTAGTGCTCGCGGTTTGGTATACGGAGGATCATCCCGCAAAAATTATCAGAGCTGATCGGTGCGCCAGCCGCGGTGGCAGTGTTCACGCACCCCGGCGCCAGCATAAATCAAATGCGCGGGAATTTATTTGCCGACGCTGACTAACGGCCGCGACGTCGAGGGGCAACGCAATTACGAGCCGATCGCCTCGCCCGCCCCCGCCGTCGCGACGCCGCTGATGCGTCGCGACGCTTCTATACCAACTCCCGACAAACTCGATTACTGGCGCTGGCTACCATCCCAATGCCCGATGGTGCGAGTCACTCTTTTTTCTCGGGACTTACGTCTTTGATACATGAAAAACTCGTTAATAGTTTTGCTTTGATCATTATCCCAGCATAGAGGATTAAAGCTGATTTATCATGGGAATATACGTACTTTGATCTTGTTAGCTACATATTGTTATGAGAATCAAGTTAGTTCCAAGTATCATACTTTTGGTGAAGAAAAATGGCAAAAATTGATTTTCATTAAGCTGATAGCTTTTTGAAACTTGACGCTATAAGAAGATTGCCATTGGCACTATCGTCGGTATAATATTAACCAATTCACAATATCGATCGAAATGTATACAGTTCGAATATAATCCGATTAGTTATATTCTCGAAAAAATTAGTGCATTATTCCTGATATGTGAGTGATTTGCAAGATAAATTCTTTGTTATAGACAGTACGTATTGTTATACAATTTTACGGAATCAATCAACTATCTACATATTAAAATATCCTACTAATTCTTTCTCAAAGAGGCTTTGTATAAAAAAAAATAATGCTAATGAGAGGTTTCTTCCGCCATCGGCAGATGAACCTCAAATTAATTGACCGTTGCTCCGTAACAATGGTTGACAGGGATATAAACAATGGTTGCTATGGGGAATACAAAGATTCTGTGTCTTTCATCCTCAAAAGTACTGGGAATGAACTTCGCACAATTTTCATTCCCTCAACAACTGAGCAAAGCGAAATGAAAACGGCCTTTTAAGAAACGCAATATAGTGCGTGAAATGGTGTTTTATGATTTCGAGTAACATGAAACTAGTGCGTGAAATTTTCAAGACGCGTGTGGGTGTGTCCACGAGTGGCCAGCGATGAGTGTTACTCGATTACACAAGTGATGAAAATTGAACGCACCAGGTTGGATACAATATTTTATGTTATGAGATATCTCGTAAAACGGCCAGTAGTGCGTGAAATTGCGTTTACAAATCGAGTAACACAGATACAATATCATGACTTATTTTGCAAAGTTGAGCTCTTATTTTTCAACACTTGTGATGGAAATATATCGTCCAATCATATATGTGCAGAAGGTGATCGTCTTCAGTCGGCGACTCGCACTCAACTCTTTTATTGTTGTACTAATATTCACTATTGCTAGTTTTTAATAAGGGACAAGAATCATTCGAATATATAATGACTTGTTTGATACTGTTTCATAAATTACAAATTATTTATTCAACAAAAAAATGCAATAGCTTTTTGACAGATTCCTGTCTTCCTTTTTATACAACAAAAGAACATCATTCTACACTGAGAAAAAAATCTAGTTGATCCAACAATATATTCGTATGAATACATCCAATACACGATTTCTTGTCGATTTGATTAAAAATATTGTTAAATCAGCAAACTCGGTGGTTATCCAGTAGAGGGCGCACCGACACTTGTCGATCCAACAGAAGGATTTTGTTGATTCAACATACTCTGTATTGTAAATGGAATTTAACTCCAAATTGACAATTCGTTATGTTGGAACAATCAATTCATTTTTTTCCAACCAGTAGTCCAACAATAACCGATAGGTGGCGTCAAACCGAAGTACGTATAGAATGATCGATGATTTATCTCATTAAAGTTGGAGAAACTGAATTAATAACGTAAAAATTTCATGGACTCCTCTTGCTAATATTTTTCAAACTTAGTGGAAACGTGTTGTTGCTATTACCGATGAGTACCGTATTTTTTTATTAACTTGAATAAAAAAAATCTCAAACTCGCAAGTGGTCAGAATCGACATCGTTTGTATATATACCCGAAGATAGCATGGGAAATACAAGGCACGCGCGGGCGACATATATGGGTGCAGCGATCATATACATCAGGTAACAAGCATTATGACTTACTATCAATCTTAAAGATGAAATTATATATAGCAAATATAACGAATGAACTACAATCCTATCAATGTGAAATTTGTAACTGACTTAAATGTTCATTAAAATACATGTGTGGCTGTAATACGAGTCTCTTACAGCCTCATCAATAAATTCATAGAATCAGCGGTTTCGAATAAAAATAGCAACTGTGAAACAGATGAAGAAAATTTTTTCATCCTTAACCTGAAACTTAAGGTGGCTTGGGCGAATTTTTCTAAATGGACAGAATCATGAATAACTGCAGAATAACATAGTTCGTTTGCTTAACTTTTGATAACATCTACAAAATAATAAGCTTGCCGACCATTTGAACGAGAAAAACTCGTTCAGAAAAACGTTATTATTACACACGCTCTTATGGGCCTTGGCCAAGAAATGACTCTTATTTGAACATAAATGGACAGAAAATTATCAAAAAATAGGAAATTATAGCTTT
Source organism: Aphelinus atriplicis (assembly GCA_020882685.1). Taxonomy (NCBI): domain Eukaryota; kingdom Metazoa; phylum Arthropoda; class Insecta; order Hymenoptera; family Aphelinidae; genus Aphelinus; species Aphelinus atriplicis. Next base: position 15,097,645 of record CM037075.1, on the reverse strand, counting down.
TTTGACAGGGTATACGTCATTATCATAAAAAACATGGGTTGCGGGCCAAATAAGAGATAAAATGTACGTGGAATGAATGGAAACGAAGTTTATCATAATAAATAGTGAGTCCTGCGCATGCCCGGAACAAATGTGGCAACATCGCGTCGGCGGCAATTTCGAATGCAGTGTTCAAAACCAAATGAAGTGATGGAATGAATGATGCATATCATTTGAATAAGATTCATATCAATTTAGGTTGATAATTCATATCAATTTATGTTATAAATAAGTCTATAAACATTCAAAAGGGAATTAAACCGATCACCGACCGGAGCACTGTATGGCTTACAGTGTTGTCAGTTTCATCAGATCAGGGCCGTCTCAATGTGTATAGTTTCAAGGGTAGAGTTCCAAGTTTCATGAATAATAATTATTATTCTATAGTTTCTTAGTTTAATTGCTCTTCAATGCGATGGAAATTAATAAAGATAAAATTCATGCTCAATATATATCAATATACCATGGTGTTATCTGGGGCCCACTCGGAACCAAGCATATGATTCGGCACTGAGCGCCTAAGCCACCTTAATATGGTTGGATCAACCGGAACGAATTGTCAAATCTACAATACGGTGTCTTGTTGGTTCAATGCACTTAGCTTGATTGATTCAACTAAATATCTTGTTGGATGTATTCATAAAAATATATTGTTGAATCAACTAGATTTTTTTCTCAGTGTATCTAATTATTCAAAGTAATTCACAATACTGAGGGAAGCTTGAAGTTTTAGATTTCGTTTGGAGTCAGATTAAATTATTTTTCAATTTTCTAAACAGGTTGAATCTATAGTTCCGTAGAAAAATTGGAGCAGAGAAGAAAGAGCCTTCGTGACGAGGTCCGAAAAGTTTGTGCGCCTGGATGTTGTACTATTCTATGTCTCTCGTAGGATAATCGACTCTTCTCATCATATTGACAAGCCTGTTGCAGTCCTCACCTAGATTCTCATTTTGTTCTTCATTGGTTCCACTGAGAAATTCATATTGCGTCGAAATGCTCATTTTATTCCACCACTTGCTGATGAAGTGCATTTTGATGAAATGCTTGGCGATTTCTTTTGAAATAGATAGCTTGATTAATATTGTATTTTCTGGATCTTGGGAAGCTAGTTTTGTAATGTTTGTAGTTGATCACCTTGTGTTGTGTTCAAGTTTATACCATGCTCCATTTTAACTCACCAAAGTCAAACTACCATACCCAAAAATTATCTCACGAAGCTCTTCTAGATTAGGTTTTCAAAGATACTAATCCTCCCCTTGTTTAATCTCATAGCTTGTGTTTGAATATTCAGTCATCTTCTTACACGGAATGTATACATGTATCTATATCGCATTCTGATCATTGATAATGGATTTGGACGGAGACTGGTAGATATTTCTGGTAGATCAATTCAAGAATAGATAACTCCAGTTTTTGGTACGACAAGGGAGCTCAAGGAGTGAAATTGGTGTTTTGTTGGTAGAGAGATCAGTCAATATATTGGGGTATAGTCGAATTAATTTAACATAAGGTACCTGTACCCAATATGCGCCACCTAAGCGAGAAAGGTCACTACGCCGCGTCAAATGAATATTTTCTAACATAATTGGTGTCAAATGAAAGGTCTACTCAATACCTACAGAATGAGCTAAGTTTTTTTTCGATTTGAACAGTTCTACGCTAAGATACCGCGGTTTGAAAAAAAAAAATTTTTTCGGGAAAAAATTTTTAGTGTACCCAATATGGCGCCACCCTGAAAATACTTCTTTTCATCCAATTTGAAGCATGAAGCATGTCTGAATGGATAAAATACAAACAAAAAATTATATTTCTGATATAATTTTATTGGAAAATACATTTTGTCTTTGATTAAACCATAGTAAATAGATTATATGAACTTCTAACAACCTAAATCAAATCAAGTTTTCAGTTAAAATTCATGAAAAACCGTTGTTTTTGAATTAACAAAATTAACTTATGCAACATCTAATTCCAATATTAATCTCTCAAATTGATGAACATTCTTATTTGTGTAATTTTAAATATAATTGAGATGTTCTCACTGAAATGGAAGAGTTCAATTTAAAAAATGTCCGAGCCTACTTGGGGCTAGCTATTGTCATGATGGTAGAAAAATTCTGTCTGATGTTTTTTCCTAGACAGTACTTATAAACGCATAACCTCAACATTTTTCTGGTTATAGGATAGCCAATATCTACTAAGCATTCAATTCGACTACATAATTCTTCGTTCTGTACTGTCGTTAACGCATATGGTCGACTCATTTTGCTTTTCTCGGATATGTTTTGTTTGGCATATCGTTGAAATGTTCGACGAGGTATCTTATATATATGGTCGAAGCCATCCTCTGCGATATCTCACCTTTTTTTACTTGCTCCAGAGCTTGAACTAAATTCTCTTTCCACCATGTTTGGCGGATATTTACCATCAATGGGTTGATTGTAGCTTCTAGAGCAAGAAAATAGGGGTGGCGCATATTGGGTACATTTGATAAAAATAACGAAGAGCTATTGAAACGATTGATAAAAAGGTCATACAAAGAAAAAAAAAATTGGATGATGTAGATGGGATGTCAAGGAATCGAATGATATGTCGCTCGATTTTTTTGGCCCAGTTTAAGGGTATTAAAAAAATTCGCACTTATCTGGGCGAAATTAGATCGAGAATGAAAATTGGCGAAAAAATGGAGAAAACGAGCTCTAACAAGTTGGTGTAAGGGTTTCCGATCGGTGAAAATATTTTCTTTCTTTATTATTTAGCATTGCCGACAAGATCCTGTGCCGCGGCGATGCTCTAGACGCGCGTATATATGAAATACGAAGGGTGGCGCATATTGGGTCCTGGCGCATATTGGGTACACCTACCTTATATATTATGATAGATTACGAGCGAAATTTTAAAATATATAGAAGTTCACTTTGATGAAAAAAACAACTGTCGATAAATTAAGTACTCGACTTTTGTAGGAAAAAAGTATAAAAAGAATAATATACAAAATTTCCATAATTTACACGGTAGTATAGTCACGTAAAACTTGAAAAATTGAGAGAATATTTTTGAAACTGCATTTTACCCGGAAAAAAACATAACAACTTCCTGTGTGAATTTAACCATCCAAATAGAAAATCCAAGGTGGTAGACGATGAAAAATTCCTGATTTTACTCGTGGATCTGGATCATTGGTGCGCTTGATCGAGCTACATGATGAAAAATCCAATCGCTGCTTTGAGAGAGCTCCGGGAGATGGAAAAAAAATGCCAGGTCCAAAGAGAAGAGAAGGGAGTCGTTATAAAGCGATCGATGTGGAGGAACGTCTCGCCGAAATAGATTAAATCTGTCAGTGGTCGAGACTTGTAGACGGCGCACCGCCGACAACGAGCTTCCTTTCCGGATGCGAGTGTGGCAAACGCGCAGCGTCGCCAACACCGCTTCGAGCATGTATGTATAGGTATATCTATATCTTCATCGTCTAGGGTCGCATAGCGAACGTAGTTTCAATCTCCAGGAGGGTAATATTCTCTCCCACCTCGGAGAGCTCAACTCGAGTTTTATTTTCATTACGCACACTTCCTATTGCATTCCATATTGGAGTTATTCGCGAGAGGCGACGCTGTCTATTGAACAAGCGAGTAAAAAAGCTTTTCGGCATTTCGTTTGTGCGAATGAATTGCGCGAAGCGAAGCAAATAAAGTTATATTTTACATTTCCTACTTGATTATCTTGCCAAAATTATATTGAAAGAGTTTCATCAACTAATAATATTCTGCTATTATAGTTATTGGGGGATGATTAAAAGATTATGTGTGCGTATGGTGTTCACTACCACACGTTGTCATGAGAAAGTCTATTTTGATCAGAAATACTACAATACACATTATTTTGAGGTCGAGCTATAATTTGATGATAGGGGATGTATGATAGTTTGCGATATTCAACTTTAACATCAATGAAAGTTAGAGTTCTAACTTCCATGAACTCAAGTAGTTTTAAACTTATTATAGCTAAATTGATCAAAATTATCAGATTGAATACTGTACAGGAAAACGAAATGTAACCTGAATTCTCGTGAAGAATACAGAATTATATAGATAATTTTCAATTAAAGTGAAGATTTGATAATATTGCATAGGTATGTATACGTACTATAGAACATATTCTCATAAAAGCCGAGCTAAAATACTCAGAATTCAACTTGAATTTTTCTATCCAGCAGACTGGTCAGAATAACTTTTATTAACAGCTAGCTCTACTAGGTCTATGGAGACTAGGCTTCGAGGTAGCATTTTCAAATATATTTTTCCAGTAAACTCTGAATTTATAGGTTATTCCATTTTATAAAAATGTCGTTCAATGACACTATGGGGACCATTATTAACAAATCTACTCCTAGAATCTAGAATGAAATTTTGAAATTTTATATTCGACAGAGCAACACCCAAATACTTCCTATTAGATACGAAAGTTTCACGATATGAGTATGAACTGTAATACCCATATACTCATATCATGGAGTATAGAGTGTAATTAGGGTAGGACGAATGTAAAGAAAAAATGAAAAATATTTGATCGCTTGAATCATTGTTCCATTCCAATTTTCAATACATTAAAATTCCCCCCGCAGGGACGGCACATGAGCTTATGTAACTGTAATCAGTTGCAGAAGCAACTGTGATGATAATTTTGCAGTTGATTGAAACCGATAAGAAAAAGAAATGAAAAATTGAATACAGAAGCAACCAACCGGTAATGATGGTCCAGTTGTTCAAAGCACACGTACCTTCGGGCAGTCTCTGCACAGCGGAAACAAGGTGACCAAGGGTCGTGGGTTCGATCCCCACCGGGAGAAAATAATTTTTCGCCAAAGATTGTCCTTAAGACAGATTGTACTGAAGACTCGAAAGAGTAGTTGGGGGTAAATTGTAATGAAAAAAAAAACATCGTGAAATAAATATCTCATGCCATCGACAAACTAATTATCCGTACCTCCGTAGCGATGTTTGATAGGGATATAAATAGCGGTTCATGTTTGTTTTCGCACCCTCTTCTCTTCAAAATTCTTATTTTTACGATCTTTGAGGGTCAATCCGTGATATGGAGTTCAAATGAAAACTCCATATAAATTTATAATTTACAACGTTTCGCCGATAATTCCTATCACTCTCTAATTTTAATAATGTAATGATTCCTGTTGTACACTGCCTGATGAGACCAGCGAACCATGCTGGCGAAACGTCGCAAATTATAAATTTATATGGAGTTTTTATTTGAACTCCATATCATGGATTGACTCTCAAAGATCGTAACAAATAAGAATTTATAAATAGCGGTTGCTATAGATAGTACAAAGATTCTGTGTCCTTAGTTCTCTCAAGTGTGGAAATGAACTACAACTCGATATTTCATTCTCTTAGCAACGGTTGCTAGGGAAGTAAACAACAGTTGCTATGTAGAAATGAAGATATTGTATTTTTCATCATTGACAAATGGATCTCAAACTGATTTCCCCTCTGCCATAGCAACGGTTGCTAGAGATATAAACAACGGTTGCTAGGGATATCAACAACCGTTGGTATGAAAATTATCTGGTTGACTTTCATCGATCCTCATGAGTATTCAAACCCTAACAAGCATTCATGTAGAATTATAGTAAACTTCGGGGCAGGGAAATACACAACGGTTGTCACTGGAAATTGAGCACGGTCCACAACTATCCTGTGTGCAATACTTCAGGAAGATCGTACGATTTTTTCGAGAGTTATCTCGTGACAAAAATAACGTCGCATACATACGTACAATATATACAATACATACATACATTCAGAAATTTTTGAGATTCCATGTTTTTCAACCCGTAGATCATGAAGATGAAGGTCCGGAGGTCTGATTCGAGGTCATACACCGTCACGAAGCTTTCTCTTTGGGGAAGCAAACAAAAGAAGAAACCATGGCGAACTATGGCAAACCTAAGTAAAATATTCCATGGCTTTTCCTCTCATCGGAAAGTAAATTAATTTTACAGACATAATCAAGGCCAAGAAGAGGGCCATTTTTATTCAAATACGCTAATTCATTTGGAGCCCCGATCAATGCAGACGGCTACAATGCTCAAATTAAACTGTTCGCGAGGTGGCGCACTCGTGCAAAAGGCTGCAAATTGGTTTGCGGCTTTGTACCGGCAGCCGGAATCCGATTCACGATCATTCGTTAGCCCGTCCGTGCGCGCAATTTTTGCACCGGCGCCATGACCAATCCCATTGCCGTCCATTATCGGGCCTGTAGTCGCAGACGATGCAGACTCATTACCGTTCGAGAATTGGGCAGAGAAAAGACGCAACGGCGTGTCGCTTCGAGTTGGTTATGCTCTATTCATTCATTTTTCTATTCTCTTCAAAATTTGGCAATTGGGGTGCGTTTTTGATAGTAGATGGTGGGTCACTCCAGAGATTCTGCGAATCTAATACGAATGAGTTCGTGTGTGTCAAAACTGCAATGTCTCGAACCTGACGGAGAGTAAGGCAAAAGTCTGCTATGATACAATTTCTGCTTGAAATTATTATCGATGAGACGTGAAATACGATTAATCTATACTATAGAACGGAATAAGAAATTTATTTGTTATTTGTTAGATTGAACTTGTTAAGAAAATTAGGAAGAAGATTCTATGAGAGAACTATATGTTAATGTTTCTTGGGATACTCTTTGTAAACGTTATCGTAGCAACATAATTGTAATTTTCACAGGTTGCGCATCGAATTTTTTCGATATATCTTCAATTTTTAAGATTCTGAACGATTAGCACATACAGTCTCAGTTGGTACACTGTATCAGCTGATGATGTAATCTTAATATGATCTTAAAAAGTTCGTCGTTAATGATTATAAATAGTGATTATTTGATATTGATTCTTCGCTATAGCCATAATATTGTATATAGGAGTACTCTTACTGTACCGAATCTAATCGACTTCAACCTGTTTGTTTCGTTTCATTGTATCTCTTCTGATTATCATGTGCATTATCGGTCCAGACTGCGCGTGTTTACTGAGCTGAATCTCAAAAATTGACGATCTACTAATAAAATTCGATGCGTCTTCTGTAAAAATGGGTTTATGTCGCTCGGATGCACGTTCACCGGAAGAACCTTCACTTTTGAGACGATGCACTCTATTCATCAACTTAAAATTTCTTCAGTGTTTGATTAAGTTACGTTTTCAAGGATACTCATTATTATACAATTATGATTATCCATACCAGCCGTTGCTATGGGGATAGTGAAATGATTATGAGATCCACTTCTAATCATTCTATGAATGTGAAATGTTTGAAGGTATTCAAAATATTTCATATTCCATAGCAAACATTGCTCACATCACTAGTAAACATTATTCATTTCCCTAGCAACCACTATTGAAAAAGAGCGAAAATTCAATGAAAGGTCTACATACTTCCAAGAATACTTATATAGTTTTGTAAATAGTTTTGGAACGCCAGATCGAACAACTCATTCTTAGCTCCATTACAACTGTACTGTTTCATGATCAATTATGGTAGTCCCCTTTTCATTCGCAATACATTAATATGTTCGAATACATTTGAATCACAAGTTCAGAGATGCTGAGCAGTTAGCTATCCCGTATATGATTTCTAAATGAGTGTGATGCCAAGTCAGTCCAGAATATACTGTAATATTAGCGAACACCGTTGCGCAAGGTTCTTCTAGCAGGCCACGTTCAATTATGGATCCGTATAGTTGAGCAACCCCAGATTTTTGCTAATCAGAGAAGTGGCAAAGTCCATTAAGCGCGTCGGTTTGTGAAAACCAGCAAGTTTAACCATCGGATAACGATGAAATTTCATTGTGCGCCCGGGTGAAACAATAAACGAGCAAAGTTTCAGCCGGCTATTGTGGCTCATACGCATTATGCCTTGGCGCTGCTCGTCAAAAGCCCAAACAAAGCCAGAGCGAGCAACCTGTTTTGTCATTTAATAAAGCCGTACGGTGAAATCCTTCATAGCTTTACAATCGGCAGTCTGTAAGTCAAACGAATAATAACCACTGAAATCGACCCAATTATTCTCTAACATTATTGGCTTTTACACATTTCTGAATTCGTTATTTGCGATATTCTTGTTTGTTCATAACTTTATAATCTCGAATGTATGTATAATTCCTTGAACGATTGAACTATAGCTATAATGAAGAGTTTTCGTATAAAATAAACAAATTCAGAGATGAATAAACGAAGTAGATTGAATTCACGTTGTCACGGCTCTTGTCACGTTTTTCACGCAGTTCAGGAATTGAGCCGCGATCTAATTTATGAATCGTGAATGATTGGCTGCTGATAATCCATGCAAACGTATGACCATTCGTACGGATTTTTCTCTTGATATAAATAAGTTTATATCGTGACATGGTAAACTCATCAACTTCTAAAATCCGTACTTTTAAAACTAAATGAGAAGAAGAGTTAGTCGAGGAGCCTCTTACTGTTCTACTCGAATATTGGGGTAGTGGGGAATACTGAAATAGTGAAAAATAGTAGTGAGTACATAATAAAGTAGTGACAAGGGAGTATCAAGCAGTTAGAAGTAATAAAAAGTGATGTAGATTAGGAAGCAGTAGGAGTGAATTCTGGGAAAAAGTAAATCCATTCATAGACAGTATCATCCATCGACTCCTGAACCATACAGAGTTATAGTGAAGATGTGGAGCAAGTGTCCAACCATTCTTCATCTTGTACGGAAACACTAAAACACGTTTACCTCCTCGCAGCTCCCCACACCATTGAAGATTTGGTTGATTATCAAGTGTATAAGCAGCAAAGAGGGGACCGGGCAGATGATTTCGCTCCCGCTACTTCGCTCTTAGAATTTCACCCTCGCATCGCAACAATAGCATTACCCCCGTTATTCTCGTGAATTCCCGCTTGTTTTCACGACGAGGAGGCGCCTGGAGGACGATCTCTCTCTCTCTCTCTCTCTCTCTCTCTCTCTTTCTTTTGCTCTTGTTCTTGCTCCTGCTCTTGCTCTCTCTCGCTCTCTCTCTTCCACCCAGCGCACGGCTACGAGGAGCTGCTCGTGATGGAACGGCACTGCGGCTGCGATAAAAAATAATCACCGTTTGTGTTCGCTGTCAGCTATGTTGAAGTTTGGTGCCCCTTCGCGCGAATGACGTAATTGCCGATAATGGTCCAGTATTGCGCTTCGCTCGATGGGTCCGCCGCCGCTCCGTAACAAGAGGCAAGGTCCTTTAGCTCGACCGAGTCGCCTCTGCTACTGCGCAAAAAGTTCGATTATGACAATATCTAACCTACTTATTTTGAGATCTCGATAAGAGAGCTCTTTTACGCGATATTCGTTTAAGCTCGACTCGCTCAGAGCTTTTCAACTTCATATGAGCTCGTGTAGATAAATTGAACTGGTCGTTAGATTAATTTGCAGGCGAATTTCCTGTAAAAATGGGAAAATCATAGATTATGAGGTTGTGTTGGGGTCATGAGTCATTACAAAGATATTATTTGATTAGGATATTGAGCCTCGATTATTTTCTAAAAAAGCATCTACAATACAAATTAATGAATCTGCAAAGTAAGAATTTTTCGTTGATCTTCGTTGTTCGAAAGATCGTTTCCAATATATTCCGAAAGCTTCATCTTCAATTTTCTTTTGATCATGATATTACAAGTTGATCTTATAATAATATGGTATGGTATATAAAGTAAGTGTTCTGTATCATCACGTGATGTAATGAAATGAGTATTTTACATAGATTAAAAATCATCAGACGCATTTTTGAACCTTTTAAACAACTTTTTTCAATCTCATGTTCCACTTTTCTCGGATCAACGGAATTGACGCGTACATACGCACACACTTTTACACGCACATAAGCAAGAAATAAAAATTATGACAAATCTTTTAATATTATTGAATTTATACTCATCGAGCGTGACAAACTCGCATTGGCAACACTTATAAATGATTGGTTGCAGCAGTTAGTTTGGTCAGTTATTATTGGAAAAACAAGTTCGTTCGATCATTCATGACATAAAATTTTGTGATGAATTAAAATTAAACGTACCTATATCAGTACTATAAAATTAATATATGCATTTCGTTGAAAGTTGTAATTATAATACGTATATCAAATAGCCTTCATTATTTTTATACCATGAAATTCACCAAGCAAGGGATTTTTATACATAATCAATGTTCCAATTTAATTTAGTGTGGTGTGATGCGCTTAAAATATCATATAATTGCTCTAATATATAGCCTTTTTGCTTTTAGACGAATCACATCATTATCTTTCTTTCCTCTCTTACTTATACAATAAGTACTCTACAACTTTAGGATAAAAATATGTGAATGAACATACCAAGTTCAAACGTGATTTACAGGAAGTTCATTCTAAACAAATGTAAAGAAAGCAATCAGTTGCACTAATGAAAGATTTATAGTAAAGTACAATTCACACCTTTGGCACTTCGGAAAAAATAACAGGACTCATCGTATCATACGAGCGAAACGTGTATACATTACTCGTGATTGTATGTTATATCATTCAAGCTCGTTAGCAAATTAATATTTTGATGAGTTAAGTTTCTTAATAAACTGAATGTGAGAGACATTTTACAAGAAGGGTGCGGTATACTTATAAATCATAGACCTCGTTAAATTTTCCGAAGTTGTCTTTCAATTCCCAAATACGCGAACTTTTTCAATCCAACGATCAAACATATTCTCATTTAAACGAAACAACCATAGATATACATAGACACTGTGCGTGTACAAATAAGTGAATATCTTGGGCAAATTTTAACTTTAGGCCTTATTTGAGTACTCAAAGACAACCTCAGAATATTTTAGCGAATTCCATGGCCTACAGGCATGACCATCCTCTCATTGTTAGCAGTTGTAATGAAAATGTTCACTTCAAGTTTAATGGAATGAATATTACCCATGTAAAAACCTGCCCATGCTAATATCATGGCGTCCATAATTTTTATCGTTACGTGAAATTGCATTTATTCCAGGCAGGGGTGAGAAAATGTAATGAACTGCGATAAAAGACTCAGGAAGTAAACAGTTGGCAGATAAGATAAGACTTTTGAAATCAAATGCAGGATGACACAAAATTGACGTTGATTGATAACCGAGATGAACCTAGTAGTCTCATATTTTGGATCGGTGATATACAGTACCTCTGCAGCGTTTCCACAGTTAACCATGAGAAGAAGTGCTGCACCAGTTAGAGAACTCGTTACGGCTGGATTTTTTTAAATCATGACACTCAACACATACCAGATTGAGTACTAGATGACAGGGAAGATTGGTAACTAAGCCAGATTTTTCTGTTCACTCTGGTTTTACGGTCATGCAAACATGAGTCTATGATACGCATTCTCGTGATTTGATTAGCTTAGACCTAACTATAATTCATGTTAGTAGAATATATAAATAGAGGGAGTAAGCGAAAGTTAAAGAAGGAAAAGGTTCAGACAGTTTTATTAACATATGACGGATTTTTATACACCGTGGTCAAAATGCGAGGAAGCTAAAATGGTGAGTTTTGAAATTTCAAATATCAAATCTCAGTTTCAGAAACTGGATAAAAGATTGAATATAGGTTTTGAAAATTCACATATTGAAATGAATTGATTAGTAGATTGAAAACATTTTCGTAATTTGATCGATTGCTGGAATATTTAACGGTGAAATTTAATTGTATTATTAATTAGAAATTTTAATGTATTATCTACAAATTTAATGTATAAATTGACCAACACAGTATTTTATAATTCTTCGATAAGGAAGTGATCATTAGATTTTTCCTTTTCAACTTTAGATTTACTTTAGAAAAATACTCATAAATGAAATGGAAAAATATGAAATACAAAATTAATTATTGAACTATCGTTCGAATAAGTCATACGGAGTGCGCATGAATGCAGTTGTCTACAACATGAAAATTGATTTTCAGCATCCAGATCATGTGACGATTTTTCTTTTAGTAATTATTCTAATGATCAATATTTACGAAAATATGAAAAGATAATCAAACTGTTGGGAACATTTATCCTATTGATTGTACTCACGACCATTATACATATTTACAATCCCATAGATGTTATATTTTTCTTGTGTTGCTGAAATATAACTAGTAATATCTATGTTACAGAAAATAGAGTTAAATGAACGGATCTCAAGTTGAGATTGAGAAATTAATCCATTAAAGTAACGCGTCATTTACCCTCGATTTGCTAATGGAAATGACCTACTAATAATCTTTTAGAACCCAGAATAATCTCATAATGTATTTGATTATGAATACTAGCTACGTTCAGACGTACTGCGCGCGATCTACATTCATTCGTTACGAAGTTATATTTCACTTATAGTTTTTACTTTTCTTGATGATAATATTTTTCATTTACTCATCAATTAGTTTAAATGTACACATTTTCAAAACCTACATTTATGTTTTATTTAACTTCTGAAAAATAAATTTTTGCATTAGAACCTCAAAATCATTATTCTTAGCTACTCCGATCCTTCCTTAAAAAAGTGATGTGAAGCCTCGCTTCCGATGATTTGATTGGCTAAGACCAAACCATGAGACATGTAGTGTATAGAGTCAATATAAAGAATATAGGTAGAGTACAGACTACAGAGATATCTCTATGGTATGGTTAGGTTAAGGTAGGAGACATTGGAGAAGGATCAAGTGCATCGTGCAGGCTCACTCATTTGCATCCAGGCTAAACTGGAAATTCGAGATTTTGGATGTACTTTTTGAAAGGACATCAGAAGCTGGATAAAAATGACACGCTCGTATACGCCAGATATCTAAATGTATATATATATATATATATATATATACATTTCGAATTTCATGAAGCATATGATGCGGCACCAAATTAAAGGCGCGCGAAGCGCGTTGAAAATGCACTAGTGGTTGTAAAAACTTACTGTAACCGAATAATCTATAACCAAAGACAATTTATCTTCTTTGTCCTAATTTATTCTTTATACAACTGGTACCTTAGTCAGTGCCCCCTGTTTCTCTCTTACCTGCACTCTTTATCTGTAACTATATCTCATTCACATCACATGGTTACGTCTAAACCAATCAAATCACGAGTTAACTGGCTCCACTTTACAGGCTATCACTTTTTATATGAGGATACAATCATGCGACAGACCAATAAAAGTCAGAAAATATTATCTATTTAGATTTCCCAACATACGTACTTTAATGATAGTAAAAATTGTTACTTTCTTTTTCACCCAATTTGACGTAAAGAGAGAATGATACCCTATAAAGTAAGAAAAGGATTGAAATTCGTGTAAGCCGTTGACCATTCTTTTGAATTTATTTTCAAAAGACAAGTAATAAAAACGTTTGAGTTATATTTGCCTCCGAAACTGAAGAAAATAGAAAAGCTCTTCAAACGTCATTATCATTTTTGGTAACCATGGGTTTATTGGGAAAAAGTTTCATACAGTCGAAATTTCTTTCGCTCCTAAAGTAAATGAAAAAGTTGATTAAAATGCTGAATATTATCTTTGGAATAATAATGGGCTTCGATTTGATGTCAAACCCTGTATTTTTTATGATAGAGGTATCAAATGTTAGCAGATTATTTCAGTTGATTGGACAGTGTTTGAGCTACGTACTTATTGAAAAAATATTTAGAGGTGACATTAGACATTAGCTTTTTCAGCATCACGGTTTCTTTTAACTTTCGAGTATGTTCTTGGTTTGTGAAATAAAACTAACAAACAAAATCACCACATAATCTATATTTTCTACAGCTTTTCATCTATACATAATTTGATGAACACATAGTGGTATTGATAGATTCATCAAGAAAATGTTACCTCAGAGATGAACTTTTACACAATCGCTGAGGTACGCCGGGAAAATTAAATTACCTTATTCATCAGTGAAACCAGATCAATTACAATCTTAATGTTCAATACTTTTGTTTATACTTCAAATTGAGGTAAACAAGCTGAGCTAATTGCTTTTCACAAAGTTATTAAGCCATGAAGTTGCTTCAAACTTTGTATTGTTATTCGTAACTCTTAGTACGACCTGCTCCATTGCATTACAATGTTATCAAAAAATTTTTTTCCAATCAACATTGTACAAAGTTTTCCTCTGATGACATACGATATATTTTCTTGCAAGTTCAGTTGTTTAGAGTTATTTACAGTCGTAAATAAATCGTCATATACATACTCATGTATAATTGTATCGCAACTAGCTCTCTTGTTCATTGTCTTTATAATTATTTATGATCGATTTCCCACTGAACCGAACGATACATTCGATAAATTTATTTTGATGGAATGAAAAATATTTGCACAATATCTGGGTTGAAAACATAAGTAAAAGAGACAATATTGCGTACAATAACCTCGGCTCGTTCATGCCCATCACAGGGAAAAACAATGGCTTCCGCAAGCCACCGTTTTTTAATCCCGCCGAATTACCGCACGTATTAAATTTGAACTGTATGCGAGCCTAATAATTTGCCATGAAAAAATCTCTCACAATATGCATGAGTATCCGCGGGCTGATAAATAATAAGCCAAGGAATAATTGAAAAATCCGAAGCGAAAACACTGGGGGGAAATGGAAGCAGAAAATGAACGGAAAGAGAGAAAAACACAAAAAAGCAGTGCTTTCTAATAAATGGGAAAATTAAAGCTAGCCATGAATCATAGTTGCGCGTGTGTGTATACATCAGAGAGCAGGACAAAAACGTCCAGGGAGAAGCAGAGAGAGCAGAGAGAGAAGAGAGAGAGAGAGAGAGAGAGAGAGAGAGAGAGAGAGAGAGAGAGAGAGAGAGAGAGAGAGAGAGAGAGAGAGAGAGAGAGAGAGAGAGAGAGGGACGAAGAAGGAAAAATCCAGAGAAAGAGAGATACGGGGATGAGGGATGGCAATTTTTTTCAATAAAGTCGCGCGATACCGTTGGCATGTGAGCTAACGCGATTTCGATTGCATCGTCTGGCAAATTGTTTCTCGAAAATAATTAATGGACACCGGCCATGGCAGACGATACTAAATTATTTGGCGCATCCGGTCTCAGGGAATGCTGTATCATAGAATATGGAACGAGAAAAGATACCCTTTGAGGATGATTCGCTGACTTTATTGAGACAGGATTTGGGGTCGCTTGAAAAATTAAACGAAACTGGGATCAATTGGTTTTACGAAACGATTCACTGAAACGGTTTTCTCCAATTAATTTTATCTTCTTGAAATAATATCTAAAAATTGTATAAAAAAAAACTCATCATTCACGATGATAAAAATAGCCTGATACTTGAAATAGATATATTCACTGTTATGTAATGAATCCATCTTTCATCTTTCAGTACCTCAAAATTGAATTTCAAATATCAGCTATCTTCATTGGAAATAATTAACGAGAATGAATATTGAATGATTTTAACCAAATGGAAGAGAATTCATAATACAAATTAATTCGTCTTATAGATTCAGTAATTCAAGTTTGAAACTAGTAAAGTATAATGAGATGAATTATAGCAGCGTACGTCTGCACTATATAAAAGTATGAGCTGAAAATCCGAATTCTGATGAAAAGGTATACCCTGCTAAATCTAATAATCGAGCAACCGGAAATCGTGCTGAGAAGCAATCAAAGGAGAGTGAGCATTTGTGCGTGAATGAGTGGAAAAGCGAGCACAGATGTACACGCGAGGCAGCTCATATGCTGTCGGGGCCGGGCTCCTTCCACGCGAGTATCGCGTTCATGTCCTGGATGCCGCGGGTGCTCCACGGCTCGAGTGGGTCCTCCTCGACTCCCGGCGGAACTGCCATATTACGCTCCATCTTGTCGACGGCGTCGGTTGCGTTCGACGGCGCCACCCTGCAAAAACATCCAACACTGCAGCTCCTGTGTGAATTTCCGACAGGCGAGACGCGTGTAAGTTGTGCGCGATGCTCGCGAAAATGCGCCGTTGCCGAGGAGTGATGGTGGCCCGAACAAAATTAGTCCACGGCTCCGTCATGCTTCGGGAGATTTCTTTTCATCGATAACGCCCGAGTGTGATTTATAGACTCGTTTTTCATTGAAGAAAAAACGTTGAAGTGCAAAAGAAGGGTCAAGAGAAAGAGCTTCCGGATGCGACTGAAAGATACGTAACGCGGATTGTCTTGCGATCACGAACATCAGACTTGATCGCTTCGAATCGTCATTTTCCTTGGCCGATTTTCGGAATTCGTTGTTGTGGTTGTTGTACGTTCAACTCAATCGTCGTGAAGTTTTGACAAATCCGATTTTCTCGGAGTACGATTTTTTTCAAATAATATTTTTGGGTACTAATGATTTCAATAAACAACTCAATAAACAATAAAACAAATCAAATAAACAACTCCGATAATATACGTCCCACATCTGTCATTTTCTTTAGAATAAAGTTCACGAATACTCATCGTATAGTGTATGAACACTCGCTTGCCGAGTTTTGAAGGAGATAAAGAAATACTTGATGATGTCAATGAATTTTCACAATCTACCATCTGTTGACTCAATAATTTCAAATGCTCAGAGGGTATTGCAAAATTTATTTCCACAAGTTTTGAAAATTGGCACAAGGAAGAAAAATCAATTACACTCAACATGCAGAGAGGTTTTCAGTAGTATCTGAAAAGTGTGGTCAGACGAGAACTAGATCATTATGCAAGTGGCATCGGGAAGTTTTAACTTTATTATAAAAGTGACTATGCTATGCACGACAGTATACTATTCATTTTTCAAAAGCTATACCAGAAGTTTGTATGGACATCCGTACGTTTTAAACGGAACGTGCTGTTATTCCGATGTCTGGAACTCTCTCGAAACTATCCTCATTATGAATTATTCTAAGAGTAAATAATGAAACATTCACGAGTGGAAATCTCGTATACAATATGTGAAGCAGGCCAGAAAGGACTGATAAGTAATGTAAATCTCGGCCGATTTCAAAGCTTCTTCCCAAGAAACGCTGTAGAAAATGAGTGAGAATTGAGAAGGAGCCAGATGCAGTCTCGCGGAACAGGGCATAAATCTTTTGAGCAGCATGATTAATGGCTCAGAAATTCAGAAGCTCAAGCGTCCGCATTGAAATGGAAGCAAATCTCGAGACGCACGAAGTGAAACCGCTGCACCGATATTCCCAAACAAATGTCCCGGCGAGCGGGTGAGTTATTCAGCTGGGCCAAAATCGGCGGGACTCACTTGTTCCTGGCGGTGCGGGGTCTCCTGTGCTCGGGCTTGGCATTGTCGGGGGGTGGCCGCGACTGGGGCGTTTCCGGTCGACGGCCGGAAGCGAGCCGCTCGAGCGAGGTCGCCGACGAGGAGCTTGGAGCCCCACCGTCGTCCGGCGCCGCCGCCACCGCTGCTGCTGCTGCTGCTGTTGCTGCTGTTGGCCGCGCGGAGGATTTCCGCCACGCCGGCTGCGATGCCATTCGCGAGCTCGCCGACCTGATTCGGCGCAGCCGCGCCTCCGTGCCCAGCTGGCCGTCGTCTGCGGATGTTTACACACGCATTTGTACTTCGACCTCATCAGATTTTTTGTATGTCTAGCGCAACGTGTAATCCTGGGTAGACATTTTCTACAGAGTAGCTTATAAAAGGAATGGTTGGGTTATGCGAAAATGAAACTAATGTGATGATAATTTCCATGAATGTTAAAGTAAAAATGGTAACTAAAAATGCTTGTTCTGAAACTATTCTTTTATTAAATAAATATCATTCATCTAAAACTGACTTTACCAGTGAGATTTAAGTGGAATGACTATCCGGGAGAAATTGAATACATTCGACATTCCAGCGCATTCCATTGTAACAACTAAGTTTGTTTGTAACTGCATAATAATTCCCCAAAATTTAAATCGTCAGTCAAATTTACGCAGAGCAACTCGCGCGTACAAAGGAATTCTTATAATTATTTATTTTCTTGAAGTCAAAGTTCAAAGAGTGGTTCTACCAGTTTTTGACTCGGAAAATTGGGCGAAAAAAGTAATGCAAGACATTAAACATGAAAATAGCTTATGCTTCTCTCCCGAGATTTTTAGAAAAAGTCTGCGCATCCAATTAGGCTAATAGTTCGAAGAAATCGTACCCCATTCGGGTTTTTCAACATATCACAAAATAATTTTTGTTGAGCAGTCTCATAACATGAGAGAGTCCACTTACTTGCTTGTAGCTCATTGTCGCTAGACTCGACAAGGTACTGCGGTTTGCGGGGCTTGACAACCTCTGGTGGCTGTTCGGGCATGGCACCGAGGCCCAGTCCTCCGAGCGCCAACCGCTCGAGGAAGTTGTCGGACTTGGTCGCGACGACGGCGCTCTCGCCCACAGCCCGGGCTGAGTGAGCCAGTTGCATCAGCCTCTCCTCGTCAGTCGACGGATCATCCGCCGCTATGGCTAACTCTAGCAGTGGATCTCCGCTGACTAGCTCATTAGCTGCCGGTGGTGGTGCGGACGGAGCTATGGCAGTAGCAGAAGCAGGAGGCTTGACAGCAGGTACAGGGGATGATGTACCTGCATCATAATATAATATGGGTCATTTGAATTGGGAAGTAGAAGGTCTATGCAGATCTACACAAATTTCGTGGGAAGGGCCAGTATTGATTCAAAATATATCGCAGCCGAACGGGAATTCTCGAATCAAATTTTCAAATTGAAATCTAAATAGCTACGGAAAATGAATGATAAAGTGCATCTCAAAACGCTATAAGAGATTTATTGGCCCATAAAAGATGAAATTTAAATTATGTATTCTTGAATAAAATTATAATGGATAAATATAAATATATTTACTGATTAATTTGAAATCCTAGTATTTTTATTAAATATTGCAATATGCTAACGAGAATGGTTCCTAGCTCTTTAGCGCTAAATGGAAGATAAACATAGTACAAAAGATCACTGTCAGCTGTACGGGCAGTAGGCTTCCAACAAGGGGGGAATGATACAAATAATGATACATAATTGTGATACACCAAATGCTCGTACATTTACATTAACACACACGCATACCCTAAATGGCGTTGAACTACCTCAAAAATCAATTGAAATATTTTCTACATGGATTCATTTACACTTGCTTCATTTCTTAAAAAATGCTTAACTTCTTTGAGAATGTTATCAGTAATGCCACCCCAAACTTGACCTCGGGAATTCATCAAGATCCACCAATGTTCCTTGAGTTATTAACGGAGAAAAATATATTCATACACGCACATCCATACATATACACAGACTTTTTTTCCTGAGACCATACCAGGACAAAAAAGTGAAAAGTTGGTTTTATAAGTTCAGGAGAGATTTTTCAATTTCATTCTCAATTAGGTACTTATGCAATCGTGAAGCAGTCCTTTTTGGAAACTGTATACTCTAGCCAAGAAGAAGTAGTAACCTAGTTGGCATACATTTCTCAAGGGCACTTCAATTACTTGCATCACGATTTTGAGAAATATATTTTTTAAGAAATCCTTTTTGCCAGCATAGCGACTAAATATGATTTTTTGAGCATTTCACAAAGTTTCAAGACTCATTTATTGCTCTAAAGCTTTGAAAATCATAACGAACCGAATAGACATTGCTCAGTCTTGCAGAAAATAACCAATACATACACAATTGAGAGTATGTACATTCCGTAGTTCCTTCGTATAAAACAATTCACGTTTGAATGTGGTATAATCGAAATTTTTGCGATAATCAGGGGGTTATGAAACCCATGGAAAGGAATCTGGATTTCCATCGAACCAACTTTCAACCTCTCGCTCTCTGTTCTATCGGGGCATCATCCTCATCATCGATCCACGAGCCTTTTTATTTCTCGAGTAGATCTGGCAGCTCATACAAATCTCAAGCTCCAAGCCACGCGCATCAGAGGCAATTTTTCACGCGAACTTTAATACGCTCGGCTTCCCGTTTAATTATCCGCGTTTTCACTGAAGCAGCAGCAGCAGACGAGGAATGAAAGAAAAGACAAGAAGAGGAGAGAAGAGTCAAGAGCTATACAGCGAGCGAACGAGCGAGCAAGCAAAGTCGGTCCGCTGACCTCCGTATCTTCCCCGGCGCGCGGAATCTTTCATGAATCAGAACGGAACGAAAATGAGGGGATTACTAGTAGGCGACTATGGGAGGAACTAGCGGCGCCGTGGCTCGCAAAATAAAAGTAAAAGCGCTAGCGCGCGAAACGGGAAAAAGTCGCGCCGGCGCCAAACTTTTCGGGGTAATTCGGGTCATTTTTTATGAACGCCGCCGAGCGGGAAACTTCGCGATTTGGAAAAGTTCCAAAGAGGTGGAGAGTACGAAAAGAAGGGAAAGAATCCAGACGAGTTTTCCGCTATTATATTTTTATAATTAGTAGGACATGGTCTTTTTTCACAGTTAGATACTTGGAATATTTTAGCGATTATTTGGTCTATTTCAACCGGGCTTTGATATACTCATACGATAGTCACATGAATCAGTAGAAGCTCGACGAGAAATACGTGCCCAATATTACAACTGAAATTTCGATTATGATTATTGATCCACATTGAAAAAACTCGTGAGGCACTGAATTTCCCATGTGATGTCTAATCAACAGTGCGCCTCTTTCAAATAAGTTATCAAGCTTTCCAATAACATTACTTTACTAATGGCACGAAACGAAAAATCCATCGACCTCTTCCAAGTCACACAAATTGAAGTAAGCTGAACAACGTTTCTACTTATCGCATTCATTTTCTAGAATAGATAACTCCACCTCTTTCAATTACTCCTTCATATATTTGAAGAAGAAAAAATCTTGAAAAAAACTTCGATAAATTTTAATTATCGAAGCTTAAAAAAAGATTTGATAAATTTTAATGTGGACTTGGCAGAAATGGCTTGAAAGCTAGAAATATTGACTTTAAACTTTTCGCAATAGCATATCAAAAGAGAATTTCCAGACCCAGTACACCTCTTTCACATTCCGTTCAGTCGCACATTTCACCTATGACGTGGCATTTAATGGCAAGATATATTTTTTTTTGTATTTTATTCCCAGAAATATTAAATAATTTTGTCACTCCTGAAAATCAAAACTTAAACGTATAAACTTACCAACAGTAGTTGCAGGTACAGTCACAGCTTTTTTGTCAAGATTAACGTTGGTCGTGGATGTTTTCACAGATCCAGATTTAGTCCCATTGATCGGTGGTGGCTTAGCCGGCTGTTGCTGCTGCTGCTGCTGTTGCTGCTGCTGTGCAACTTCCGTGAGTGGCACGTCCGTGGTAAAGGTCATCACATCCAGGGCAGCGGTGAGCGCATCTCCAAAGCCACCAGGAGCTACTGGCATCGTTGCGTCCAGGATTGGACTTGTGAGGAATAGAATTGTTGAGACGGAGAGATGTAACATTTTGAAATTGGGATTAGTGCGATCTCTTTGTAAGAACGTTTGAGTCTCAGATGAGTTATCATGCTCTTTAGACATTCATTTGAAAATACGTAACCGTATAAAATACGTAACCAATTCTCTATATATGGACATATTAAAGATTTAAAATTTTTCAGAGTCTTCTCACATCAAATTATCCAATTTGATTACAACATTTTTAACCTTCTGATAATGTAATGTAGTTGTTTATTACTTCTGAAAAAATATTGGCATATAAGTTAACGTTAATTAGATTTCGGGAGGTCATTGATAAAAAGTAAATCAATCCATGGTTATTTTCGACTGTGTATGAAAATCGTCACCGAGGACTGAAAGTAGAGAGCCTCGCAAAGTCGTGGCCGTGGGCGATTAAATCAAAATTACTAGGAAAAAAAAGATTCAATAAGCTAATTTTATAACTCGACTCCATTAACTTCTCTCACAGAAGAGCAGCGCTTTTCACGATTCTCTTCTTCGCAATAAATTAAAAAAGGTGTCGCAGCGCGAAATTCAATACCGAAGTTTCAGTCCACGCATTTTAATGAATTCCACGCCCTTCCCGGGGTAATTAGCTTTTTCCTCTGGCGGGCGAGCGCGCGAAAATTCAAATTGCGGAAGTGAAAGCTCGGATAAGAGAGCGAGAGGGGTCACAAAAAAAAAGAAGTTACCTTGTCCTCACCGGCGTTGAGAAGGACGCACGGCCCCACATGATGCGGCGCAGCTCTTCCCCGGTCATGCCACGCTTTTTCAGCTCGGTGATCGTTACCTTGCCGACTCTCTATGCAAATCAGACAAATTCCCCAGCGCAACAGCGCGACGATTAATATTTATGAGCCGAACGTGCCCCACCGACAAATAAATTGACTAAGTGTGCGATCAGCGACGAGCAGGGAAGGAAATGATTTCAATGCACCCTGGATGTTTCTATCACTCGCGTGCACTGGAAGATCATGGTTTCGCTTTTTTTGAGAAAATTAAATTTATGCGGATATCTTCTGATCTCGTGTTTTATCGATTTTCTATTCTGTGACTTTCAGGGGTTGTCTCTTATTTCTTGACTATTTTTGATAGATTACTAGACTTTCTCGCCTGAATCCCGTATGAAAATAGCCTGCACACTACTGATGCCAATCGACCTGTTTATATGTATAAGATAAAATTCTCTTGAATGTTATCCCAAGTTAATTAGCAGGTTTATACAGAAGATTGCAATTAAACTCTGCTTATACTATACCAATAATGAGATATAACATTTTATAGCACTTTGCTGATCCGACTATATCATCTTAACTTTTTCAGTACAGATATGTACCAACGAAAAATGTTCAAACCATCGATTTTCATCCGACGATAAATCTGAGTACAAACAGAATATAGCAATTGATGAGTACAATAAAAGTGATAGTCAAGAGATATTTAGAGGACGCGCCATCCATCTATCAGTCCAAACTTCGTAAAAGGGTTGCATGAAATCGAGAAAGCCTTGGGACCCATCGGGACTGTTAAATCGAATCCGTAACTCAATGGAGCCTCAATCGAAACGTTCTACCCGGCTCATCGCTATAGAGAACAAAAGCTAGAAGCGAGTGACGAGATTCGATGAACTAAACTCCGAAACGAGAAATTAAATCGGGACAAGCATGCCTTCCAATTAGCGACGGCGCCTTTGCGTTGCCTAGCACGGGTCTTCGATTTGCTCTTAATGACCATGACGCCCCGCTGCTCCGAGGCCGGATCGTTGGGATCGTCCCCCGGGCCCAATTTTATGCTGTACTCCTGCAGGTAATTGTGCGCGTCCTTCTGCGACACCGCACGCTCCAGTGAGACCACAATTTTTGCCCACTAATCCAGAAAGAACGGCTGTGTCATTAAATTGCAAATCTCTCCCCAACTTAAAACTAGACATCTTAATGCTCTAGCTGTTTTAGGTACGTCTACGACAATGATTTCATAAGACAAATGTATTTGAGAAAATATGTTGCTGCACCAAGAAATTAAACATAGTCTCAAGGAAAAATCTTGAATCCTGCTATTTTTGGTGTTCATTTGACGAAAGTATACTCTGATTGAATATTAATTCATTCATAACTTGCGACGGAAGCCGAGAGAGATTTTTTTTCGTTAAAATTGAAACGGTGATTCTGTCAATGTAGACAATCCCTGTCAGACATAAAACAAGTTTGCGATATGATTCGAATATTTACTGATAGGTTGGAGAAAAAATGTCTATTACATTAAACTGCGAATTAACGGAACTCAGATTCAAGCTATGTTCCATGAAATTTCTTTTACAAAATCATTCAACGAACCCATATACTCCAAAATTTGTTATTTCTATCAGAGAATATAAAGATAGCTGTAACCATTTTTTCGCGTGTGCAACAATATTCCATTCTGAATGATGAAATAAATTCCCAAGTCCAATATGATATCGAAAAAGTCTTAGTTATTCCGTTATCTCAATATTGAGTTATTTAAGAGAATAATAATTACATCCGACATGACGTTATCTTATCAATCAGTTAAAACATTCAATATTTTTGGAGTACCATCATTCTCATTAATCAGCGTATTTGAAATATCAATGATACGCATTCATTTTGAACGCTTCATTGAGCTCTTTTTGCAATTTGATTGTGTTGTGAGGTGATCAATTATTCAAGACAACGACCTTTACATTCAATATTTGCAGATCCATGGTTCCGATGAAATTGTTTGGCTTCATCTCAATCAATATATTCAAACTTATCATTGTCTAGAACGAATTTTTCTCCTTTTTTGTGATCTCAAATATATATTTAATTGTATGTCATCAAAACTCCTTTACAAACAAAATCAAAAAACCTTTTTTCTAGGGACGTTCTATTGAGCAACTCTCAAAAAGTCATTCATACATGCTGTTACACAAACGCGCGCGTAATATGTTTCCAATGTCCGAATTCGGACCCTCCCTGGCTCGGGCAAACGACATAAAAGGAAATCTATAACACCAGGCGGTACAGCAGTAGTACACTCATATACGTGCACGTGCTCACGCATCACCTGTTTCAGGTATTCTTTCTCGCTCCGCTCGATCACTTGCGAATACGTGTTCCCCATCATGGCTATCAGCATGTTGAGAAGTAGAATTGGCACCAGGACCAGAAAAATTACAAACACTGTTTTGCTGATATTGGGGTAGGTAGTGTAGCTCAGGTCCTTGTACTACAAGCACAAAAATGAAAAATAAGTTGAGATTTGCCGCCACCTGGTACGATCTGGTATCGAAATACTTCGAATAGCAGTGGGAATATTTTCATGAATCTCTGGCGGCGAAGGCTGTGCGCCAATAGATATGAAAGTATATTTGAATTTTTAAGTTACTGGATTTATTTGATCTTTCGAGACAGTGCACTGATCACAAATTTCGCTCGTGAGAAAACTTTTCAGAGAATCGCTCTATAAGCCTCATTTATTTTTACTTTTTATGAAGATTATTTCAAGTTAAATATCTAAATTATCATACACTCGAACCACTGTCTAAATGTATGAAAATAAAGGTAATGTCTTTTTTTAATTAGCAGTTTGATGACTGGAGAAGGTATACTTAAATAAAAATTATTCACAAATCGCATCAAACCGCATTTTTCGATTAATTCTTCGGTGATGGTAGAATTCATGTGAGTTTGCAAGACTTGCACGCAGCTATGAGAAAAATGAACTGATAACGAAACATGTATAAATATACGAACAGATCAGCAGTGAATCGACAGTTCCGGAAATGTCAAGATTGTCACGATGAAACTTAAATTCATGAATGAAACAAACTGTGTAAACAATGTGGGTGTCGAAATCTAGAGAATCGGGAGTGGAGGCCTAAATACGTCAAATCCGAATCTTTGACGAATTTACAATGCAACTGTCAGAATCCACCGAATCTCACGCTTGATGATTTTCTTGTTTGAATGCCCCATAGATTCATAAGCTAGACTTGACATAGTGT
Source organism: Aphelinus atriplicis (assembly GCA_020882685.1). Lineage (NCBI taxonomy): Eukaryota > Metazoa > Arthropoda > Insecta > Hymenoptera > Aphelinidae > Aphelinus > Aphelinus atriplicis. Next base: position 15,072,187 of record CM037075.1, on the reverse strand, counting down.
TAGGGGATATTTTACACTGCTGTTGAATGGCCCTGTGGCTGTGGTTACATTATACAAGCAGAGAATTTCATTAGTTTGACAATGACAATGCTATAATAATATAAGATTTATAATTGCTCTTGTCTACTTTAGAAAAATTTGGGTTATTTGGGATTAATCCACTTTTTTACTTGAATACTCCATTGAAAGGTATTTAATAATTATCCAAATACTCTGGGTGACTCCTTCCCGATATTACAGAAAAAATATATCAAAATCAACAAGAAAAATTCAGAATGTACAAAATTATGATCCATTCGACATGAGCGTGATTGATTTATCTCAGTTCCAATGTCAATCAAATCACGTTAGGAAAGTGAAAATTTAATTTCCAATCAGCGCCTAATGTCGAAGTAAAGATAACTTATTCAAAAAGATCAACAGAGAACGAAACTAAAAAGAGCTTCTGATATCTTAATCGATGTTTGATTATCAGCTATAAAGATCACTTTCACTTCCAAAACTTTGTCATTGCCCCCACCATCAGAATATTTCAAATCCTACGACTTGGTGAAAAATGGATGGAAAGTTATATTCGATAACTTTGGATATATCTTTTGGAATAAACTCGAGCCCTAAACTTTTTTTTTCATGAACCCAGATGAGCAGCGAATTTGATCGTAATTACAATGAAAGAACTTCCTTTCATGCAAGGGTAGAACTAGAATTTCTTTATTTTTCAACTGGAAATTGAACGATTGGGTAAGATTTCACGTTATATTCAGTAGAGCGAAGTTTTGATGTCTAGAATTACCAGTAATTCATTTCAGATCGAGAAACTCCAGAAGATTCTGCAAAGAGTGATCTGTACTTCTGAAGTTAGAATGACCTGTTCAATTAACGATCACGAAACAGCTCTCAAAAGTGTGCCTGGAGGGGAAATCATTCCGGGAACGAATGGACGAATCTACCATGTGAAGTAATGAATGAACCATAATCTCACGAAAAATCATGTCTGATCGAGAGATCATTTTTTCTATAATTGTGTGAGGCTGCAAAGGAAGTACCTCTTACGATATAATGAAGTTCAGATCGATATTAATGAGACCACATTTTGCAGGAATTAATTTACGTATCAAATTGTACTCGTCTCACTCATTAAACTAGATATCTCTCACTTGAAACGGTAGAATCGTGATAACATATAACCATTGCAAAATAATGGATTGCCCTCTCTTAATCCATGACTCCTCAAACGCGCTATAATAATCGAGGCCGACGATAGGATCAGTCTGGTTAAACCATTAACACGCGAACTCCAGACGCGACTTTGCTTTGAGGTGCACATTCGTCGCTCGAAGGAGCACAAACAAGGCGCAAAAGACACACGGGATTTCGCGCCCCGAATGGATACAATGCGCCGCGCTTGCTGTTATGTATGCCAGCTAGGTCAGCCGGAAAAACATAAACGCGTGAAATACGCGCTTGCCAATATGCGCGACTGTGTGCGACAATGGCGCACCGGATCACCCGATTAAAATCCGAATGAGCTACTCTACGGCTTTTGTCTCGGCCGAGTCGGCTGTGAATGAATCGATAATTAATACGCTGGCCCGCCGTATTTCACGGTTTCGCGTGTGTACGCGCGATGAGCGATGTTTACTCTTCCGTTCACGCTTCTTCGTTTTCCCTTGGTTCTCTATGACAGTGTAAGTTTGATTGCACCTACTCGTCCCTCCCGTTGTTGTCATATTTTCATTACAGATGTCTGGATTTATGTACTATCATAACATTCTAAATTAGTGTCGTTTTAGGATTCCTTCTCTGGAAGCTTTAGGACATCCTTTTCCGGGAATATTCCTGGAATTGAGTTAGAAAAAAATTTTATACCTGGTTCGTTATCACGCGAAGCTCGAAACATTATACTCTTGGATCTTTTTATAAAAAAATGCGCTCTCGAAATGTTAAGCTGTCCAGAATTGTGGGTGGTGCTGGCTGTGATATATTTTATTGGCAAGAACACAGAGTGCAGCGTGGCGCATACGTACGCCTCATGAAACAAAAAATAGCGCACCAGCTGGAAGATTGTAAACGTGCTTTTATCATGCAACTTTGTAGCGCACTCTACATTTTTCGGACTAAAATTTTCAACTCCTCGTGGAGAGAAAGAGAGAGCAAATGTATATCATCCGTTTTGCATAGTGAGTGAGAATTTAGTCTTTGAATTATGGAATAACAAGCTTATCACCGAGGATCACTCGGGAACCATACAACATTTTCTCACTGTATTATTAATTCTACCAGATCAATTCACCCAAGATTATTTCATTCGCCGAGAATCAATTGCCAATATTGTAACTCTTTGTTGCATATTTTACGATCGTCCCATCTCAAAGAATTTTCACGACGTACTAAAAAGCAAAATGGTGTACTACACATTATGACCGCGAGAGAGACGCTAAGTTTACTAATACTAGAAGCTGCGTTTAGCGCGCGTACCGCGCGCGCGGTGACGTATCGGATCCAAACCAAAACAAGCTGACCGCTCTGAATATAGCAACAACCACTGCTGCTTTCGAGACGACCAATCAGAAGCCGAATAAATGTGTTGAATCAATTTGATTGGCCAACGACCGTCAATTCGATACTTTTCGCTATCTCCCTTTTAAGATAGGATAGTATATGCTGCAACTTGATTAAAGAAAGCAAAAGATCTTAATTTGAATTTTCAAATTAATTTGTGTCCAAGAGAAACAGAATAAATGTATCGATTTCAGGTTGAAAAACGTTAAGCAACGCCAGTACAAGATTCGAGGAGAATGAGAAGAAATTAAAAAATAAAAGCGGTAGAGCAATAAAAATTGGTTGGACGATTGACTAGAGAACGCGGAGAAGAGAGAAAAGAAGAAGGCCTTACGCTGTAATCACCGAGAGTTATCTGGAATAGCGCCATCCACGTCGAGTGGTAAGAATGATAGAGGGTCGACTTGACTCCGGGAAACCCTTTGTAAAGGAAGTAAAATGACTGGGAGAAGCCGAGCAGTACGATCACGTAGATGATTCCGAAGGTAAGCATGTCCCCTTTTATCATGTTGTATATCATCGTGACAAATGGACCCGTCAGCTTGATGGCACTGGAAAATTAGAAAAATTCTTATTATTATTTGCATAGTAACTCCTGCAATCGTGCGCAATGACACTAGCGCTAACTAGGGACAAAACACTCTTCATTAATTTTCCACATGTTGCTGAGTAAATTTTCTCACTGAGATTTTTCTTTAATGAATATGTCTTCATTACAAAGTATTCGAAAGAATTCACAAAATAACTCTCAGCTTTACACTTTCTTCTTCCGCATTTTCTTGCACACACAAGAGTGTCAGGTACTCGGATTATTCATGGTAATGAAACTTTTGTACATGGTTTTTAGGTATTCAAATCAGTGATGGATCACACTGATTGGTAGAGAGGGGGAGGGCATATAGATATACTGTGTAACCCTTAGATATACTGTGAATGAATGATATCAATAAAAACTTCTGAAAGTCAAAACGTGAGATTTAACAGCCAGGGACATAATCTATTCGAGTATACCCAAAAGTCACCTTTCAAAGTGATTCGGCTAACCCGAATATGTGATGCTCACTCTACCAGGAAATAATCTAGATTTCACATCATTCCATCTCTCTGGATAGTATGCTGGGAAGAAAAATTCCCATTCATGTGCGTATTTGTGTACTGCTTACATTATTTTTCCATTTCCTTATATCACTTAATGATGGAGAAAATAATGCACGAGCGTTCATTTTTGATGCCTTATGAGCAATACGGAATTCAAACGGTGAAAGTAGAAAATTCTGAAAGTTGGAAACAAAAATATCGAGTAGCTAAGAGCCGTCGGTGTGCAGTATGTTCGGGAGAATATCGCCAACAGCCGTGCAAGCTCGGCATTTTCGACGATATCACGACTCGCATCCCCGCTCAGAAAATCCAGCTCGGGCCACACGTCATATCGACATTCGACTGGGTGTGTAATTCACGGGCTCGAGGAGCGGAGATTCTCAGCGCGAAAACTCACCATAGCTCTCGGAAACAAGATAAAAATAAGAAATTTCGAGAATTCAAATGGAGAGAAATACCCTTTTTTCCCTCTTGGTTATCGACTATACTAATGCAGATTTTATGTCAGTTGCCGCATACTGCTAAATAAGGAAAACAGATGGGTGCAATAGGCTTTTTACTGGCAAGCAAACGAGACTGAAATAAAAGATGAGCCTCACACACGTGCATCCGCAAGCCAAACAATACGCAAGATAGAATCAAACTTATACTCGTACCTGCACATCCGTATACCAACAAGCGCATACGTGCATCTGCAACGACCTTTACATGCACGCGCGCATCAACCCACACGCTCAGATAACTTATGGCCTCGAACATAACGTATTGCGAAGTGAAATAGAAGTGTGAAGGGAGTTACTCAAACTTATACATTGGCTCTTATGGGAGCTGCTAAGTAATTACCAGTTTCATCAAAACTATGCCATTTGCCGAGTTTTCCCTAAGGTCAGAATGAATATTGAGCCCGAAAGAAGGAGTAGAGTGGTAGATTGTGGCAACAGAGTACGTATACACGCCAATGTATGTATAAGTTTCGAAGAGACAGATGCTGCAAGTGATTAATTAAAAATTGATAAGTTTGAATATCGGGAGATATTCAAGTCATGCATGTGATGATGGTGACCCTGGATACAAATATGCTCTTGTCGTTCGAGAAAAAAGAACTGCAGGCTCAAAAATGAGTTTTGAAATGTTTTCTTGGGTTATCCAGACAAACAACACAATAAATACTCGCACCAGTGAGTATATCTTTTTTGTAAAGTGGCAAGTGGATATTTCTTTATCTCCAGTAACTACTGTTAGATTTGTAGCTCTCTTCAATGCTTCAAACTAATCGATCTTCCAGTAATTAGTTGCGTAGACGAAGCGTACGCTCATTACAACACTCTTAGGAGAGCGTAAATCGTTGTGCACCACTACACATCGTTATTTTCGAATAGATATATTTTCATCCTAACCTTGGAAAAAATACGAAAGATATTATCGTTTTGATACAACCGATCAGGTCGCCCAAGATCCAATGTATAAGTGTTGCATCAACGACGCCGTACTGGTTTGAGTAACCCCTTCCATGCCTCCATTTCACTGCCCAATATATTTTCGTGGGGCATGTGTAGGTCCGGTAAACAATAGGGGAGCGTGCGCTAAGCGTAGGAGTGGTTCTCGCCGGGATTTTCGTAGCGCTCTTGGTGTTCCTCTTCCGAGCAGTTTATTTTGGCGCCATTAGACTCGTGGCGGAGGAGCTTTCTGCCAAAAAGCAGCAGCAGCAGCCGCCACCGCTCGACAACGACCCACCCGCCGCGCGTCGTTATGAGCGGATTTATCGACTCGCGAGTGCGCGTGACTTTTTTTTCGCAAGATTAACTTCTTCTACCCTGCAGCTAAGCTGCAGCTTCTTTTATTTCTCCCAGAGCCGCAGAATACTTGAGTTATTTTACACTTTATGTTCTATCTCTATCGAAGTGTGTTTGGGCGCCATTCGCATCGCTCTACCCGGGTCAAGTGCACTCGAGGTGGGATTTTAACGCGCAAAACTCGCTATCTCATCGCGAATATTTTAAGCGGATTCTAAACCCATGGATGGCTTAGCAGCCCTTGAAATACCATGTGTTGGCGATTTTGGCAAGCCATCAGAGGCAGTGAGAAGTGTTTTTGGATCGATCGTCGCCATTTTATCCAATTTGATATTGCTCTATAAATCACTCCGTGAAGTCGCCAATGCGAATTCTATAGAAACAGTATGATCAATAATTGGTCGTTCATTCACTCTCGATGAATTTTAGTTCCCAGTTATGATATTTATTACATCTTATGAAAAGCCACACCATTATAATCCCTCGTTTATTCAAACTTTCTTCATGTGAATAGCACGTGGTAGCAGCGAATTTTGTCAACATAACTGTGGCGTTTTATGAAGAAAATTAGGTAGTTTGTTATTGATCAGAAAACTAGTTTCTTCAAACATACTTCTCAAATGAAACGATACGATCAATTAAGCATATACTAATTTATTCAATATTCATTTTAAAAATATGGAGGCAACCTTTTAAGCACACAATTCAAACAGACTTAATGTAGACGCGTCGTAAGTAGATAGAAGACGAGTGAAAAGTGTATGTGGCGTCATGTCTGAAGACACCCCCGTCTGAAAGACTAGGTCGCCGCATACACTATATCTGTATAGGTAAAAGTTGTCTCGAATAAAAAAGAGCTTAATGGAGTGTTCCATAATCGGAACGTATATGAACGTACAGAATAGTGAGTTGCGCCGCGGCACTTGATAAAACTAACCATCTCTTATACCTACGGCAAAAGAACTCTCTACGGGTACTATGCTAATTCAACGAATCAAATTTTTCACAACTAGTTCCAAAAAATAATGTGAATAAAATTGTGAGCATTGGGGGGGGGGGGGTCCCACACTCAGACGAGAATTATCAACTTTGCGCAGACCAGTTGTATGTAAACATCCAAAAGATTATTTTCTTATTTTCTTCCTACCCGTAGTAAAAAGAGTCAATCAGTAAGCCCCGATAAAAACAACGTGGTCCTGATATTTCGCCCAAAATTTCACTGTTTTTCTCGATTCCCGTATGAGCTACATTATTTCGTACTGATCGGGCATGAAGTACTCTGCTACTCTGCAGACATGTCCACGCGTGCAGCATGTCTCGCACGTCACGCTCGCGTCGGAAGTAACACGCATGATCATGTCTCTCGAGTGCGGCTCTGGCACGAGATTTACGTCCGGATGGACTGGCCGTCACACACTGTCAAGCATCCCCAGGAATTCATACGCTCTGGCCATTCATAAGCGCGGCCTGTAATTCGGGGCTCCTTTGCAGGATATCCGGGCGCCGCTTTTGGCGCACTCGCTTCGGCAAAAAGCTAAGGAGCGTCACGCTCGCTGCAGCCAAGACGAGGGTCGCACAGTCGGGCTATAATGAGGGAGAATGACTTTTAACTCGATTCAGACGCATCTAATTTTTCGCGACTGTCTCGACGCGGCTAGGGATGTTGGTGCATCGCTCAACTACAATTCTCATTGATTGAGTTAATAAGTGCGTGATATAATTATGTTTTTATATTAGGTAACTGCAGCCAATGCGCCACTCCCTAAGGGTTTTTTACGAATTCGACAATGATAGACTTGGAATTTTGAAATTCTGCGAAAAATATCTTAAACCTTAGCTCAATACCTATTAGAAACCATCTTGATAAATATCATTTGACTACTTGAACCCATTAAGAATCGCAATTTAAAAACAAAAAGCAAAAAGGCTAAACGCACTAAACGTGCAGTCAATTTGGCACGATTTCTTAACCATTTGTTACAGCCTATATAGGCCTACAGCGACGATCAAATTGGTATTGGAATAAACTCTCATTCATGTTCCCAGTGAAATTTATAGAAAACTTTTGACACTCAACTCAAAAATACATGTCTAAATCATCGTAATACGTCTATAAAAATATTCAACGATTTTACCCAGTGTTTCCATTTATAAATGCATAAGGGGCCACATTGGCTTCACTTTTTTTTTATGCGAAAAAGAGCAATTTAAGTCGGTTAAAAAAAAGTTTAGGGAAAACTGATGTGACCAATCAAAAGATGAGATGTTTTTACACAAATAAGAGTAATGACACTTAGAGAGATAAAAATTATTTACTCCTGATTTTTTAAGTTGAGTATGAATAGTGAAATAAAAAAAAGGTAAAAAAATCAGTAAGCGAAACTTGAAAGTGTTGTAGAAGAGTATTTTTAAGGGCTAAATGGGCGGGGAAGGTATCGAAAATTTTCGTTTAATTCCCCCAACATAACCCGAGAGCGACTGATGCTCAGAGAGCACCGAATATACGAAATCCGACAAACGTGCCAAATGACTGCAGTTCCAAATTGCCAGCAGTTACCTTTTTTCAAATAAATTAAGTATTTCTTCCATCACCAATGTATGTTTGGTTATTGAAGATCTTCAAAATAATAAGAAAGCCAATAATTTGAATGGATCTTATTTGTTATATCCAGCTAACGATTACAATTAAGAGTTTGCGGGTTCCCAAAATTTCGAGAATCCTGACGTGGAAACCCGACCTGGCAGACTCGGGTCGGGCACTCGAGAATCTTGTCTTGATTTTCTGCACTCTCAATTGGACTATAACTTTGCGATAATTTTGCGTAGTTATGACTACAGATACGCATGTATGAAAAATAATCATTCACCGTCTAAAAATGCAATGCAGAATAGAAAACTTTGTGCCAATCGAAACTTTGAGTTTTTCTGGATGAATAATATGCAATCTAGCTAAATATGGCTATCTACGTTCGATTCACAACGTCCACTACCTCGCTGATGTCATCGACACTCTATCGGTGGAATACAAAAAACATAAAATATTACGATTATAAATTATAAAAAGATTATCATTCTCAAATTTCAGCTCTCAAAATTCGATGGCTCAGGCACGGTCAGTAGAAGTAATTTATGAGAGCAAATAAATTAGTACGTCTTGGGAATGGCGAGCGACCCTCTCCTGGCCCGCAACAACGGTGAAGGTACGCGATTGAGGGATTCCATAAAAAAGGAATCCGGATTTGACGTTACAAGTTTTATTACAGACGGAATACGTGCTTCCGGAAATTCACAAATTTTTAAGCGTGCAAGTCCTCTTCGGATTACAGTTCTCTCTATGCAGGATTTACTATCTACAGGGCGGTTATTTTGAGTGCTTCCCAGAAGCCAACGTGAAAAAAAGTATTGATTTTTAATGAAACAAAATTTTATGTGCACCTCGTTATTTTCCATCCACATTAGTCATGTATTATACAAGGTTTATACAATCAGCGAATAATCATATTACTACATACAATTAATTATAAATTTTTGGAGTATCACAAGTTTGAAAACATTTGATATTCAAATCCATTTGACATAATAAAACGTGTGGATAGAATTATTCATGGTATCGCATAGCATTCACGAGATCTACGGATATACCAGGATGATGAATAAAATCAGAATCAAATCACTTACGGTCGTCAACGTTTCTCATGTCCCAAAGTGTCACACTTCTTGGTCCGACTGATCGACAAACCAAAGCACAGTGTACACGGGCGCATCAAGAGAAATTCAATTACGCGTCGGCAGGCAAACAATAACGGAAAATCCGCGAGATCTCGCAGTGCTGCAAGATTGGAAGTAGTTGGTGACTCGGTATTTATGGGCAGACGTACCCGGCAAAAAACATGAGGAGAAACCAGGAGCCAGGCACGGCAAATACGAGGATCGCGTCCTCGGCGTGACGGTCGCCCACTATTCTGAACGGGATGCACGCCAGAATCAGGATATTGCTGATGAGAAATATGAACTTGGCAGGATCTCCACTCTGCGAAATTGATTTTACTTCATCATGTTATCGGCTCACTCGGCTACACTACGCGCTTTGTTTTTCTCACTCATTCAATTGCATATATATGTCTTTCTGTGGTTCAATTCCTTCTCATCTTCTTTTTCTGTACCCCGATGACACGAAATTTGACTATTACGTGAATATGCATTTTCCAAATGCTTTACTGATGGTAATAAAAGGTTGAATTCCATATTATGAGTTTCTTGTACTGTCAATCTTTCATACTGAGCATTAAAGTCTTATTGGCGTCTGATTAACAATGAATTTTTCCAGTTGAGATTGTGCACGTATTGTGGAAAATATATTCTCATGAAGTTGTGACGCACGAGATTGTGTAAATATGTGGGCGCGAAATTTTTTTATTTACTTTCACTTACAAAAACACACACACACAAGCAAAAATATAGTGCACGTATAGGAAAATGCGTCCACAAATGTTTGTTAAATAAAATAATAATAATAATACCGTTTCCACTGTAGAAAATGAAAGATTCGCGAATGAAAGATATATATCTGCAACCACTCACCAATTGTCTTAGAAATGACACAATGCCGATGTTGAACATTTCACCACCTTGTTGAACAAATATGTAGCCTAATACGTTCCCGATGGTGACAATTTCTGCGATGAAACGCGCCATGTCGTCCCAATCCTCGACTTTCATAAGCTCAACTTCAAGATCATCTGGCCTGAAGTAAATTGCCAATGACAGTGACATCAGGTGGAACACAAGGATCGCCAGCCTCTTCATGAATTGTGTCTTCCGTTTGGAAACATTAAATTTTCATGTACTTCGATATATCTGATTTTATCACTTTTTCGTTAAATGGACATTGAAAATCTCAATATACGTAATATAAGGTGGGTGTATCCAATACGAGCCACTCCTTGGATTTCATATAAACGCGCTTACGGCAGAGCAGCTTTGCGGCATGGAATATTGTCGGTAGTACAGAATAATGACGAAAGAAAACATTTTGACCAGCCGCGAACAATTATACCGATTATATAGATTGTTAGGAGTCTTCTCTGCATTTTTCCAGCGATTTCAATGAAAGTGCTGCTTCTCAGCGTATTAGCTTATTTTGAAGAAATTGAGATTGACCTTTCATTTTTCACCAACAGCGTTGGGAAATTGATAGTTAATGCGATGTAGTGACTGTTCGTACTTGAGTGACTCATATTGGGTACATCTACCTCATTTTTTATATTCTCACGCATATTTCATAATTAATGCTAAACCTTTACTATTTTACAGTCGTAATAACTCTATTAGTGCGAGCCAGTTGAATGAAAGTGACGTATAACTCCTATTGAGGGGAATCAAAGTTTCATTAGGTATATATAAGCTGCTGTATTCCGATTCCTCTTCAAATGAAAGCTAATGAGCAATTTATGTAAGAGCAAGGAGGTCTCGAATAAAGTTTAATTGGTTCAAAGATTCTCGAGAGATATAGTCGAAAGTCACATGTTTCTAATTCTACAGTAGTCGCATCTTGAATAATTTTTAAATCGACTTTTCACACTGAGCTTTGAGTAATTGATTTATATTTGCCTCAATACAATAGTAAACTTTAGAATAAAAGTCTTTTATTCTAAAGTTTACGGAAAGTTAAGTTTCGAAGGGTTTAATCACGTTTGAAGATTAATCATCATATTGGGTACTTAAGCGCATATCGTTTGTTGGGATTTGTACGTTTGGAAAAACTAAATGATTGATGAATTGAACGAGGGCCACATCATTGTCAAAGTTATGAATGATTGCGGGAATAATATGAGGGCTCACCTGGGCGAATGTTTTCCACTTTTCCTCGAGTAATCGCTGAATGATGCCACCGTCCAGCATGTCCAAGTGCTCCTCCTTTGTCCCGTTGAGAATGATAAACAGGGCGGAGTTCCAATCTGCAAAAGTTGGGCAGAATCGAGAACGACGCGGCCGCGGCCGCGGATCCATTTGTCAGATGAGGTACAAGCCACTATTACAGTTATTGCCCCCCAGGCGCTTATTATCCTTCTCTCCCGTCTCTCGTCATTTTTCCTCCGTTCCATTCGCGTCTACCACTCCGCGTGCGACTCGCCCAGGCCGTTTAACGTATCCGTAATAACTAGCCTTTTTGTGGCCTCGTCCGCTTTGAGCTAGTTTGGAAAACTCTGACGGAATCCGAGAGAAATGCCAACTGAGAAAATAGCTCTTTTACCCCTAATTTTGACGAGATTCTCATCAGATTCCATCAGATGAGTAACAATCAGTTCAGCGAATTCTCACTTCCATGACGAATTCTTTTTCGTCTTTACGATTTTAATGACAATAAATTAATGTTCCTCTGCAGATTTTTCTCTATTGATTCGCCGTAAAATAGTGTTATCATGATTGAAGTATTCGAGATGCTAATACGAGCTATTTTATTATATATTGAAATATATTAATTACTAAATCATAATATTTAAACAATATAGGGTTTATTAATGTAATTCTGTATATACAAAATGATGTAGAGGAAAATCGATGAATATTTAGAATTAAACATTTTTGGAAATAATTTGAAATTCTACAAGCTTTAAGACGGTTGATTGATGAAATATGTTGATTGATCATATGATTTCAACAGATCTCCAGGAGTTTGATGTTAGCTCTAGTAAAGACAAACACATCGACGTTCCTCAGATTAGAGCAAACCACGTATGGGTATCGTTAATCCTTAATCGACACGAAGGTGAAGTTCGAAGTTGGCCCGGGGGGGGGGGCTTGGCTGCTGGCTGCTGCGGATTAATTAGTGACAAAGCGTCATGAAACCTTTGTGCTGGCACTTGTTCCGATGTAAATGAGACCCACGCATTTCGCCGGAACGTTTTTTGACGATTTTTTTTTCTTTCGGCGCTCGTTAGCAGGATCCGACTGATTTGCAATTAGCATTTTTTGCGAGCTCGTAACCGGCTCAGTACCGCGGTTGAGCGAGACACTGTTGCTGCAAATTTACATCGCAAGAGCTGCACTTGCAGCTTATCTGCACCGCGCATTTTGCTTGTTTTGTTATACGGTGCAAATTAGAAAGAGAAGGGCTTGGAAAAATATTCCCCGAATACGATATAAAAACTTCGGATCTTTGGGTGACAATATTGTGGTTAAGGCTTTTGCTACGGGACATGTTTATTTCATAGGATTGGATTCTTAGATCCATATAATAAATATGCAAGATATCAGCTGTCAACAAAGAAGCAAATGTTGAAGATTCAATATATTTTGTGGATTAATGTGACACGTTTTTTTCAAAAACCAAACTTTATTCGGCACACATGATTCTTCTCTATATTTTTCCAAGAATATTACAAGTATGTATAATTTATTCTGATTTCGCTATACACTCTATTGAAAACCACGATATACTTTTTAAATACTTGAATGATAGCAAATGTCATAGCATTTCGAAATATATATACTCTGAGTCTGGTATATTTTTAATACTTATAACCTTTGTCATTCCAAGTTACCTTCTATTCGGTTAGCATCTGGAAGGAGAAGGGAATTCCAAAGTTTAGAGTATCAATTGATGATCAAGAAATCTAACTGAGCTGTAAAACACGAGGAACTCGAAACACGAGAATGAGCAAAGTCTGCTAATGATTCTTCCCGTGCAGTTTTATAATTAAACACGATCAGGGCTGGAGCGCGTATAATCGATCGCTGGAAAGAGCGATAACGGAAGATTTCAATTTGAGACCTGCCACCCTCGGTATGTATAGATGTAGTCTACAATGCTGAAGGATACGACCGATCTGGAAGTCGCACTTCATCCCGAATCGATTGCCGGTCCTCTTAACTGCGTTCAAACAATCAGTCTTAATTAAAATCGAGCGCTGCAGAAATGATACTGAAACTTTGCCTCTCTTCAATTGCATTTCTCAGCATAGCTCGTTTATTGTCTTTTCTTATTTTCGCTCGTTTGACCACTTTTTGTTCACTCTGTTGTACTTTCCACAATTATCCGTGCACTTTGTTTAACAGCTTTTTTTTATGTTGTCATATTTCCGGGATGATTTATTCCTTCTTTTCGTTATTATAATCTTTATGATCTTGCAATATTTACCACTCAGTCTTATGCAGAGCTCTTAATATACAAATAACTTTAGCACTATGTACAGAATATTTGAAAACTACAATCAATTTTTCATACATCTCAAAAAGAGTATTTTCTTGCACTCACCATTCCTTAAAAACCTTCTATTACATATTTTCCCAGCTCTTTATTCTGACCCACGTGGGTTAACCGTTTCATATACTTGCTCATTGTTTCCAACTGACGAGGGTTTGTTTGTAGGTATCTGTTTCCCAGAATTCATTCTGAACTATCACATTAATGTACTCGGGATCGAGTTTAACATAGTAAGGGTAAAAATACACTGAAGGCTTCAGATCATTCTTATCAGTTCAACCAGTAATTCATGCAAACCATACTGAAAAATTAGTTTTTATAATTATTAATCCGAGTTCTATAATCTGTAAATTAATTTGAATTTTTCTAGATTTTTTTCTTCAGTTTGTTTATTAATGAATCTTTGTACAAGCATTCCCATCATTGTACGATTTGAATCTTCAAAAGTTTGAATCGTTAGTAAATATTATTAACATATTCTGTCAACTGCTGAGAATCTTCTTTTTTCTATTTGGTTATTCAACGAAGAACACTCATGAAAAGCGATCTCAAATTAACAATGGAACATCTTCTAAATACAAAAATGTTGTTATTCTATACTACTTAATATTGAAAATGCACAATGTATCCAAACTGTCACTTTAATTTTGTCAAAAGCCACTTCACAAAAGAGTACTTCTCGTCCAAATGATACACCAACTTTTGCGGGTAATATTCACAACGCTGCGTAACCTTTTGAATCTATTATCTAACGATTCGCTCTCTGTCTCGCAGCCAAACAAATTCCAAGCGTCGAGAACTTGACGAAATAATTTGCACCGCGATAATTACGAAACTTGGAGCCGGCCATTTACAAACTCCTTCGCATCCCAATTCCGTCTGAAATCCCGTAATACTTTCATGATCTTCTTCTGGCGCTGCAACTCGGTCGATTCGCCCATCTATCCATCTTATTCAGTGCGCCTTATCTCGGCTTTTTCGCCGGGGGATAATGGATTTCGGAAGCGACAGTGGAGATGGGACTAATTCGGCAACTTCATTTAATGGGCGTATAATTACGGGCGCCGCCAGCCTGTGGCGCCTCTACGCAGTAGGAGCCGGACCAGCGCAATAAATAAAACATCGGGAGCACACGTAGTGTTAGTTAACGTTAATTCTATCGTGAATCGCAGAATGGGACACTTTCTCTGTTCTTCGCAAATTTTTGCGTAGTTTCAAATCTTGTCCCTTTTTGGATCCCTTGATTCAATTGTAATAAAATGTAGATTTACTTCATTTTATTCAGGGTGTAGGAGGAATTTGACATTCCCTGTTATACGTATGGTTATCGAATTTAATTGCAATTTCCTTATATCAGTGTACCTTCCAATCAACAACAATATTCAAACTTGATCCGGACTTTTTTTCCATACCATCAGTTTTTTGAACGTGATAAAAAGGTAATTATGGAATAAAATGGAACAATATCTGGTTTTATAATTGAATGATAAAAGATATCATTTTATGAAACATATTCCACACTTAAACAGCCACACTGAAAAAAATTACCGAATATTCAATTAGAAGTTGGCGAGTTTGAGAGGTAAAGCTCTATGATTAATGCTTTTATCACAGTATACATCATTTGCAATACGTCACACATAAATCTGAGGATAATTAGTTTGAAAACTATGCGCTTTTGTGTTGAATGCAACACGTTTATTCACTATAGGGAAGTTGCATGTGAGAGGATAAAATTGAATTGATATAAAAATAAGAAATATAAGTTAAAAGAAACCTGTAGCAGTTTAAAGTAGATTTTTAAAAAATATATTAGCTTAGAAAAAAATTATTAAAAATATGAAAAAATTTGGACCCCGTTCAAATCGATGTCACGTGATTGTGACGTAAGCGATTCACCCTTTAGGAGAGAATGTTCGCTCAGCGTAATATGACGGTTACTCGCTGTTATGACCCTAATACACCATAGATTGACTGAAGCTATTTATGTACGAATGTACTGGTAGAATCGGCAGAACAGTCTGTTTTGATGAACTTAACCTCCGGCTTACTTCCTTTACTACGTTTATTTTCACTCATTTTTGCCGAGTTTTCGCTCATTCATCAATCATAATTTATTAACAATACATACTGTTGGATTTCTTCAGCTGTCGCTTGTGCCAGTGGTTCTGTGGTGACATTTAAAGCCAAGTGAGGAACCACAGTATCTTTCATTACTTTTGGACTTCCCATCATTTTCCATTGCATATAATTTTCCATGTCATTTTTCAACTGACAAAAAAAATCAAATAATTCAAATGTTGGGATGATCACTCATTTTTCTGATGTTTTGCAATAAATACTTCAAGATAAATTCCATAAATATACGAACTTACATCAAAATAATCTTCACAGCAGAAACTCACTTTCCTCAATTTCTCTTTTTGATAACCCACAGCTTCACACCATAATTTTCTTTTTCTAGTATTTGCAGGTACTTGTATAAATACTTTAGTTGGAGCTGTTATTACAGTATTTTTACACCCAGGTACGAAACAAAACTTGTAGACATTGAAATTTGACTCAATTTCCTTCTGAGTCATTTTTAATTACTACTCAGTAAATTTAAATCAAATTTAAACACTAACTGGAGGAGTAATGAAATCAAATCAATCAACCGTTGGATTGACATTTGAAAGGTAAACAAATCTCTATCCTGTGGATAGAAGGTTTATTCGATTCGTTTTTGGACGTCATACTAGAATTGCGACCGTCAAAATAACGTAACGGTACACACCCGTTTCGAGGGTGAATCGGTGACGTAAGAGTCACGTGACATCGATTTAAACGGTGGTCCGGAATAATTGATTATAAAATCGGTCATTATAAAATAACTAAGGGTCGAAAAAAAAAACTGTCTTGTAATATTGATTCTTTTAGGTTATACTATTGATTAAAATTAAAATTGGAATTCATGCAACTTCCCTATTGCCTTTCTTAAGATAATATCGTTTATCAATTGTTAATTAAATTTGTTTATCTTGGAATGACATTTATCTGGATGGTAAATAAAATTCTAAATGAGAGTAAATTTGATGTATTCATTATTCGTCGTCTGAACCTACGACTCGACGAATCTACGAAAATAAAATTATTTCTGTTTATTTCTGAATTAAATGATGTCTCACACGACCACAATCACGTGAAATTAATTCTCGACAAAATGGTCTAGCAATTCAAAAAGCCATCAAAACTCCGTGTAAATTGCGAATGTGATGGAGTCATCAGTATCTCGTAGGATTCCATTCATTACAAGAACCCAAAATTCCTACCTACGGATTTCGATCATTCCAAATAAACTTGATACCATCTCTAAGAAAATATGTCAACTACTTCACATATCCTTCGATGGTTGAGAAAGTTAACCATGGATTAAACAGCTGCATCTTTATAATGTTCATAAATACATGTATGTACGATATTTGATATTTGAAGAGAAAACAGAACGGGGAGACAGAGTGAGAGAGAGAGAGAGACAGAGAGAATAGATTCTATATATTTTGAAAATGAACACTTATGAAAGTATACTGTGAATACTTTGTAAAAAATAATTTACATTTAATATATTTGCATATGAATTTAAATCCTTTCTTATACACAACCAGAGATTGCCTCTAGACTAACAACATATTCTACATTATTCATACAAAGCAAGCTTTAATATACGTACTGGTGCGTCCATCTGGGAGGAGAGTGTCGAGCGCGTTGAGGGGATAGGCCGAGCAAGTGATGTTGCTGTACCTCCAGAATTCACGGGCCGATAACTCCAACATCTCGCGAAAGACCTCGGCGCGGCCCAGCTGGCACGCCAGAGTCAGAGGCGTCAGCCCAGCCTCGTTTACCATACCGTTGCGTGCCGGCAGCTTCGGATGGCGCAGCGCGTAACCAAACATGTCCTGCACACAATGTGTATTAAATTTGCTTGATTATGGATGAACCCTGCCAGTTAGATTGCTCTTTGAGTCGATATATAATTGTTACAACTGCTTGCTTGATCGTTATTTCGATGGGACTAAGAAAGACACACATCGCAATTTAGCCGCGAAAAAAGACACATCTCGCGTCTGCCCACAAAAAGGATACATATGGCGCACATCCCACAATTTTCCGACGTAAGAAAATATATGGAATGAAAGATTAGTATAAGTGGGTTACAATTGACAAAAAAACAAGTCTTTTATACAGTTCGATTGGAGTTTAAACTCTTTTTTCATTTTTATTTGCGGGAGAATAATTCCGACATGTGTCTATCTTTGCGGCCAGATTGCGAAATGTTTCCCTACTTCCCCCACGAGCGTCAGAATTTGGATTACACCTCGAAAATATCATTCTCGTACATCGCACGCGAAACTTTCTTCTCCGCTTTGGCTGTTTATTTCATACCTCACGTGAATTGGACTATATCAGATCCGGAATCGCACGTCATTCAGGCGAATTAAAAATGGCTGTATACAAAAGACCGAGTCTGCGCTGGTTGTATCGGACGACATTTGCAATCTTTATCAAGCCGTGCTCAAGCTTGCGCGCTAGAGGAGTCGCTCGCAATTGAGTTTTCTGAGCCTCCTTTCCAAGCCGCCTTTTTAAAGATACAGTCGATCGAGAGTCATCCAATCGTATGAAGACGTTCGAGTGTTTTTTCCGTATCCAACATAATGAAGATTCGTGGCCTTCCCAAAAAATGTTTTATGAAGCTACCTCCCACTAAAATTGCGGAATCTGTTGTGAAATGGAATACGTCTCCTGAATTGAATTCGAATTTGAATTGATTGAAATGCTCTGCTTCTAACTCTTTTTCAACCTATTTTTCACAGTAATTCTTGGAATATGTGCAGGGACTAAATTTTCAACTATTTTTCATGATAATTCCACAATTAAAATGAACTGGAATACTTCAACTGTTTACTGTAGTGAATACCCTCCATAATTCAAATATTGTATAAACGGTCGATCTTTGAGGGCCATTTTAGAGTGAAGTGGACAAGGAAGATCACAAAATCCATCACATAATTAGTCGTTGCGCCAGTAAGGTTCACTGACCTCATCAGGCTAAAAACTTTATTGCACAAAAAAACACGTAATAAATTATATAGTCTGAGTACAAAACAATCAATGAAGTAACAATAAACTATTCTGTCTTGTCAGTTTTGAATAAAATCATAATATAAAGTTCGGTAGTGGAAGCGACTGCTTACATAATCGGTGTGCTCAAACTACTAGATATATTATAACTACTCCATGAGTTTGCCTTTTGATTGATTGAATATGACCAACTGCGAACCAAAACTACAAAAAGTTCACTAGCAATCAAGCTTGGACTCATATCACTCCACATTTCTTCGTACATCGTGTTCCAAACGAAATTGAACAATAAAACCAGTATCCTGCAAAATCGTCGCGTTGTAAGACCCCAATATTCCTTCCCATGGAATCTTAATATTTCCCCTACCGGTACAAGATTGTCGACACGTAGGAAGTTACTGTGGCCTCGAATTCCCTGCTCAATATATCGGCGCATTTATAGAGCTATCCATAGCCACGTAGCAGCTGTTTCGCCTCGAAGTCTCTAGTACTACTCGAATCAAGCCACGCAAGGATTCGCGATCCAAGCAAGTCGGGCATACGAAGTAAGCTCGCGCGTAAAAGGCAAAGCGCTAGGTGCACGTCCCACGTTCGGCATATCAAAGAACCCAAAATTTTTCCGCTCGTTTCAATCCATTTTGGCGGGCAAATAAGGGGTACACACATATATATATATATATATATATATATATATATATATATATATATATATATATATATATATATATATATATATGAAAAAATGAATAATAGAAGAAGGGAGACTCGAGGAAGTAGCTCGAGGAAATTTCATGTTCGTCAGCACACATGTGCTGCCACTATTTGTGGCTTGTTCTTAAATTGTCTATATATGTAAACAAATTGACGAAAACTGTAAACAATCGGAACATGAAATTTAATTCTGTAATAACTGGCTCATAATCGCAAAAAATATTTCTCAAAACAGGCTGTTTACGGGTAGCGCAGAATTTAATTTTTTTTCTATAATATTAACTGTAATAAAGGAATAATTAAACTTCGAGGAAAATTTCTTTTGAAACCTAAAATCACGATAATCTTTTCAAAATGGCGAAAATGATATAAAATCTTGTAAATTCTCAATTTGCAAAATTATAAGCAACAAAGTTGCTAAAATCTCCATTTTTGAACATGTTTTCTTATTTTGGACACCTTTCATTACGGACTCGATAAAAAATTTGAAAAATTCAAGATACTGGATCCAATGCGGCAGATGCAAAAAAAAACTGCTGCCAAATGTATGCTTTATCAAAGATGCTTTGTATAAGAAAAAACCGCTGCCAAGTGCCTTAGCAGTATGCTTTCTCAAAGAGGCTTCAACATCACCCACAAACGCGTCTCAAACCTGTATTTTCACCATTCCACTAGCGTAGATACTATCATTTATTTTTCAAAGATTACAACAAAATTATTTAATCAGTTCAATTCGTATCTGTGTGACTGTGTAAAGTGTCGTTCTTTTTCAATTGACCAAACTTTGTCGCGAGTGTTGATGTCTGCCCGGGCTCTCTTATGATTTGATCAAATGCAACAAAGCAAACGGTTCTAGGTTCTACACGATGCGAGATATTTGGACCTGCATAATTTTTCGATCAATTCATCTTGTGACTGTCATACGGTTTAATGGCGGTCAAAATCGATCCGCCCTGCTCTTAAGTCCGTATTTAGCACACTTGAAGACTCATTCTGATCTAGGCGAGTACTTAGTTGCATGGATTTCATATGTGTAAGACTCACATGATATCAGAGATACTTACCAATTTATCGCAAACTACGACCATGTGCAAGATCATATTCCCAAAGCTGTCTTGCTCATCAGGATGTGCGCCCGAGTCGAGCAGTAGATTGTAGACGCTTTCATTGGAGCAGCAAGCGGCCCAGGCGAGCGGATACTCTCCGAGGTATGCAAGGCCCTCGTAGTCGGTGTTCTTAGCAGGACGGGGCCTCTGCTGGTCTCGTGGCAGGAAGAAGCTGCCTATGGCTCTTTGTGACACAACTGCCCCAGCCTCGACGAGGTCTTGGACGAGCTCGTTGTTCGCGTAGGCGATAGCTAGGTGCAAGGCACTCGCGCCTAAGTACTCCTCGCCCTCGACCACGTCAATAGCCAGTCTCGGGAAGCACTTCAGCAACGTCCTGGCGATACGCGTATGTGCTCTTGTGTCACAAATGATGAGCACGTGCAGCAGGCTCTCACCGAGGGATCCTCGATACTGCATCTGCCAGCAGGCCTCGTGGTCACTCCAGTTGGCCAGAGGGTCGAAGCGCGTGAGTGACGCTTCTATTGGTAAGATGACCTGATCGAGGTCGCGAAACTTCCAGCGCAGGTACTCCGCACGATTTATTACCTGGCCCTTGCCATCGGTGTACATAAAGCAGCCGAACGACTCGCGAATGAGTCGCTCTACTCTCATCTGGCCACCCAGGTTGTACGCGTCGATGAGCTCGCCGCCCTTCTTGTAGTTGGCTAGCTTGTACAGGAGACATTGGTCCTCGTCGCTCGACTGGCTGATTACGCGATCGAGGATCGACCCGGTGTTCACCTGGCTGTCTCGACCTCGGCATGAGCACACCCCACCCATTCAGACATCGCCAACTGACACAGTACCCCAGTCTTCTCTCTGTCGCGTCTGCTTGAGATGTTGCACAGACCCTCGGCTTGATGATGAGGCTACTCGCATTGATGTCATCAGGTTGTGTATTTTTACCTGAAATTGATTAACTTTTTCAGCTTCTTCAATAAATCTGGTGGCGTGACGAGTTTTTAATTAATTTATTTGAATAAAGTAACTCAGCCAATTTGGCATGATGATCAGATTTCGTATTTACGGTGCTTTCTGAACATAAGCCGCCCTCGGGTTATATTGGGAGTATAAACAGGAAATTTTCGGTCCCTTCCCCGCCCATTCACTCTCCTACAACACTTTGAAGTTTTACTAATTGATTCTTTCTTCTTTTTCTTACATTACTATTCTCACTCAATCTGAAAAATCTGGTGTAAATAATTTCTATCTCTCAACGCGTGATTGCTCTTTTTTTTGTAAAAACATCTGGTCTTTCGATTGGTCACATCAGTTTTCCCATAACTATTTTCTATCCTACTCAAAATGCTCTTTCTCGCATCAGAAGTAAGTTGAATCAATATGGTACGATTTTTGATATTTCCTACTTCGAGCGCTCTAGCGGCGCATAGAGGCGCTCGGGTCGCCTAATAGTGTCGTCCCTAGGCGTATAGAGGCTGTAACAAGTGATTATGAAATCGTGCCAAATTGACTGCACGTGTAGCCAATTTGGCCCTTTTGCGTTTTTGTAACTCATATTTTGATAGGTTAAAGTAGTCGGGTGATAACTATAGAGATGGTTTGTACTAGGTATTTAGCTCGCCTTCAATATGCCGTTCGCAGAATTTAAAAATTCCAACTTTGTCATAGTCAAATTCGCGAAAAACTCTTAGGGGATGGCGCATTGGCTGCAGTTACCTTTATACCCAAACGATTGTAGAAAGATATTAAACTTTGATGATGTTAAATTAGGAATATATTATTCTGCTAGAGTCAATATTCTATATTTCAGTAGCACAATTTAGTGTTGAACTAAAATAAATCTCAGTGGTATTTCTATTATGATCGAGCTCAACGTGTATTTAAATTGTCAAATTATAGGCATGGAAAAGTCTAGCAAAAATCAGAAGTTCAAAATCATGTTATAAACTAAAGTTACAAGTTATCAAAAATTAATCAAAAACAGCGAAAACGACATCTGGGGAAATATTTGTGAAAGTTCCCTGGTGAGAATATCCATTGGAAAAAAAAAATTTATGTTATTTGCAATGTGAAATTTCTGTGGTATGGGTGATTCTCTGTCAAGTAGGTGAATGAAAAAAATTATTTTGATTTTTCAAAGAGAAAGCTTTGTAATGCGGCAAAAATCTACCCACCGAATAGAGCTCGGGACTTCGATTTTCGTAATCTACGGGTCGAAAAACATGGAAATCCAAAAGTGTGTGTGTGTGTGTGTGTGTGTGTGTGTGTGTGTGCGTGTGCGTCCCGTTTTTTTTCGTCCACGATAACTCTCGAAGAAACGGTCTGATCGTCTTGAAATTTTGCACACAGGTTAGTCGCGGCAAAATCTCGGCCGAGTTCAATTTTCAGTCAAATCCGTTGGTTATTTCCTTAGCAACCGTTTCTAACGTGTCTTCTCACAAATCCTCATAAGTGCTCACTGGGGCGGTGAAAGTCAATGAGAATCGATGAGAATCGATGAGATATTTCCCATAGCAACCAATGTTGATATCCTTGGCAACCGTTTGTTTACATCCCTGGCAACCGTTGCTTCGGAAGCCGGAAAATCAGTTTTAAGTCACACTCGATGGCCAAGGACACTGAATTGTTATATTTGTTCCATAGCAACCGTTGTTCACCTCCCTAGTAACCGTTACGAAGGTTAGAAATGATCAATTTAGTACCCATTTTCATCATTTTCGACGGCCAAGGACACAAAATCTCCCCAATTAGCTCTTTAGCAACCGTTGCTAAGGAGAAGAAAAATTCACGTAAGTTTTGTTTCGTGGGTGATGTTGAAGCCTCTTTGAGAAAGCGTACTGCTAAGGCACTGGGCAGCGGTTTTTTTCATGAAAATTACTTGAAGTTTTAAAAAAAAATATGTCCAAAGTCATAGGTGGACATATGACCATCATGATACTCTCTATAGTACTCTAAATCAAGCAAAAATTTATTTCGATAACACGGATCATGATCTCGTACCTACCAAAAGCTAGTTTATTATGTTACCAAAGTATAAATATTCACTCATGAAATCCATTTATATTGTGTAAACTACATGGCTAGGTTCAAATAGCTATCGACGGGTTGGCTCCGATTCCAACTCCAAATTATTTACTCATAAAATTGGCTAATATCAACTAAAAATAGCATCACTAGATGCGCAATTTCTTTTCATAGTGGCTGGCGGCAAGTATAAGATCTACTCAATACCTTTGAAATGAACCAAGCTGTACTCAATTTGGACTAATTCTTACGCTGAAATATAAATTTAAAAAAAAATATATTTTTAGGAAAAGAATTCGAAGTACCCAATATGTACCACCGAAAACTTTTCTCATCTGTTCTCTTTCTGTAGTTCTGTAGTAGAAATCCGATTAGATAGTATAAACTAGAAAGATCTATTAAATATCTTCAAAATGAGCGAAGCCGCATCTGGCTCCGACTTTTCTACGCTGAATAATAGCGATTTCAAAATATGTTCATTTTTTGGTCATTAGACACGTAAAATCGAGATAAAAATCAATAATCCATTGCTTAGAGGATGGCGCATATTGGGTACACTTGACAAAAATAACGAAGACCTATCGGAACGGTTGATAAACAGGACGTTTGACGAAAAAAAAATTAGATGATGTAGATGGAATGCCAAAGAACCGAATGGTATGTCGATGTTGGATGGTCTAAGAGTATAAAAAAAAATCGCACTTACTTGAGTGAAATTAGATCAAGAATCAGAATTAGCGAAAAAATGGATAAAATGAGCTGTAACAAATTGGTGTAGGAGTTCGAAACTGGTCAAAATGTTTTCTTTCCTCATTATTTTGTATTGCCTATACATGATTCAGTGCCGCGGCGTGGCTCTAAACTTTTAGCATTTATTTTTCAGTGATATTTTCTGCTTGCAAATGGATTGTCTAAAAAAATTCGAAAATATTGAATTCTAACGTATAATTGCCTCATCATTCAGAACTTTTCATTGTACCCTGGGAGTTCGCTCGTCAAGAGCTCCATCCCATGGGTACTAAAAGTTGCTTCATTTTATGCGACATACAGCCTATATAGTGAAAAATCGGCCTGGACTGTGGAAACTCTCAAAAAATTAATTTATTACCTTAAATAGGCATGAAAATACGCTAAAATGACTATTCAGGGGATCATTGCACCGCCAATTCTTCCAAATTTTACAAAGAATAGAGGCTCTAATTGGTAATGTGGAGTACTTTAAGTGCTCCAATGACCTTGGAAATAATTTTTCTGTAAAATTTAGGTGATTTGCAGACAAAAATGTCTTCACTGTGGGCATAATTAGCCATGAAAAGCCCTATACACACGCATACAGTGGTTTCTATGAACAGTTGAACTTGAATCACATTTTGGAACTATTATATTATCGAAAGATTCAAAATCAATCTTATTATAATTTTTCGCTCCCTACAACAACAGTTGCTAAGAATGTAGATTGTCAAGAAAATCCCTCAACATCCGAAAATTCCAGAACTTGACCTTGCATTGATTTTTTTCTCACATTAGCAATAGTTCCTTGATATATGAACAGCGGGTGCTAGGGAATCAACAACAGCTACTATGGAAAATTGAACTTGGTTCACATATTGCCACTACTGACTTTTGGAGGAATATATGCTTAAAAAATAGCGTTAAATACGTACACACGTACAAAAATTTCTGGGATTCGGCATTAATCGACTCGTAAATTATGAAACTAAGCGTCCGGTTGTTTATTTCGAAAGTTAAACAGATATAATAGGCCTATAGAACTAGGCCTATATCTTGAACTATAGAATTAACATTCAAAGCAAAAAGGGCGTCTACTTATGTTCGAAGATTCATGGATATTTGAAATATATATAATCTATTTTTTGGGCTACCGAAGTAATGACTGAGATGATCAACCACTTTGAAAACCACTTCCCAAAACATCGTTGGCTCTCTGGCAATACCGATTGAATATTCAACGGATTCCACGGATAATAATATTACACGAATATTTTTGTAAAATAGGAACGTTGATAGGTCATTTATAGTCAATGACCATGAATGACCTATTTGGGTATCCAAGAATGACATTCGCCTGAATACTTTCACGAACTATATTTGAAAAAATAAAAGTTCAAATGAAATATATTCCGTGTTCTACTTTATTTGCGAGGAGAGTCAAAGTCATGAACTCTTACTATCAATTATCTCGAGTCAATTAAATTATCAAAATAACACAAATGCCAAATCTTATAAAAATCCCACTTTCGCTAATATGTCATTCAAGGAAAAAGAACATAGATTTCAACTAAAAATGTAATTTTTCTGGTACAATTAATTATTAATGTCACTGTTCAAACATACAAAATTTTAAAAACTACATTGTCTGCACCTAGATTTGAAATAGAAGTGACCATAAATGATTGACAATGGTGAACCTGTACAACTCACTGAATGATGTATCCAAGAATATCACAATTAATTTTCAACTACTATACTCTAATAAAATTCTCTTGATAAGTTATAAACTGATCTCACAAACATCACCAACCATTATACTCAGCCTAATCATCTCAAAACTCAAAATCATCACTTTCTCACATACGTTGCACCAAATAAAACAACATCTAACGAAATAGCCTTCTGAAAGCACTGCTTGCCATGTCCGCAATATGTTAGGCGCATGCGCTCACTTCTATATCTTATCCAAGGTTACCCAAATCTCCAGCCACTTACTGAAGCTATCCCACGAACTACTTACAGTCCGATAAACCGATTTGATACAGCCCCGAGTGATTTGCGACATTTGTTTTTCAAGAGAACAGGTACGCGACGCGGCCGTGGTTACACTGAGGGCGAGATCAACTGGGGCGAGGAAGTATAGCAACGGGCGCAGAGAAATCCATAAGTGGCGCCTTGCACTGACTGGTACCGTAGGGTCACTAGGTGATACGTCAACTGAGTTCACGGGGCAGGGATAATCGCTTTAAATGAATGTACTACAACTCCATCGTTATTTGATTGTGCTGAATGGTTTGTTGCTCGTGCGCTTTCTCATTTTCCGCAGTGATCGAGTATATTCATATGCTCATTCTACTTTTGCCCAGCGTACGTCGGCCTTAACACGCTTCGCGTTCCGGTGATTGGACTACATTTTGTCGATTTTCTCGCCAGTAGGCCGCTACTTTAGCGGTAGAGCTAAAGTTCACAATATCGACTGCCATGGGCCACGAACGTTGAACGTTATGTTCCGTTAATGATAGATCGATAACTCCCAATCATTGTTTTCTTTTTACCAAAGCGCACACTGTTGCAGGTTGGACGGTAACAATTTATGCATATCGACAGCCTAGTTAATATATTGGGAAACCCATACATACTATGATGAATCATGACCCTGCGTAGACAGTTATAGTGCCTTCCTCGGATTTAGTTTTTCTGTATTATTGAAAATTTCATCCGATGAATATTTTGAAATATGATTATTGCTTAAAAATGATACATTCTATTCAATGAATTTTGTTTTAATTTTTTTCTTATACTTGCGAGCGTGAAATCACATTACCCGCGATTTATCAGGGAAAATGGTTATCGCTACATGTGCGAAAGATGATCATAAAATAATGTGATTGTGTTTGTACGTTCGGATGACAAAATTTCCAAGCACATCTGCATATCAGCTGGGATTCATTTTCATACACTTTTATTCATCCTACTTTGGCACCTATACATGTCTTTAGCAATTGGAAGACCGAGTGAGATGTAAGTGAAACATCATTAAAAAAAAATTCACCTTTTTGCGGTTAGTTATCAAGTCAAAATCTTGCGCACGAATTGTCAGAGACAATACAATAATGTGCGAAATTATTCGAAAACAAAAAATTTTATTTTCTACGAAAATGATGATATGCTCTAAGCATCTATATTAAAAAAAATCGAGTCTTGGTTAAAAAAAAATCAGCCTGACGCTACAACAACACGATTTCTTTCGGGGTTTATGTTCTCTTTTTCGATCTTAGAAGAATCTATTTAGTAAGAGAAAAAATATACTTGTAGAGAGTCAAACTGAATCTCCAATCCGGCTAGTTGCATAGATTAGAGATTTAAGCCTGTCCATCTTCTCTCTTCTTTTGGTTTCCCACTTTTTTGTTTCCTTGACCACCCCATCTATCTATGTCCCTACACCGCTTATATTTGACACTCTTCCTCTCTCTCTCTTTCTCTCTCTATATTTCGACAACCAGTGGACCTGTGAAACCGGTACCACGGTACCACGATTCCTTTAGTGGACCCCGTTTTGATCTGCCGGGTCCATTGCCGTTGACGAGGCCCACTCCTCCATTCCCTCTATCCAGCTGGTTAGAAGGGTTAAGGATATAAGGGCCTGTCTATCTTCTTTCCTTATCTGAGTTAAGGGGTTACATACACCTTAAAATAAATCTTTATATTTCAAGGAAAAAGATTTTTTTTTACAACTTTTTAATAAAAAAAACTTTTTGCTCATTATCTGTACATGTATTTACATATTTTTGGCAAAAAATATTCAAAAAGTCTTTCAGAATATTTTATACAGCTAGATGTTAAATTTAATATCACTCTGTCCGTAAGATCCCAATCGTTAAGGTTGACGTAGATAACATTTTCAAAGTGGATTATGTTTCTGAAATCTTAGCCACCAAGATCCAACCAATTCTGACCTCCTTAGCATAGATGTTTATCGAATACATTCATTGAAAATGAAAAAACAGCAATATTACTAGTTTGATCACTCGCTTAGGTGGTCATAATTGGTTGGATCTTGGTGGCTGAGGTTCCGAAGATAAATATTGATGTCAGGAACATAATCCACTTTGAAAAAGTTGTCTACGTCAACCTCAACTATTGAGATTTTACAGGCAGTGACATGACATTAGTCAAAATCACTATTCTCAGTAGAACATATTTTAAAATTGAATCACGTATGAAAGACACTGTCATTTTGAAATTCTAGTCACTTCACTATTAAAATCACATCTCAGTGACCTCCTGCTTGATAGGAATCATCACTCACTCCATGTCTCAGTCTTCTTCTCAGAGTACGAGCATGGAGATAGTAGAGCATGAAGTGGATGCCTTCACTCGACTATCCGTTGCACGAATCCTAGCCATATTCTTTCTGGCAGCGTAGAGGCTAGCACTTCTACCGGGAACAAATCCAAATGCACTCATTATATCAAGAATAGCACTAGCACCATCATTAAAAATTGACACAGCCACAAAAACACCAGTTTTGAACACGAAATGACTTTTTGCAACATAATTTCAGACTACATTATTCAAACTCTCATTTGAATTTCAGGACTATGCGCCAAGACATCTTGTAATTAGTTCATCCTTTGTAAATCTCCATACCCTGGTCTTATGACTTCCATCACAGCATCCGAAAGTCTACTTCTGTGGAAAAAAGTAATCGCTGGCAAAACAATGCAACAATTAATTATGTGTGGATCTTATGATTTTCCTTATCCACTTCACACTGGATTAGCCCTCAAAAATCGACCATTCGTCTAATATTTAATCGTCGATACCTTTTAGTTCATCAACATAAGCTGTCGATGAATCAACCATTGCACCCCCAAGATAAATTGCTTCCCTTGAATGAGGCTCAGAACATGGTGCATTCTCAGCGATGAAATCTTTTACTTAGAAAAATTCCATACAAACTTGTAAGCTGACACAAATAGTATTGATAAACCAGTCAAAATGATTATTTGATAACCGGTTTTTCATAAACTTAAGTTAGTTTGCCATTTAAATAAAATTTAATGAATACTATATCAAAAGTTTGATTCCACTAATTAGATTTATAAAATTAATTGATTTGATTATACTTGTACTCAGAAAAACGTATATACTATGAAAATTAAAAAGGGAGAAAAAAATTTGTTGTAAAGTTTAAGAACCAATGTAATTTATGAATGACTTATATGATAAAATTTCAAATGGATCAATAACTGATAATTATGTAGCAGAAAAAGAAATATAAAAAATTGAAATAATAAAAAATTAATGAATAAAAGCAAATTAATGTGACTTTTTGGGAGCGACTCTTTTTGTACTTCCCTGGTAGAAATCCGGTAAGATGGTATCAACTCAAAAGATCTACTAAATTTCTACAAAATCAGCCAGGCCGTACCTAGCTTAGGATTTTCTACGCTGATAAATAGCATTTACAAAATATGTTTTTTTTCTATCATTAGACACGTAGAATCAATTAGAGAAAAATCAATAATCAATGATTTGGAGGGTGACACGTAGTGGGCACACTTGACAAGAATAACGAAGGCCCGTCAGAAGACAATTGGTGAAAAGGACTTATGAAATATAGCATCTAATTCGCTCATACGGACTTTTCATTTTGTTATGCTGTTTGATCAGTATTACACGGAATACTGTTTTGGCCTTACATGAAAATGTGGAAAAAGTAATGGAGTTTCTCCTTTAAACTTTATGCTGTCTCAGAATTAACGTGGAATATGCTATATTGTCTTTTCAAAAACCGGGAAATCTTCTTTATATTTTCCTCCGCGTTTGACTTTTAAAACAACAGACTTCATAATTATGTCAATCCTAAACATAATGATTAAAGGACAATCACCGTTCCATCCAAATATATCCAAACTCAAGCTTCTCAATCAGTTCATTCAGTCATAGCTCCCTTAAAGAGTGTCAAATTTCACCGAATAGTCAATTTCACAACAAGAAATATCGATTAACGCAGCAGTCGAGCGTATGTATACACATGAGTCTCCAAACTTTGTAAGCTTGTGTCAGAAACTCGAGAGAGCAGAGCTACCTCACGCAGCAGTCAGAGTTATTTGGTATTTACACAAGTGCAAGAGACGCGGCGGTGGGGCGCAATCATATCCAAGCCGCGTCTCTGGTCTCTTGAAAAATATTTACCCCAGCATCGAGCCGTATTACGGAACTGAGACGAGTTTCGCCGGGGGCTGCTTCGGAAATTGCTCCCCCACGACGAATACTCAATAAGTAATATATGCTCAAGCGGCCACGTGCGGAATCTCTTGATATCTTGTACAGGTGCCATGCATGCCCGAGAATATTTCGTCAAGCCCGAAAACTGAGGTCAACTTCAAACTAGTTGACTGTTCGGGCTAAGGAAGGGGTTATTGGAAGGCAACATGATTTCAATTTTAGAAGCTTTATTTGCTGGGGTTAACCACAAATACAGATCAGCATTAGGTGTTTAGGACTAGAAAACCCAGCAAACCCTAATCCATCCACATTCACAAATATTTATAGTTAACTCTAATTTAATATAAGATAACTGCAGGCAGTTTGGCACTGCAGGCAATTTGGCACGGTTGTCAGATTTCGTATTTCAGGTGCTCTCTGAGCATCAGTCGCCCTTGGGTCATGTTGGGGGTATTAAAAGAAAATTTTCGGTACCTTCCCCGCCCATTTAACCCTTAAAACCACCCTCCTACAACACTTTGAAGTTTCACTAATTGATTTTTGTACCCTTTTATTATTTCACTATACACACTCAACCTAAAAAATCAGGAGTAAATTATTTTTATCTCTCAAAGTGACAATACTATTTTTCATGTAAAAACGTCTCATCTTTCGATTGGTCTCATCAGTTTACCCAAAATTATTCTACTCAAATTGCTCTTTTTCGCATCAAAAATAAATGAAGCCAATGTAGCCCTTTATGCGATTATAAATCGAAAGACTGAGTAAAATCGTTAAATACTTTTGTAGATTACGATGATTCAGAGATGTATTTTTGAGTTGAACGTCAAAAGTTTTGCAGGCGTCCCTGTAGGCCTATATAGACTGTAAAAAATTATTAAGAAATCGTGCCAAATTGACTGCACGTGTATTGCATTTGAAATTTGATGTTACATGTTCCCTTTTGCAATTTTGAATAAGTTAAAGTGGTCGGATGATAACTATAGAGATGGTTTCTGTTAGGTATTGAGCGAAGCTTTATGATACTGTTCGCAGAATTTCAAAATTCTAAGTCTATCATAGTGGAATTTGCAAAAAATCTTTAGGAGGTGGCGCATTGACTGCAGTTACCTTATACAGAAAAATTATACTTAAATAAAATATTTATGCAATCTCATTAAATCTATATCCGGAATTTTAAATACGTTCATTGAGAAATTGGAATATTTTGCATGATTAAGAAATAAAATTAAACTCTGAACTCTATGAGAATGAGATTTTTATAAATATATATATAGAGTGTGTGTGATATATTAACTGTATATCAAAACAGAGTACGCGCAAAACTCTACACTATACTCTCAGCACTCGCAATTTTCAACGTGTAAACTAGAGCTGGCCGGCCAACGCATCGACCTCTCAGTCTCCTCGTTTGTTCGACTCCGTACCCACCCTGTCCGAGAACCGACACTTTTCTTCCCGCACAGTCCACTCCGATCTAGAGAGGGTAAGAGGTCCGTGCGCGACCCTGTTCCCGCGCGCACGCACTCATCTCCGTACACATCATCGGACGCGTTCTCGCAGCCCCTTTCATCAAACAGTGGGGGGAGGAGGGCAACGGGTGAATAAACGCTTCACTTTTACTGGTATACTTTCACAGTCATAACATTAACACAATATCGACGTGTCTTACGAAGAAAGACACATAACTGAATCAGTCCGCGAAGAAAGACACATATCCGAATCTGTCCTCGAAGAAAGACACAACTCACAATCTGGCCGCGAAGAAAGACACAACTCGCAATCTGGCCGCGAAGAAAGACAAATGTCGGAATTATTCTCCCGCGAATATTAACGAAAAAAGAGTTTAAACTGTAGGAAAGGCTTGTTTTTTTTTTGTCAATGATAACCTACTCATTCTAAGCTTTCATTCCATATATTTTTTTACCTCGGAAAATTGTGGGATGTGCACCAATTGTCTTTTCCGCAGACAGGCCGAGTTGTGTCTTTCTTCGCGGACAGATTGTGAGTTGAGTCTTTCTTCGCGGACAGATTGCGAGTTGTGTCTTTCTTCGCGGCTAGATTGCGAGTTGTGTCTTTTTTCGCGGACAAATTGAGATGTGTCTTTCTTCGCAGACAGATTGCATTTGTATTTCTTCGTAAGACACGTCGATATATCCTTAACTTACCTTATATCGTAAACACGTGGTTTCCTTACTTGCTAAACAAATGGATGCGATTACTATTTCGTACATTATATTTGAATGGCGACCGATGTTGCGTGTGTGAGCTTCGAGTTGTCAGCGTGGACCTTACCTCACCTTTTGCCAATATCGCGTTGCCTTTCGGATATATTCATTCATTTCTAGGCGCGATGCATCACGTCGCGTGTTTCAAGTTGAAGTTAGTGCTGAGCCCGAGCTCACAAAAAAATTCCCCATCAGGCTTGGCTTTCACCAAATACATGCATGGCTACCAATCGCCGGGCCTTGCGGACCCATATTTCTTGGATAAGTTCCCATTTCCCGAGCCATGCGCTCGTCATATTCATGACGTCGACCGAGCCACACATCCAGAATTATAATTTATTACTTTGTTATGGGTCCGTCCGCTAACACTCCGATAGTACGTCTGCGACGGTTGTTTCTTCAAGCACGCCTTTTTTTCTACGGGCCGACCGTGAGAATATCGGAAATAGTTGACTGTTGCTTCATAGCAATGGTTGATAGGGATATAAATAATGGTGGCCAGGGATATCAACAACTGTTGCTATGGAAAATACAAAGATTCTTTGTCCTCGAAAGTACTGGGAATAGAGTAAAAAACTCATTTTTCATCACCTTCGTTGAGTTTGGAAAAAAGAAAATAATACAGTACAATGCTCAATGTTTTCATTTATCAATAAGTGTTTATCGAGAATCCCTACTACTTTCAGAACAAATAATGATTATAAATTGCTATTTGATTAAAATCAATGTATAATATAGTTTAATAAACTTCGGGTCAGAATGGATACAATAAATGCATTGATTTAGGCTTTAAATACTAAGAGTCTTTGAATGCATGAATATATAAAATAAGGATTATTACATTTCTCTTAGTACTACTCAGAATCCGTGACTTCTTATCAGTTATACTAAATAATTTTACTGTTTACAACTTCATAATTAGAATTTATACTGAAAGGAATCATTCTTCATGAATGGGTGGAAACAATGAGAAAAATTATATGACTGAAATTATAAGACATTGGTATTGAGACGAGGTTTCTAGATTTTTTTTTCAAAAAAGACTGAAATACTTGTTAAATTAGGAAATTCTCATCCAGAAATAATTGGCGTTTGTCGTTAGTAATATTTCTCGTTGCTAAAAACATTCAGAAATATTTTCTGAATTAATCTAAACACATTTTACATTTTTCATGTGTGATTTTCCTTATCGATAAAAAATACACAATTATTTTCTTAATCAATCAGGGCAAAGTTAACATGAACAAAGACAATGTAATGTTGACGCCTCACGTCTTGTATTGACACAGATTTGTTTGGATCCATGCATGAGTGAAAGTTTTGGTATAAATAATGGTTTTGATCTCAAAATCGTCACAGTTGGAGATTTTTCGGTAGCAAAAACTGAGAAGAAAAATGATTTCAAAAACTGTCTTTTTTGGATTGCTCGTCAGTGTATTCACTCTGGTAAGTAGAGATTGACACAGAAGAACTTGGCCAAGGATCGGAGAAATACGTTCATGTGGATTTCAAAGATGATTTGAAACGCTCTCTTTAGTCTTTTCTAATTACTGACTTCGATCCGGTAACGATGGAAAGAAAATAAGTCATAACATTATATAAAAATTTGTGGTAAATATAGCCTTATCAACAAGAAATTTCACATCATACATAAGTTTCCCCTTAAAAAATAAAGAAATCCAATTAGTGAGTGTCACACAGGAACTTGATATTGCAATATCTCGTAAGCCATGGAGAAATTGGCAGGTTACCAACGACAAAAAGACACCTGGATCTACTGTTCTGCGATGATTAAAACGTATTTTATGAAAACTATGGAAAAAACTGTACCAAAAGAATTATCATACCACAAAAAGGCAATATTACATGGTCTGATTATAAAATCGTAATCTTAATTCTAACAGATACTCTCTGGACGTACTCATGGCGCAGTTTATGGAAGAGATGAGGTTCGAATAACTATATTATGATTATTATACCAACTAATCATCAACATACAAGAAATAGAGATGGACATTTTTTTCTAGGATTGGATTGGACTTCAGAATCCTTCATTAGATTATGTTGCTGGGATCGAGGTGAGACTAGTTCATAATAGAAAATGAAAATATTAAAATATTCAAGAGAATTATTTTAATCGTTATCACTGAAATATATGTTATCAAATTAATTCTTAATGTTACGGAAGCACATGAAACAACGGGAAATTAACTAAAATCAATGGAAAATTTTCATCTATATGGTAAAATATTCATATTCACAAGTAAGTATCTGAATGTAATAACTAACATTTTTAAATTTGGAAGTATCCAACAAAAATAAAATCAGTGTATGTAAGTCAACTTCTTCACTTTTAGAAGATGGAATACATATTTTAATTCGGATTCTAGTATTTGGAGAGTAAACCTTTGACCTACCTAGAAAAACTAGATAAAGAATCAGAAATAGAATCTGAGAATAAGAAGATAATTTTAAAACTTTTCCCAAGTGTTTTTATGCATGTATATATATTAACATTAGAAAACTGCATGAAGCTGAGATATTTTAAGACTTCTAGGGAAATTCACCATGTACCCTGAACTTATTCGGATTTTTCCGGTGACTAAAACCCCCAGGTTAAAGCGATCCGAAAAAGCTAATCCAGCTATGATTCACATCCGTTAATTCACTTTTAGGCTGGCATATCGAATGAACAGAATTTTCCTGGGTAACACCTGAGTTTGAAGAAATTTCGAGAACGTTAGAACACATTCAGTGCACTAAAATCTGTGATAAACCTTACAATTGGTGGTACCGAAATTTCTCTCATCACGATAACATTCCCGAGGGTGCTAGAATGAGTCTTGATTAATGACGGATATTCGATCAGAAAATTGAGGAAATCCTCTGAAATTTCCATAAATTGATGAATCACTCAGAATAGCCATACGAATACAATTGAAAAGACATTTTCGTGAAAATCTACGGTTATTTTCCAATCATTTCGTCGATGAATATTTTCATGAAGATATTTGACAGGAATAGATGCCAATTTCATTTCAGTTTTTTGGGGTCGTCTGGAGGGCTACGAAAATACGAAAATCCCGAGGAAACCGTTCCATAAAATTTTTAGATAACAATATCTCTGCGAATCTCGTAGATTTTCTGAGAGATTCGTTGCATAATCCCTTCAATGAAAGAAATATAAAAGAAAGATCCATTCAAAACTGACAATAGAGTCGAAACTGTACAACTGCATGCCATCAAGTGACCTTTTCAGATCAATTGCAATACCTTTTTCATCATAGAAAAAAACATGAACACATAGTTGTCAAGCAATAGAACTATTGACTCGATTTTAGCATAAGTCTAGACCTCTGAACATGGGAATCAGACCGTATACATTCAAAATGATTCAATAGTCACCTACATGCAATTGATGGAGAATAAGATGAATACGACCCCACCTGGGCTTCCCCAACATTCAGTAGCAAATGAAAACAAAGACTTTAATCCAAAATACAAAAAGAGCGGTCAAAAAATAGTCACAGTTCAAAACTCAACAAGGATAAGCTGTTTCATAAACATAACGATTTTTTTACTGCGGATATTGATAGAACAGAATAACAAACTTGTCCTTAAACTATAGGAAGCAATCAAAAAAGGTCTCCAAGGCTTGGACGATGACGGAAGATCGGAATCAGTCGACAAATCACTGGGCTCCGTCAGTGGTGAACAGAAAGGTTCAGTCAGCGGGAGCATCGGTGGCGGAGACTGGGTAAGGGAAAAAAAACAAAAATAAGAACATTGTATTCGGATCACCTTGATCGCCGGTGATAATCTTCAAACGAACTTGGACAAGTAAGACATTTTTCATTGCAGAGTGGTGGTGCAATCGTAGGCAAAATCGACGGTTCCCAATCTGCTAAACTAAATAGCAAATCCGGAACCGCAGAGGGTATCCAAAAGGGTGGAGTCAGCGGCAACATCAGCGGTGGAAAGCCGGTAAGCGAGCGAATCAACACATCAATAGGATTCCTTTAAATTCATTTCCTCGCCTACAACCTTCTATATGCGTAACTGGATGAGTAATATAAATTGGATTCCAGGGTGGCGGATCAATCGTAGGCAAAGTCGACGGTTCCCAATCTGCTAAACTAAATAGCAAATCTGGAACCGCTGAGGGTATCCAACAGGGTGGAGTCGTCGGCAGCATCGACGGCGGAAAGACGGTAAGCGAGTGGATCAACACATCGAGAGGATTCTATTGAATTCATATCCTCGCCTGCAACCTTTTATATTCGTAACTGGATGAGTAATATAAATTGGATTCCAGGGTGGCGGATCAATCGTAGGCAAAGTCGACGGTTCCCAATCTGCTAAACTAAATAGCAAATCTGGAACCGCTGAGGGTATCCAACAGGGTGGAGTCGTCGGCAGCATCGACGGCGGAAAGTCGGTAAGCCAGTGGATCAACACATCGAGAGGATTCTATTGAATTCATATCCTCGCCTACAACCTTTTATATTCGTAATTGGATGAGTAATATAAATTGGATTCCAGGGTGGCGGATCAATCGTAGGCAAAGTCGACGGTTCCCAATCTGCTAAACTAAATAGCAAATCTGGAACCGCTGAGGGTATCCAAAAGGGTGGAGTCAGCGGCAACATCAGCGGTGGAAAGCCGGTAAGCGAGCGAATCAACACATCAATAGGATTCCTTTAAATTCATTTCCTCGCCTACAACCTTCTATATGCGTAACTGGATGAGTAATATAAATTGGATTCCAGGGTGGCGGATCAATCGTAGGCAAAGTCGACGGTTCCCAATCTGCTAAACTAAATAGCAAATCTGGAACCGCTGAGGGTATCCAACAGGGTGGAGTCAGCGGCAACATCAGCGGTGGAAAGCCGGTAAGCAAGCGAATCAACACATCGAGAGGATTCTATTAAATTCATATCCTCGCCTACAACCTTCTATATTCGTAACTGGATGAGTAATATAAATTGGATTCCAGGGTGGCGGATCAATCGTAGGCAAAGTCGACGGTTCCCAATCTGCTAAACTAAATAGCAAATCTGGAACCGCTGAGGGTATCCAAAAGGGTGGAGTCAGCGGCAAAATCAGCGGTGGAAAGCCGGTAAGCAAGCGAATCAACACATCGAGAGGATTCTATTAAATTCATATCCTCGCCTACAACCTCCTATATTCGTAAATGGATGAGTAATATAAATTGGATTCCAGGGTGGCGGATCAATCGTAGGCAAAGTCGACGGTTCCCAATCTGCTAAACTAAATAGCAAATCTGGAACCGCTGAGGGTATCCAACAGGGTGGAGTCGTCGGCAACATCAGCGGTGGAAAGCCGGTAAGCGAGCGAATCAACACATCGAGAGGATTCTATTAAATTCATATCCTCGCCTACAATCTTTTATATTCGTAACTGGATATGTAATACAAATTGGATTCCAGGGTGGCGGATCAATCGTAGGCAAAGTCGACGGTTCCCAATCTGCTAAACTATATAGCAAATCTGGATCCGCCAAGGCTTCCCAAACTGGTAGAGTCGTCGGCAGCATCGTCGGCGGAAAGTCGGTAAGCAATCGAATCAACACAACAATAGGCTCCTATTGAATTCATTTCCTCGCCTACAACCTTGCATATTCGTATCTCGATGATTTATATGAATTGAATTCCAGGGTGGCGGATCAATCGTAGGCAAAGTCGACGGTTCCCAATCTGCTAAACTCAATAGCAAATCTGGAAATGCTGAGGGTTCCCAAACCGGTAGAGTCAGTGGTAGCATCGGCGGTGGAAAG
The DNA here is from genome assembly GCA_020882685.1 of Aphelinus atriplicis. NCBI lineage: Eukaryota > Metazoa > Arthropoda > Insecta > Hymenoptera > Aphelinidae > Aphelinus > Aphelinus atriplicis. Next base: position 15,033,617 of record CM037075.1, on the reverse strand, counting down.
TTGATCGGTTCACCTGGTAGTGGTCAATATCCTAACAACTATATCTGTGGCTAATTGGTAAATGACTTTTTAGTGTTCGTGATCCATCGGATTCCGTGCAAGTATCCGGTTCGGCATAAATGATATCAACATCACCTACTGTTCGCTCAAACTTTGTTCGAGTACGAAATGAATTATTTTTCGGAGTGATCATGATATATATGTTTCTACATAGTGATATATATGTTTATCATGATGATCTTCTCATGGTTTGGAGGTGATAAGTGGAATTAGTTTCGTGTATTTGCATATGTTACTAAGAGATTTTGTTAATATTTACGGGCATGATCGATCAGAAATGTTGTTCGGTCTTGATTATGCATGGATAGTCTCATCTTGTGGGAAATATACTAATGTTTCAAGTTCATAGAAATGATTTGGAATTGTATATCAATTGATTAAAAATCCAGGATCCAGTATCCGTGTCAATTATAATATTCATTTCAACGAAAAAGACGAATAAAATATTTCGATCCTATACACCCAAATCAAATGATAAATCTTAGCCTAAAAGAAATCTAATTTTCATCATTCCAAGATTTATGGGTCGAGTTTCCTCGTAGATATCCTCAAAACTATTGCTCACTACATTAACATTATGTTTTCTCAAAGAGGTTCTGTGTGATAAAAAGTAATGGGAAATGTCCATCACCGTCGGAAAATCTAAGACTATTTGAACGTTACTCCGTTGCAATGGTTAATAGGGGTATAAACATTAGGTGCTAGGATATCAACAATGTTGGTATCGGAAAACAATGGTCCTGTATCTTCATTCATCAAGAATTCCATTCCCATTCCTTTTGCATCAGATTCTAGGAATGGAAACAACAGTCGCTATGTAGGGAATGAAGATTCTGTGTCTTCTGCCATCGACAATCAATGGGCCTGTAACTAATTGCACAAACTACCCAGCAAAAATTTCTAGGGATGTCAAAATCATTCGCTATGAAAAATACCAAAATACTGTGTCTTATCATATTAGGAGAATCGTAAAAGATTATTTCATCACTGTGTGCGGAAAAATGTATGTTTGGACGTTGTTTTTCCATACAAGATCGAAATAGTGTATTCTGCAACTAGTGCGTGAAATTTTGAAGACGCGTGTGGATATGTCCACGATACGTCGACACGCGCAAACACGATAGTCGACCAACATCCTCGTGTAAGCATGCCGTCGTCTAAACCATGGTGTCAAGAGGAAGATGCCTCTTTTACTTTCTCAATGGGAATGACTTGTAATGGGACAAAAATTGATTCATCGAATCAGACTTCGGGACTTTGATTCTCGTAATTTACGGGTCGAAAAAAATGGAATTCCAAAAATAAGGTCCCGATGTCTGATTTGAGATGTCAATTTTTACCTCATTCCAAAGCTTTGTCTTTGAGGAAGTAAAATAACATAATCAGAAATAGATTTTGTTATGATCATGAATTTTCGTCAAACCTCGAGAAATATCAATGGAAATAAATATAATTTCTACTATATTGCATCTTATTACTATATTGCAACTTAATAACTTTCGCCATGAAAACATGCAAATTTCTCATAAAATTAACGCCCACGCATCGACATTTTTCCATTTTTCACGATGGAAACGGGGAGCGCTCAATCAGCTATATCTATTCGTCAGATCAGAATTTCCGTCACGACGCTGATTCGTAGATTTTTTAACGATTTATGTTGCTCAACTTGCTAAAAGTCAGTTTTCACATATTTCTCGCACACGCATCAAATTTTTCAAAGTATCGATCATGGATATGAAAGCCCATTCGATGTTCTTCTGATCCGACATACGCAAAATTGCATCATTTCATAATTTCACGTATTTTTCTGAACGCATAAAAATCACGAAGGAAACCCCCAATTTTCAAGAACAGATTTCACGCCCACGCATCGACATATTTCAATTTTACACGACGAAAAATTGAAGCGCTCAATGAGCTCTAACAAACTATCAAATTTGAATTTTCATCGTGACGCAGATTGATCGATTTTTTTATCAATCAATCTTGTACAACTTTCTAAAAACGATTTTTTTCACATTTCACGCCCACGTATCAAATTTTTCAAAGTATCAATCATGGATATGAAAGCCCATTCGATGTTCTTCTGATCCAACATACTCAAAATTGCACCATTTCATAATTTCACGTATTTTTCTAAACGCATAAAATTCACAAAATAAACCATCCATTTTCAATTACATACTTCACGCCCACGCATCAACATATTTCAATTTTTAACGATGAAAACTTGAAGCGCTCAATGAGCTCTACCGATCTGTCTGATTCGAATTTCCATCGGGACGCAGATTGATCGAGTTTTTCAATGATTTATGAGGTACAACTTGCTAAACATCAGTTTTTCCCGCATTCCACGCCCACGCATCAATATTTTTGGAGTTTTACCCATGAAACATGAAAGCCCTTTCAAGGATCCTCCGATCAGTCTGACCCAAATTCGCACCGTACAATTATTTCATGGTTTTTCTTGATGGTTTATCCGCTGAGAAAAAAAACTCAAGCTGCATTTTTACATTTCTAACACCCACGCATCAATTTTTTCAAATTTTAAAGTACGGGAAATGAAAGCGCCGGTGATTTCCTTTCGATCGATCTCATCAGTTTTCATGTGCGTCGACTCCTTCATTGATATTTGTTTACATGAAATTTCCGGGAGGATTAACTTTATATTATTATGTAGATGTAGATTATAATATTTCTTTCATTTTAGTTCTAAAACAAAATCCCCACAAAAATTTCTGTCCAATTTAACTTGGTCAAGTTCAAAATTCAGACCTCTGGGAGTTGAAAGGACAAGATTAAGCATTTAGTGAAAGCAGTAGAGGTAAACTCTACAGAGTAATGCTTGGAAATGTGAGGTTCAGATGGCTGGTATATAACGCAAGGGTGTTCTATTTCACTTGAGAGAAAGGAAAATTAACAAATTGCAATGTTTCAGTAGTACTATCATTTTGCTCGGATGTAAAATTTATTGCTCAGATGTGTTCATTTTTTTTGTAGTATCATGGTTATTTTCTTTTTGATGTTGATATTTTTGTTGGTTCAAATGGGGGGGGGCTTGGCCCCCTGCACCCCCACTGGGGCTGCGCCCCTGGACCCGCTCTTTCCCTTCTCCTACTCGTACTCCTCCACTTATCGTACCTTCGTTGCACTCAAGCAACAAAGGCATGACGCTATGTACGCGTGTCAATCATCCATTACTTAGTCAAACTTTTCGCACTTCGATACAAATATAGTATATGCAACTCGTGTCATGTAATGTACTATATCGTCAATTCATTGATTGTTTTGTATACTGATTGTACCATTTATCAAGTGTTTTATTGTAATAAAATTCTCTGATGAGGCCAGTGAACCATACTGGTGAAACGTCGCTTCAACAAAATATGTGGTGGAGTTGGCAATTTATCTTTTTTCTTACTACCTCGGCCGAAAATTCGACATTCGTCTCCATGTACGGTCGTCGAAACTCAATGATTCCTCCCTATCTGCGCGCCATCTAATTGGACGGGAGGAAAGAACAACGAATCTCAGTTTTCCTCCCCGCTGTCAAATCACACATAGTTCAAGTTTTTAACCTTTGTGTCTTTATTATTAAGTCTGTATTGTCTATCTAATTTTACAATGGAGATAGGTAATTCATCTTCTGACGACAGTTCTGACGAAGAAGTTATTCGGGACTTTGAACAGGAGGCCCAGTCAGTGATAAATCAAAAATTGCTACCTCAAAAGTTAGCTGAGCGCTACAATTTGGTGTACAAAACTTTTTCGAAGTGGAAGAATGAAAATAAAGCTGATTCTTTGGATGGGACAATTTTGATTTGCTATTTCAAAGACTTACGAAAAAAAGTCAATCCAAGGACAATGTGGAGTGTTTGGTTTATATTAAAGAAAATGCTAAATATGAAACATGGCATAAACATTGGCAATTTTTTGAATTTGAAACCTATCCTTAAAAACAAGTCTAAAGGTCATAAACCAAGAAAGTCACTGGTATTGAGTTGGGACCAAATTATGAAATTGATGAACAATGCTGATGATCAAATTTACTTAGGAGCTAAGGTGAATATATATACATTTTTTGTTCTCCTTTTTACTCAGCTTCGCATATTTGAATTTATAGTCTTCACTCTCAAAATATTTTCCAGATATTACTAGATTTGGAATGTGTGGAGCCTTGAGATGCATTGAATTCACTAACATGAAGAAAGATCAAGTTGAAGATAAACAAGATATGTTCATTGTATCAGTTCAGGACACAAAAACTTATGTCGACAGAAGTTTTGTTATTGGACCAATGTTTTAAGAGTTAAAAAATATATTTCAATGAGACCATCAAATGAATTTACTGATAGATTTTTCATTCAGTATAGTAATGGAAAATGCACCAAACAGATCATGGGAAAAAATAAAATTGGCTCGACTCTATCAACGATTACTTCTTATTTAGGATTAGAGAATGCTTCAAAGTACACAGGTCATTGTTTCCGACGGACCTCAGCCACACTGCTTTCCAACTCTGGTGCGAATATGGCTATGATCAAGCAACTGAGAGGATGGAAATCGATAGTGTAGCTGGTGGATATATTGCCGATTCAATGAAATCAAAATCTTTGATTTATGAAGGAATAATCCATAAAAATAACATTAACCAGCTTAATATCACCTCAATAAATGCTCCATCTTCAAGTAAAGAGAATTTGAAAACAGTTCCAGATCAAATCGATCGAATTGATCAATTGGAACTGAGGTATGAAGATTTCTCAGGTTCACAATCAAGTCAAGAAGCTCATTTGGATTCAATTAATTTTACAACTGGTAAAGGAAAGCAAAGTTCCTAGAATAATTTAATAATTAAATTTTTGAAAATTGTACTGTGAATGGGAATATCAACAATTACTGCTACTACTATGGAAATTCGAATGATTAAAAATTGTATGAATTATATTTTATTGTAAATTTGACTATCAGTATAGACAAAAGTTGAATAATTCATAAAATATGAAAAATTTAGATATGGATCAAATAAATTTTGTTATGGAAACGTGAATACATTTTTTTATTCACAAAATTATAAAAATCGTGTCTGTGAAAAGTTTCATTGACTAATAATAACGGTATAACACAAATTAAATTAATTCAATTTCAATTCAATTTTGATTTTGTTGAAAATTCTGCAGTCCGATAAAAATATCTACTTGACACGATTAACCTAGTTTTATTTTATTCAGGACATTTGATCATCTGCTAACCAACAACCCTCGCTTCGTTCGGGTCGTAAATGTTAGCAGATGATAATAGTCCTTCGTTCCTTTTTAGATCAGCTGCTTGTCTGCTCTTGCAGTAGCAGTGCTGCCACGCACGCGGAACATGGCCGTGACTGTGAAGCAGACGAATTCTCCCTGCTTGCAAATTTTCGCGTCGCGGTGGTTCATGGACCTCGAATTTTCGGCCGGCTATTAAGAAAAATAGTATACACTACACGGAACGATAGTCAATCATCATTCCCGGCAGATAGCCGGGATAATATACTATTCCACTTTACTTTGGATTGGCTCTCAAAGATCGACCATTTAAACAATTTTGTAATTATGGAGGGCGTACACTACAATTTTAATTGCGATACTTTGAGAAAGCATACTGCTGAGGCACTTGGCAGCGGTTTTAGGTTGGGCTCAATATATGCGATAATCGTGTGGTAAAATTCAAGCTATATAAATTTCATTCTGTAATTTGTTTAATAATTTTGTGGAGGTGTGATCTGCGAAAGTAACCCTCATTATCTGGAGAGAGTTAATATAATGTGATTCATGGAAGAGGATTTCCGGAGATTAAAATAATTTTTAATACTGAGTCTGGGTGATTTTTCACCATTATTTTCGAAAGCCCTGGATTACCAAGCTCCAAGCTAAATTTTACATCCGAATTCCCTTTATACGGTTGAATATTAAGTATTACAGCATTGGATGATGTTATTTTTGTCTTACCAAAAAGTAAGATCGCGTGTCTTACGAAACAATCAATACTATGTTGACATGTTTGATTATAAATACATTGCTGAAATATTTGTCTGCATGTTAGATGCGTAATAATAACGACTGTCCTTATAAAGAACAACATGTTTCAGGTTTTCTTGTTTCTTAAGAAAAATATAGATCCACATTTCATTGATATTTTTGTAGTGTAAAATAATTTCAGTTATCAGATGGATTTCATACATAATTGTTCGACTAAGAGGAAAAAAGTACTAAATCAAATTAAGAAGGCAATATTAAGATTTCTATATAAGGTAGGTGTACCCAATATGCGCCAGGACCCAATATGCGCCACCCTTCGTATTTCATATATACGCGCGTCTAGAGCATCGCCGCGGCACAGGATCTTGTCGGCAATACTAAATAATGAAGAAAGAAAACATTTTCAGCGATCGGAAACCCTTACACCAACTTGTTACAGCTCGTTTTCTCCATTTTTTCGCCATTTTTCATTCTCAATCTAATTTCGCTCAGGTAAGTGCGAATTTTTTTAATACCCTTAAACTGGGTCAAAAAAATCGAGCGACATATCATTCGATTCCTTGACATCCCATCTACATCATTCAATTTTTTTTTCTTTGTATGACCTTTTTATCAATCGTTTCAATAGCTCTTCGTTATTTTTATCAAATGTACCCAATATGCGCCACCCCTATTTTCTTGCTCTAGAAGCTACAATCAACCCATTGATGGTAAATATCCGCCAAACATGGTGGAAAGAGAATTTAGTTCAAGTTCTGAAGCAGGTCAAAAAAGGTGAGATATCGCAGAGGATGGCTTCGACTATATATAAGATACCTCGTCGAACATTTCAACGATATGTCAAACAAAACATATCCGAGAAAAGCAAAATGAGTCGACCATATGCGTTAACGACAGTACAGAACGAAGAATTATGTAGTCGAATTAAACGCTTAGCAGATATTGGCTATCCTATAACCAGAAAAATGTTGAGGTTATGCGTTTATAAGTACTGTCTAGAGGAAAAAACATCAGACAGAATTTTTCTACCATCATGACAATAGCTAGCCCCAAGTAGGCTCAGACATTTTTTAAATTGAACTCTTCCATTTCAGTGAGAACATCTCAATTATATTTAAAATTACACAAATAAGGATGTTCATCAATTTGAGAGATTAATATTGGAATTAGATGTTGCATAAGTTAATTTTGTTAATTCAAAAACAACGGTTTTTCATGAATTTTAACTGAAAACTTGATTTGATTTAGGTTGTTAGAAGTTCATATAATCTATTTACTATGGTTTAATCAAAGACAAAATGTATTTTCCAATAAAATTATATCAGAAATATAATTTTTTGTTTGTATTTTATCCATTTCAGACATGCTTCATGCTTCAAATTGGATGAAAAAAAGTATTTTCAGGGTGGCGCCATATTGGGTACACTAAAAATTTTTTCCCGAAAATTTTTTTTTTTTTTAAACCGCGGTATCTTAGCGTAGAACTGTTCAAATCGAGAAAAACTCAGCTGATTCTGTAGGTATTAAGTAGACCTTTCATTTGACACCAATTATGTTAGAAAATATTCATTTGACGCGGCGTAGTGACCTTTCTCGCTTAGGTGGCGCATATTGGGTACAGGTACCTTAAATACAGAATTCATTCACCCCCCCCCCCCACTCATGATTTAATATTTCGATATCCACGGAAGATCTACATGAAAAAATAAAATTAAGATGATGTTTCCCTTGCTCGCCTCGCTTGCTAACCCCGGTCCTTGCTGGTCACCATTCTATAAATGGCAATTGAGTTGTTAATATGACCACATAGAAACTTAAAATACTTTAAAATCCATCAATTTTGATGTCTGATTTTAATTCTTTAGCAACATTTAATGGGCGCAAATAGTGTTAGCAAGAATTTATCAAGTCTTACTGGCATTTTATCACCCAAGAACAGGTCACACTATTGAATTATCACTTGATCAAATTCTCTAAAACAGAGGCCAAAAAGGGGGAGCTCAAAAGAGGGATCACAAAGGGGAGTCAAAAAGTGGGACTATAGAGAAGGACGACAAAGGGGGCTAAAAAATCGGCTAAAAAGAGGGGCCGCAAGGGGGTCTGAAAAAGGGGTAAAGATTCTTACGGCGGCAGTGGCGGTTTGGCTTTTAATATAGAGATATAACAATTTCTCTTTCCTCTATAAGCAGCGCTGCACATATGGTACAAAGCACAAATATGCATCGTGTTAATGTACACAAATCACAATGAGCGTTATATTTATGGGTTCCGTGAATCGGGGGATATTCATAGTTTGCCATGACAATCTGCCCCTCTTTCTTCTAATGCTTATTCAAAGAGAAAGACTTGTGACGGGGCAAAAATCGAACTTCCAAATCAAACTGCGGGACCTCGATTTTTGTAATCTACGGGTCGAAAAACATGCGGAATTCCAAAATTGTCTGTATGTATAACACTTAAAGGCCATTGATTCTGTCCCCTGTTCTCGAACGCCGCGCGTATCGTGACGTTTCGTGCGTATGCTAATATATTAGCATGACGGTCACGATACGCGCGGCGTTCGAGAACAAGGAACAGAATCAAAGGCCTTTAAGTGTACAACACGTACGTACGTACGTGCGTCATCACTTTCCAATTAGGATGTAGCAAAATATTGTCTGGCCAGGCGTCGCCACAGTCTACAACTGCACTGAACGAGTGCGTGTAATCCTTGCTAGTTAAGTTTATTTGTAGACTATGGCGACGCCTACCAGCCAATATTTCAATACAGCCCAATATTTAAATTTCCTATTTTTAAATTATTCGTTCTACTACTAAACTGATCTATCGAATTCAAAGATTCATCTGGAATGAAAACGTAATTAGCGCTAGCAAACGTATACGCAGGCTTGAACCACAGTAATAATCGAATAAACTCAGGTTATAAATCGTAGTCTGCATGAAGAGATGTAATGATGCAAATGCGTACCGCCGCACAGTGCACAGTTGAGCTCACTGTGCACATCTACTTATACAAAAATGCGAGACTACAGCAAAGACTGAAGACGAGAAACTAATCAAAGTTTTAATGTCTAAGATAGGATCAACGTGGTTTCTTAATTTTTGAGGCATTAGTATCTCTCTATATTAAAAGCCAGACCGCCGCCGTCAAATTTCTCCACCCCTTTCTTGCACCCCTTTCTTACATCCCTTTCTTACACCCCTTTCTTGCACCCCTTTCTTGCACCCCTTTTTTCCACCCCCTTTTGCCACCCCCAACTCTCGAAGGATTGGTCCGATTTTTTTGAAATTTTGCACACAGGTTAGTCGCGGCAAAATCTAGGCCGAGTTCAATTTTTAGCGAAATTTCTTGGTTATTTCCCTAGCAACCGTTACTAACGTGTTTTCTCACGAATCCTCATTTAAGTGCTCATTTGGACCATTAAAGTCAATGAGAATCGATAAGACATTTCTCATAGCAACCACTGTTGATATCGTTGGCAACCGTTTGTCTACATCCCTAGCAACCGTTGCTTCGGAAGCCGGGAAATCAGTTTTAAGTCACACTCGATGGCCAAGGACACTGAATTGTTGTATTTGCTCTATAGCAACCGATGTTTACCTCCTTAGCAACCGTTACGAAATTTGGAAATGATCAATTTATGACCCGTTTCCATCATTTTCGATGGCAAAGGTAGCTCCTCAGCAACCCTTTTGTGGGAAGATAAATTCACGTAGTTTCGTTTCCAGTATTTTCAACTGCACAAGATAGAAAATCTCCGTTTTACTCATAGCAACCATTGTTTACGTGTATAGCAACCGTTGCTGCAGAAGAAGAAAAGGGCTAAATATTATTTTGCATAAGTCTTTTTAATCCACTTATTCATCGAAACAACCGTTTGTTTACATCCCTAGCAACCGTTGCTTCGGAAGCTGGAAAATCTGTTTTAAGTCACACTCGATGGCCAAGGACACTGAATTGTTATATTTGCTCCATAACAACCGTTACGAAGGTTGGAAATGAACAATTTATGACCCGTTTCCATAATTTTTGATGGCAAAGGACACAAAATACAAATCCTCCCTATTAGCTCCTCAGCAACCGTTGTTTAACACGCTAGCAACCGTTGCTAAGGGCAAACATAATTCACGTGAGTTTCGTTTCCAGTATTTTTAACTGCACAGGATACAAAATCTCCATTTCACACATAGAAACTATTGTTTACATGTCTAGCAACCGTTGCAATATTTCTCGAAATCTTACCAAAAATCTGAAATGAAACACGCGAAAAACCTAAACCGAAAAAATATGATCTGACACATGACACTTTTAACCTGAAACTGAATAAACAAACGTTTAACATGAACATAGATGAAATTAAGCTTTTAAGGTAACTGTACCCAATTTGGCACTGTACCCAATTTGGCACAATCGTCAGATTTCGTATTTCCGGTGCTCTCTGAGCATCAGTCGCTCTTGGGTTATGTTGGGGGAATTAAAAGAAAATTTTCGGTATCTTCCCCGCCCATTTGGCCCTTAAAACCACTCTCCTACAACACTTTGAAGTTTCACTTACTGATTTTTTCATCATTTTCTTATTTCACTTTTCACACTCAACCTCAAAAATCAGGTATCAATAATTTTTATCTCTCAAAGTGTCATTACTCTTTTTTGTGTAAAAACATCTCAGCTTTCGATTGGTCTCATCAGTTTTCCTAAAATTATTTTTTATCCTACTCAAATTGCTGTTTTTCGCATCAAAAAAAAGTGAACCCAATGTGCCCCTCTACGCGTTTTTAAATGGGAAGACTGAGTGAAATCATTGAATATTTGTATAGACATATTACGATGATTTAGACGCGTATTTTTGAGTTGTATGTTAAAAATTTTGTATAAATATCACTGGGAACATAATTGAGAGTTTATTTCAATGCCAATTGGATCGTCCCTGTAGGCCTATATAGGCTGTAGCTAATGATTAAAAAATTGTGCCAAATTGAGTACACGTTTTGTGCATTTCGCCTTTTTGCGTTTTTTTTAAATTGCGATTTTCGATAGGTTAAAGTAGTCGAATGATGATTATGAAGATGGTTTCTAATAGGTATTGAGCTAAGCTTTGAGATGCCGTTCACAGAATTTTAAAATTCGAAGTCTATCATAGTCAAATTCGCGAAAAACCCTTAGGGGGGGGCACATTGGGTACAGTTACCTTATTTTGATTCGAATCGTTCGTTTAGTATTCTTTTCAATTGATCAAAATCGAAGTTTCAAGTTTCAAGTTTTATTGATTTCAATGTAATTTTTATTTAATCATTACTACACTTATCATTGAAATTATTGACTTTCAAAGGACACACGGGGGGGAGGGGGGTTGGCGAGCGAAGCGAGCAGGGGGGTACCCCCCCTAGTTATAATAATTGTGCTAAAGCACTAGTGCATGAGATCATATTTTAGATACTAAAATCGATGTGTAAAACAGCATTCCACTAGTATAGTTACACTAGCACTAGTGCGTTTCTTGGTGCGTTCGTTTTTAATTAAGCGTGTGATACTCGTGTAAAATGTTGTAAAAAACCGCTGCAAGAGCCTTAGCAGTATGTTTTCTCAAAGAGGCTTCAACATCACCCACAAACACATCCCAAACTTATATTTCCATCATTGCACTAGCGTAGATACTATCATTAATTTTTGAAAAATTACAAAAAAATTATTTAATCAGTTCAATTTGTATCGTTTCCTCAATAAATGGAGCATTTGTAGTGAGTGTATTTGAGTGTGACTTAAAACTGATTTTCCGGCTTCCGAAGCAACAGTTGCTACAGATGTAAACACACGGTTGCCAAGGATATCAACAGTGGTTGCTATGGGTAATATCTTATTGATTCTCATTAATTCTCATTGATTCTTATAGCCCCAATGAGCACTTATAAGGATTTGGGAGAAGACACGTTAGAAACGGCTGCTAGGGAAATAACCAACGGATTTTGCTGAAAATTGAACTCGGGCTAGATTGCCGCGACTAACCTGTGTGCAAAATTGGAAGATCAGACCATTCCTTCAAGAGTTATCGTTGACGAAAAAAAACGGGACACACACACACACACACACACTTTTGAATTTCCATGTTTTTCCTTTTGAACGCCTAGAATGTTTATGTGCGTGTGTGTCTGTATGCGTGCGTAGTGTCCGTATAACATAAAATATTGTATGCAACTCGTGAAATCGCATTTCAGGCATTAGTTGCATAATTTACTATTTTTATTCTAAAATTTGAAATTAATTGAAGGTCATACGCTCATGTCATATTAGATTCAGAGGTTCTATTCAGTTTTATAAATACAACTTATTTTTTGGTAATTAACAGTAATTAATTACTGTTTCCGTGGTTTTAATGAATAATTGTTAACAATATAAGAGAACAACAATGGATTACATTCAAGATATATGTATTTAGAATTGAAGTTTATGTGTATTTTAAATATAATGTTAAATAAACGTCATATCACAGAACCTTTTACTGTACTGTCCTATTCAAAACCTTCACAAATTATATTTATTAATCAATCATCAATATAAATTAAAAAACATTTTTATTGAATGTATTAGTCAGCGTGACGTAGATTTTTATAATAAAAATAGAAAAATATTATTTAAACAGCTCTACAAATATCACAGATCCACAAAAAAAAATTGAACCAGAAACTAGACCACCCTACTTATATTTTTGGCTGCTAAATCCGAATCCGAGGTCCGTTTAGCTCCATCACCTCTACGTTTAGCCATAACCTCAAAAATATGGCGGACGGCATATCGATGAAATCAATATTTTGCAAAACAAAAATTCTATTTCACTCTACATGAAAAAATAATGATTTAAAAAATTTTGAATTTTTCACACGTAAACTATGCGACAAATTGAAAAAATACCAGAAACAGTTTCTATCTACTTTTTTACATAAAATTGAAAAAAAAATTTGTTTTGCAAAATGATGATTTTTAAGAAAATTTTTGAGGTTATGTGTTTTTTACGAGTGAAAAATTCATAAAATTATGAATTTTGAATCCGGCCAATTGCTATCAAACTTTCTGAATTTTTTACTCAAAAACTACGAGTGAAGAATTCAAATTTTTTTAATTCATTTTTTTTTATGTAGCATGAAATAGAATTTTTTGTTTTGCAAAATATTGATTTCATCGATATGTCGTCCGCCATATTTTTGAGGTTATGGCTAAACGCAAAGATGATGGAGCTAAACGGACCTCGGATTCAGATTCAGCAGCCAAAAATACATAAAAGTAGGGTGGTGCGGTCTCTGGTTCAATTTTATTTTTGTGGAGCTGTGTTATTATTCTACTGCGTATATACTGAGAGAACTTTACGTCAATGATTAAGGCGTATCCCTATAAAAATTACCGTTCTATTGGTAAGCGCGTATCCGATTGACATAATCCGACTATTTACAAATGGAGCAGAAATAGTATCGGCGCACGACAATTTTTAAGGTTTCTACGGTAAATTTTTTAGTGACCACATGTCCTACAATGTTTACGTCTGATCGACATAGCTGTCAGCCGGTTCAAAATATACATACGAAATCGTATTTGAGTAGCTTTATCAACAAATGAAGAACAATATAATACTGCTTAATATCAACTTCTCTATATATGATTTTTATTCTTTGTGCAGAATATTAGATCCTCTTCTCGCTTTCAATCAACCTAACCTACAACTCAACTGCAGCAGACAACGAAGGCAATTCTATAAGGTCACGTGGTCACTATCAAATTTACCGTAAAACCTTAAAAATTATCGTGCCACCGATATTGTTTCAGGCGCTCGCCGATATATTTCATGCGTCACTTGCAAATAGTCGGATTATGTCACTCGGATACGCGCTTACCGATAGAACGGTAATTTTTATAGCGATATACATTAATCATTGACGTAAAGTTCTCTCAGTGTATACTTTTGCCGGAAAGGTACCTCAACTTTGATCCTCTATATCTCGGGATTCACAAATCAGATTTGAATAAATAAGAGCTCAAAATGAGCGTTTGTTCATTTTCTATCATATTCCACTTTTATATTTTGAATGTATAGAAAAACCGCGTTGCAGTTGCATTTGTTTATGAGGTACTTTTTTCGAACAATTTTTAGAAAATTCTAAAATTTGTTAAAATTTATAAAATCGATATTTTTCCGCGGGGTATCGATAGTTAGTAACTATAAGAGTACGTTAAAAAATTGACAGGTTTCGGAAAGGTTCATAAAAGACTACAATTGTAAAATTAGCGATATTCTGAAATTGGCTTACTTAACAAATAGATTGTGCGAAAACTATCAGAGATATCGAGATGAATTTTTTTTTGTATTTTTATTACTGTATAAGGTACTCTTAATTACAATCTCATAATTGTAGCTATGCTTTGGAAACTTGAAAAAAAAATCACAAAAAATGGCTTATTTTTTGGTGTCATTTTTCCCTTTCCACCTATTTTGCAACAATAATATTCGAGATTAATGTTTCGGAACTCTTAATTTTCATGGGAAATTTCATAACGAAACTTTTTTTCCTTTTCTATTTTACTCTAGGATTGATAGATTTCATACTATCTCAAGAGTAAAAGAAAAAAGTGCAAAATTTTCCAACATTTTCATATATCACTACAAGCCAGAGATTTCATATGTCCTCATATGTCTCATATCATTCCTAGTTCTCGGAGACAACCCAATAGGTATCAGAGAGGGTATATAAAAAGTCCGAGATAGCAAGTTTCTGAACAGATGAGCCCTGGGCTATTATGGAAGATTCTAGACTGCATTATATCTCTCGAGCGAATGGAAAAAAGTAAGAGCGCGGGGAAAATGTAGTAGAGAGGCGACGAACGGAAGTCTAGAGGCGTAAAACTTGTTGGAAACAAGTGCAGGAGAAGACAAACAGAGAGGGGAAGAGGGGAGAGGATCGGCGAGCTGACGAACGAGCGACGCGGCGACTACCTACTCCTCCTCTGACGAGCGGCACACGAGGAAGGGAGCGGTAAGTGCGGGCCGCGTGTTTCCCCGGGCCCCACTGCCGCATGTGACCTTGCGACAGCTGCTTTTGTATAGCTGCCAGTCCGATAGCTGGATCATCAGTGTGCGCCGAGACTTTTGCCGGAGCGAACCAACTCCGACTCGTGCAGTCCGTTCTGCCGGTTTTCCTTCGTTGCAATTGTATATTAGATTAAACAGTGACAGCCATGAAGAGCGCCGTTGCCGTACTGCTGCTCGTGAGCCTTTTCGCGCTGGCCTACGCTGCACCAGGTAAGGGCGGTAGTGCTTTGGATTTGTTGTTCGATGGGCTTCGTGTGGTTTTCTATAAGTACAAACTCGCTCACTAGCAGAGGTTGTCAACTTGGAGTGACCAATAACTGTGAAACTTTGCGTGTTTTTGTCTCAACATCTTAATAAGTGACGTGGATACGTTTATTCTACAAGTAATCATTGATTTTATGTACTAACAGTACATCTATATTGAAAGTCTTCTGTGTATATAAAGATATACTGCGAATAAATGGAATCGAAAACAATTGACGGAATATGTCCAGGAAAACAAAACTTTGGACTGAATGGATAAGTATATATGGCTTATTGAGCTATTCGAAAAGCATTTTGGAAAGTTTTGTCATCATTGGTCACCCAAAGTCGAAAATGTCTCCTAGTCAGTTATCATATTTCTATTCCGTTGGGGAACGAGTTCGACAAAGAATGAATGACGAATTTTTCCTTGGTGTGTCATTGTGGCATGAGACAGTTTGGGTTAGAACAAATGCAGTATCCTCCACATAGTTCTGTCGTTGATCTCTCTGGCTATGAAAATATTGTGGAACTTGCTAGATCCAACGATGAAAACCTCGATTATATAAATGGTGTAATGTAAATCCATTGTCATTTCCGCTCAATGTATTTTCCAGCTGAATTATTGATGAGAACAATTAATATTGATGACTTGGTTCTTCCAAGTATTTCTGACCAGTAGAATATCATAGATCAATGGTGTAAATTTATTCGGGACTATAATCATTGCTGAAGACGGAATAGTTGATTATTTATAATATGTGAAGCACCTACGTCAGTTTCATGTTTTTTATCACGAGCATCAGATTATTGAAGCGAGGTTTTTCATACGGCCTCACGTGAAACCGGAATGACAAGTTTATCTCAAGTTCACGTAGATGATACGGCTGCACCGGTCTGAGGGAAAAAAATGATGTATTTCAGAGCGCAGTATTCCTTGGCAAGGTGCATTTCGTATTCATGTTTTGGATCAAGTTGAACAGGTCAAGTTCATTTTGATCGTTGGCTCTTGGACATTACCGGCTTAGCCTTGTTTCTACAGAAACATTGTACGGAAAAGTGTACTGCTACCTCTGCAATGTTAATTTGCATATAGCCTCTGAGCTGGTTAACACGACTGTCAACTCACGTTGCGCACCAACGTGAAAGACCTACATCACTTTTCTCGGTTGTTTGGATTATGTACCGTTACTCCTCGTTTGTCATATTTCAGAATAAGCGATAAGTTAATAGACCCAGTTGAAGTTCTCTGTACGCGATTTTTCCTATACAAATTTTTCCAAGAGATCATTCTACTTTATAGTTTTTAACTACCCGGCAAAAAGTTTTAGAAATTTAATTAGCACTCCGGACAATTGAAAGTTCAAAGGTGGTATAATCACAGTTTCGTGCGTTATCTCACGTAGGTGATAGATCGTGCTAAAAATACTAAATGACTACTTGTAATAATTTTCCGAAATTTACGGAGCGTCGACGCATGAACACTGAATTACTCATGATGCATACGGCTGATTCATAGCGCTGTGCATGTTGCATAAAATGAACGCATTCCGTTTCATACAATTAGATGCTCAAGAAAATTACTATGACAAAGTCGTCAGGCTGATTCAAGCGAATGGGTGAAGTGAACTACAGATAAATTTCAGAAACGACAAGTTTTATTTCCTTGAAGATGATACCCGCATATATAAGAATACGAATTACAATTAGTACAGTACAGTTTACATTAGTACAGTTGACATTTTTTCCTAACAAACCATACGTTATAAATCGATTATGAGAAACGCATGAATTATAAATCTAAGATCAAAACATTCAAAGACAAACTTCAATACTAAACATAAAATAAATCTATAATTTAACGATTTCATCACTACTCAAAATCCAGCCGCAGATGACTAAACAAAATAAAAATCTGCATGATACAGTGAAAGAGTACCGTGATTTTTCTCGCATTTTTCATCTGGCTGACGCGCGTCACCTTCCTGTTGCACACGTGTGTCTATGCGCACTTATACACTTACTTGGTCGACTTCCGGCTGTACCTCACCCACATGTAATCGCGCGAGGAAGTGTCGATTTTGCGTGATGGCTTACTCGTTCACCCGTCCACAGTAAATAACTGCGAGAGCATGAAGTTACCGGGTTCCACATTTTTACTGCCTCTCGGAGGTCGGGGGTTTTCGGCGCTCAAAGCACATGACGACGTTATTTCCCGGGATTCACATTAAAATGCAGTCGGCCCGGAGTGACGTTGACTTTTACACAGATGAAGTGGCTTTGATGGAAAGGACGATTGAGAAAAACTTATTCGAAGATTATTCGTAATTGAGTTACGGTTGAACTGAATATTTCTGTTCGGAATAAATTTAATTTTCGTATCATCAGTTGGCGTAAAATTTGATCACTATAGAATTAATCAAATCGAGCTCCTTACATATGAACCAGTTGACCGTTATAACTTCATATACGAAACAATTCATATTATTTTAATTTAATCAGAAAAGCAAGCGATAAATGAATTCATTAGATTGGAAGAAAGAGCTAAGGGCATTTACTATCACAAATTCTTCATCATAATAAAAATTATCGAAGATTACGCAAAATCGCGAATTACAAACAGAATTTACTCGTCATCAATAATTGTTTCCTCGTGAGATGAGCAGCATAATATTAATCTCATCCTAGTAGTGCATTCGTTTTTCTTTGGAATAAGAAACATGAAACAACTGATTCATGTACTTAATAAACAGGAATATGTTGCTGTTTCTTAAGGAAGCATTTATTTTCATAACGGATCACGCGCGAGAGCAATGCACTTCCGCTCGCATGCCATTGTTAAGAATACCGGCTATGCATTTTTCCTAATCCTTTGTATTATCATAGCAGTGTCTTGACAATTTCAGAGTTCATTATTATGGTAGCATTTTTTCCTTTGCTATTGCTGTAAATCATTATCTGTTGAAAACCATAGAAAAATTTACCTTCTTACAAATGGCGTAATATTTTTTATGACCATGTTATCATAGATAAACGCTTATTTCCTGCAGAAATTGGGTCTACATTTTGGGTGTTTGAACTCATCCATCGTTGTAATAGAATCATGGAAAAATTAAACCACTGACAAGTAGAACTGAATGCACAGTCTATAACCGGATGCACTTAAATACTTAAATCACTTGAATCTTATTGTAAGCGATTCAGTAAAAATGAATCGTTCTTTATCGACTACAAACTCAGAGAGACGTACATCGTTTGAAAAACGATATGTATGTCATACCTACTTGAACTTCTGAATATCCGGTGTCATATTTCTCCATCAATAAAGCCGTTTATTCTAGTCGTAGCTCATCGAAATCTAAATCGAAAGATTCAGCTATAAATTCCAGAGTTGTATCTCGGGTACGAACGTTTATCCCAGTTTAAAAAAGTCTCCAAATAGTGTGAGCTCCTACAGTCGTCCACAAGGGAATAGATTATAGCACTAGCATTCGGGTGCAGAGAATAGAGTGCCAAAATAATTTTCCATTAGGTGCACGAGTCCGCACTAGAGCAGGAGTGCATCGTACTGGCGAGGAAAGCTCGTGGCATGTCGCCCGTAAAAACGGTGAATTTGAACACATAAAACAGGCGCAACAGCACCGAAAATTCGCGGCGATTAACATAAATCCTCGTGGGCGAGCCTTTACGATCTTCCTGACCGCGTCTCCTGGATAAAAGCATAATGCCATCGGGAGATTTAATTTTTTTCCTCCCTTGTATAGCCGTTTATTTTTCGTGGCACGCATTACACTCCCTTATGCTGATTCTCCTGGTTGGCGGGCGTGCGACGGAGAAAGAGCTAGCGTGGCGCACGGGTCGCGTGCATAATACCCGGGCCGGGGAGTCCCGGAAATTAAACGCTAACCCCACACCGTCTTGTGTACGGGCAATTCTGCGTCGGTTCGAGCAGACCAGCGATATTTTAAATTTCTCAAAGTTGCGCTCGTGATTATCAACTTTTTTATGGCAAGAGTGCAGAGTGAGAATACTTCTAGAAAAAGTATTTTGTGACGTAAAAATCGTGCGAAGAGGGATTATACTACGATGCATTGGAAAATGTTATTCGCATAACGTGATTTACTTCCTATACTTTACTTCATACACGTTTTTTCGGACTAGTTCCCTTGCGTATTTTCCGCGAAAAATACTATTTTTTTTCTCTTTGTCTACCGATCAGTATGTGAAAAATCCAATTACCCTTGCGAATGCGAGTTAAAAATTCAATTACTTTCCAAAATTCATCCTTGGAAAAACCCTCAAATCTCTCAGAAAAATTCGTATTCTAGAGAGTGAAGAGAAGCTTCTCGAGAATCGTCTCTATCGACGGACGAACAAAACTTGCAGTCTGCATGAATTTTTGAAAATCTCGCGAGAACTCATCTTGATTATTTTCCTCTTTCATTCCTGCATAATTTAATTTCTCTCTCCAACTCGAGAATTAAATTATAACGAATCTCGCGTTGACTAAACGGATCCTCGAAAATTTCTAAACCCTGGCCAAATAATTCTAAAACCTACAAACCCACTTGGTTGGAGCACACTTGGCGCACTTCGCGTAATGCTCAAGATCTGCATAAAGGTAGGTTAAAATATGTGAAGAGATGCGTTTAGTCGACGCAGAATCGTCGGTATATACAGTAGTTGGATCTTGCGATTGTGCTTATCCGTCGTAAAGTTGCGAGCTAGATCCCCTCCGGCAAGCTGGGCGCTAACGCACCGACGAATGTATAAGATTTGTCCTACTTGACGCCATGTCGACTTAGCTCCCGAGAAACACCAAGCGCGCACGATTGTGATATAATTAGTTTGCATAAGTCGAGCTGGATTAGCGCCAACTGAATTTTACCTTAATTTACGCACTCGCTTCTTCTGCGAATCGAAGAGTTCTAGACTCAAACTTTACCCTGTATGCACTATTTCGAAGTCGATTCTCAACATTTGTTTCGTCAAATTAGGAGTTAATTAGTGTTGACTTTGCACTGTAATTGGATGCGCCAGACTCAACTTTGCATTGCGCAGTTACTTTTTAACTTTGATTCATCGTTCCGGGATATTTATATGAATAAAATAATTTCATGGTAACATTTTTATCACTCCTTTGATTCTCAGCTACTTGGAATTGTTTACGTGAATTACTGAGTCATAGCTAATAACAAAATAAACAATGAATGTTAATGTTAAAACATCTAATTGTTATCATTAATTGTTTTTCTGCAAATTACGATGCTCTTTGAATATCGCTTGCATAGCAGTAATAAATTCTTTTTAACGACTAACAACTAGTAATCGTTCAGTAATTTTCAATTTTTCCTAGTTATCAGTTATAATGATAATATCCGCTACCGGGAATAATGATATTGATGAATAAAATAGCCGTCATCTATTTATTTACGATATTATACGCTGTTCATTGAACAATTCGATGACGCCGATAAAATATTATTGCTCATCAACATAGACCTACACCTGCAACTTCATTATTAAAAAAACGTATTCTATTATTTCTCCGTATTTTTTCCGAGTTGTCATTTAAATTATATGTTGATTACTTTCTAGAAGTATTATCGGTGAGTGTAAAAAACACGTCATTGTCAAATGTATATATACTATTCAAATCTCATCGTTTATATTTTGGAGAGGCAACATGGGTATCATTCGCATTGGATGCATACATGTGACATAAGCTCGCGCATAAATAATATTGATGATTCGTATCACGCCCCACGTATGCGAGCACGCGCACAAGAATGGTCGGATCGGTGAAAAACCGGGGGAACAAAGGTCTCAACGTTGATATAACTCAGACACGCGAAACAATTTCGGCCGTTGGATTTGCTTTATCGCTGTTTCCATCGTGTACTCTCAGTGTGAAACTGAATTATATAAACACCGAAATGTATCTTTCCGAATGAATCCCACGCCACCTTCTCAATGAGATACTTATCTCGCAATAAAAATATTCTATCTGACCGTTCTACAATGCAGCGAATAATTACTCTAATCACATGACTAGCTCACACTTGTCTCGTAAATACCGCACTGAATGCTTGGGCATTTCGGTGCGAGATAGTTTTATCCGCGTTTCCAACTGAATATATTCACGACAAATAAAAATTATCGAGTCATCGTAATCAATATTCACGGATTCTTAATTGACTCCAATACTCGCTTGTTCCGTAATCCGAGTTCCCCGACAAAAAGAGTTTCGCTCGTATATCAAACAGCTTTCTCTTATTTTTGCCTTTCGTCAATCTTTTGCACTACACATAGACAACGTATTTTCTTTCTCCGTCTCTCTCTTTGTCTCTTCACATTCTCGTAACGAGTGAAATCCGACTAGCCCTCGGAATCAACCGTAAGTAAGAGCCAAATAGGTGTAGGGTCGAGGTTGGAGCATCGCAATCGGTGAAGACGCCCGTCCGTCAGGGAGCAGCCTCGCTCGCGGCGCGCCCTCCTCTTATCGACTTTCGGCCAGCTCTAGTCTCGCAGCCCGTCGTGCGCGATTTTGCAATGCCGCGTCGAGCTTTACCGCGAGCGTTATCGAGCAGGGGTCAGCCTGCAAAGACACTTGCGGGGCGAATTACGCGCGGGAGCAGCTCGTCCCCCCTTGTATTTCGATTTGGCTCTCGGACTGCTGGTGCAACGTGTTTCGCGGCGCCGCTGCATTGACACACGCGAGCAGCGCCGCGGGAATCGATCTTTTGTTGTGCGCACTTCTGGCCAAGCCCGGAGCAGAGCTGCGCCGGCCAAGCGGATACCAAGATGAATGCTTCGACGGTCGGGAGGATTTACGATGTAGAACGTCACTATTATATTTCTAGTCCAATGAAACTTCAACTATTGAATATCCAACATTTTATCGCGTTTTTTGTTTATAATTCGAAAGAATCACTTTCGGGGCGTTTGGCGGGATGAAGTTCAAGCCCGAATTGTGTATTATCAACTCGATCGTATATTGAAATACTCGGTTTCGCTCCACACGAATTTCACAACCGATTTGTGTGGAGCTAACCTGAGTCTATCACATCGAAACCTTGTCAATCAAAAAAACAGGCTCAGTAGGATAATCGAGTGGGATCGAAATGAACTCGTTTGCACGAGTTAAACTGAATCGAGCAATCGTAAACCAAGACAAATGAATAAAGCTATCGCGGAATGACGCTAAAACTTCTTCTCCCGATGAAGTTTGAAATGAAAAAGTGAAAGCCTATTCGCACTCGTACATGCAGCTCTATCTTCATTAATGACGTTTACCATGCATATTATCCTTGGTGAAAAGGGGAAATACATGTGATGGCCATATAAGTGAAGTGCCCAAACAAAGTAACGCGAAAGCCGGAGAGAAGGAGAAAAGAACGTCGATCGGGAGAGCGCGGGAGGTTGGACAGGAGATTGCACAAATACAACGGGGCTGAACGGTCGAGCGAGATAAGACGGAATGAAAGAGAAGCACTGACGTAGAGAGGAAACGACGATGAATGAATGAATAGAGTATTAGTTGCGAAGGGCGGGGGAAAATCTGCGGAGGATCACCGCCCACCAATAGCCGACTATTGAGCAAGCGAATACTTCGAGGATTTCACTCTCTTCGTACTTTCAGGACTCTCTTTCTCTTCCTCTTTCTCTTTATTCTTTTCAATAGCACAAAACGCGTTTCGCCAGTGAATTCGATTTTTCGTCCGTGAACGCCCCGAGAATTGAGGAATTAATTTTTGCTGCCTCTCGTCCTTTTGCTTTTTCTCCTGCGCTCGTCATCATCCACGCATTCGATCGTCGATTCTTCTTTGAAAAATCGAGGGTAAGAGGCGACAATGAAAAGAGAATCTCCCGTTTACTTCGGCGATCTCAAAAAATGGATCAATTCGTGAAAAAAAAGTTCGTTCGACAATGGGCCTTTCAGCTTGAGCGCTTCTTTATCCGATGGAATTTCAGCTGTGATGTTGACTGCATGGGAATCAATTCATTTAGGATCATCCACTTTTACGAGTGATTCTCACTATAACTTCTTCGTCAATTGACAAGACTTCGTGAATTTCCCGATTGTGAGTTTTGTAAAACTACGTTTTTATTCATTCACTCTAAGTGTGATAGGGAGCACATTACAATGTTTATGCAAACGTTCATTCTGGTGTGTATGGCTCATTTCATTCGCTTTTTATATTCAAGGTTATGAGCTGAAAATTATTTTTATTCCTAGCTCGAGTATTTTGTTTTTCTCTTAATCGATTTGGTGGTCGATAAATTGGCTTTTATTTTCGAACGTGGAATGAAAAAAAAACTGGGGAATTTTAATCGAAAACTAATAATACTCTAACTTGTTTTCATCAAAATTATTCCATGGCAGTCATGAGAATTTACATGAATTGATTTGATAGCTAAGGAATAAGTTTGAAATTATTCATCGGCACAATGATCTTGATTTTATCCATCTTACAAACTTCATATTATAGCCAGAGTGAGAGGAGAGAGAGAGAGGGGGGGTAGGTAGAGAGAGAGTTTATTTTGTCAATTATATTTTTATTTCTACAACAGCATGAAATATCCCGAACTTCGCCTAAATTTAACCGTACACCCATCTGAAGCACTTATACAGCGGCTCCAAGTTTTCATCAACGCACTCGTCGCATCGATCGATCGCCCATAGAAATGTTGAAAATAATGAAAACCCTCCGAGGAACAAGCTCTTTTCGAACAAAGTTTCGAGCATTTCATATCGGAAAGTTCGTGCAAGCTCTCGACTACCCGGAGCCAAGAACTTTGCGAGAAAATCAATAGGGGAATTGCGCGTGTTTTTACCACGGGTGACCCTTCCCAGAATATAGTGGCTGCTGCCGCTTGGAACGCAAACATTTCCATGATCGACCAAATACCAGCCACGATTGACACGATTCGCGCGGAGCACAGTGTGCCATGGCAAAGTCGCCGATTGTACTGCGCGGCAGCTCTCGCCTGCACACAAGCGACACGTCGCAATCAAAAGCGCATTAAGCTTAGCCCGCTCTGCTATTTCCCCCCTGGGAAATCGATATTGTGTGCGCATTTTAATAAATTATTAGCCGATGTTGTTTAGAACGGGTCGCGTGAATCTTTAAGCCCCGAATATAATTTGCGTTGATCCAAATTACCGTATGGAATATTATCCAATGGAATGCCGCCGCAAATTTCATTTGCAATAAAAGCGCGATCTTCCACTCGGCGTACACGTATAACGGGATGATATTGTATTCACGGTTAGGTACGCAGAGTACGTCAGCGAAACTAGATCGGAAATTGGAAATTTTCCATCCTGCTTCTATTCGTTCACTCTATAGTTCGTTCGAGGTAAATCCATTACAAAATGATTATTTCAAGAATTGTAAAAGCGGATATTTCAAGAATTTCAAGCATTGTAAAAGGATTGGCTGCTCCATGGGAGATATAGAATCCCGATAACAATAATAACATCGCAAGAAGCAGCTAGTCGATGAAATAATCTTTCATCGTAGCCATCAAAGACATGGAGGCTTTGTAACGAAATGAATTACTTTTTTAATCAAACAGACAATGATTATCGACTCGCGAATCTCCTGTTCTGAGCTCCAAAACTATAGCCTCTCCCTAAATGGTAGACAAAGGCTCGAATTCCGTTGGCCGAACTGTCGCGGCCGGTTACCCGAATCACGTCCCTTGACTCGGCGGCGCGGCTTGGAGGGAGGGGGGGGGGGCTAGGCTATCCACGACTGCGGAGTAGGGGGCATTCGATCGAGGGGCGCGCGTGAGCCGATTACTAATTTATAATGAAGCGCTTAGCATTCTCATTAGTCGAGGCCGGCGCTATTGGGTATACATTAGTGGCCCTCGCGCTTACTACATAACGACCAAGTGGCACTTGCGCTAATTGAGCCAATTTCGTTTGAGGGATAAGATTATCTCTCCACGAGCTACTCTGTTTCTCTGTGCCACATCGCTTTCCCTCTTTCTCCCCGATCCAAAAGCTGTATGTATATTGATGTCCACAGCCACCCGGGCCCAGAGTATAATCTTGTTGATGGCATGGCGATATATTAGCTCAGCACCAAATCTCCTTGCTTCGAGTGAGCATCGCGATTCTTCCGAACGAAGCATACCTCAGCTGCATCATATGTTACTTTGGATTTAGGGTTAATTGGAGTGATCGTAACAGTTCCAGCTGGAGTCCAAATCGGGACGACTGCGTGTCGAGATCATTTCCTGAGATTTGAAAGCTCGGCACTCCATCACAATCCAATTTCGAGTCAAATTGTCGCTCCGGACGAGGTTATTCTTGCGAAAAATCCAGCGACGTGACGTGGGTGAGAGATGAAGTTTCGATTTTGAAAGAACGAGGGCACTCCAGGAAATTAATTAATTCAAGGAACTTTTATACTTATCCTCGTTGAAAAATCACCAAGAAAAAATATTATAATCTTATAATTGTCAGCCGTCTCATATGCTCCGATCAAAGCTGACCTGTTTAGACTGAATACGAGAGAGAAGCTATACCTGTGCTACTTGTGAATCAGCGAAATCACATCTGGCCCCTTCCGCCAGCGCGTCTCGCTCGATTAAACAATCGGTCTTTGATCACTCGGGCGCTTGGAATTATTTTGTTATGTCCAGGTCGGTAATTGTTGACCCTGCCACGGATGCATATATATGCCCGTCGCGCAGATACGTCCACTGATTGAATTGTGCCTCAGCTGCGGCTATACATCCTATCCATTATAAACTCTAAATTCATAAAGCGATTGGCTTTAATGCGAGCCACTGCTGGTCTCTGGCCGAATTAAGGATGCGCACGATAATTGGCTCTCGCTCACTAGTGTACTCCTATTCCGCGTCCTCTCGGACGTACGTTGATTTGATCGAGATCTTCCAACAAAAGTTATTTTCCTAATGTTTATTGAACGAGTGGCGTTTTTTTCACAGTTCAAAACTATTGAAAGTATATTGTTTCAGGGTAAAATAGTCGCTACAGTTCTCGATAAGTGAACGGCGAATAAATTAAACTGAAAGTAACCTCGGACTTTTTACACGTCCACGTGCTAAAACTTTGGCAATGGGCTTTGTCTACGATAATTTACTTATTTTTACAAGCTTTGCCCGCCAAAGAAGTTAGCGAAGTTAGGAAAGGCTCGAGACATTCTCCGATACCGACATTCCGTAGATGACGGTACTTCAACTATAACAATCTCTTGAAAAATTGAATTTTCTCGAGCCTGCATGGTGTGAGATAATGAAATGAATATATTTATTTCGTTCGATATACTTTGTTAGAAATCACATTTTGTCTACGAATGTAATTTTAAATTAAATATAAGCCTAAAGCCCATCCCAGTAGATCGCATATCTGCACGTGAATGAACCAAATTTATAAAAACTATCAGCTACTTTTCACATTATTCATACGCCACCTAACCAATGTAGCTCTCATTTATAAGCCACGCGGCATCGGACCGAATACTAATCTAACTCGTCAAGAATACAACGCTCCAACCAGCAATAGCACAGATACTACTTTTGCATCAACAATAACATCCCGAGCACAGCTTAAACACGCATGCCGAGCAAGTTCAAACAAATCCATGCGGCACACAATGATTTCCAACAAGCAACAAAGGAACAACAGGAATCGTTGGCAGCGGTGGCTCTCGCAACTAAACCATGCGCGTGTACTACTGTTTGAAAACTGGAAATTAACCTACATATTTAAACATTCATTACAGACGGCAGCGCGTCACGGCCGATAGGAACAAGCTAACGAAGCTGGTGTAACAGCTACCCGGTACCGCATTATAATTAACGCTGTGCGCGGGCACAAACACACGGAGAATCATATCCACGATATCAAGCAAGATTCAATTACGGCAGTGTACGCGTGCGCGAGACAGCGACGCGACTAATTATTTTGGCAAGTGCGGTATCGATTACCGCGTTGGAATAATCATTACGTATATTCATTCGACTTCCCCCCCCCCCGCGATTCAAAGAAGCATCTGAGGCAACGTTCGCCAGTCGTATTTTGCGTAACAACACGTATATACGTCAAGGAGGACGCTCGTCTTGTACAAAGGGGTGCTATACAATTACACAAGTTACATGTGAGTTTGTAACAGTTTAATTCCCTTTGAATATTACACCAGACGCGAGGCACTGTATCATGTTCTTTGGACATTTTCGACTGCGGTTTCGTATAGCTCGCGTCTTTGTTTGTTGTGTAAACAATTAGTTGTGACTGCGCTTGGTAGTTTTGCTTTTCGGGTTATTTTTTCGCAGTGACCCGAGTTTTCATCACGTTCTATTTTCATAACTTTTTTCTAGCGCCGAAACAAATCCGACTAGTTTTATTTTTTGTTTTTCATTTCAGTATTATTTGAACTTTGCTGGCCCCGAGTTTTTGGAATTTCAATTAGCTTTCGAATTTCTGTTGTGAATTCCGTTGGAAATATTTTAACGTGGATAATAGATGGACTTTTATCTGAAGAGTAGTTGCACAGTGATTTGTTTATAATCAAGTGCTCACTTGCAACCAAAGCAGCATGAACTTCAAAGAGAACTCCCGTACGTTTTCATCCAAGCTCTTCTGTGTGTACGGAGATTAACGATCCTAGTATAACGTATTTCTCTAAGCAAACAGCCCCGAACATATTTTCGCTCATAATAAAAACTATACGAACAGTGAGTCCTGGCCCCGAAGTATTTGTCAAGTTATCTATCCTCAATCAAAACTACGCGAAAATAGGTTCAGAGATGGCAAATGTGACGAATGAAAGGAGGTGAATAGCCGGTACTCAAGCTCGCAATAGAGTTGTCGGCTATTCTTTTTTTTTCTCTCACTCAATCAGCTCGCCGAGCAATGTTCGCTGCCTCGACTGCAGCTTAAGAATAAGTGAGCATTAGTATGCATTCGCGCGATATGCACTCGTCGGCTCGTTCGAACAAGAGATAGAGAAGACGAAGTGTGACGTCATTTTCTCCTTTTAATCATACCTTTAGATCTAACTGCGGAGAATATTGTCGAACACACTGGAATTGGAATGTAAATCTTCGGAAGAGTTGATAATCAAACCGGTGTTTAGTTCTGTTTGAATTTCCCCATCTAGTCAAGTGCGTATAAACGAAACTCTATACTGTCAACAGCTTTCTTCACGGAATATCCGAAACTAAACACCTTCGTAGGATCTATATGAATGGATAAAATATCGAGAAAATCAGAATTCACAACACACAAGAATTGAAAACTTTCTATACTTCCTTCAACGACACATGTAGATCGAGTACACACATCAGCTGGATAATTTGAGTCTACGTGAGATTTTATGAACCGGGGGCTTTTGAAAAGCATTAGTATACTAAAAACGTCGAATAATCGTCGTCGCTGGAAAAAAAAGCTTTCTCATAGATTGCGAAAGCGAAAAGATTAACCCATCATTACTTTACCATCGTTCTTTATTACGCTGGGGAAAAAAGTAGTATTGCACAGAAGGTCGTCTGGTTGATTTCTTTTTTTCAGTTTTTCCATACTCTCTAGCACCACTCGGAGTTTGACTCAGCGAATTCGACAATGGAAAAATAAAAGGGGTGGCGTGGTGGTGGAATAGTAATGCGGGCGGCCTGCTGATGCGATGATGCAAATTCGAAATTCGCGGGGCGACACATCGCGCACGAAGTAGCGACCCGTCGTTTTATTACTTGTGATGGGGATGCACACGCGACAAACGAAATTATAATGGAGATCTGCGAGCGCGAGATATGCGTCCCGCGTATATATGTCTTCATTCGTGACGTGCGCTCGCCCCTCGCGCGGATATGTTTGCTCGCGCATATACATACACTTGGGCCGCGGGTGTGGCATTTTTCATACGCGTAATTATGTCCGAGCTGATTTTTAATTGTGTTTTTCGGACGTGCTTGACCCACTCTTGTTTTCGCACTCGGGCTGCAAGATTGATTTTTGTGGTAATTAGTTGGCGGGGGGAGGCCTGCACATATTGTTTCTGGGCTCTGTTTGGAAAATACGTGATTCGGAATTTCGCTGATGAATATTCATAACGCGCCGAGGGAGTTGGATTTTAGTGGCGAGCAAAAAATGAGCTTGGACAATTGAAAGTTCCGGCTTGAGCAGGTAGTTTTGAGATATAAATCTGTACACTAGATTGTTATTTCAACTTTCTGCGTGATTCATCGCGTGCGTAGAACGTAATTGCGATCGTTGCAGTGGGCGAAAATATAAGACGCGACGTTTTCGATGTATTCATTTACGAGGATATAAGTGATTGATTGAATATATCCTAATCCAATCGATAATACGCAGATCCGCCGCTTGCAAAACCCAAGGAGCAGTATCAACACGAGATAAAATCCAAACTGCACACTTGGAAACAAGACTGGAACGAGAAGTATAGATAGATCGCAGGGTAGCGCGCGCGGATCGCTCAACAATCAATCCCGGGAAGAGCGTAAAACCCAGGACGGTGAGATAAATCACGAGTAATCCAGGAGAGAGCCTCGCTTGATTAACTCGGCACTGCGTAGCGGGTACTCGTCTCATCCCCTAACGAGCCAAGTTGAAATCAAGTTGGGCGCACGCGTAGCTTAAAAGGCCGAAAGTGTATCGCGCGCCAATCCCAGGGAAAAGCGCCGATGATGGATGATCGGGGCGAAGTTTGCATACGAGTCGCGTCCGCTAATTGCGCGAGTTTGCGAGAGAGCGAGTCATTGTTCCGGTGGCGCAGAGCAAGGCGGCTTAATCCCCGGGAATCATTATTATCGGGAGCCTGCAGCTCGCGCCGGAAGCATTCGATAACGCTGCAGTCGTTCGTTAGTTCGCTTGAGCTGGCGAGAGATGCTCTTGAGCAGCTTTGCTACTGTTGGTATTTTGATGCGATGGAAGACTTTTGTACGGCCACACAAAGCCAGATCAACAGTTTAGGACTTACGATTGAGCAGTGTTGTTCATTATGTACTCTCTAAATTCTTCACAGTGGTACAGTGATCGACATCTCACTAACTAGGAGACCACTTGGGATGTGGGTCACCAATCTTGACCAAAATTTTTTTGGTGTTTACTTGTGGCAAGAATAGAGTGTATCCAAAGTTTTAGGGTCCAATGCTCCCAAACTTCCAAGATATTAATTTATGTATTTTAGTTAAAAACGCTGGTCTCGTCCCAAATGACCATATGCCATCTGAGACGTATTTCCCTCACTGCACTACACTTTCACTGCTATAACTTGAATACCACATCACATTTTATCCTGAAAAACATATAAAAGGAGTAAATAACGTGTATACTCAACAAATCTGACTTCCATGTCTTACTCACATAGAGTGAAACATGAAATATGTGAAAAAATCAACGCTAATCGACTTTTCATGCTGTGCTTGGATACTGAAACAATAACAACATGTATATAAACACAAAGGCCACAAATGTAGTATCATAAGACAACAATTCAGTGTCAGACTTGATTTTTATTCATGGAAACTTCAATTCTGAACATGTGTCGACCAATATCATACTATAACACACACATATTGTTATTGCTTCAGTATCCAAGCACAGAGTGAAAAGTCGATTAGCATTGATTTTTTCACATATTTCATGTTTTACTCTATGTGAGTAAGACATGGAAGTAAGAGTTGTTGAGTATACACATTATTTACTCCTTTTTTATGTTTTTCAGGATAAAATGTGATGTGGTATTCAAGTTATAGCAGTGAAAGTGTAGTGCAGTGAAGGAAATACGTCTCAGATGGCATATGGTCATTTGGGACGAGACCAGCGTTTTTAACTAAAATACATAAATTAATATCTTGGAAGTTTGGGAGCGTTGGACCCTAAAACTTTGGATACACTCTATTCTTGCCACAAGTAAACACCAAAAAAATTTTGGTCAAGATTGGTGACCCACATCCCTAGTGGTCTCCTAGTAAGTAAAGCTCATGGTGAAAACCCCAGGCTTGGTGGTGCTATGGAGATGATTGCAGTGTAGTCTAATGTTTATTTTACATTTCTGACACCCAATATAACAACCGTTATTTTTCTGGTGCTTATCTGTGAATATTCACGGTGAGGCATCAGTGAAATATCGGTCACCGCGTTTTAGTGAATTTTCTTTGTAACGAGTTTAAAGAGTATAGGATATCATTCACGCAGCAAATTGGTTCATAGTTTAATCCTCTTGTAAAAATGATCGTTCTACAGGCGTGACGAATCTCTCGTGAGTGATTCTGATATGCTGGGATATCGTGACTAATCCATATTGGGGTAATTGTAAAAGAGATTTCTCCGGCCACGAATCAATTTTTCTAAAATTGTCTGAAGCTTTGCATTTCGGTAATGAATTCCGAACTTTTATATTTTAGTACGGGATTCCTATACTCAGCACTATTATGCGAGTCGTTCAATTGTATCATAAAACGAGTTTTACTTAAGTTTTTCTAGAAAACGAATATAACATTTCAAATAATAATAGAAATAATACGCCGATAAAAAGTTTGAGATGACCTGCGACATCTTGTGTCGTAGGTCATCTAGTGTCATAGAATAGTATTCACCTGTGCAGTTTGTCAATGTTTGATTATCTTTTGATTGGGTAGTAAGAATTGATCACGTTGAGTACTCCCACAGCCAGAAAACTGCTTTGAGCTATGATGAAATTATGATTCATTACTTTTTTGGAAAAACTGTTGGCGATTCCTAATTTCTTTCGATTGTCGGTAAAGGCTTCCTTTTGCGTGTGTAAAATGATTGTAAATCGCAACAAAAGTATTGACATTTCGTGAAAAGTAATGAGCACTTTAAAAGAAATTAATTTTTAAAACCGTCAAAGACATAATATATCACGAATATTATATCTTTCCATAGAAGTCGACTAAAAGCAACAAACAAGCGTTTCGCTCATTTTGAAATATTAAATTGCGCTTATTTCACATCCACGCGAAACAACGTAATTTTTTCTAGAATTGAGAAACGTAGAAACGACTTATTGGTCTTCAGCCGATCAGTTTAACCTTGGCTCCAACTACTAAGTCTACCCACCACGTTCGCTATTTGCCGACTCGGCGTCGGATTATGCGTCTCCCATTTCAAATCCCTCCGCACTAATCCACGCACCACCCGTAACGCGCAGTGCCTATATCGCGACCCCCCCCCCCCCCCCAGTGAGAAAAGCGCCTCGCGCAATCATCGTCGACTTGATATATTCAAAATTCGCGGCCCGCGGCGACTCATCTTGCAGGCCGTAATGTGCGCGGATCGGCCGGTTGCGATTTTGACGGTGAGTCGCACGTGGCTTTGCCGGAGGGCCGACCGCGGAAGGGCCGCTGAACTTTATGGGGCTTCGCTCTGGCGTAATTGGATTGTCTTTCCGGAGGGGCTGTGGCGAGGCAGTATGATTATAATTCTCGCGACAGTTCGACCTATTAGGTCGACCAAACTGCGCGCAGTAATACGCGAGGCAACAGCGAACTGATGCCATTTCGGAGGTCCGGTACTTGGCTGCTGGACTTTTGACAGGCTTCACTCGTTCTTGGCGCTGATGTTTTACTGTCAATTTATATTGCTAAAATCTATCTGCAGGTTTTGAAAAATACGTTTCCACGTTAGTAGCATTGCCGTTAGACATATGCGATGATTCTTCTTCAAAATTAAAATAACGTGATGCACTTTTATAGAGTGGTACATTTTTCAATACAATAATCGCCTACCAGAATAGTTCAATTTAGTGCAAAACTTTTCATAAGTAAAACACTCGATCCTATACTTTTGTCATTATAATACCAACCTACAACATAACACGCGATAATTCTAAGGCGAGTTGAACGAAGCGAAAATATTTGCTCAAAATTATTTCTGCGAATCTCTCGGGTCATTATACACGCGACATCCTTTTTCAAAACAAAGTGGAGCTGACCCGCATAGATAGCAATAGTCAATGATTAAAAGTGATGTGCTATCGAATAAACAGATACGCGGCGATCCGCAATTTTTGGTCATGATGAGTACGTCCAGTTTCAGCATAATGGAGTAATGAAGGAAATGGGAACACGGAACTGGTGAAGCTCATGCGAGCAACAAATTAAAGCATCGGTGTCATTGAGACATTCGACTGGATAAACATGTAATAACGTTCTTCTGAATATGTGTACACGGAATCATCGGCAGGCAGTAATTAGTGCACGTTAAAACAAATATGAAAGATGTGACAGGGCGTGGAGGTTGTTGGGGTCGATTTTATCGACAATTTGCAATCCTTCTGATATAGTTATTCGATATAATTTGTCGTTATCTGCTGTTTACATGCAAGCGTATAGATAATTGTAACTAACGAACCAAATATAACGACGGATGACATTATTTTCTTCTGTAAAACGAACGAAATTATTCTCATTAACATAAACTGACGTACATTTTTTATTCGCAACAGATTTTAAAATACAGAAAGAGTTTTAATTGTATTGTACTCAAGAGATAAATTAAATAACTTGATTTTATGCAATTAATTTTTGATTCCTCACACATTCTAAAATGACTACGACGTGATACAAATTTAGACAATACAATAAGAAGCATAATGTTAGACAACATTGGAACATGGTGGAAATTTGTCCTCCTTCAAGATGACCTTTGAACTATATCTGAGATATTGTTTGTGTAACATTTGTGATTTTCATAAAAACAAATCAGAAAATTGACTATCTTATATCATAATATCAAGATTATTTACAGTACAAGGCAAGCTTATGTTTTGTAATTTTCGCAACTGACTCGCAGTCGTGCATCAAAAAAACGCAGAGAATAAAAACCTCTCGGTCGCAGCACGTCGAATAACATGCGACGACAATTTGTCTGGAAGTTCACTATATCAATCGAAACGTGAGTCAGTTCGACATCGAGTATTACGATATATATACATATATAAATATATGTCTATGAATCTATATATAGATGGACAGTCCGCGCCGGTGCATTATCCACGTGCATAATGGGCAACCGGTCATTAGCGCACTTGACGCTCATAGTTTAATCAGCCGGCAGTCACTCGATGACGTGCAATTAATAATTATGTTCGGTCGAGAGCTAGTACCGTTGACGTCAGTAAAGGACACTGGGGGCATGACTCGTCATTCGGGCCCACTTGACTGAAAGTAGGAAAGTATAATAAACTGATATGGAAAATAAATTTTACCAGCATTACCTAAGTACGTTTGTGAACGAGCATACAGTGATTAATCAATTATTTTGACATATCCGCACCGTAACCTGCTGCTGCTTCTGTCGATTGCACTGAATAACCTTGTCATTTTCGAATTTCGGTGACTAATTGTTCTACTGTCATTTATAGTATCACTGTTAATTGGACTACCTAATAATACCCATCCTACGAAATAGAAATTAATCTATTCTCGCGAGAAGTCTGTTGTATTAACGCAAGGCGAATATGTCACCGTGAGTCACCATAATATTTACTCCAGGGATCAACCAACTCATATTTTGACGTATTCTCAATAGACAATGATTTGAAGAAGTTATACGCCAAAGGTTATTTTCGAAGTATAACCAACACGTACTTGTTATGCAAGTCTAAGGGGAAAACATTTTATCTTCAGTGTTGCATGATACATACCTGTGTCTTGTATCACTGAACTTGTTGACAAAACGTAGTAAGTTATCACATATAAAATATTGAGACTATTAAATATTAGAAAATTGAGACATCTTCATATTAGAAAAATATATACAAATAAATACAATCATTTTTAGTATATTCTAATTATAAAATAATGATTATTTCTATAATACCATTCATCTTACTTATATTAATTCTCATTATAACATAATAAAAATTGATCCCAAAAAAGCCACTTTACTATTATTAACATTCCAAAAAAGATTCACTGACACAGAACAATTCTCGCCAAAGTGAGAAATTATATATATACCTAACATTCGTATTTTCCCCCAATACGTCACCCGCTGACCATAAACAGATGCAGGGCTATGTGTGAATGTGGAACTGGGGAACAAAACCTTGATATCCCTTCATCATATGGAAATTTCCACTTTTTACTTCATATAGAGCCGTTCTGATGAGTAAGCTCATAAAACTCAAAATATATCTACCAATAAATACAGATGTCTTGCTTGCTCAGCCAGAATCTTTTGCTTATGTATAGAAATTATCAAATATCTTCAAATAGGTGCGGACTTAATGTATAGATTTACATATTAATTAGTTAAACTGTATAATATTTATTTGTTTAAGCCCACTGATGTATATAATCTGGAAAGCTTATAAATCTGTATGATTTCAAAAGCTCAATAAAAAAGAAACATATAGCCCGCTGCGAATCTGAATAACCTCGAGACTGCCATGTCCCCCTTTTGCAGGCCTGTTTTGCATTCAAGGCTGAGAAAAATCCACGCGCCGCAGTGCTGTCTCTCGCAAAGCATCGGCGCTAAGAGAGAAAATAGGGGGAAAAATCGCGAGAACATAGCAGATTAGGGCTCACAGGACAGGTAGGACGGGGCTGACCTTGCCGAGGACACTACCACTAGCGGGTAACGCCGCCGCGAGTAGATAAAGCCCGGCTCCATTCGGCCGCGAGTAATCCTTCGTTCGCCCCTGTTTTCCGCGCTTGCTTTCAATTTAGCCGCCGCTCTCAACCTTCTCAGAGTGTGAAAAGCCTCAGTGTATGTTCTATATATTCGCGAAGCGCTGATGCGAGCGTTGATTTGAAAAGGGGGAGAGAAAACGGAGAGCCGTGCGGGACGTATCATTGAACCGTGATGCGGGCTTTGTATATATAGTTGGCTCGTGATATTCTGAGACTTTACCTTAGCGCTCGCATCCGTTTCTCCATTGTTTACTCGTCCCAGGAGATTTCATTTTGCCAGCAGTAGCAAGTTTATTTGCAACTAGTTGAAATTTCATTGGCTTTGATCGATTGCGTCGATAATTCGACCCAGGCTCGTAATTCAACGGCTATAGACATGCATATTATTATCATATTACCATTTCCGTACTAAAAATTAATTCAGAACCTCAAATGGAGTCAGACAGTAAACGGGAATTTGTATTATGTTAGGATCCCAATTAATCTATCGAAACGTACCTCAATATTGCAAAGGTCAGCATCCAGTTCGTTTAATAGCACCACAATCATCCCGAACAAACTCCTGGGAGCAAACAACCTGTCATAAACAGCAGAGCTCTCATGGACCTTTCTAATTTAGAAGCCTCAATTCCGGAATCCTCCTCCTCCTCTAGCGTTTA
The DNA here is from genome assembly GCA_020882685.1 of Aphelinus atriplicis. Classification (NCBI taxonomy): domain Eukaryota; kingdom Metazoa; phylum Arthropoda; class Insecta; order Hymenoptera; family Aphelinidae; genus Aphelinus; species Aphelinus atriplicis. The sequence goes on along the minus strand of CM037075.1, from coordinate 14,996,900 downwards.
GCCTCCAGGACGTTCACCGCTCTAGATGGTGCTCAACTTGATTCTAACAATTTTCACACACGGGTGAACCGTATATCAAGTAGCTGAATACTTTTCTTTTTATTCGTGCTGCCTATCCCACCAGATAATATGCGTATGATTGAAAATGAGGCACTCACAAAATTGTGTAATGAATGGAATTGAATAATTTACGCGTGGGTAGTGAATACTAGAAATTTGAAGGGTTATTCAGTTGAGAGGAGAAACCCCATGTGAAAATTGGGAACGATAAAGGGTGGGCAGCACCCAATCCTCACAAGAAGATGGTTGTAGGAGTAAAGATAAGAGTGAGAGAGAGAGAGAGAGAGCGAGAGAGAGAGAGAGAGAGAGAGAGAGAGAGAGAGCGAGAGAGAAAGAGAGAAAGAGAGAGAGAGGGAGAGAGAGGCGCAAAAAGTCGATCTCACCGGCGAGACGAAAATTAATCTGGCCGCTTGCGATTATGCTGATTATGAGCCCCTGGAAGTTACAAGCGACCACGAAATTTAAATTACGCACTGCACGAAGGCCGACGGATTATGAGTCGTGGCCTCGCCTCTCTTTCATCGTCGACGATTTATTCGCGGCGCGACACGCCCGATAAAGAACACGCCGGCGTCAAGGTCCCTTCACCCTCGGCCTGATTCCATGTTTCCTCACTTCGCGTACACTTTTCGTTTCGATCTTTGCGGCCCTTTTTCACAAAGTTTCTACGGAGTGCAAGCGAGCGTCGAGGCAAGTTTTAATTGTCCGAGGGTCAGGGTTAATGAACTAGAGTAAGTTTATCTCGAGGTACGATGGAGGCAGATCAATATTAATAACCACGATGGTAGGCTGTTTGGGGATGTTATGATTATCTAAATGTGATTTAACCAGAGTTGTGAAGTTTTCCAATGGTGAGGAAACTCATCGATTCAAATGTATGCTTAGAAGAGATAATATTCAATTTTTTTTTCATCTTGAAATTGTGCTATTGTCAAAGGTGAATAAGCAAACAGGTAAGCTCATGTTTGAGGAATACGGGTAGACGTGCGGACAATCGAGTGTCAAGTATCAGAATGCAATGGTGGTACAAGAGTCATAAAACTGAGATGCAGCTGATTCAACTCGAACATGCGCAGCCGCAAACACAATCCCGCCTGTCCCTCCGCGCATATACACGTTCGGCTATTCACTGACATACTCATGGCCAATACATCCACAAAAATAATCGGTGTATACACAATGTCTCAGGTGTGGTGGTGACGAAATGTAAAAGTGCCTCGATCGAAGGACTCGAGTGTGTACCGATGACACGAGCGATACACAAACGCACACTCTCACACTAGCACACATACACGAGCACGCGTCAGTTATTTCGTGAGAGAAAAGTGAAAAAACTGGGTCTACTCGCTCGACCGGTTCTCATTCGATTTATCGTCGATACATAGCATCGCTCTTTGTTGTTGCCCATCGCGATTGGCGGCATTGATGTTTTGTGGCTTATGGAAAATTCACTAGAGGTGAATAGAGAGAATTTCAAAGTTGAAATCCTAGGTGGGCATAATTTGATTTCACGTTAAAGTGACAGAAAATTTCATTTCATACGGAAAGGGGCACAACAACACAAAGCTAAACCAACGAAGTGTGATCAAAATTCACAGAAATTTGTAAAAAGAAACATGTTATGAATTGACATATGTCATGAATTTTGTAATATATAAACTGATATTGGTTACTATAACGATTGTAGAATATGTATATGCCAACAATAACAAAGAGATTATCACATCGTCAAGTCACCAATCATAACGAGACTTTCTGAGACGTTACCTCTCATTGAATCGTTGATGATTAAAATGACAACGTATATCAAAGAAACCAAACGTTACACTAATCGATGATACATATAATTAAAAATTACATAAATAATTATGAAAGATTTTTGGATTTTGAGAATTTATTTTGTACATGAAGATGTATCCCATTATAACTGTTCGCATGACTCAGTTCCAGCATGCCACTAAACTAATATTCTCTCGCTCATACCACGAGCATATACTAGTATAGGGACATCGATTCTCACATAATTCCTCTCAACGTGGATAAAACAATAAGCCTTACAAAATATTTTTCCCGAACATTAAAAGATTTCGCTGAATTAATGGTGAGCGTTCGAGAACCCAAATCATCACTTGAAGTAATCCTCAAGAACACAGACTTGATAAAACAATCGCTGTTCTGTGAGAGGAAAAATCCGCTTCAGTACGCACTAAATAATGCATGAAAAGATCTACAGTCCTCCGGGGGTATTACACGAAAGCCGGCGGACCTCGCATGCACCCCGATAAAATTGATCTTCACGAGCAGATGGAGTTTTCTGGATCGAATACACCAGGAATGAACATTCGGATGTATATCGAGGAGTTCATGTTGCGTGGGAAATCATTGGCAATTTTCCTGACAATCGAGATAAACATGAAAATATTTTCACAATTTGTGAATAATCAGTTTTTGAAATTTGGTTCTGTTCAGTCTATAGAATTGATTTGATACAATATACTTCGATGGAATGCACAATTTGGATATGAATGATACTTAAAAATTATAGTGTGCATCCCTATAAATGTCTCCAACAGTATGTTCTGAGTTGCCAAAGAGAAATTTCGTATTTTCACGTTCACGAGTTTCGTTACATGTTGATATTCATTCGCTTCAATATGGCCTTCGCAAGGGATATTTTGTTACGAAATAAACATTACAAACAACTCTATATAATTGAACATGATATAAAATGAATGTTCTATCCCGTGATTCTTCAAGAATATTACATAGTTCTTTAAAGTTTCGCAAAGCTATATTGCGGTCTGAAGTCTATTTGTATCTTCTGGATTTGATTTTTACACCAACTAAATTGGACTCGGTGAGCCTCAATCGGATAAGCTCCCGATTAATCACGTACTTCTCTCTGAGATGAGAAAACGAAAAAAAATTTTAAAAAATCGTTCTCGGAGATTATTTTATTTAAATAAAATAGTAATTAGTTACGTTACTTAAAAACTTGTATAGTTAATCGAATGATGTCCTCACTGACGCATGTCACACCTTTGTCATCAAACGGATGCAATGTTCCAGTTTTATCTTCAGTACACTTGTGATATCATGAAGTTACTTTTTTATTGCATTTTTATCACAAACACTTGAAAGGCCAAGGTATGACATGTTTTGAGAAAAATATTACTTAAAATGATCCTGGTTACTTAAAGTTCGTAACCAATTATTTTCATAGGCATGACAATTAATTAATCAATTTAGCCAACTCTCTGCTGTTTCTATGCGATTCATACAAAACTGGAGCGCATGCAACAAACGATAGAACAAGAATCCATCCTGTACGTAACTGTTCGTTACTTGGGAATAACGGTCGAAGTGCCATATTACATGCGTTATGTAACAAACGAGTGCGAGCGTTCTGTTAGAAATCTTTTATTGTTTCGCACCAGCCTTCGCTCAACATTTATACGCGTGAGTGTGTCGTACTAGATCAAGAGCGTTTAGATGCTCCAATTATTTCAGAGTTGCTCACGTATGGAAATTAGTCATGTTTTAATACTAAATGAAAAATTCTAACTGAGTAATCGAAAGATTTGAGGATATTTTGTGGAAAATATCACGGAAGAATAATTTTAAATCACTGCAGTGATAATAATTATGAGCGAGATATGAAATAATACTATTCTACATTTGGCCAACATTTTCCCGAGCAATATGCATGTGAAATTGACATCGCGATGATATTATGAATTAATGACATAATATTTATCAAAACAGGTTCGTTGCATAAGAAGTGAACCGCGCTATTATTGAATATACTGTTTACTAATGGTTTCGATGAATAGTGTTCTCATTATAATTACACATATAGCAGAGGATCATTTTATATTTATTATTCAAAACTGGCTCCTACTGTACAATCAATGTTTGGAGATATGCTGAAAACATTGATCAGTTTCGAAGCATTTAGAATTCCACCTGACACTGTGAATTGATTAAATTTAAAAATTAACAAGTTCGATGTTTTTAGCCATTATTCTATGGAAACAGAGTGGAGTGGGAGCATTTACTGCGTGGCAATTTTTCGAGTGTAACAATCAATGAGGAAAAATCGGTGCTTCACTCGAACGCATGTCAGTCAACGCACGTTTTTTTTTTCGAGCGACAATTTAGTGTCATGAATAACGAGAACAAAGGCTCGACGTTGGATGAAAGCTCATGTTTCTAGGCTAAACAATGAAGCAAAACGCTTGGGTACTCATCAAAGCCGACAATCACAGTGACTTTGTTTATAGAGTTTCCCTATGCACGCATGCGGCGGATTCTCATTGGTGATCAAAAGAAACAAATATTGTCTATTTGCTAATTATCATACGCCCAAGTATTTGTTTTTGGCTGTTCAAGAGCGAAAAAATGAACTAGCTTTTGTTTGTCGATCCGTATTTTGTTGTTAAAAAATATAGATGAGCATTTTCATATAATCGGTTAGTATTTTCACTCCAGGTTATTTAACTTCATTGACATTCTTGAGAAATTTCAACCTCGATGGAAACGAAGCTATCCGAAAAGTCAGGACACTCGGGGGAATTTTTTCCCGTGTACCGAGCACGGTGTACGCAATTCTTGAAGAAACATTACTTTTTGAAAAGGAGTTTTTGCACTAGGAACTTTGATGAGTGCTGAAGAAACTTCAGTTCAATATTCCCAGTGGACCTTTCTTCACTTCAGCGAAAAAAAAAGGAAGAATAAGATTCTTTCTCTACCAATAAGATCCAATTCAAAAAACTGCATTATCGTCCATCAGGAGATGCTCCTGCCAGAACTTATCTGTCCCTGGGCTCCACTCGTCACATCAAGCCGTCGAAAATACTATGGCCCAAGCGCGACATCTACACGAGCAGCTCCCCGGTCGATCGTCAAGCCTCCTCGCGGCGACAAAGTCGGGCGTATATATATACACATGCGCATATATACATACAGGGATACACGCGTGTATAAATAGGGTGAGCGTGCAGCGAGAGGCTAATCGGGCCCGCGATAAATAGCTGGCCAGAGATAAGTCGGGCTTTTGTGAGGGAGCTCGCGGCGCCCTTTGATAGTGCCACGCACGCACGGGACGCGCTCGAGCTCGCGCTTGTGTTAGGCTGCGCCCGATATTGCGCGTCACGCTATTCGTTAATCTGTTTCGCCGTTGCAGCTGGGCTTGTTGCGCGGAAGCCAGGAATTGGGCGCTTGAGCGATGCGCCTGGGGGAGCCGCTGTTTGTCCGGGGCTCAGGTGTGAATGCGATTTGGACGAGATAATTTGTATTTGGCGATGGCCGTGTTATCGTTGCGTCTCTCCGGCTAATTCGTTTTATTCTCCCTGTGTTGTAGCATACCCAATGTCCCTCGTCTTCTTGATAAACATTGCATATATATATACGGATCCTTCCACGAATCGCGTGCGTCCCCTACAATGGTTTCTTCAACCGAGAATGATTTTCCGGTTAACGAAACCCATTCGCTTCGAGTGAAAATCCTCTCGACTCTAAGATTAAACCATCTTAATTGAACCAATTTGTCAATTTCGCATCTCAGATTCAACTTTCCACCATCAGACCATCGATCACGATACAGTTACTCATTTACGATAAACCGAGGAAGATGAGAACGAGGTCTTCCTACAGCTACGAAACATCAATCACTGCTCGATCCCTAGAAACACACAGACCGGGTGATTTTCAGACCTCAGTTTTTCACATACAGAATAATAAGAAACTCCGGCCGAGGACGCAAGCACCCGGCAAGTAAGTCGAGTAAATAGTATATGGCGAAGTAGCGTCAACGGGACCCACCAATAGTTCGCGCGACCAACAGATCCTCATTTACGGAATTCCCGAATGTATTCTCGAGGTGTACCAGTGCTCGTCGCCACGTGATCGCCGTGTCGCAACCTGCTTTCTAATCCAGTGGCGACCTCTGAGACCCCTGGGCACCCACGGGATTTATAGGGACGCGCGTCTACACACGATCTTCCATTATATCCCCATCTTGGCTTTAGCAACTCCCTCGGAGATGATCCGACGCCTGTAAACCTCGAGCTACAATAAATTAAACGAGCTAGAAATGAAATGAATACTTGCGTCAACGAATCTTCTACCCCAATATTACCCGGACTAGACAAGCAAATAAGAAGGACTTGTGTTTTGAGAATATCGAGTGTTTTGTTTTCCCGAGCTTCTGAACATATATAGAATAATGAATGCCTAAACTATACGATGGATTATTTATAGCGGCAAGTTCTTGGCAAACTGTTTTTTCACCAAAAAATTGAATTCGACACCCCAGAAATGGATTTGGAGTAATTATAGCAAGTTGTAAACAAATTCTTATTTCGGGGTAAGATAAGAATGTTTGTATCGTATCGATGAAGCATCGTATCAACGCACTGTGCGTACTTAGCAGTATCATTAAATGTATATTTTTTGAAGTTTCAGTAAAATCAGAAACTACGTTAGTTGCAACAATCGAAATGATGTTTGTCTTATTTTTAGCAATTCGTTAGCTGGGAAGCAGTAAGAAGGCAGAGAAATAGATGAACGAAGAGTAAATGACGATGATACATATTGGTGCTTTTTTTACCTTCTATAATCTTGAAGACCAAGATAAAGAAGAAGATAGTTTAAGATTCGAGTCGCATGGTGTTTTTGTTACGGAACAAACGTACGAAATAGGACACGCGAGCGGACTCACAATGAGCTAACCACGAATACAACGATTAGTTAGATGTCTCTTATTCTAACAAAATGAATCTCATAAATAATGACTAAATCGACTCATTAACTGAATTAAGGCTAAAATCAAGATCGATGCAAGAAAGATGAAAATGCAAATACCATTATCGTAAAAAGTGAATACTATCAGCTTGATCTTCGCTAGTGAGAACTCGAGTCACTCGTAATTATATATCGCCTGGGATATAGAACGATTAATAAATCCAGTAAAATGCCACCACCGATTGTTTCATACATATCATACCGTTAACGACTTGACACACGGTAATACAACAAGTGACATTTTCTGATCCAAATTCTGATGACAAATCCTTGATAGCTTTCATCTGATCCATTGATGCAAATTTTTAGATACGATGACTACCAAGTTTGGCACATTGGCAATTTCCTCCTCCGCGTAATTTTGCTGATCTAATCATGACAACAGCGGCAATTCAAAATTCATAAGCTTAGGTCGGAGAAAAAAGAGAAGACAACCAGCCACAGCATACCCCCCCAAAGCCTCTCAATTGCGATTAATCTTTCAGGGCCCAATTCCCTGAATACGTCCATCGACGAGCCGCATATAATCGCGAGTACGCCTAACCGAAGAGGTATACCCACGGATCGCGTGGCTATATCGCACTACGTATATGGGTACGACAAAACGTCGTTAGGCATTTATGAACCAATATCCGCCGCGGAGGTAGCTAAGCATAGAAATGCCCCAACGACGGCGAAAAATTGATTGATTGACTTTCGTCGTAGACCCACACGAGGGGGAGCCATGTTTAATGGGCTGCATTTTTCAGCACGTCATGAATTTAAAATCACTTCCTCTGCCTTGAACTTACAATTCATAAATACTTCTTAGTTGAGAAATCAACAATCATGATTTTAAATTCGTGTTTAATGGAAAGACAGTAAACTTCGAACACTTGGAATATATTTTAAACAATACTTCGCGATATATTTTGGCATAATATTTAGATTCAGCATAATTTAGCAATTTAAATTTTTTCCAGCTATAATGTTGTAATTGTTTACATTGCATAGTTATTTCGAAAAGTCAACACTGTCTTTCATACGAGAATTTGGAATGGTTTCAATCTATGCATCTTATTACCCAGCGCATTATTATCCGGATTTAATGTAGAAATATTTTATGAAAACTGTATAACACTTTCATGAAGTATCTACATAAAATCTTTCTAAGAACCTCATTCAATTTTAACGATATGAACAAGCGTCGAAGACGAAAGTTATCAGGCGGTTGGGCTGATTCTGTACTATAAGCGTGGAAATAAAACTATCTGTTGCGATTTTATGGCAATTTTCACAGTTTTCACAGAAGGATCATTTTCTAATACAGTTTTGACTTAATATTTCTTCATGTGCATGGATAAAGTGTCCAATAAAATTCGATGATTAAATTTATCCGATTGCGAACGACACAAAAATCTGACGCTGCACGATTTGTGCAAATATCTACGCACACGTCATTCAACTATATTTACTAAAAATGATACGAACTGTCAAGATAATGCGCGTCACTCACTGCAAACTGCAGTCACAATAAAACCATCGCCGTGCAATTATTCAACAGCAAAGCAAAGCAGAGCCGGCACAGCATCGGCTATATCGATAAAGAAGCTAACAAGAACGCACAATAATGAGATTCATCAGCGGAGGTATAAACGCGCAAAGAGGAGACGTTGAGGGCGCTGCCGACCTAATTAACTCTAATTGCGCGATATATCGAGCGGAGCTATGCTTTTTGCGAGCAGCTCGCGATAGACTCGATTAAAAGGCCCGATAACGAGTGCAGCCCCCTACCGCCGATGTTTGACGTCTACGCACCTTTAGCCCATTCAATGAATCGAACCAAGTGTTCGAGGCGCAAAGAACTCACAGAGTGTGCGCGCCTCTGTATGGTACAGCGGGAAACTCCAACGTTGTATTGGAGTGGCGTGAGGCTTATAGGCCGTCGAGGCTTCAAATCATGAGAGGGAATTAATTATTTTCGAACAGTCATTATCCGGTATTGGGATTTCCCTTGAATATGATCAGTGATTTTTCACTGACAATCCCAGTGGATAGCCACTCAGCCTCTTCAAATGTACATGCCAGAAACACAACCCCTGAGTTTCAATTATAGATGAGAACGGCTAGATAAGACTATATATACCCAAGTTTCTGTTAATGCTCTTTGATTTCATACCCTCATGGAAAGAATTCAACTACCTTGACCCCATTCCCTTGTTCCCGTCTCTAATAATACTTCTAATTAATTTCATACGAATTACTTGAATATATTGTACATCTCGAATCCGATAAAATTATAATAAGGCCACGAGCCTTGCGTACAGAATACGTGATTACGTTTTAGCGCGGAGCCGTTTTACAAAGGATCTTATAATAAACGAAAGTAATTTCGTCGAAAGTAGAATCCGCTGTTCTGCCAGAATAAAGTTGAAAATTCACGGATGATTCGGGCGGGCGCGCGCGCGATGATCGGTTTGCTCTTTCGATATGCAAAAACAGAAGGATATGCATATTGAAATATACGCGCGACTGCGATTCGACAATGTATACGTATATACGGCCGGCTTTGCAAACTCATCTCGGTATCGATAAGTTAGATTGGGAAGCCAAACAAGTGACTCGATGAGAGCGTATGAAAAAGTTCCGGCAGCATCTCGGCGCAGCGCGAAACCCCGCACAAACAGCTCGAGGCCGGCAGCCGCGGTCGCGCGCATCCGTGGTGCTCGCGAGTTGAAAAAGCGCGGGCATAATGGAAAAATTTATCACGAGTCTTTGGGATCGGGACGCGAAGAAGCGCAACGGCGGCTGTTTGGAGGGGGGTCGGGGGTCGGGGGTGGAGCGGGGCGAGAATTTATGTAAGGGCCCACTCGAGCAGAGCAGCCGCGGGATTTATGTAACGGCGGCGGCGGCACGCGACCCAGTGCGCGCGCGGCTGGGTCGACGACCGTATATAGAGCCGAGAGAGCAGCTCAGCCGTGCCAATTTGGCCGGGGTGACGGCTGCTCCGGCCTGCTCAGCTCGGAACGAGCGAATTTACATAAAGAGAAACGCGCCCGGGCTGTTTCGGGCCAGCAACGCAGAGGGGCGATATTTATACTGCAGCCGAGGGGGCAGATTCGATGATTCCGCCTCCGAGGATTGCCGCTACTTGTTTAGCGCACACGGCCAGACCAGCTCTGTTTTCAGATGGAATATTGCAAGGGTGCAATGCTACGGCTTAGCTTTATCTTGGGGCGATGACGTATTCCGCGACTCGGAGGGTTCTCCCTTGGGTTCGGCCCTTGCGATAGTCATTTTGTACATCCTTCTCGCTTCCCGACTTATTTATACCCTTTATATCTCTGTTCATTTTAACAAACTCATATGCCTTTGGAAATTAGTCACGAAAGTCCAAATCACTCTTGATTGTTTCTCCAGGCTAAAAATGAGATGTAAATCACGCCGATAAAAAGAATTCACCAATGTTTGATTATTACAAAGACTTATGAAGACATCGATAATTTCGATGTCTTTATTTGTCCAATAACTTCACGATACAGACTCGAGGTATGAATTATGATTAATAAATCCTTAACTGTCATGTAAAAGTGTGAAGAATTATGAAACGCCGAAAATTATTTCATAAAAATATCATCATGTCATTGAGTACCACTGAAAATTGGCGACGTAATCCTCTAACCGTCAAGGTTTTTCCAAATTCAAATCTAATTCAGGAAGCATCTGACGAATGAAAATCCCTCCGGGGAATAATTAAAACAAATGACAAAACCGCAGATTACTTGATAGAATCCAGAGAAAAAACCCGGTGAAACGTGCAAGTTTGCATACCTATAGAACAACTGAATAATCGAGGGAACGCCGGGGTGAAAAAGTATTGGAAACTCAACATATATGTCCGATCAAAAACTTGACCCGAGGCGGAGAACTGCGTCGCGCGAATTTGCAAATGCTCGAGCTGCGTTTTTGCAAAAATGAAAGAGACATGAGCTTGCAGTTTGTCACGTGTCAGAGTAGTGACAAATTGCCTAGAAGTGGCTCCCACGTCAATGGCGTGCGAGTAGTTGACAGCGCGATCAGTGCAAATTGGATAATCGTCCGGGATCATTGGACAATTGGTGGGGGGTCAGAAGCTACCAGAAACCTCGTCGCAGCGTGTGACGGCAACGTGATTATTCCACCCCCCGGCCCCACGTCCAATGCATCGGACAGTTTTTCGGGACGTCATTTGCATTATATTTCGCGGTGCTGCTCCAGACCGATATAAATTATCATCGGATGGGAGAGTATAGTGCGCGAGTGGGTGCGCTGTCGCGGACGATCGTTGTAATGGGTTGATTGGATTTGTATGTGCGCGCGGGTGTGGGTATATCTGACTACGTATCTGGCGTTTCATTTTTGCTCTGTCAGATCAAGTGCATGAGAAAATTAATTATGATCCGCTTTGTCGCAGACAATCATACTTGCGCTCGATAGAGCTGTAGCTCATTTTCGTGCCCAAATCTGCTGACGGATTTTTCACTTTCACGCAGTCTTGTTTGAAGCCCTTTGACGACTTCATTTAAATTTTTTCGATTAGCTTACCATTAATTAAGCGTTCATACTGAGATTTTTTTAATCGAGTTTTTGTTAAATAACGAACATAGTGATATAGTTACACTTTAACTGAGGCTCAAATCCTTTTGCATATTTTCTCGTCACAGATACGAAGCAAAATGCCCATATTATCACCATTACTACAAAACCGAGAATGCAACTGTTCAGATAATGAATGGTTATGAAAACAAGCGCATCATATTCATTATGATTAAGTGAATGAGACACGATACACAATATCACTTGACTTTTTGGCGCTACGGCAATTACGAGTATCACAAGTATTTACATTCACCACCGCGCGAGTATACAAAACAAATAGAGGCCGCAGGCGCGGAAAACCGCTAGACTAACCGAATAAACAAAATTAAAGCGGAAATTCTGGTGTATATTTTAAACCATAATTGTGCCTCGATTAGCTACGCCTCTAAAGTCAACCACGCGATATTACGGGTGGTCGGAAGCAGGGAACGAGCATCTCAGAGTCTCGAGTTGGAAATATCGGGAAAACACAACAAAGTGGCTTGCCAAGGCAAAGAGACAGGGGAAATAAATAAATTTGTCAAGCACAACATGTGTGGATAATTTGCGAGGACCAAGAGCACACGGGCACCCACGCACGCACATGCGCGGCATTTTCTGAATTCATATCAGACTGGAGCGCGCGGCAAAAAGTCTAGGGGCAGCGTGTGCAACCTACACGGATGGGTTTTTAATGAAGGCGGCATCGATCGCGCGATAACAATGTGCGCTGCGGGCTCCCGACACGTATGCGCCAGCGCAATTTTTCACATTGTCATGTGAGCGCGCGCACAATCCTGTTGTGATGGATAATGTCGCTCATAATTTTTGCCTGTTTCCCAGGTAAATTAGGTTTTCTCACTCGCGTCCCCAGCCTGTTTCGACGTGATTTTTCGTTTCACCTTGTCGCTCCACGAGAAAACTCACAATCGCGCAAATAATTTCTCTTGTACATTCGTCCGCGAGCTCGAATTTTATTGTAAAAATGACAATTTATTCATCTACGGCCGCCAACCGCTTGGACGAGCAATATTGTTTTAGGGTCTAGCGGATCTCGCTGTGAACGTGATAAAAATTTTTTTCAATCACACCGACTTTTTGGAGCTTTTCATCGTCCAAACACAATCACTTGCAGTTTTGTGATTTTTACTGTGAACAATTTCACGGCCGTAAACAAATCGTTCGATTCTAAACTTTCAATATTTGAAATAGCACCTCGGCGCGCCTGAACTGCTCGAATGGAAATCAATTTACGGTACAGATTTTCCACATCGTGAAATATTCTACCACCACCAAGGAACATTTCGATAGGATCCTGAAACAATTCTACAGCTGTATACACTTACATTTTGCATGAGAAAATTGTATTTAGATACAAAAAAAGAAATAATAATTAGTTAAAAAATGTCCTATATGCTCCACTCGGCTACTTCGGCTCGATTATTTTGTTACAAAGAATAAACTTAGGTAGCGGTTACAAATGAAGTATCCACACCTGTATATAATGAAAAAAGGAGTGAAATCTGTAATGTAAAGCAAACTTTTCTGGAGAAAAATTTCACTGTAGTGAAAACTTAGTCTAGAAGCGTAATGAAACGGAATATCCCCATTCGAATATTGAAAAAACAAATATAAATGATAGAAGTTTTTATCTTCTTTCATTCATCACACAAGAAGAAATATACGAAGAAATATATAAGAAGAATGATATCCACATAATTTCGATGGTATTGATTTTTAGCTGAAATTGTGAATCGTTCACATCGTAGACTTGTATAATTTATAAAATGGATGACGCCATTTAATTCCATTATTATCCATTGATAGTTCATTATAAAGATCTATAATAATGAATCTAAAAGATTTTCATAGACTAAGACATTAGAAGTGAAAAATCCTATGAAATTTCCCAACCATGGATGCCGACGGCACGCTAAATAATTCAGCGGCAGACCTCGCGGTATGTACACTTTTTTGGCGATTTCCGGGCAGCACACCCCGTCGGTCTGGTTTTTAGCCTTTCCTTTTGTCTCTTTCATACAGAGTAGAGCCGGAAATTGTTTCCAACTGTTAGGACAATGTTTGATATGTGCGTTCGTTTTGCTCCGCGGTTCGGTCTCACTTTTATTCCGCACGAGTTTGCGGTCCTTCCCAAAACTGCAGAGCAAGTTTTCCACCCGCGAGTTCTCTTGACACTACTGCTTCGCGACTTTTTTTGAAACTCGCTACTCATTTGGTCTTTAGAGGCGGGATCAATGTTAGACGTTGGAAAATATTGACAACCGTTACGGACCTGTACGCGGCATATTTTTCGCTTTCTATGGAACTCTGCTTTGAAAAGAAACTGTTATTACGGAATTGAAGGTATGAATATATTTTCGATATGATGTAAAATTTTCAGCAAACAGTATGAAATATTCATAATGTTCATAATTCGATTTATACCATTTGTCCACATAAGAGAATACGACCTGCACCTCAAGGGTTATTAATTTCGTTCTAGTACTTGAAATTCCTTCTGATTGAAAATTCTTTTTCTATAATCCTTCTGGGTCCTTTGTTCATACGTGGAATTTTTTTAGTGCGACCAATTCAAGTTTTCACCTTTTTTCATGTAAGTGAGAAATGCCTTCAAAGTATCCGTTTCCCCAGCACATACAGGTAAACGGTAATTTGAGGAGATTTAATGGTAAACGTAGGACAAAACTATAATGTTGAAAATATGTTGGTGCATACAATTGAAGTTAAGTCTACGAGATATACAATTCTACAAGATCTCGGTGGAGGTTTTGTCCCAACATGAATTTTGCTACGTTCAAATCGCGTCAACATATTGCCTGGATTATACTGGTGAAACGATCCTTCTGAGGAAAATAGTATGGAGTAAGATAAGAAATGGCCGTTTCAGCTACATATAGATCCAGGACCGTGTTAACCTAGTTTTCACGTGTGAACAATTGTGTTGAGGTAAATATTCTATGGAAATCTTGTAGAGCATATCGATTACTTCGATTTTATACCCTAACACATAATTGACACAAGACTTTCAATTTATTAAAAAAAAAAAAAGAGTCGTCCGTTATCCTACAAAGCAAGTACAATGCAAAGGACCTTTTTCATGTCTCAATAGGTACTAAACAAATGACATATCCCAGAGCCAGTCCTCCGTACTTCACTAAATAAGATAAATGATCGGTCATTTTACCTTACCGGCCATATTACCCGCAGGGATCTTATTCTAGACACATTCTTAAATTATTCAAAACTCCATAAAAAAATTGTAAGCAAACGAAAAATTTCTGTTTCCTCTGCGAAACAAGAGAAACGATTGAAACGTTTCTCTTAGTTTATCAAGTTTCACAGTGTCGTATCCAAATTGATTTTTCATTTCCTCACCAAGTCAAAAATTTAATTTAACAAAAAATAAATCCACTCTAGACGCTGTTACGCGAGCTCTCTAGTACAATACGTGAAATGAGAATATCATGTATAGCTCGCGCGCAGGTTGGCCGAGTTCGATAGACCCATGGCAGATCGAGGGTCGTGTTCATTTATATCTTATTACGAGCTTTGCACAAATAATCAAAATTTGACCGACCTCAATTGCTTGGCAGTAGCTGTACTCCAGTCACGAACTGTCCATACGGAAAGAATTTTACACTCCGCTTGCGTTGGATCCTTAACCTGCTTTCGAACACTAGAGCGAGGTAGATTTTGCGACTTTGGGCGGAGCTTCTCTGATTCAGTATGATACGTCATTGCAGCTCAACTTAATGATTAATATGGTTCCCAGTCGGTAGTAAAACTCTCAATAGGTTGTACTGACATGTCCCGAGTGTACTTCTAGCGCCATTCTCTTGTTTTTTCATGATTCAGTTTTGAATGTTCGTTCGTGAGATCGCCCTTGACAGAACTACTCCCTTCCTCACCCACTCAGAACACTAAGGACAACCAAAATTGTATTTATCCAACCTCAAATAGAGGGCTCACAATGTATAAATTGAACTTTCAATTTAACTGGAAAATGTAATTGTCTTATCCGAATCAGCATCGCTAGTCGTGATATTCATATTTTAGACAAGACGTATTGTATAATTCGACTAACCAAATTAATTTCAACCAATTCGACACAACCTATAATAATATTATCGAAGGATTAATGCTTTATACGATGAGTGGTTCATAGAAAGCACCCGAATATAAAGAAGGAACACGAATTGAAATGATTGAAAGTGAATTTGCTTATGATTCCAGGGCCAAGCCGGGAATCGTCGGACGAAGCGACGGTCATCGACGACAAGACCGACGGAGTGATGCTGGTGTTGCCGAACCCCCGCACCCGTGGCAGTACGTTCGACTCAATCGAGGATGACGAAGACGACGAGGACCAGTCAGGATCAGTGGAGCCGAGCGTCTTCTGGCATCCGTTCCAATTCGAAAGAAGCGGCTTCTTAGACAGCGGATTCTCCGGCCTCCGCGGTGAGTCTCGACTTTGCATTTCCGTCCAAATTGCACTTTTGCTCCCCCTCCGTCGATCATGCAAATCGGACGGCTACGGCAGGCACATTTTCACGCCTCGACGGACTGCGGGAGACGGGTCTGCGATTGAATTTCGGTTCTGTAGATGATTTTTCACGTTCCAACGGAATTTATGAGTTTTTTTTTTTCAACGACCGCGGTTGGTAATGTATATATATATGGTCCATGAATTATTCAAACGGCAGACATTTCTCTCGGGTTCATTAAAACCTGTGTCACTTCCCCACGTGTTTGACAATAGAAATGTAAGTACGGTTTTTTATAGATAAACAGCAATATGTGCAAAAAATGTAATTTTTTATAAAAGTAGGTCAACGTTAAAATGACCAGCAACCTTCTACTCTTATCTGATTGACATTTTCCAAAAGTACTTTCAAACGATTCAATCGTTCCGTTCATACTTTCATTGGTGGAAAGTTATGATCTTTCACTATCAGTAATCACTCGTTTTCAATCTAAGTTGAGAGGAATTTCAATATCTTTTGACAATGGTTATATTTGTAGAATCCATATCTAGATATATCTTTGCACACGACTAAAATATTGTTAGGAAATTATATTATTGTACCTAGAATCCCTATTAAATCATAGCTACCTTAGATACGTAACATATAGTTACATCATCTGACTCATGCGTTTTCGATTCCAACATCCGAGGAAATATGTAAATCGTTCTAGTCTAATCTTGTCACTGCATAGACGTGCTGCTGCCTTAGTCTACTTGTTTTTTCAGTATAAACTCGCTTCTCAGTTAACTATATGTTTTTTCATACTTATTGTTTTAATCATTCTTCAACTCAAAATTTATTTATTAGGATAAAGTCATGATAGATGAATTAGTAACAAAATCAATAAAATGATTGTGGTTCTCGCATTATATTTTATTGAAGTATTAGGTGGAATTCAACAACTTCCTTCCCTGATTAGATCATGTTCATTGAACTGAATCATCTTATCAGAAACTTTTCAGTATTCAAATTTACTTATCCACTGTATACTTCAATAAGTGAAAATACATTCTCAAATCAAAGCACAAAACGGAAGTGGCTACCCGATAAAATATTCAATTCTGCCTTTCCCTTCTCTCGTTTTATGAGTAAATAAAAAAGCTCTCTCCGAGCTTTGTATATTGCGCTTTATATTGTCTCTGGGATTCCATCAAAAATCGGATACCCTCCGCTATCAATATCATCTTGGCTTCGATCCGACGAGCAAGTCTTGCTCGCTCGTAAAAATAGGGGAAAATTGCCAGACAGTGTCGAGCTTATTAACACCATCAACATGTATAAACTGAATACTTCTCACGCGATTGCTTGACTTTGGAAACATTTGAATTAACATTTTAGTCCCTAAAAACTGGCATAAGAGCAAATTGAATATTGTTTGATAACTCATGAGTAAAAACGGATTTTGAATTTACGTGACGAATTTCAAATAGAGATTTGCTAAAAGTACCATAGAGTGCCAGATCCACGAAATAACTGGCCCATAACGGGTCTCGTCCTTCACGAAGCATTCATAAAAACAAATCAAACTAGAGAAAGAAATAAGCGTTGTCCCGTAAACGCGAACGACTCACACGGCCAGATACGAAATCAGACTAGCGTGCCGGAGAAGTCCAATTACCCCCGTAGAGCATAGGCAAGGTGAAAAACCGCGTCGCGCGCGCGTGCGCTCTAATTTAATTAACAACCTTTTTCGAGAGCGCCGACTTGGAAAAAGAAACAAGAAAAAATATACGATATGACGAAAAACAGCTGGGCACACGTCACGAGTACACTCGGCTAGAAGGCTCTTCTCTCGGGGGGGCGGTGGCGGAGACGGGGGCGACGGCGAAATAACCGCTGCCAGCCAGCCGCTCGCTAAACTAAACTCGGGCGTATTAAGGCCGTGTCTCCAGAAAAGGGCGAGGAGGCACAAAGTTCGCTTATATCCGATCGACGCCAAGGAGGAGACTCTGCGAAACTTTGCTTGCGAACGAGCGAGCAAGCGAGCGAGCGAGCGAGCCGCTTTTAGAGTGCTTCTGCATCCCGGATTCCGGGTCAAAAGTTAATTTTCGCTCGAGTTTGGAAGATGCCGATGGAGAGGGACCTGATGAAATATTTGTTTGCATTTTGAGCTCCACAAATAACGACGCTGGCGAGTCGTAGACGAAACTTACTTTCCAATAGAAATAATCTCATCAGATATGATCTCAAGATCTAGATGATTATTCAACAATTATTATAAATCTATAGCTTCAGTTGTTACCGAGAATTCTGCTTCAGGCAAAGAAATTTTGGCAATAGTGTGCAATTAGATTTCCCTGGAGAAGATTCGGTGACTCTGATTAAATGGAAACCACATATAGAGTTGATATTCAATTTATCCGAAATAGATGAATAGACAATAGATAATAGACGTTACCAGTAGGGCATCTGTAAACTAAATCTAAAGTAAACTAGTAATTAAAATTGAGCTAGTATCTGGACATGAAAAGACAGTCAAATTTAAACACTCAAATGTGTATAATTTCAATGGGTAGGTTGTCCTTATATTATCATTTTACTCCACTCAGCTAGCCAGAAGTTCAATGGTTAGAATTAACAACGCCACCTGTTCAATCTCTCATATATTCAACTAGGGAGCAACGGAAAGAAAAAGCCACCTCGCGATAATATTAGCCTCATGATAAATAAATACACAAACGCAAATAAAATATCCGAATTTGATGCAATGGCCGTGGAATACAGAGAAATCGGTGTGTATCGACCTGAGGTGGAAAGTTCGGGAAAGAGCTGCAGATCAGTAGCGAATGTCGGAGTGAACTCGCGCGTCAGTGAGAAAGGGGTCGCAATATATTGCGACGACGGGAATATATCTACGGCAGCTCGAGTGCCACGCTGCTGATGTGTACACAAAGAAGTGCGCAGCCGAGCGGCAGTCGTCGAAACGAAGAATAATATACGCGAACCTGTCTCATGCTCAACTGGTTAGGACAGACTAAGACGAAGGGCTCGCAGGCTGAATAGCTTAATTAGACACTATGGGTTTGAGCTTCATTCAAACGCGAATAAGATTGGGAATCGAACAGATTCGACTTCTGACGAATCATCGAGTGAGAATCGGCTATGGAATTATAAGGATGAGAATAAAAAAAAAATCGACTTCCCATTGCCGTAAAAAGCGATAGGAGCTTTCATCGGGGATTGAATGACCCAGAGCTGCATTGCGTATCCGACTCGTTCTAGCTAACTGCTATAAGGAGTGTTCTTATAAACTTTTATTGTATTCTTCCATTATGCACGTTTATATTATATGCTTTTGTTCAACTTTCTCTCCGCGTCGGATTTTTTATTATATTTGTCAGCGGTGAGAAACGTGGATATTCGCGATTGAACTTTAACCTCCTTCACAATCAGCTAAAAAGAAAAAAATTATTTCCATCATTCGCATATACATGTCCTAAAAGTTTCTTTAAAAAAGTGTAACTTTATTGGTAGTCAATGGTGATTATCAGTCCGGTACACCCTCCAAATCTCGACAGTACTCGAATTTTTCGGCACTCCATGGTACTAAACTTGATTGCATCCAACTTTTTATCTTGTCAGCATAAACTTATCGTGTTTTGATCCAGCTTGTCTTAAAATCTAAGGAATAGCTCTTGGTCAACATTGGCAAGAATAAAGATTCATTCATGAACCCGTGGTACTCCCTCTAAGTAAGAAGCCCCTCGGAATGACGAATACAAAACTCACGCTTTTACAAAGGATAAAAGCTCACCTCATTGGTCTGCACAGCTTTTACAATATTCATGACTTTCAATTGATCCCGAATAATTTTCACATTCCTAGTGACTTTACCGAGCTTCCAATAATACTTTTACTTGGTTCTGAACGCACAATCATCACCGCATCTGGACCATTCGATACCTTGTTGCGAAAAAATAAAAACGAGTGAGAAGCTGCTCGGAGAACTACGTCTGATAATAGTTTTCGCGCAACGCGACTTCCGGTAATCTCGAATAACTCCGGTTTGGCGATAACCGTTTCTACGCGGCGTGGCTGGGGAAGCGGGCCATTTTCGGGCTCTTGTCTGCAGTATAGCGCGCGGGTGCAGTTGAAACTCGTGCGCGTGCACGAGCTCGCCCAAAATTATGGCTTCCTTTCGTTTTCGCGCGTCACGAAATATCGAGTGCCGAACTCTACCCGACCAATAGCGTTTTCCTTTATTTTCTTCTCGAGAATAGTACGATAATGCAGATTTGGTTTCTGCCAATTCCCATCACTTACCGAAGTTTTCGAAATACTTCGATGCGTACATACTTTTCTTGACAAGTTACAGGAGAGAAAAATAACTTGGAATAGAAGTCGATATTGTGCATAGTCCATAACGCATAACGCTCAAGTTTCTGAAGAATATGGAATTCCAGATTTGATGTAAACAAGTAAACATTTAGTGCACACGCAAGATCACGGTATATTGTGTATTGAGTCAATGTGCCAAATTTCATTTTCACAATATATTGTATGATATATTGAATTATTCAATCGTTACGAAATTCATGGATGGGATATGTGACCGTATCTAGTAAGCAATGTATCAAAATTCCTTAAAATGAAAGGACAAAATATGATTGAGAATAAGATCCGAGACGTTAACAGAACGTAAGAAAATTAATTTAAAACATACCAATGTCTTTCTATAGATTTATATTGTAGGGGAAAGCGGGCTGGCAGACAAGTACTTTCATATAGTATACTTTAATATTGTCTCAATCAAGTTTCCATGTGAAAAAAAAATGAATGTTGTAAAGACTCTGTAAATCCGCCCTTGTATTAATGAATCAGCTGCAGATGACAGCTGATTCCACACAACTATGAATTGTAATGTACCGCCGATCGAATGTCTGCCGAGCTCCTGGCTCTGTCGTATAATCACAATCTCGCAGCTGCGCAAAGCAGACTTGAAACGATGCAATTTGCAGAATGCAAAAAGTCCGGGGCCGGGCATCGTTACTCTCGAAAAGCCCCCAAAGTGTCGCGGAGCAGCGGCCGCACGTCAGCAATTTTTCTCCCGGTGCACAGGGAATGAACGAGTGACGGGGGGGCCAAAGAGGAGAGACAATTCCCCGGCGGCGTCTAAAATTGCAGCAGCGCGTGCAGTGAGCTCTCGCGCGCGACATTATATATTCCGCGGGGCGCGAGAGCCATGCGCGCCGCGCGCGAGTAGCGGGAAGTGCCCTAAATCCTCGTCTTTATGACTATTCCAATAGCCCGATATTTTCCGGGAGCCGCCGCGCTTAATGGCAGGGAAATAATGCCGCTCTCGCGGCAAAGACGAAGTTTCGGGGGAGGAGACAAAAGAGCAAAGATCGCCGTCCCCACACGCGCGCGATTTAACATTCGGGCTCGATATATACGCGTAACTCATGGCATGTATGTATATGTATATATATACAGGGGCGCGCACACGCCTTTCGTGGCCACTCGCTTTGTACGGATGCGTGCGCGGAGCCGGAATTTCAGAGCTCGGTGATCCGAGGAGCGCTTTATGGAGGATACGCTGGATTTATCGGCGGATAGAGCCGTGTAAAGTGAATTTCAAACTCGCGAGTTTCGCCACCGCGATCCAGCCTAAATCCCGCACGTGGAATTATTTTTCATGCGAAATGTATGGCTACATATAGGTCTGCGCCCGAGACGGATGATGGATGTGGCGGAACCCGTTGCGATTTTCATACATTTATATTTTCACATGCTTAGCAGGAGCTTCCTCCCCGATTCAAATCGACAATCTATAACGTGGCCTGCTATAACAATGATGTATTCGTTTGAAATCCTCGAATCAAGCCAAGAAACACATTTTCTTGATTTAGTGCGCGCATTCGAGAGATACATTTCCTGTTTACTGTCCGAGTTCTCGGAACAACAAATCAGGCCTTTTTTTATAATCTCCCTCGCGTGAACGTCGCGAGTTACGTAAATCGAATACACATACCTACATGCACGAGAAATTTCATTTATATCATAATCTACAACGTGACATAACCACTACGTCGACTGCAACTATGTTTCAAATGCAACCGTGTTTAGTTGAGGAAGAAAAATCGTTGCCAGTTGCATTAAAACAATATGCTTTCTTAGAGAGGGTTTATGTGGAAAAAACTAGGGAAGTAAGCAACGGTTGCTATGGAGAAATCAAGATTTTAAACAACTAGAAGCTGTTTAGCGCGCGTACCGCGCGCGCGGTGACGTATCGGATCCCATCTTAAAAGGGAGGTAGCGATTAGTATCGAATTGAAGGTCCGCCATTGATAGTTGACCAATCAAATTGATTCTTAGATCTTTTCCGAGCTTTGGATTGGTCGTCTCGAAAGCAGCAGTGATTGTTGCTATATTCAGAGCGGTCAGCTTGTTTTGTACATCGCTTTTTTTTATTAAAAGCGATACAAAACAAGCTGACCGCTCTGAATATAGCAACAACCACTGCTGCATTCGAGACGACCATTGCAACGCTCGGAAAAGATCTAAGAATCAATTTGATTGGCCAACTATCAATGGCGGACCTTCAATTCGATACTAATCGCTATCTCCCTTTTAAGATGGGATTGGACCTCGAACTGATTTCACAAACTACCTAGCAACGGTCGATAGAGATATAAACAACAGTTGCTATGGAAAATACGAAGATTCTGTAGCCGTGTCCCCAAAAATACTGAAACTAAACTTTAACTCAATCTTCATTCCTGTAGCAATAAGCAACGATTGCTGTGTAAAATGAAGATTCTGTGTATTTGCCATGAACGAATGGACCTTAAACTGATTGTTCAAACTACCCAGCAAAGGTTGTTAGGGATGTAAAGAACAATTAATATGGAAAATAATTTCAGATCAATATTCACTCAATGATGAATTTTGTGAGTATATGGATGTATATATATGATAATTGAAAATAGTAAGTTTTTAATTGTATAATAGTAAGATCAATATGAAATTATCAACTTCTTATATTACTGTTGATGAAAAGAGAAAGTTTAATGAAAAAAGAAGAGAATGTTTCATCCTGGATGTACCTAATAGGACTCATCAGTGTATAAGGTTTTTTCAAAAAGTTAAAAATTGAATATTAAAACCGCTGCCAAGTGCCTTAGCAGTATGCTTTCTCAAAGAGGCTTCAACATCACCCACAAATGCGTCCCAAACCTATATTTTTACCATTTAGCCCTTTTTTATCTGATTCTCTCAATTTTACCCCAACTTCTTTATCCCTATCTTGATCCCCCATTTAGATTCTCCCAATTGAACCCCTCAAATTGTTATCAATTATATGTTTTGAAATCATTAAAAAAAGTTGCACCCTTGGCTCGAAGCAATAAATAACTCTTGTTCGTGAAAAATCTCTTGTTTGAGAAAAATAGGAATAAGTCGACCAATCGTGAGGTCGTGAACATGCTTTGTAAATCGTGAGAGTTGTTTCAGGATTAAATTTATGAACATCGATTTTAACGTTATCCTGAAATATTATCCGTTGTTGATTTCCAAAACGAATAGCTGAAATATTTTTCTATTGTTTCACTATTCTTTTTTTCTTCCTAAGGAAAGCAATAGGTTTAGAAATAAATTTACTATTGTTTTCACCAATTCATAGCCCTTCACATTTATAAAATCCAAATGGTCTATACATTTTCTGGAAACCGATGGTTGGCGAAGTGACCAGGAAGGCACCCCGCCCTCCAGTACTTTGTAGTTTTTGAACTGGCACTACTGAAAGATTATCAGTACCTGCAGGAAAATTCCTTCATTAATAGTGTTGGGTTTTTAGAGTGTAAGTTGTATATTCATGAGAAATATAAGAAGATAGATTAGAAGAAGAGATTAGACAAGATAATTTTAAAATCTTGACTTTGTCTTGATATCAAGTATATTGAGACGCTTGTGCAAGCTAGATTAATTATTGAGAATCAACTAGAAGTACAATACTCTATATCAACCATTCCAATACGAAAAATCCATATGGATTTTCATTTCCATTGGAACGAGACTATAAAAAAGAAAAACCATTACATTTCTCGGATTTTCCCACGCCAATTCTTAGCACACAAACTTTTCAGACGTAATATTTTTTGTCAGTTCGCTGACTGCAATTGTATTTGTCAGAACTTTTTTGTTGATGCTATCATATTTCTACATTTCTTATGTAACGGTGATGAGAAATTTCATATCCAGACAAGAGCCACTTTAAAAATTTGACGTCTTCTTCTTTTGAGCTGAAACTTTATCCTTACTACGTAAGAATAATGCGCAGTTGCTCATAGAATTATTTTCTTGGTCACGAGAAACTTCCATTCTAACTGCGGAGATACAATTTTCACGTCTTCGTGCGGTGGCTCACAGATAAAATGCTCGTGAATAAAAAAAATGTCAAGGACACTCGCCGAACCCATCATATGACGAAGAAACCTCGACGCATAATCACGAGATCGGCCGTAATACCTCACAACTTCATCACGTCTAAACCGCCCTGCGCATAGGGTTGCGAGCTAAAAGTCGGGCTCTCGTTAACAAACGCGCGTGGAGCACGCAGTAGATGCGAAAATTCACAACGAATCCAGCCACTCGCGAGCGGCGTGAATTATTATTAGTGAGTGCGAAGCTATATAATTCGCTCTAAATAAGCCAGCAAAAAAGTTCAGACGACCAGGCGCGCGCACGAAACAAAACCAAATAAAGATTGACGTAAGCGGGTCAGAGCGAAGGCTATAACCACGTCCAAAACTCGTCACTTTCGCTGTGTACAGTGTACGATAAGGGTCGCGTGATCGAGCTCACTCAATTTGCCCCTATATATTTCTGGAGAAGAATTTGTTCCTTCGGCAAACGAACCTGGTATTTTATTTATTGTCCTACGCGACGACTACTTCTCCAGCGCACCCTTGACTCTTGCACCGAAATCATATTCACTTTCTATATATATATATATATATCTGAATGCGGGGGACTGGCTGCACGCACTATATCCTTTTGTCGACGATCGTCACTCGGAAGGAGTGGGTGGATCCTTGAAGCAAAGGCGAGGTGTCGATTCATTTTTAAGAACCAGAGTAGTTGAATTTCACTCGCTTGCGTCAGTGGATCAGTTCATGGATGTTCGAGTACGGTTAATAATTCCGAATGCACTCGCTGCCAGACAGGTTCACCTCCCGGTCATCGATTTCGCTGAAACTTAGTGAGATGGTTTCTGGGCACCCAAATAAGCGATATATACAGCCCTGCGGACTTGTGTTTCGATTTCTCCGAGATTTTTATTCAATAACTTTTGGATTCATGCATACACTGTATTTTTAGATTGACGGGCTTTTGTGCATACATATATTATATTGCATAAATATAGAAATCGTCGATCAAATATCTCCGGGAGATCAAAGCGCTAACATGCATGGCTGTATATATCACTAATACAGTAACTATATCTCACAAAGTTTCACAAATCGTGTCAGCCGCAGGTGAGACCGTCTCCAAATCAGACCTGCTTTCAACTTCCCACATTGTGAAGCGTGTGGATGCTCCATTTCATATTGTTTCGATTTTCGAAGGTCGTGCCCAACCACTGAATGATTTTCATTTTTCTGTACGATTTGACATTCCCCAAGTTAGGTAACCTTCAAAAGCCCAAACGAGAAGATATCAAACAAATCTGGAAACAAACGATTCATATACCTCTCTGGCGGATCAGCACACATTGAGATTACAGATTTCACGGTCGCTGTCCTACCTCCGCGGCTCCTCTGACATTAAATCACATGTTTCATCGATGAGGGAATTCGAGAGAAGATTGATCGTACGTAACCAGGAAAGTCACGGGAATGTGTAGAGGCCTGAAAGAATTTCTCGGTTCGCGCGACGTCGTAAAACCAGCGCGCACCAATATTTCTCGAAAGCCAAAGCATTGCGTCGATCCATCGAGTTTTCGCTCGCGAACCCATTCGTCCCTCCGTCGCACGATCCCCGAATTTTTTATCGGCCGCGAATCCACGCGGAGACACGCGGCGCGAGTCGGTGCAGAGGGAGATTCCGCGCGCGCGACAAAAAGCTCATTCCCCCGATAGATCATGCGACCGACGACTCGAGTAATCTTCGGCTCGCAGGCGAGGCTCGCGCAATAAAATATGAGGAATTTATCAGTGGCGTGTCCGGCGGCAGCATCCATTTATGCGCATGTCGCCCATAAATTACCGGTGTATCGAGTGGCACGGGCCGCGGGCGGGCGGACGCGCGTATGTATATCAGCCCGGGCGTCAATCAATTATCGATGCCCGTTGTTCTTTGCTCGGGGGCCGCTGTCGTTGCGTTTGATTGAAATTGATCGAATTGCGCGCTTCGGAAAGGCCGCGTAGCATGGTAATTAATTCGCGGCCGACCCGTTTGAGCGCGATCCGGTGCTTCGTCATTCCCCCGATGGATTAGACGAGTGGCTCGACTGTGCACTCGAGGCCTCGCTGCGAGCCACTGATTTAGAGCGGTTAACATAGATTCGCCCTCGTTTTTGCGCAAATTTTTCGCCAACGGGTCAGCAGCGACGCTCGTCCAAGGCTCGTCGCACTTTTCGGGCCAACGTATATACATACGAGTATACATACGTAGGCATTGTAAAGTTCCAGAGTCCGATCGGAAATGTTTACGACTAATTCAAACTGCATACAGTATAGATTGGCGCACCGAGGCGCATTTGGAATAACTATTCTGTGTATGCGTTTTGTGCGCACAATATGCTCCACATCCGATACGGCCGTGGGTGCACTGCGAATTTTAATTGAATCGACCGATGCCGCACAGCCATCCGTGCACGCACTTGTAAAATATAATCTCGCGCCGGCATCTTTTGTGGAACGGAAAATCAAACGGACTAATCCATCCTAACAAACGTGATCCCAAGTTGGCTCACAGCGTGTTTTTCTCGCCAGGTCGAAGGAATTCTGGAAGAATTAGAAGCCATTACCGGTTGAAAGAGTTTGCGAGCGGGAGAAGAAAAGATGCTCGTTAAGGAGACTATGGATCGAGTTTGAGACGAAAATAGAAGCTAGTTTGCAGACGGTCGTGTGGATCTTGAGCATGGCACACCCCGACGATGCCAATTTAAAGTTTTGAAATTTTAATTGGCCTTCGACACATCGAGCGGGTTATTTCGAGTCACTTGAATCTCTCGAGATAATGAGATTGAGTCTGAAGTCTCGCAGCCCCGGCAGAACCAATACAAAAAAAACAACAGCGCCGAAACGGATTGAAAGAATATAATCGTACGTACATGAGGGAAATTCCGCAAATTCATGGGCTGCTGAATGAGAAGCGAGACTTTGGGGCTGAAAGGCTCTGCTGATGTAACTGCGGGCGCGCGGGCGCGCTCGGGAATTTCAATTTTCATGGACAATGAACTCGAGAGGGAGCAGCGCGGAGCCCGAGCGAGAGCTAAATAATGAAAGCTCGCCAATAATTGCAGTCCACACTGGCAGACGCAAGTGCCAGTCTCCCGTTCTTTCAATCCCATCGTCAATTTCCGCGTGTCCGACGTTCACACGTCATTCCTTCAGTGCGACTCGATTGTTTTTCTTATTGACTTTTTCTGTCGCCGGGCTAACTCGTTTCGTCTGCTCTTTTCCAATATTCGTTCCCATTGTTTCAAGACTCGACTTTCCGATATACCCTCAGTACTCAGATATTCGCTGACTGGTACAATTATATTCTTCTACGAGCAATTGCATGCTCAATAAGGCCGGAAGTGAGATTCTGCGCATCCAAATATAACTTGTCGATGTCGTTGAACATTTGTCGCTCGCTAGTCGTATAATCAAGTTCTCCGCCCTGACACAAATAATATTTATTCTTATACGTTTTCAACGTATACATTACTCTTGCGCAAACACGAGTAAGCCCTCGGCTTAACATCATATCGGGTATCGCTCAAGGAGCAACCCCATCTGGGGTACCCCGACGGAAGGGGGAGAGATGCCCATCGGCCGAATCCCAGAGCCGCGGCGTCAAAGGCTCTTTGCTTGGGTGCCCGCATTGTCCGTCCCCGGAGCTCTGCCCACTCATTAACGAGTCACGTGTATGACCCTTCTTGCTTATCACTCTTTCATTCCCTGCAGCCGTCCGATGCAACGTACAATATAATAAAGCGTCCGGGACAGCGCGCGCCGACTTCAATGGGGTATCGCATCCCGCGGCGCGAGCCCCGCGCTCTACACGCCCTGTCCGATCGCTGTATACGCTTTTTCCACCATGGCCGGGGCTCGTGTTTTTTAATTATAAGTTTGCCGGCGCCCGAGAGCGAATGAGCTCCCGGATTAACGGGGATTTATGCGAGCGAGGACGGGGGAGGGAAGGGGAGGGCGAGCAAAAGAAAAATCCGGAATTTATGAGGGTTTTTGAACTATCATCGGGGCCTCGAGATTTTATGTGTACGTTTCTGAGAGTCGAGGCGATAGCACAAACACCCGCCCGGTTTTTCTTTGGAGAATTTATTTTTTGCTATCTGATTCGAGCGGAAGTTGCAGATGGAAAACTTTAAACTGACCTGGAAACAGTTTAGTCTAGTTTCAGTACATTTACAAGTACTGGAGAAAATTTGTTTTTCAAACGGCAAGAGGATCAGACATCGATCGAAATACTCGAGGAAGTATTTGAGAACAAAAAAACCGCTGCTAACTGTATTGATAGTATGCTTTCTCAAAGAGTCTTTGTATGAAAAAACGGTTGCTACAAAACAAAGTGCGAAGATTGTGTGTACTTCTCCGTCTAAAGTTATCGAAACAAGTCTTGAATTGATAATTTTCAGCCTTCGTAACATTTGCTAGCGAGGTGAACAGCGATTGCTATGGAGCTAACATAACAATTCAGTGTCCTCGGCCATCGAATGTGCTGGATTTGAACTCAAAACAGATTTTCCCCTTCTAGTAGCAACGATTGCTGGAGTCATCAAAAACAGTCCCCATGGAAAATATATCGTAGATTCTCGTCGATCATTATTTACGAGGAATTGGAGGGAACTTGCAAAAAAACACCTGAGCGACGGTTGCTAGCAAAATAAACAAGGAATTTGCTGAACATCGAACTCGGTTCATGTATTACCACGACTGACTTGTGTGCGAAATTTCAGGACGATCTAGACACGACGCAGACATTTTTAGGGTTCGACATTTTTCGACTCGTATAGATCAAGAATATTGAGGTCCCGAAACAATAAAGAAGCGACAAATAGTATTGATGAGCATGATTCGATTCTTTGATTTGACATTGAAATTAATCACTTTTGTATCTGGTTGATGAAACACGTTTGTAAAAATCACCATGGATATTCATATAACAATAAGAGTTAATACCAGAAGTGAAATTATAAAAAAGCAGAACAGAAAAATCGATGACTACTTACTAAAAATAAAAAGCAAATGCAAATTTGCGAACGTAATCGAGTATTCATATTTGTATGATCATTATACACATACGTGAATATTGCGGATATAAGTAAATCGCTGGCGATATTGATTGCGCATGCTCGAAAATAACTCGCAACAATATCCAGTAGAATATACAGCAGTGCGATCCATTCGGCTCGGGAGCTCTCCCGTATCCACGTCGATTTTCCCCGACTCCCAAGCACGCGCCAGTCTCCCATTAAACGAGCGATTACATCCGAATCCAATCAATTATGCTGCTTTGGTGCACCCTTTCAGAGGCTCGCAACAAGCCCGTGCACACTTACTCCAACCCCTTCTACAGCTTCCACTGTGTAGCAGCAGCAGCATATACACGCGCGTCGCTCTCGTTTTTCATTTTCTCCGCGGCCGTATATTTATCCTGTTTCCCGGCGTCGTTTTCTGTCTGTCCGCATTTCCCTATCTTTGTTTGTTCTTCTAGCTATACGGGCTATATGTATCAGCAGCCCCCAGGAAGTAAGACTTTTTTCATCCCTCGCTGGCGTATATGTGTTTTTCGGTTTTTTACGACTTTTTACGCGGATGCTTTCATCTGATCGAGCACAGATTTTATTCGAAAAGTAACGCGCAACGGAAAATATATTTTATGAATAAATATGAGATTTATTAGGTTTATCGATTTATTTTAAAACGTATAGCTTGATGATAGGGGTAAACAAAAACTCGTGCTCTGTCGGGAAAAATAAAAGATAAAATCTCCAATATAATCGATCGTTCCGAATGGATAGTCCCCCTCGAAGTGGAATTATTTGATGTGCTTTTATAAAAAGAAATAGCTAATTATTGAATATTTTTTCATTTTTAGAAACAATCAACAGAGTCAAAGCTCAAATCGCCGCTGCCATGTCTGGATTCAATGAGGGTAGTCTTACACCGTGGGGAAAAATTCCTGATGGCGCCAATACTACATCCACTACTAAGGTAAAAAATTATAATATGATGGAACGACTTTAAATTATTTGTTTATTTACAGTAGAATAAAAGTCTCACACAAACTCACTAGCAGATCACCTCACATGAAACTATTTGGGACTATCGCTGCACTGAAACTATTTGGCATTTTTTTTTGATACACAAATAGATACATAGATAAAACACACTGTAAATGCATAAAATCTATAATGATTCACGAAAGCGAAACGTTAAGAGTAATGACTGCACATATTATCTATTTGGATACCTACAAATCACCTTCCAAAAATTTCATCTAGATCACAAAGCCAAATGCCAAGTGGTCTTTTATTTAATGAATTTTTGTCATTTTTTTCCAATTAACGTTGTATTACGAATATACTAAATCAATCTATAGAGTGATTATATTCTTCCTTAATTTTTTGTCCAGAATTTATTTTTCACAGTATAACTTGTTGAGTAAATCAATTCTCAATAAGCCCATTGACGAATTCGAAGTGCAATCAGATCATTAATTTCATAACTAGAATAAAATCCTCCATGTGAGTTTGGGATTTCCTGATAACTCGCGAGAGTGCTGAATCGATGCTTTATCTACCCAGAGTACTTCGAGCGTGAATATTCGAGCATGCGTGAAAAAATATCGATTATCACCTTTATACATTTTCCCACTAACAAAATCGTCACGACTAGTAAAGCCGATCGTATTAGAGGTATATTGGAAAATTTTCAAATGCAATAGTTCTGGAGAATGAAAATACAATGAATTCGTTGAGTCGCGCTGATCTTTATATTTATGAGAACGGCGCCATTGAATTGCGAATAAAACGTCGACAGTCGACGTGTGCAGTTTATTAGTGAAAAGGACGTAGCAAAGGAAGCGAGAATAAGAGGAGTTTTACTGTACGTTACCAGGGAATCGATTACACTTCCATCCTTTGTTGAAGCTATCCAGTGATAAAGTGTTCAGCTCTTTGAATTCGATTAGAGTCATGGTCGATAAACGTTTTAACGAGTCAACGACTTTTAGCATTTCGTTATAGTGATAAAACTGGATGTTTCCACGGTTAAAATTTATCATTGGAACTCCGACGTGAATCTGCGTTGTTTCGTTATAGCATCGATTCCGATCGGCTTACATTTTTTATCTTCATAGCAAATAGCGTTCTAACGAGAGCATTCAAAAGACCATCTCTAAACCGGGGGTATCAGAAATCGCACTGCGACTTTTTCCTGTTCGATAGTATTTGCCAGCCGGTACTTTTTCTCACGAGATTGGCCCCGTTTACTGAACTATTTTCCAAAAATTTAACTCATTTGAAGTAGCGCGTGGATTTTTT
Source organism: Aphelinus atriplicis (assembly GCA_020882685.1). Classification (NCBI taxonomy): domain Eukaryota; kingdom Metazoa; phylum Arthropoda; class Insecta; order Hymenoptera; family Aphelinidae; genus Aphelinus; species Aphelinus atriplicis. The sequence continues at coordinate 14,965,178 of CM037075.1, read as the reverse complement.
TTCATCCAAGTCTATCCTCTTGCTACAAAGTTATCCAATGCAGGGAACCCAGTTTTAGAATGATCCGCAAGCCCACCCACGCTTGCACAATTTTTCTATTGACCTAGTCATTTGATACACCTGTTATTTCTGTGGAAATTCTAAAGCCAATTTTATGCCTGTTGAACTATTTCCTGTCGAAAATGAGCTTTTTTTTCATAAAACTTTGTGAACGTATATATATGTCAAAGGTGGTTTCTCGATTTTGATCGTTGAAACATCTTTCATATCTGACAGAGTTTTTAAAACGTCATTGTAAAGTTTGATTACCAGCTCCAATTTCGTACATAGACTTAGAAACTATCTACGAAATGGTCAGCTATACAAGTTCAAAATCATGTTTCTAGGAATGTGATTTAAAACATGATTCAAAAATTCAAAGATTACTGAAAACCGTACTTTAGCAATGGTTCTTTCACCTTATATTGTTGTCTTTGGTCTTCGGTCAAATTCATTAATCACTTGTTATTACAAGTGTACGTCGTATATCGAAAAAATGAGATCGATGCCCCATAAAATGTGAAGAGGAGAAATAAACGAACCCTATCCTAAGAAACTACTACATTATCAGACTCGCAGTATATATTTTGAAAAGAAACCTGAATACACGCATTTCCCGAATCACGTCAGATGAAAGTTGCCAACTGAAATAATTGAATTCGCAGGTGATTGGCAACCACGCAGTGACTATAAACGAGACGTCGTACTCCCAGGGTGACGAGAACAGCCAGACAATCTTCCGGGTTCGCGTGGTAGACGTGAAGCCTCTGAACGAAACGACCGATGCCGGCTCGGAGGAGTCGGGCTCCGAAGAAGCCGGTCCCTCTACCGACGCCAGCGTCGACGAGGAGCTCACCACCACACCCGCCCCGTCACGCAGCGTCGAGACCGTCGAGGAGTTCGACAACGAGATTCCCAAGTCTCAGGTCGAGACCTTCACCTCTTAAACATAGACGGCAGTATTTGTAGTAAAGGGTGCTGCGCGATTTTTGAGCAGAGAGCTTGGAAAATGGAGGGGGAAAAAATAATTGAACAGTTTATAGCAGCGTCTCAAAAAACGCGCAGCACATTACCGTCCCCATCTTCGTCGCTGATTTGGCAAATTCATGCATGATTAGAATTTACGAATGAGATTGGATCAGGGTGTCTTTATTGAGTTGAAATTTTTGATTCTATATATATACGCTCGATGATGCGGACGAAAGTTGGGATGGGATGTGTGATTTCACCGTGGCAGTTTCCGAAACGCGGTATTCCGTAGTGATATAACGAGCCAACTCGGCCTCATATTATATACAACTTATATTTTACATGCAATGTTTGTAATCTAACATGTAGGTAATGAATCGTTAAGATTTTCCTGAAATTGATGTGTCAAAGTTCGAGTATTTATGTATCAGTAGCATTTATGTATCGAAAATTATGATTGTGAAGAAAATATAAAAAATATATAAAAGATTGTTTTATAATATGTAGAATATATACTGATGGATTGATTATCTGATATGCATTATTAATGTGACAATAATAATTATACATTTTTTCAATGAAATTCCAAACTTTATTACTCTTATATATTCTCCCCTAATACAGTAACCATGTCAATAAAAAAACCGCTGCCAAGTGCCTTAGCAGTATGCTTTCTCAAAGAGGCTTCAACATCACCCACAAACGCATCCCAAACCTGTATTTTCACCATTCCACTAGCGTAGATACTATCATTTATTTTTCAAAAATTACAAAAATATTATTTAATCAGTTCAATTCGTATCTTCGTGACTGTGTAAAGTGTCGTTCTTTTTCAATTGACCAAACTTTGTCGCGACTGTTGATGTCTGCCCGGGCTCTCTTATTATTTGATCAAATGCAACAAAGCAAACGGTTCTAGGTTATACACGATGCGAGACATTTGGACCTGCTTAATTTTTCGATCAATTCATCTTGTGACTGTCATACGGTTTAATGGTGGTTAAAATCGATCCATCCTGCCCTTAAGTCTGTATTTAGCAAACTTGAAGACTCATTTTGATCATTTTCGGTGGCTGAGGTTGGAAATGATCAATTCAAAATCTATTTTGATCATTTTCGACGGCAAAAGACACCAAATTTTCCCAATTTTATCTATAGCACGTTGAAAATACTGGAAACGAAACTTACATGAATTTTTCTTCCCCTTAGCAACGGTTGCTAGGGCGGTAAACAACGGTTGCTAAGGAGCTAATTGGGAAGATTTTGTGTCCTTTGCCGTCGAAAATGATGGAAATGGGTCATAAATTAATGATTTCCAACCTTCGTAACTGTTGCTAGGGAGGTAAACAACCGTTGCTATGGAGCAAATACAACAATTCAGTGTCCTTGGCCATCGAGTGTGACTTAAAACTGATTTTCCGGCTTGTCCCAATGAGCACTCATAAGGATTTGTGAGAAAACACGTTAGGAACGGTTGCTAGGGAAATAACCAACGGATTTTGCTGAAAATTTAACTCGGACTAGATCTTGTCACAACTAACCGGTGTGCAAAATTTCAAGACGATCGGATCATTCCTTCGGGAGTTATCGTGGACGAAAGAAACAGAAAAAATAGACACCTTAACAACGGTTGCTAAGGAAATAAACAACGGATTTCGCTGAAAATTGAACTCGCCCGAGATTTTGCCGCGATTAACCTGTGTGCAAAATTTCAGGACGATCGGACCATTCCTTCGAGAGTTATCGTGGACGAAAAAAAACGGGACGCACACACACACACACACACACACACACACACACACACACACACACACACACATACATACATACAGACACTTTTGGATTTCCATGTTTTTCGACCCGTAGATCACGAAAATCGAGGTCCCGAGGTCTGATTCGGTGGGTCGATTTTTGCCCCATTACAAAGCTTTCTCTTTAAGAAAGCAATAAATGCGGTCTAGAAACATTGAAGAGTTGTAAGTAAGTTAAATTGATTTAGAACATATCTCCAAAGCAACCAACAACAGAATAATCTAAATCATGTGATGATTTTATTGAAAAGGAAAAAACCGTGGCCTTGATCCTTGAGTAACAATGGAATTTATAACCATCGAAATGCGCGTATTTCACGAAACATAAAATCATTCTAAATAATAAAGAAATAGATGAAGACCGTGAATTTTACTTCAGCAGAATGATTTTTAAGCATTATTTTAAAAATCGAGATATTTTCATCATTTGACTATTTCAGAACGTATGTGTAGGTATGTACACTCAACGGTAATATATTCTGAACCCCCGTTGAAATTTCCCCTAGGCTCAAACGTTGTGTGGAGTACCCTAAGCCAGCGCTTTTGCAGGTTGAGTAGAGGGGTATACCTCGTTGCAACGTGCATATCAAGAGCGCTGGCTTAGGGTACTCCACACAACATTTGAGCCTAGGGGAAATTTCAACGGGGGGTTCAGAATATATTACCGTTGAGTGTACATGTTCATGCAGAATGATATGTCATACATAAACTGCACACTGCAGAAAATCGTGAAAATAGATAAACCGATTTGGATGCAACTTTGTGAGAACTCACAAATTACACCTTTGGTTCTAATTTCATAGAATTATATTAACAATTTCCAGAAAAATACTATACCATAGCTTTTTTGTATTAAAAAATAGCGATTACCAGCATCAGAAAAAAAAATTGAATTTACAATTTATAGTTCTAATGCCTAGATAAGGTCCTCTCTACTACCATTACCCACTCTTTGCTAGGCTGAAAGGTTTCGATTTTTTCTGCTAAATCCAGATATTCTATAACTGTTATGATTGTTACCCTCAATATTATTTAAACATGAGGATCCAATTTAGAATTCAAATCTATAGTTTTTATTTTCTTCTTCAAGCTTAGGCAATCCGTATTGTTCATGCCCAAAAATATTTTGTCCTATTTTTCTTATGTTTTCTTTTATTTTTTGTAACGTTTTTTACAATCTACTTTGAATCTTATAAACTCGAATTTTAATTTTTTCGTATTTATAACGTATACTCAAAACACGTAACTATATATTTCGTCCAACAGTTGTGGGTCTAACTATTAGTATTTTTGCTTTCTCAGGGAGAAAGCATTGTAATGTGGTGAACATTTAACTTTCTAATGAGACCACCGGACCTCTCGTAGTCTGCGGGTCGAATAATGTTTAATCCCAGAAGTGTCTATTTGTGCATTCGTTTTTTTTTTCAGCCAGAGGGACTGGCCAAGTTTTGAACTGGAACTCGAACTGCTTTTTCATGTTTTTCAGTGACTGATTCTCAATTTTTTCTATAGGATAAGTGAACGTGGTAGAAACAAATATTCTAGTAAGTTGAATTTCATTCTTTTTATATCGTGTAAAAATAAAGAAGCATGCGATTACACAAATAAACATGAGCACTGGGATATGTAATTGAGCTGTCAGAGTATCTTATAATACCTCTCAAAAATGTTCAATTCATAAAGCCACTTTGAAAAACAAGATTCACATGCAAGATTCCATATAAAAGCGACTTCGAGTCACTGATTTATTCGAGTGATGCAGCTACGGAATACTGAAATCTCCATAATTATTTTGTAATATTTTATAGAACGAAAAGTTCTGTGATAGATTTTCTCAAATTATGTATATCTGTATGTAAAATTTCTGACTTAAATCTCTATAGCAATCATTTGAATCATACTTCCTGGTGTAATCACATGGTGAGCGCAATCATGGGAACGCGCAATTGCGCAAAATCCAACGTACTGAACAACTTTAACTGTGCGTCATTGCGCGTTTTAGCGTTAGCGCGAATGATTGCCTCACGTGGAGTAGAAAAGCGCACGCGGAACTATGTTCAATTACCGATTATTCGAATGCTGTTGACAATTAGCCGAGTCTAAATGAAGTAATATCAACTTATTGATGGGCAAATGAATTCGTTTCGATGAAATTTTTTAAAAGTTCAAATCCTAAAACTATCCATCGAATATTTGTCATACATCGATACCACTCATAGTTGTATCATGACTCAGAAATACACTTGTAATTCTTAAAAACATAAAAATCAAGTAATTGAATGCATACTTATACTGACTAGGAGAGTGGACAGAAATTTTGAGTTTCGATAAAACTTTATTAGATGATGGTTTACGGGTACCCTAATAGCTTATGTCTTCAGCCATAAAGTCTAGCGTTTCGATATCCCGAGATATTCCATCAATTTATCCAATTTTATGTATTTACAGTATATATATCTACATTTATAGCTTCTGGTACATACAGATATACTGTTCATACTGCAAATCAAAAATGATTCATATAATATCTCTCAAAAATCAATACGTTAGACACTGTATGGCTCTATATACATATAAGCTATTAGAGTACTCAAGAACCATCTCACAAAGTTTTGTCGTGCGATTAGTTTCCCAAAGGTTGTACCCACTTCTAGTGAGAGCACTTTGAGTTAATAATCAAGGCCTCCACTTGCTCTTTTCTGTTCCATGGAGCATGCGTTACAGGAATTCGCACAACGCTAACTCAGGCAATTTTGAATGATTAGTGTAATGAGTAATAATCTGTATAGTGTAATTCATGTGAACTATTATTCATCAGCTAAATAATATGATGGAAGGTTTGGAATACAGAGACGATTATTTCTTTTACTTTTGAAAAGAAAATCTCAACACTTCGAGCATTCATTAATTTAGATATTAATTTAGATAAATAAATAGAAATTTCAATGTCGACATTATACATTATCGATATGAAATTCTGATCATTACAGATATTTCCATTTTCTCTTCATTTTGTGAATTTTCAAATTTCTCTTATTTTATTTTTGAAATTTCCCTTTACAATTCACGCATTTCAGTTGGGATAGCCGATATCTCGTGCCCTTCTAATCTTTCAATACTAGCACAAAATACTGCACATCGTGATAAGTAATATATTCTTCACGTCATGCTGCAGACTTCTGTTACCAATCTATATTATACTCGTGTATATTCATATGGATAATTCTATTGAAGCTTGCAAACTTTGCGTCCAGATCTTTTTCAGTTAGTAAATGATAGGAAAAACATTTTCTCGTGCCAATATTTCTCGTAAAATGCACTATTATTGGTGTTAGATTATTATAGTCATTGGGTTCCACAACATGTACCTTTCGAGAATTCGGGTATGGAACTACGTCATACATTTAAATTGATTGAGAATGATCATTAAATACTCCTACGTGTGGATTTAAAAATTGTGTCCAGCTCACACGTTACACTTTATTTAATTTCTATACATGTCAAAATCAGTTATACACTATGTTCCGCGAGTCACTAAAAGGCACAGTGTTAATTCTTCTTCCAGGGGTTATCCTCACTAGAAGATGTATTCAAATATATTGATATTTGACTTTCCATATTACGTATTATAAAGCCAATTCTAAAGTACATTTTTTTTTGAAAAAAAAATTATTAGGTTCGAGGAAAGTCGTAAAGGAAGAGTTTTTTTCTTTTGGAAAAGTTTATGTAAAAATACATTATGCACCCGAGCAAGACTTACTCGCTGCTCACTTGGGTCGCAAACATTTTGCATAACGAAATCGCCTACTCAGATGAATGGAGTAAATATATTAGTACTAATATTATGCGTACCTTAGCAAGAAGGCTATTTCAGCACGAAAAATGTTTGTGAGCCGAGCGAGGCCTTGGTTACAAGTTTGCGCGTACTGAAATCAAAGAAAATAGAACACCGAAATAGCCCAGATGAGCAAAGTGCACATTAGTACATTGTGTAACGATCGCAGAAAGTTGCCAATTGCGCACGAGCGTAGCGAGTCGATGTCCAAGTATATGCTACTGACAACTGTTCTGTGCGAATTGCTCATACTATTTTTCACCACTTGTATCGAAAAGCAGATCATTAAACCTTAGTTTTCTACACTCCTGAAGAAAAATATTGTTCGATACTGGATCAGAGAAACGAATTCTAGGAACGTGTTAGGTTTGCCGCCTGAGCGAAATGTACTAGTTCGATACTAGTGCAAAAGATGATTCTAGGCTCGTGTGATTACCCACTTCGCTCGAGCGGCAAACCTCATACGTTTCTAGAATTCGCATTTTGCACTTGTGTCGAAATGTACTATTCCCTTACCCGTGGGATTAAAGTGCCATTCTTTGCAAATGCCAGGACGCAAAGTTGGCACTTTGCTACCCTTGGAACGAAAAAATTATTAGTTGTATCTATTAGTGGGAGAAAAGTGCAGATCTTTACAAACGTCATGGAGAAAAGTTGGCACTTCTCTGTCTTTTTGACGAGAAAAAAATGTTACAAAATATGTGCAACACCTTGGATATGGGTACATATCCAAGTGAGCATCACGCCTAGAAGGAAAATAACCTTGGATAAACCTAAACACATATAACCTGAAAATTCATATTTTGATTTTTTCACATTGTCAGTTGAGATCAAACTTCTATAACAATCTGATGTTCATTATTATGCTTATATAATTTCAGAGATTACACATGGATCGTTGCAAGCATAAAAAGTTTTCATGTCGAGAGGAAAGAGCCTTAAACATTATGACTATTACTTACGTATGTTGGTGGAAAATGTAAATAGTAAATAAGCATAGCCGTTTCAGAAGAAATTTTCGTTTCGGATGCTTGATCATCAGATTTTGAGGAGGAACAACGCTTAGAATTTTAACCAAGAAACATACCTTACTGTCCTTATACCGATTGGTGCACCGATTCGTATACTTCAGATTCATCGAAGTCGGCATCACCTGCAGTCCTTCGAAGCAATTATAAGATTCTCTCTCATTGGCTTTCTGATGCACAGTAATAAATACTCAACTGCTGGCCGCTCAGCAGTTTTTTTTTATAATCCTCACTTGGACCACGCAGCTCATTATTGAAACACACAAGCTCGTGTCGATGGAGAATATTGAAACTCGCGCCGACATACCCATTCTGCCGTCCGCGGCGCGCGCGAGGGTTTTCTGGATGAGTTTCTCCGTTCTCGCGCGGAAATAGAGGTTAGGACGTTCTCTCTGGTTCTCTCTCGGGTCCGTCCGAACTCCGAATAAGTAGGGGAAAGCGGAGGCTCTCGCGCGCGCGGCGCGGAGAGCTGTCATGCGGACGTGTCCGTGTGTAACAGCTGTGCTGCAGGAGAAGCGGAGCACGAGGATGCGATGCCCGCGCGCCGCCGCCGCGTAGGCGAGAGCTACTTTCAGCAGCCGAACAGCAGCGGCCAGTGGAACGATGAGGTCAGCGGCAGCCCTGCAGCACTAGGCGACCTCCAGCCGATCGTCCCGACGATGACGTCGCGCGACCGCACCCCCGAGTTCGCCAATGCGATCCGCAGCATGCAGAACAGGAACCTGGCGCGGGCGGCCGGCGCCGTCAGCCGTACCCCCGGCCGCCAGCCCAGGAACCTCAACGACTACTCCAGCTTCATGATGATCGCCAAGAACATCGGCAAGAACATCGCCAGCACCTACGCCAAGCTCGAGAAGCTCGCTTTCCGTAAGCAACCTCATACACTTACATCTCGCTCCCTGTCTCCTGGTTGGACCACTCCAAGCGTTTGCACACTTTTCATACTATTCATGATGTTGGACACATCACATTTGCTTTGCTTTCTCAACTTGCGTATCGTACAATTGTAATCAATGGCAAATTGCATTCAAGACTCTTATTACAAATGCTATTTTATTTCTCTTTCAAAGTTCATGACCAAATAGTAGATTAATGAGTCACGCCAAGTTGCATGAATCATGCCATTTCCCACGATTCTCAACAATACAACCAATGCTTATGTTTTGCAGTGGCCAAAAAAAAATCAATTTTCGATGACCGAAGAATGGAAATAGAAGAGCTCACATCGATCATCAAGACAGATCTAGGTAGTTTAAATCAGCAAATCGCCAAATTACAAGAACTAAGTAGAAAACAGCGTGAGAATTATAGTTCTTCAAAGAGTCATCACATTGCATCACATTCCTCCTCTGTTGTTGTGGCCTTACAATCAAAACTTGCCAATATGTCAAATACTTTCAAAAGTGTGCTAGAAGTACGCTCTGAGGTAAGAACTTATTATTATAAGTCAGTTCTGTATAAAATCAGATCAATTCTTCAAGTATATTTTCTTTTCATTTGCAGAAAATGAGGGAAGAGCAAAGTAGGAGGGAACAATTTTCACATGGTCATGTCTCAACAATGTTACCTCCAGGTGTAGTTTCTGGGAAACAAGGTTCTCTGTTGCTACAGGAACAAGATTCTGGTGCTTCCGTTAGTATAGATCTTGAACCAGCTATGGGACAGCTTAGTATGCAAGCAGCTGTATATGATGACACTGTGAGTAATTAATTTTATTCCTTCACTTGAATATAAAAGTGAGATGTTAATCTTTTAGTAGAATAATCTGCAAGATTCAAGAGTATTGCATTTTTTCAAGAATCAAGTGATTAAATTTTTCATGTAACTAAACTTTTGTTACACTTTTTAGGACTCATATTTACAGCAACGGGCAGAAACTATGCAAAATATAGAATCTACTATAGTTGAACTGGGTGGAATTTTTCAACAATTAGCTCATATGGTTAAGGAACAAGAAGAAATGGTTGAAAGGTTTGTGCAAAGTAATAGAAAAAGAAATGTATACGTCTAGTGGTCATGAAAAATCTTTGATCGTTTTCAGGATAGACAGTAATGTTGAGGACACAGAACTCAATGTAGAAGCAGCACATGCAGAAATTTTGAAATACTTCAAATCAGTATCTAACAACAGATGGCTTATGATTAAGATTTTTGGTGTTATCATATTTTTCTTCATATTTTTTGTTGTTTTCTTGGCATAGTTAAGTGATCACAGTGATGTAAACAAAACTGAATGGACAGTTTCCCGCATCTTTTATAATACATTTTGAAGACTTGCATAAAAAGATATCGAGACGAGATATAGTGATTTTATACTATGAAAAGGTTTCTTAGGCTAAACGAGTCTTTTATAAATATCAAGATAATATCGCCGCATTCCTTGATTTTTAGCACCTATATCACTTTGTATTATATGAATCTTGTAAAAAAGAAATGATAATTGCAGTGCAAAGAATGGATGTATAATTTCCAATTTATATTGTTACTAAAAAGAAAAATGAAGATTAGTGTTAATAATAAATTACAATTTATTTAAATTTGTTTAAAATCATATTCAACAACTGTATTTTTTCATCATTTTCTTATATAGACTTTTGATTGTATACATACATTCGTAAGATAAATCATAATCATTGATTCTGCATATAGTTTTTACAGTACATACATACATACATTGAAATGCATTTTTCTTATAAACTTTAACTGAACATTGACAAAATGGACAAATCAATTTTTATTACAAGAACGATAGTCACAAACGATGTTTATCAAGACGAGGACTTTTAATATTTTTCACGTAGTTATGAAAAAAAAAAACATTTCGTACTTTAAAAAAGACGACGAGAATAAAATTAACTTATCGTTCATCGTCGTACTTAACTAACTCTTAACGATTACGATCATGTTTTAACAGAAGGTACTCCTAAGAGTGCAAAAAGTACCTTATAAGAGAACAATGGCTAGCATTGCACTGAGTAAGGCCTTCATTGTCAAAAATATTTTCCGATGTACAAACAATGGTTCAATTTCGAAAACGTTATTTCCATTTTCGAAATGACAAAAAAAAACATTCCTAGACCTTCCCACTATGATGAGACTTATCCAGCGACTCTCCGGAAGAATGTAAGGAACCTATGGAAAAAAGAAGTATTATTATTATTAATATGAATTAGTATTTTTCTCTCTCAAGAGACTACACACCAAAAATGCAATACAATTTGTGCATTACTAAACTTCCGGACGTGTATTCAAATTAATGATAATATTATGTGCAGTACTATTTTCGTGGTGAATGAAAATTATCAACTCATTATTGTAGAAGATAATAATGAATATTAAATTTCTAACTTATTAATATGAAAATTGTTACGTAACTATAAAGAGAAATTCTCTATTACTAATTACCCACACGCATAAGTACGTTTTACTAATACACATTACCTCAAATTAATCCAAAATTGGGCGAAAAAATATGTCTAATCTACTAGGAAATTCAAAAAGAAAAATCCAAAAAGAAAAACTCAAAAATTAATAATCACGACGCGCCTACAAAAATCTAGTGAAAATTGAATAATTTGACCTGATAATTTTATTGTTTATTAGCATTTCCTTCCATCGTGCTCCAAAATTGTCTGACTTTAGAAAAACGTTTGCGTCCTTGCAGGCATAGTAAGGAACATATAGACAGAAAACAAGAAAATAATAGAAAAAACAGTCGAAAAATAGTTCTGAAAAAATCGACATATTACACTGAAGAGGATCTACCGAAAAATGAAAATGAGTGAAAGTGATCGGAAGCAATTAAAAATATGCGTTTCACGTTGAAAAGATGCTGTTAGAACTGCATGCAAAAACCATAATGAACGATCGTTTTGCAATCGAACTACCCACAATAATGAAGTGAATAATGTGTCTAGCCTGTTGCTCGGTAGTCTCCAGTACACACGAGTGAGGTAAGTTGAAGGCAAAACGACCGTTGAGTAGTTGTTACGAGGCAAGCTGAAAAGAGCCGGCTGGCGAATTGAGCGCGACCGTCAGGTCATGCAGCGTGCCCGCGCGCACCTTCCCCTCGTAGTAGCTGTCCGGTGTTGGACAAACCTTTGTGATTGCGCGTGATATTGCGCTGGAAACCGGCCAAGTTAGAGTTCCTGAGATGGTGGCCCTGCTGCGACGGCGGCCCAGCCTCGTCCACGGCCCAGCCACTGGTGTGCTGCTGATGCGGGTGGTGGAAGGGCGGCAGGGGCGGCGGAGGCAGATGGTGGTGGTCGCTAGCGAAAGACGGGGGAAACGGAGGGAAAGGCATGAGCGGCAGCGGCGGCGAGAGGGGCGGTGGCGACGAGGCGCTGTGGTTCGCGGGGACGCTAGCCTGGCTAGAGGAGGACGGGCCGAGCTGGGGCGGCGAGGAGAGCCGGCCCGCGCCCAGAGGCGGTGGCCTCAGCTCTCCCGGCGGAGGCGGGGGCAGGAACGGCACAGGGGGCGGCGGCACCGGGAACATGAAAGGCGGCAGGGGAGGCCCCGACCCGGCCCCGAACATCAGTGGGGAACTCGACGCAGCCTCACCTCCTGGGTACAACGCTGCCTGGTGCCCGCCTCCTGCCGTTTCTCCGTTACTCCCCTGCAGTCCTATAAGACACAAGCACAACCTACAGCTTCGAGCTTACAACTTCAACATCTACTATGTACTCCTATGTATCATTCAACATTTACTTTACTTTAATTATTATCATTATGTGTTGTGTGCGTGTATGTGATTCAATTTATACAAAATTAGCAAAATCACCTACTGTGATCTATTACATTCATCTATTTATTGCAAGACAATATTTCTGGTTGAATGATTCCTTGGATAAAATTGAATCAGTTTTTATTTATCAAGTAAATACTGATTGCCAATCAGAGAGTATATTTTACAAGATGAAATAGGAAAAAATGAATGTAAATACTTCTAGTAAGAGTTAAAAATGAAAAGTATCGAGAAATTCAATGAACATTTTATGAATTAAAAATATGGTTATTTTAGCAGGCGAAAATACTTACGACTAAGTTTTGCTTCTGGGTCTCCGTCGTTTATATTTTTCTCGGAGAGGGTGAGTCGATTGCGTAACTGACTTGATTCGGCCTTGACTTCCTCCAAGCGCCGCTCATTCTGTCTTGCAGCCACCTGCAATACATATTCAAGCAATTCAATGAGTCATACAATCCACTATTTTTTCCAAGCACTCGATCGATATCTGTTTGTACAAACCCATTGTTCGTGTGCCTTCATCTCGAGAGTCGCAATTTGCGTTTTGTATTCCCTTTCTTGGTCCAGAATTTCACGTCTCAACATTTCTACTTGTTGTCTGCAAAATAATAAGAATAAAGAGATTAAATACATCTAAATTAACAGATCACTCAAGAAAAATTGAAAGATATTTACTTGTAATTAAGTATTTCATTTTGCAATGTATGTAATCTATCAACTGTCGATGAAACATCACCCTGTTTTTCCAGCCATAATGCTTCCTCCCTGAAAAATTAAATCGTAATAACTATAGAATGTTGTACTATTTATTCATGAAATGAATAGGATCATCATTTACTTTTGTCTCTGTACTTCTTTTTCTTCAAAGAACTTGGTCAGAACCTCTAACCGTGTCTCCGCTTCTTTTTTCTCTTTTTCAGCTTCTATACATTGGTCTTTTAGGAAAACAACTTCTTCTTGAACAAGTTTTGCATGTTCTTCGAGCAACTGATGAGCACCTTGTTCCTCACTCAGTTTGATTTTCAATTCATCTCTCTCTTCAAGAAGATGCGCATTTTCGGCTTTGATGTGAGCAGCATTGTACAATTTTTCGAAATCTAAATTGTTCGAGTTTATCTGTTGAACAACTTGTAGTAGCTCCTTAATTTCTAATTCTTTTGCTTTTAACTGCTTGCGAAGATGGGATTTATCTTCGGATAACTGGTAAAAAAAGGATAAATTGATAATATAGTTCGGAAAAATCCATGAGTTATCTACTCAATAGATACTTACAGTTTTGACTTGAGATTCAAGCCTCTGTACCTGTTCAGACAGTGTTTGTTCTAAATTATATCTAGTATTCATTTGAATTTTAAGTTCTTCGGCCAACTTCGAGACTTCATATTGTAATTGTTCAACTGTTTTCAAACTTATTCCTAGATCTCCCGTTAACGTCTCAGTCTATGAAAGAACAGAAAAATGATCTTAGCAATACAATGATTTTAACACAATGTAAATCGTATTCGTAAAGCATATTATGAAATCTACTTGAAACAAATTGAATCTACATGTTAATGAGATGAATCAAACCTCGAATCTGATAAAATTAAGCTGCATGCAGAATTGAAAACAAAATATTTTTTATGAATGAGATTAATACGAAATCATTTATGGTATCTCTGAATGAAAATATATTTTGACCAAAAAAATTCAATCAAAAAAATTCACTACCTCTTGAGTTTTCACAGCAAGAGCATTCATGAGCGATTCATTAGCAGCTTGCTGATCATTCAAGCGAGTCTGTAAGTCCTCAATAGATTTGGCGAGAGGATTATTCTCGTCACTTTGAGAAGATAGAATTTCACGCAGCATACGCTCCAATTCTAACCCGGCTTCAGACGTACTCTCCAGTTCTTTCTCTAGTGATGCAATCTGTTCTTCTAGTTCTGCTTTGATATTCTAAAAAGAAAATATAAAATTTTACGTCCTCTAGTCAAAATGATGCAGAGCATGATATTTCAACTAGTAAACTTACTTCTGATGTTACAAGCTCTGATTTTAATGATAACACCATCTCATTAGAACCAAACGATTCATCTTCAATTGAGTCCAACTACGAAAATATCCAAATTACATTTCTGTGATTCTCAACTCAAATTTGCACTCGCATTGCTAAATAATTTACCTTCGTTTTCGTGGACTTGAAGTTCTCATCTAACATGATACACTCTTTTTTTGTTACCATCAAGTCTTTTTCGAGATTGTTAATTTTCCCTATGAGATATGCATCACGTCTCTTACTCTGTATTATAAAAATATTAGATTAATAAATAAATATCTTAAAATATCAACAAATAGTTTCAACACTCACTTCAATAAGGTAATAACCAAGAGAGAATAATAGGGTCGTCACAGCCGTAATACAAACGTACAAAAGAGTTTCAGAACTATCTGCCATGGTTCTGGCATTAGTTACTGCATTTTCATCAGCACGATACTGATGTACAGTTTCCTGAAATAATTAGAAAAGTCTTCAAATTTCAAGTACTTTCAATAATAAGGAACTAGAATATTTTTTAATATAATTAAAATTTTTGACGGTTTGAGTGACATTAGTCGTTTCTTAAGAGAATGGTATGAAATAACAAATAGCATTAGTGGCTAATTTTTAATTCAATTAGAATTAAGCTACTTACATCGCTTGAACAATCTAAATTCCTATCACAAGTGCCTGAAGGTACAACTGCAACAATTATAATGTAATCAAAAATCTCAATATTTTATAGGAAACTATTCAATCAATTAGATACAAACCTATATTTTCAATATCACTTATGGGTAAGGTTTCTTTAGAGCTTGCATTTTCTTCAGCCTGAGTAATTTTGCTATCTTCAGAAGGAATAGTAGTTTCAATGACATCGTCAATGACTACCTTTTCTTCATCTAACTCTGCAACCTCCTCAATCTGTCTGACTTCACTATTACTAATGTTTGAATCACTGAGGGGAATTGCAGTTGGAGGACTTCCATCAATTACAACTTTGTTTATACCAATTTCTTCTGAATCTGTAAAACAATTTAACAATTTATTATATGTGACAATCCTAATTTCTTATATAATTATAATTGCAATAGAAACCTTCTCCAGCATTTAACAAATTTCGATTTCCCAAAAATCCACCAAAGCTCAAAGTTGATGGTGCATCTGCAACATTTTCTGGACTAGAATCTGCTGACTGAAGGCCAGACTCGGATTTTTCAGTCACAGAATCATTTTTTAGATGCACAGGTATGCTTGGAATTTGAATGCTATCGACGATGTTGTCATTACCTCCCTGATCTTTTTCTAAATTCGAAGAATTGTCTACTAAAGTTGTTTCTTTAACTATGGAAGAAGATTCAGTCAAGTCACTATTGATGTTTTCACTTATTACACTATGACTGTCAGTAAAATTTGGCTGGAATGATTCTGCAAGAGGTACAAAAGGCTCACTAGGTGCTGTAGATGACGCTTCTTCAACTTTTTGATGCAAAGGCACTTCAAGGATAATTGTTTTCTGAACTTCGGCAGAATCAACAGAAGTGAGGTCCTTACTTAGTTCTGGCTTGACCAATATTGATTCCTTACTAAGAATTGGATTTAGGCTTGCAGTGTCGTCGGAACTAACTAAATTATCAACAGCCACCATTTCTTTTTCCTTTGGCACATCACCATCCTGTACTTTTTCAGGTACAGATTCTTGTTCTTCTAAAGTATTATTATTAGAAGTGTCACTAGTTGAAGATAAAGATTCTTCTGCATTAATTCTATTTACTGAAGTATCTACTAAATAAGGTGTTTCTACAGTATTTTCTACTTTTTTATCTAACTCAACTTTGACTTCAGGGCTTTTACTTTCTTTCACTTCTTTTTTCTCAACTCCACTTTCATTAATAAATTCTGCTCCAGAATTTAATTCAATTGAATCAACTTCTGAGCTAGATTGCACTGACGATTCACTGTCCCCAACAACACTGTCTGCTTCTGGGACAGTGGGCTCTTCTATTACAGCATCAACTTTATCCTCTGTTGCAGTATCTTTTGGTATTGTATTTTGTTCTTCTTGGAGATTTGATTCATTGGACTGTTCAATTACAGGTGCTGGCTCTGCTTCAGCCTCTTGATCGACAATATTCTCAGCCAAATCAACTTCCGCACCATCATCAGTAGCTTCATCTCCACTTCCCAAGATACCAGACAAAGCGGAAAATGTAGATGATAAAATATTTGGGTACATGTCCAGCCTCACTACTTCATCCGGCTTCGGTTCCTTGGGCTGCTCTTGAACAGTCTTGGTGGAGTAGCTAGGTGGAGGTTGTTGATCCTCAATATCCACGGGTGGCACAGCGTCATCGTGAACAGATTCATAAGAGGGGGAAACTTGATCCGCAGATATGGCATCCTGCTGTTCTAAGTTCAGCGCATCCTCCGGTACCTTGGGCTGGATCGGATCAGCCTGCACAGGGCCAGGGTCAAGATTAGCACTGCCTTGAAGCGTCGCTTCAGCTTTTGGGATATCATCCTTGGCGGGCTCATCGTTGGAACTTTCAACAGGCACGGTGTAATTCAGATCTGAGTGTAATACCTTCAGTTCACGGATGAACCTTGCTGGAGCATAGCCACGTCTGCCTTGGATCTAGAAGGCACAAGCAGTGTTTACATTCGAACATAAAAGGAAATGTAAAGAAACTGGTGTTGACAAAGAGTAGCATACCTCGACACCCCACAGGTCGTATCTCGAGCCAGATGACTTGCTGTAAACGATGACCTCAGTGTTGGGTGGGAAGCTGAGGACGTCGCGGTCCTTGGAGTTGTAGGGCAGGGTCGTCCTGCCTGTGGAGATGGGCACTATAGGGAGGCAACAGAAAGAGCTCGAGCTTAGTGGGTGCAGTTGGCTTAGGGGGGAGAGAAAGAGAGAGGAATATGTGTCAAGAGTCCGTCTGGCGGCCGCTCGCCGCGTAGGGCTTCAATTAGGCCGTGAGCGAATGTCTGGTCGGTGGCCAACTCACCGGAGCAGTCCTTGTCGAAGCAGAGGCGTTTGTCGGAGAGCTTGGCGTCGGCGGAGGCGCTGAGCAGCAGGACGAGCAGCATCAGGAGCAGGGGGACAGCGAGTTTGAGGATGCCGAGACGAGAGGTTGGGGGGCGCGGGGCCTCCGGGGCCGGCGCCAGCTGCGCCGCTTCTTGGGGGGTCATCGGTCTGTCGGCTGCTTACTTCCTGGGGACCACATCTAGAGCAGCACTCGGGCCAGTCGCACTGCACGCGGGGCCACACGCGGCTCACCTGGCGGACGCAACCTGCTGCAGCACGCGCGCGCGCTCGATCGCTAACGTGTCAAGTTGCAAGCGCCATCTTGCGCCCCTCTGTCCCCCCCGCGCGGCCCGCGCGCGCAAGCACTAATAATGACACAAATCTGCACCGCACTGCCCACTGGCAGCGATGCACAAGGGAGGAGCCCGCGAAGGTTAGGTTGGCTTGCAAAGCTCGCGCTCTGTTTTCACAGCCGCACGCTCTCCTCCTTCACTATTATGTTAATATATATCTGTTCCTCGCTTCAGTTTCGCTTGGGACTTTATGTTGATTTAATCGTAGATATGTAAGCTATAAGTTCTTGGATCGTTTAAAGGGACGCCAAGGCTATTTAAAAATGGAATCATAACAGCCATATGTACCGCGGCTGTTTTGACACTGTCAAAACGGTACACGTGGTGATCTCTGGTTATAGAATGAGTATCCGAAAGTATCTGAAAGTATCTAAGAGTATCTAAAAGTATCTGAAGGTATTTATTGTTTAGAAAGTGTGTGAACTGTTACATCAACTGAAATTAAGTATCATGTTTTTATTTATTCAACTATATGTAACAACTGTCCTATTTACCGATATTTAAAATGTCATTACAATTTTCTTGGGTTATTAGTATGAGAAAAATGATCATTATTTCTTAGTTTAATGATCATTTTTTCTTATCTCTAACCAAAATTATAACATGATTTGGATTATAGGATTTCATATAAATGAGGGTTGGTAAGTATTATATTCAACTCGATATAAGGTAGGTGTACCCAATATGCGCCAGGACCCAATATGCGCCACCCTTCGTATTTCATATATATACGCGCGTCTAGAGCATCGCCGCGGCACAGGATCTTGTCGGCAATACTAAATAATGAGGAAAGAAAACATTTTCACCGATCGGGAACCCTTACACCAACTTGTTACAGCTCGTTTTCTCCATTTTTTCACCAATTTTGATTCTCGATCTAATTTCGCTCAGGTAAGTGCGAGTTTTTTTAATACCCTTAAACTGGGCCAAAAATCGAGCGACATATCATTCGATTCCTTGACATCCCATCTACATCATCCAATTTTTGTTTTCATCTTACGCCCTTTTTATCAACTGTTTCAATAGCTCTCCGTTAATTTTATCAAATGTACCCAATATGCGCCACCTCTATTTTCTTGTTCTAGCTGCTACAATCAACCCATTGATGGTAAATATCCGTCAAACATGGTCGAAAGAAAATTTAGTTCAAGCTCTGGAGCAGGTCAAGAAAAGTGAGATATCGCAGAGGATGGCTTCGACTATATATAAGATACCTTGTCGAACATTTCAACGATATGTCAAACAAAACATATCCGAAAAAAGGAAAATGAGTCGACCATATGCGTTAACGACAGTACAGAACAAAGAATTGTGTAGTCGAATTAAACGTTTAGCAGATATTGGCTATCCTATAACGAGAAAAATCTTGAGGTTATGCGTTTATAAGTACTATCTAGGAAAAAACATCAGACAGAATTTTTCTACCATCAAGACAATAGCTAGTCCCAAATGAGCTCGGACATTTTTTAAATTGAACTCTTCCATTTCAGTGAGAACATCTCAATTATATTTAAAATTATACTAAAAAAAAATATTCATTAATTTGAGAGATTAATATTGGAATTAGATGCTGCATAAGTTAATTTTGTTGATTCAAAAACAACGGTTTTTCATGAATTTTAACTGAAAACTTGATTTGATTTAGGTTGTTAGAAGTTCATATAATCTATGTACTATGGTTTAATCAAAGACAAAATGTATTTTTCAATAAAATTATATCAAAAATTTACTTTTTTGTTTGTATTTTATTCATTTCAGACATGTTTCATGCTTCAAACTGGATGAAAAGAAATATTTTCAGGATGGCGCCATATTGGGTACACTAAAAATTTTTTCCCGAATTTTTTTTTTTTTTTTCAAAACGCTGTATCTTAAATAGAACTGTTCAAATTAAATGGTGACTTAGCTCATTTTGTAGGTATTGAGTAGACCTTTCATTTGACACCAATTATGTTAGAAAATATTCATTTAACTCGGTGTAGTGACCTTTCTCGCTTAGGTGGCGCATATTGGGTACAGGTACCTTAAATTATAAAATAGCTGATACTATTATTATGATTTATAAGAAGACCATTAATGAGATATTCCTGTTAATCATGTTCGAGTGTCATGTCTGTGCCGAGTGAATGTCAGTGTTTCTTTAATCCGTCCAGCAACTGATACATTCGATGTCTTAAAATTAGAAATACAGTTGTTCAAAGTTAGACAGAGTTGGACTTTTAATGAGGTCCTGAAAAGACGAAAAATTATCCAATTGTACAAGTTCAGAAATTGTATCCTCAATCATATGTAGACAAACTAATATACAGAGCTAAATACTTATCTAAAAAAAAAAAACGAACTGCGAAGAACTCGTCTCATGCATTTATTTTAGTGAAGAAGTATACACCTCGCTTATTTATTATATTTCGGCAAACGTTTTTCTCGCCGAAATCGCCTGAACTCGCTCGGGTATGTATGTACATTATATACTGTGTAAATGGTCGATCTACATTATATGCTAGTTTATTACAAACAGTGTACACAAAATCGTGGCGTAAAATGCTGGATCAAGAATCTCAGATAATCGGATGAGATTAATAAAATATAGTATAATCATCGTATCAAATCGTTAATTTATTGGAAAGTAACATTGCACTGCGTTGAAGGCACTAATTTTGAGATATCTGACTACTTTTTGTACCATACTTTTACTTTGAGAACATAAAATTTCTTCCATTGATGTATGGAGAAAAACTATCTCTACAAAGACGAAAGTGTCAACAAGGAAATTTGGAATGTCCGGTGCAAAGCATTCTTTAATATTGTCCACTGGGAATCTGGTCAAAATGCAGGACCCAAAGAAGTGTCCTCGAAAAACGAAATAACTTTTGTATAGTAGAACGAGGTTGTTTTACGTAAAATTGAATAAAGTAACGCGTTTTAAATACAATCAATTCCAATAGAATGAATATTCAAGTAAAGCTTCCATCGTCATTAATTAACTGCTGAATGGCTTTTCAATTAACTTAATTGTATGTACACCTGAATCATCAAGAATTACGATGATGTTACAAACGTATTGATTCTAATTTGTAATAAAACTTTGATCATAATTAATAATTTCATCTGAGTTAGAGAAAATATTTGTTGGGAAAATTATATTTTTTGATTCACAATTATTCTCAGTGATGTTTAAAAATGAATTAGATTCTTTTATCAACTACTCTAATGTAGAAGATAAACTGCCAGCTCTACAAACAAATCCTTTAACAGATACAAGCAGACGGGAATTCAGAACCGTAACTATTGCCTGACGAAAAATATAGATATACAATCAGGGATGACATCTGCAAATGATATCGGGAATAGAGGATACACCTATAATCTGCCGCTGTCTTTCTCAGGCGGATAACATAGGCAGACGGTTCAAGGAGCTCCTTAGATCGAAACAGAAAACCTCAAGAGACTGATAGGGGTTCCTATTTTCTTTCCAAAATTCGAATTGTCATGGGAAAATTAGCCGATTGTTTCCCGTGGAAGACCGATTCTTGAGTAAAAGGAAAAGAACCAAAACTGTAACTCAAATTTTCATTAAATACCTTCTCCACAAGGATTGGCCTTGTATGTACATACAATCGAAACAATCAGCTAATTTTTCAACAATGAAGGGCATCTCAAACAATATGTCATGGAAAAAGATTGTTGCGAATATTTTTGATGTATAGAGGATGATACTTGTGAAAATATTGGGTAACATGCAAAATGATATGATAAAATTAACTCTCCTTGTGTAATCAATCATCGAACGAATAATTATACGTGAGGCCGAGAACTTTGAAGATTATTCCTCGAATACAATCTAAATAATTCATAAATGATTCCCCATCTTGATTTGTGAGCCGCCTTCAATATATTTTGACAGTGGGGATAAACGAATACCAGAATGTCTTGATGCATCGCCTTCTTTATGTACACAAATATTATTAGATTTATACGTCAGTCAAATTTTCAATATAAATAACGATTTTTATGTTGAAATCGACGCACTTGGTATTTCTTTCGAAAGTCACAAGTGCAAGAAGTATTCAACATGATTCCGGAAACTGTTGTTTTCGGGCTGCTAGTCAGCATATTCACGCTGGTAGGTCCAAGAAAGCTTACAATTTCTATCATAACTTACTAAGAGACGTTGTCAATTTTGGGTGACCTATAATGATGAAACTTTCCGAATTGCTTTTTGGGTACCTGAATAAGTCATATGTATACAGCTATTCAGCCTAACGATGCATAAATTCAAAACTAATTGAGAATATCTCCAGAAAATCGAATCGTTAGACTGAATGACTGTATATATGACTTATTGAGATACACAAAAAGCATTTCGGAGAGTTTCATCATGATTGGTCGAAGTAGACAACCTCTAAGTTCGTACCTCCGAAAGACCAGTTGTGATTTGGGTCGCGAATTTCTTTGAAACTTTTGAAGGTAGTTTTATGATACCCAAACAAGTGATGTTTGCATTCGTTCATTGGGTTACAACAAGCTACTCTCAAAAGTTCCATCGGAATCAGAGACCCAAATCCCAAAATATCTCTAAAGAAAGCTCAATTCGATAAAGTTCGTTTCAATTGACAATATTAAAGAAAACTTTTTCTTCATTGGAAGTCTTATCTCATGCCGTAACAAGTTAGCTGTGATCGGGAAATAGTACAGTAGTACCTTTAGAGTATATTATTTTGATACTAATACGAAACATATCAATTTCGTATGGGTGTGAGCATTACTTTATTCTAAAAAATTAAGTTCATTGGTGAATTCTCCACCAAAAAGGATGCAAAAATATTTTTAGCATTCATTTCAATAATCCATGAAATGCGGTTTTTATTCTTTCCAGAATCCCAATGAAGTTCACGGAGGCTTAATTAGTGGAGGTCCGTATGGTTCTTCTGGAGTAAAACTTGGAGCTCCACACTACACAGGATTCCAGGTGATAATATTGATGATAATCAGACTCTATAGTTTGACGATTTTTCAACGTCGATTATAAATAAGTCATTGAGAAAATACTTTAATTCTCAAATATCTATTGCATGTTATCAATAATATGAATCTTCTAAGTCCCAGTACGTTCGGTTACCCACTGCTGAGTATGGGAGCACAGTGCTGAGTGGTCTGCAATATGGCCCTACTGGCGTAGCAGGGGGAATCAGTGGCCTGCCAGGGGGCCCACACAACATAGCAATCCAGGTAACAATCCTATTCTCAGTATTGACGAAGAACAAATCTTTCTGACATAGTTCATGTCATCAATGTGCTTTGAGGTTCAAAGATTTATTTCATGTTACCAATGATATAATTCATTTAACGCCTATCACGTACAGAAACCCTATGTTGAATATGGGAGCTCAGTTGCAAGTAGTCCATACAGCTCCGCCGGAGTGCCTGGATTAGTCGCTGGCCTACCAGGTGTTCCACTCAACATAGGATTCCAGGTGATTATAATCTTCATGATAATGAGATTCATTAACTTGACCATTGTCAGCATCGACTATGAACAAGTATGATGTTTAAATGTCCATGTATGTTATTAATAATATGAATCTTTTAAGACCCAGTACGTTCGATTACCCAATGCTGAATATGGAAGCAGCGTTATAAGTGGTCAACATGTCCCTACTGGCGTACCCGGAAGTATCGGTGGTCTACCTTGGGGTCCACACAACATAGGATTCCAGGTGATAATTTTAATGATACTAAGATTCTTCAGCTTGACGGGTTTTCAGCACAATGAAGAAAAAATGAAGGCGTATGGTATATAATTAAAGATCCATTTCATGTTATGAATAATACAACTCTCCTATCAGGTTCAGAAACCCAATGTCGAACATAGAATCCCAGGGATAAATGGTCCATACGGCCACATTGGTTCAACCGGAGCACACGGTGGCCTACCCAGTGGCCCAACCGGTGGCCTACCCGTTGGCCCACCCAACGCAGGAATCGAGGTAACGAAATTTAGATAATAATTGTATTCTTGATCTCTATATATCTTCATCATCGATGATGAACATGTGCTCGAGTCAACTTATCACGACGTCAAAGATCCACTTTTTGTTATAAATAATATAATTCACCCGCCTTATTTAGAAACCTAATATTGGACATGGAAACTCAGTTATAATCCAACCCGGTCCTAATGGCGTACCCGAAAGTATCGGTGGTCTACCTTGGGGTCCACAAAACATAGGATTCCAGGTGATAATCTTTATGATAATAATATTCTTCAGCTTGGCGGTTTTTTAGCAACGATGACGAACTAATTATAGAATATGGTATGATCACTTCATGTTATGAGTAATGAAAATCTTCCATCAGTTTCAGAAACCCAATGTCGACAATAGAAACCCAGGGATAAGTGGTCCATACGGCCCACCCGGTGACCAACCCGGTGGCTCATACGGTGGCCTACCCGGTGGCCCACCCAGTGGCCAACCCGGTGGTTCACCCGGTGGCCCACCCGGTGGCCAACCCGGTGGCTCATACGGTGGCCTACCCGGTGGTTTACCCGGTGGCTCATACGGTGGCCCACCCGGTGGTTTACCCGGTGGCCCACCTAGTGGCCAACCCGGTGGTTCACCCGGTGGCCCACCCAGTGGCCAACCCGGTGGTTCACCCGGTGGCCCACCCAGTGGCCAACCCGGTGGTTCACCCGGTGGCTCACCCGGTGGCGCAGCTGGAGGTCCACGAAAAGTAGAAATTCAGGTAACAATCTTCATGTTTATGAAATTTCTGAATTTAACGCAGCTCCGATAGTGGAGAATGGTTTCAGACATACTAACTCTCATATACCATACATAAATTAACAGGCTGACTAATTTAATGTAATTAACATATATATTTTTTCACCACGTTATCCAGCGACCCAACGTTGAATATAAGAACTCAGTTAGCAGTGGTAAATCTAGCTCTGCCGATACAGCCGGAAAATATGGTGGCTCTCGTCTGGGGGCTTACTGATCCCTATGAATTCAGGTATAACAATTTTTATGATTATTAAATGTTTGAACTTGACGATTTGCTCAGCAATGATAAATCGTGAATATTATCACAAATATATGTGTTGTTACGCCAAATGGAACTTCTGCGGACACTTGTCTGACTGGAATAGGACTTGTGTAGACAAATTTAGACTCGTGTAGAATGAATTAATGTACAGGAGAGACCGGGGCAAAAGAGCATATTGCTGTTAGGTAATAACTTTTATGTGGTGCTGGTATGGAAGATTCAAATTATCACTAGACACAAACATTTGTCAACAATCGTTTGAAAAAATTTGCTCGCCATAACCCGTAACAAACGCATAGTTGTTTTTCGGAAACATTTCTGTAAAGATCGACCTCTGTGAAAATTGTGTTAGCAGCATAGTTCTGGGAGAGAGCAATTTTTTTCTTAACTGATAATAACTCAAAGTTTATATATCTAAATGAAGTAAAAGACCACGGTCTTAGTTAGCCAACATCCTGAGGATCATTTTTTACTAATAGTTTGATGTGATTACTAGAATATCGGAGGAAATATTTACTTCCAAAATATTGTGGACACTTTTGCCCAGGTCTCCCTTATATTTATTTATTCATTCGCTGAATGAAACTCCATGTTATTAATTACAATCTACATACGTGCAGAAATTTAATACAGTGTGTGTCACTTGAAGAGACAGTTTCACCTCTGGGTCACTTATCATAATGTAACTTCGAGAGATGATTTCTGGGTCTCCAAATGAGTGATATATACAAGCATGCAGGCTAATTTCGATTTCCCATAGATATTAGTTAATCATTATCGATTTTATGTTTTTACACTATATTCATATATCTGTGGGGCCCTGTATCTATAAAGACATACAGTACCTGTATAAAATAAGAAATCATCGATCAGATATCTCTAAGAAATTGAAACGTTAGACCACACAGATTGGTCACTCGGACGTGAAACAAGTCAATGATTGTGTTAGCTTAGACAGTACCAGATGACAATATTTAAAATATAATCAATGATTCAATCTTATATTTTGGACTTTATTTTTTTCATTCTAACGAAATAGGATTTTAGTCAAAATGATGGCTGGAAGTAGAGCTAAAGGATAAGTTCGTCCTTGTTGGTGGCGTCGCGGCATCCGGTAACCTACAGGTGGAATCAGAGGCTGATTCTGCAGTGGATACAAATTAAACGACTATGTTCCATTATAAAATGTAAAATATTACGATAAAGTTTCAGCAATAATAAAAAATATCTAGAAACAATAATTAATAAATAATGTTATATGTTCTTTACATTTCAAATATTAAATATTTTTCTTATATAAAAAGTGATGGGTGTCGAAGTGAAGCCAGTTAACTTGTGATTTGATTGGTAGTAGACCTAACCGCGTGACGAGTCGAGTAGAATATGGATATAGATATTACTGAATGCAGGCAAGCGAAAAATAAAAGAACAATAAATTTTGAGGTTTAGGCACGTACTGTAGTCTTAAAAAGAAAATAAAAAAACAACCAAATCTTCTTGCCAGATGTTGAATAAAATCTAAATATAGGGTTTGAATTTGCGCATGATAAAATAAAGTGTAAACCGCACGCAGCGCATCTGAATGTAGCTTGTTTGTTCTAATTTTTGATTCGTTTTTGTCCTACTTTTTGTTTTTTTGTAGAACTTATATTCATTTTCTATATTTATTCGCTTACGTTATGAACCTTACCAAATATTCAAAATCTTTTCAAGTTAATTACAAAATTTATTTCTTATAATTGAATAGAAAAATACAAAATCGTAAAAAATTAATATCATTTATCTCAAAGCACGTAATAAAAACATTTCAGATCTAAGGGTCTTAATGTCATATAATTTGGATTTAATATATATATATATATGTTGTATGATACTTATAACATTTGATTTTTCAATCAATTTTCAACCGGTATGTAATTAGATAGTCGGTCCAATAAAACATGAGCAGGGTTGACAGTCTGTCCATTGACATTATCTAAAATAATATCATTATCAAATCTTTATAATTCGAGATTACATATCAGTTTGAACATTACAATAGTTTACCTTCATAATAAACAAGCTCACATAAATCTCTGCAGTCGGGATTATCATTCAACAAATTTTGTAATGTCAAGTAAAAATTCTGTATTATCTCCTTCTTATACTCTATGTACACAGCTAATAATGATGGTATATAGTTAATTATCGACATATGAATTTTCCCACAGAGCCCACAATACTGTTATTTCAAGAAACTTACGGGCATATCGATGGGTATTCTGTTGCACTTCCAAGATAGTTTTGAGTGGAGTGGCTACTTCAGTTACAAGATAAATGATTGTACTATTAACATATGGTCCCTCGGTACGAAGTTTATACACAGTGTTGATATACGTTCTTCCTTTTACTCCAGCTCTGTCTAATTCAACGACCTCTAATTTCTGCAGTGCACAAGAATTTTAAACCATGAGAAATTCTAAAGTTTTGAGATCAATTTGTTTACCTTTGTAGGCTGCAACCATCCTTGTGATATTTCGTTGTAATTAGGTGGTATGTATGCAGATGAAGGAATCCAAATAAAAAGTTTTTTAACTGGTATTTTTATCTGGTTCGAATCTTCATACTTTTCCATTGAGTGTACAATACCTGTTGTTCAGAGTTGATTAATGCTCTTAAATGATTATTATTATAAGATCCATTGTATTATGCAGTTAATAATGATACTTGCTCTTTCAATTCCTCCACTTGCAGGGAGTATAATTTTTAAAAATCCATAAAAATAGATACATGCCACAGCACTTCCAGGATCAAGGCCTCCCGAAGAAAATACAGCTAATACTTTTGTAGTTCGACATTCCATCTACAAGACAAAGTTGAGATGATTAGTACGAAAATGTATTATCAATGCATATGTACAGGATATGTATTGTTAAAAATTAAGATACTCACAATGTTTATGGAATAAAATAGAAGCAGAGAGAACGCAATTGCTAACAAAGTAGCTGAAGGACTCAACTTGATTATGTACAGAAAATCAAGATTTGAATTGATCACCAAGATCTTAAACATTTATAAAATGTATTAGAGTTCAATTATTATGAAATTTATAAGTTACATAGAATATTATATTTACCAATAGTGAAAAAACTGTGACTGCTATTACCATCCATGATAACACATTGACATTCATAGTAGATTTGAATGCAGAGACAATATCTGCATTATGATTTGTATCAATGTAAAATAATTCTTCAACAAAAAGTCTGAGTTTATAAAGGTAAACACAACTTATAATAAATACTGAACATACAATCAGTAAACGGCCTGAAAAATATAAAAAATAAAAATGTGCGAACAACATAAATACATAGGACATACATCAAGTCAAGCCTTTGATTGATTGAGAGTAGAAATTCTTTCTCAAAACTCACATGAATCTCGAAGAGTTTTGTAAAAATTTTTCTGATGGAGTTGATGAATGCACACTGTAAGAGATATTTAATTTATTTAAGAAAAAAGTATCACACATACATATATACCCTTTCTTTCTAATTAATCAAATGAGAATTGATTAAATTACTTACACATCACAATTATGATCATGATTAAAATATTAACACAAATAGAAACTGTTTTAGCTTTTTTAAACATTCTGAAAAATGAAAATACATGGATGAAATATTTTATATGTATTACAGGGGTTACCCTGAGTCGCAAATTTATACTTGTGGAGAAATAGTTCATCAGGAAAAAAATTCTTCTGTTTCTTCTATTACTTACGTGGAGAATTTGAATTCTCTATATCTACATCTGTTGATATAGTTTTTTACTGATCTTTCTTAAAACTTGTGAATTTGCAAAAACTGTACTATACTTGCAAAAGTCCTCTGTGCCATCAGAATACAGCAGCGATGAATTAACGACGAAGAACTTCCCGACTAGAAAAACGAGGCAAGGCAAGCTTCCGGCCTTGATCAGCTTGCTTTAGAGCCCTCTACGGCCCCAGCATGGTTCTTGATCGAGGCCGTACTAGACATGTGTACATACATTTATTTACCAGGGCTCCCCGATATATCCGGGTTACATATAAAATCTCGCCGACCCGCGAGTTATAGAATTACTCTTTCATCAATTTTATTATTAATATTTAGTATAATTATTTGAGTTCTTTGCAAGTTATTGTTTTTCTGAACAATTGTTTTTCTTTCGCTTAGCTAAACTTTTTGAAATTACCTCAATTCCTCTACAAACAGCGCTGGACATCTGGTACTCAGTGATAAGGCCCGACCAAAAAAATAAAAAAAATTGGGCGGAGCAAGGCTGGGCCATAACATCAGGATAAATATGTATAGTGTTAATGTATGTATGTACATACGCAAATTTCATTCAGCGCCATTATTTTCCATCGCATGAATTACGAGATATTCATACTGATAACCTGCCTCTCCCACCCTTATCAATAGGGTTGACGAATTTTTCACAACACCTAGTTTTTTCATATAAAATGCATGGAGAATCAGAAAATAATTAGGTCGTATTTTTTTATTTTTGTTTAATGTTATTTTTCTAAAAGATATGACCGTTGAAAGATTCGGCGTTTTCGATAGATATAGATATACTTCAAATGCAAATGACGTCATATCGTTACTAACGACATGAATTTCATCTCCTCATATTAGCTCGAATTTTGATTGGATCGAAAAACAAAAAAATACGACCTAATTAATTTTGCACGTTCTTTCGATTTCTACGATAAAAAAAATAGCGTATTCTTCCCAATTTCCCGTTTGAAAGTTCAATAGTTTTTAAGAAATCCGAGTCCCAAAATTTGGATGAAGTCTTATTTGAAATTAAGCAATTCGATTGTGAAAATGGAACGAATTTCAGTGATTCTCTAGAAACATCATTCTCTAGGTTCATTCTTTTCTTAATTGCTAGCATATTTAATGATCAATATAGATTATCACGAGAAAGAATAACTATTTTTTTCTCAACTACGAATGTGACTTTTGGGAAATTTTGACAAGTAGAACGATAATTCTTCTCTACATTTGAAGGAAAACATTTAATGAATTTCATAAACAACAAAAATTAAGAACCATTAATGTTTCAAGATAAAATATTTAGTGTGAGTTGTTATCCATGGAATTATGTGCCAAGTGAAATAAAAATAAAATAGTTAGATGAACTTGGGTGCATGGGTAGTCGCCCCTATTTACTTGTCCTTCTCGAACATTCCAGTCTTGAAAGGGAGGAGTAAGATGGATTGTGATTTTGGCTTCCCCCATGGGTGGGGTAGCTTGATAATTGATTTCTCCTATACCCATGAGTGCTGAGCAGTGGCTTAGTACGTGCGTACGTGTTTTATGTTCCAAGTCGTAGAATCGATATTCTGGATTTTGGATGAACTTGCACTCATAGAGTGAGCAACGCAGATTACCATTGTCTGCAAGATAATCTACCAGGGTTTTCGCCCACTTCTTATCCAATCCGAGGACTTTTGATCTTTCCAAGTTTAATGCTGTCGAATTTGCGAAGGCTCTCGCTTGTCCGACATTTTCTGATTCCAATCATCTTTATCGAATGATTTAACAATTTTCTTACATATTAAATACTTTATTTACAAGTCTTAGTTCACAAACTAACGGGATAGAAATTATCATTCTAGTCTATTTCACAGATTAAATTTAATATTCACGGAATAGTAATAATTTAATTTCTACAACTGAAGTTGTACTAAAAAACATTAAAAACAATGGTGTAAGAACGTTTGAAACTCACTCTATTGGGAGTCACATTGTCGTGCGATATCGTAAGGGATTGTTATCAAGGTTCAGATTTTTTAATGTTGACATAAAAACAGATGAATTTTAGTAACGTATTTATTGCACTTGTATCAAGGACTTCTTTGAAATGATTATTACGATATACATATGGTTTGACAGTTTACAGAAGAAGTATGGTTACATTATGTAGAATGTTTAACCTAGGTTTTTTGTTTTCTACGTGACTAGATTATAAAAAAGCAATGAACGTTTAATAAGTATTAACAATTTTTTTGTCCCCTATCAAGGATCACAATATTGTAGTAAATTCCTACATAGAGTAAACCGTGTACTGTTTTCCAGAAGCATTATAGTCGCAGACTCGTTACCTTCTAATATTTCTCAATTCATTTATTAATTCCATCGCTTGTTGAAAAAATACTTTTTAACTGAATTATTTATTTCGAGTTGTTCGTTTTCACGCAACGTGATTCGACTTCATTACATTTTGAACGCTCTATTGACCACCCTGTTTTTTCTCGTTTCTTGCTAATATGTTCTATTCATGCTTATTCAATAATCAGACCGAAACAGACAAAATATTAAGATAGACCGACAAAGTAGAACTCATGACGGAGTCACTTACGATAAGAAATTTTCAAAAGAGACCATTCTACTGAAGCTGATTTGAATATTACTAATTAAATATCAGTACTTCGATCATAAAAGAACAATCTGATATTTCCTCTGTCAATTAGTGACATTTTCTGGTACCTCAATTTCCGTAATGAGTGAGTTTCATCATAAAATCTAAAGTTCGTAAGTATCAAATTCCTGTAGAGATGATATATAGAAATTGAGCATGTCTATGTTGATCAGTATAACGATAATCTACTCATTTTAATTTGAATGACAACATATTTAATATTTGTGTGAATTTCACCGACTATCTCAAAAAATATTACCAACAAATTCATATTCAATGTTCGAGTAAATTTCTTACAGGTCATAAACCATTCATGATTCATCTGTGTCATCTTGTCATATTGCTTGAATGCAAAGTGTAAACTTTGAACA
The DNA here is from genome assembly GCA_020882685.1 of Aphelinus atriplicis. Lineage (NCBI taxonomy): Eukaryota > Metazoa > Arthropoda > Insecta > Hymenoptera > Aphelinidae > Aphelinus > Aphelinus atriplicis. The sequence goes on along the minus strand of CM037075.1, from coordinate 14,933,480 downwards.
TTTTCTCCCAATAAGCATTTTTTACGTTGTCTAAGAATATTATTCGAAAAATATGAGGCAAACGGTCCATTTCTTGTTATCAATATTAAAAAAAAGTTGACAAAGTATACGACGATTTTTTTAGGGCGAGTCATGCGATAAAATTCTGAGTTAATTGTTTACGTTGAAAATAGTAAGTGATGTATTTTCCTACAAAGTATTTGGTCAACATACTAATTACAATTTTTCAGAGTAATTTTTACTTTTTACATTATCAGACGCATTCGCGGGTTCAAATGACATGTCGATAAATGCACGCAGTGAAGTATTAAAGTATATCTCAAACGAATCACATAATGGCAGTAAAATATCATTGAACAAATATTGTTGATTTAACAATACTACCAGAAGGCTATCTAAAATTTTAGTTTCCTATTCCACTGAAACTTTTTGTGGTCATTTTTTATATACCCAAGTAGACGTGATACTTGTTATGATTTTATTCACAATTTAGTATTTATAAATAAGAAATGTCATACGTATACATTATTTGTTTAAAAAGATGACAATGTCTCAGGAAAATCGAAATATTAGGATTTTTGATTGCCGATATTATCCATTTCGGTAACCATGTAAAACAAATTCAAAAGTTTCAGTGAGATCAGACTTTCAAATGCCAAGTGATTGAAGTTAGAATAAAAATGACTGAGAAACTGAAAAACATTTCAATTAGTGCGTTTTTCGTAATTTTTAAGCTTTGATGTTGAGAAACAATAATTAATTGGAAAATAATTATCTTTTGGATTGTTCTCATCGGAAATGAATGAAAAGTCGTAAAGAAAATTATTACAGTCATTTATAAAAAATTATCAATCTTTAACATTGTGCATTCAGACGAAAGACAACTTGTTTTTTCTCCCTTGAAGTATGGAATTACATAAATACTAGCTAGAAAGCTGTGCCAACCACAATCTATTTAGATAACCCTATATTTCTATTGCATTTTTCTATGTTTTTCATTGGGCACAAGTTTCAGCTGCTCACATGCATTACGTTCTGTTACAAAATTCAATGTCGATTTTTTACGCTCATCTCAAAAAATAAGGAATTGTTATTTCTTTCATGCATATTATCGTAGAAATATTGGAATTCGAATTGTTCATATCAAAATTATTTCCATGTATATCAAAATAAGTGATACTATTTGTTTTCCTTTTTCCATCAGAAATCTAAATAATGCCTATGTATATATATGTATATTGATTATTTGAATCAAGCGAATCTTAAACGTTCCGAGATATAACACTAAACTACTCATTGGTTGATGTTTGAAAAAAATATAATTTAAAATAGAGAAAAGAAATGATCACTTTCGGTTTTATGTTTCATATGTTTCTAAATATGATAGTACGATATTCGTTCATCCGTTTTAGTAATAATGTCGACTGAATCTGATCTTCAAATTACAATTCCCAATCCTTTTTTTTGCATAGTATGTGATAAGGTGACATCTCACAAGACCCTTTTTAAATAATCATTAATTAGCTGTTTATATATTCGTTTGATGGTCACATGTAGAATAAAATAAACTTATCAAAGATAACGTGGCGCTTGAATGAATCCATTACACCAACTTGAGAAGAAACTATTATGCTCAAAGGTTGCAAGATGCAAGTGACGACTGAAATGTAAAAAAATGACACAAACTTTGAATACTTTTATCCACGTCTTCAAAGCCTAGAAAACGGAATCGAACCCTTGATTGTCTTCAACATTCTACTTCGTACCATTGATTCTAATCTACCCATAAATGTGAAAGTAGAATACTGAGTTACCAATATAATGAATCACAGATATATTGATTAGAGAAAAATAAATCGATTGGGGTGAGAATGTTTCGGTCGTTGCTCACTGCTGTCATCTAGTATGCTAAAATTCTAAGACATCGTAGTAATTTTTCGTATATTCAGATCAACCATGTATGAATTCTTCTGTTCCAATTAGTTCTGAAAGACCAGTAAGTAAAGGCAACCATTATTCTAAAATTCCATTGTGAAGAAACAGCTCCCAAGAAATTGATTGAATAATTACAGATACTGTACCTCTTTACAAGACAAAAAATAGAATGAAATCGACTCTGAGAAAGATTAACTCACATAAATTAATTTTTTCCGTGATTCAGCCAGGTAAATATAAATCGTCTCCATATATATACTTCTGTCTAAGAATCTTATTATCATTTTTATAACGTCTCAATCAAACACTTTCTCTTCCAAAATCTCTCATATACTCAACGTTTTTTCATTGATAAAATTTAATATAATAATTAATAACACATGTACAATTAAGGCAAAAGCAACACGTTAATAATCATATCTTATCTATTAAGCTAAAAGAATATGTACAAACTATGAGATACTCTTATCGATGTCAAAATATGAGCGGAAATATTATGATTCATAATTTCGTTCAAAGGTCATAATCTACCACGACTCTATGATTGATGAAAAATAAAACTCTGTATTACTCTTTACAAATGGCACAAACGTTCTAAACGTTATCTTCTTACCCCTCTTATTTTTCTGATTTTTCTTGATGATGAGTTATATAAATCAATAGAGCTTCATACTTATAATAAAAATAAGCAAGTTTCAATGAGTCCTGCTTTTCATTCTTAACGATTAAAAGCTTGTACAATTGACTGAATCGTGAATAAACATTAAGTATGTACAAATACAAAGATGGAAAATCTAACTGACACATAATTAACAAACAAGACAAGAAAGATCATCATTATAAAACGATATTCTAAAGAATGAAAGGTGCGTTTATTCAAAGATTTACTTTACCCTTCGATTTTCTTTGGGTATCGAGTAAAACTTTTAAAACTTTCGCATGCTAAGCGAAAAAACTGTTACATCACTCCAAGCTCAATGAGTTACGGTTTCTATTTTTCAATTATACACTTTTTGGTCAGATTCATTTACGGATGGCCAAAAGAGTGAGCCAAAGAATATGCTTCTTCACTAGCTTCGAATCTTTTTCGAGAAATTTGAAAAAATATACGATCTCAATCGTGACAGCGAAATATCACGATCCCACCATGAATGAAAGATGTGATAACTTTAACATTGAAAAATAGAAGCCACCTTTGAATTTGTGAATCCGTAAATGGGGCGTCGGATTGACAGACGTATTGAAGTTACTGGCTCGCTTGGGTGAGGCCATTGCCAGTCGGCAAACAATGTGCGGCCGAACGCGTTGCAGCCCAGAAGGACAGTAAAAAAGAGTCGAATCGAAGTTTGAACAGAAAAGAGGAGAATGAGGAGGAGGAGGAGGAGGAGACGTGCTCAACTGTAGCCGAACTGGAGTTTCCTGCACTGGCAGAGCCACTTGATGATCCTGGCGTTGCGCTCGACGATGCTCGGCTGGTCGGCGGGGCTGCGCTGGACGCACTCGTCCTGGGCGCAGCCCTGCTGGGCGCTCCAGTGCTGCTGCGGTGGCGGCTGGTGCTGCTGCTGCGAGACCGCCCAGGCCGAGTAGAGGCCGAGTGCCGAGTCGACCGAACTGACGCTGTCGAAGAAGACGGGCGACGAGGCCCGAGACGACGGCTCGGTGAGGTGCTGGTAGCTGTCCGAGTCGAGGCCCAGCCGGTCGAAGAACGTCTCCAGCTGGGTTATCGAGCGCGCCTGCTGTTGCTGCTGCTTCGAGCTCGGCCGCACCTGGCCGTCCCGCCAGTACCGGTCGCTTATGTCCGACTTCGAGCGCAAGATCGGCCGGTTCCGCCCTTCTTTCCAGCCGTCCGAAAATCTGTCGATTCGATCAATTGTTTATCGTCATTTTCGTTCGGCTCACTCGTATATAACTTCAATAAATATTCATGCTTGGAAGGAACCAATCCACGAATCGATATTTGATTATACTGTGAAAAACGTATGGGTCTACTACCGCAGCCGCAACTTGTATCCGGTAGAGTATTAATTTTTTATCTCTTTCTATACGTGATGGCACGTATAGAGCGTATGCGTGTAATGAATTAACAGTGAAGGTCGCTACTGTACAAAATAATTCCAATCTGTCACTGGAAAATAATAATTGCTCAAAAATATGACCAATTTTATGGCTACTCATATGTATGTACATACGGGATATTTTCGTTTTAACGATTGTTGGGTAATCAGAAAAATTTATCCCAAAATCACTACTGGGTAAACGTTTTTTTGGAGCATTCTATCCAAAATCTTAGGATTGAAAATGAGAACAAGAAATCAGAGTGATGGTATTTTCAAATAATTTAAACTTTTCGGCGTGTGATTCAATATTTACTTACGGAGTAGTAACAAAAATCCTTTTTGATCTGCGTAATCAACTTTTCAGACCCGACCGACTCATTTTACCGATGGGATTTCTAATAGAAAAGCACTGACTCCCAGCGTATTCGACTTCTTTCACCAGTCTACTGGTTTAACGAATTAGTACTCACTTTGCAGTGTGTACATGAAGAATTCATTTTTAGTTGACACTCGACAACTAATTAAAGTGAAACTTACTAGAATGTGAACATTTAGGTGAAATTCGAAGACAAAAGACAAACGAATTTTGAGACACACTTGGCTCTAGTAGAAAACAATCAGCCTCCGATTCGAAACTAATACATTTCAAAAGTAATACTAGTATTTATAGTTCTAAAGTTAGATATTGTCTAATGTATTTTATTTTAATGGATTGAGTGCAGTTTGTATATGATAAAAATCAGGCTGCGGTCATGATAAATTTTAGCCTTGTCGCGTTCAAATTCAGCAAAACACAGAGCCCAATTTTGAACGTCACATCCATACGTGGGTTAATACAGTCATGACCTACGACGGACAGCCATATAATAATATAATCCACTACCATTATTCAACATACAAATGTACAATGTAAAACCAATGTCTCCAACCCATGACTTATCACGCACTTTTTGATTCGTACATATACAAATTATAATAGTCAAGTGAGAAGAGCATTAGTAACAAAAGGTGTACCTAGAATTGCAGGTGGGACTGTACTCGGTCGGACTGTTGGAGCTGTCGGAGTCGGGGTTATAGTGCCTGAGGACCGGCGGGGGTGGGCTGTTGTAGCTGCTGCTCCTGCGCGACCTGTCGCGCTCCGTCGAGTGCTGCGTGCTCGCCCCACTGTCCCGGCGCGTATGGCTCCAGCAATCCTGGCCCGATTCACCGTATAACTAAACAAATCATATTTTACGTGTATATCACAGATCGACTAGGTCAGTCAAGTAACAGATCCTCGATGGAGACATTTTGATATCTGTCGCGTCGTTTTAGACACTTTTACGATTCTTGTCTGTAATACTTATGACGTGGAGTCGATGAATATTTCTATGAAAATTCAACCCTCAATGGCTTATTGCTTTTTCTTGGATGATAATGAAATGGACTCCCCAGCCCCCTACCAAAGTTCTATCCGGTGCATTTTCATTGATCGTTTTTACACGAGTAACATCACATGAGATGATCTCAGCAACTTAAAGTGAATTCTAGTTTATTCAAATTCGTTCATTATTTTCGTTTGGTCCGTCATTGTACACTTGATAAAATGTATTTCTGATGATTCCCATTGATATTGTGAGCCAAAAAATAATCTATAGTCAGAAAGATCCAGTCCGAGGTAAGCCATCGCGGTTTAAAGATACGAAACCAATCTATAAAACTATAAAACTGGAATCAGCTGTGACGTGAATTTCCAAATTGGTTGTAGGTAACATTGAATTTTCGACCCTTTGAAATCCGAAGATGCTAGAAAAAAGTCCTTACTCTAATTGTTACTACTACGAGACTTTTCAAAAATTCATCCGCGCACCTGTCAATCGAATAATTCGTTTTTATAAATACGCGTGGCTGCGTGGCGGTTGGTGGATAATTACCTGTATCCTTGGCGGTGGCTCGCTCCTGTGCGTGCAGTGACCGGATGATCCCCCGGAGTCCCTGGCGGTCGCGCCGTGGCTGATCTTGCTCGAGCCCGATGACTTCTGGGTCCGGCCGCCGGACGATAGGACGCTGCTCGCGTCCCCGCCGCCCGAGCCCATGGATCGCCTGATGTGCCTCGAGCTGCAAAGGGTTTTGCTAAATCTTGAATAACCTCCCTGCGCTCGCGAGCCGACGGGGGGACCGGGACCGGGGCTATATACAAGGGCAATTTATGGGAGAGGAAACTCGGGCAGCTCGGGAAAAGCTCGGCCGGTGTAAGCGCTGATTTATCGGAGCCTGGCTGAGCGAGCTTTATTTCTATTTTCGCTCTTGTTGATGTTGGAGAGCCGGGCTTATGACGTGTACACAATGTACATCGCCCAGTGGCGATCGGCGTTTGGGCTAGAGATAAGTTGGAAGAAGCTCTACGAGAAAGCAGACTTAGCACGTAGGATGCCTCTATTTAATTAATCTGGCTGTTCATCTGGCTCGTCATTTTACTTTTATTCATTCTTTTATTTTCTCTTCTCCGCGGGCATATCGTCGTTTCCGTAAAGAAAAGTATCAGAAGTGAAAAGGTACTGTCTCGAACTGTTGATCGAAAACAACCCAATGTAAATTTATTAGCTTGTTTTCAAACCCTCAATTAAAGATCCATCTACGAATTTTTATCAGTCTAGTATCAGACTATCAGGATTACCAACTCAAGTTTTAGAAAAATGAAATGCCTTCGAAATGGTAGCTCTTTGAAGCTGAGTTCGTGGCTTTCTTTACTCGGGAGACGATATCAGGGCGCCTTTTCGCGAGCAATCCGTCGACTAATATCAACCACGTGAAAGTGCCAAGGCCCATATCCAGAAAGGATTGTCTTTTCAACCGAAAAATCATGGGTTCATCGTGCCGCAGCGATTTCCAGAGCCGTCGGCCGGCCAAAGTACTCACCTCCTGTAGCACATGGTGTCCCGATTGAAGCTCCTGTCCGAGTAGTCGGAGCCGGTCTCGCAGTCGGGGCAGCCGGGCTGCAGCTGGGACTTCCTGCTCTTGGTGGAGGCCCGCGGCGACAGGGAGGCGCGCCGGCGCGTGCTCGTGTGCAGGTCCGGCAGGGACTTGTGGCACTGGCCCGTCGCCGTTACGCCAGTCGACGAGGCGGTCGAGCCCGGCCCGCCCGGACTCCTGCCGCTGCCCGAGCGGCCCACCCGCGCGCCGCACCCCTGCGACTGCGAGTTGCTCCGGCCGAACTTGAATCGCACCTCGCCCGGCGTCATCGACCACTGCAACAAAACCAAATTTTTTTTACATTTTTTCATCTTTTTGCTTTCTCAAAGAGAAAGCTTTGTAATGGGGCAAAAATCGACCCACCGAATCGGATCTCGGGACGTCGATTTTCGTAATCTACGGGTCGAAAAACATGGAAATCCAAAAGTGTGTGTGTGTGTATGTGTGTGTGTGTGCGTAACGTTTTTTTTCGTCCACGATAACTCTCGAAGAAATGGTCCGATCTTTTTGAAATTTTGCACACCGGTTAGTTGTGGCAAGATTTATTCCGAGATCAATTTTCAGCAAAATCCGTTGGTTATTTCCCTAGGAACCGTTTTTAATGTGTTTCCTCACAAATCCTCATAAATGTTCTTTGGAGCTATGAGAATCAATGAGAATCGAAGAGAATCAATGAGATATTTCCCATAGCAATCACTGTTGATATCCTTGGCAACCGTTTGTTTACATCCCTAGCGACCGTTGCTTCGGAAGTCGGAAATAGAGTTTTCAAGTCACAATCGATGGCCAAAGACACTGAATTGTTGTATTTGCTCCATAGAAACCGTTGTTTGCCTCCTAGCAACCGTTACGAAGGTCGAAAATGATCACTTTATGACCCGTTTCCATCATTTTCGACGGCAAAGGACACAAAATCTTCCCAATTAGCTCTTTAGCAACCGTTGCTAAGGAGAAGGAAAATTCACGTAAGTTCTGTTTTGTGGGTGATGTTGAAGCCTCTTTGAGAAAGCATACTGCTAAGGCACTTGAAAGGGGTTTTTCTTGTATGATTCTGCATTGGATTGGTTCATCTCGACACCAATTCTGTAACGAGTACGTTCATTTTCAAAAACTCGGCGCGTGTACCCGTAGCAAGTTTGATTTTCGGTCCTTCTATATTTTTACACCTCATCGTGTAGAAGTGATGCGCCGTTAACGCTTAGCAGCTTCCAAGAAAAGTTATGTTTGAATAAAGCTTTGTATTTTACGGAACTAAAGCAGAAGAAGTGCTTGTGACGTTTGTCCCAAGAAAGAAATGAGAATCATAATGTTTCAAAAGTACTTAAGGTAATGAGATTACTAACAGAGATAAGGACAGAGAATGACATTTCATACCATTACTTAGTTTTTGTAATACTCAAAATAAACTTTTTTGTTTCCTAATCTCAGTTATTGATATTTATTTGCTTTGTAAAGAGCCACTCGAGTCGTTGAATTATTAATCGACTCTATACGAATGCAGTGACGCTACAAGATGGATAAAAATGTGAAAAGTTTTCAACTTTCTCTTCCGAGTATCAAATTGAGACGCACAAATAAAATCCTCAACCGCAAAATCCATACTATTCAGTTAGCGCGATAATTCACTTTCTCGTTTATGATCAGAGTAATTTGCTCACGCATCACAGCATGAATGTCAGAACTCTGATTAGATCTCCCGTATCATTTTATAAGCATAAAATGAAAGATATTTTTGGTCCAACAAATTGACTCAAGCGTAGATAGAGTAAACAACAAGACACATATATACTTTTTACGAATATCCATCGATTCGACGTGAAAAGAAAAGCGTTTCTAAATTTTTTTCCCAATGTTTCACGACCGAGTGGAATCGATCGAAAAACAAATAGCTCCATCTAAAGTTTGAGCGTTCGCGCGATTCATCACGACTGATCGCTCGAGTGGGAGCGCTAACAAAGACGGCGCTTTTGATGAAAAAAAAACTTCACTTTCCACTGCTCTTGACGATATTATGTTCAATGTCGGTCTAGGTTGGCTGGCTCGCGCATCGACAACCGATAGCTGGGCGGCGAGACTCGGCCTTGGAGACTCGCGAGCGGATCGGAAGCGCTCATTATAACTTGTCGGCGTGGAAAATGCACAAAGTACATTAGACGAACGAGTCGCGGTGGCATTGACGCAGCAACGACGCTTCCGACACACGCCCGGCTCTTTCTTGCTCCTCGAGTATAGAATATAGTGCTGATGTACACTGACGCATATATACGTATAGGAATCGCTGACGTACACTTTGAGTCTATGGCAGGATCGTGTCAGGAGATTATCAACTTCTTTTTATAGCAGAATATTCATAACGATCCTCTAACCGTTTCTGAAATGTTGCGGTTCTTCACTGTAAGACAATTTCTTGTTATACGATAATGAAACACTCGACTCGAAATCATAGTTTCGTTATCAGTTCGTATAGCTATTGCTGTCATATAAATGGATCATTTCAATAATATTGTTTTTTCCAGCGATTCTCTTCGGAGTTTTATTTAATCTCAAGTCCGAGTTTATAAAACCGTTGGAACGCTTTTAAAACATCATCTAAGAGGCGAGAGATAATCACACAGGTATTTTCTTGTAGACGTGTTTCAGTGTTAGTTAAGGCTTGTGTAACGAAGTTATTTGTACGAAGAACGTTGCACAATTTTCAATGTTACATGCACACATTTGTCGCTGTAGCTCATCTTCTGCAGCTCGTTGGCGTGAAAGCGCGCAAATGACACTCGAGTGAGCTTTCGATATCCGATATTGTGTATAGGGATATATATAGGGGATGCGTATATTTACATCATAATGAGCGACAAGGTTATTTTATCCTCTCAATGCACGTCATGCAACTTCTGGATTAACGTGGGTGTAGAACATCCGAAGGAACTGTTATAATGCTCTCCGTGATTATTATGCACATCTGTGCAACTAGAAAAGTCGCGTCAAATTCGCGTTGATACAGTAAATCGATAACCTCTGTGATTTTTATTATGAGTTTTCAATATTTTTTTCTCAATAAAATATCTATATTCAATTAAATAATGGAATTCATTTCTACAGAAAATATATTTCTACAAGGATTGTTAAATTCTCAATCAAATAGATTGTGATATTCCATTCGGTATCTGATACGAGAAAATATTCCTATAAAAGACGTATAATTATCACTGTGTAAATATGTTTGAAAGAGTTTAAAATCCTGATATGTATATTTGAGCAGTCAGTATATGAACATGATCACATGATAGATTTCATTTTGAACTTGATAAACATGAGTTCCAGTGTTCGATTCATCCTCGATACTATGGTAGTCAAGTCACTCAAATTTCTAAAATGCACTTCAAATAATTTGATTAACAGCTCGATATTGGTTTTGAAAGATTACAGTAAAATTGTGATTAGTCTCATCTTGGCTAAATCTTCAACTTGTGACCCAATTTTTTTGAATATAAACATTTTTCCAGCTGAAAGATTCACATAGAAAATCTTGATTATACCTTGAGTGATTATTATTCGAGTTTGAAAAGAACTTCGAAAATTGAATGACAGTTTTTGTGCAATCTCCTTAAAACCGCGTTCCTCCACAAGAATCCGTGTTAATCGGTTAGAAAAGAAAATGCTCGTAGCTCCTCCCAGGTCAAGGGTACCCCAGGTACGAAAAAATCGAGCTAATATCAAGATTTACCACTAAACCGAGCTTCGGTGAATAACACATGTATAGATGTAGTACAATCAATAGTATTCAGAGGATTCTCCAATTGTCAACAGACAAAATTTGAGCAGTCTAAAATGTGGGTCGGCGCAGGTAACGTGAAGGACAACGCGGAAACTTTTGTAAGATAACCCAGATGTACTTGAATGTGCATCGCTAATCGAGATTGACTGCGCCCTTGAGTGAACTGACAATCACGGTATATGCATTTTTCGATACACCTGAAAACACAGCCAACCCAAATGAGAATGGAGAAGGTACTCACGGTGCGCTCGTCGTCCCTGTAGCCGGGCGACAGGCTGCCCCCCGGCGAGTATCTGAACTTGTCGTGGAGGGAGCCGTTGGCCGGGGGACTGGCGTACTCGGCCGGTGGCGCCGGCACGGGCTCGCCCTCCGGGAAGAACACGTTCTCCTTGCTGTCGGTGTTGAGCAGCCGGCGCAGCTTCGCCTGCAGCTGGTCGGCGTTCGCACCCCCGCCTCCGTTCAGCGAGCCTGCGCGACGCTGCGGCACCGGTACCAGTCGCGGGCTCTTCGGCGGCAGCGCTGTCAAACATTTTCAAACCAGTTCAAATTCGGTTTCTCCTTCGAGCAGCTGCACCGTTCCGTGAAGCAGACTTTTTTTCCAAAAGAATCGACCCCTTCGAGGGGCTATCGAAGTCAAGGACGCGACGCGCTTCAATTGGACTGTTCGTTCTTTGTGTAGCACGCTCGAGTTGTTCGGGAATTAAGACGAGCGGATTTTTATTGATGGGAGCGATATTTCACGGCTCGTAATTGATTCGAGCTCGAGAGAGATGTCTATAACCGCTTTCTCATGCGGACACGATGATTCGTTTATTTCGGCTTCGAGTAATTTGGAGAGCAGCGAACATTCTCGATTCAAAATTTTCCTCTAACGTACTAGGGATCGGGTGCTCTGAGAAAATGAATTGAAACATGCCAAATCGCTACGTTATGAAAATTCTCAATTATAAATGATTATTCTGGAAAAATTATTATCTAGTTTAATCATCCGAAAAGTAGATGAGTTGTTGTTTTTCTCTACAAGAAAAAAACAGCAACTCCGAAAGCAAGATGATAATGTATTATGAAACTTTGAGAATTTTTTCGTAATTCTATAACTGTCAGTAAAGAAAGATTAAACTTTCCCTCATTCAGTTCCATTGCAATCGTGAGAGAAGTTACAATTAGGCCATTTATTCAATTTTTCTCTCTCTCTCTCTCTTTCTCTCTCGAGCTCAATGTACAAAGTGCCCCGTAACTCAGTCTAGGTGCCTTCGCAAAATATAATAATATTCAATAAGAGTAATGAGAGACGTAAATAATCCACTTATACTTTGATTGTTACAAACTGCTACAGCCGACTTATACAGACCTGCTGGCAATAACGCAATTGTCAATTATTTTAAAAGTTACGCAATAAAAAATAAATAGGGTAATGTAAATTTTAGGTACAACTGCAAAAAAGCGATTTAAATCAAGAATTTGATCGACACGCAATATTGCCCGGTGAAGCCCGGCACACGAGCCGAGTTATAGAAACGTACGCACGTGTGTCGAATATTAATTCATAACGAATTTGTTCCCTCTAATCATCATCAGAATCAACAATCATGTGAAATTTTGTCCGTCATTTCCGTTAGATCAAACTGAAAATTGTCTACAGCTCCAATTGGATACGACTCCTTGTCAATTCATAAATCAATTCATAAATTGAAGGAAGTTCCGATGGCGGTGGCCATCTTGAGGAACTTTTTCGGATTGGTCGATTCCTAACGGGCTCAATTTGGATTGGTCGGGAGCCGGAGTGAATGGAAACACGAGTGAGTGAAGTGAGTTGGGAGTTTAAATTTTTTTTCTTTCTTTCTTCATCCACAGGGGTTATCCTTAATGTTTACTATGCTGTCAGTATTTCGATGTGCTAAGGTTACAAAAGCATTTGAAATCAACAATATTCCAAGTGTTTTCTTGGAATATTGTTGATGAACAAAAAGTATTTATCATCCACGTGTTCAGCCAACCAATAAACTCAATGCGCGCGCTCGCGCGCGCAGTGAATTGCTAGTCAAAATAAAGTCGACAAAAAATCTGATAAAATGACTCTCCTATAACGCATAATCGTTACCCAGGTACATGGATCACGTAACCGACTGATTGACCGTAAGCTAATAAAAAACTAAGTTACTCACGTCTTTCGGGGTCGTGGCAAGTAGCCCAGCAGCAGGTGGGCGACTGGCTCGACTGGGGGTTGGCGCTGGTGCACTTCCTGAGCAGCCGCAGCGGGGCCCCGGGGGGCGTCAGCTGTGACACCTGCAGGTGGCCGCTGTTCTTCAGCTCCTGTTTCCGGTCCAGCACTGTCTCGCTCTTCACGTAGAACGCCTTCGACTCCTGGAGCAACTCCACCGCGCTCTTACGCTTGCCTGCGGACAAATACGCCAGTTAGACTGGATGCGGCTGTTTGCAGGGTTTATGCGCTTCGCTCGATTTGTATAGCAAAGTCGTTTTTGGGATGTTCATTTGAAATTATTTGTACGATGTATCATTGATCTTATTCGTGAATCCGAGTTTCTTACAGCTGAAAAAGAGACAAAATGAAGAGTTTTCGTTTCCCTAAACGCAAAATACTAAATAAGTCCAGTGTCACTTTGAAAAATAACCTAAATGAATAAAACAATGGCAAATGCGTACGTTGCGAACTATATATAAAGAGTAAAAGCGCAGGTATATTAACCACGGCACACTGAATTAGCAAAGTCGGTTCGTATACAGCGGAAGATAAAAATGAAATATTATAGCCTGGCAGTCGACCTCTTTATGCTAATCTGTTACACAAAATTGAAAATTAAATCGGCCAACGTCATCTCGAACACAATGAGCTGGTGCGTGAGGCCAGCCCAATTAGTTATAAAACCAACAAGTGCACATCTCGTATGTAATAACAATTGCGCAAGTCGATAAGGAAGCCTACTTTCCCAAAGCCGTACAGCCCGCCGATCCGAGCAGTGCACCTCTGCAGCGGCGGCGCAGCCTGCCATTAGCATAGAAAAAAAGGAAAAACGGCGCGAGTTTCGCACGCAATAACGCGTGTAAAGACAGGCGCGCAGACAATGGGGGTAGCGAAATTATCGTGCGCCGGCCGCGGGAGCATCTGTCGAGCGGAGGATTTAATTGCGCCCTCTCCGCTACGGGCGACCGGCTCCTTGGGTTCTCCGCTCGAGCGCGAGCCTCGGCTATATATGCATATATGTATGTGTATGTGTACACGTGCTGTTTTCCCTTTTCAGCTCGCGCAGGGCCGAGTGTGTCCGTAGGCCTTTGAGCCCCGCGGCTTCGTAATAATGCAGGGAATACGTTGCGCCTAGTGTGGCCGCCCATTGCACGCCGCGAAAAGCAAAAAAATCGTCGAAAAGATAAATCCTCCGCGCGCGCGTGCCTTTTTTTTTATACATTCGTCGTCTCTCGACGGGGGGAAAAAAAGAAGCGAGAGCAGAAACAGCTCGTCAACTACTCGTCGATCGCGCATATGTACGCACGTATTTATACGCGAGTTGCGCTCCTCGCTCAGCGCAGCAACGCGTCTCACGCTTGCGAACAAGGAACCTCTGGTCCGAGCGGCCGAGTCCTCGGCTGGTTTCGCGGCCACCCGACAAAACCGAGCAGATCAGTAGTCAAAGCACGACGGCGCCTTTTTTTCTCCGCGGTTCAAGCCATCGCCGTCGCCGTACTCGATATGTGAGAAAGTCACGGGACTGACTGTACACGCGACACATGTGCACGCGGGAAAAAAACGGCGAAATTCATGCTCCGAGGGACTTTTTTCTAGCGGTGCCTTCGTTATTTTTTTCTTTCTTTCATTTTCAACTCGCCGTGTGTATGTACGAGTTTGATGAATGAGGGGCTCCGGGATAAAACAACATAGAGCGAGCGAGCGTGCGCGCGCGGCACACGTGTTCGAAATACTTTATTCATTCGTTCGTCGGGGAATATTTGTAAGATTCTGCTCGGATTGAAAAAATGCGCACAGCCTGTCGCAGTTGCGAGACCCATTTTTTTTTTCAATTCCCATTTGAATCGTTCCGCGTGTTTTGCAAATTGCGTATACCGAGATATATAGCATTGAAAAGAACACGAAAATATGTATAGGGCGTGAACGCGTGTTCGCTCGATTTTGGCGACGATGAATATTCAGCCCGTTCTTTATATCAATTGTCAACAGAATTATGCTCAATTGGAAATTTCACAGCTCCATCTCTCTTCCCACTCACAGTAGTAAAAGGACTCTGCTTCGAATAAAAAAGTGACATTCTGCCACTCAAAATTTCACCCACTGAAACCAATGAAGCGTCGGTTAACGAGTGGTCTGCCAGAACAAAGTGGCTTCCTAAAAAAACCAGCCCAATCTCAAACTACTCGAGAGAGCGAGAGAAAGAGAGAGAAAAGAAGCGGCTGCATCCGCTCGATCTTGAACTCGAATGTCAAACCCTCGAGAGAACGTGCCGCACGCGTTGTTCGTGCGCCTATATGGGGGCTCTGCATCGGCCAAGTGTCGCGGCACACGCGCTTCCTCCTCGGATCGTTTTCACACTTTCGTGATTTCCTTCTTCAGCTCGAGCCACGCTAATTTGTGCGAAAGCCTTACCAGCCAGCAATAATAACGCGATCTCCCGATCCGGACAATTTAGCCGCTTGCTTTTTTGTTTACTATTAATTTCACGCTATTTAGGCACGGAGAAAGTTGCTTTGTTGTATAAGTCGTTTGATTTTCAAATGCCGCATGAAGAACAGTTTGATAATGCAATAATACGTAGATGTATAATTTGAAAGAAAAACGATCGAACTTTCTCGGCTTATTCTTCACACTTTTAAACGTAACGTCAGCGAAAAAAAGTTACACCCGTATTTTGCTCTATTCCTTTCGCTCTTTCGACTATATTTTTGAATTATCATTAATATGTAAATGGACCAATTGCGAGAAAGTATAATTCGAGATAATGAAATTGCCGCAAGCTCATCCACTTTTGTGAGTCCAAATAGAGCCATATGGAACTGCGTGAGACTGAACACGTGTTTCTTGCACGGCTTCGAAGCCAGATGTAGGACGATTTTCGTTCAATGGCGACCCGAAACATGCTGACATTTTACGTAATGAATAAAGTCAGGTTCATCCTTTAATCATGAAACTCGAGTGACTGTTAATATTTTTCTGCAACGAGATTGAAAAGAAATGTCAGCGTTTTACGCAAACGAGAGTAATTCAATGTGAGAATATCATAGGGCAAATTTTCATTTCCCCGGGTGATAATTCAATCTTCTAACCAGGCGTACTATGAATAAGGGTAAATTAACTCGACTACTCGGCACGGAGGTTTGTAATTTTTTCCCTCTAAGAAAAATTTGCTGAAATGTATATCCATGCAAAAGCTACACCCAATTTACCGACAAGGAAATACTCGCTCGTAACTCGAATATAGATTTTACGAAGGGTACTCGCCGTGGGATTTCGAAATATTTCCATATCCGCAGCCGAAACGGCGCGCTGCAATGAATGCCTCGTTGTGACATAATTTGAATTTAATTCCGAGTCACGATAGTTTGAAGTGCGCGGCTGAGCGCGCAAGCGCAGGTGCAATGCTCTTTACTTCCTTGCAGATTATGGAGTAAGTTGCGTGATGGTTTAATAGCTTATTCGCCACGAGCGAGTGAGTTTAACGGAAAATCTTTCGCATAAATTAAACGGTAACCGTTATAATGCAACATCTGTTCTCTGCTCTAATATAGTTCAGCACTGAAACATAATTACCCACTAGCTCGTATTTTAATCATTGGCCGTGTTCAGTCATTGTTTTTCACTACGCTATAATGAATCATCGTTCACCTATGACTATACAACCGATAGCGGGACTTTTGAAAATTAAACAATAATGAAGTGTACGGTGAGCCATTAATTTGTTATAATTTAATCACGCGCAGACTTTATTGTCTTTTTGGGAACTAGCACAACGTAGCTAGCGTACATCTATTTGCGGATCGCAGGACCTATATATCAATGTATAACAAAAAGATAAGAAATGAAATGAAGGCAAGACTCAAATCGAAATGGAATGGTTTTATCGCTGCACATAGAAGGATAAAATTGGTATTAGATCGAGAGTAAATGCTTTGATGGCCGTGGCTGATAAGCGAGCGAATTTTCCTCACGCCAGGGCTGCTGCCTCACTTTGAACTTGTCCCGTTTCGCGAAAGAATCCTCGGCCCTCCCCAAAAATTCATGACTCGCCGCTGGCGGGCGGCGCTCATATCTCGACCCAGATTTTGCGGTGGCCTGCTCTCCTCATTCTCGGTTCCTCCTCGTTCTTCTTCTTCTTCTTCTTCTTACTCGGCGTGTTTTTGTAGCCGGTCGATACGTCGATGACTGCGCGTAATGCATTTACAAACGCTCGGATTCGCGAGTCTTCAATCATCAACGAGATACGTTTGTGAGAGGGAGAAAAGACGTGGGGCGTTTACGAGGGGATGATAGATTGTATAGGAGTTCCGGGTAAGGGAAGCAGGATGGATAAAACGGAGGATGATAAAGGTGCGCCCGGTCGAGCTGGATTATTTATGAATGCCTGATTCAATTATTCGCATAGAAAAATATGCAAATTCGATATTAATATACAATTGTGTTTGATTCGAATGGAAAAACAAGGGGCTCGATGTATTTCATCCAATTACTTCGATTGACTAATTGAAAAACTTTTTGATTCATTGCGATCTCGGCTTAGACCATACGGAAGTGCTTGCATAAATATAAGCTGAATAGTGGATGCTGTGTATGAAATGAAGAGAAAAAAATTCTCAAAAAACATCTGAAATACCAGTATTTAGTTTTAAATATCACAAGAAAACTCCACCACACATCCGATGAACAACTTTTAACTCTCAACTTCCCGCCACGAGTCACCCGAGAACCATGAAAAATTTGAACTTATCAACAAAACTAGCGCCCATATACACTAGGCTGTCTACATATATGTTTTATCCTCGTAAACATCGAGGCAGCACGCGGTTGTCTTTACTGAACGTACGACCAAGACGACAAGAGAAACGCTATGCTATGGACAACACCGCTATCAATACGCCTACTAACTCGTGTGCTTCAAAACACTACTCGTCTTTATTTTTATTCCACCCGAGAAAAAGAAATCGCTCGCCAGCTAAGAGAGCCGAGGATCCCGTGGGCCATAAAACCGCAGCTGTTCTACGAACTTATCATAAAACGCGAAGATCCGTAGAAAGCGGCGGCAGCTCTATTTTAACAGCTGGTTCAATTATCACGCGCGCGCCGGCCCTCGCCCCATCTTCTAGCGACGCGCGTTTGTTTTCGCTCCTTCTCCACGTCACTCCGGGCCAATTTGTTGCCAGCCAGCCGGGCCTTCGTTTATAAATTGTCCGTGATATTTTTGGAGTCCCCGCGTGTGAGCGCAAGGATCCGACCCGGAGAGTCGTGCCGCGGACTGATGGACGTGAGCGCGCGCGGCTCTATTCCAACTTGACGAGCCACTTGTTCTCGGTAAATCCTTCTCGAAATGTAAACGATATATAGATATGCTTTCATACTCGCGCGCTTTGTCCGCGATTTTTTCAAGAATACACATCGACGCAAGCTTTACGATCAGTGAGAGTTTCGAGCTGGGTCGAATTTAGTGCTGATGAAAATTGTATAGCCGCGACGTGCGATTGCGCCTGTATTGCGAGTGAATGAACTTTGGAATCGGTGAATGATCACGTGCCAACGTTGCTCAATAGTATTCTCTTCGTTTTCACACAAATGCACCGCGGGGACTTAGTCACGATGTTATAGCCATAAAATAATGCCATCTGTCACGGAAACCGTCACCGTCCAGAGAGAGACTTCTTGAATTCACAACTCAATGAAATAAATATCCAAAAATGCATGAAATCAGTCTGAGTTTCTACGGGAGATGAAAATTGTCTCTATTCTTACCCCTGTTTTTATAATATTGGAATGCTATCGCGAAGTAGTTACAGATTTATATACGCTTCTAAATCCTCGGAAAATCTTAGGGAGACAGTATGAATATTCCTTAGTCTAGCACGCGACACAGAATCGACATTTTTTATCATCATTCATTTGAATTGTAGAACTGACCAAATTGAATATTTTTACATGAATTGAAAGACTCGCAAAGGGTGGCAGTACCTAGCCACCGAAACGTGGTCTGTCAGGAACCAACACTATACGAACGACCAGCATTCAATTAACTTTGAAAATGTGCAGGGACGTAAAAATATGGAGAAACGTGGAGAGACGAATCGGGCTACGAGTGGAAGGAAGAAAAATGCTGGACATGACTTACCGATGTGGTCGGGGTGATGTCGATGGGACCTGGTGGTGGCGTAGGCAGCCGGGGGAGGCGGCTGAACGGGGTGGAGCTGCTGCTGGGGCGGCTGTTGGTAGTCCCAGTACTGGTGGGTGCGGGCGCCGAAGCCGCTGGGCGGCGGTGGCGCGTACGGCCTGGGCTGCTGGGCCGGCGCCTGCTGCTGCTTGCACGGGAGCCTCGCCATCGCGGTCATCATCTTGCGAGCTCAGGCTACTCTGCTCCGACGCGGCTCAAGCCCAATTTGTTGCGTCGTCGCCTCATCCCCCGCCTCTTGCGATCCGCCGCCGCCGCTTCGACTCGGTCTGCAACGACAAGCGGCCGGGCCTTAATTTACGACGGATTACAACGCCCTGTTTGGCTTTTGTCTTGTGCACGCCATTCACGTTTGAATTCAACACACGTGCACGTCGTCGGGGGGGGGGGGGCCGTATTGTTCGGTGCAGTGCATTCGCCCCGGCGCGACGACTCGACTACTCGACGCGCAACTCCGAAATCACTTGAGTTATGATAGGCTTATTTTTAGAAGCCGATTGGGGTTAGTTTGCCTACTCGTGTATATATACGTTTGTCTATATGTGGGAGAATACACAGAAGTAGGTGTAATCAATGCTTCGGAATCTTCGCTTGTTTACCCCTCGATCCATCTCGAAGCGGCTTCGGAAACTTCCAACTTTTCTTATACTCGCAGTTCTGTTATACTTGAGAATCGAGGACTAGATTGTAATCCGAAAGATTAAAAAGTAGTTTTATCGCGTCAAGTTCTCAAGTACTCATTTTATAGGATATTTTTAATCAGGATCTGAAGAGGATTACGGAAGGAGGACGAGAATCGTATGACTCTGAAATCCATGGTTCCATTGAAAAACAGGAGCGGGTTCCCACTCAAGGTGAATGTTCTCATAGCTTCCTGCTCATTATAAATATTTTTTTATGTGTAATTAATCGAGAAGTGAACGATCATTAGCTTTAATATTGCGATTTTTAGTAAATCAAGCGTTGACTCATTATATGGAACTTAGCCCAGTAATTACTTATGTTTCTGTAACCTAATGGCTTCAATCCTCGACCATCGAGTGTGACAGCTCTGAACGATAATAAATGAGAGTGGGATTGAGGCAATGACACATTCACTAATATTATCTCGAATATTGTCTTGCATCTGAGCATTGCTCTCCAGACCGATAAGTAAGAAATCACTCTTCTGATCGGAAAATGCAATAGAATATTCCTGGCCCAACTCAATTTTTGCATCATTCATCAATCATTTAGATACATAAGCTTTCATTATTTCGAGTCCAGTTTGTTCCAAAGATTATCAATCAACTAGAATTGAGTAATCTATTAAAACGCATCTGACATTTTCCTTGCCCCTAATGCTCGACTAAGAGGAGAATCCGATGGTTTTTGAAACAATCCAATAGAGTCGAGAGTCATTAAATTAAATGTATCTTTAATTATATAGTTACCAAGCTATTGTGTGGGTTATTCTACCTGAGAGACACAACGCGGCGCTCGATTGACAAACTAGCTCGATGTGGAATCCAGTCACAAACTTGGCCGCCCAAAATGGATGTCCAATGCAGCGGTTATTCTTGTTGGCACCCAATGAAAAACCTCATTCGACCATATAGCTCTAACGACGAAAAGAGTGACGAGAGAGTATCATTAGAGCCTGACGTGGCGCGCGAGAGTTCGGTAAAGCGGAACATTTTCTCTGCTCAGTTCCGAAAGCGTTTATATATATATATATATATATATATATATATATATATATATATATATATATATAATTTACACATGCGCGCGCCCGCGAGATAGAGAGAGAGCCGTTCACTCGATCTCGCTCGTGACGCGCGCGCGGCAAGAAAGGTGCTATTCCGACATCGCCAGAGTGGGAGGACGGATAATGAAAGGATGGATCGATAAGACTCGCCGCGTGATGTTCGAATTTTCATTGCGAGAGAATTAGAGAGCGGTAATGGCGACAAAAGAGAGAAGGTATACGGGCTCGGGTAGCGCAAAGACAGCTATTTACTAGCGCTCAAAAGAAATTTCCTGCGCTTCTCGGATGCTGCCAGAGAGAGAGAGAGAGAGAGAGAGAGAGAGAAGAGAGAGAGAGAGAGAGAGAGAGGAGAGGGGGAGGAGACGTCGCGCGGTATTCTCATTGGTTTATCGCTCAAATATAGATCAGCCCTGTTCAACATTTTACTACCCAACGGTTATTCCTATATTACGATCATCCGATTCGATAAATTCATCCACTAATTGATAGCATTACGAGTTTTCAATTAATTTATGCTGGACGAAAGTGATTTTACTATTTCTAAGCTTGCTTCGAAACTTCCTGATGCGTTTTCCAGAATTGATCGGACTGCTGGCCACGTTAGTATAACTTCTAGTCTAGTGTCCTTATTAAAAAGGTATAAAACTCATTTTACCGTTAAGTGTTCTTGAATTCAAGATTGGTCCAGCCGATATAGCGATTTGAATCATAACTCAATGTGAACATAATTTTCTCATTTGACATAAACAACTGATTAAGATCTGTGAACAACTAATCAACGATGATCAGTTCAATTGCAGCGTGTTTACAGAGTTGATATTAAATATACGCGCAATTCTAACTCATACATGAATGCCGTCGAACGTAGTTTCATCCGTAAACTCTGTCGAAAATGTCAAGCAAGCAAACTCAAGTCGTACATCGTGTGAATTTTTTCCATTAGTCGCGACACGAGTTTGCGCATTAACAGTTATGAAATCGTACATTTTTTTAATAACGGTCGAAGACTTGCTAATTTATTCGAGCAGTTTACGTTCGAGCGCAAACTCGAAGAGCTCGAAACGTTAAGGGGGAAGTGTCATTTTCTGTTACTGACCACTAGCCATCGAGTCAACCAAGTGTAGCCGAGACGTGTGCCTGAAATTGGCAGACAGTCAAACGACGGACACAATTCATTATAATCGAGACAGTGGTCGGCTTCTAGGTAATTCTTATTGCACTGATGCCTTCAGTTAAATAAGTTAAATCTATTTTTCGATTATACAATCAGCTAACTGGTAAATGAGTTTGTCGCTGTGTTCTTTTTACCTTATTATAATTGATCATTCTTAAAGGATGTTGCTATATAAAATTTTCTTTTTATTTGTGAATCTACTTGAATAGATCATACGAAATATTGAATCCGACGTAGTAGAAAAATGGTTCATTTTGCAATGAATTTAGGTGTGCTTCTAGTCAATAAAAAAAAACTCGATAAGAAAAATCTAAAGTCCCTGGGGATGATACGGCCATCTTAAGAGTTTTACACTTATTTCTAGCACTCAAAATGCCATGTGATTTAATATTTTGGCAAATAATATTTAACTTTTTTCTGCGAACGATTTAAATGTTTACCACTTTTTTATGTCAAAAAATATATTAAAAATACATTAGAAATTGACGTATCCCTGCAATATATGCAGATAGAACGATTACTGTTTAGGAAATTGTACGGTAAATACGAGACAAAAACAAGTGTTGATAATGTACTGGGGTATCCAACGTGTTTTACAACATTCCGGTTGACTTTTTATCGTAACATGATTTTTAGTATGTTAGAATCACGTCAACATTTTTCCAGGTTAATTGTGATGTAAAACGACCAAATTTAGAGAAAGACAGAATGACCGATTTACCTGCATGTCCCCAGAAACATTTTTATCTACAATTTTAACGTATAAAAAATCACGTTAGAGCAAAAATTCCACCTAAATCTCGTAGAGCACTTTGCATACTTTGATTTCATGCCCTGATACATTTTTTTAATTGATTTAAAGGTATATATATAAAAGTAGACCCAAGACATTGAAACTGTGCCAAACAGATTGATTTTTGCTGTCAAAAAACAAATTACTTTTTCGTTACCCTTGTAAAATAGATAAGATAGGAAGGGACTTGCATTGCACTTTATCGATTTGCCTGCCTGGCCGTATTACCCGCAATCCCCCCAACTTCGGTTTAAACGAGGTCATTTCTCCGTAGTTAATTGAAGTTTAATTTAGTATTTTTCATCTTTTTCTTGGTACTTCGAATGCTTTCTCATCAAGAAAGCGAAAAAAAACGAGACGAGAGAATATATTCCGAGGACGTTTATGTTAATTTTACGTTATCTAAAGACGAAGCGCACAACAAGTCGAGGCCCGAGCGAGACGAGCAAGAAGAAAGTAAGAGGGCTGAAACTTCAAAAACGAACGGCGAAGACGCAAGAAAATTGAGTGCGCGCGTGCAAACGAAGCAAAACGAAAGCGTGCGCGCGCGCGGGAGAGAGAGAGAGACGACAGCCGAAGAAGCTAAACGGTATATATATGTGTATATATATAAGACGATGACGAGCGCGAGGGGGCCGAGAAAGAAAGCCGAGTTAAAAAGAGTAGAAGGAGGGTCCGCTGGTCGGCAACACAGCATCAGCAGCAGCAGCACCAGCAGCACCGGGGCGATATCAAGTGGCGCGCAGAGGCTCTCGATGTGTTCGATAAACGGGATCCGCGGCCTGTGTGTGTGTGTTTGTGTGTATAGAGGTGCACGTAACTTTAAACAGCGAGGAAGGATCGGAGCGATCCACGCAAGGCATCTCGCACTCCCGGAGCACACTTGCAAGGAGGTGCTCACACTCGAGTTTGGGTATAATTCCGGGCAATCACGCGAGTGCGATATTTATATATGCGCTTAATTTCGGAGTGTCGACTCGGGGGAATTGGTGCTCGATTTATTGCACGCCGACGATTTTCAAGTGCCCGTACTCGAGCTGCGGTCGAGCTTCCGATTCGTGCAGGTTTAATATTATTCGCGACCAATGAGACTCGTCGTGCCGCGCGGTGCTGTTCCGGAGTCGATTACTCCGCACCGAGTGTAAGCCGAGGTGTATATTCGTACGGGAGGAGTGAATGATCACGTGTATACTCTTTCATTGCCTCGCGTGGATACTCGCGTCGACTCTTTTCGCAGCGGCAAAGTTTCTCATGAGGTATCGAATAGCACGCGGTCGCGCGTCCCCAGACCCATGTATTATGCATCGCGGACGCGTTTATGGATTCAAAGTGGAGCGGCTATAGGTATATATACACGTCGAGGTGCTCGCTATACTAATAGTAGTTGACTGTTTCGCCCCGGTCGATCTGGCTGTATAGCGGATCCTCTCGTCGGCTGCATCGTTTCCTCTGTTTTTCTTTGCCGGACACTTGAAATGCACGAAGCCGCGCGGCGGTGCACCACCGAGCTCTCAATGACGCGGGCGGGGGGTGGCTCGTTGTTGTGCCCCACGATGAATATTCGCCGGGACTCCGTTAACACGTATATACAAATTACAGGAGAGTAAAACGAAGAGAAGAAAAAATCTCGTTATTGTTGTAACGAAAATCCTATATTCGGACTGATTCTCCATTCGACGGAACGAGCACTAGTGGGCGCGAATCAAATCGGCTGAGCCGCAGGAAGCCACGGCAAAATATAATCTGATTCCGTATGAGCAATCAATATGTATGCGCGCGCGGCGGTTGTCCAGGAATAATCCGGCCCGGAATAACTCTGGCCAGCCAGCCGAAGCTATGTATATACGCGAGGCTACTCCGATCATCCAGATTATTCCAAAATATTGTCAGCGTTGTCTGGTTTGTTATTTCAATTTTGAAATTTCGATCGATGAACGTCCGGCTCTGACTATACGCGCGTACATATACGTGTACGCGCTCGTACAGCAGCCGGGATAACGTCACCCTAAATCAATGTCCCGCGTAGATAACGTCGTGGCCTATTAGCGGGCGCTGCATTAAAGTGCTACGATTGCAATAACGCCATCAGCGTTTATAGCGCGTCCCGATCGAGTTTACCCCATCAAGCAAATTTCCACACGAGCTGATATGTATATAGGCATCTCGCTTTTCGGTGTTGCGTTCCGGCCGAGGCGCGAAAAACCACAAGAACTATACAGGGGTGTACACGTATATAAGCAGTTGGCTCGCGCGCGCGCGCGCACGTGCGTGAAATAGTGCTCGGCTTTGGGAAGCGACGCGACGGTAGCTGATGTCTGAGTATCGGGTTCTTGCTAAGCCGGCAGCTCTGGAGTGGCCGCGGCGACGTGACAACGGGAGCACCATCGACGTGTGGCCGGTATAATATTTTGTGTAGACACTGCATGTAGGAGCAGACGCTTCCATCAGCTGCTTATCCGAGCGGATAATCTCGAGTATTCCGCGGCAGCGTTTGGGCCCGACTCAGCTAACAGGTATACCTGCGACTTTATAAGCGATTTGTGGGCCTAGTTTGCGCTGCTGCGGATTCATTGCGGGCGAACCGATCGTGTACTGGTTATTTTGGATAAAATAAATTCGTGGAAAATTTTCTCGTCGAATCGTGGGTTAATCCAAACGGGCGTATGACATATGACTGTAACTTGTAATGGATAATCGCTTGGACGAAGGGTTGAATGGTACTATACTCGGATAAGTAATTATCTAGAATTAACTCTGGGTTTCGATGTAGTATCCGTCCTGGATCCGTCGCTTCTACGTTTTACAAATTTAAAATCACCCCGAAATTCGCAAGACCGAAAAAACTCACGCGCGACATCAGGAAATGAACGCGAAAAAGTACCGAGAGTGAATGTCGTGCAGTAAATAGTACGAGGGAACATACCGCAAGGTACAATCTCGTCTGCGCGTCAACCCCGACACTCAAAGAGCAAAGCTCGCCGGAAGTGCAGAGCTGTAGAGGCGCGCGTCAAAGTGTCAAAGCTCGGCGGGCTGCTCGCAACGGACTGCAGCGCGACGCTGTTCAGGTGCGAAAACGCGGAAAAGCCGCGGCTGCATCGAGGGGGCGTGCGGCTCACCGAGTCGTTGCACTCGCGGGTAGCAATAAGCTGGCCCTGCAGCAACGCTCGCGTCGCGCTCCCAATTTCTCGATCGCGCATCATCGGACACGCGAGCTGACTCGGGCTGAGCGAGAGCTGCTCGCGCGAAATTCGAACGAGTGCGTGCGGCATCGATGTCACGTTTTACGCTTTTGCGTAACCGCTGCGCTGGCGTGATTTTGGAATTTTTCCACACGCACATAATGCACAATCGGAGGCTTGCGCTGCGCACAGGAATTCGATTAGTTTGGATTCTGCTGATTTGCCAGGTTGAGAGTGGTGGCAACCACCGAATTTGCCATGCAGAGTCTAGCCTTTTGTAACGTGGAACTTTACTGCGGGGGATTCGACCTCGGAAGGCTGCACGTCATATAAAAAATTTTAATGCGTTTTTTTCGATGCACATTTTTCCAAATCAGCAAGCGCCATAACAATTGTCAGTATCTTCACATGATATTTTCATCGCGTCTTTGAAAAAAGTTTTCAAACTGAACTAAGTAGAGAATTTTTGGAACGTTGATTCAAGCATTTTTAGAATACAAATAAATGTACATTTCTGGTCAATCATTGACATTGAAATTCGATGATTTGAATATTTTCGTATCAAGAGCGTGGAGTGCAGCTTCAGGCCCGCGATGATCAGGTGGGGCCGAGGGTCGGTGTATTGCCTGATTCGAAGGTAAACGTTCGTCGTACCAAGCATATATAGAGTATGCTTTTTGTCTTGCTCTTGGGTATATATGAAGAATTTTATGCTTAATGTCAATTGCTATGAAAACCACGCAAAACAAGATCAACGTCGCTAAAAAGCTAGACTGACTCATGAATTGCGACATGGTTATGCCCTAATAGGGCGTGAAAATAAACTTTACGCCCAATAAACAAGACCAAAAAAGTGTAATTTACGCGTACTATGATGAAAAAACTTGAAGACATATTCAGAATCTTATTAAAACAATAGACATTTTCCTTCAACTCCTTTATTATTAATTATCACACTAGAAATTAGTCTTGGGTGACACTAAGAATATGGCCGTGAGAATTGGATAGAGATTTTCCTGCTGAATGTCGAGGAAATCATTCTGACAGAATAAATTATTCCCGAGTTAGAATGATAAAGTCAGTCTGTCCAACAAAGTTCCAGCGTCACAGGATCTGGAAGTTGGCTCACCGACGAGCTTGAATTCCACCCAGAGGCGTATATGAACTCATTAAATTTTCACGTGCGACGAGGTCTGGTAATTTCAGCATTATTAATTAAGAAATTTATGATTTCGATTTATATGATTGTTCCATGCAAAAACAATATCCGACAAGATCAATAAAAATTCCACAGGTGCTATAGATGCACGTTTGAAAGTTTGATCGAAACGAGCGAAGCGACGAGTCCAGTTTGTTTTGTCGTATACATGAATAGGGGTGCAACGAGAAAGAACACGCCTTGCGCGAGTCCAGGTGCGCGTAAAACTAATAATGGGACGATAAAAGTACAGCCTCACTTTCGATTGACCCATTTCCGTGTGCTGGTGAAACTCTTTTCCATACTTATATACAGTTACGCTCGGTTTCTTTCTGATATAAGATAAAGGCGTGGAGCCGACCGCAAGAGGGGCTGGCCCTTACACGCGTCACTCGTGCATACAGCTAAACAGAGAGGGAGAGCTGGCCAAGAATAATAGAACGAATTCGCGCTCAAAGAGCCAATTACACAGTGTCAGGGTCTCTCTCGCTCTCCTCAAAGCTGACCCGTCCGTCCCTAACATACGTATATACATACATTTGATACGGATATACGGAGCCGCGGCAGCAACTTCATTACGTGCAGCTTGCGATTAATTCCACCTGCGCTATACACGCCGTTCGAGTGATAACGCGGCGCCCGAGATATCGGACATTTTAATCAGGTATATAGAGCCGGGGGATACGAGATTTCCTGTGGGCCACCGCTCTGTCGCGCAAGTTCCTCTCCGTTCGCGAGGGATCGAACTCATTTCAGAATATATACAGATAAAAATATTCTTATGCGGCGTTTCCATTGACGCGCCGCCGGATATGCAGCGTACACACCTAGATTCCGCTCGATAATGAGGAGCGGCGGCGAGGAAAATCCAATGGGACGCTCAACGCTGTTTCGCACTGCAGACACGCGGAATGACGTGTTTGTGAAATCTGACGGCTCGGGAAAATTTTTTACCGGAAACAAGTTTAGAAAGAGAGATAAGCCTGACAATGAAGAAACGATTATCCAATTTCAAAATCGCGAATTGCAGGTGAATGAATCATATGCCGCGCGAGTCACGTCCCGGCCGCTCGAGTCTATTCGCTAAAAAGTGTAGCCGTTGCAGCGTGTAATTTTATGATTCGGTAAACTCATAAATCTTTCATTGGCCATTATCTCAGTCCCCTTTTTCCCGGGTATTTCCGGAAAGCGAAGAGTGAAAATACATCGAATGGCGAGTCGATGCTTTGTTTTGAGGAAGCAACAAGCTTACACAGGCGGATCGATTCAGCTCGAAGCATCAATTACCCAATTGGAACAGCTGCGCTCGGGAGCGTCATCAACCCGTCCGCGATTTGAAAAGCAAGGTAAGTATCTCGGCTAAATACTCGTACCGATTTGCGATATAGGTCCGTTGGGTGGCCGTCACGTTTCACGATTCGAGCGACGGGACGGCACGAGTCGCGTGTACAGCGTGCTCGAAAAATCTGCATCCTCACGCCGAGCTCAGGGGGGCGCTGGTCCAAGGTATCGCAGCCTGTGTGCAGCATCCGATCGCGGTCGCGCCTTTCTATCTATATACTGCAGCTCGCGATATTCCGCGCATAATGTCGGACTTCACTTTCACGCGCGACCTTGGCGTATGCGCGGCCGGAAGCAGCGGCCGCTCCTATGTGTATATGTATCGACCGCGGCCCGCAGCTCTTTTCTCCGCGGCGCGGCCGCGCGTCGATTGTCTTCGCGCCTCGCCCATTGTCCGACATCGCGCGCTGCAGCCTTGACTTGCGCGGAGCGCCTCGTATCTGCGATATATTCGGACAATATGCGTCAGGGGAGTCTGCCAACGCGATACCGCACGCTTTCAATTAGATACAGCCGCCGTATGACGAGTGTGTGTGTATATATATATACAATTTGGTTTTAGTTGGCGAACACGTGTTGGGGCACTTGTTTCAGGAGAGAGAGAGACTACCGCGCGTTATCAGCGTCCAACGGCTGTTTGAATTCAGAGTGAAAACGTCGCGCCTGCAGTGTACATACACACCACGTCGATGTGAAAGGTCACATTGTTAGGGGAGAAAAGTTGCTCGTACATATATAAAACCGGTCGAGCTGCACTTGTGCAGGGGCCGACGCAATGACGAGAGCGTGATATATATATACACATAACACACACACGATGTTGTTCAACGCGAAATTGATGGGGACTGCGTGGGACTCGTCGTTTTTTTTTTTCATTGTTAAAAACGCACACGATTCTCCGGACAATTACACACGCGATAATCCGCTCGCCCGTGATTTTATCTTGAATATCAAGTCGTGTGTTTGGGATGTGAATTTCAAGATTATGTTTTTATACGTGTCGATGTGCATGCGCTCGAATGGATATATTGTGACATATATAATTATACGTACGAGAGACGGTGCTGATGATTGAGATATTTAACGAGCAGCTGGAGCACCGTTTGTCAGTGGCGCGCTATATGGCTCAAATCAACTCAACGGGCCGGATCGAATGATCGATGTCGTTAGTCAAACGCCCAGCGGAACTTTCGAATAAACCTTATTACAGCGGCGCAGACCGGCGGGGGGCCCTTGCAATTTCCCATTTGGAAGCCAGCCAACCTTCGGAACTTTCTAAGCGAGGAACAAAAACTCGAATCGCCATCGGAGTTCCGAGCTCATTGCGACAAGATTCAACGAAGAAACGAGAAGGAAAAAGACTCGAGTCCAATTGCGGAGCTCCGCGGGGAAAACAGTCGCCGCGGCCGTTGCCCAACGAGAGCCAGAGAGTCCTCGTACTCGATCATCCGCGCGCGCGCGCATGCACTGCACGTGGAAACATATTACAGCTTTGCCCGGATAAAGTATGAATATAGAGGCGCTGTTGGACGGCGCATTGAATCGGGTACATGTATACCGCGCGCATACGACACGTGCTACCGATCCTGCGCGAGTAAGTGTATCAGTGCAGCGATTATGCTTGTCGCCTGGCCCGGACCGGCCCGCGGCCTCGGTTGCACACCACTTGCGCGCGAGCTCGAGGACCGATTAGTCATCGATGAAAGTCGCCGCGCGCTGCTGCTGCTGCAGCTGTTGCTCGCGTTTGCATCGAGCGAGCCTTGTATATACCAAATGAGCCTTCGCACACTGGGTATATATTTTTAGACGCGAATGGAATATAGATCTATCCGAGCCAACTCGCTTGGATTGTTATCCACGAGGGTGCGAAAGAATTCCAAAGTGATCTTTTGGAGAATTTCAGGTATTCTTCCATATTCTTTGATATTCCATGTTATATTCACATCGAATGTGGAAAACGTCAGAACTCAAAGTTGACACTTTGCTCCCGCTGGAACGGAATAGCATATTATGCAACTAGTGCGTGAAATTTTGAAGACGCGCGTGGGTGTAACAACGAGTGGCCGGCAACGGTTGTTACGCGTGAGTATTTAAAAATTAATGCACTAGCCGCGGGCACGATGTTTCACGTTATGAGTGCTTGCTTACAGGACATTTGAGAAATGCACTAGAACGTGGAATGCCATTTCACGTACTGAATAACATGTGCAAAAATCCAGCTCATTTCCAGACGTGGTCCGAAAATCGCTCATCTCGAGCATGTTTTGGAAGTGCGGCGTAAACAGCATATTTCTCTTCATGAACGTTTTGTCAATATTCAAAAAAAATAAACACGTATAAAAATATATTGTTTAATATATTTTATTGTATTCCCTGGTATTTCTCGAGGGACGCTTTCGCGAGTCGCCCCTCGGTTATCCACGATGATTCCACAGAGCATTGGTGCGACTGTATTTATTTAGCCCGGAGGTACACATTCGTCGTCTCGGGGATTTCAGAGAGAACGATGGAAAACATCGGATTAGACGTGAATATTATTCATATACAGTTAAATTGTAAGCCATGAAAGTTGAAGATTTTAGTGAATGCCTGGATTATATATTATATAGTCAGATCTAAACCAAACGACCGTATGAGAGGCCAAGAAGTTCACATTCTTTGGCAATTAAATTACAAAGGACTCGTTTATACAGATCGCAACATTGTCACGCAGTGTACTTTCGTTTGACATTGTAGGTGGAAACTATCACTTCCACTGCCTAATACAATAATGCAAACATTTCTATTCAAACTGGTGAGAATCGTCGTTACATTGTCATCAGTTATTTTCTTGTTTATACACTTTTATTTGATGATGGTCTTATAAACAGCTTTCAACTGTGTACTTTGCACTGTGAGTGTAAAGTATGAACAGTTAAGAGTTGTGGGGATGTGTCTTTTTCTTTTTATATTAAATAATGCGGGTCTATCCCATTAAAGAAACTCATAGATTTTCTTCAAGCAAAAGAATAAGTGAAATGTCATCGGTCCGCAAGCATTATACTCTCGCAACTTATTCAAGATATTATATACAATTCAAGATGTTTATGTGAATGAAAAGCTTCATGCTACGTTTTGCTCTTAGTTTGTTTTCGAAAGCGAACATAGGTTTTTCATTGAGAATTAAAAAAACATTTTTTTAATATATCAACGCAACTGAAGGTACTCTGTCTATCCGATGTGTCGTTCTAGTCCAATTGTCAAGAGCAAAGCACGAACTGAATGACTGTTGATCCATGCGCAGCTCATATATTTTCAAATGCTCTGATGCACGTAAAAAATGAAAATACATCACGATCGATGATCAGAAAACTATTTCCGATTCATCTTTCATGTAATTCTTCGGCATATTTTTCATAAAAGTTGCGAATCATATGTATTCCAACCTACGGAATCTACTATCAGGAATCTACTCCAGGAAAAGGAGAGAAAAGTGCGGAAAAATTACAGTAACTTGTCAATTTTTTCCAAAACTTATTTATTACAATCAACGCAGAGTCTCACAGTGTGTGTTACGTAAATAGGCTCGATCCAGCCAATCAAGAGGCAGAGCTGCACTTGCAAGCCATCAATCTCGCGCGTCTCATATTACCAAAGTACCCGGTATCGCCATGCCACCGCCCTTTACACGCCGCGGCGTATAACAATTTCCCTGTACGTATATACTGCACTGCACCCACGGATCGATCAGCGGCTCTGTGGCTCGGCTCTTCCGCCGAACGCGCACGCATACATGCACACGTATATATACATGTCTATAGACATGCCATTTTCCGCGACTCGTCCCAGCCGCCATATCTAGGTATCAGTTAATTTGCTCTCCCGCTACACTCGGCTGTTTGTCTCTCGAATGCGCCCATCTTGTACTTTACGCTACAGCTTTCTTCGCTGACTTTACGATCGCTTTTTCACATTAACAGAGTTTCTTCTTCCTTTCGGGGGTAAAGAGCCACGCTACTTGTGTGTATACGTATATACTCTTACATTTTACAGTACAATCGATTTGGAGTGGTGCTTTTAACGCGAGAATTCAAAATTCACTCGGCTGAGGACTCGGATGAAATAGTTATTTGATTCAAAGTCAAAAGTATCGATCGAATCGGTTCGCTGTGGTGAAACTCATAACTTCGATCGTGTGGAAAATGGGGGATCAGGCCCCCCGAGTCTGTATGAAGCAGTACTTTCACCCGCATGGAATATTAGAACTCGCCAAGCCAACCTCGATATTTCTTAACCCCAATGAAGTTTTTATACACGTTGTTACCTTTGTTGCGCCTGATAATTTTCACACGTGCTCTCGATACCATTAATAACCTAATCTCCGCGATAAGGAAAGAAAAAAAAATAACGGAATAACTGTGGCAACGTGCAATTAGCTCAATTTTACCGAGAGCATTGAGTACTCTCGTGGCTTATCGTTCTCCTAAATCCGTATTTTCGCAAAATATAGAACGGCTATATCGGCGTCTAATAGCGAGCGAGCGAGCGAGGACTGCACGAATCGCGCAAACATGGAAAAAAATTTCCACGTACAACCAGGCAGTGGCGTCGTCGCGTGTTCTCCATTATGCCGTGCCCTTTCCCCCGCGCTAACGACATAATGCATATCCGGTAAATTTAGAACTCAAGGTGAGGAAAAAAGACGCCGAGAAATTCCCCGACAGATGTGTGTGCGCGCACGTATACCCATATGCGTATACATATATATATAGGAGGCCAGAGTGAGGGCAGGTGCTCGGCGGCGATTACAAATCGAGCAGCGGTGTTTGTTTGGCTAGACGCGAGCCGGGATGAGTTCGTTTGTTGGATCGGAGTCCTTGAATTAGTCGGGCTTTTTGCCGACGGTTAATTCAGCCGGTAGCCGAGTGGAATGTGGATTTGCAGGACACTTAGCTGGCTCGGAAATTGAGTCAAATGGGACAGTCCTAAGGTTAACGCGGACAACTTTTATGGAAAATAATAGCACTTGTTGTTCTCCTTGTGATATTATAAATGTACACGTGAGCGTGTCCAGGAAGGAAAAGCCGCATTATGCTGTTTGTTTTATTACACGATTCTTTTTCCCTTCATTGTGATTTGATATACATTGCTGGAATAATGACAGGAAGGTCCAAGTTGTTTGTCAAATTTCATTGGGAGATGAGTACTTGTCGTTATGACCTATATATACATACAAATAACGAATTAGAGGCTTCAGAGATATTTCAAAATGAAAAGGATAATATTTTTGAAACAATACAACAGCATTTTTTCTTTCAATATCCGAAATGAATATTTGTTAAGCAATGATTCATGCTCTCTACATCTAAAATAGTTGAAAAATACAAGTTAACAGCGAAGAGTACATAACTAATGAAGAATAGTGAATGTACACTATTTAGGGTACACATTTTTTTTCTACTAATAATAGATAGTGAAATATCAGTGATTAATTAACTAAAATCTCTATACCGTGTATTAAATTCACAATCGTATTGAGAAAAACAGTAAACGTTGCTTATTTAATGTAGTGAATATTCACTCTTTATCAGCAATGCAATTTTTACTAACAAATAATACTTCTGATTCACGTTTTACTCTTTAAAGGTTGATTTCATTTGTTTATAAACTATGACGATTGAGACACTGTAAATGAGACAAATCAACTCATTCGGTCTCGTATCCAATGTCGATATCCGTACAGTACTCAAACCATATTTTCGCACGAAATAAAACAGCACGACTTGAAAATATCATTGATCAGATACCCGAAGTAAGCACAAGTATCAAATAAGACGATGAACAGTGATGATTCAAAGTCTTTTTTAGGTAAGATAATGCAATGAAGCTCTGCCTCACTCCTTCAATAAACGTTATACGGGTAGTAGTGTCAACTCTGGTGAGAGTAGTGAATGCAAGGGGCGACGTTTTTCCTGTGACCAGTGCAGGTAACCCGTAGGTTTTCTCCGAGCAAACAGACAATGAGTAATAATTGAATCGACGTCAGTGGTGTATACCCATCTCCGCTCACGCGATCATTGCAAATGTATGATAAAGCATGCGCCGCGTAGCGGTTGTTTCAGAACTAAACCTCGTTGTTATTGCTATCAGAAAATGGCACGATGGAAGAGTACGAAGTCTTTTTTTGCCCTCGTGTGGTAAAAAATATGGTATCCACCTCACTCGAGGCTATTTCGGCCCGCGCAAATGTTTTTTCGTGCCGAAATAACTTCGCTCGAGTGCACAATATACTATCGTATAAATATATATTTATGTGAATCTTATCAGTTTTCTATAGGTAGTAACGATTGAGTAATTTGATTTGGACTCAAAGATTCCAATTCTATACTCATCTATAATCGATGTTAGCAGTTGAAATGTATGTGCCGATTTTCGCATGAAAGAGAATTCATATCACACAGGACTTTATTAAATCGGGCTTTATTAAAGGGTCGATAATTAAAGTTAAAAAAGCCATCTCGATAACAATTCTTCCCTCAACTATAACGCAAAGGAATTTTAAAGGTATCGGATTGAGTAACTCTACGAATGAATTCATCTATGTATAACGGCATAAATCATCGGAATCGTTCGTATATTCATGATACTTGTGTCGCACGCTCATCGCTTCAGCGAACGAGGAAATAAACCGTAAGTTCACGATCACATGCGTTCAACGAACGAACGAACGAACGAACGAACGAACGAACGAAACAAGTGTCATTGCACTGACCAAAATGTCCCGTAATCTATTACGGACATCAATCATCATTCGTCACCATTAGAATGTACAATTAACCTTTAAACTGAACAAGTTCATGAGACTACAAATTTAATCCATGCATGAATGGATTAAGTAGCTGTCCCAATATTTTTTTTAATTAAAAAAGAAAAGGCGAAAGTACAAAATTGGGTTGTAATTCACCAAAGACAATTTTTCCGAATATACATTATTAATAAAAAGTGAAAGCGTTAAAAAAAATTACTTGACCATCGCGAAGACGCTATTTATTATGGATAATCTGTGCGAAACTGAAGGTTACCTTTGACTGATTTCCTTACGTAAGTCGTTTTATTGCAATTTCGCGAATAAAAAGAAGCAATTGAGTTTGCCTTGCATAACTCGGAATCTGATTTTTTATTGGACCGAGCACCATTAATAATAAAAAGTGAAAACTTTTAACCACTCGTTGAGGGGCATAAAATTACATGAAAATTTCATCACATACATCCTTTCCCGAAGACGTACTGTGTACGCCGAGAAGCTATCTCGAACTCATTGCCATGATTCTTCGGCAATCGCAAGAGAAGCTCATCAATGCGCACGAGTTAAACCGACCTTGCAACAAAAGGATATGATCAATCCGTCCGGAGTCGAGCGTGAATTGAGAAATCAACGTAAAACCGAAGCCGCTGGAAAGCCGCGCTTGGAGCACACGACTTTATACGAGCGGGTAAGACGAGTCGATGCGATGCGCGCCAAGCAGCGGGAAACCGGTCAAAGAAAATGTCACGCTCGTGCCCGGTTATTTGTAGCTCACAAAGCGGTGGCGCCTATATTATGCCCCTGCGCGCATATAGTGGCCTGACGCTCGCGTATGGGGCCCAGAGCGTCGCCCGCGCGTACCTGCGCGCATGAACGGATGAGATCACGCGCGCGCACACAAGCCTTTCGAAAGTAACGGATGGCGCGGCGCGAGGCGCGAAATAAATGCCTCCGCGTGTGGCACGGCGCTGACCATATTTCCCGCCGGCAGGAAATAAGTCGCTTAGCATCACAAAAGCTTGTTCGCTTCCTGCCCGCAACACCGGTCGCGCAGCAACGAATTACGAGTCAACTTGCGCGCGCGCGTGCACTCGCCTATATATAGGAAAACTGTGACTCTTTCGCCCGATTGACATATGACGCCATATGGGGTTTTTTTTTTTAATTTCGAGCCGGGGGGGGGGCATATGTCTGCTGCAGGTATGGCTGTAATTGCATTTTGCTTTAATGGCTATCTTGAGCTACGTCGTTCTCCGCGAGCCGACTGCATATAGGGATGCTTACATTGAGCAATAAATCGTTGGGATACGGCGAGCAATTTTCTTACGGATTGTATTTTTAGAATATCGCGGAAAATCATGACACCCGTGCTGCCGGCGTAAACCTGGATTCCACAACAAATAGAACGTCGATTTTCTCCAATTTGAAATCGCCTTCGGGTTAACGAGCCCCACCTCACTGGTCAACACGCAAAGGCGGTGTAACGAAATTCTCTCGATTTCTGCGACGGAAGAAAATTAGAGTACCTCGAGTAACCAATGTCAGTTTACGAATTTATGCGTTATGATCAACAACACTTGAATTACGGGAAGGTAATTAATAGCGTGTACGCGCGTAACTGCAATTTGCTCCGAAACGATCAGAGATTAATTCGAAGCTAATTCGACGCGTCGCGCACCCAAGCC
Organism: Aphelinus atriplicis; assembly: GCA_020882685.1. NCBI lineage: Eukaryota > Metazoa > Arthropoda > Insecta > Hymenoptera > Aphelinidae > Aphelinus > Aphelinus atriplicis. The sequence continues at coordinate 14,896,464 of CM037075.1, read as the reverse complement.
GGTAATCAAACGGTCCGAGAGCCACATAATTCGGCCATTTTTGTCCCCAATAATCTCTCCAATCGAACAATAACCGGCAATCAAATCCAATAACTCCCGCCCCGGCCGTACACGCATTCCGCCCAGCGAAAAAACGAGAGCCCAATTACGCCCACTTATCCGGCGAAAACAATGGGCACAAAAGAATATACTTATAGCGACGCAGAAGAAATAACGAACGGGCTCTTTACACACAAACACAAACACACACACACACAATCGAGCCCACCCAATTTCGTCACCTCCAAAAACTCGTTAGCGATACATCCTCTCTGCGGGCGATCGGGCCCGGCTCCTTGCCTGATGTCGTGTATGTAACGAAGAGGGCCGAATCGCTGTTATTAAGCGAAGGCCGGAAGTCGCTCGGAGAGCACCTGTCAGGAAATCGACGCATCGCGTCGCGGGAGGGACGCGTTTACAATGAGCCGCGAGTTTGATAATCAAGCGGAATCGCGAGATGGATTGGCGCGGGCGCAATTATGGTCGCGCGCGCATACGAGAGCTCCGATGTGTTGCGTTTTGGTTTTCGACGCTTTTCCGAGAACCGTTACACGCGGAATCAATTAACAGGATACAGGATGTGCGCGCGCGGGAGGGGGGCAATGCTACAGGTTTCTCTGCGAATCCAGGGTATCGGCTCGGGAATCCCGTGTCGAGATTATAACGTGAATTCGAAGTATTTTTCTTTTGTACATGTATATAATATATTTGCGGTGAATTAGAGTGATGATTGACGACTGGTAGTTAGTTATTAAAATCGTAATATTATTGGATGAGTTAGAATGTATTTCGCGATGCATCACAATTCGAATCCACTTTCTATATTTTACAAATTAACGTTCCATTATTCAGTCGAAATTACTTTTGTCTGATTTGATCTTATAGAGATGAGTCCAAATTAGATGATGTTTTATCGGGAAATATTAAGTTGTCGGATATTTACTGATGAAAGAATAAAAAGCACTGCACTTATGACTGCTTTCATCCGCATGGATTCGGAATGGACACTGCAGTCGGGTCGTTTCATATAGCTACATATCTTTTACCGCAACTACTTTAATTTTATTGAACGTCGGAGTCTATTTGCTCTTCAAGTTTGGTCAACTTTGAAAACTTCCATTTCTTTGATCAATCCACTGCTGGTTAATGCCACTATCGGTTTTGCTTCGACAAATTTTCAAGTAGACAAGCCAACCCGGCAGACATTGAAAATGAGATTTCCGTTATTGATCAAATTTTAGGCTCAAGTGATCAAGTTAACATAGCGTATATTCACATCCTACTCACTTCTGGAGCCAAAACAATTTGATGCAACAAAGTTTTGATCAACTCACCTGAAACAAATAGAAAAAAAAATCATCGTTAATATCAAACCATGTTTTAATCAATAAAAATGTTCACATATCCCGCCCTGAACTCGATAACTTCATAAATACACGTATAGTCAAAGTTACGAGAAAAAAAAAAATTGAACAACGCACAGAATCCCCACAGGGAAGCTCGAGCATGTATGCGAGCTCACTCTGTCTGTACTGCAGGCCAAAACTCGAAAAGTTTTGCGCCAACTGCTCGATATACAGCGCAGTATCTCGGCACAATCTGGCGTGCATGCACCCAGCCCACTTCGCATGCACGGTGGAAATTCAGGTCGTTATCTGTATGGTCGCGCTCTCGAATAAACTTTACTAGCGCGCGAGCGAGATAAACCGTAAAAAAGCGGCCGCGGGAAGAAGAGGCGGGCAGATAAAGAGGCAAACAGACGCGCCAGAGCTGAGCGCCCGTACCGGGCGAAGGATGGAGGCGACCCAGAGTGAGAAAAAAAAACGAGTGGCGCCCGGAGTAGGAGCGATAAGGGGATGGATCTGCTGCAGCGCGGCTTGTTTGTCTGTCGAATTTCCGAGGGTCGAGTCCCGCCGCGGCCGGCCGCCCGAGCAAACATCGACTCGTCCCACAGATTGCGCAAGAAAACTCGGTAGTTCTGATATTGATTCACGCCTGGCTCGGAAGAAGTTGATCTTCGGATTTTTATCTTGGCGCTTGTGGTCGTTGATTGCCAGCCCTTGACAACAGCTCGAAATTTCGATTGTTCACCTGCAACGACTGCTTGTATTGATTTCCTACATCGGGCGATCGCTTGGTCGAATATCTATACCGCATAAACGTGTGGGAGATCAGTATATTCCAATGGTGTAGTTCACGCAAGATGTAAAATTCTCCGGTTATTCGCTAGAAAAAAGTCCATGTGTGCTCAGAGTGGCCAGATTCAAAGGTCGATTAATTTTTCAAGAATTTTGACATTATCTACAATTGGTGATCAAACGTAAAATCAATATAGCGCGAACAAATATACTGATCTTGAGAATGGTATCATGAACTTATAGAATATTCGTTACGCACCAAAGGTTTTGAAAAAGTTCGTCGGGACTCAATGGAAAATTCTCTCCCACAAATCAAAATAAAAATGTACACACATTCATACTCTCTAAATCTAAAATAGTAAATTTTTTACTATTTTAGGTAGTAAATTATTTTCTACTAAAAAATAGTAGAATTTTACTAAAAAATAGTAGAATTTAAGTATTTCTACGGGACCTTCGTTTACTAAAAAATAGTTAAATTTTACTATTTTTAAATAGTGATTGAGATTACTATTAAATAGTAGAAATTTACTATTTTAATAGTTAACCCTCAACATTTATAAAATTAATAACTAAAAAATAGTAAATCAGTCTGCATCTGAACATCGACCCGATCAGACGTGTATCGGGAGTCGGGACGTGTGGGAAAGGGGATTGCATCCACGAATACACATGTTTTCGCAGTTTGAGTCGTCATATACAGAAGGATCATTTAAGTAAACCAGATTACAATCAGTTCAGATACGACAAGAATACTATCCATCACATGCATGAAGTTCAAGACGATGACATAGAAGTTGAAATCAATGAAAATAACACTAGTGACAGAATATCAATTGATGAAAACAATCAAGATGACGAATATGAAATGGATTTGAAGAAGTTTGTTGTGAGAATGATAGCTAGATTTCAAGCACATGGTTGAATGACAGGTGTGATGATGATGAATGTTCTAGAATGTTCTATTTCATTCAATAAATATTTACTTTAAAATAGTAGATTTTTCACTATTTACATAGTAAATTTTCATTTTATGTATATATCCAAATTCACTATTTTAATAGTAAATTTATTTACTATTTATTTAGTAGAATAAAAACTACTATTTCATTTAGTGAATATTTACTATTTTCTAGTTGTGCAGTTTCTACTATTTCAAATAGTGAATATACACTATTAAATAGTAGTTTTTTACTATTTTAGATTTAGAGAGTAACAATATTGTTCAACTTCAAACGACAACTTGGCGTCCGATGTAGTTGGCGAGCGGTTTCAATCAAAAGTCCTTGAAGACGCTTCGAATAGAAATAGATCGATTTAAAAAGTTGTATAAATGAGCACACGACTATATACCTAGGTATTGTGGAATCGTATAGCTGATCTGCAACCTGCAATCTCGATCGCCGTTATCATTCAGATGACAATTGTTGCGTCACAAACAATTGTCATCCCAAGTTGATCATTAAAATTGCCGTTTCATTCCCACAACTCATTAGTACGACGAAAATCTGGATCACCCCAGTATTAGTGGTTGACTTCCTACAGAATATACATACATACTCGTTGCGTGTGGTGCACAAGTGAAGGAGAGCACGTGCTTATCAACTCGCGCAAGAGCAAACTGAACCCATCATAAAAACCAACAGTAAAGTGCTTATCAGACAGTGGCGTGTTCTATCCTCGAGCTGAAGTACTACCGATTCCATTATAACGCTCGACGCATCAAAATTGATAATAAAACACACATTTTTCCACGTGGAATATCGTCGTTAAACGTATACAGAGCTGATGAGAATTCATAACGCGAAATCGCAGCGCTGGCGAATAGACGCGCATAGAAACACGCAAAGACGGATACGAATTATCGTCTAGTAAACAAGTTCCCCAAGCACACCAGAGCGAAAAAATGAGTGGGAGGTGTGTCGTGTTATTGAATCACTAGAAAGAAAAGAATAACATCCAATATATACTGTGAAGTAACGGGGATTTTGGCCCAGGAAGTGTACGTGCTATGTGACAACAGTAAATGATCGTCTCGGTGTATGATTTGCGAAACAAACATCTGTTGAAGAGAGGTAGAGGGAGAGAGAGGCCTGTGTGAATTCATATCTTATACATAGCGTTCCGAAAAAGCGGACAAAGCCTGTGGTATAGGCGTGCAGGCAGAGCGAATCGCAGGCGCGCGTCAGCGCATCCTCTGGAGTTCAGCGCACTGCTAGCCGCGTATCCCACACGTTATTCGGGCGGCACGCGAGCCCACGCACACACGTACACACATATATATATACGTATACAAGTTGGGGCGCAGGAGCGGTGGAAAACAAGGCGCGCGCGCGGGAGCATCGATTTTATCAGATAGCAAGCGAGAGAGTAGGGGGTGTCCCGCCGCCGTCGTAGTTTGATCGCACTTCCGCTTCCTATAAATATGAGGCTGGGGCAATGGGCGCACGCGTTGAAAAGGCTCGCACTCGCTTTGTGCGCCTTTTCCATGTTTTCCCTCTCTTTCACTATATACTCGTATTGCCGGGCTTTTGTCGGGAGGAGCGCGCGCGCGCGCACGCATGACTCAATGGCATTAGCATTGTTTATTGTTATCGCGCGCCTCGTTACCATTCGATGCCGAGCGCGCGCGCGCCTGTGTGTGGGGGTGACTTTATTGCGCGGATATGCTCGTTGAACATAGCCCGCCGCGGCTGCCGTTGCGAGATATTAGGGGGGGCAGTCGAGTTGGGGAATTAAGAAGTCGGCACAGTCGATATCTCGCCTGTTCATATGGAGATTGGGCCCTTTATAATACAGCGATGCTTCAAACGATGCGCACGCCCGCACAGAATTGACCGTGATGGATCGTGCGTGCGTACGGATGCGAGGGGCTCATGCGCGTCTGTCGAAGGGCGGGTCGTTGTCGTGTACCTTGGTGGAAAAACAAAATACTCCTACGGATTTGCAGAGTGTTGTTATGGTCGAAATGATTTGTAACGAACATCCATATATGGCAGTTGTTTGTGCGCGTCTAATCACAGTAACAGTGTCAGCAAACAGACAATCGCTGCTGTGCGCGATAAATTCGAAAATTAGAGATGACACAATATTACACTACGTAATGATAGAGTATGCTTCATTATAGAGTACGAATGCACGAGCGGTCACACAGCATTTAGACTGGAACCACTTTTTTTTCCTCCGCTCGCATGTACGAGTTTAAACATAAAATGCGTATTTGTGTCTAGCTTCAATCTGCCTCGGTCCATGTAATAATCCAACGTATCTTATGCTAGGTTTTTTGGAAAAAAATATAATTCGGTCGACCGATGCCAAAGACTGAGAAATGTCCTATTATACAAGTTAAAACAACTTCAGTTCGTTTGTGAAATAATGAGGTTTTAACATGGCGCTGAAGATAAGAATTTCCATTGTATCTTAAAAATGTTGATACACGATTTTAGACTTGATTTATGTTATTATCTTATATCTTCCGTTCTAAATTGAAACGAATTTTTTATGAACAAATTACTGATAGTAGCTTCCTAAACAGAAGTTTTCTTATCTTTCATATATACTTATTCACAGTAGAACGTTTCTGTAAGCCCGACCTCAATAAATATGAAATTCATTTTCACAACTTTCGAGGCGTTTAAGTAAGTTCAATTAAAAACTCAGTATCTAATCAATATTTTGCCCAGCTAATGGAGCCGTAACCGATCTAACTATTTCAAGCAGAGCTTACTACTGTCAATGACTGCCATACGAGTAGTTCTGTTTTTCAAAAGTACTTTTACCCTATTCTCAGTGCAGTACTACACTGAAAGTTACTGGCACGTGTCATTCAATTTGTAATTGGCCGTTTAAATCAAGCCAATTGAAATTCTGTTTTCCATATGACTTGGAATCATTAAAATGGGACACACACTACTGTTCCCAATCAGCTAATGGGAATAGCTTCTCAGATTTCAACTGGAGTATATGTATATATGTATACGAAGACTTCATGTCACGAATACTTTTAATCGAAAAGTTAATCCAATGTAGTACTCACACATGCCTATAGCATGTAACACAAAACTGAGTATCCTGATCGTAAAATCAGTGGCATACATACGAATATAATAAAATAATACACTTATTATGTATACACATATGCGACCACGTACTTTGAATGAACGTAAACATGTAGGATCATTCGTTACGGCGTTTTATTGGGAAATTAAAATTTTACCGGGACAACGATTCCGAGCTTTGTGAATTCCCTAAATAGCAACGAAAGATACTAATCAGTTTTACAATGCATATTATATCGAACCACACAGAAGAAGGAAAAAGCCATGTCGCTACGAAATAAGCAATTTGAACGAATCGTCCAATACCCGACACGAATTCAAGCGGCAACGCAGCTACCAAGTTCCGGGCGATTCGTTCAATTTTCTCACAGGATTGAGAGAATGCCGTCGTACGCCGCCCTATCCCAGTGTAATCCGGCCGTTCAATATTCATGCCCGTCGCCGCACCGCCACTTGCTCTTTCTTTTCTGGGTTGCGCATCATCGCGCGCGGGGCCGTAATGAAGTTGCCGGGCGATTGACCGCGCGCGCGCTTGAGCAGCTCTGCAGCAGCAGCATCAGTGCAGCAGCAGCAGCAGCAGCACGCGAACAGCGCCGCTCGGAGGTGCGCCAAACGCGCCAGTCGCGCCGATCAATTAACTCCCGCCGCGGCGCCCGGCCGCCAACGACCGGCCGTTATTTTTCACGAGCGCCGATGAATTGAAGACGCGCGCCAACGCGACAATCCGCAGCCATCCCCCCGCCCCGCCCTCCCTCGGGTCGTCGCGAATTAGAGACGTCTGGCTGGGGATTTGCTCGACGTATCGCGCAGTTTCATATTGTAATATACGGTTGTTTGGAAAGAGAGCAAAAAACAAAAGTATAACGATTGTTTCCAAAGTGTAATAATAGTTATAAGTTCAGTGCAGGCAAATCACGTAACACCCTCTTCTCTGTATCATTTCATTGTATATATGTGCAGCTCAAAAGTTGGCGCGCACAATGAAAGGATTCGATCGCCGGTAGAGCTTGTCGAAGGCGAGAGGTCAGGAGTGCAGTAAGGGAATCACGCGACTCGCATCGCAGGTGGAAAGTTTGAAAGTCGATTCCGCAGCACAAAGGATGCATATATGTCTCGGAAAAAATGGAGCGACGTTTCAATCCTCATCCCAGCGAAATGTATTATTGAAAGACGTTCGATTTCACTTTGTTTTCTGCGTCTCGCTCGAGAGCACCGGTCCGTTGTGTATAGCGCGAGCGCGCATCGGCCGCCACTTCCTCCTTTGTCCGCGTGGAATTGACTTCGCTCCCAAGTTTATACGCGAGATTAAGTCGTTTTCCCTTTTGCGAGCCGTCGGGAAGGAGCCTTTGGCTCGCGCTCGAGCCATTGCTCTCATTTTTCGCCCGACCGGATATTTGCATTTTTACGAGGCTGTTTTGAGTAACTGCGCACCCGGTTTACTACCCTCACAGCGCGTCGTGTCAATCAGACCGTTTTCACCAGAAATTCATACTACTTACGTGTGATGACGTAGACGCGCCGTGCGCGAGACATTGTCGCAGTGCCGGGCGATACAGAAAGTATATCGGCTATGTGTGAAAATTGGTATATATAGGGAAAGTAGCGAGCGAGATGGGATTTTCAAAGAGTGCGTTTCGTGTATACGTACACGTACGACGGGTACGCAATTACATTTGCGGAAAAGCCCGAGCGAGTATATGCGGTCGTTACTCTCCGCTCGACAATTGAATTCAGCCGGGGGGTGGGGAGGGGAGGAGAGAAGAGCGCGCGCGCGACGACAGCCGCGAGAGACAAAGCGAGAGAGGCAAGAAGGGCCGGCGCGGGACCTTCGGCGTGAGCCGAGCACGTAACTGAGTCTGCCCGATTGCCCCCGCACGATAGAGCCGCCTCCAAGAGGATGGACGGCCGCCTCCACCGCCGCCGCCGCTACTCCGATGCCCTCGGTCAAGTGGAGCTTCGCTCGACGCTCCGGCAAATTTTCACATCGGCCGCTGGAGACGAGAAGTTCCGAGACTGTTTTCTGTGTGGCTCAGGTGCGCCAATTGATTTTACGTCGAGTTCAAGCTGCTAGGCACATTTTGCCGACGGGTCTCTGGAGGCGGAGGAAGCGTGAAAATTTGATTTTCGACGAGCGGTTCCGAAGCTGCGGTATAGTTATGGAAAATCGTCGAGAGAAAAGCTTTAAATGGACTTGTGGATTTGCTCTGAAAATATTTTCTCATTTTCATTGTTTTTTTCTACGTGCACCACTTATATTATTCTAAATACACTTATCATACAGTTAGTGCAAAGTTTAGAGAGTAGTAAACGAGCTTACACGATGAAAATTGATCAAAGAAGCCTTTGATGTGCATTAGATTTCCCCATGATCCATGATATCCATGATATCCAACAGGAAAATCCATTTACGGAGTGAAGCAAATTCGGTGTAACTGGGAAATCAGATTCTCGAATTACCGGCTAAGATGTAATGCAAAATGAAATACGTGTACTTTGGAAGATTGAGAACGTCCCACCAGCGTTGACTTTATCCACTTACACATACATACGGTTATTTCCAAAGCTCGATGATGATTTCGCAGAGAGAGGTTGATGGTTGGAGTATTATTTTAGGATACTCACATGAAAATCCATCGATTACGACGCGAATCGAATTGATTTGAATCCATATCATAACCTTCACTTTTTCTCAACAATCGGACAAAGAGTCGGTGCGATTCTCGTCGCACCCACCAGTACAACTAATCTGAATTTCAATCTTCCGCAGTACACGCCTCCCTCGAGCCCAATTCGGTGAGCGACCAGCTCTCATTATCCAAACCCAACCGCACTATCCTCGTGTTATAATATGGGTATGTATATATGCATGTGTATGTATCCTCAGAGTCGCGCAGAGCCGGGATGCGTAGAACGCATCCGCACGCGGGAGAGGGGATGGGGCGGGCGCGCGCGAGTAGCCTTGACCCTTTTTCCACGTGATCCTGCGTGTACGTATCCTGCCGTCGTCGCCGCCGCACGCGCCCGCGGGAAAACTCGATACTTCCCCCTCTCCCTCCCAAGGACGCCAGGATCGTTTGTATTCTTTTTTCCTTCGGGCCAAAGACAAGCAGCTACTCGAAAGCCACGGGATTTTCCGTGATATCCCGCCGGTGTGATATAGGTACACAGAGCACAGCTGGCCTTGGCTTTGAGGGATTCGGGAGCTGTGAATTATAGAGGCGCACGCTGGGGAGGATCGTTCCGCGGGTTCAATGTGGGATCGAGAATGAATCTGGCTTTTTCCACTGGAGACGCTGGAAAAGTATACGGCTTGGGCTTGCGCTGAGCCGGACCAAGTATATGATCTACGTCTGAATAGAAAACGGCCAGACTTCCGGGTCACCAATCATGACGATGCAACTTTCCCAGATGGTTTTTGGATTGTAAATCCCCGTGTCTACCGCTTTCTGTGCACGATACACGCGTATAAATCCATAAATTGATGATAATTCACGCGAATATCTCAGGGAATTGGAAAAGTTACTTGACTACCCAAAAACAAAATTTCATGATAGCGGTGGGATCGACTTAAAAGTATTTTCCCGTTAGGATCTTTCAATGATGATTGTAATATATAGTTTAGCATTCGTATAATCAGTCATTCCGTAAACTGTTTTTATGGCAGAAATCGAGGAATAATTGATGAATTACGCATATTTATGAGAAAATTATCAAAGCTTATTCGACAGTCTTACTTGTTCATCTGTGTTTTCAAGTCGCGAAAAAAATGACTATTTTCTTATACTTGAGTATTCATCCTTCGTTACAATCTGCAATTTATGCGAAAATAATTTATAGACTCAAAATAAGTTGGAAAAGGCTAACAATTCTTCATTCTCTGCAGTATCCCTATAATCTATTAGTTCCATTGTATAATCATACTCATTTCGAAACTCGAATATCGAATCGATAGAAGACCGTAAATCTCTCGCGAATATGTAGTTGAATAGAAATCGCTTCGTTTCAGAAGAAATCGATAGGTACATCTAATGTACCTGCGGCAAGGAATGACCTAATCCTGAAATTGAACTGGCATGCAATTTGACTTTGGGAACACGAGAACCAACCAACTTTACTTATAGCCGTGCAAAAAGTGAAGCTTGCATCTGTAACTTCAATCGAAATGAGTTTTTTCGATTTCCCTTATCTTTCAAGAGTATATAGTTCCCGAATTAGTAACCCAAATAGTTTTCCTTTTATTTTCTTGAAATTAGTTAGTGTCAAGATAATTCGAACCGAGGGAGCTAATAGGATGCCGAGGATTTTCCATCCACCGAGTTGACCCAGAATAACCTTCGGGTAATTAATTCATTTTTTAACCTCGTTACTTTACTCATACATTCTTAATTTCAATCTGAATTTCAATTACTTATAAGAGTTTGTGATGAGCAAAGACGGAGTTCAATTATTCTTGTTTTTCAAAATAACTTTAGAAAACTTTGCTATACTACTTAAGTATAATTCTCTTTGAAGATAAATTTGTAAATGTCATAATTCCGATGCATCATATCCGATCTTCATCCCAGTAGTAATTTCAATCTGGATCGGAATTTAGCGATCTCTTAGTGAATGCGTTACTTTTGCTTGGAGGCTTGGAAAGTGACTTTCTGACGAAATGCAGAGACAAGGAATATCGTTGAACTCATGAAACATGGATTTCCAATTTGAATTGCTCGTGTGAAGTAATTCATGCTGCGCTAGCTACATATACCGCATATATATACACGCGTACGCTCGAAATTTTACGAGCCAAGGAGGATTACAGGCCGAGCGCCAATGCCGCATTATACGACTCCGTGCGCTCACGGCTCTCTTTCAATTCTCTCTTGTAATTCATCACGATCCGATGATGAAATGTAAAACGCGCATAAGCCCTTATTGGAATATTTCAGCTGCTGAATCATATTCGAACGTACGTGCGCCAGCATTCGAAGCGACTATGATGGAATAAAGTAGCTTTTTGCGCTAGCGAGATCCAGTGGAGAGCCCATAAGATCCTCGTGTGTGATGCTCTAGCTCTTTCTTTTTTTCGATAACTCCCTTGTCCAGAATTTTTACGAGCCTCTGAGGTCAAAAGCCTCCAAGACAGGGTCGGCGAAGGGTGCAGTAAAAAGCTTTACGACTCCTCTTTTCTTTTTTCTTTCTCCGACCTACCACAATACCCGACTGATTTACATCTTTCTGCCATATAAGAATTTCAAATTTTTCCGCGGGAAACTCAATTTTCTGCAATCCTACACTGCAGATGTGAGAAATAATAAAAATTCAAATTTGATACTATTTTACCTTTATATGAATATTATTGCTCGTATAGCGATTTTAATTTCAATTCGATACGTTGCTTTTACAATTGAAAGTATCAATGGAAATATCACTCTTTCCAAATATTAAAAATTGAATTAGCTGCCAACGCTGAGAAATGAGATACGAAAAATGAATCGATCGACATCCTTATCAAATATATTTCTAAGACTCTTGCTTCCATAAACGTACTTTTAAAATTTCAGTTTTACTGTCTATTTAGGTAGATACAGGCAATAGACAATGGAACTTTTCGACACATTCGAGCAATTTGTTTCGATTTGAAGCTTCTGAACGAATATAATTTACATTATTCCATCAAAGTTCATATACACATGAATGTCAATATATGTTTTATTGGGTATTTTCTCACCATTAGCTGCTCACAAGAGTAAATTACCTAACTAGGGAATGTCGATAAAATATCGATATCCAGTTTATTCAAACATCCCGTGTTGGAGCAAGGTGCACTAGCATGTAATAATTGAGATGATTCTATATTTGCCAAAACTTGCTCAAGATAGCGGTAAACTACAACAACATTAATACACGTAAAATATTTTGTTTTATAAACGTAAATTTTTTAAAACATTGTCAAATTTTTTATTTGCATATGAGTCACCGAACCCGTGCATTATTATCCAATTTTCTACGATCTCAAATATGAGCATTTACACGCGCAACCATAAAATACTCGGGCTAAAGATTTTTCTTTCATTCCAACGACATTGTTTGACATTCGACAATTGTAACTCTAATCCGGTGATTAAATTTACGTACACCGAACTCCGAGCTTGCATTTTCCGCATTAATTACACAGTTAGCGCAACTGCCAATTTCACATTCATAGAGAGTGAACAAGAGAATTAAACTCTCCTCGAATAGCTCGTTACTACAGTTGTGCGCACATCGAGCTCACGAGGGCGTTTAGCAAAGTCGCGACAATTTTCAGGCATTTTTTCGCCCGGCCGCGCATTCGCATGCGCTTTCCCATGCTGGTTAACGATCCTCCGGCGCGAAGCGCACCGAGTGGGGGCAACTTAATCCACGAAAAAACAAAACGAGTCCCGCAAGTAAAAGGCTTTCCTCGCGCGGAGTCGGACGCAAAGTCCCCCGCTGCTCTCTCTCTCTCTATATATATATATATATATATATATATATATATCTCTTTTTCTTTCTCACGAGAGCGTTTGTCCCGTCGAAAAAAGCCTCGGCGTTTGCATTATTTTAATTAGGCAGATTCCACGCGCCACTCGAGCCCGATAAATTAGCGTATTATGCCTTTTTAGCGCGCCCCCGTGACTCCGCATTAGTGTGCGCATGCATATATATGCACTTGTTGGTGCACACAGCCTGTTAGCGCCTCGAGTAAGTAAGCTTTCACCCGAGCTTCATTCATTTCCGCGCGAGCTCACGTCTGGACCGACGTAAGTATATGTATACGTGTGACTCCGCGCGGGGCCAATGCGCCCCGACACTTCGAATTCGTATTGTCGCGGCGTCTAATGAGTCGCGGTACTTTTCCACCCAGGGTCTGCGACGAGAATAGAGTTTTTTAAGCGAGAATTTTTCCCTCAATCAGATTCCGATATCATTATTATTTAGATTCAATTCTTCGAGACACATTCTCATTGCCGAAAAGAATTCTATTGGATTCCTCACTTCTTTATTATATAATACTAGCTATATCAAACGCGCTGCGCGCGATCTACATGTATGCGTTTCAAAATCATATTTCAATTATTGTTTCCACGATTCTTGACCATAATCGTTGTGACGTACATCTCAATTCAATTCATGATGCAAATTTCTAAAAGCTAAATGAATAACCGAACCCTAAATTCTTATGATCCATGTAAAAACTGTATAAGAGTATTAGAAAGAACTATCGAGCACTGGCATCTTCTTCTATTTAAAATAATCCTGAGTTATCGATACTTGATGTCGCAAGACGATTTCAGATTTTTAACACTAAACTAATCATCAAACCACACATAAAACTTGCAAATCAGGCATCTTAACCTAACAGAGTTATCCAATCCGACAACTGTTCAAAACTAAAAGGTATCCTAAAATATCCACGTACCATCAATCAAATTCACATACCTACAATTATAGTTTTGAAAATAAATTGTCAATACTTGTGACAGCATCATCAAAGAAACTGACTATGCTAACCTATAATATCATGTCATCGGCTACTCTCTATCTATATATACCTCTATCACTCTACATCTATATACACCCCACTACAAATCACGTGGTTAGATCTACACCAATCAAATCACGCACTCTAAAGGCCATCACTTTTTTATATAAGGATAAGGAATGCATAACGGAAATTAAACCGTCGAAGTTGTAAATGGAGCTGGATTAAATCTGAACAGATTTAGCGCTAGCATATATGGATTAAGTTAGATTGAACTGCCTAAGATGTAGTTGCTATGCACTTATTGTAGCATTGCATCTACTCCAGCTTCGTTAGAATGAATAATCTCGGAACAGGTGTAAACGTCTTTATGAATTGTAATTAAGAACTCGATTATTCTTCCGATACTAAAACATTCTCAATTTATCTGTTTCCCGTACGAGTGAAGATTGAATAGACAAATCATTACATAATTAATTATGCTCTCTCGCAGGAATAATTTCGAAACACGAAAAGAATAGAAATATTTCAGGTATATCTATCTAGAGTAATTCTATCACGCGTATAACATTCAATTCAAGAGTAATCATGGAAACGACAAATTATTACTATATATATTAAATCATACTGAAAGCAGATGTAATCGAAGAGATGGAGTCTTTGGGTGTTCGAGTCGTAAGGATATTTCCTCGATGAAATTTCAAACTCATAGCCGCAAGGGAAAAGGGAGAGATAAATTCATTATTTTCACCGGGAATATTGTCGCGCTCGAATTACTCGGCATCGGAATATCGTCGATAAATTTGTTCCCCGTGACTTGAAGGCTCTATCCATTGGACACGAATTCTCCCCGATTCACCAGCGGTCGATTGTCGAATGAGATTTTCTTGTATTTCACGAAAGTTGTCTCGGTCATACATATATACGTGTGTCCTGCACGCGCGAGCGCGAAAGAAAGTGCTCGCTCTCGCTGCGGCGGGTATAATTTCTCGGACGCTCTGCAGCTCGTCCTCCTTTATTCATCATCATCGAGCGCTCGCGGAGAAAGAGCGGCGGCGGTGGCGAATGCGTGCAGTCGCCGCAAACACGCGACGGTCTCGTCCTCCTGCCTCGCGCGCGCGCGACTCTCGAGGTCAAGCGTGAGAAAATCCCGTCGCAGCTGCTATACCGTACGTGTAATGTAGCGCGAGCGCGAAATCGTGCGCGCACAGCCTTTCGCGGCTCTTTTCCTCGGCTCGGTCACTCGATTCGATATGATGCGATTGGTTCGCGCAATA
Organism: Aphelinus atriplicis; assembly: GCA_020882685.1. NCBI lineage: Eukaryota > Metazoa > Arthropoda > Insecta > Hymenoptera > Aphelinidae > Aphelinus > Aphelinus atriplicis. The sequence goes on along the minus strand of CM037075.1, from coordinate 14,881,463 downwards.
ATCGGATGTAAGCGCGCGCTCGCCAATACGGATAATCCGGGGCCGTCTTTGCGTAGCCCGGGCGAGGACTCTGCACTTTTTACTCGGGCTCCCGTGCATGTATTATAGCCTCGCGGCTTATATTGTATAGTTTCACATTTTTCGAGGCCGGACTTTTTGTGTCTGTGTTTTAATAACCGGTCTCGATGTTTTCGCTCCCCCCCTCCCCCGTTGTTTATGTAAGTGTGATAAATTACCAAATCGAAAGAGAAAATGGAACGATATGTTTTTTGCCGAATGAAATTCCCTTCGCAGAGAGCCGCGAGGTATTGCGCGCTCGCGTAAGAAAATATTGTACGATCCTATTTCGTAACTGAAAATTCTTGATGTGTCGGACTCAAGAGCCGCAAAATGGATTCGGTTTCGTGTGAAAGTACTCTACTCGTCACACCCAACCACCGCACATGTGTATATATAAGAGATGACATGTTCGCGGAGACCTACTCTCCGCGTTTCATTGGAATTTCTGTACGAATTGCCGAGAAATTTCACCAATTGAGCTTCCCATAGTCAGAATAATACCAATTCAGAATCAATTAAAAAGTCATTACCTCGGATGTGTGTCGCACTTTATCCGCGTCTTTACTGATCAACAATGTAATTGAGCACAGTGATATTTAAACGCGAGCCAACGGTCAAGTTAATGAATCGCAATCACGTTATACATTTGGCGCTCGCAGCGCGCAGGTTTGCCGGTATCAATTAAGTAACGCTACACATCCCCGAGAGAGTCTTGGAAAATATAGGAGCCAGGTGCCAAGTGCCTACTTAGTCCCGGAATGACCAAATTAAATCAATTAAAACGGCCAGCATTAATTGCGCTTAGGCACGATAAACGCGCGCCCGCGGGAACGCGAGCGCCGATTTCGCTCGTTTATACACATCTAAAAGGCTCTCTCGAGCATTGTTCGCGACAATGTCAAGCAATCGTAAAAGCGCGCAAGAAGAGCACAGCCGAATAAATTAAAATGTACCGGTGTGTGTGACTTGCATTACATATCTGCCAAGAGCTCCCGCGGGTTATACGCGCGCGCGCGCTCGCGCGATTGCACCGCGTCTTACATATATATACGCGAGGAAAACTTTTCTCTCGCTCCTTCTCTAGGTCAATGGTAATGAATGTGTCGACGAACGAGAGAAGCCAACGGCATTTCCACTCATTCAGCGAGTTTTTTTTTAAGACGCGCGCGCGCGCGCGACTAGCTCAAAGGGCGCCATTCGAGCGCTCACAATGAGCTGGTACAAAAAAAATTGCTCTTAGCGCGCATTATATTTTACAAGTGCACGCGAGCGAGCGATGAATAAAAAAGGAGAGTAGGATGATTTATGGGTCGTCATTGATGCCCGTCGCGGAAAATTACGGACGCGCACTTTTATGTATATCTGTATACAGTGCATCGCGCGCGCGCACACACTGGCCCGAACTCGTGACGGGGCCTCCATAAGACGCATCGTTTTTTCATCGCGCTCGACTTTCTTGCGCGAACATATCAAATGGGGGTACCGTTAATTTGAGACGTTTCATATATCTCAAACGGTCATACACTGGCACGAGCTACATATTACACGCTCCACAATGTATTTACACCATTCATAACTCTTACATTTTCACTCCTTGATTATCCAAGCGCGATCGATCTATCTTGATTTATGTAACGTAATCACTCGTGTGCTATAGATCAACATCGTATAGGCGCGAGTGACGCGTGCAAAGGAGATTCGGATCTTCGGCGATAACTTCGTCGCATCTATATCCAAGAGAGACAAGATCGAGAAAAGAATAGTATGCGCGTGCGTATGGCCCACGTGAAATTCAGCCGAGTCTAACGGGACAATCGTGAGTCAGAGGAGAACTAGTAGATTGATGCCGGGTCGTCCAGACGCGCACAAAAGGGCCGGGCAAACATTCATACACTAGCTCGCCATAGAAAAGAAAAGACAATGAATCCGCCCTCCCGATAGCCTCCCCGGTTCACATTACTAAAATGCCTCGACGAAACATTGGTCGTCTGCCAAAGAATGCGCAGTAGCGAAAAAAAAACAGAAGAAGAAGGAGAAGAAGAAGAATGAGAAAAAAAACAATAGGCCAGAGCAGGAGATAAAACAGGAAAAGCCGAGTGCATATGCGCGCGGGGGAAACGCCCGCGAGCTTTCTCGTTTCCCATGGGCCGATACGATCGGCGGCGCAGCGGTGGCGGCGCAGCAGTGCGAGCTGCACCGTGTGTCCGGCGTCTGGGCAAAAAAGGAGATCGCGACGCGCTTTATCGCGCGAGTGTCGCTTGAGCTTGGCCGCGCGCGCACAAGCGTAGCAAGTGCACCTGGAAACCGGATCACGCTCGCTCGCGCGCGCGCACACGTGCGCATACAGTTACACAGACACAGACACGAGTGCACACCCGTACGTATATGCGCGCGCGCGGGGCGACGAGCCATACGGTCCTTTCGATCGGGCCTGATTTTTCCCCAGGCTCTCCGCGCGCGCGCCACTCGTTTATGGATTCAGGAGAAAGAGCCGCGCCGCCGCCGGCGGCGGCCGCGACGTCCCATTGGCCGAGGAATGTCTTTGTCTCGCTTTTTGCTCCGGTGAAAATGGAAAGTCTCGCCATAGCGCAATTGGAGATTCTGCCGGGTGGAGAAATCCGTGGGACAAGTAGTTTCAGACTTGTCAACGAGCTGTCCGATCGGACCGATCGTCGACATGCGCGGGCGCGCGCAGCTCGAGATTACCAAATCCCGAGGCCGCGTGATTTTCACGAGGACCCGTAAACTAGCTCGAGCTCGACTTTGCTCCGCAGGATTTCGTGGGGAAATATCTCTCTTCTTGTGCGGCTATATAAGCACATGAGTGTACGTACCCAATATGTATGGCCCGCTGCATTTTATGGAAAATATTGAATTTAATGGTCATTTTTCGTTGTTCGCGTTACAGATTGGCGATATATTTCCTGAGGGTATAGTGATACTTCTTCTCCGTGAATTTCGGTCGACCATTTTGGATACACTTTGCCTTTTATAGCATTTTTAATAGTGGATAAATCATTGTTCCGATACCCAGGGTCACGGTAATGCTGTTACGGAATTAATCTGGGCCGTTCGATCGAATCGAGGGGAAATAAAATTGTACATACCTACTCGAATGAATGTGTAATGTGGAAAATGTGAGAGAGCCGAAGAAATCAGTAGTAACAGACGACAGTAGTGCATGACCGCATTGTACAATCGCTTTCGTACACTTTATATCGGAATTATCAGACAAGAAATTATACAGTGATCCAACTCGCTGTCTACACTATCGGTGTTTGCTCTTGTCGAATATTCATGAAATTAGTGGCACATGCATTATACACATTAACGGATCCGAACATATGAATTGTAAATAATTATCGTGTGTGTCGAGTTTCATGTGGTGAAACGTATCTCTCCATCACATAGCCTTCAAACTGTACTTAAAAAAACTCTTTGCGTATGACAATATTTCAAGCGAAGGATCATTTTGATAAGGCAAATTCTATTGATATAAGAGAATATTACCGTTAAAGTGTTACGCAGTGTATAGATTTTTTTTCCTCTATCACGTCAATTAAATTTCAATGAGCTGATAGTGCATGCATACTTTCTACACATCAGTTTCGAGTTTCATTGAAATATTTGTTGAAATAACTCTATTTGAAAGTCAATAATATATGACAACTATTCTGAAACTAGGGCTCGAAGAATCATTGAAGCTCTATTCCGTATACGCAATGAATATAAACTATTTATCGAGATCAAAAAATTGTTTGTCAGCCCAACAGCACTGGTTTTCAGCCATTCGTATTATAATATATTATGCACCTTGCTCACCTGGGGGTTTTCGGTACGATAAACGTTTTTGTGCCGCACTTCGCCCGGGTCGCAAGTTTCCACGTCCCAAAATCGCATAAGCGGGCGACGTGCATATACACAATTTCTCCTACTGTGACGAGAATTCATCAACTCAAACGAATCTATTCGGAACAAACCCGTCTCTTGGATGGGAAAAAACTTTAGAATGGAAAATTAATATACGATGTTAAATTAACAGCAATGTATTCCGTTTCATTCGTATGAAACTTATTTCTATGTATGCACCTACACTCTAAATTTGAAACAGTAAAAGTACTATTTAATAGTACAAATTGAACAACTGATCAAAATAGTAGTTATTGAGTAAAAAGTAGGATTATAACAATAGTATACTTTTACCGAATTACTAAAATATTAGTGGAATTTATCTATTTTTATAGCTAATGTATACTATTTTATCAGATGTGCAATTTGTACTATTAAATACTAGTTTTTCACTATTTTAGATTTCGAGTGATGAATGTGTGCTGAGAAATTCAAGAGTTCATTATTCACAAACAGTTTCCCGACTATTTTTACATCTTCTTTTGCGAGCATTTTTCAACAATTTATTCAATATCAAAACGTTACTGGTTTAAAAAGTTTTGGTAACCGTAAGATTCGACGCGTTGGTCAATCAAAAATATGAATTGCACTTTCCAAAAAGCTCGATAACCTCGTATCAGTCAATATGATTTTTCACACCGGGCCAATCCAATACTCGAGGTCAATATCGATGTGTTCGGGTGAAAAAACGATCAGTCTCAATAATCCGAGTCGGTTTGCTTATTTACGTTGGGACCACTAGAGACTCGCGCGGACGGTATACTTACACATTCGTCGTCGGCGGGGGCCTCTCCCTCATAAATTTCCATAGATTAACGAATTTATTCCTGGAAATGCCCCACCGCTCTTTGATATTTTGCGATTATACTCGGTAAACGCCCACACACACGCGTTTGCGTATCCTACACGTACATTTCTCGAAAACACGCGGCAATCTATCTTGACGTGGGTAAGTAGCTGCTTTCCCAACGAACGTCGAAGGGGTGAGGTGGTCGGGAGTGTCGCAAAAGCGACCAGCTCGGCAAGCAGCTGGGCTCCAGTTGATAAACAGGCGGGGAATGCAATATAAGTAGTTAGCGGTTCAGTGGTTGCACAACGCGCGCACATCCAAGAGCGATCTCCCGTAGCCGCAGAGCCGAGGGAGGGAGACGTGCTTTCGGGAAAGCAGCTGGAAAACGCGCTGCATTCGCGCGGCGGTGGAGAGACGAGCGGACGGGCGGCGCGTTTGTAAAAATATAAAACGCAGCAGCAGCAGCAGCAGCTCGTCGCCCGGTAGAAAAAAGAAAGCAGCCCACGCCCGGCGGAGCACAGACTCGCGCGCGCATATACACACACACACACACATACATCCACGCAGATGCAGCGTATCCGCGTATAGGGCGGCGCGCCGTGCGAAAAGTCGAGCTCGCTTCGTCGGAGCAAAATAAAAACAAGCCTGCGGCGTGTGTGTGTGTGTGTGCTGCAGTTGGGCGACGATGCTGGTGCATACACACAGTGTCCGCGATTCAACAAGTCAGTGAAAGGGTTTGCCGCGAGAGCCGCCGCAGCAGCCGTGCAGCAGCGCTGAGACGACGTGAGAGCGGAGAGACACGTCTCGCCGGACTCGGCCTCATCTACTCGAGCTGCTGGACCGCCAGTCTTGATCGCCGCGAACACGCATACACACGCACGCACACCCACGAGCGATGTATAAGCTGCAGCGAGATCCGCGAGATCCGCGACACATGCAGTCGGGGCAGATCCCGGTGGTACTCACCAGGTGACGAGGCTGGGGCTACGCGCGGCTGGGCGGCATCTCCTCGGCTCGACAGCCGCACCGCAAGCGCGGGACAACTCTGGACACTGGGGCAACGGTGTCTCGCGCAGCTGGCGACACGGAAAAAACACTCCGGGAGGCTGCGCTGCACAGCGTAGGTGGCGGCGAGTAGCGAGCGAGCGATGCGAGCCGCGGCACGTCCGAGCGAACACTGACTGTGTGTGTTGACTCGCTCGAGAGAGTCTCGCGGGGGCCCCCGCGACGAGCCCCAGCCGTGCAGTACGTGCGAGAGCCGAGCCCCCCTTTCCCCCCTCCGACCCGACAACTGGCTGCACTGATGGCAACAGCGCGACCGACACTCGCGCGGTCGGCGGTGCTGGTTCCGGTGACGAGCCGCCACGACCAACCTGCCGCGAGCAGGCGGGGGCTTGACGGGCTCGCCGACCGTCCCGCGCGCCCACGACCCGAGCTGCTCCGATTCGGCCGCGCGCGACACTTTGTTTTCCTTCGATGTATATGTACACATTTATTAGGCAAGTACACTTGTATTATGCATTTTACGTATTTGTACTACATGCTGATGAAAAATCATGGGAGCTTTATTTATTATTTTTGTCTCTATGGTTGCAATGCGGGCTGACAGCCTTTAGGAAGAAAAAAAATATAGTTGCAATGCATCCAACTCGAAAGCGGCGTGTGACCCGTATTCGAAGTTAACATGCACAACTGGCCCTACAGTTTTAGGTGCGGTAAGTAAGTATATTTAGATTCGATGCACTTGAAAAAATCGGAGGACGGAGGTGCACCCGCTGGGATTCGAGGCCCTGGCCCTCTGGACGAGATCGCATTTTATTGTTCAGGGGAAATTCACTTGTATTTTTATCCAAGTCATTAGATCTCGTTCTTTTCAACATATTTAAAATGATACAACCGATTGTCATCATATCAAATTCAATACATTTCCAAATGAATGATTTGTAGATACGTTACTGCGTATACGACGTTATACTTTCCACCGCGGTAGACCGTTGTATTATAAATTAAATAATGATTCTACATGGTCTTGGTCTATTATAAATAATAAATATATTTTAATACAAAATACTGATCTGCGAATCACTCTGCACTCTAGTATATCAGCTGTCAAAGTCCATCAGCTGTTCCTTATACACTTACACAGCTGTCATCCCAATATTGTTACAAAGATATATGGATTCGTGCGAGATAGAAGGTTAAGTTGATGGGAGAGGTGGGACACGTGGCGTCCTCTCTTTGTCGAATTCACGCAGTTGTCAACATGATACACCTTGGGTAAAAATCTTCCGGTTGTTTTGACAATTGCGATAAGAATCAAAAGTATTGGAGTTTGGCTGCATGAAAAATCATGGATAAAGATGCTCCAGTCATATATGGCTTGGAATTTCAGGTATCTCGAAAAATTTTTTAATCATAAGTTGGAAACGAATCCATGTGTCAAGTAACACAAGTGAATTCATGGAATGTGTAGCAATTTTTGGCATAAAACTTTTCCTAAAATAAAATTTTATCTTGTGAATTTTAGGCACGAGCTCTTTCAGCTCTTACAGCAGAGACAGATGCTGTTAAATTCCTTATTGGGACACAATCATTGAAATTTAACAATAACCAAGTACATTTAGTTGAATTGAATGAAGAAACAGGAAATTTGAAAACACAAGTATTTCAACATCCGATTGGTGAGATCTGGTCAATACAAGCGTCACCCACTGAAGCAGATAAATTTGTAACATGTTACAATCACTTAACTGGCAAGTTTCCATATAGATCCAATTGAATTGTTTATTTCTGTTATTAACTAGATATAATGTTTTTATAACAGAAGATGGTGCTTGTCAGATGAAAGGAGGTCTGTGGAAAATTCCAACAACTCAAGATGTAAATGATCTCATCCCTTTAGAGAAATTGGCCGATATTGACACAACTCCATATGGACATGATCTGAAAACTATTACTTACCATCCAACAGATGGTTCAAAAGCAGTTTCAGTGGTAGACAATAATTTTGTTTTGTGGGATTTGAGTTTCAAACCTCAGGTTAGTCATTTTATTTTTATTTAGTTGGAAACATTTTCATTACCTATTTCAATTTTCAAAAAACAGGTTGTTAGTGTTGGAACACTTGCCAGTAAAGGACAGCCTAGGTTTACAAATGGTAAATGGAATCCTCATAATTTTTGTAATCAGTTTGTTACTTTGAATGACAACAGTATTCGGGGCTGGGATTTTAGAGATCTCAATGAACCTTCATGGGTAATTGCTTCAGCACATTCTCAAATTATAAGGTACACATGAAGCAAGTTTATTTGTTAAAATTATTTTTTCATCAATATCTATTTCATAAACCAATTGATCTAGGGATTTAGATTTTAATTCCAATCGTCAGTACTACTTAGCAACATGTGGCGATGATGGATACATGAAATTTTGGGACATTCGAAATCCTTCTGAACCCTTAATGTCAAAAATGGAACACTCTCACTGGGTGTGGTCAATTAGAATAAACCATTTCCATGATCAATTAGTATTAACTTCAAGCAGTGACTCAAGAGTTATTTTGTGCAGTATTGCTTCAATTTCTTCTGAACCACTTGGACATATGGTTTCTATGGAAGAAGGTGCATCCATGGAAGAAACTTGTGCTAAGGAAAAGTGAGTTACTTTCTTCAAACAGAGGAAAATTCTATATTTTCAAATTGTATATTGTATTCCATATTCTACAAGTAATAATAATTTTCTAATCATCAGGTTGGAAGATGGAGTGCTAGCTAAATATGAAGAACACGAAGACAGTGTTTACGCTGTTGAATGGTCTTCAGCTGATCCATGGACCTTTGCATCGTTAAGTTATGACGGACGATTAGTGATAAACAAAGTGCCGCGAAAATATAAATATCAAATTTTGTTATAATTGTACATAATATATATCCAAAGATTTTACATATCAAAATATATTTTTATCCTATAAATTTTCTTTTTATGTTAGAAAAAGTATTGATGCATTTAACTAGAATATTTTATGAAACTAATGAGTGCCTTGCCAGGTATTAGAGATGATTAATGCAGAAATTTTTTTTTTCAATCAGATATTTATTCCAATCTTATTTGACATAATATTTATTTCTTAATTGACCTTAAATTACCTTTACAATAACAAAAATTATAATTTACATTATCCTAAAAACGTTCTGCAATACGTCCAGCCATGTTTCGCAACTGTCCATATACTTTTACTGGTGGACTACCAAGAATTAGATTACAAATAGATCTTCGCGCTAGCTGTATATTTTGAAATGAGCCAAGAATGTGAATTTTGGTATCTGCTAAAACTATTCTTGTTTTTGTAACATTTTCTATGGTGAATTTTGTTCTTCCACCTTTTCCTGCTAATCTACCAACAGCTCTTGACAAGTGATCTCCTTTTATCACAGGTTTCACATCATTAACTTCAAAAGTTTCAATAAATAAATCATCCAAACGTAATAGTGCCAATGCATCTTCAACTTCAAAGCCTAGAATGAATGCTCTGACAAAGTCAGCTCCTTTTTGAAGATTAGCAATGTCTGGAGTTTCTGGTGCTGTTCTCAACTCAACATTTCTTGTTTTTAAATTAAAACGAATTTGTAGTTGTAAATGTTCTACAACAGGTGTAAAAATCTTCATCCAATTTTCTTTGAGAGGTGTGTATCTGTGAGCTGGTACTGGCACCTTTGAAAAGTCACAACATATAAGACAATATTAATATTGGTATAATTATAAACGTCATAGAGAAAAAATTTCAATTTCTAAATATTAGATGGAATCCTCTATGAAATTGAGATTTATCATAAGAAAAAAAGGATAATTTTCAGATAAACTCACTTTGCGGACTTCGTTTCCTTGAACATTCTTCACTCTTTTTGAAGCAGATTTGGTTTTGACTTTTCCTTCTATATTATTCACTGTCTCAACCTGTATGAACAAAAAAATTTTAATTACGAATGAGTTTCAACAGACTCAGTTGAAGCCAAAGCTTATTAGAATTTGACTCTATCATCGTTCTTATAATACATGTAATGTAGAATGAGAATGTTACATCATATTATATGTATATTAAACAAATACAGAAAAAAAAGAGATATCTTGAATTAGCAAATGGTCTGAATTCTCGTACTGTAATGTTGAGTACTTAGAAATCATGTAATGATTGATAATTATCAAGATTTGTAAGAAACATTGGGTAAAAATTGCAATTGATAAGTGATTTACTAAATTAATCAAGAAAATAACATCGTGATACATCGATCAACATAACCTCATGCCAACATACCTCCATTTGGGTTTCACTATCATGCCTTCTTTTGGAAGATTTATTTCCCGTGGATTGCTCCGTGGGTTTTCCCTTTTCCGATTTCTCGTTCACCATTTTCCACACGCAATTAATAACACTATTTTATTAATGTCAAACACAGGGCTGAAATAAAACTGATTGACACACGTGTTTTCAGAACACAAAAAGGGAGGGGAGAAGGAGAAACGCCGTAGCGGTAAGTTTTGAATTCTCGATCTTCAAATCAGAAAATTATTTCATGCATAAATAAATAAATCAAAAAAGGAGTAAAGAAGTTGATAAGTGAATTATATATCCATGGTTGAAGTTAATTTGAATAATGGTGCGAAAGAGATGTGCTCAAATGCGAATAAAAAGAATAAAACATAAGTCAAAAGAAACTTGAAAGAACTAATGGAAAAAGTGACACTTGGCCGCCGAAGAATAAAAAAAAATAATGACGGCAGCATGTGTTATTGATAATAATATCTATACAATCGTTCATTTATTTCTACAAAACTATTATTGCAATTTTCGACGAGACAAAAGTGCTACGCCTCACTTGTATGATCCCTAATGTCAAAAATATATCTCCATACATATCCTTTTGCATTTTTTTAACAAGTCTATAATTATAGTGCAACGAAGCTGAAGCTGGGGTAGTGGGAGAAATAGAGGGGGAGGGTACCGGGGATTTAAGGGGAAAAGGCTGTCCTGTCCGCAAATCGCACGCGCATGCGCATGAGTCGAATTATTCCATCTTCGGTGTGTCTCATACTCTCATACCTATAGATATATATATACCTATGCATAATAAAATTCTCTACTCTGGACGCGCCGTTGTAGACATTATACGCCATTACGGATAATACATCATATTTACACTGATTGGAAAACAAAGTGCTGAAATTGACAAGACCCAGCTTGCAACTGGCGAAGTTCTCCACACCCCGAGTCCCTTGGACGGCCACCCCAGGCCATCCCGAGTCTCGGATGAGCGTTGCCTAGCGCTGACCTGGATTTCCCTCCAAAACAGTGGTATACCCTGTACAAAGAGCAGCGTACGCAGTCCGTCGAATAGGCGGATTACATCGTTCGAGTTTGAGGTAAAGTACTTTGTATACCGCGGGTAGAAAATATAACAATAATAAAGCCGATAGAAATTGGAAGTCTGGTGTATGTATACGCAAGACGTTGATTCCCGCAAAAGTTGGATGCGAGCGCGTAAACAAAATGATGTTGACTATGATCGATGATTTTCTTATTGTTACAGTCAAGGTAAAATGGCTCCGAAAAAGAAGCTGATGGAGAAGCTGTCGCCGGGTAGGCCCAAACACGAGGTTTGGGGTCTGGGCTTCCGCAGGGTGTTGAAGCACTGCGAGAAGACCCGCAGGACCATCCACGCGGCATATTGTGTGATATGCACCAAGGTGCTGTGTAACACGGCCTCCAAGAGGTTGACGGCTCACAGGCGCATCTGCAGCCTGGAGAATAACGCTGCTGCGGCAATTTCCGAGGAAATTGATAAGAATGATCAAGAGGATGTGAAACTGGGCAAGGATGGCGCCCAGGTTATTGCCATCGATGAGTCCACTACAATTGCCTTTGTCGACATGGACAATTCAGAATTTCTGGCAAATCATAATTCTGGGTCCGAAGTTACAAAGACTGAGTTCACTTTCGTTGATGGAGATACTTTTGATGAATATAAACTGCATGCCGCTCACATACAAAATAGCAACATTGACAAGCTGGACCTGACCATCGCCAAATTTTTTATAGGATGTAATATTCCCTTCTCGATCGCGGACTCGTTGTACTTCAAGAAACTGTGTCTCAGTCTTAACCCAAATTGTAAACTGGTAACTAGTGAGCAGTTGTCAGGACCATTACTAGATACATTGTATTCAAAATCTCATAAAGATACAAATTTTGGGCAGCTGTCTGTTCTGCTCATAGATGGGTGGAAAAATGAAAGCACAGGTGCTAAGAATGTAACTGTTATGTTAAAAACAGAATCTAACGAGACATTGTTCCTTGATAACTATGAATTATCAAATAACAAAGATATTGTGCAGGAGCTTACTGATATTACTAAGATTTCAATTGTGGAAGCTTACGAACAGTTCAAAACTGAAGTATATGCTGTCATTTTAGGCAATAGTTGTAGTTTTATCAAAATGGAAAATGTCACTGATGTATGGCAATTTTCTTGTAATACCCATGTGATCAAACTCATCATAAAAGAGTACATATCTTCAGATTTTATGAATACATTGTGTAAGATTCTGAAACAAGTGAATACTGTTTTTAAAGATGAGGCTTTGGAAAGTAAAATAAGCAGTGAGAACCGTTGGTCAAATTCCAAGTGCATTTTGGATTACTGCATTACTAATCTTTCGTTGATCCAAGGTCTTCTTTCATCTGATAATGTGATAAAGCTTTCAAAAGAATGCAGATGCTTATTTTTTGATGATGAATTTATCCATAAAATTGAAAATAACATATCATTCTTGAATTCAGTAGCAGAACTAACTATGGTTTGTCAAATGCCTAAAGCAAATATTAGTGATACAACTGAACAGTGGCTGAGTTTTCAATTTGCTGAAGGAGACCCCCGGACAGAAAAGTTGATATCACGAAGAGAAAGTGCAATCAAAATTCAGTGTCTTGTAGCTAATTATTTGCATCCTGCCTACAGAGGCAGAAAATTGTCAGATGACCAAATGACCAGGGTAGAAGAGTTCTTGTTAAACGAGCTTGATAGTGAAGGGTTGAACAGTTTACAAGCTTATGTGAATGGTGAAGGCATATTCAGAGCTCTGAATCAGAAGGAAGGTTTATCAGCACAAACATATTGGAGTCTTGCACGTAGATCACACAATGGTTTGTCTGCTTTGGCCTTGAAGCTCCTCGCAATTCCAGCATCCATCAATTCAAACTTCTCTCAAATCTTTAGTACCTTGAAGAGTACGTCTCTCAAACCTGATAAAATGAGAAAATTGTTTGCTGTGTACTATCATTTAAAAGAAAGAGAAGATAGGGTGGAATTAGAGTAGATAGAAAAGAAATTAAGACTGTTGTCAATATTTTTAAGATAATGCTCTTCACCAGTTGTATATATAATTTTAAATGATTTTAGAATGTATTTCTCTTATCGTTAAACTGTCAACATCTATACACTATTAACTATTTATAAATATACTACTAACCAACCTCACGAGTATAAGAATAATTTTAAGAAAATATCTTTTGAGTTGAAATTATTTTTATCAATAATTACAGAATGCAAAATAAAAATAACTCATCATCAAACTATTAAGATAAATATATATATATGTATATATTTATATATACATACACATTGTATGTATGTACGCTCTAAACTATTTGTTGATCATATCGACTAACATTATCGAATAACTTCACGAGTCTGCTCGTGAATAATTTTAAGAAGTTAACTGTTAAGTTGAACCAGAGATCAAAAGTATTTTATTTGTTAATTAAGAAATAAAAATACCTTTCCAACACATCAAGTTATCGTGTCAAAAGTCATTCCTAGTGGTCCTCATTCAAAACAAGCTCATACGCATAATTTTATCATCAAATTAAATTTCCGAACAAGAGTATCCGTCGTCCAATCCTGCCAAAGCATGGTATAAGTATGTGTCGGTTATATCTTGCAAAATTCGTATTCGTGTCGGTTTGGTGCGGCGCCGCGCGTCGCGCCCTCGCGCGCGAATTCCGGCTTATACGCATATAGATATAGGTATATCATTACATATATACATACGCATCCTATATCTTACGTGCGCGACCGGCGCGCGGGCAGATCGGCTATGGCGTCAGCGGTGGCACGTAAAATACGTATACCGCGAGAGGCGTTATCCCGCCGTCTGTCTCTGTCTCGCAGCAGTCGCAGGTCGCAGCCGCGCACACGAACGCGGTGTGTGATTCATGGAGGAGCTGCTCTCGGCTTGGTTGTCGCGGAGGAGTGAAATTTCCCGCATGCAGTAACGCTCGAAGGAAGCAGGAAGCAGTAGTCGCACATTTCGCAATCGTCGTTACACACGCTCAGCTTTGGCGCAGAGTAGCTTTGGCCAGGAGCACAGCAGAGCAGTGGACATTGGCAGCAAAATGGCAGCGAGCGACTCGACCGCCGACGACAGCCTCTACCCCATCGCGGTACTCATCGACGAGCTCAAGAACGAGGACGTACAGGTGAGCTCCCTCGCCCCGCCAATATCTAGCTACTCCCGTCGGGCTCCGGTCAAATCCCTCCGACTTGCTACATTCGTGTCTGCTCTACTGTCGGCCTAGCAGGATGTGCTTTAGCCTCCTGGGAGAATGCCAGGACTTTTTTCCACAGACTCATTTGCTGCATGTTATAGTTGTACAAGAGATTGCTGCAATAGTATGCAAGGGGTTCCGAGTAGTTGATCTGACTCGTCTATTAGAATGAGACTGGGATCGCTTGGATCATATACTATCGCACTCTGAACATTTGTTTGTTCTAGTGAGAAAAAATCTCCAAACTACTTTGCATAGAATGATGCTATAACATTGAATCATGCTTATCTTTAATTTTGATTCTTATCTGATTGAGTAAACGTCAACTCTTAAATCTCTTTCACATTAAAAAAAAAAAAAAACAGTAGAATTTGAAAAAAAAGACATTTCAGAACTATTCAATTAATCATAGTCATTTCAAAAGATCCAAAAAAAACTGTTGATCAGTATTTGAATATATTTATTTTTTTTTTCTATTAGTATTGTCTCGTCTAGTTGCATTTATTGATCAAATGAAAATATCTGTATCTTGCCTTGCGCCATTCTTCTTGAATCAATTCTGCATCGTGGATTCATTTATCATTTATATTGCAATCACAATCATTTAAGAAAACCTTGATAACAAGAATTGATTTTCATCATAATCATATCATAAGACATATTGTTTACAGAATGTGATGGTGTTGATCAAATATTAAATATACCCAATAAACTGGTTGGATGGTGAATTTGTATACCAATTAATTTTTCCTATTGATCCACTTCAACCAATTCCCCTGCTAGAGTATAATTCAAAATCAGTTTAATCAACAAATGACTTGATAAATAATATTTAATTGCAGCTGCGACTAAACTCTATTAAGAAACTCTCAACTATTGCACTTGCATTAGGAGTTGAGCGCACTCGCACAGAGCTCATACCATTCTTGACAGAGACAATATACGATGAAGATGAAGTTCTCTTGGCTCTTGCTGAACAGTTGGGAACTTTCACACCACTTGTTGGTGGACCAGATTTTGTGCATTGTTTATTAGTGAGTAAATTGAATTTTGTTTCTTTAAACACTGATGACTAGATAGTTCCATGAAATAATGACAACTAAATTTATTCCAGCCCCCTCTAGAATCACTCGCAACTGTTGAAGAAACTGTTGTTAGAGACAAAGCTGTTGAATCCTTAAGAAATATTGCTGGTCAACATAGCTCGGCTGACTTAGAAGAACATTTTGTACCATTAGTGCAGCGTCTAGCTTCTGGCGATTGGTTCACGTCAAGAACATCCGCTTGTGGTTTATTCAGTGTCTGTTATCAACGTGTTGGTCATCCAATAAAAAGTTAGTAATTTTCATTTATCACTCAAATAATTAAATTACATAAAATTTCTAGTTATATTTTTCAATTACTTAATAACATGTATTTTCTTGCAGCTGAACTTAGGAATCATTTCCGTAACCTTTGTCAAGATGATACCCCAATGGTGCGGCGTTCAGCTGCAGGCAAATTGGGAGAATTTGCTAAAGTAGTTGAAAATGAGTACTTGAAGTCGGATTTGATTGCTATGTTTGTCATTCTTGCTCAAGATGAACAAGTAAGTTCATTGCATTGAATTTATTATTTGAAAATTAAAATATTACTCCAATGAATACTAAGATGATTCGGAACAAAATGAGTAAAGAAAAATTCGACAATTTCTTATCATTGAATATTTCATAAACATTTACTTTTACCAAGTTGTTGCATTGTACTTTTTAACCAGATCGAGTATTTTGAAATAAATTCATTAACAGAATGTAGAAATTGAATTAGTTATGAATAATAAACAGTTGGAATTCATATTTAAATTTTAAAATTGAAATCACATGAATGATTTGCTGTATGTGATCAGGACTCAGTGCGTCTGCTAGCGGTAGAGGCATGCGTCAGCATCGCAACGCTGCTCCAGCAAGAAGACGTGGAGCAGCTGGTGATGCCAACCCTGCGTCAGTGCGCAACCGACCAGTCGTGGCGCGTGCGTTACATGGTCGCGGATAAGTTCACCGAACTGCAAAAGGCCGTCGGCCAGGAGATCACCCGCACGGACCTTGTACCCGCGTTCCAGGTCCTGCTCAAGGATACTGAAGCTGAAGTAAGGGCCGCCGCAGCCGATAAGGTGCGCGACTTCTGCCAAAATCTAGATCCCTTCTATCAGGAGTCCATCATTATGGTCAACATACTGCCGTACGTGAAGGAACTCGTCACCGACCCCAACCAGCATGTCAAGTCGGCTCTAGCCAGTGTCATCATGGGCCTCAGTCCCATACTCGGCAAAATCAAGTAAGTACACATGTGATTTTAAAATGTTCCCTCATTAAATTATTTTTTAACGTAATATAAAATCGGTAGAGTTTGTCATCCTTCTTTTTGCGAATGAACGGGAAATTATTGAGGATATTAAAAAGTGATTACTTGAGAAACATAAAATTTACTTTTTTATCTACCAGTTTGTCGTAAAAACTGTTAATTTTCCGGTATATTATTAGTATGAAAATATTTGTTACTATTATTGGATTAACTTCAAATCTAAAAACTCAATCAATAAAAAATTATTTTATGTTTCTTAAGGTTAATAAACAATCCGGTATAGTTACTAATGTATTAACAAAATTAATTGTGGCTAGATATTCAAAGTACTATTCAATACATACAGTATTTCTTAGAAAATCAGCTATATTATTGGATATAGGTTAAAAGATGAAACGTGAATTCTTCAAGCTATGAATGTCTTGATACAAATAGACACATCCATCAATGGTCTATCTGGCTAACCAAGGCAATTGAAAAATATAAAATAATTTTCGCATGCGTTTTTAATGAAACAGAACCGTATTTTTAAATAAGCTACAAATACTTCCTTAGAAAAAATTACTGTGCTGAACTAGAGAAAACTTGAAAAGTTTCAAGGTTTATTTTTCTCTGATTGAAGAACCACGTTATTCTGGAACTCATCAATATTTAAAAGCGCGTAATTGATCATACAAGGCATCGCTCGGAGCTTATACAGACTAGAATAAATAGCTTCAATACGCTCGATCTATCTATGCGTAGAAAATTGTTTGTTGCATCAATGTCATCATATGATTTCGAAACACTATACACGAAGTGTTCCTCGTCGTCACTATATCAAAAAAAAATTAAAATCAATCCACTCGACCAGACTCCATTCGTACACAAAATCTTCGTATAATCATACGTCTGATAGTGAGTAATTTTAATCCCAAAAAGTCAAAGATATCGATGAACTTGTCGATAATTGCCAATCAATCAGCTGTTACCTATCGTGAGTTTTGAAACGCGGAAGCGCCTCGCTTGTGGACTGACTGTGTGCCGGACGCTCTCGGCTCTCAGTGCGTTCCGATCGTCCCGGCGGTGAGCGTCTCTCGAACATCGAAACAGAGTAACAAATAGTTCGAAGACGGCGCGTGTTCCCAACCAGCCCAGCCTCGCCGAAAGGCTCGAGCGCTTCTCACGCAGACGGCGAAACTTCCCGAACCAACCCATTTTCAATCGTGCCTCGAGGTACTCCCGATGTCCTACGCGTGATCTAAACCGTTTCTTCAGTGGGTTTCGTTTGAATTTTGAAATTGTAGAATCCTTTTTTAATTATTGCCTAGGATTAAGAAGATAATTTTTTCATAGCATTGAATGTTTAACTTATCGTTCAACTTATCATTTATTAAATCCGAATTCCTTTTTTTCCAGCACAATTGAACATTTGTTACCTCTCTTTTTATCACAACTGAAAGATGAATGCCCTGAAGTGCGTTTGAATATAATCAGTAATTTGGACTGTGTTAATGAAGTTATTGGCATCCAGCAACTTTCGCAATCGCTTCTCCCAGCTATTGTTGAGCTAGCAGAAGACTCGAAGTGGAGAGTTCGACTTGCAATTATTGAGTGAGTTTATTTCCTTTATTTAATTTTATAATTCGATTATTTTGTATAATGCTACCCGGGTAGAGCAATTAAATGCTTTAAATTAATATATGTTTCAATGTAACTACAGGTACATGCCTCTATTAGCAGGCCAACTTGGCGTAGAATTTTTCGACGAAAAGTTGAATTCCTTATGCATGACTTGGTTAGTCGATCACGTATACGCTATCAGAGAAGCAGCTACATTAAATCTCAAAAAGCTTGTTGAGAAGTTCGGTCCAGAATGGGCTCAAAACACAGTAATTCCAAAAGTCCTTGCAATGTCCAGGGATCAAAATTACCTCCACAGAATGACCTGTCTATTTTGCATCAATGTGAGTTTGATAATTGGTAGATTCTTGATTTGATAATTGTTTTCAATGCCAATGCAATCTTTGCGTTATTTCTATTGTTCAATTTCATTATATTTTGGGAATTACCTTTCAATATTTAGTTTCAGTAGTAAATTGACTCGAATTTAATAATTCATCATAATTATTTACAATTTACCTCTCAGGTACTGGCAGAAGTTTGTGGTCCAGAAATCACAACAGAAGTTATGCTTCCAACAGTCTTGGCTATGGCTAATGACGGTGTAGCAAATGTAAGATTCAATGTTGCTAAAACACTCCAGCGAATTGGACCGTATCTCAAACCTAATGCAGTTCAAGCACAAGTCAAGCCTGTCCTTGACAAATTGAACACGGATACTGATGTCGACGTGAAATACTTTGCATCCGAAGCGATTGCCGGCATTGCAGGTAAATTTCATTATCAGTATACTTCATAATTGTAATTGTAATAATATTTTAATTTATCTTGAAATAATAAAGCTTTTGCCAATGCTATATCAATTTTTGCATAAAAATATGGCAAAATGATTTCAAGACACCTCCATGATTGTTCACTTACTACTCAAATATATAAATTAATTATATTTTATTTATGATAAAAAATTCTTTTCACGTTCCTTTTTCAGCATAGATTGAAACAACAGATCACCGAGTGCATTTACCACGTAACCAATTGTAAACTAGGTCTGTTTACAACAATGTACCACCAAATTATTTCCAGACAAAATAAATACTTGGAGTACTCGTCAAAAAGTGGTTGCACGAGGGAGACGAGTACCAATAACGGAAGAAAAATAAGAATTTGAAATTTTAGAGAATAAACGTTACACGACATTTTTAGTTCTGTTGTATTTGTATATCTTTAATATTACATTAAGTATTGAATATTCGATTTAATTGGTAACATGTATCTCTCGTAAATACTTAAGTAATTGTCTAAATGAATAATTAATAAACAAAATCACTTGAGAATTTCAAAATCATTAACTCACAATGCATCCACATTAATTATATAATAGTGTAAATGTGTAGAAATGTAGAAATAAATTTTCTTTCGATTTCAACGAGATGGGATGTTTTTCAACGTAAATTTTAGCATAACTTTCTCAATTGCAATATTTTCTTTCACTGTACTACATATACATCAAGGCTGTATTTTTATGTTTTAATAATCGTTTGTCTGTGAAAAGAATCTATGCATATCTTGTTCTGAAACAGCTCACGAAATTCTTTTAAAAATATACATTTTTGCATCAAAACATTAGACCGAGAGTTATTTGTTGAATAATTTAATCAATTATCATTGTATAATCCCTTCACTTTCAAATTAACATATCAAATCTCAATGGTAATTATTTTTTTTAAAGAAAATAATAGGACCAAACAATTATATATATAATGTATATATATATTTTACCTTGCAGTTTAGAAAATACTTTGAATAGCAGGATTTTCTCCATCAAACATTTTTCATTTCCACTCATTTCAATATCATCACAGCATTTATTTCTTTTTAGTTTTCTTTCCAAGCACGGACATATTTCACTGTGATAAATTCACAATAATATTACATCAATGTATACAAGACTCAGCTTACAAATTGATATACATTAGTTTGGCATTAGGATTATAAATGAAAACATTAATCAGCTCATACAAAGCCAATCATCTTGATAAGATATATGCCATACATTTTTAGTGAATTATTTTTCGCTTATGGGAAATTTGAGACCGGAAGGAGTCGGGTCCACGTGTTTTACGGGAAATATAATTTAAATAAAATAGAATTTTCTATCAATTTAATATTTGTAGTCACAGTGCGCTTAGGCATGTACAAAAACCCCACTTTTTTTCCTTACTAGTGGTGAAAAGTATTGTATTCGGTGCGCTAAGGTAAAAAACTTATGTGAATTTCCATCAGTGATTAAGTTTTTTTGTAAAGACATGTATTTCATGAAAATATGGTACAAACTTTTAGAGACTCCTTCACAGATGGGTGAAAAGATTCTATCACACAATGCTCGTATAAACTACTTAATTATTATTTTGTACATGGAACTTACATTATCAACTCTCGTTTACGTAATATTTACAATACTGTATCTTAACTATATAAATATAGTCCAACCATATCGTTGTAAGGTAGCTTTCGACTGAACCGTGTAGTTTTTAGTTGTTGATCTATTTCAAGTGCGATTTCTTAAAATTTCATTCAAATTAATGGTACCACTATTTTCTTTACAATATATATTTCATATATTAGATCAAACCTCAGATTTTTTTTACATATTTAATATTTTGTAAATATTTTTTAATTTCTGTGAAATACATATGATAATTAATTCGTACCCATACATTGTGGGTGTAGAACACTGCTTTGATAGACAGTTTAATTCTCATTCGTTTTGTTTGGTTCTAAACAGAGTGAGGTAATTTTAATGGTATTTTTTCTGTAAAAAGGACCTACATTGATGATTATAATGAATATTAAATAATTAGCCTCCTATAAAGTATTGTGATATTCTTATCACAAGTAATAATTACTCTAAGAGTCTTTATATTTACAGTTTCAGAGCAATTTAAGATATAAACATTTTGAGTGGCTACCCAATATAATGTTTTTAATGCAAAAATCATAATAAAAGGCTAATAAGTACGCTAATTCATACTTAAACTAAAATGAAATGGCACGTTAGATAAACGTAATATAATAGATAATTTAGAATTAAGAGCGGTTGACAAATATCTAGCGTGGATTTAATTTAATACTACTTACTTCAAATACTCGTATATGCAGAGGAATTCGAGTTCCATATTACACTTATAACATAGATCCTGATAAGACCTTGTATTTAATTCATTCCTATTGTTAAATCACCTCAAAATCGAACTATAGCTATCTTTGAATAGTCACTTTTTTAGAACTCCTTAATATTGAGTTCTACATCAAATATCACTTATCATCGCAATTTTAGTGCCTTCATTCTACTTGGCTAAATCAACTGAGACACAATGACTGATTGTCGAACTTTGAGCTTCTGAAATATTTTCTGCATTAATAATATTCAAGGACGAAATTTTGGCTCTCTGACAAGCGACGGCTGTGTTGAGACCGAAAAATCTGTAAGAATTTTAATACGCAATTAAAGGTACGATTCGATTATTTTTGCACAGAAAAATAAAATCTTTGCATCAAATTACAAGAGAAAAAAATAGTAGAGTTTAATGATAGGTGAATCATATGTGAAAACAATCTGACCGATTTACATATATTTCCAATAATAGTTATTTTATAATTAAATTTCATTTCGTTTCAATTAAAAATGCATGGAAAAGAAGAAAATCCTCAAAAACGAAGGTCATAGATTTATGAAATACTGTTCATTGATCACATTTCAATGCATGACATTTAGAAATCTCACATACCTAATGCAGACATATGCGACCAGAAATGCTGTTGATGCTGCCAAAGATTTTGCGATTGGATTTTCAACCATCTGAACGGTAATCCACACCGCCCCGAATGACGCGCAGATTGTCACGGCGATAACAAGCGTTTGTAACCAGTATCGAAGGGTTAAACTATTATGCCAATTTAATTTCGACGTGTGTTCCACGTTGTATCTTGCACCACAAACCTTGCACGTGAGATTATCAACTTTTGTCGAACTCTAAAATGGATATTTGCAAAGATTTAGTATGTATAACTACAGTTAATTATTTTTATAATTTTCATCAATAATTTTTTCTACAATCGTCAATTCAAGTATACGAAAATTAACTAATCCATCCAATGTTTGCAAAACTTTTTTCACCTTTGCTTATCAACAGAATATTAGATACAGTAGTTCAAATTGATTCATATGTTGGGATTCAGTCACGTAGTAATCCATGTAGTTTTTCATAAAAGGAACCTTTTCTCCATAAAAATAAGAACGTACCTCGACTAGCCATCGACGCAGACAATCATGATGAACTGCACTAACATCGCCTCTACACCGACACGGTTGGATCAGAGGACCCGCATCCGATCGATCACTGTCGTAACAAATCCAACAATCCATACTGCTTGTAGAAGTCGAATCATTTAATTTCTCGAATTCGTCGCTCTTGTTTTGCAATTCGATTTCCTTTGGGTGCTTGACTTCGTCAAGGTCTATTCTATTTAATATTCGTTTGGGGTTCAGAATCCACAGTTGCTCAGGTCTTGAAATAAATGATTTCTGTTAGACATGATGTTTTTGATTTATCATTTTACAAAACGATGAATTATGATGTACTACTCATGAAAATTGTTTCTAGAGAGTTCAATAACAAATTTATATTTTCTGAGAAAAACTATTAGTAACTGAAAGTTAGCTTGAATATCTGAAGAAAAATCATTGAATCTCTTCTTAAGAATAATAGAGTAGTTACCTTATACAATTCCACAGTACGCAAGGAAACCACAGGTTAACACCCACCTCAAGAACTCGAAAAACAACATCATGCCAATTCCTACTGTACAATGGAACCCTAAAATGATGATTCATGATAATAGTTGATTTTTGATATCATAAAAAAAACTCAGAACATTGAAAAATATATTTACTTTGTCTTCCAGAGTTCACCCAGAGTCTCGCTGAATAAAAACCCAACAACAATAAAAAGCATAAAGGCTTGAGATAATAAACCAAATCTTGACTGATGAAGTTGCGATGTATTTACTTGGTGAGCGAAGTTCGGAGAATTTCTTGAAATCGGTTCGAAAAATGTCACTGTTGCGAAATCTTTATTTTGTGTATTCAATGGTTCATCAGACATTCTTATGTTAGTTCCTATTGATGTTACATGATCGTCGCTTGTAAAACCTCCTCGAACCTATTGATCAATGAAAATATTCACTCACAATCTTTTTGAGTAGAAATTCAATGATTCAGATTGTAATTAGTATAGTTTGGCCTACCTTAAAAAATACTTCAATTCCGTAAATGAGAAAAAATATAAGAACTATAAACAACAAGACAGCATAACATCCATTGAAAATATGCGAGTAAAAATTCTGTAAAAGGAAAGGAAAAAATTTATTTATCTTTGAATTAATTGAAACTGAAATTGATGAGAAACTTTATTGGAATAGTTCATTTCATACCTCATCCTGCGGATCCAAATATTGTGCAATCATGACCTCTGCTAACAGAAGGGAGTAAGTAATAAAGTTGAAGACGACAAAGGCCAAATACGATTTTGAGAGAAATTGCGGTTTATCGGTGCGTATGTTTCTCAAGTGAAAAATTTCGGCCCAAAAACAGACAATTAATGAGAAGCCACTCAGCACTAATGGGTAGTATGCCGATTCTAAGCTTCTCGACCAACTTGCCTTAAATGCTGGCTGCAAAAAATGCGATGCAATTGCATTTGAATCCAGTGGATACAATTCTTACACAACATCAAACAGTTTTTTCATAAAAAAAAGATACTAATGTTCCACGTCATAATCCGTCGACTCTTCTGAATCGACGAAGTACTGGGAATCACAATAAATTAGAAGAGCTATTCGACAGGCATCATTGTCCATAACGACAATCTTCAAGTGATTTGAAGTCGAAAAAGAAACACTAGATATATACTCACTGAAGATGTGAAGTATGCGCCACGGATGAGTGATGCTAGAAATGCAATAAAATACAAGACTTTTTGCGTGGTTACTCGGCAGGCACGCAGAAGTGACGGTGTCTTCATTCTCCGCCATTCGGCCAGTATACACATTACAAGCTGTGTAAGGCACACAAATGCGAGGACGAAGAATATCGATGCAAACGCAACGTAGTAACTAAAATTCGGCACGAGACATTTCGGCCCATCGAACTTGATCTGTAACATCCATTTATCACCAATTATTCATCACATTTTATGAAAAAGATATACTGAATGTAAGCCGAATCGCGGTAGAAAATTACACTTTGGAAAAATTCATCCACTTTAATCTTATTTCATTATTTTACTTTTAAAATAGAAAGCAACGTGTGTCGATATTTACATTTAAAGGATTTACTTCGATGCGAAGTATTTTATCAACGAATGTAGGGGATCATTGCCAATTTAATATTTCCAACTATTGAAATAATACAAGAATAATTCATGAGTTTGAAATGATCAGTTGGCAAAAACTGATTTCTATGAAACTTACCCGAGCGAACGCAAACAACGGAGGAATCGCGCTAGTTAATTCATATTCTGCGTATAAATTTTTCGCATTGTATGGGGACTATTTCTCCAGAAAATCATCAAATTACCTCGCATATGCAGATGCCGTTGTGGCACTCGCCGTGGCCAGAGCAATTTTCCGTGCCACAAGAGTTGTTCCACGCCATTATGCCAAATTTAACCAGCAGCGAGAGTGGATTACGATTACTCAGTCCAATAATTCGTTCCATGATCATCGATGGTCCGATGGACTGCAATGCTGCAGTCCCCTGTAACGAGTCGAAACAAGAATGATTTACATCTCACTCTATCTCATTCTCATCACTTATTCAAGGCCCTGCTGCTTGTGTCATCGCGTAAGTTTGTTTAAAACGAATATTTTTGATTTTCAACGTTACTTTAAATGGTGACTGAGCTAATTCAGCTCAATGTAATCTTCTAAACCTGTGGAATTTATTGTGGTGTGTGTTCGACGATTTACAGTTTGCATGTATTCACAAATCTTAGACATTTACAGCTTTCAGAATACTTCATAAATAAATCCTCGATATGATCTTTTCATTGTTTCTTTTTTCTTTTTATAAAGTAATGTGGCTGTTTATTTACCATACTACTCGAGATATCGTTAACAATGAGATGTGGATGCAATAATCGAGATACATGGATGGTTTCGTGTAAATTTTACATGTGAGCAATAATCTAAATGAGAATCGTGACAATGTACGCGGAAAAAAATTACCAGTAAGAAATTTTCAAAATGATTGAAGTAATTAGAGTTTAAAGTAGATTATTTACCAAGGATTCCAATTGCAATAAATGCGAGGATAGTTCATTTTCTCATCGATTAATGAGTTTTTCTCGGTTTCAATTCAACAACCCCCGCGAAAGTTTCACTTCATAGCACACCAAAATCACTTTCTTGCTTTCTCTACTTATACATCAACTGCATAACAATGAGCCTCGATCCGATCGAGTCCGGAAAGAGAACAACTTCTCCTGCACGATAAGCGAGGCACGACTGCGAGATGATGCGGGTTTATAGCCATCTGCCGCACGTTAAGATACCCGCGGAGGTAACTTTTTTTGTAGTATGCACGTAAGACGGGGTAAAAACTGATTCGTCAAGTCCCGGTGTCTTGCGCGTGCTACCTCCTCCACAATAACCGAGAGGAAGGACCGGCCAATGTAGAGGAACAATCGTATATTCTTCGTCTCCACCGCGATCACGAATAAGTGCACATCACTATATAGTTTCACGACTCGATCGACGCGCGCGCCAAATTATCATCTCTGGTGGGACTTGCTTGCTCGCAATTCTTTTCAATTGCCGCTTGATCAAACAGGAAACGTTGAGAACGAGAATGACATAATTGCTCGAGTCGTTGTTAGAACCGCTCTTGCGGATATTTATTAATAGTTATAGATGTGGTTGTGTATGTTCATAGACACAATCATGTATGTATAATGAGTTTCCTGAAGTATATGATGAATTAACCAAGTTTTTGTGTGGAAATCTTGTTGATCCATTGTCGTGATGTTTATTTGACCAAGTATAAACAGCCAAAGAATATTCAAAGATACTTATAAGAAAAATGCGTAAACGCAACTTTGATTTAATAAAATATTTCCTTTTTGGGTTTTATGTAAATCGAGCATTCTGCAAGATGACGATTTCCAACTTTTTTTGTTTTCATTATTCATTAATACACATGACAGAATTGGATAATTTATATTGAATATCAAACTAAAAATATCGGTATTAGCGCCAATCCGAGCTTTATGAATCACAAGCTACTGTGAGCTGACCTTCTATACTTGTACATACGTAGAGAACTAACAGCTCGATACTTTGTAATGCCATTCTGTTCTGACCTACGTATACCTAATGTGCTTAATTGAGTTTATCTAGATCGTGTAGCTCAAGTTACTCACTATCGTTGGTTATTAAAAAACGATTGGCTGGATTTGGACCGGTTGATACCAGATAATCGTTAAATATGGCAAGTTTATGTCATCGTACTGATATCTGGATCGAATTGATCAAGTTTCACAGATGCTGATGTCTGAGATGGGCTCTATCGTCATTCATCCATTGACCTAGTTTTTCATCAGTATGAAAATAACAAAATAACGTAACCTTTCTTGACAATTTTAAAAAATGATATTAATGCATAAGTCTATCGAACATCACTACGGCCAATATTCATATATTATTCATAAAAACAATTTACTGCAATAAATATTACTGTTACGGAAAATTGTATTTTTTCTAATTTTTTAAATGGAAAATATATCTGACGTGAGATAAGTCTTTAGAATATCGATCCACACATTAAAATCAAAATATAATATTCAGCAAAAGGGATACTAATTACATATTTTTATATTCAATCAATTAATGCTTATTTAAACTGTTTCAAGAAATTTTACAAGAAATTGTATTTTCTTTAATAATTTTCAAAGTAATCAGTTTTGCTGCCACATATTCACTCTATAAAAATAAGTTCCGAGAGTTTCCATTGAGTCTGAGGCTTCAATCCTCCATTGACTTTTTCGAAGAGAAAACCTTGTTTTAAATTAAATTGTTCTTGCATCAATTCAGGTCAGGAAGGTAGACTGGATTTGAGGAACAATAATTTCTTGCCAACATCAACTTTCAACGATATTACTTTTTCGTCATACTGTGTAATATATACAGTCAAAATAAGCAATCAGCAGAATCTCCCAGTACAGTATACTGTATTATGTTTCTTTAGAGATTCCAGTACGCATCTTGAAGTAAATTGGAATTTTTCATGCTCTAAATGGATAAAAGGAAAAGTAGTGAATAGTTTCTGAATACAAATTCTGTCCAAAGACTATAGTGTACGTCGAACAATTTTGACTTTTTTTCGATATTTTTCCTTAAAAAAATTATTCCAATGCCAATATTTTTCTTCATAATTATGAGAAAAGGTCATTTATTCCACAAATCGAGACTTGCGAAGGTAATGTCTACCTTTTTATCACCTTGAATCCTGTTATACTTTTGAGGCACGTATATATTCGTAAGGACATGCGTATATGAATTTATATTACCTATATACAGAAAATGAGTAATGTTGTCTTTGACATCATGGGTATGATATAACAGAATTGGGATGTACCGAAATATTTTGTGTTCCATTGGGTTTGAAAATTTCAAATGGTCAATCGGTCAATCTTATAAAACAAAATTATAATTTACCTTCTGAACCAATGATGGTAGATCTTATTTTTATTGATGTGCACAGAACAAAGAACAATTCATCTAAGAGTATTCACTATACATAACATTTTCACTTCATATTGAAAACAAGTTCCAAAGATTGAATTAATCGTGAAAGTAATTTTTTCCAAGCAAAATTTCGTTCAAACGCTCCTCGTTGAGCGAAGTTAAGTTTCTATCCAACTAAAGAAGAGAAAAAAAGTAATGTAAGAGAGAAACCTAAATATAAAACAACTCCCTCTTTTCTCGAGATGTTTTCATTAGAATCCCCTCCAACGTCGACCGACCCTGTACCGCAGTTGTGGGCCTCTAAGGCCCAATCTCTCATTTGACTTTCAATTTTGTGAGAAATATGAATATGACCCTGCAGCTGAGAGATGTCCTCTTTTTCTTCTCTCATATAGTTCATAGAAGTATGTACAAATTGATGAATTAAAGATTCAGGAACAAACTCGGAAAGTTATTATATCTGTCAATTTTGCATTGGGATCTTCAAATGATTAATAATTAGATCTAATTATTAAATTCATAATATGCGTTAGATAAAATTGAATTTCATAAAGATGATGGGAAATCATAGTGCTCTAATATCATAAAGGAAAAAAAATGATCCATATAATTACATAAGAATAGATATTTCTATGATTCTATAAATTGTAACCAATATAACGTGAATATGTTTATAGAAAATTAAAATTCATCAATTCTAGTTATTTTATTTGCAAGCAAACATTTAAAAAAAAAATGTCTTTCATTAAATGATGAATGAACTAATTTCTGACCAAACGATATCGTGTATGTTTATAATATACTCACAGCGATATGAATAAATTATCATGGGGTAAGTATCTATTATCTTCAAAAGGAAAAAAATATTAGTCAAAATAAACAATTTCCTTCGCATTTATAAACTCTTATAGTAAATACTTTTTCATCGTAGCTATTATTTGTAAGCATCAATGATTACAAATGATTTCAAAATGAATTATAGCAGAGTATATGTTTCTGTATCAACATTACAAATCAACTGCTTATATAAATTAATATAGCTCAAGAAACTATAATACCTACATGTAGCATGCATCAATGGAGTGAACTATTCACAGTAATATTCAATTAATATCAATATTTTCATTACTATTCTAACTGTGAAAATGAGCACTCTAAATTCTAAACAAATTGTTGCGTCTGGTTCTTCCGGAATGAATAATTCTTATATTTGTACATATCTCATTCACTTTCATTCATGTGATTTGGTTTTTCATCGCTTCAATAACATTATAATATACTTCAGAATAAAATTCAAGAATTGAATCTTTCTCTTTTATCAACTATCTAATGAATCTAAACATTGAAACATTGAAAGTAAATCAATAATAACTTGAACAAGGTTACATTAATTGATTTTCATCAGTGCAAGTAACAGTGAATTGGGAAAATGACATGAGTAGCCAAGGGAATTATAATCGAACAATCATTTTACGAAACAGATTAATTTTCTTCTATTGTATCATAATGCTATTCATACTCACATGATTGAATGTGTATTAACGTACATGTGGATGAACTGAATTTTTGCCAAAATATTCAAGTTCCAAAAACCAGCACGTTATGAACAAAGTGATTCTCAAGTAGTTTGGATTTTTCTACTTACATTAAGAAAGAATAACAGATGAACAACATTATTATTTATAAATGCACCACTTAAAAATCTTACAAATGAGATTATGAACGTACTCAAATCAATCATGATCACTTTATCAGAAAAACATCCGTATAGACCAATCGATTGTCAAACTCATGGAAGCATGATGTTGATAACAATCACCCACAGCAATATACTATCTGGGCAAAAAGAAACTGCTTATAGACTCTGGATAGCTTTAGCTACCATGTACAGCACAGTCATCAATGCACAGTCGATCAGAAGTCTTATAATTAACATGTCAAGTCAGCTATTGTTATCCACGGCTTGGTTGTAGCTTGAATGTTTACAAACTCACTTAGTATAAGTAAAGGCAGCAGAAACATGTGTACGCGGATCAAGAGGGCTGCGTCGACCCAACAAACCAACTTGTTGGAATGGTCGTACACACCCACACTCTTCATTATCAAAATAGTAAAACAAAAAAAAACAATACAGCGCCTAATCAGCAGCAGAGTCTTATGTAATGCAACAACCTCGTATCAACGGACTTTCAGAGTATTTGAATAATGCACACATGGAGTTCCATGCATAATGGGGCGTTATGCACATACCTAATATCAGCTGCCAGCTGTGCAAGGCTTCTGTCCAGCGCTGACCGGTGTGCACTCGCGGTTAAAGTTGGTTAAAGTCTGTGTCCTATCTGCACCCATGCAGTCAGTCACTTGCACTTGGCGTGTGGCTCTGTCTGCTTGAGTGCAAACCGAGTGCAGCTGCACTCGTGAAACCTCTTCCCCCTCTTTGCTGCATACACATACACGTATATACTTTGCCAGGTATAACGCAGCGATTGAGCTCGCGGCGCTAAATAATATTTGTGTGCGTTTGCGATACTGTACGTGTACACACGTATAACAACTATACACAATTGAACGACCACGCGGAAGAAGGCACTGCACTGCAGCACACTCGTCGCGCGCGACCTTTACGCAGCGGTGGTGTATATATATGAACATAATATAGTATTCATGCGTCATGCTGTTTCCTGCTGGTCCTGTTACTTATGTCGAGGGCTCCTTATTTTGGGAGTGTCGCCAAGATGGCACTGGGATGATATCTGCTCTCCGAACCAGTATAGCCATTTAGCCAAACAAAGCGTCTTATGCACTAAGAAAGTATGTGTATATATATATATATAATATGTGTGTTCTATGTGTGTAGAACTTTAGGCACATGCCCCGGCGGCTATAGCCTTGGAAGAAAAAAAAAAATGTGTGTAGAACCCTCCGGGCGGACGTCTGGATGGACAGCAACGTGTGGACATGCAACTCTATAATAAAATATCTACATCTATAATAAAATTAATCCTCCCTGAATTTTCAGGCTTTGTGAAACCAATATGAAAAAGTCACTATTTATGAAAAAAATATCATGGATCGAATAGAAATTGCCTGATGCACTTTGGTATTCCGTAGTAACAAAGTTAGAAAAAACAAAACGCGTGGACGTGTGAAAACTACTTGAAATACATAAAAAAAAAAACCCGTGAAATGACGATGTGGCGTTAAATTGGTCTTGACCAATGGATAGAGCTTTGAGGCTGCTTTCGGTGAAATATTTGATAAAATTGATGCGTGGACTTGAAATTTGAAAAAGAAAATTGGCTTTTGCATATGTAGATATTTGATACATTTTTCCCAAATCACACTGAACTTATTTGAGTTTGCAGCTATTGTGAAAAAAAGTTGAAAGATTCTCTTGATACGAAAGAAGTAGTGGTCTGATGTATGAGGATGAAAATAAATTCATAAATATCATTATAGAAAAGATGAAGATATAGAATCATTACTACGAAGTAAATGAATATACTCAATTAAGTGGATACGGAATTCCGCGGTTGTTAAAGCAACACGTCATATATAAGGTATGTGTGGCTAATATGCCCCACCTAAGCGAGGAAGATCACTACACCGCGTTGGATGTGAATTTTCGTGGCCAACCAACGTGGCTAGTGGCAAATGAAAGGTTTGCTCATTATACCTCAAAAATTAGCTAAGCCGTATTCAATTTCGACTTCGCTAAAATATAAAACTATAAAAAAAATTCGGGAAGAACATCCGAGTGTTCCCAATGCGCCCCACTCAAAGAATACTTTTTTTTTTATTTGGTCTCTTTTTATAGTTCTCTGATGGGAATCCGATTAATTTGTAGAAACTAGAAAGATTTATTGAATACCTTCAAAATGAGCCAAGCCGTATCTGGCACTGACTTTTCTACGCTGAATAATAGAATTTTCAAAAAAATGTTCTTTGTCGATCATTAAACGTGTAAAATCGAGAGGGTAATCAATGGTTTGTGGGAGAAGGGGGTCGCGTATTGGGTAGACCTGACAAAAACATCGAAGACCCATTAAAGCAATTGATAAAAGGACTTATAATGAAAAAAATTATAATATACTGGCAGAGTACATGTGCACGGACTGCCGGTACAATGTATATTGTACGAATGAACTTGAAATTCAGGTCATGTATAGCAGAAGAATTTACACGCAATTAACCCGTTTATATCCATTCATATCGACCCACTTTAAGGTGTGAATAAATAAGTCATAGATCCTGTGCTAAGAAAAACAGTAGTACTCACACAATAACAATAATAGCAAATAGTCATAATATATGGGCAATTCTACCAAATAGTACGATTTTGCTTGGAAAAAAAAAATGAAAATAAATTTGTGGGCACGTTCTTGAAAATTTCATATGTGGTAGAGGATACTCCGAGAATAAGTATTTCAAGTGTGTGCACGACTTTCGCATGTTGCTAAAAAAGCTATACGTAAAAAACTAAAGGAATATTTTTTGGCCTGAAAAAAATCTATTATTATTCATCGAACAATATGTATATGTACTGTTCACACATATATACTAGCAAACTTATGCAACTAATAAAAAAAAATGGGACAGAAACAGTTTTTTAAGATACAATCTGTTTAAGGTTTTTTTTATGAAAAATAAAAATTTTCAAAATCTAATTTTGCCATCGAAAAGCTGAGGGAAATATACATCGGTAACATATTCCACATTATTTCGATATTCATTTTATACAGTCCAAAACAAGTGACAAAAATGGGAAGTTTCAGTATTTCCGCGCACCGGCCGCAAAGAGTTGACGTGAAACGCCCCATATATAAAGAATATAACTGCAGCAATCTCTAGGCACCTTCATCAGAACCTGAACAAGGATTCACAAGGCTTTTTGTTTGATTTCAACATTGTTTCTGAGTGTGCCACGAGAAAAACCAGTAATTTTAAACTGTTCACGTTCTTACTTTTTAACATGATCAATTATTTTATGGTCTTTTTACGGGTAGCACATGAATGTTCCATACTTTAATTTCTTCATTTTCGAGTGCTTAATCGAACTGTATTAACACATTTGAGAGTAGTCGATCGCTGAAAAAGCTGTAGCTTAAAAAGGCTGAACATAATTTCATACCAAAATTTCATCACGAAGCTTCACTTACATGTAAGTAGTCTTTATATGGAGAGCACATTAATGAAAATTATCAAGTATTGTTATGCTGATCCCAAGGTAGATTACAGGTAAAAAATCTGATCTCTTACTGAGATGCTCCAAGTGTAAACGAAGAAGTTACACGCAGTACATATGAATATCACAATTAAATTTTCCAATTTTTGAAAAAAAAATTTTCATATTTAGTGTTTTTTTTTCATTTCCAACATTTGGGTATTGAAAAAAACCATATCACATAAAATCGTCCTAATTGGTAGAATTGCCCATATATTCGTTGCGTGTATTAGTTGCAAAGATTTATTGAAAGATATATGTATAAATATTATGTGGCATCTCATATTATGGATGAAATAACTTAAAATGCTTTTGTCA
Source organism: Aphelinus atriplicis (assembly GCA_020882685.1). Lineage (NCBI taxonomy): Eukaryota > Metazoa > Arthropoda > Insecta > Hymenoptera > Aphelinidae > Aphelinus > Aphelinus atriplicis. The sequence continues at coordinate 14,847,815 of CM037075.1, read as the reverse complement.
AGTTGAAGCGCTATCGATAAAAAATTTGGATATTTCACAAGTTGAAGATTTTTCGTCGGCTCATTTTCTTATTTCATTCTAATCGAATTCAAAATGTTAATTTTTCAGTCACTAAACTATACATAAAGAGAACTTGCATGGGTTATTGTGGAAGTTTGGTTTTCATATTTTTTTTGTCATAGAATGTAAGAAAAACGTGATTTTCTATATTATTTTATTATATTGAAAAAACATAATCTTTGAACGATAACAAGTCAAACAACTATACCCAATGTGGGTTTTAGCGAATTTGGCTATGATAAAATTGGTATTTCAAAATTCTCCAAGAGGCATTTCAAAGGGTAGCTCAATACCTATTAAAAACCATCGCTGATCAGCATTTGATCATTGTCAGTAAACTTAGGTAACTCGAAAGTGCCACATTGGGTACACGTGCACCCAATGTGACACTTTTTCATAATCACTTGTTACAGCTTCTGTACGCCTACGCAGAAACGATCAATTTGGGATTAGATAAACTCGAGATCATGTTTCCAGATAATTATCAAAAATGTTGGACATCTAACCGAAAAATATGTATCTGAATCCATTCCATTCCAACATGTCTATACAAACTCTTAGATTTCATGTGAAAAAGAGTATTTTGAAGCAGAAAATAGTTTAGAAAAAACTGATGTGACCAATTGAAAGATTATTATTAAAAACTAAGTGAACAAGGAAGTGACCAAAAAGTATGTTTGAAAAGTGCTACATTGGGTACAGCGCCAAACTGGGTCCATTCACAGTATATTACAGAACAGCTTTTGCAGATGACGCGCGTTTGACGATGACGATTCAATCAAAACTACTTGTTGCGGGCCCAATTTAGAAGGTGGACACGCTTATGTCCTATATATTCTACAGTAAAATTACTCAACTTTACTTTAGACTAAATCTAGCTCATGATACAGCAGCGTTTGACGATGACGGCATTTGTTTTTAGTCAGTTTTAAGCTAAATGATTTGTGGATTCGATTCCTATAGGTGCGAAGTACCAAACTTATCATTACTATTTGATTGTCGAGATGATTGGTGAGACAAGTGATCGATTAGCCCAATCTAAACAATGATCTGGACTCATTATTTAAGTGCTCTTGAGGAAAATCATGAAAATAGGCAAAATCTGTGGACATAACAGATTCGCACAACAAATGCTAAAAATGTAAATTTTAGTAGAAAAACTTAAAAATATATATCTAAAATGAGGAAAAATAATTTTTTTGTAATTTCTTAAGACTAATTAGCATTTAAGCTAATGGGAAGGTGAAAATTTGGGTTTGGAACGCGTTAGTCGATGTTACCTGTTTTGGTCCTCTTTAAAATCCTAAATAACAACTTTGTAACTGTTTACTGTTTAACCTTTGAGAACATGGCTAAATCTAACTACCTGTATCTGTTCGAAATGACAAATACTTAGTTCTTTTCAATGCTCATCAAGATGTCAAGGATATGGAAAATACCAGTTTCATGAGAACGACCTATATATCGATGCCTCTTACGAAGAAAGACACATGCAATATCTGTCCGCGAAGAAAGACACATATCAATCTGACCACGAAGAAAGTCACATCTCGCAATTTGGCCGCGAAGAAATGGTCACATCTTGCAACCTGGCCACGAAGAAAGACACATACCGCGTCTGCCCGCAAAACGGATACATGGCGCACATTCCACAATTTTCTGACGTAAAAAATATATGGAATGAAAGCTTAGAATGAGTAGGTTATACAATTGGCAAAAAAACAAGCATATAAACTCTTCCTTCGTTTTTATTCGTTGGAGAATAATTCCGACATGGGTCTTTTTTCGCGGACAGTTTCCAAGATGTGTCTTTTTTTAAGAGGCATCGGTATAATGTGGAGTCTGTGCAAGTTTACAAGTTCTCTGAGAAAAATTTACAAAAACTTTCGCTAAAATAGTATGCACCATCTTATTTTTTTTCACTAAGATTTGTGTGTTTTTAATTCTACCCATGAAAATTAATATATTTCGACTTTTTTTCGCAAAGACCAACATGTTTTGGACCATCCTCACAACGTGCTAGTCTTCATAGACGAAAGTGAAAGAGTGAGTTAATACACTTTATCATGAGCATCGATGAATATCCTTTAAAGTCCGGACTAACAAACACTTACATCTACCTTACTTGTGATATATGTGCGAGCGAAATTTTATGAACAATTTGATATATAAATGTTAGTTGCGGGTATGGGATAAAAATGTTTTAAAACATATATTCCAGAACTTATACCAATTAGAAGATTATTTTCTTTCCGGGTGAGGTTCGTTAAGATTTTGACTTACGCATTCAAAAGTTCTTTTTCATCACTTGCATAAAAAATTTGATGATTAAACCTTAGTTTTCTACACTCCTTATGAAAAGTCCTGTTCGATATTACGGCAAAAGCTGATTCTAGGCTCGTGTGATTACCAGCCTCACTTTGCTCGGGCGGCAAACCTTACACGTGCCTATACAATTCGTATTTTGCTCTAGTGTCGAAATGTACCATTTCATCGCGTTGTGCAGAAATGTTGATCTTTGGATGTCGTTTTTCCACACCCGTAATGAAAAATTCTGTTTGATACAGTAGCAGAAGCTGATTCTATAGGCTCGTCTGATTACCACCAGCTCGCTAATTCGCTTGGGCGGCGGCCGGCGAACGCCGCACAGGCCTATAGAAGGCGTTTCTCGTTACAGTATCGAAAAATACTATTTTTATCACTTGTATGAAAGTTAATCATTAAACCCGAGTTTACATTTTGCTCCAGCTGGCACAAAATATTCATTTTCAGTACAGCATGAGTCGAGTACCACTTTCCTGCCCAGCCTTTTTCTCTTGTTTGAGACGAAAAATAGTACATACCATGCTCCTTCGCTCATCTACTTCGGCACGCGCAAACTATAATGACGGGGCGCAGCAATATTTTTTATGCTTAAATCGCCTCTAATCTCACTTGCATATGGTTGCGGAGAAAGAGCCAATTGTTTATCGACTTTCACCCATTATTTCATGAACAACTGGCTCTTTCTCCACGATTTATGATTATTTTATTGAGCATGTAAAATGAAGAGCAAGATCGGAAGAGAAACTAAAACTCGAGCCGGAAGAAAACTTTTTTTTTTATTGTTCTGTAGTGATATAACATCTTTTTTCACGAGAAATGTATGAATCTCAATAAAAATGGAGAGTGAGGAGATTATAAAGAAAAAACTGAACAAACCTCATCATCAGACAAGAGAAAATGAATTAATTCTAAAAGAGAAAATTAAAAATAAAGTAATGAAAAATAGCTCAAAAGAATATTTATCGATATTTTTCATAAAATATGCGGAAAAACCTCGGATGTCACGTCGTCCATAGTCATTTCTATGAACTATCGACTTTCTTCTATTTCACAAAGAATATTGCTTTCTCAAAGAGAAAGCTTTGTAATGGGGTAAAAATCGACCCATCGAATCGGACTTCGGGACCTCGATTTTCGTAATGTACGGGTTGAAAAACATGGAAATCCGAAAATGTCGTATGTATGTACGTACGTACGTGCACTTTTTTTTTGTCGTACGATAACTTTCGAAGGAATTGTCCGATCGTTCTGAAATTTTGCACACAGGTTAGTCGCCGCAAAATCTCGGCCGAGTTCAATTTTCAGCCAAATCCGTTGTTTATTTCTCTAGTGACCGTTGCTAACGTGTTTTTGATAAAAGCTCCAAAAATCATCATCAATGCACGATGGGTCTCCAATTCTTTCGACGATCGTGAGAATCGATAAGACATTTATTTTGGAACAACCATTGTTTATTCTCCTAGCAACCGTTGCTATGGAGATACTAAATTCAGCTTCAGACTGACTTTTTTTGTCGTACGATAACTTTCGAAGGAATAGTCCGATCGTCCTGAAATTTTGCACACAGGTCAGTCTCCGGAAGATGTGAACTGAGTTTGGTGTTCAGCAACATCCGTTGTTGATGTCTCTAGGAACCGTTGTTTATATCCCTTACTACCGTAACTAGGGAATGGGAAAAGTCTGTTGGAGGTCCATTTTCGGAACTGTTGATGACTAAGAAGTAAGAACATCGAAGCTCGGATATTTACCATAGCAACCGTTGTTTACGTCCTTAGCAACCGTTACTATGGAGTGGAGGAAATGAGTTAGAGGTTCATTTTGCTTTTTCAAAGAGTGGTGATTAAGAGGTGGTCATATCTACTTTGACGTCAGATGACGTTGGATGTATTTTGCATTATACAAAAAATGTATTTACATATCGAAGATGATTCGAGTATTCTCGGCTGCCTATGATAAATATCTATCGACTGGAACTTCATTTTTGTAAGAAATTTGAGTATTCACAAAATGCTACGAGAAATAAGTGTAGCTATGGCTCGTTCTGCTGACCGTCCTCCCGCGACACTACCCGACACATTTTGCTCGATTATGGCGAAACAGAGCTACGCACTCCAAAAATAGGACTATTCGCGGCTCGCTATGGAACTGAAGATTCCAGGGATACCTTGATCATTCACGATAATCGCGGAAATAAAACGTATTACTGGAATAACATTTTTCTGACCGTAAGTATACTGCTGAGGCACTTGGCAGCGGTTTTTTACTGTAACTGATTTATCAATGAATAAAAAAGTTTTTTACATTTTACAACATTTCTAACTAGTCAGTTATATTTGCCTATAGAATCAAATTTATCTGCAGAGAATCGCCCATATATAGCTGACGTATATATATCTACCATTTTTGTCCGCATCAATTCTTCCATATCAAAAAACTCTTACTTGAGACCTCTATATACATAAACCAACGTGCTCTGCTCGTGCAGCCGCCGCGCCAATCGCCATCAGCAATGACATTTTGAGGTTATTGTGGTTAAAAACATACTTTTTCACATGTAAGTAATTAAAGTAAACAAAGTGCCTTTCTATTATTTTTGATCAGCGATTTTTTAGTATCTTTGGTTCATGCAGGTGAAGAGAACATCCAAAATCTATTAACATGGGGAAATTAGACGTGAAAATGATGCGCTACCTCTCGAAAGATGATTTTCGTCTTCTGACGGCGATCGAAATGGGGATGAAAAACCACGAATTGGTGCCTCTGCCTCTGATTTCTCAGATTGCAAATTTACGTCATGGAGGGCTGCATAAAATGTTGAAGGAATTGTGCAAGCACAGATTGTTGAGTTATGAAAGTTCAAAACGTTTCCAGGGTTATAGATTAACCAACACAGGTTACGACTACTTGGCTCTCAAGACCCTAGCAGCAAGAGAATTGATCAATTGTTTTGGAAATCAAATTGGAGTTGGTAAAGAATCAAATATTTACGTTGTCTCAAAAAATAATGAAGAATTTTATTGTTTGAAGCTGCACAGACTAGGGAGAACGTGCTTCCGCAATATAAAAAATAAAAGAGATTATTACAAGAATAGGAAGCATATGTCTTGGCTTTATGTGTCAAGAGTATCAGCAGCCAAGGAATTTGAATTTATGAAAGCTCTATATGAGAGAGGCTTCACAGTTCCTAAACCAATAGACTTCAACAGACATTGCATAATTATGGAACTGATTGATGGTGTTCCTCTTTGTAATGTGCAAGAAGTTGAAGACAAAGAAAAATTGTATGACAGTCTGATGAACCTCATCTGTAGATTAGCTCACCATGGAGTTATCCATGGAGATTTCAATGAATTCAATATTATGCTGACAGCAGATGACAATCCAGTGCTAATTGATTTTCCACAAATGATATCCACTGATCATGAAGAGGCTGAGCTTTATTTTGATCGAGACGTTCATTGTGTTCGTGAATTTTTCAGAAGACGATTTGCCTTTGAGAGTTCCATGTATCCAACATTCAAAGAAACGGTCAAAGAAAGTGTTGGAAAAAATTGTTCAAAGTTAATAATACATTCACCAGTTGTTAGTGATGAAGAAGATTATGAAGACAACAGTGCTGAGGAAGATGTAAATGATGAAGAAAAGGAGTCTGATGATAATGAAAGTGAAAAAGTTGAAGATTTACAAAAAGGGATTTCAAGCTTGGAAGTTAATCAAGAGGATGAAAATTCTCAGACTATTGTCACCAAAAGTATTGAATCTGATGATAGCCACAATGTGAGTGAGAAAAATGATTCCATCAAATTAGAATCCAATTTCATTCCTCTTGTTGAAGGAAATTTAAAACTACATAATGCCAGCCGTATTTTCCTCCCTGGTCATGATCAAAATGATGAAACAGACTCTTGTCATGAAGGAAGTGTAGATAATGATGATACTGAAAGTCATGTATGTACCATGAGTGTTGTGTCCACTTACATACCAGAATCTCTGGTAAAGAAGAAAGTGAAAGCAGAATTAGTTAAAAAACAAAGAAAACAACTAACCAAACGGAATTTGAAGAAAGCTACTATATTTGGGCAAAACAGGAGAGAGAATCGAGCTGTTGCAAGGGAAAATATTGGGATTTGGGATGATTTGTAGAACTTGTATAATTTACATTATCTCTTGAATAGTTAGATTATGTAAAATCTTAATATTATATCTTGTTACTTGTACATATTTTTACAATATCATGAATAAAAACTTAGTTTTAAGTATGCGTTCACTATTTTTATTTCAAGACTTCAAAACTGAAATTCTGCTATATTTGTAGTGGTTCTGGTTTTAGTGAATATAATTGATAAATACTGAGAGACTATATTGCTGTAAATAAAGATGTACTATTACATGAATTTAATTACCATCAACTATGCAAATTTTCAACATATGATTATAATTATGTAAGCAAAAAGAAATTGAGACAGTAAAATTTCATGTGTGCCAGATGAATATTAACATTCATACAAATAAGAAAAACAGAATCAATTTGAGTAAGATTTATCTAATAACCTATTAATAAACCAATCAAAAGTACTAATCAACTCAGTTATATGAATGACAGTGAATTTTAATTTTTAGCGCTCACGTGACATCATGGTGACGTGACCGTCAACCAAACAGAAAAAGCGTAAAAAAATGAAAACATTGTAGTAGATTGACGTTTCTTAGCAGTTCATAAACAAGAACTATAATTTCATTGCCAGTGAAAACTCAAAACGAATTGCTAAGTAATGCCTAAATAAATTAATTATCGCCGCCTGGAAGTTTCTACGCAGTTAAGTCTCGCATCGACTTTTTCTTCTTCAATAGATCGAGTTCGATTCAATTCGATTCGACCCTACTCTATACAGCTCAAAGCGCACATTGGCGCACATGCGCGTGTGATTGTGCGTTGGTGTGTGTGTCGCTTTTCATTATCTGCCACTGCAAAGTAGATTTTCCCAGCTGAGTATTTACTGAGAAAGACTCGACTCCTGGTGAAAGGTAGGCAATCCGAAGATTATGTTGCCTGTCGGTTACGGTCATGTCAATTAAGCTGTGGTTATCGGTCCAAAGAAACAGAATTATTACATAACTCGCTAGATTTTAAGGTTTGGTCAGGTGCTGCTGACTGATAGAACGTAACATTCTCATCTGGCTTTTATGAACGGAGCATTTCGTTGTTTTTCAAGTCAGTTGATTCGATTTTCGAACCCATTGTTCATTTCAATTTACAGAAAGATTTATCATGGTTTCTTAATGATTTTTTCAAAGAATGATGGAACTGTTTATTGACTGATTATTGACTGTTCTGTATAAATAGTGTGTATTAAAATTTTGATGAATTATCCATTGTCGACTATTCCACAGAAATAGTATTCCAAATGATGTTGGGCATAGTTTTTGAAATCCAATTGCAAATCTATTTGTTACTCATTCCTCATGAGTGTGGTTTTTTTGTAGATGGCTGCTGCGGGTCAAATTGCAAAACCTCAGCTGAGGCGTCTTCTTGAAGTAAGAATCAGGAATGCTGTGATCGGAGCCTGTGCTACTTCAATTTTAACAGGACTCCTCTGGAAAGTGTTTGTCATGGATGCAAGGAAAAAGGCTTATGCAGATTTCTACAAGTAGTCCATTTAATTTACTTCTGTGCACATGCATGCCTTTTACTTTTCAAGCATCTAAACACTTTATTTTTCCAGGACTTATGATGACGACAAACATTTCAAAATTATGCATGATGCTGGACTCCTCCAGTCTTGTGGCCCGAACAAGTAATTTGCTGAATAAAATGTAGATAGTGGTCTTTGCATAGTTATTTGAAAATTTTCATCAAGTTCCTTTTATTTCATGACAGGAATTTTGACTTGAAATTTATGAATAACTTGAATCTTCACAACCTAATTAATGTATAATATAATAATAAAAATTGAATGAGGAAATTTTGAGGCTGTACTATTTTTTTGTTATAGTTATGGATTTTTTGATTATATAAAAATTATTAAAATAAAAATGAATATGAAAATGTTCATACTAACAATCAATTGATCATGTTTTTCAGTTCCAAACAATCTTGTAATTCAGAATATAATCACAACTCTGAATGTAAAGTAATCTTGTATGTATTTAATTGATGTATTCGTTTACTTTCTGTGTATCCACACTAATATATCTTTTGAGCTTTTTGTTATATGCATCCACTTCTTGCTTAATTTTTTAAAACCGAATCAGTGAAATGGTTTGAGTACATGTTACATCAACAGAGAACTGATCTTGACAATTTTGAAGTACCACCAAACTCTGAATACATACTCGTGAATCTGAATAGATAACAGTGCTCGTTTATTTATAAAATCATCGATATTGTTTAACAAACATTGCTATTGTTTGTCAACGTGACAGCCGAAGCGAGACGAGCTCGGCAAGAATATATTATGGAGCTGAGTTTTCCTGGAGTGCCAATCGAGTGGTCCTGTATAGTTATATGTGCGCATGTAAAATTGACCGCTTGCGATTTCCGTCGATCGAAAAAGCGGCAGCGTCGGTTCGGCGGGCGCATTACATGCGCACACACGGGCAGAAAAAAAAGGTCTGGCGGTGCAACGAACCCGTTCGGGTAGTATTTTAACGAGTCGGCGGCCCCGAAAGCAGAAAAGCCCCCGGGTGCTGCGGCTACGTGGAGACGCGCATCCGAACGATCGACCGTGCGGGTAAGAGGCGATCGCCGAAAGCTCGTCAGCTGACGCTGTCACTATTACCGAGCTTGCTTTTCCTTGTCCGATTTTGTTCATCTCGATTTTCATCGGTCCAGTCTCCTGCGCGAAATTAAGCCGATATGCATCGAGTACAATCATACTTATTTCAAATGCGATTGCTTACATACGTGACATGTAAGAAACAAGGAAAATTCATTTTCTTATATCTGTCTCTAAACACATTCTTGAACCATATGATCCTTCATAATATGGTGCTTGTTGCATTTCTAGATGAACATACTATGACCCAAAAAGTATGAGAAAAAGAGTATATGTAAAACTTTTTTAACTGTAGTTCAGTGTCATGTCAAATATGATCTTTGTTCCATTGTAATTTTTTAGAAAAGTGATCACGGGAACTATACAATATACTTATAGCAATTGCGCTGTTTGATATGAGTATCTTCGAATGTCTATGGGAAAGACAAAGATCGGCGATATATATGTAAGGCAAGATATATATCCTGTTTTCGCTTGGTAAACGCAGACTCAATTAAGAATTGCCAGTATTATTTATATTTTAAAACTCAAACGCGTGTTGTTGACAACCATATTGCAGTGTAAACAAAACATAGTAGTTGCTCATTCTCTTCCTTCGATAATCGTTAACGAAGAATGACAAAGTAATCGACGATTATTGTAGATTCGAGGTACAACCGCAACAAATTACAATAAACATAGTACTTATATAAGCTGCAGGGACGACACATTGATCGTAATGTTCGCAGGGGTGGAAGTGGAAATAAGTAAATGAACTCGTACATCCGTCCAGTATTGTAAGTGTGGGCGAGGAAAGAATGGATTTGCTCCAAAACAAGCTGGTGAGTAGTAAGTAAACAAACGCATCAGTCGAGCCTGCATGCCGTGCATAAGCTACTCCAAATAGCGAAACGAAGCACAGGATCGTGCGATTCGGGAGTATCTGCAGACTCCTGCAGCGAGCTGCGAGATGATGCGGGCGAGTCATAAAAATGACGGTCATACGTAGGTGCGGACTAGACTCGACCGGACGGTGGCGAACGCACTCGCGGGACCGCTTGGTGAGTCGCCAGCAGACGTCGCCCCGGTGCGCGCGTGGATACAGTGGACGACGGCATCAGCCGCGCGAGTCGTGGAGAGAGGGGGAGAGCAAGAGCGAGAGAGCGAGAGAGAGAGAGAGAGCATCGTTGGCGGTGGCAGCGGCCGCGGTGGCGCCCGAGAGAACGAGCAAGAACGCCAAGAAGAGGCAAGAACGAGTGCGAGCGAGAGAGAAGGCACGAAAGTTAGTACTGCTCGGCGGAGCGACGGTGGCGATCGTGCGGGCTCTGGCTAGCTAGCGCAGCAGCAGCAGCGCGCGATTGATTTGCGCATGTCAGTTGGCCGTATTGCAAATGGCGGCACCTTGTTATTGTCCATGGCGTTTAACGAGTGCGGTGCAGTGTGCGCGGAGGGTGTGCTGGTGGGCCTGAGAGGATCGGCAGCCCGGAGCCTGCCCCCCAATGCCGCGGCCACCCGGCCCGGCCAGCCCCGTCTCTGCAGCCAGCCCGCGCCCCAGCAGTGAGCAGCAGCAGCAGGAGCACCAGCACCAGCAGCAGCAGCAGCAGCAGCGCCGCCCGCCTCCCGCGTGATACCCGCCGTCCCGCTCTGCTGTCTGACCGAGAGCAACACACGTCGGCCACCCGCCGCCCCCCCCACCCCTCCGACGACCCAGCTGGCCCCGAGCGGCCACGAGGAGGCCGCCCCCGCCCGGCCGCGACAGTGTCAGTGCGCCGACAGAGCCAGTGCCAGTGCCGGAGCCGCGAGTGCGAGGACATGCGCGAGCTGGGCTAGCCGCCCCAGCCCCCGCGGCCCACCCGCTCGACGCGCCGCCCACCAGCCCAGCCTGCAGCCGACCCGGGCCCCCGCGTCATGAGGTGAGCCCCCGAGCCCCCGAGGCCGCGCCAGCTGCCGCCCGCCCGCGAGCGCGCGCTCCACGTACACCTCCCCCGACGGTACAAAATGGTGGCCCCCCTCCGCATCTGTGTGCTCCGCCAGCCTGTGTGTGCGTGAGCGCGCGCCGCCGCGCGCACCGCCTGCCGAGGCCGCGCTGCTCCGGCGCCCGGGCGCCCCGCGGCCCCCCGCGCCACCCGGCCACGCTCTGCTCGAGGCGCCGGCCCGTCGAGTCGTGTTCCAACCCCGATTCAGCTCCGCGCGCAGCTACCCACACACACACACACGCACGCACGCACACACATGCGCCTGCGCTCGCTGCACGATCGCTCGTTCGCTCGCTCTCTCTCTCGCTCGCGCGCGCTCACACGAGCGCTGCTCCAAAACACGACGTGCGCTCGGACACGGCTTCCCCCGACCCAGGAACACCCTCGGCTCCCCCCCTCCCCCCGCCCGCCCTTCCTACCCATGCTTCCTTCTCTTTTTCCATTTGTTGATTGCAGCCAACAGGCCGAGGGGGGCGCGATAACCTCCGCGTGAAAGTGCATCTCCTGGGGGAGTGAGCGAGCGAGAGAGAGAGATGGAGAGAAAGAGAGAGAGAGGAGAGAGCAAGAGCGAGAGAGATAGAGAGAGAGACGGACGGACGCAGTCGCGGCGGCAGCAGCAGCTTCGCAGCTCTTTTTCACCCGTGCTCGCCGAGCCTCGGGGAAGGGCTCGCTCTTTTCCCCACTCTCGACTCGCGCGCTTTTCACCTGCCCCTTTAGCGACCCACCGAGCGGCATCCCTCTCTCTCTCTCTCTCACTGATGAAATGATGGCAGGTGCATCATGCTGCTTTGATCAGCTCTGCTAGGCCCTTTAATGCTGATAGACTTGTTTTTTACCTAGAGCAGGTGGCTTCACGCTAGAAGCTTACAATGCTTATTCATTTACTCTTCCGTTGAAAATTTTATCATTATTGTTGTTGAGTTTCATTGCTAAACACTATGCAAAACATGCAACATGAACTAAACTACAAGGTATAGGAAAAATCCTTTTTGTTATGAATAAGTAATTTCTCAGATTCATCTTTGATATTGAGTTCGCTATTGCTTCCTTCTGTTTTATGATGAATATCAATATCAAATGAATATTATAAATACCTAATATGATTTGGTTATTCGGAGTAGTGAAATTTGCTGTTTATTGCTGTAAGGAACGTATCCATAAGCTCATTTTTTTCTGTTCTTTTCTAATGGACTGTTGTAGTTTCTGATCAAATGACGAGATCATACATTTTATCTACATAAAAGATACTAATTTTGAAATGTAGATTAGAAGATCAAAATTAAATGTGATTAAGAAACTAATTATTCAATGTTGATTTAATTGTGTCAAATTCAATTCCCACATTGTTGTTATGGTGAAAATTCAATGATGCTTGTACAGACAATTTGAGGTCAATGAGCCTAACAGAATAAACCATCACCTGAAAAATTCATTTTTCTGTGAACATGACTTCGAAATAATTATTTGTATTCTGCAATATGCAACAGAAATGTAATTTGGAATTAGTTCTTCAATCAGCTACACTTTCAATTTATAATATCCATGAAATTGATCTTGTTTATTTTAAACAATGTTTCAGTGATTTTTAATATCTTGAATATTTTTTAGGTTTATTTTGATCATAAATGCACTCAGATAAAAAGTAACTTGTGCTAGTAAAAATCATATTTAATTGACATTAGGCTATTGTCTACATGACAAATCTTTTATTTCAATAATGAAACAAATAAGATTTTTTCATATTACATTTATTGATTCAGAATCTAAATTTGTTCTTTACTATGAAAGTGTAGGATATATTTACAATATTTTCTCAAAGATTCAAAGAATTTTAAACAATCTACTGTTAAAATGTAATTTATAAACTATCATTAAATTTTATCCACAACTTTTGTTAATTTTTGTATTATAACCCAATTAGTTTAATTTATTCCAATTGTATGGATACTGTATTTATCTATGATGATATGATCATTTTATTCATTCCCATTTTAGTTTAAAAATTAATAACAAACTAATTTTTTCAGAGAAAAAATTTGAGTGCTACTAGTACTGGAGGGGTTTGGGCATCTTGGCATCAAACTGTAAAACGGGCATCTCATTGGGCAAGTTACACAGATTCCCTGAGACGTCCCCAGACTACTCGGGTAGTTATGTGATTGATTGTTGGTGAGTTTCATGGAAAAAAGACAATTTTTATTCCATATTACATAACAGAAATTTCAAAGAATGAATCATTGTAGAAATGGCGGCTGATAGTGATGGTGATTTGATAGAGACAGTGGTAACATGTGAAGGTGATATAGATGATCCTGAATTTCCTCATAAATTCAAAGTTATTGTCGATCGTCTTAAATCTCTTGTTTGTAAAGGTATGTAATAATCTAAAGGATAATATCTTGAACGTCAGTATCCTCATTTCATAAATTATGTTTTTCTAGACAAGGAACAAGAGTTAAAAGTAAACAAAGTTGAGCCATGGAATTCAGTAAGGGTAACATTCTCAATTCCAAAAGAAGCTGCTTTAAAGCTAAGAGAGCTTGCAGCTCAAGGCTCCTCTACCCTTACTCAGCTTGGCATACTTTCAGTACAAGTGGAGGGAGATCAAGTGAGTTTTATTGAATAACAATATAATGTGTTGTTGAGATACAAATATATAGATCTCCGTCAAAAGATAAAAATATTTCCAGTGATTGTTTTTATCTTCAATAGTTATAAAAAATAACTTATGTTTTCCATTTAAATTGTAAATTAGAAGTGAGGTATCATGTGGATTTGAATAACATGCAAACATTATCAATAGGTTATCTCCTTGAGGATAGCTGGGCGATATGGAGGAGAAGCGCAAGAAATTGTCTTGCACTCAGGACCATTACAGGAGAGCGGAAGTAAATCCCAAAATGATCCAACCATTAGTACGCCTAGTGTAGATAGCAATGCTACTCCTGTGCCTGGTCCCAGTAATGCCTCAACTATCTCTTCAGCCTTACGAAATGTTGCTCAAATCATTGCAGCAGGTAAATGCTCATCTCTTTGAAAACTATTGTCAAAACAAAAAATATTCTCATTTATTTATGATTTTCTCTACTCATACATAATTCTCCAACTACACGTTACAAAGAAAATTATACATAATATTGATAATGTGTAAGGATAATGAGACGAAAAAATCAATTTCAAACTTCAATCATCAACAGGTCCATCTTCAGAGAAGTCGCCGCAGTTCCGCTCGCCGAACGTGGTTGCGCCGACCGATTGCGAGCCAATACCACCCTTTCTAGCTAAGGTTGTGCAGCCGGGAACGACACCGACGACGGCGTCGGGCGTGGCACAGCAGGTGGTGGCGAACGCCAGCAGTGCCTCGCCAAGGACCACTTACAATGGGCCATTTCCCTTCGCCAGTATGACCCATGCGGCCCAGGCCATACACAGTCGTGAGGCTGCCAGTGGAATAAAGGCAGCCACCGTCGCGACTCAATTCAAACATCACAACCAACCGCCGCCGCCCTACCCGGCGACGACCACGTCGCCCCAGGCTGCGCTTGCTCAGCCTCAACCGGTACGTACTTTTTAGGCTCTCTTTATAAATAGGTCAAGACGTATTTTACTCGGATGTTTCATGTTTCAAGATGTTGATCCATTTCTATTTCTTTATTGTAAATGAGATTTTGAATTTGAAGTCCTTGATTTGTATCAACATTTTCCCTTATAAAGCTTTGAAATGTTCTTCCCTCGAGAAATTCAGTATTCCATTTCGATGTCATTGGATGAATGTTTTCGTCAACCATATACTTTTAAGTATAGTAACATTAGCCCTTAGAAAAAAGTTATTTGTTTACCGACAGTCATTTTAAAAATTGGAAATCTTGATGTCCATAGTGATTTTTGAGTTTATTTAATTCTCTAATTAGAAACGTTACGCAAAGCCTGTCTAGAGGGCGCCATGTGTCGGATCTCTCATGAACAAATGAGACTTACATATACACACTCATGCACATTTCGTTGGCGTTTTGATACATTTTTTTTATAATTTACAGTGAAATTTATGAAATATTCCAACCTGAGCAAAGAAAGTTGTCTAAATTTAACTACACGAACTTCTGATGCTCTAGCTCTAGAAGTTGTTAACTTCATTCAGCAATTTACGGAGTGCTATATTTTGTGCTGTACTGAAACTATACCTCCCATTCAATATGATAACTTTTTAAAAGATTCTCGAAGTAACTCTCATGAATAGTATTGAGATAATATGATTATTAGTTCTTTTAGAACTTTTATTTGACTTGACTATCGACTACTTTGAATAAAATCTCAGGAAAATCACTACTTTAACGAAAAAAAAAAAAAAAACGATCTTAAATTCTAAAACTGCACATTTTATTAGGATATCTTTAATTTAGTTGTGAATGAAATTTCTATCTTTAATAAAAATATGTTTTTCCAGGTGGTTGGGCCGAATCAGTACAAATCGTCGAACGTTCTCGTATCTAGTCCATCACCTAATGGTAGCAATGCAAGTGGTTTGAGCACGACATCGTTGATGAGTGGCTGTCCAAGCAGCGGAAGCTGTCCATCTAGTGGAGGCAACCAGGTCGCTCTCTCCAGTCCACTGCTCGTAAACCTTCTACAGAACGACGGTGCGAACTCGGGTAACGCCCAGCCACAACCGCAGCAGCAACAGCAACAGCATCAGCAACAACAGCATCAGCATCAACAGCAACAGCAACAGAAGATGCTGCCACCCGCAGTTGTTGATGGCTCGAACCTGACAGGCCGAATGCGGCCACAGAAAAAGCCGACGGTCAGGAGGAAAGAGCTCGTGGTGTCGCCGAGCGTTTCGCCACCCAACCTTGACTCGCTGAGAACAGAGGATCTCATCGTGTCATCGACGGCTGTAATCGCAGATCTCGGCCATGGACCCGGCTCCGCTTTTGCCCAGGTCAACGTCAACCAGACTTCGACAGTAGTGCCTCAGCAACCGCAGTTGCTGCAATCGCAGCAGCAACAGCAGATGCTTTCACAACAACAACAGCAGCAGCAGCAGCAGCAGCAACAAGTCGTCGCACCCCCGACGATGCACACACAAGTACAAATGCAGCAGAAGTTTCCTGTGAGACAGGAGCTGGCTTACAGGCCAGTGACTACGACGGGAAATGTTCAGCAACAAGTTCAGATGCAGAACCAGCTCGCTGCAAGGTTTCCCGTTAACGGTCAACAGTCGAGAATGCCCATGCAACAGAGACAGCTGCTCCTCCAACAGCAACAAGCACAGTCTGGTCAGCAAGGTTTAGTTAGTCAACCACAGACGATACCTCAGCAGCAGATCGCTGGGTCACAAGTAATGCAGGCGAATCCTGCAAGTGTTGGACAGCTCTCCCATCAACAGCAGCAGCAGCAGCAGCTTCAGCAGCATCAGCAGCATCAGCAACAGCAGCAGCAACAGCAGCAACAACAGCAGCAACAACAACAGATGATGCAGCAAATACCTGTAGGAGCAAACGTTAACCAGCAGCGGTTAGCTTACATGGGAGCTCAACAAGGACGAGTAAGGAACTTTCTCTACTTTTAAACAGTACGACGAAGATATTTTTAATATATTTATGCTCATTATAATATTTTCAGTCAATACAAGCCGCGGGTAATCCGCAGGGCCAGCAAATGCCTCTGTACGCCCGCCAGCAACAGCTGCCTTCAGCGCAGCAACAGACGGTGGCTCCATTGGGCGTGCAACAGCAACAGTTGAATCAGGGTGTTAATGTACAACAGCAATTGCACCACAATCAACTGAAAAATATTAATGTCAATGCGGGGGCAACAAGTGATTTTCGTTATGGTCAGAGTCAAAACATATTGAGCAGAAATTACCAGGGAGCGACGGTAACCAGTGGTAGCGGTGACGCGAACGGGACCACGAGTGGCGCAACCTCATGGGGCGCCCAGAATATATCCATTCCGCAAGGTGCTCAAGTGAACGTGACTGCTGCCCAGCGCACGCCTCAAGCGGCGGTAGCAGCTTCCACGAGTCAAGTGGCTCCCGGTGCCTTCTCCCAGAGTGGTAGTAATCTGCCCCTGGTACGTATATACATCTATTTATATATGTATATTGTCATTTTAATTTCTAATATATTATTCCAAATATATTGATGTCTTAAGATGAGACAAGTTCAGTTCACTTATTATAACTTATAATGTGTAAAGGTATTAAAAATCATAATTTTTCTTTAGGACCACATTGCGCAAGCATCAGTGACTTCAGAAACCAACAACAGCAGTGAGTCTGCGAAAACAGCGGAACAGCAGGACCAGTCTGCCGAGCTTGAGTACACATCGTCGGGTAAACCGCGACAGTATCTCATTAATCCGCTGACGGGACTGATGGAACCAATGCCCAGTGAATCGTCAGATTCTGAACCTGAGAGCGCGCTCGAGGGACCTCAGGACGACTTTTTTTCTTTCCATTCGCCGTCTAATGATCGGTCCAACTCGATGTGCTCCGATGATGAGGACAGCAATTTCTCCAGGCGGAATGACACAACCACTAACACTGATCAATCTGATTCGGAGAATACGGCAAAATCGACTGCTAGTGAGAGCAGCCTCAAACATAATAGGCTAAAGTCGAGTAGAGATTCAAATAGCCCTATGCCTACAGAGAAAATAAAGCTGAGGTAAGTCTCATGACCATTTTCTGTTTATCGATCAGTTGAATAAAGCAGTGGTTTTTAACATTCAATTCATATTTGAAATAATCATAATCTTCCACCTGAAAAATTAAATTATTCTACTGAATAATTGTAAAGTAAATAGATAACTTAATAACTCGATTTACAGGCTGAAGCTGGAAAAGTCTGAACCAGTGACACCAGCTTACAAAGTCGACGTGTCATTCGTTAATACGCCACCTGCGCGCAAGGCCGATAAGTCATTGACTAAGTCTTCGTTTGGCGGTAGTCTTTCTAGCAGTAGCGTTGCGGTGAGTGGTGCCGGCACTGGTAGTAGTACGAGCATTGGAGGAACAATAGGACCGACCACCGGGTCGACAACGCCAAGCGGTGGAAGTGGTAGTGGTGGAGAAGAACCTAGAGTACCTCCTCTGCATATCTCGTTGCGTGGTCGTAATGCATCGGTCGTTCAAATTAGGAAGAAAGAAAAGAAACTGTTGAAGGAGTCAGAACTCGATCCAGCGAGTATGAAGCGCAAAGGTAAACTGAAGAAGATGAAAGAACTAACCGACGGTAACAAACTTTTGCAGAAAAAATCGTCATTGAATATGATTATTGGTAAGTTATATTAATTATTTGATCTTATTGATTTGAATATTAAGTTAACAGTACTCAAGAAATGTTTTAATAATTTTTAAAAAATATAAGAATTTTTATGTCTTGATACTAAGATTGCGTGTTTTTAATCATTGTCTATTATAAATTCGTTGAATAAATGCAATTTATGTTAGTTTTAATACATGATAATTTATCGATATAATTAATTTAAAGTTGAATATAATGAAAATATGTGGAGTTTTGATTCAATTACTGATATTGCTTATAAATGTTTGCAGCTGCTTCATCCGCCCCGAAATTGCCTTCGTCAAACTCCCCCATGGTGAATAGCGCTAATGCCGTGGCGAAGTTGAACAACACACTCCAGAGCGTTTCTACGAAAACCAATGCCTTAAAAGAAAGCTGCGGTAGTAGCCCCAGTAGTAGCAGTAGTGGCAGTAACAGTGGCAATGCGTCACCTTTAGAATCAATGACGACACCACGACTTCAACAACAGACTCAATCAACAGTTCCAATGGCAACGACTCTGTCAAAGCAGCAACTGATTGGTAAAACCGACGTTGACGATATACCTTTGAATAGCAGGATACCCTCACCTCTCAAGCACAAATCTTCAGCTCTGAATCAACTAACGACGCAAAACTCCCAGCAGCAGTCTACTAGTGAATCTGATGTACCTAATCACGCTAGTGAACATAAAATTGGTGGAGGTAATGGAAATTTTATTACTTTTTGATAGATCAGCTTGTGTTCAAATACTATTCTCTCAAGTTTTGAATACAATCAACATTTATTTATTCTGAAATTGTAAATTTCTTCCTTTTTCTCAGGTAAAACAAAAAGAAGAGATTCTAAAAAGAAAACAGAGTCTGGTGAGGGCCCACAACGTGAACAGAATCTTTTGTCTGGTGGTCGAATCGTAGACAACCAAGCCAAGTGGCGAAAATTGGGTTATAAAGGAGGCGACGCAGTGATGACGACTGGACAAATTCTGAAAAAGACAACAGAGGGTTCATCGAATTCTCCTAGCAATGATCTCAGTGCAGCAAAAAGAATAGATGAAATAAGGCGAACGAGCGATAGTGATATTGGAAAGTCCACCATGGCTGGTACCCTAGGTATCCGGCAACCTGAACCTAATGGTGTTAGAAAAGACCTTGCAAGTCTAGAAAAAAGGAGGAGATTGAGCTTATTAGATGAGAAGGATCTGCACTTAACAGGTAAGAGTTGAACTGAATCCATTTTTCATTTTGAATTAGGAAAGAAAATAATAATTGTGAATTTTGTTGTTTTCCAGAATCTCAAATTATAGACCCGACTCAATTGACGGGAATAGGAAACAAAAAGTTAACGTCAGACTCTAATTCTCAGCAGAAATCAGGTGTTCTGTCAAGCACACAATCAATAAGCTCGAAGATCAATTCAAGTACCGTCTTTGATTTTGACAAAAATAGCAGTGACAGTCTCATAACACCAAAGATACAATCTAGCAATCCAAGCCTGGATAGTGTGAAATCTATTCTTGAAGAAACTTCGTCTTTGGCCATGTCGCAAAAATCTTCTACGATATCAAAAACAGCTATGCCAGGGAAACAGTTAAAAGCCGAATTGGAAGCCAAAAGAGAAAGCATTAGTCAAAAGCTAAAAAATCATGCATTGACTTCGTCGTTAAAAAACGATTCCATCAACAAATTATCAGCTGCTGCTGCGCTCCAGGCTAAAAAACTTGCTCAGAATCACCACGCTGCTCTTAATAAACAGAATATTGTCACTAACAAAGTCGAAACAGTGCACCGAGTAAGTCTTTTGAAAACAAATCCAATTGAAAAGCTGAGTGACCAGTCAAGCAAGCAAGAACCAGTGCTGATTACAGCTGACGATCTAGTCAGCAGTAAGTCTATTTTACCTATCGGTGAAATTAACGTGACTGAAGCCAAGGTCAAACAGAAGCTCCTCGAGAATACGACACCGACGCAAAGTAATCCAATCAGCTTAGCTGGGATTGTTGAGACTAGTGCTAATAATAGTACCAACTCAAATACAGGGGCGAACGCAGGTGGTGAAGACAGTGGTATTGAGTCGATGGATGCCTTATCGGAAAAATCACCAAATCAAGGCGAGTCTCCGTTGCATAGGCCAGCCGCCGCTCAAGAAACTGTCAGCACGACGTCCTCGTCCAAGACTAGCTGTAGCAGTAGCAGTAGTAATAGTGTGCAAGGGGAACCGCCACAGGCTCCACAGCAACAAGCGACCACCAATAATAAGAACAACGTGCCTTCCTCAACCGTTAGTAGCAGTAGTAATGATATGTGTTCAAATTTACGGAGCAGCGCATCCGAGAGTAAAAATAGTAGTCAAAGCTACGAGAATCATCTGCACGATGTGCCGGAGGCGGTTAAGAGCGAAGTCATAGCTTCTTCACTCGAATCGAAAAAAGTGAATGAGGAAAGCGAGGAGAAGGCGTCGACACCGGTGATTAGTCTTACGCCAACGGTCAAAGTAGAGAAGGCAGAAGATGAGTCTAAATGTGCATTGGAATCGAAAAACTCGTCGTCTTCGTCGGTTGTGGACGAGCCGGTCGTAAAAACCGAGCCCGAAAGTGCTGATAATTTGTGTGATCAGAGTAGTTGTAGTGTTGCCGAGACAGTGCCGTCTACAGACATTGAAGTAGAAAGCGGTATTGTTGAGGCGGTAAGTGATAAAAAACCCGAAAGTGACAATGTGACTAGGTTAGCTAGTGAAGATCGCTCGCTGTCGAGTGATAACAATAATTTCAGTAACAATAATAACAACAGTGTGCCTATAGTCCAAAACCACGTGGGTTCGGTCAAGATAGAAAAGAACGAAGAACTTGACGAAAAAATAAGTTGTTCAACAACGGCTTCGAAAGTCGAGCTTAAACTGAAAGTTGAGCCCAAAGTGAAAGTGAAAGAGGAGGAACCCAAAATTGACGATACAAGGCAGCAGCAGGAGCAGGAGCAGCAGGAGCAGCAGGAGCAACAACCACAACAACAACAGCAACAACTCAAGGAGGAAATAGTAAAGTCCCCAAAGTCCGAAGTAGTTTCTGCAGATCAAAGCCAAAAAACCAGCCAAGTACAAAGTAGCCAACAATCGGTAAACCTGCAGAAGGTCGCGGATGACCTTGTTAAGAAGATGGTGAGCACCGACACGAGTGGCGCGAGCAGCTGCGAACTCAACGTGCAATCACCTCTAGCAGGCGACGATCCCCAACCAATTCGTATAACGCCTCCTCTTTACACCTACTCGAATCCCGTAGTATTACAGAGGGATGACACTCCAAGTCCTGCGCCCCAGACTCCCACCGATGTTGAAGCCGCGGAATCTGTCCTCGTCTCCGCTGAACATTTAAAGCGCAAGCGAAGAAGAAAGCAGGAGCTCGAGGGTAGACAAGACGTGATTTGCATCGAGGAAAACGACGTCGATGCTTCTGTTTCTCAGTTCAACAGTGACGATTACGCAAGTGGTAAACAGCAGCGGGGACCTAAATCCCTACTCGAGCAGCTGCTTATCGAAATACCGAACGATTCCGGTGGCAGTGCTGAAAAACGCTCGCTGAGAACGAGGTCGCAAAAGTCGTCGGGTGTCAACAGTCCTGATGTGAAATCGTCAAAATGCAGTCCTCACGAGAGACGTAGTATATCGCCTTACGCGAAGACGGGCCAGGCGAAGCTTCCGAGTGGCGCGGCCACTAAAGTCTCACCCGTCACGGCTGCCAACGTCGCGGCCGTAACCAAAACTACGGGAAAGCGCAAGAGGCAGGAGAGTGAGAGCAGCGTTGCCTCGAGCAACGACGACCAGCAACAGCAGCCAAGGCCAGGTAAACGGAAATGCTCGGAGAATGCTGCTGGACTTATTAAGGCTTGCATGGGCGTAGATGAGAGTGCTGGTGGTCCCGTTAAGAGGCAACTCGCTACTGGCAAGGATGACACGTCCAAGAAGGCCGGCTTCAACATATTGTCCAAGAGCAAAAAAGGTGTCTATCACTATTGAGAAATTGAGAGAGAATTATGAGAAGATTATAGGGATAGGTGTGCAAGGTTGAAACTAACGACTTCTTTTACATTTGCGATATTTGTTTAGTGTTATACCTTATTTGATTTTTTCATTTGAAGCATGAAATATTTAATTCTTTTTATTGGTATTCAAAATACATAGGATACAAATAATATTGGTGGTACCGGAATCTGATCTTTTGATGTATGATTTCATGGGCAATTTTGTTTTTATTTTGCCCCAGAGTTGTTTTATAATTAATGAATAATACAATCATTTCTAGACTACATTATTTATCTGATAAATTGCAATAGCATCTTTTTTTTATTTATCAGAACTTCTTGGTTTAGGAATAAAGCAGAATATAAAGAATTTATTTTGATAGATGTTGATTAATTTTCAATCTTGCACAATTGGTTTATATTAATAATTGAACATAAGTCACATTTTTAACATCAAATAAAATAATTATCATTGTTTTTATAATATTCCTAGCAAAAATAACGATAGATCGATGATTATGAAGAATTTGCTCTTCTACAGTAAATTTTCTAAAGATTATTGTAGAAAATTCAGGACATGTTGACGAAGCCAGACTCAGTAAAGTTGATCTCACGAAAAAGGACCTTTTGATTTTCTTTATCTCGATGTTGTGTATCTTATACATATATTGATATTGTTGTAGTTTGAAAAGTTTAGATCTGTGTGTTTATTATATCCATATATTTTGTTGATATATCATCTTAGATCTGTGTGACTTTTGTAGATGTTCATTTATGAATCAAATGTTTGCTAAATATCAATCTGAATGGTTTATTTTTGTATTCAAGGACCAATGCTGGTAGATATAGAATCATCTGACGAAGAACATTCAGCTGAACTCTCTGCAAAAGTTAAACTTAGAGCGTCAGACGAATCATGTACAGGGTCGCTAAAATACAAAGATCAAAAGTGAGTAGACATTTAAATATTATAGCTATAACATCAATCTAATTTAATATAACTAAAAATAGACTAATCAGGATACCACTTGAGATCTGGGTCTCCGATCCTCCTTAAACTTTCGGAAGAGATTCGTAGTTACTCATATAGAAAATATATGCAGTCATTCAGCCTAACGATTCGATTTTTCGAAGATACTGTCATGTTTTCAAGCAAGAAATCTATACATATTACATTACACCCACAAATATATGGGGTATTCTGAGTTATTTCACGCAGCAATCGACCTAACTCCCCTCCGGTTTACGTACAGAGCGGGCCGACTCAACTTCTATTTCATTATTTAATTTGAAAATTACAAAAAATTTACGAAAATCAAAGAATTTTTTTTTTAATCATGATCTGATAGAGTAGAAAATAAAAATAAAACAAGTCTTGATAAAATTTGATTCATTTCGTATAATTGACTGATATTTTGACTGTTATACTTTTTTGAATTCCTGATTTTACAATTAAAAATTCGCCAATGTTGAAGGTGGCAAAGTTAGTTTTTTACTCCATGAAGCTCAATTTTATAAATCAAAATGAGAGCCAAGATTTCGAAAAAATTTAGACTTCAAATTAGATCCAAAGAAGCCTACAAACAAATTTCGATGTGGATTGGAGAGGGTTAGGTCGATCGCTGCGTCAAGTAACTCAGAATTTCCCAAATACATATATCTAAGTGTATCAAATTAGCAATGAACGGTTAATATCATGGAAAAATATTTCAGCAGAATTAGAGACCCAAATCCCGAATGTTCTTCTATATTGAGTGTAATATCAATCGAAGGGCCAAAACGAAATTTTTCTGGCTCTACTCAATTAGGCATCGAACTTGAGAAATAATACACTTTTTGAAACAGTCAGCAAGTTGGCGTTGTTTAGATCACTGATGAATGTGTAATATTTCAGGAGCAATAGTGGCAATGCAGCGCCAGGTGTCCAGTTACACTCGAATACGGCGAACTGCAACTCGGGCAATGGTCGGGCGCAGCGGGAAAGCCGGTTGCTCACGAATAAACAGCTCCAGCAACAGCAGCAACACTCTCAGTCGCAACAGCAGCAGTCGCAGCAACACCAGCCCCAACAGCAACATCAGTCGAGTGGCGCGGTGGCAGGTGGTGGCCAGACGGTAGTCAAAGACAGGCTGCGCGGCTCCTCCGTCTCGAGCAATGAGTCTGTCGGCGAGATGACGACGAGGCGTTCGGTGCGTCAGAGCACTGCCTCGCCTCTCGCCACCCCAGCCGGCAATACTCGGGGCGCCTCCCGCACTATGGAGGACGTTAACAGACGAAAGACTCGAAGTGGAGCTGCCGGTGAGTAGATCGACACGAAGCCTTATCACGCGTAAGTGTGATTATCAAGGGAAGAGGGAATTGAATTGGAGTGGTGTATGGTCGACATGCTATGCGCATCTTTGGTGGAACAAAATTTGTGCAAGCTCTGGCTATACTTCATGCCAGTTTTATCTGTACTTTTATGTCATGTTATATAAAATTGTGCATTATACAAGTTTATGTTTTCAATTCATCACTCTTTCGACTGATTAACTTTTGATAGAAAAAAAATTAAATGTATATTGTTATAATTATTGATTTTTTATGGAATTCTTAAAATTAGCAATCGATTTCTTTCACCAAAGATACGTTACTTTGGATGGTTTGATTCTTTTTTCCCGAAAAATGTACTCCTGCTGTGATATACGTGCATTCAAAAGTCAAATGCTACTGGCTATGACTATGCAACAGATATTATGTGCGTTGGCAAAGAGATGTGAATCAAGCGTGTGGCTAATTCATTGGGAAATAATAGTATTTTCCTGTGCACTTGTAGATAATGTTGAAATAAAATTACTAAAATTAGATTAATACTGAAAATGAATTGCTGAATTAAGAAGCTCCATGCAGTTTCTCGAAACAACATTTTCGTATTATATATTTTAGATGATCGTGATGAGAATTTCTTTACAAGTTGTGTTCACATTTTATCTTATTTTTACATGGTGTACTTCGAAGATTAATATATCTTACCTGAATCATTGTCTCATAATACATAATTATAATAAGTTGAAAATATTGTTGTTGCATAATAATAATAATAATAATAAAAATAATAGTAATAATGATGATGGTGATGAAGAATACAAGTATAATTAATTTCAAAGTACATCATGCATAAGATATGACAATGAATTTATCTGCGATAACACCCATAATTCACATCTCTTTCTATTGAAGCAATGTATAGATCGAATTTTCGTGAAAGAGAAAAAAAAAGTCCATTTAATGCCTGTTGAGAATGCAGGCAAATGGAATTTAGAAAAATGTTATTGTGTATATGACTTTTTTTGTAAATATATATAATATATTTATCCGTGCTCTGTGAGATTATCAAAGAAAGAATGAAGATAATTTGTTTTTATGCATCTACGAGAATTAAGAGAGTAATAAAAAATATAATATTTCTATCATTAGAAAAAATATACAATATCTATGTTCAATTCATCATTATTATATTATTAATATAGAATTTGATACCAGTACATAGATTATTAAATATATTTGTTTTAAGTTTTTAATTTTATTTGAGTTAATTAGTTTAATTCAAAATAGCTTGTATTGCAATCATGTATCAGTAATTTTTAGTGTTATTTGTAATAATTTCTATAATATTCATATAAAATATGTATGTATAAAATATTTTTCTGTTCTCTTCCAAATATAATCTTAAAACAAATATTTAAAAGTATGTGTATTTTTCAATGAGAATTTCATTTGTCTGTATTCTCTAAAATAGTTAGTATCTATATCATGACATAATCTCATTTCCATTGAACCATAAATCATCAATTTCTCACATACTTCATTCATGAATATATTGCATACTCAATGTATTACTAATTCTATATTTAGTATACATTCAAATTTATTATTCTGTATAAGAGGCATTTTTATATGTGTCAAAGGCTAATTTATGTTTTCCTTATGATAATTCCTACAGTCAATTTAAGGTACGGTTGCCCTTTACCCTATTTTTCTTTTCCTCATAAAAATTGACACTATAATTATGTAATAACGAAATTACATTGATTTGTTCAACTGTAATAATTATATATGTATTTCAATTCTGCATCAAAATAGTAATTACCTTTTTTTGTACCTTATTTTAAGTCTCTCTCTGTATGAGTAAATTTAAATTATAGTCGCAATAATTTTGTACATACCAAAGCATATTTTTCTCAAACCATATCATTCGCATAGAAAATATTATACATTGAGAATGCAGTGTATCGAAAAATTAATTTTTACATACACATCTAACATGTAACTTTAATTGAACAACCTCGTACAGCGGGAACAATTTTTTAGTGGTAGCCGAGACATCAGAGCAAGCAAAGAGAAGGCGAATATCACGAGAAAACAAATGACCTTCGGAAAGCGACCTTGACAGTGATTAGCTATCGTCGCTGGTCGAGGCCTCAATACATGGATATCTGTCTGCTACTAATGATTATCTGATCACCGTTTGGCTGGACTCCACCTGGTGAATAAACTTTACACATCGTTGAACAAATATCATGAAATGCAAAAAAAAAAAGAAATCTACAACAATAGCGCACAACTGTCTGCTTTTTATAAGTATAGGGGACGATTAGAGTGTTGCAGACTGAGGATTGTGCAAAGATTGTGCTTTATTATTTTTTATTAATTTTATTTTCTTTGTTGATATAACGTTTAAAGAACTGACGGTGAAATCACTGAAATATTTCCCAGTGATAATAAGTTATCAAGTTAATTAGCTTGTAGTCAATCTTTTGTATTTTCAATCTGATGTTGAACTATACATATACAGTTATGGAAAAAGGTTCTGATGACAGCTTTCCTTGGTTTTCTCATATCGGTAATCAATTTTTTATTCATCTTTGTATTAATTAAATTCTTTTTCTGATTCCAACATTGGTTCTGACTTGTAAACCGACTCTATATAGTTTGCTAAGATCATTTGAAGTGTATAATTTTTTTATAACTATTTTATGCTAATTTTTGTTTGCAATATTTTTTATTAAACATTGATTTTCATTTCAAAATTAATAATTGCTGTGGTAGATTTTGATTTCCGAAATATACAAAAAAAATCCACCGTTTCTAAATATACAAAAACTTGAGCCTGGCTCAATTCTTTCTGGTACAATGCTACAAATAATTAATACATAAATAATTCTCTGTACTTACTGTACATGGTAGTACTTGACAAGGCCAAATTTAATGTTTCTCATGATTCTGACTAACTGCCATCATAATTCTATGAATTCAATTTTTTCCAAACCTATGGATAACAATACGAACTTTATTTTCTTTTTAAAATTGCTAAAATTGCTAGACTAATCAGAAATTGATAGACTTTGTCATTTTGATCTAATTATTTTATTGGCATATGAGAAAAAAATAATTATGGTTATAATATCAATGGCTGTGAATCGAAACTCTTGATTGAACAAAGAATTCGGAAACAATACACTCATGATATTGTGTAATTATGTAAATTAATAAATATCAAATTATAAGCAGATCGGAGCCCATAATATAATACAGTATCATTAACTGACACGAAACTCTTACGACCATCTCTTATTTCCAAACAATAAAATATATTGTAGTAAATTATATTGATCACCGACAAAAAAAGCAGTGACGAATGCTGCAAAATAAGGATTATCGTCAAAGTAAGGGTAAAATACGCTGTTTTATTTTTTTTGCAGGCGTAAGTGTGACCTTACGCCCGCGGGCAAAACTTTGAAAATTTTTCAAAATTAATAATTTGACTTAAGGCATTTTTTCAAATTTACGCCTTAGTGTGTAAAATACACCTGGAAAATAAGACCAAAAGCATACTTAACGCTCGTTTGTTGAAAAATTATGTTTGCATCACTGGCACAGAGTTCAACTTACACTCATGGGTGCATTTCATCACCCACAGGCAAAAACTTGTAATTTACACCCTTGATACGAAAATAACTGATACTACAGGGGCGAAGTTTAGAAATGGAAGCAAAATTGCTTCACCTTAACATTTTTAGAGTTTTTAATTATGCCACGTAAAAAAATGAGCCTTTTCTGATATGACTTTATTCTAACTAATTTAATTTAATTTTAATGGTTTATTGTTGATAGAAATACATATGAATATATAATTTATCACGACAAAAGAGTCAAAAGTTATCTAACACTATCTAATGAAGTTAAATTGCTGATCCAATAGACGAAGTCTATCAATCAATTGAAACTGACAATGAGTACATAGTTAACGAAGAGTTATTTAGTAGTAGTAGTTTTAGAAATTCGAAATTTATATTTGAAAAAAAGTAAGATGAATAAATTGTTGGATCAACACTCGACCTTAGAGTGACAGAACTGAGTAAAGAAAATTTGATCATTCTATCTCCTAGAAATTGTGAAAAACTGAAGGAACCATAGGGGGTCGATAGAATGTCAAATTTATCAAGTTATATATAAATGGATATATTTTGTAAATAAAATCACGTGGAAGTACGCAAGAAAACTTTCTTTGTATATATCAAGCCCATTGAAATTTTTCGAAAGAAATTCTACTGATTAAACCATATAGATTCACTTTTATTAATATTTATGCTCTGACAAATTGGTATCATTGTCTTAAAAATACAAATGATTCGAAACAATTCAAGAATGTTTTGTTCACTTTGCATTCTCATTACTGTTTCTCAGTTCATAGATGGATCAACATATACTTGTCTCATTTTTATATTCTAAGCTAAATTAACACTCAACTTAGTTACGACAACACGCTGCTTGAAAAATTGGCTTAATAGTAGCCATTGCTTCTTTTTTCTCTCATATAATTTCAATATCAAATTCTGTTCACTTTTTCCATTTCCTTAAGGTTTATTTCTAACTGAAGTGCATCACGAATATATGTAATTTGTATATACGATAAAAATCCGTCTTGAAACTTATTTTAACTCGGAGAATGAAGATAATATCAAAAATGATATATCATAGGTTGATGTGAAATAAAATTGTCCACCTGGAAACAAACACAGCAATCCATAATAATGAAAATCTTATATATTTTCTAAATTTTTTTTATTATTATTTGATGAAGGAAAGATCTTCCATGACGACTTTTCCAAAATTTAATTAGAAAAGTTCTATATCAAATGTCATTGTGCCTCATGGAAATAATGAATTTCCTAGATCAAACATGGCATTTTTTCCTCTCTTCTGTTGGTCTTTATTGATTCAAACATAAAGATAAGTTACTGCAAAAATGAACTCAGGACATGGATCATGATTTTTATTCTTTTAATGATATTCATTTATCTACTGCAGAATATTATTGAATGTATAATTCTAAAGAACTTTATGTTTTCCTTGTAGTAAACAAAAATTTAGCACTGAAATAATTTTTCTTTTGTATTGAGCAGATGATTTTTATTTAGTCTTCATTATCGTGGCCTAAATAGATATCATATTCTCATGAAAATATTTTTTTTATTTTTTGTATTTACATTGGGTAAGTTACATTTAGATACGCTCATTTTAATTTGTTCAGTGAAATAATGTTGATTGTTGTAACATGAGTGCTTTTGCAAAAAGAAACATGCTTGCTAATTTTGTTTATTGTACATACATAAATATGAAATAGCATGCTCATATTCATTTTTAATTGATTGCAAACAGAAAAGTTGTAAATATTTATGTGGAAGAAATTGCGTACTAGAGTAGTAAATACAGAGAAATAGCAAATTTGGTTGATACTCTATAATGTGATGGGGTGAAGTGTAATGTAAAATCTAGTTCATAGTTTTGTGCAAATCTAAGAGGGAAAATAATTAATTTCTCATTCTTATGAAAAGAGACCCAAGAAATAATGCAATTGAGAAGGTTGTAATTTTCGTTGTAAAATATTTTCTTTGGTTATAGGTAGGCTAGGCATTCTATATCATAATTTTACTAAAGAAAAATTAAGTTTATATAGTTGTATAAATTGAAAATAAAAATGGAACTTCGTGTGTACATAAATACATACATACATGAATACATACATATATACATATTAATACTTTATGATTACGTAAAATCCGAGCATCATTGATAATATTATAACTAATGAAGTAGTTTTCTGAATTCGCGTGTGTATTGGAATCCTACTGAAGAATTATGAGAGAAAATTATTGTAAATGTGTGAAATCTGCGTGCTTGGCATATTAGAGTCGATAACAAAATTAATTTTTCCAACTAATGTAAAATATTTATACTAAAAAAGTAAATGATGATGAACAAGATTCTCGTTTTCTTTCAGAGAAGACGAACGAATTTTTGTAAAGAAGTTATGTGTAAAAAAAACCTCTACCGTGTAAAAGTTATTATAATTATAATGCTAAATTATACTAGATCGACATATATATTTCTTTTTTTTACTCTAAGAATAACGTGATTGTTAAGTGCAAAATTCTCTTCACGAGCACCTTAATTTAATGTAGACAGAGTTATACAAATTGTTCTATAACACACGTATATGGAAAATGTAAGAAATGATGCATTTCGAAAGCAACGAAGTTGCGCTCTTCGAGGCTTTCGAAATTCCGCTCTGCAGTACATATTTGTATTTTTAGTAATTGATTATCAAGATATTATGGATAAGAAAGAGGGCTTAAGAAACAAAATGGATTGATAACAATCCGTCGTGGATATGTAAACAAAAAGCTAAAATATTGAATAACATATTATTATATTTGTAGAAAATGAAAAATGAAAAATCGAGCATGTAAGAAAAGAGATTGCGCTATAATTAAGAAGCAGAAAATATTACATTTATGTTATCTATTATTACACAAAGTGAACACACAACATAGTAATTTGCTAATTGTACCTTTTAATAATTACTGTAGACACATTGATGAAAAAGGTTTTTTTCTTGTTATTAATTATTAATTACCATAGACTTACCAGGAAATGAAAAAGTGTTATAAAAAATTCATAAATTGTTTTGTATTTAATCTCCTTCCAGTAATCCCACGAATCCAATCAATTTTTGTTGTATGCTGTTGATACATTTTCGTTTTAAGATTAATATGAGGAATGATGGACAGTTTTGTTGATAATGATGTTCATAACAATGGTATTTCGAAAAATGTGAACTATAAAATCGTTCATATTACATTTTCTTAAAGATTATTTAGACGAATGATTCCAATTTGGGAGTGAATTATTCAATAATCTGTCAAATATTCCTCTATGATCGGCAAAAAGCTGAAATGAGTTGTGAATAAATTATGATGAATAATAGAATGTGATTAACGAGGTAACAATTCCGTTTTACGGGATTCCAGATTTTCCAATTTCCATCTAATGTGTGATAAGGAAATTTGTATTCCAACATCCTGAAAGCTGACTGTTTCATGATCGTTCATGACCGTAAAAGTCGCAGCTGATATAATGCGCAAGCCGCGCGAAAATCGAGAGGGCGAAGACACAAGTAAAATGGACGATGTTGCGGCCATGAAAATCGCCGGCGTCCTGGTCTGATTGTTTGTTTACACTCGAATTGTGATTTCTACAAGTACGAATCTTTCCAAGTTTGATGTGATGGTGAAAAACATGGTATCGACCCGAGGGCCAAAATTCAAATTCTCTGATGGTGAAAAAGTTTTGTGTTATGAACCAGATCCAACAAAAGCCAAAGTGCTTTATGATTCAAAGGTAACCTCAATTGGGATACATGACAATTTCGGCCAGTTGCTATTAGTTTTTGGTCTTTTGAACGTGAGGCGTTATTTTTTAATCGTGTTTCGGATATTTATCCCTTGTAATTGTATGTAACCTGTGTGTTCCAATGTATTCCATTAACGCCACAGAAAGAAACAGATTTTTGGTTTAAGATGTCTGTTACAAGCCATAATGATTGATATACAACCATTTTATTCATCAGGTACTTGATGTAATTGTCAATAAAGATCAGAGAGGAAGGAAAGCTGTAGAATATTTGATTCATTTCCAGGTAAGATAACACCTTTATATTTTTCCACAAGCATTGGAAGTATATTCCATCAATTTTTTAACAATTGCAGGGATGGAATTCATCGTGGGATCGTTGTGTTACAGAAGAATATGTTCTCAAAGATACAGAAGAAAACCGCCAATTACAGAAAGATCTTGCAGAAAAAGCGCAATTACAATTGTAATTCTCTA
Organism: Aphelinus atriplicis; assembly: GCA_020882685.1. Taxonomy (NCBI): domain Eukaryota; kingdom Metazoa; phylum Arthropoda; class Insecta; order Hymenoptera; family Aphelinidae; genus Aphelinus; species Aphelinus atriplicis. The sequence goes on along the minus strand of CM037075.1, from coordinate 14,815,188 downwards.
AATTTAACCATTTTTTAATTATCATTATTAATAAGCGTATTGATATCTGGTTTTACTTTTTTCTTAGAGGGGCATATTTGTACAGAAAAGATCGGAAAAAGAGGAGTCACAAATACTCAGATCGTTCGGTAGAATCAAATACAGAAGTGAAAAGACGAACTAGTGGCAGTCGTGCTACATCGGGTACTACTGGTTCATCAGAAGATGGTAGCTCTGGCCAACGCGAGGATTATGATACTGAGGTAAGTTCTAATCATTACTGAAAATTTTAGTTTTTTGAAAACCTTGATTACTGATCCATTTATACAAAGTATTATCTCATGAATAATTCAATTGTTTAATAATTTTTTGATTCACTCTTGATATTAGTGATCCAATTAATGTATTTAAAATTGTATACTTTTACTCATGTGTTACATATTATGAAATATAGGACATCGTAACAGAGGAAGATAGTGAAAGTAGCTCAGAGTTTGGAGGAGATTCTTCTGGTGACGAGGACAGTGGCGGTGGTAGTCAATCTGGAGGTAGTCTTCGGCCTGGAATTGATCTTGACATTGGTGATACACTTAAAAGAGTTCTAGAGCGAGATTATGACTTTATCGTCAATAAAAATAAGGTATGTCACTTTTTTTTCTAATGATCAGAATCAATTTTGTAATGTACTCAATCTCAAGTCTACATTTCCTATTTATCTTATCATTCATGTTTTTTGTAGCTTGCTGTATTACCTGCACAACCTACAATTTTAAATATTTTAGAATCATGGGTACAACATTACACAACAACGCAATTGACAAACATTCCTGATAAACCACAAAGAAATAAAGTACAAAACAGCTTAGATAAAACAATTAGTGATATAAATATGTGCAGAGAAACAGCTGATGGATTACGTATATATTTTGATTTTACTTTGAGTGATCTTTTATTATACAAACAAGAAAAAGAACAGTATTCAACAATGAAATTAATACCTGTTATAACAAGTAGTGAAGAATCATCAGTAGTTAAGGAAGAAGTTATGGAGTAAGTATAGTTAAAACATTCATGTTTTAAATGCTCAAGCTAAAAATACTGAATATGGTTTATTAAATAGGTTCAATATGAACATATTTTGATTTTGATAAGTTCATTAGAATTTTTATAACAAATTAAAATCATCATTGTAAAGTAAGTCACTTTGTTATAGATCAGAGTTAGAAATCAAGGAAGAAGAAGAGTCAGAGTTCGCTCATGTGCCGCCGTTCCGGGAGCAAGAGTCAGAAGAGAAAACAAGTGTGCCAATCATTACAAACACTAGACGTAAATTACGATCGTGTCGTTTAAGTTCTGTTGAAGAGCCAAAACCACCAAAACCTATTGAGGAAGTTAAACTAGAAACTGGAAATGTATCAAGGTAAATTAATTTATTAATAAATATTTATGAATGTTGCATAATTGAATGTATATTTGTTAATTAGACTGTACAATTTATGTTCCATCATAGTATGAATAGTATTGCAAGCACAAGCTCAAGGTGCTCAAGCCCCCGAGGCGTAACACTAAGAATGGCTGTACCTGTAATAAATTCAGCTCAAATAAATTCATTACTCGAAGAATCTAAAAAGTGGAGGCTAATACCAGATAAGATAAAGAAAGAATCTAATCCACCACCATCAATGATATATGGTGCTATATACTTGGTGCGATTATTTGGTGAGTTGGGTTGTTATTAATATGATTAAATGCTTCAAATTTCTATATGAACTTCCAGACTTCATCATTGATAAATTATTTCACAGTGAAGCTACCTGAACTACTACAGAGCTCGGATATTACTGATGAAAAGTTGAAGGTGTTATTAAAATATTTGGACATGTTTCTGAGGTAAGTTCTTGAAAATGTCTATTCTAAATCAAATTCATCAAGTAGTTAATATTACTGTATTTTCAACTTTTTAGTTACTTGGAAATGCATAGAGAATGGTTTGGAGAACAATTTTATATGCAGAGAACTAGCTTTTCGGAAGAGCAAGTCACTAATCCCCCCTAAAATAATTTTAATGTGAATGACTATTTTTGTATGATTTATTATTGCGTAATTCATAGGTTGAACACGTTTTTATAAATATGATATTTTAAGTTATTTTAAATTTTTATTTTTTTAAGAGTGATTGTTATATTTACTTGTAAATTAAAAATTATGTACATTTCTTTTTTTCTCAGTCTGAATGGATTTTATGATGTTAAAATCAAGTGTTTGTGGAAAACAAATCATTGTTCGCTATGTATGTACAAAACTCGCTATAGATTATCTCTAATTTTATTGTCTGAAATACATTGATGTAAATAGTAATAATTTGTATGTGATTTCTTATTCCCTCCCTGTACATTTTATTACTGCATCTTGGAAACGTTCAGGATAACATGCACATTCTTCAGAAAATAGTAAGTCACGTTTTGCAATTTGAATGTTTATCAGCCAATCTTTCAACTTGATATTCAGTCCTAAGTCCTAAATGATTGTAAAATTAGTGCAATTACGTTTCTTTGCTAGTTAGGAGTACACTTGTAAAATATATATTGCTAAAAAGTTACTTAATTCTAACTTCATTATATACATTATTCGATACAAATAAGAATCGATCGACTTTCAGGGTAAGATTAGAAGTTTTGGAAGGCTGATTTTCATGGATTTATTCAATTTGGAAATTAATGATTCCTAGAAATTAGTGAAATTTTATTTTCAGTTTAAATGATTTTACAGCGTTACATAAATATAAGAATATTTGCTAATGAAATCATTAGCTACGTATGTATGTACAAACACTTGCGATAGATAACCACTGCTTCAGTATTACAATGTGAATAGAATCGTGTTTCTGGTTAATAATACAATTTAAGTATTTTATTCCACATATGCGTATGGCCAATGAGACCCATATATTAATTATAGAATGTGAAGAACAACAAATAATTGTTTCTTCTTATTCTCGTTATTATGGAAACATTGCCATAGGATTTGCGGAAAACAATATTATTGTGTAAGAAAGATTCGGTGAAGAGATCTTAAAATAATAAGAATCTATAAGAAAATTCATTCGTTAATACAATAACAAGTACCATTTTTTGTATAAAGTTTCTCGATACAAAATTATATGAAAGATAGAAAAACAGATGTCTTTCCGAAGTTTATAATTTATAGAATATATTTGTATGTCATTTGTTTCCATCTAAAAATATTTACATGGTTTATCCATAAATTATTATTCATAAACCACATCGAAGATCCATATTTCAACATCTGTTCAATCATTTCATAAAAATATTCATTTCTATCTGTTCAAATTAAGATATAATTATGTGCAATCTTATACAATATAATTGTTATTTTGTACACGTTTATAAAAATATCTCTTTCATATTGAAAAAATCATGCGCAAACATATTCTACAAACAAGCAATTTTCGTAACGAAATTAATTGCCTTAGATATTGTTTATGAGTTTTCTATGAAAAGTATCCAACCCTATTTTTCATTGAATGTACATACACATAGATTGTTGTTCAAAGCTTGTCTCACAATCTCCTTCTCTCTCCGAGACCGTTCTGACAAATAAATTAACAATAAGACCAAAGGAATAAAACGTATAATACGCTCCTTTGTAACGTACGGAATGAATTTATGATCGTATGAAAGATGTAGTTTCAAAATAAATTCAGGAAATGGATTATGGTATTTACTTACAAACTATATAATCATTTGATTGACTTTGGCTTAAAGTCGGATGCTTTTGTCACTCATAAAAATATCGTAACGAATTTGCATAGTTTATTGCTATATGATTAGTATACTTAAATTTGAATGGAGGTAAAGTTGAATCTACATTATAATAATTCTACAATAAAAAAATTCTGCCACTGGATTAACAGGTAACTATGATGAATCTGATATCTCCGAAAAATCTCCAAAATGTGAGTTGATTACACAGATTCAGGTTATCATATTTGTTATTTTTTGGGAGATTTCGGGATAGCTCGAAGACTTGGAATGTCTGATATAAATATATCTTCATATACTATATAGTAATAATCAATCATGAATATCAGATACGTTTAACGTATCCAACTGTTGCTCGAACTATATATCAAAGAATCAGCGCAAGTTGAGGCTGGTTCAGTTTCTCTTGCTGGAATTAATGAGGTATTTGCAGCAGTGAGTGAGAAGGTGCTTCTCCCCGGAAGCGTCGTGGTGCGTCGGCGTCGTGGATTCGCGCGTGTAGATGTCCAGGCCGTACTGGCCCTCCTCCGGGAAGCTAATGGCGAAAGTGACTACGTCGTCGTCGGTCACCACGTGGCTCACGTACTTGGACAGTCGCTTCTCCTCGATGCCGTTCTTGTGCAGGGTCGCCATGAAGTCCGTCAAAGCTCGAGACATCCGGAACTGGATCTCCAGCTCACGGCCAGCGAACACCAAAGCTTCCTGCAATTCATTCATGGTTTTTCTTCAACAAGTTCAGTGATATATGACACGTCGTGCAGCAACACTTGATAGGAAAACAATTTTCGTCTATCGGCATTCTTGTTTTCCCTTGTTCAATCAGGTTTGTTTTTGTTGATTTCTAACTATATACTTTCGAATGTTAGAATTTCCTTTGATGTAAAAATTTCTTTCGTGTAGAATAAAATGTTAATTCATACCAAAACGTCAGAAACTTAAAAAAAGTACTTTGTGCTTCAAATCTTTTTAATTTTCATCATTTAATTTCAATTATATCTCGTTGTTTATGATTTGATCATTTATCCAACGATTAATTACGTGAACTTGTAAAAATCCATGTAGAGCAAAGGGATTTTTATCGAATTTAATTTAGTTTTGTGTGAGAAAGAAACTGGGATCAAAAATAATGAAAGCTGATGTAAAAACTTTGTATGCTAAAAAATTTGTTTTTCAAGGTTTGTATGATATATATTTTATTTTCAGAAAAAATAATCTTAATCCGTTTTTCATCGACATAATAAAATCTTTACGTCAATGAAAAACGGATCAATTATGTAGTTGAGAATCTCAATAAACTTCATTGAGCAGAGAAAAAAATTCAAGATGTCAACATTTTGGCGGAGCAACCCCTAAACTCATAAAAATAATATTATAATTGATACAATGTTTTAAATGAACTTTACATGTTCTATTTGTCGGAGATGAATAAATTAATTCACAATATAATCACATGAATAGAGTATATCGTAAAATAACCCAGAACTCAAATTGGAAACCTTCAAAAGTTCAAATCTGCTATTTCGTGAGGAAATCGTGTCTGAAGTTGTAACGAGTTGCACGCGCAAAGTGTAAAAAGGCGTTACAATCGTCGAAACGAGCCGTTTGGGGGTGGACCCGTTACGGGGTGGACGTAGTCGCCACTCACCTGATGCGTGATGGGCACGAGGCCGAAGAGCCTGGTGGCCTTGGTCGGTCCCCACTCGCCGCTGGCGCAGTCGGGCAGCGGCACCATCACCGTTTGCAGCTCCTCGCACATGATCTTGAACTTGCACACGCTCTTGAACTTCATGGGCTCGCCGGTCAAGTACTCCTTGGGCGTGACCGCGTTCGCGAACACGTCGAGCAGGAACGCGCCCGAGCAGGGCGCGTGAACCCGGAACGCCACCAGGTTGCCGACCACCGACTGCAAATGTTAACATGCTCACTTTACCTCTTACGTACTAGCTCTCATGAATTCTTTTTCTATTTTCGAACAATCTTAAGCGATCCAAGTATCAGCCAACATTTGTCGCCTCAAGACTACAAATACTACTACTCGAGATACCCTTTTAACTTTTCGATGCAGCTATTGCCGAGAACATGGGAAATCACAGTGTCTCGTTGGATAAAAAAAAAGAGCAACAAGTTCACTCGTAGCCCGTATAGGAACGCGATATTTTTCTGAATCTATGCGTTTAACTCGCGACCTCTCTAAAAATTTCCATCAATAAGTATCTGGTAACAAAGTATTGAGCTATGGTAAAAACAGTTACAAGTATCTTGATTATCAAGAAGATCAATTCACCTGCATAACGAATCTCTTCAAGGAGACGCCGTCGTAGTTGTCCCCGTCGCTGTCGTAGAACTTGAGATTGTAATGGAAGATAAGGGAGGACTGCATGTTGGCCGGCATGGCTATCCGCACCGTTGCCGCCCCGGTCGCGTCCGTGTACATAACGGCGTTGGTGTTCGTGTCCGGGAAGTATAGGCCGTACCTATACATTTGTGGAGTTATTTTTACAGAAGGGAGAAGAGGAAAAAAATTGTATACGAATATGGTACGCGACTGTTTGACGGGCGCATGCACGTGTGTCGTCAAGTTCAATATAGATATATATATACCTGAAGAAGAGCGAGCGAACAAAGGGCAATTCCTCAAAGTCTTTGAGCGAGATGGGCTGCTTAAGGAGCTGCCACTCCTCCTGCAGTGGGAAGAACTCGTATATGAATTCCCGTGGGTCCGTTAGGAAGTAGTGATCGTCGTACTCGTATCTGCGCAAGCAAGAATGTGCCGTAATGCGAATTAGAGCTACTTTCTTACGGCTGACGATTTGTGCCGCCCCCCCTCCCTTCAGCATTGTATGAGTATTGGGTACCGCAACTTTTTCATCCAACCTAATCCTCGTAAGCCTGCGCGCTATTTCGTTATAACCCAATCATCATAATCCTCTTAATATTAGCGAGTACAGATGCAGCGCGTTTTTAGATCGTAGATTGCAAGCCGTCGCGTCTGGCCTAACATGTCAATATCTACTGTGACATGCCGATTTACTTCCCACGCTTCGTGAGATAATATTCTCTGAAGGCATAACAATCGAATAGTTGTTCAATATATTATTATCACGACGATTAAATAACTCATTGTATCTTGCGATTGAAAACTCGAGTGTGTTCGTATGCGGTAATTTGCAGTGGAAACAATATACCGTCGTGCTGTATTTTATCGAAGAAATGATCCCCGCACCCAACAGTGAAACTATAACTGCTAAAAATGTCGCTTGTCGGAATGAAAATTGAAATAATCCCATGTGTTGCTTCACAAATGATCCGGATGTTTTGATGCAAGATCAACATTGAATAAAGTAAACGAGACAAGAGTATGAAATACCTGAGGCTGTCGCTCTTCTCCTTGGGCTGTCCAGGGTGGGGTACCTCCTTGGCGTTGACGAGATGCCTGGCACCCCAGTTGCACTGCACGAACCTCCACGAGCCGGCGACGTACACGGCGTTCCAGCTGTTGCGGAACCTGTTGTCCTCGAACCTGACGCCGGGCTGGTAGCCGGCCGACTTGCTGTAGCCCTTGATGACGACGCAGTGGAGGCCCGCGTAGCTGCAGAGCCGCTTGAACAGCACGTGGTAGGACTCGGTGCCGTGTTTTATGCCGCGCAGCAGACCCATCGGGGTGTCGCCCCTCAAGTTCTCGTCGAACTGCATCGTGTTCAGGTTCTTCACCGTTATCCAGCGGAAAATCGTGCGCGCCTTCTCGATGTCCGAGCCGCACTTGCTCACCAGCTGGCGCACCAGATCCGTGAACGTCTTCTGGTCCTCCTGCGCCACCTGCGACCACTCGTCAATCATTAACCCTGACACTTTTCCTTTCTCGTCGCTCGCATTCGAGTTCAAAAAGCGATAAGAATCACCAGAGCGGCCAATTGCCCCGACTGTCCCGAGTCGATTTCACACACGCGACGCCTATTATACGTTCGGAAGTGAAGGAGCTCACTACCAAAAGGAAGTGCAAAGATTCGTATGCATTGAAGATTCATGTTTTTGTTTATGTAGCTTCAGTCGCACTAGCAGAGTTAGTCCGCAAAATAAAATGGTCAGCCAAAGAGCAAAATCGGAGCTGATCGCAGTCATTCGTGATGAAAAAAACCGCAACGTATAGTAATGAAATTGTTTGTGAGAAACGATGAGACTCACCGAAATAGCAATTTGGTCAATGTCGGCGAACTCGAGGGGGTCGTTGTAGAGGTGGTACTTGGCGAGGGCTGGCGGGTGAGGCGGTGGGGCCCGCGAGGGGTAGGGGCTCGGCGGCGCTCCATGCATGTACTCCACCCCCTCGTCCAGGTACAGGCTCTCCTGCTGCATGTACTCGCTTCGCGCTTCGTTTATCAACTCGAGCATCTCCGAGCTCTGCTTCTCCACCAGTGCGGCCGTCGCTGCCCTGTTATTCGTTCGCCACATATTTATTCAATGTCGACGTTGCCGCGTGGGAAATTTCGAGTTTTGCCGAATAGTTGGTTGATGGTGAAGCGATCGTCGATCGGGCAAAATTCGTGCGACTGTTGTGAATGATTTTCGAGCACATTCCACGGATAAACAAATATTGCATTGGCGCGTCAGTTCTCGCGCAGGTCGAACGCAACGGCGGCGCTGCGTTTGCCTTTCCAATTGATAAGATTGGGTAACGTGTTGAACGAGCGAAAAGCGCGTCCGATATCCCAAAATGCATCCGTTTGTATACGATTGGCAATCAAGAGCAATTTGCGCAACGAGCCTAACGAGCTGCCCGATTTTCACACGAGTTTTCGCGCTTTGTTCAACAATCGCTCATTGTTCCGAAAAGCGAAAGGATGCATATATCTATGTGTATACGGAGCACAGCCCGCAGGGGTCCACCCGAAAGCCAGACAATGCGAAGCTCGTTATAAATCGTTTGCGCGTTAAATATCACAGCTTACCGCTCGTGCTCGAGCATCTTGCGGGTGAGGCTCTCCTTCTTCTTGTCCCTGCGTAGGGTCATGTTCTTCTCGAGGTCCTCCTTCTCCTGCTGGAACAGCTGGGCCCGAGCCTTGCCGCCCCGCTCGCGCTCCCACTTCTCCGACAATTGTTCCAGCTCTTTTTCCCACTCGTCCTTTTGAGAGAAAGGAAAAAAAAAAACAACGCACGCTCTCAAAACTGCCGGTGGCTTATCTTTCGGGGCGCGAGGCGCTAATGAAACTGCTCCAAGCATAATTACCCGGAACTCCTCGCGTATTCGGCGATCCTCCTCCTCGCGATGATGCGCAAACTTCCGGTAAAGGTCATCCTCCTCCTTGCGATGCTTCATCTCCAGCCGCGTTTGCTCATCCCGGTCCTGTAATCACCAAGAAAAAGTCGCGCTTATTATTTTCATTCATACACATGCCGCGATTCAGTGGAATTCGTTACTGTCACGCCATAGGTCATGCAATGCGCAACCCATACTCACTATAAGTAGCATGATCACGAAATGTTCACACGGTTGAATCAGGACAATTTCACCTGATACACTCAAATTATTTCACCTCTTTTTTCGGTTTCTTTCGATCTTGAAATTTTCAAATAAACGCATGGATAACATTATGTAGTTATTCCATGGCAAGATTATGTTCCTCAAAACGTGCTTATACCAAAATATCTCTCTGGTGCACCAGCAATTGCCTCTTTATGGAATTTATTTTCTACAAAAACTCGAAAAGTTTTTAATTGGTTGTGGATTTACTTTGTCACATTAATGATGTGTCTGATTAAATTTTAATGTCAAAACAAATCAACTTCGAGATAACTGATCGAATTTCGCAATCTTTTCAATTTCCTCGCGTACGAGCTTCGGTGAATGTTGATTCGAATAGAAAGCCATCTTTTTGCGCCGTGCAATCTTTTTTCACCGCATGAATGAAATATACGTTGGCGTATGCATATGAATAAAACCTACGATTACGTATAGGAGACCCCAACTTGATTGTTTTTGCCCATCTATGCGAACGCGAAGACGATAACGTGGAAAGAACTTTTCCTCCCAACCTTTCACTTTCCACAGAAACTCATTTTCACCCACCACTCGAACTATATTCTCACACTGCAGAAAATGGCAAAGGTAATTCCACTGACCACATACATTTCGAGATTCTCTTTAAGTCTCCGCACTTTGAAATTGATAAACCGATTCTCGAGAGTTTTCTCTGTATCCGAGGGTCAACACTCGATCTCAAGCAAACTGTCCATCGACCTAAGCCCACCCATAATTAAAAAAAAGAAAAGTAGATTCCGTTTCTCGTGATCTCAGTATTTATAGTCTGCAAATCAGCTTGGAATTCAGCTCGAGCAACTCGCGGCTGCGAGTCACCATCCCGCTCTAATAGACTCATTACTCGCGCTTCTCGTTGCGGCCGCGGGCGAAACAATATGCACGTATAAAACGCGAGCGAGCTGCTTTAGAATTGGCGCGTAAGGAAACGCGAGCGTGTACTATGCCCGAGTGTATATGGAGCGGCCCGCTCGCGAGAGAAAGACGCTCGATATGAGTCATTGATTAGGGCCGAGCTTTGTTTTCCCCGCAGCTGCAGTTCGCCCGCTAATCATAAAGTCATTTCGGCCACGTGAGTTTTGGGTCTGCTCGGCCGTTGCGGAACCTTCACTATGCTACTTTTGGATCGAGATTACACTCCAAGGGATAATTTGTTTGACTTTCCCATGCGTTGATTGACTCACGTGACTGCTTTATTACGTTGTTTGCCAATGAAGATTTGCAATTCGTGATGAATTTCTTCGGAACGCATATATACTACAAGTAGAAAGATGCCGAGTTTGGTGCGGCTGGTTGCCGCATTATGCAACGAAATTTCATTGCGTTGATCTTGGTGCAATTCCGTTTGTCAATATCACGTACGAGTGTTTATATATCTTTCACCATTCTTAACGATAGTGTATTTTCATGAATTTACACTCGTTGGTGAATCGGTTACATGGGAAAGACTGTGTAAGAATCACTGAGTTCATAGTAATAATTCTTAACTTCAACTTTTCAAATGAATAAACATGTCGAGTTTACTTTTCTTGTCAAGCATTCACAAATCTTCAATACATGAAAATAATAAATTTCCATCGGATGTACCACAAGAATCGTCCAGAAAAAAACAACGTATCAAATACATTTCCTTCAGCGAAGTTCATACCGAAGTTACATATGTATATTGTATGGGCGCAGGATGATTCATCTCGTGGAATATCGTCGCAGTCGGAAGGTGGCAAGAGAAAAAAGGAAAAATCTTGTTTCCGAGAGTAAGTCGGGCTGGCTCGCAGCAAAAAGCCGATCCTGTGTGGCGCGCACGCTACTCCCACACCACTGCGCGCGCCCCGAGAGAAGGACGTTCTAATTAGCTGTAGCGCGCTGCTCGTTGTACCGCAAAGCGGAAGCGATTCCGCGGCTGAGCGCGGAAATACGGACGCGGCTTTCCCCGCTGGAACACGCAGTGTACGATGTATATATACGCATCACACAGACGTACGACACACGTCGCCCCGTAGACGCACTTCGATGTTTGATAGATGTTTGCCGAGCGTGAAATGCTTATACATATACGCGAGCGCGCGCTTTCAAATCACCGCGAGTTTCTGCAGTAGCCTCAGGTGGAAAAACGCGCGAATTTCAAGCCTTGGCTTGACGCACAGTTGGATTATACACGGGCCGAGGGCTTCAATCGCGATACTCGTCGGATTACCGATTAGTCGGAGCTAAATTGCTATGATTCCTGGACAGAGTTTAGTTCGTATAAGTAATCGAGGCTCAGACACTTTTGTGGTTGGTGTTATTTGAATGCGCGAAATCAGGCCTGAATTTTCCCGACGATTGTATCGTAAACTTTTACTCAATTTCCAAAATGAACTTCGATTCGCTGTGCGTTTTAATTTATTCTACGAGAGCTACGAGTCACTGTGAATACAGCATTTTTTCTCCGTGATCTAAATTACTCGAGATATTCACAACAAGTTTATATTTACTTGCGTGCAGAACTTTTCTTTTTACGCGGTAAAACTCGTGTACTCCTTCATCGCGGCAAATGGGGTCACTCGCTCTAACGAATATTGTTCGTCGCGTATGACTTGATTTCGAGACTATCCCGAAAAAATCAATGATGTTCGAATGAAAAGTGAGCATGTACTAATTTGCGAAAAAGACACGTTGGATTTCTCCGCGAGCGTTCGATGAAGTTTACGGAGAACCTCGTGCAAATATAGGCAAGGAATTTCTCCACTTTAGATTCATTCATTGGACAAATGAAAATCTCGCTGCTGGCTGAACAATCTCTAAAAATTTCCAATTCAATCGTCCGAGCGGGCACAAGGCGCACCGAGCTAGGATCAAGGACACGTGCTAGTGGAAGAGGAAAAAATTGAATTGAATTCGCACGCGCGCAGGGCAATGCATTTATATATATATCGGAGAGGAGGTACGCGCGTGGAAGGAGGCTGTAGCCGGTCTATATACGCACTCGCGTTTTCACGATTTCACGCTAACAGTAAATCACGCGGCTATACGCGCATAGAGGTAGGCATATATAAGCGGCCTCGATTTATCCGCTCTCGTAAATGCGTGCGCGCGCGTGCTCGCGCGCTGCATTAGCTAAAATTATGTGTATCGGAGCGTGCGCCTCGTGAGAGAGCCGCGCGCGGGCTTGCCGTTCTTTTTTGTGCGCCAGCCGTTTTGGCGAGTCGAGCCGTCATCCCTTGACATACATATATGTAATTACGAACGTGCGATGGGAATCGAGGCGTTTCCTGAAAAAATTCGCTATTAATTGCCGGCGCTGAAGGGGGGACTCGGAAGCTATGTGGCTATGCATCGAGTGTTGGTCAAAGTCAGACGAGAAATAAAATTAATTCAAGACTAAGTAATCTCACGGGAATTGCATACGATGTGCCGTGTACAAATACAGAGATGCTGCTTATTTAAATCTCATTAATTGTGAAGAAACGTGTCCCACATTTTGATTGTCATAAAAGTTCTTCAAACAATATGCATTATTTCATGTTGTATTGAATTTATAACGAACTTGTTCAATGATCATAGTGAAAGATTAATTTATGCAGAAAAACTATGGGCTGTTTGGATTATTACAAAAGGTTTAATAATGAAAAGAGGATTTCGCAGGCTAACGACAATACTATACATATTGCACGGAATGTGGTAGGAAGCTACTTATATGATTCACAGAAAGTATAAATCTATGATATAGATGCGGTCTACAGTGAAATGAGTGAGCGAAAAATTCTTCTTTTTTTTCAAAACTTAGAAAATCATTGTAGAAATTTGTCATTACTGTCATATGTAACGAATAATCCAGTTATGCAACGCCTTATTCCCTACAGCATTATGTTTTCTAGTTTAATTACATCAATTAGGTTACCATTTTCTAAAACAATACTTAAAAATCACATAATTTCGTACGTCACACGTAAAGAAAGCTGGGCATTCACATAATACAATCGAAGTATTGATTTTCGTACACCACAATTTTCTACTACTCAACTTTTCTCCGTCTATATCCTTCACGTTTATCAACAGACGTTACTTCACTAACCAATCAATCGTATATTTTAGAATCTTTATACAGCAGCCCTGAGAAAACATATTGCGTAATTGAAAGAGGTGATTTTCGAACGAGTCCTCCCAAATGATGCAACACCCATGGAGCAGATCATGAGGCGCATCGTACATTAGCGGCGGAACGGCCAACGAGGCTTGGCCGACTAATTGAGCGCGCCAGAGCCACGCGCTATCCCTAAAAAGGAGGAAAAGGAGAAAAGAACGACTCGCGGAAGGCGCGCACGGGAAATTTCCCAATTAAAGGCTCTTAATAGTGAGGATCGAGCGCCGCTCATTACGCGCGATTTTCATTTAGGTCATTAACGCCGGCCCATTAATGCCATACGGCTCGTGCGTGCGCGGCTTTTATCGGCTCGACCCGTCCCAACACAGAGCAACAATTTCAAAGTGTGGCGCGGTTCGAGTGAAAAATGCACGCGCGTATAACTTCTTGTTTTTATAAGTTTTGCGCATTCGCTGCTGAGTTACGATTGAGGCCATCGAATGACGCTAGAGATAAAGTCATACAGTGCGCGTATATGCAGGGGGTAAAACATCGCACACTCGGATGATGTATGATGCAGTAGCTCACGAGCTACTGATATCCCATCGAACAAGATTTCCCACGAGCAGAATGGCAAAATTTCGCGATATCCGTTGGTACTGTTTTGTTGGTTCGCAAATTTTCCTACATCATCCATATTTGATTACCGCAATTTTCAAATAAACTCAAAAGACATACTAATACACCTTAGTTGCACTTTTTATTTGTTAAAAATACTATTTCTGTATTTTTTAACGCCTGTAACAAGGAGATGTTCGAACCTGTGGTTCATCAATGACGAAAAAACTACGTGCGATATGACTTTGCAGCCGATGCTTTCATTTCCTGGATATATTACTTCAATACTCTCTATATTGCCTATATGAGTGCTCAAAAAATCAATATACAAAGATTCATCATGATTTGTAAGCTGTATTTATAAATGTAAAAAAATTAACTGAATTCGTATCCTAAAAAAAGACCCGAAAATGTATGTTTTTCCTATCGTTTGAATACTCAACGTGGAATGAAATTTGAAACTCTACCATATTGTTTATATAGGTGTAAACTATGACGAGATTTGCTTACGTTACATTAATCATAAGAAGTATGAAAATACAAGAGGTATTTAGTTCACAAAGCTTTAATCTTCATCTACGCCGAAAGTTAAAAAATTGAATATCCAACTACTTTTGGCTGTTTTTATAGTGGTCCACATTCGAACACTTATTATCATTTTTCGATCGCATTCTCTCAATCAACATGATTGGCATATAGATCTATGAAAATCCGAAAGTTACAAATCACTCTAACATTGGTGAATGTATAATATCCCAACTCCGATGCCGGTGAAACTTGATTGGATATTCGTCAAATTACACGCAATGCCATTCAATAGTTCAATACAAAGAATGAAAGTTACAAGTCTTCTTCGGGTAATAATCTTGTTATGGCGAGCTAATATTTCACTGGGTTCCCGCTCGGAATTTCACTTTTTCCGAAGCTTGACGTACTTTACATGAAACAGCTCTTTCCAATTCTCCTCGTACAATCGGAGAATCGAGAATAACTTTTTTTTTTCTCCGAACTCGTAGGCAAATCTCACAGGAAGAGGAGAGTCGAGCCAGGAACTAAATATCATAACTGCAAATCGTTCGGTCCCTGATTCTCGCTAGAGAGCATCCTCGAGCTCGTTCAGAATCCTCCCATTTTTCTCCGAGCAGAATAGGAATTGGGGCATGACGAGCGGCCAAGCGCCACCGCTCACCTGTACGTTTCCCTCCTCGACCCAATAATACCGGCTCGCCGAGTCATCGCCGCAGAGGTGCAGAGAGAGAGGGAGAGAAAGAGAGAGAGAGAGGAGATATGAGAGATATGAGAGAATGGAAAAAAAGGATCGAGTCGAGTCATCCCCGGATGATCATCGGCAGTGTGTAATTTGGCTTATGGGTCGTTTCAGACGTCGTATTAGCGCACAATCTTGCTTCATTATCGCACGTGCGCTTGACGATCGTAAATACACCGCGATTTGATTGCTCATCATCGGCACCGCGCGCAGTGATTTTTCCATGTATATACTTGGTCCGACGCGCCGCGGGAACGATGCCGGTTTTGTTGGAAGGCATGGCAGTGCTGATTCTATTCACGTGTACGTTTTCGAGTGTAGTTCCGTTCCCCGCGAATCATCATACTCGCGAGTCTTTCTCAATTCTCGATGGTCGTTCGATAAAATTTTCCGCCCGTGCCTTATCATACTAATGAGATATAGAGACGTTAAACGCAGCCTGTTAAATGGCGAGATTTCTAAAATCAAACAGCGTAACAATTTTTGCGTGATTCCGTTGAGCCAATTGGATTGGCGGAGCTTTCTTGAATTCTAATTCTTGAAATAATTTGTATTTATTAGAAATGGGGAGAAAATTTTTCTGCTCAAATCGAATGTTTCCCGGCCGATGGCCAACTTGGCGACTTTCTCAATTCACCTAAGAAAAGCCTATGAAATATTTGCGAAATCAATATCAATTCATTGAAGATATGGAGCTGTGGCAGCTATGCAAAGGATTATAAATAGATACAAAAGGAATGTAATTCATTCTTTATGAATGGCTCAACTTATAATTGCAACTGAGCTACTTATTTATCATGTTACACTCATAGTCATTATCTCACTGCACTCAATTATATTAAGAGGTATTTGCTATATCGCTCCAGAAGCAGCTAAGCTACTGATAGATTCTGTTATAAATGGATATTGTACTATTTTTCTTTTCTTACAAGTTTACTGATACCATCGTTAATTCCTCTCCCAAGGTAGTAATGATACGGATCGCGGTTGCCTATTTTTCAAGACATTCATTATTTTCTTCGTACAATACGAGAATAAGAAACTCTGCCAATTAAGAGATATAGATTATGAAATGGAATATCATGGAAATAGACGGCACGACAAAAATAAAATTAAAAATTATGATAAGCTTCAGGATAACTTTGAAATCGTTTTTTCTCTCAGCAGGGTTTCCACGCTGGTATATTTTTGATTCCATGGTTCACGACCGAGCGATCGAAAGATGCAATAGCTCTTATTAGATTAGGGAGTGTTAATTGTTCTTTTGAACGAAAACAGTAGACTACTCTTCTTGATTACAACTGCAACCACGTTACATTCGTGTAACAATTCAGAAAAGTGATTAGATGCCATAAGATCCTATTATGTTACCGAGGAAATTATGGGCTGGAAACACTGTTGACTTGTATCATTCACACAGTCATCAATCTTCCAGTCTTTATTTCGAAATGTTCATTTCGATCGTGGGTAATGGTATGAGGACGAGTCAATAAATTGGTCGAATTAGATCAGAGCGTTTACTCAATAGGTTGTTGATCGCGCGGAATTACCCGAGTGCCGCACGTCAACCCGTTGAACGGCATCGAGGAAAATCTATACGGCTATATAGACGAACAATTAGCCTTTGGTGTAACGAGTGTGTAACGTCGGGCACGCGCTAACTGGACAATCTCTTACTTCAGCGAATGAAAGCAGCGTCGGCGGCGGCGTCGGCACAACGAACGAAACGCGCGTGCGCGCGCGCGAATAAAAAAGAGAAAAGCAGCCGCGGCCTACCGCGCCGGGGCGGAAGTACGCGGGAAGATAGTCACAGAGGCCGGGCGCCGTGCACTTGTAATAATCCTGGGACGGCCGATTGCCATCTCGCGGAGAGCTACGTGTATGGCATTGGCACTTTCCGACTATCAATTTCCACCGATTTCGCCCAACTTCCCGGCACGACTGTAATATACTCGCGCGCCCGGCGAGCAGCTAACAAAAGAAAAGCTGCAGCGCTGCAGCGACGAGGGATCCGCACGCATAATCTGCTCGCTCGCGCGGGCGCGCATTGTCTCTCGCCGCGCGCTTCGTTATACTTTTCCGAGAGCAGATTCAAGTGTTGGTTATATTGCCAGGGGAAAAGCTGTATATGTGGGAGTATGGAAATTCAGCTGTTTGTAGAGCGTGGATGGAAACGCGATTGTAAACTTGTCGTCTTTCGGTGTTACGCGCGTACGTATATCTGGTCGATTCCTCATACGAGACTATGAAAACTTAACGATAAAATCTTGTCGAATTTACAAGATGTAATCCAATTTCCTCGAAATATCAATTAGACAAAGCATTTGCTTCGTTAGGATAACATCGACTCTTTTCTTAGTAAATGTCATAATCATACGAGCTACAGGTACGATGTAGACACGAATTTCCGTAATGATCGATAGGACGTTGAACAAGTTATCTAACATACACGCGAGGAATACCAATGCGAGAGTGTGATCGACAAGCGACAGGTTGATCGACAACCTACACCACTCCGTTAATTGTTTCAACGCTTTATTTTCGCTCGCGTGTCGATCGGCTACGAAACCATCGCGTCGAAGTTCGTGGTAGTGCCGTATAGGCGCGCGTTAAAAAAAAATAGGCGCGTCTCGGGCTAATCAAAGGCGCTGCTAAAAATAAGCATCAGGCGTTCATCAGGCGCTGCGTACAATGGGCCCGCGGCCGAGGTTCCCACACGGGCGCGTACATACGTATATAACGAGCGAGCAACGGAACCGAGCCGCGCGCGGAAAACATTGAAATCCAGCGCGCGAACGCGGGCAAGTGAAAAGGAGAGAGATCGGCTGCACTTTCCTCCCGCGCGCGCGCGACGCACTTAACCCGCTGCACCAATTCGAGCGCCACGTGCGCTCGGCCGCAACAGGTGCGACCGACCGAGCGTACTCATATTTATCCATATACCTTTATCAGGAGTCAGCATTCGATACGCCGGCTTTTTTCTCTCGTTGGAATTGACTTGAGTTTGAATTTCTCATTTGTCGATGTTTCTCGAAAACATAAGTGTAAAAACTGAATCAAAATGTATCGTAAATTTTACAGGTCAGCGTGGATGCATAAGCAATATCCAGGGATAAATTGAAACGTCAGCGCGATCTTGAAGACTGAGATCGTGAGATATATGGTTTCGAAGGGATTTGATAAATATTCCAAACGAACGAGCCGTAAATGAACGTAACGAATTACGCAATTATCCCCGGTATATATAAATGTTAATGTGAAAAGCGGTAAGACGTCGCGAGAGATCTACGATCGAATTGCGATCATTAAATCTTAGTTGTGGAAAAGACGCTCGGAAGTTTCTTGAAAGTCAGTATACCAAACGCAGTTGCGGAAAATGCGCGGCTTAATGCATCTATCCGCGTTCGACTCTGCACGCACGCCGCGCGCTTGGCTATACGTGTATGTATATGGATCACGGAACGATATCCCGAGCGTCCCGCTGCCGTCCGTCGGAGCTGAAAATTCCGCGGAAACACGTATAGTGCCACGCGATGCCGCGGATAAAAAAAAATTGATTGCGCTATGTAAAGTTTGTGGAATTAGCGGCCTTCGTTTCGCACGTCCGCGCGAAACTCGGGCTTTTTTTGCCTCCGCTCCGCACGTGCAGCCGGCTCTCGCGTAAAAATTAATTAACGCTCCTTTTGGCGCTGATTGCGTTTTATACTCGTTCGCGCCATTTATATATTGATATGGCCGCGGTTACGCGAGGGTACGTGCTATTTTGGAAAGAGTTATGTGCTGTGAGAAACGATCTGTGGGATCGATGCGACGTACATTTAAGGAGTTGGTGAGAATCGTGCGTACATTTCAATTTTTCTCATGCACGCGTGTATAAGTTGACGCAGACAGACTGCGCCGAGGAAGTAATTAAAATCGTAAGACGTGCTTTGTGCTATTTGTAGCTTTTATCAAATTTGTCACTCGCTCAGACATGCGTGTATTTATCAACGTCTCTGTTACATATACTTATGCATTCACGACCGATCTGGATAATGTTTACATGTAGGGCTAATTATTACACGACGAGTGTAGCTCTCGATGCGACTCTTAATGATTTCCGCGTCTCGAGTATACGTCTAGCTGTACTTCCAACAGGACCGAGTCTCCGATAAAGATATTGCGGTCGGAAAATACGAGAATCTCGAAGGATATTGTTCGTGAGAATTGATTTTCACGAGAGGGAGCATTTTTTCCATTGCTTCCAACGAGAAATACAACTCTGTTTTGGTCGGTGCTCTCCGACCCAAACAAACCCGGTCTCCCAGCTGGCGTTAAATGCGGCCAAACGAAAAAGGGGGTCTACTGCACCTATACAGGTGCGTGTGCGCCGCGGCTTATCGACACTGACCCAGCACCACCACACTATTGCAGCGTATACAATGTGTATACATATAAGTATATAACCGACAGCGCGTACCGGAAGGTTGGTATAGTGCGTGACGCCCGGTGCATGATCCGCCACGTATAATGTGTAAGTATGCTAATCGAACGTTGATTATCATCTGTAATATATATGGCCGCTGATCAGGCCCGTTTTTGTACGCGCGTCGAGCCGAATGCTTAATACTCGTCATGCTGGACAATGCGTCGTATACGCAGCCCGCGTGCGTTTGCTATCGCGCGTTAAATGAGCTGTGCGACGACTGCAGGTGTAAGTACCGATTGTCCGGGCCACGGGAATATCGGAGTTGGGGAGGAGGGAATAACATTTTTAGTATTTGACTATCTCAAATCAAATTTGATTGATTTCACGTGCGATCACGTTTTTTAACGTTGAAAACACCGTTTTCAGAAGTGTCACTAGAATATGCTTTCGCCAAGACCGGTTGGGCCGACATAAACATCCGCCGGGAACGTATACACATGAACGTTCAGTCTCAGTTCAATGCCGCGCGGTAGGTATAGAAGCTGGATTGAAAAGTGGACGCGGCTCGTGGATGAGCTAGGCGCGGAAGAATAGCTGCAACGACTCACCAGGTAGAAATCGATGGGTTTCTCCCGGGCCTTGCTGTAGCTCTTCTGCAGCTCGGTCTGTTTGAGCGCGTGGGCGATGTGCAGCGCGCTCGCGTCGAATCTGCCGTACTGGTAGCCGTCGTTGTAGCTGTGGTGGTGGTTGTACGGGGACGAGCTGCCGTGGTGGTTGTTCGAGTGGTGCGACGAGCCGCTGCCCGGCGACGACATGCCGTGGCCATTCGTGTGCCGAGTGTGGCTCGGAGAGTCCGCGCTGTCGTAGCTGAAAACAGTGAACCGTCGTTGAGTGTCATATTCAATTGTAATCGCATTCTCGAGTTTGATACGTAGGCAACCGGTACTCTTGAATACAGCTGTCGAGCGGAGTTTTTAATTAAAAATCCTAGAGGCAATACTCGACCCATCTCAGATTCATCAAGTTTATATATACTGATCTGTGTTATCAGATTCGCATTCATTTGCAGGAAAATTGATTGAATGAGGCTAGTCCTCGCGCATACTTTAAGATGAAAGCTGGAGACTGGAATATTGTCGATTGGTCGATTGGGGGAATAAAGGAAGAACTCACGTGTGGGGATAGACGGGTCTCGGCGAGCCCCCGGCCCTGATCTGCTCGTTGACGTAGCCGCTCCTGGGCACATTGAGGGCACTCCTGATTCCGACGCTCGAGCCATCGAGGGTACCGGGGCCGGGTTTCGGCACGTGGCTGCTGCAGTACACCTCCTTGTCGTTTATCGTGTGCTGATTGTTGTAGTAGGTCTTTAGAGTGAGCTTCGTGCCGCATATCGCACACTTGAAGCAGCCCGAGTGGAAAAACGTAAAGTCCTTGAGCGGACCGACCCGGTCCACCTGATACACCGTCTGCTGGCAGCGCAGGCACGTGCTCTCGTAAAAGTTCGGGCGATACATTTTATTGGGCACCTTCTGTAACACTAACAAACAATGCATCTATGATATATACATATGCTTCGTTGGACCGGCCCCTTAGTCGTCGCGGGGAAACATTGAATAGTGCATACTCTCCGCGAAAAGTTCTGAAATATGATACATTTTGCGAGAGGCGTACTGTGGAGAAAACCTACAGTAGGATATTTTTCAATAGGCTGACATATTTATTAATGATCGACTTAAAAAGTTATCAATGAAACTTTATTCATTATCCACATATTTCTCAAACATTTGAACTTAGCGATGAAGAGCTTTTAGAAATGTAATCGAATGGTATGTGTATCTCTCAGAGAATATACTTGAGTACACGTTTATCAGCTGACATTCAATTCATAGTGTTACAAAAAATGTGGAATTAATTTCTCGAAGGAAGTTTCTGATCAGCGAGTGATTATTATCTATAACTTGTTGAATTTCGATAAATCAGCTACGATGTTTCATAAAATTTATTCCCCGAATCACTGCACCAAAGGATTTGAAAAAGCCGAATGTTCGGTAACTACTCATGATTTGAATCTGAAAAAAAAACACGAATATGCAAGCAATCTAATCTCTCTGTATGGGTGTACGATTCAAGAAAAAATGCAAAACGAGACTCCCAATAATTTAGCAGATGCACCGGGCGATTATATAGGATATGTGAGAGCACGAAGCAAGTCGCCGAGGCCAACGGAGCGAAAATCAAAACAAAGGCGCGAGCGCGCACGAGAAGAAAGGAGAGTGCAGCCATAGGTATATGCATGTACATTTATATACATATATATATAGAGAGAGAGAGAGAGACTCACAGTGATGTGCGATAGATGTGCCAGTCGATCTGCAGCTTTCCTCTACGGAGTCGTCTTCCTCTTCCTGATGCGGCGGCGGTGCCGCTCGCGCGCGGGACTATACGCGCTGCAGGATCCCTTTCACTCGCCACTGCACGAGAGCAACAAGACGCGACGCTCTTGTTGCGATCTGCCGCGCTGCTCACCCTCATTCGACATAACAGCCTCCTCTCAAGGCTGCCCTCGTGAGATTTGCCGACCTCGTCATATTCGTTTCTCTGCAATGCACACAACGTCGACAGTGAACAAATCTCTCCACGCAAATACATATCCCATACATGTGTATCCGCTCCGAATGTCGATCACAACACGTGTCAAAACGGACTCGATACGCGATATACCTTGGGTATTTTCAAATTATGCATTTTTCTTGCTTCTAGACCCGAGCTACTAGTGTTTTCGCACTCTCAGCTCGGTGAAATCGGGCGAGCCGTCAATAAACGGATTTGAAAGATTCCGTATCGCGGCGGCGCTTCGTCGCATTTCCCCGTGGCGTCGAGTGCAGGGAAATGCTGGATAAACATATCACGCGGCGACTGCACCTCAATCATCCGCGCGCGCTTCATTCGATACATATATTGATGTATATATTAGTCGGCTCCGTTCGCGTATCATAGATTCCTCGCGCGCGAGAGAGACACACTTTCTCCTCGATTCGGCTCGTCTTACGCCAAACAAACTTTCTGCGTTGCATCTGCCGTGTGTACGCGCGTGCGTGTGTGTAAAAAAGTGCCGCAGTGAATTTAGTTGGATATCCGGGCAAATGGGATTAAACGTGGCGCAGGTGTCGCGCGCAAGTGCCAATTCGGCCACGCCTGTAAACAGCTATATACAGTGGAAAGTAGGCGAAGTTCGTGGCCTACTGAGTTTGTGTGTGCACACATGTATACATATACGCACACGGAGTTTCGGGATACAGCGATGGCTAATTGCGCCGACTCGCTAATGGCGCACCGGGTGAAAGCGAAACTCCGCGGCGCGTCGTCTCGGCTTATCGAGCGCGGGCGAAGCTTATCTCCGCGCGGCCGACTGTGTCTTATGTGTGTATATATACAAAAGTAACCGCTGCAGCTCGCAACCAGTTCGCCGGGATAAAAGTGCCGATAGGTCTGCTGACCTGGTTGCTCGATCAAGTGCATACTCCCGCAGTCGACACTAACTCGCCTCGTCAATCTGCGTTTCGATTGACACTCGTCCCTCTCCTCGCGGCTGTTGACAAACCGTCAATCATTTTCTAAATCAACACATCCTTAAGTTTCTCTCAAAATTATTCGATTCTCTTCGAGTATATGTTAGATATTTGTTTCGACGGTCGCTTCTTTCCCTCGGCAGGAAATAAATTATCGATTGATTTCTGCGCACCGTTCCCGTGATTCTGTTGCTTCATTCTCAGGATAATATACTTTGTATCGGTCAATTTTAGAATATCGGAGCTCTGATCAATTTGCAAATGACTTTTATGATTCTGCGAAGATATCTGCAGTGAAGTTTCAAATCAGTTTCTTGGAAATTGAATTGACTATTCAGCTAACTAAATTTTATCTTGCGAGGTCTATTATCTGGGTTATGATTTGAATATTTGGAATACGTTCATGTCAATATAAAAGCAAAACTTTTGATTTTGTTATTGATGATTTTTAGTGATCTATAATCATTGATTAATGTGAGAGTAATTCGAGATGGCTACATTGAAACTAACTATTGTTCTCATTCAACTTTCCCATCCATTCATTTTCGTTCATTCTGAACGATCTAGAGCACAGTTATAAAATATATAGATAGAAACATTTATCATTATCGAATGTACAATATGACTTCGATCACTGTATTCCTTCACAGTTTGCAGAATTATTAAGAAATTCGCCACAAATCAAAAATATGCATATTGTGAATCGCTCGTCTAATAGTCTTCGTTATGAAAACAAGATAAGAGGTTGCAGGATGAGCATTCGGATGATCTAAATAGTTTCTTTTCGAAATCGTGATATGATTATATCCAGTCTCAAGAAATTTATCAGTTCTTTGACACAAATACGTTCTAGCAACGTCAAAAGTGAATGAAATTTGTGATATTAAAATTTACCGTAAATGAATAGATTATAGACAATATAAGAAAGCACGCATAGAGTAAAAAAGATATTATTTCATTTTAATTCTGTTTTTCCAGAACAATCTACGACTGCTCAATTCGGTTTGAAATATATAGTTGAATTTTTTACAAGCCCGAAATGGGTAAGAAGTAAAAACATATAGAATTGCACGGAATCTATATTGCGTTATGCTTATATGATATTCTAACGTCAAAGAATGTTAAAGTATAAATTATAATGGGGATTGAAAGTGCTGCAATATATCAGCTAGACAGTTCTCAGACACACCTATGAGCTGCACATTTTTGTCACTTGAACATCAACGTTCACTTATATACAGCGCAGCGCTGTAACCTTATGCGCGCATTGTAAAGAATATCAGAAATTGCAATCGACTATAGTTTCTTTACGGATGTATATGTCTTATATTTTTGATGATAGAAGTGGAGCTAAACCATTATCTTCGACATTATTGTCGGATACTCCATATATAAGACCGATGGCAAACATTTAAAACGGCTTGAGACAGTAAACCATATATTCTTCACTCCTCATATAAATGATTACACCGCAATACACTCTCCCATTCATTCGCGGAATGAAATTTTGACTAATATACATAAAAAAAGGATTAATATCGCAAGCAACATCCCGCAATGTTGCATATCATAGTCGCTGGGTGACGGCGTGCTATTCTATACAGGAGCGCGTGTGTATATTATATAGGTGTCGAGCCGAGGGAAGCCCACGTGGCGGCGGGAGGTAGGTATATAGGAAGCCCACGTCCCGCCGGGGCCGCCCACGCTCGGGCTCGCGCGCCTGCCTAAAAATGGGTAATCGCGCGACAGCTAGTCGCCGCGCGCGCGGCAGCGCGGCAGGAAGGGACCCGATCATTATGGCGAAGCCAGCGGGCATTTGTCTCACGGATTACGACAGTCTGGCGCACGCGCAACCAGACCCATAAGTGCGAAAGAGGAATGTACTCGCCAGCCGTCAGCGGACGATGATTCCCCCCGTGCGCCGTCCAACGTGGGCGTCCGGCTCGCGCGCCGGCTTGACCGATCGGTTCAACGTTTTTTCCTCTCTTTCTCTCTCTCTCTCCGTTTCTAAAGCTCTTTGTATTTCCGTGTTGGATCACAACTGTCCAATCTTTCAATTAAACGCTGAAACCGTGTGATGTTGCTACGAGGATGGCAATGAACAATCGACTTTGCGGTCTGGAACTTTCAGGGAGCAAATTCAATTGGAACGATTTATCCTTTGTGGTTTTTCAATGGAAAAAGTTGCGACGAGGAAAGGAAACCTTCATTCTGTCAGAACCGAGATATACATGGCATATTATGAAGTTGAAACACGCGCGCGCAGCTGATCAAATTTGGATCGATTGCTGTTTCAATGCCATATTAGTATTTTTAGATACTGCAATAGCAAAAAACGAAATTTAGGCTTGTGTGGCGTTCGCCGTCCGAGCCAAGCGAGCTGGTGGTAATCACACGAGTCTACAGTCACCCTTTGCTGCTGTATCGACGGGTTTTTTTCATCATGTGTGTAGAAAAGCAAAGATCAACTTTTCCGCATACACCTGGTGAAGATCATTTACATCGAAATCAATTGAGTTGAGAAGACTCTCTCATTTTGTATATAATTTGGTTTGTTGGAAATTTAGATCGAAAAAAGCGTCTCTGAAGAATCTGTTCAATTGATTTTAAAATTTTCATCCAGTCTGGACCGAGAGGCTATTTACTTCGGAATCATTGACGATTTATTGTTTATTTTTGGCGTGATCCTAAAGTGATTTTTTGCTTGAAAGAATCAAGTTGGAAGTTTTATCCATAAGTATGTAAGTATACACGGAGGCACACCAGAGTCACACCAAAGAATTATCAAAAAACGAACAGTGATTCTAGCGTGAATATCCCGTCGATCCGGACTGTAATCGAAGGTTTGTTTTTAGTCCTGATTTCTGCGTGCTTAAGAGTGTCTGAGTTATGGTATGTCTATTTGTATAACGGTGTCTCAGTCTAGAACGCTGAAAGTGACCACTACAAAAACATGTATAATCGGACGTTTTTATGCTATGATAATAGTTTTTGTTTTTATCTCAATTTTCGCTCGTTTTCTCGCAACCTACTTAGAAACAAATATAAATTTTTATTTAGAACTGTACCATGATCGGATGAGAACAAATGTGTATTCGATTATTAATATATATATATATATATATACGTGAAGAATTAATCTGTGATACATTTTCTTCTAAAATTACTCCATGATATTTCGTATCCATTCATTTCTGGTCGATAATAAATGTACTCTCTGTAGTCTAAGAAGTGAAGTCGAAAGTAGGGGATATATTGATTCTGATAAATTAAAACTCAAAATAGAAGAATATCTTTGGATTGCACTCACGAATTTTTTGAAAAAACTTATTCTGCATGTCAATTATCCGAACGGTCTTCACATAGAAAGACTAATTAGCTGTTATTTTGCAGCAAGTATCACTGATTTACGATCAGAGAGCGTATATAATATTGACGTTGAATCAATTCAAATAAGAATGAAAAGAAAGACACAGCTAGACATTAGAATATCTCTTAAATTAATCAACTATCTAATTGGTCATTGAATACGCTATCGAATTCCCAATTTCCCATTTTATTCTGATTTTGCAATCCATTCCTCGTTGTATCATTAGGATAAAACCATACGATGTATTCAATCTACGCTCAAGTCAATTCAGAATATTCGTATATATCTGATTACTTTGCGGCAAATCAACAAAGCATAATAATCTTTAAATTTAAATTTTCTATCAAAGCATACAGCGAGACCAACACAACTCCTAATTATCCCCAATTATTAATTGGTAGAAATTCGATTTCCAATGAATTCACGCTCGATATCCTCTTCTTAGCTTTCTAAATACTGATCATACACTCTCGAATCTGCCTCGCAAGATTTATCTGCCGAGGTGTGCAGTGTATATATAGCGATAAATATCAGCGTCCTCCCACGATTTCTATCGGCGAATCACATCGCAGCTGCAGCTGGAAACGAGTGATTGAACAAAATCGCACAAACGATACGATCGGCAGTGATTCCGCCGTCTTGGCAGATACATTTGCTCGGGGAACCAGGTCATCTCCGCGAGAGCCAACATCTCCATCATCGGCCAACGCAGCCCTTCGGAAAACAGTCGACCGAAAACTTGGTGAAATACGAGGCAGGAGGGAGTGAGCGCATATTACCGACGCCTTTCCCATTGGCTCAAAGGAAGTTTGCAAGAGGCAAGGCGCGTCGGGAGATTTTCGCACGCGTATATAGGCGTGGGTCGATTTTCCCGCGAGTTGGAGGCTGCGAGAACCGAACGCGCCGCGCACACACACGCGCGACCCACCGCGGAATGCGCGAATTGTGTTCTGCAATTTGGCCTGCTCAGGATCGCTATCTGCCACCGTTCGTTCGGTCATTATACTCAGGCTCGATCGACCTTTCGTACGCGGATTCTGCTCCGCAACGTTTTGCTTTGGTTTTGATTAATTACATTATGGGGGCGCGCGAGAATTTGCCGCTTTACGTTTCAAAGTACTTTTGTCGTTATATGATTAGATATGCGCCCGATTACTGGGAATTTAAGTTTGAACGATGCTTCGCGATAATTTTAGGAAGGGCTTCAAATACTTTTCTGGCGTATTCGGATCTATCACTATACAGACATAATTATTACATCGCTACACGACACTATTGAGATCTTTTCTATACAGTCTTTTGCTACGAATTTTGATACTCCTTTAAGACTACCCTGTAAAATTGAAATAGTAAAAATTGCATATTTGATATGAATATTGAAAATTTAAATAATAATTAGTAAAATTTTTTTAATTTTTCAGATGTATATTTACTATTTTAGGTTTAAAGTGTAGCTCATTCTACGTAATCTTTGACATAGAAGTATGCACCAACAGATTTTTTGTATCATGAAAACTTATCTAATTAACCGTTACATCTCCAAGGTAAACGTAATGATATTATCGCTCCATTAATTTTCAGATCTCACTTATTCTACTCTTGGTTTGCATTAGAAGATACCGTATTACGTTCTCTAGATTTGATAGATACTATGCTGTTGTTGATTGTTACTTCGTTGAAATAATACGTTTTCACAATAAATGTCAAAATCAGATTTAAATAATGACTGTCGTACTACGAGTTATTGATCGTAACAATGTATCGTCGACGGTTTATAAGCCGTCGACTTGTGTATGATGACTGATGATGGAAATATAAGTAAACAATAATTTTGGAATGCAATAAATTTACTTTACTACTAGTTTATAACGAATCTCAGTGACCCACTATCACGGTCCATCAGTCTTTGCTTGAAGATTTTAAAGAGAATATCATTCCGGAGGAGAGAGAGAGAGAGAGACGAGGAATCACCGAGACTGAAACGGCATTTACCGAGGCGCACAGCACGAGCTCGAGAGAGAAAGGGAGGAGAGGCCTTTAGCGCCTCTGGTTATAGAGTATGGACACACCTTTGGTACATAATGAGCACTTGGACTTTAAAATCATCGACGACGACGACGACGAGGCGCGACATCGTTTCCGTTTCCCAACCTCTCCTTCCACATACCCCTCGTTCGCGCATATACGTACTGCCCCACGGCGCGGCCGATTGCATATACGTATATATATGCACCATAATCTGCACACCGTTCAGAAGCTGTGGTATTTTTATCTCGTCTTTTTGCCATCCGCCAACCAGAAAATGTACGTTCGGCGCTCATTGCGTTTGCACTTGGACATGTGGCCTACTGCGAAATTTGCAGTTCCCAGTCAGGTATACATCTTTGATGTATCGAGGATACTTTTGCCCCGGCTATCTCTGATCCGACTATTTGCGCGATGAAAATTTTAATAAAAAGATAGGCGAGGTATAAAAAATGTTGGCCGAGCATATTGCGGCGGTGCCGATGGATCGACGCGATACGATAGCATTCGAGTAAAACCATGAATTTGCTGCGAATTTCAAGCTCCTATATATGCTACCATATTTCGAGATCTCATTTCGTGAAGCATACCACTCGGCAAGTTTTATTTTTTCAAATCTTGTTTGCGCGAAAAACAAGCAGGAAATATTGTCTAGAATATGTTTGCGTTTCACCTATATTTTTCAGTGCCGCGCGTCGACACGTTTCACATGCAAATTCCTTTTGAGGACGGAATTGATTTACGATACGCGCGGAATGCATGTGTGAATATTGACACTGTGCAGCGTTTTTTTTTCAAAGTAGGTAATATATGTATTTCGCATTCGTTCGGCAGCCAAATCCGATAACCCTGGACATTTTCGCTCGTGTGAAAGAATGCACTACATTTAAATAAGCTTATACATATTTATTAAGGATTAGAAGATATAAAAACCAAATTTAGCCGAGTTTCGCGATTGTCAAGGATCTTGTAGCTCGTTTCCGACAACTCGTTTTTCTTTTTCAGGGATTTATAGTATTGAGAAATATCTTTCAAGTTTAGTTATACAAAAAGAGCTGGGAAATATGTGTTTGTTTACGTTTTGTTCTCGTAACCGTTGAATAAATTTAACAGATCATAAATTTTGCAGAATAACTTTGAAAAACACAGCCACTACATATAATCGCGTATGTACCGCTTATAATAGACAAGAAAAAAAAATCAAGAAAACGTATGGACGTTAGCTTCTTCAACGTGATATTCTCGTATCACAGTAATATTATCATACCCGATGAAATAAAGAGCAAAACAATACATACAATTTAATTCAAAGCTTAGAAATGTGCGATAATCGCTAACGGTAACAAGCGGGCTAATCGAGGCCGCGATCTCCATGAGAATCTACGTATAGAAAATCAAGCCAGCCTGAGACAAATTTAATTGAATTAAAGCCCAACTCCGATTCCCAGGGACGACGTTTCGGGAGCTCATTAAACGAACATATACACGCGTTTTCTAATGCCTCTTAAAAGTTTAGATCTCGATCTTACGGAAACACGCGTATATATTCGCGCCAATATTGAGTGGGCCGCCCCTACCTCCCACTGTTCCCACGTCGAGAGCAAAGACCGCGGAAATCCGTCGGAAAAAAATCCCACTTGTCCGACACATATCGCCTCGAGCCGAATAACTCATGACTCACTTGACGAGCCTCTGCTGGAAAAAAAGTCATGCCGATCGCGCATCCGATGTATTCGCCGATTTCAAAGAAGAAAAACCTTGTGGGCCTTGAGACGCGAGTGCACCGGTCGTCACTAGGTACCGAATACGAGCGGCTTTGTCGCGAAAAACTTTTTCCCGATTTTTTGTCGAACCGAACGAGTGCAATATGCACTCGGTGTTCTCCAGCGACGCAAGCACGTGGGTGTTGGAGTGTTGCTGCGGTATTTTTTTCACGGTATATGATATATACGTACGTCGGGGATTATGTAACACGCGCGCACCAGCGTTTTTTGTATAGTTGCATCGACCGAAGATGTTTTAGGATCGACTTTGGTTTTGAGGGGAATATTTTTCTGCATTGGCTAGATGGGAAATCTTGTCGAGCTTTCTATCAGTTACCCTGGAAAATGTAGACTCTTTGCGCGGATAATTTATAGAATAAAAAATCGATCTAATTTAACCGGTTTGTCTCTCTAGGGCTCAAAAATAGCTGTATGAAATTAAAAAATGAGTAACTACGGTTTAGAAAAGTTCGGATAAATTTTTTGAGCACGCAGCAACGGTAGAATCGTGGAACCATAAGCTTTAGATACGGTGTGCGATTTACAATATGCACAGTATCCGAAGGAAGTACAAAATATACAATTTTGAAATGTTAGTATATATAGTTTACACTCACGTACACAAACCTACATATCCATGTGATCTCACCGGAACAAAATGTACATTATTGGGAACGACTAGGTTCCCATGTGTAAATTAATGTATGTAATTCTCATGTTTATGGCGAGCGTGAATCATTGGGGAAAGTCGCGAATTCCTCTCGCATTAACGAACTTGCTAGCGGATCAATCGAGGATCTCGCGCTGAATTATAGAGTTTTATACGCGATTCGGATTCGGGCCGCAGTCGAAACTCGGCTGGAAATCGATGGGGGGGGGGGCGAAAACGAGGCGCGAGAGGTAATGAGAAGCTAAACGAGGATCGCGGCGAGATCGGACGGTGAATAAAGCAGCTCGGCGCAGCTGCTTCATTCACAAGTTGACTTGCGCGAGTTGGGCGCGACGCACACACGGGCACACGGACGGGCGCGTACACAACAAGTTCTCCAGCCAAAAAAAGAGAGAGTCCCACGTGAAATTGCGCGGAGAAAAGGGTCATGCAAACAACGGGTGCGAAGTTGTGTACGATCGCGTCGAGGAGGACAGAGCCGCGTACGCGTATAAAAGTGGGTGTCTCGAGGTGGGGGGGACAACGTACCCAGTGGACCGGAGGCAGGTGGAGCGGCAAACGTGCAAGGCTGCGGCTGCTGGTCCCGCTGGTGGTTCGCCGCAATCAAGGTCATTGGTCGAATCAGCGAGCGTGGCCGCTTGGCGCCGGCCCAACGTGCGGCCACTAGCTGGCCGCGAGAGGCCCACCACCGATCCCACGACACGAGCTCGCGCACCGACTGCCGAACGCGAGGCCCGAGCCTCGAGTTGCCCTGCTGCGACTCGCACACAACTCGGCAGCCGAGTGGACGCGCGCGCACACCTTGGCGCACCTGCGGGCTTCCGCGGCGCTCTGACACTGCACGCACTCGCGCGGCGGCCTGCAGCTCTCTCTCTTGGGTGCCCACACCCGCGCTACCAGCCCGACGGAGAGAGCCGCGCGACTAGTCGCGGGGCCAGCGCCAGCGGTGGAAGGATCGCCGTGCACCAGAGGTGGGGCGGCCCCCGACAGTCCCGACTCCCGGCTGCTCGCGCTGACCGTCCCACACACCGTCACGCACACACTCACACACGCTTTTACTCGCTGCTCCGCTTGGGTCCGTATGCTAGCCCACCGCGGTGGGCCTCACGCGATCGCAACAGCCGTCGCGCCGCGATATCCGTCCGGCAGATTCGAGCGAGGCAGGTCGACCGGGTTCGGGTGACTCGTGTATAGTATCCGCTGGTTCATCGGTCCCAATTCAAGTATTCGCTTTTCTTTAGGCTTCGACCATGGAACAACCATTGATCAGAGGAGAAAGGAAAGCTGGCTGTTCAACAAGTCCTATGAATCGCAATAACCATTTTAAAGCACGCGTGTGTCTATAGATAGAATACACTTTCAGGTCATACGGAATCAAAAGTTTGAACCCACAACTATATAATATGTAACACATTGTATCGATTCGTTCCATCCTTACAATCTCATTCATGCGTAAAGAATATGTATCATACTGTACGGAATGAAATGCATTTTTTATTGTGCCTGCGCGGTAGAACCTCCATCTATTATTCGTGACTTCCGGCCCCGAATGAACGAGACTAGATTTTTCAGTATGCATCATGAGTAAGGAAAAATCCAACTGTTCACACTGCCGCATTGATAGTCATGTAAGCCATAAACAGAATATTCCACGACATTTTTTCATCCGAATTCTACAAATTTTCTAGCGCACAAATAAATTGATATAAATAAACAATGTAAATTGTTAGTACATGTCTAACGAGACAAGGTTTTACTCAACAAACTCAAAATGATAAAATTAGATTGTTCCGATCGCGTAACCGTCACCTGACGGTCGGTTACGAAAATCGGCAAGCAAGCGCAATGCGCGCACGCGACATGGAGAGGAATACGGACTATATGCCGTGGTTGGAGAACACCGGTCCAACTGACACACGGGAGAACCTTTCACGCGAGCACGCAAGTTTCAAGCGCCGTCTTTCCCTCGGGCCCAATCTACTTCTCCCGGTCCCACTTCCGCAGTGTGACAATTTGTATTGCTTATGCGACTACTTTACTTTCTTCAGGGAAACGGTTCATTTCAGCATGAAGTATCCTCATGTTATTGGAAAAAATCATCATAATAATTGAGAGGTATACATTTGACTTCCCCCAGAAGTTATACAGTATCCAAGTACTCTTAGAGCTCTTGAATTCAGCAACAGTTAATATAGGGTCTAGAATTTCCGAGATCAATGAAATACATCAATGAAAGTTACCGGTCGGTCAATTGGGACTTCTTTTGGAAAGTTCAGCTTCGAACGAGATCATCAAAGAGCAGTTTCTCATCGAAAAGCTATACCCGCCGGATCATCACTTTTCCATCGTAATTGTCGTATGGGCAGAGTTCAATTCATTCTAACTATACTACGGAATCGTTACATGCGTGAGTAGTGTAATTATAAGTATACTGTCATAAGACAAGTTAATCCGATCAATATGAATAAAAATCATGGACCAATATTAATGACTGTGAAATTCAGAATTGCCTTGTGTGTTCCACGTAACTTGTATATGTATAACAATATACCGTAGTTCGATTCAAATCGCACACTATAAAAAAACAAACTTGGTTATTAAGGTGTCTGCAGCCAATGCGCCACCCCCTAAGGGTTTTTCGTGAATTTGACTATGAAAGACTTGAAATATTAAAATTCTGCGAGAAGTATCTTGAAGCTTAGATCAGTATCTATCAGAAACCATCTTTATAGTTATAATCTATTAAATTATTAGTTAGTTATAATCTATTAGTTATTAATTTTTGTTTAAAAATTGCAATTTAAAAAAAAAACGCATGAGGGCCATATGCACTGCACGTGCAGTCAATTTGGCACGGTTTCTTAATAATTTGTTACAGCCTATATAGGCCTACAGAGACGATTCAATTGGCATTGAAATACAAAACTTTTGACATTAAACTCAAATATATACATATCGCAATCATCGTAATAAAATCTATAAAAATATTCAATGATTTTACTCAGTCTTCCGATTTATAATCGCATAAAGTGCCACATTGGCTTCACTTATTGTTTATGCGAAAAAGAGTAGTTTGAGTAGGATAAAAAATAGATTTGGGAAAACTGATTTGACCAATCGAAAGATGAGATGTTTTTACATAAAAATAAGAAATGACACTTTCAGAGATAAATTAGTACATTGTGTAACGAGCGCGGAAAGTTGCCAATTGCACACGCGGGCGCGTTGGTGCACGAACGCAGCGAGTAGAGTGCGACATGTCGAGCCCAAGTATGCTATTGGCAACTATACCGTGCGAGATGCTCATACTATTTTTCATCACGGGCATAAAAAATGATGTATCGCGTGGTAGTTTCGTGGATGCAAAATGGGCGATGGTGCACTGGATGGTGTTGTGATAGTGTTATTTAGTAACGCTAGAGCGTCATGAAATGACGCGAGAGCGTGTCAAAATGACCCTATGGCAACGGAGTACACAATCGCTCCTGATTAGAATAGTGTAATAAAAAAAGGCGAAAAAATCAAACTTCTAAGTGTTGTAGGAGAGTGGTTAAATGGGCGCGGAAGGGACCGAAAATTTTCTTTTAATATCCCCAACATGACCCGAGGGTGACTGATAGTCAGATAGCACCAGAAATACGAAATCTGACAAACGTGCCAAATTGCCTGCAGTTACCTTAGTCATATTATTTAGGGACATTCACTGGAAGAAAAAAAAGAATTCTCTTACCAAAAAGATTCTTTTCGTAGTAAGAGGATTTTTCTTTTTTTGCAAAGTTGTATTGCTGCAAGAAAAACTCCTCGTAGTGCCATATCATTTTCCTTCTGACCACTGATATGCTGATACAGTCGAAGATACACTGATGCGATGCCTACCTAACGGCAGACTTATCACTTGTTTCGGCGTTTGATCTCATATAAGCACATTTCGACTCCTGCTAGTAAATCTAAGATCGGTACAAAGCTCACTAGTTGATGGAAGTTATGTCTGGAAGCGGGAAATCCTTTTGTCTTGAAAGGGACTCCGTTTGCGGCGAAAGGATCAATCAAATGAAAAAAGAATATCTCATCGAATACACGGTTCCTGGGGGAAGATCATATTCGTCTTGGGTCAAGAGGGATTCCTCTCGCTACGAAAGGATTGACCCAAATGACGATTCTCTTGAGGCAATGTGAATCATTTTTCTAATTGTTGAAATTAAATGGTACTGATGTACTTTGTCTATGAATTGCGGTGTAGTCACCCATGCGTATACTTTGCATTATGAATCATTATTTATTTGACTTTTCTACTTTAGCTTATAGAGGTCTACTTTAACATATAAAGTATATTGAATGAGTTCTATTGATGATTATATTTCTAAATATACATGAAGTAATTAACAAAATCCGATACATAATTATTACAATCTGGAACTTTCATTTACGGCTCATTCAATTTTTCCAAGCATTTAATATAGTAAATTTTGTCGGCTGATGGGAACAGCAAGGTCATAACTCAAAATCGCGCACACAAATGACATAACTCAGAATCGCACACAGAAAGGTCCTGATTTCCCGAATTCTTCGATTAAAGAGTGCACAATTCTTTGGGACAGCAGAAGTATTTGAAATTTGAAAATAATACGAAATGTGTATAATGTTTGAGTAATGATCGTTCTGAATGCGATTCTGAGTAATGACCTTGCTTTTCCCAATCGACGATTTACATTAGTTGTATGAGTTATTGTATAGTCATCTATATTTGAAAATTTATTCTATATGTTGTATGATGAAATATCAAAATCTAGAGAGATGAGATTATTGGTCATTTTATTGGTTGTTTGTGAAGTTAAAGTTGCTGAAGTATCAGGAACTTCAATCCAATCCAATCGCAAAGATTGGACTCAACTTACGTAGATTTATCAACGAAAATACAGTTGACTCGCCGGGACGAGTATAAGTCGAGATTCATTTTCTTTCATAACCATAATAAGAAGAGATAATTATTGAACCTCATCAATTTATGCTCTAGTTATTAATAATAAATGAATAGATAAAGGAATATCTCTTTCTTGAAAAGTAAGTGTAGAAATTCTTACTCCGGCTGGTGTGTAGATTTACCAGTTGCTGCTCTATTAATCTTTGGAAAGTTTTACAGCTTTCCATTAAGTAGTGAAGTTTATTTTTTGATTTATCTTCATTAGTTCCAAATGTCTAATCTAATTATACTTTTTTATATAGAAAAATATCCTAATTCAAATATAATTGCGTTGATTGTTCCATATAGAATCTTTTTCCAATATTTACTATTATAATTATCCAAATGATTTTTGTTCGTCATTTCACTCGAAATAATGAACAATAAGAATGTATAGATTTCTCAAAAAAATATGAAGTTGGGCAATACCGGTACTGTATATATGAGGAAAAAATCACATCGAAATAGTCGATCAGGATATTCATGAGTTTTTTTTCCTGGTTTTTATGCGGAGGTGAGACTCTTTTACAAATGAAAGAAGATTGATGGATCGCGAGGGTGTCGATTGTCGCCAACGCAGTGATTGTCGATCGGACAATAACCCTGATTATGTCATAATTCTTTCAATAGTGATACGTCATTCTGTAATCGAACACTGTAAACTGTAAAATAATACATACATTTATACATTGGGCTCTTTTTAAAAAGAGCTATTTGTGCCATACAATGCGGATGTCTAAAAGAATATATTTTCTTTCTAAAGTTAGAGGATACACGAGTTTTAAAAGAATTCGATAGTTCTCCATACTTTCAACAGTGTGTATTATACTTTTGTTCACTGTCTGACTAGGCGGACAAACTATCGCTCCCCCCCCCCCCTTTGAATAAAATCCCATATCGTTTTCGGAAGCAAAATGAAGTATGTTGAGGATTTTATTAACGAGCTGTATCAGGACAGACATGCATTTGAAGCCTAAAGCAAGTTCATTACAGAATTGATGATCCTCAATTCAGAATCTATACATTTTTCATAGACGAAGTTTCACTCAATATTCCGTATAAAATAAGATTTCCGCCCGAGGATTTGTATCTATTTACGAAAGTGTTTAGGTAATACAATAATATAACATAATCTTCAGTGATTTAAAAAACCGTATAAATTAATCGTATTATGCGTGATTACGCAAGAGCGCACGCCACCCGCGGCCAGCAACTATATATACATATACGTATAATATTGCAATTCGTGCAGATCTGCCTATTGAATTGATGAGACCGGGAAACGCGAGATAGACAAGCCGCGCCACCTGTAGCCGACCTTTGACACTGGCCGTGCTATACTTGCGATTTCGGACTTTCGGAGCAGATTAATTTTTGTCGCTCAATAACTGCGCACCGCTCACGACGCGAATACTCGCGAGTATTGTTGTACATACCACCGAATCTCGACGGCTGGCGTACGAGCCGCTCGCGGCCGAAATTGAGCTGGGTATTGTTGTATATCAGCTGCACGTGTGTAACTGCGCGCGTTTTTCCGCCGGCAAGTTGGCAGCGTCGGAGGTATTAAAAGGCAGTGCGCGGCTGCGGCATCGTCCGAGTCGCACCGAGTGTGTGGGTCGCGCGTGGTACAAGTCAGTGCAATAGACAGCGCCGCAGAACAGCCGCACCGCAGCGCGGCAGACGTATTATATAGAGTGAGCCGAGCACGTGTTCGACGCGTTCTCGAGAAGACGGGGCGCCGTCGGTCGGTTTAGCAGCGATGAAGTACATCCTGGTGACGGGGGGCGTGATCAGCGGGGTCGGCAAGGGCGTCATAGCCAGCAGCTTCGGCACGATACTAAAGTCGTGCGGTATCCACGTCACCTCCATCAAAATCGACCCCTACATCAACATCGACGCGGGCACCTTTTCCCCGTACGAGCACGGCGAGGTCTACGTGCTGGACGACGGCGGCGAGGTCGACCTTGACCTCGGCAACTACGAGAGATTCCTTGACGTCGTCCTACACAAGGACAACAACATCACCACCGGTTAGATTCCGCCTTTAGCTCTCGTTAATGCAGCAGTTCGTTCTCCGCTACGCGCCACCAATTATTTATAGCACGCGCACCTGCCCCCTCCCCACCCCCTCGTATCCTATATCTACTTTCGTATACTTTCCTCCGGTTTTTGGCCGCGCTACCTCTTTTTCCTCTTCTCAAGTTCAAAGCTGTTTACTCAACAAGTTTTAACAATGTTCCAAAGTGATAGATACGCGTATACGCGTGCACTCGCAGCTGCATTTGTCGGGCTCTTTCGTTTTCTCTCTCTCTTTTTCTACTGTTTCGCGCTAAGAATAGAATTCTGTCGCGAACACTAGCTGAATTCGCAAAATGTTGACATTGCTAGTTGTAAAATGTACTGCACCCAGACATTTGATGTTCTTTAATTGTCATTCACAGTTTGTGGTTGACTCCAGATTATGATCCAATCTGCAATAATACACTATCTCATTGAGAGTATTATTTGCATAACTCAGTTTAGAGCTTTGGATTAAAACAATCAACCTTGACTTCTAACATAAATTAACTTTGCATTTAAATTCCCTTGCTATACCAAGTCAGTTGACTCCCTTCATAAGTCAAACTTTGATTCTATAAATATATTTCTCACTATCTATTGAAGAATTTTAAATAACTATTCATAATCTAGACATTTTCTTTCATTTTTTCAATTACAAAAAAGTATTCAATTACTCTCTTAAGTTTGGAAACCTCTCAAAAATAATAATAGTAATAAATAACAAGATAATAATTAATTTTTTTCTATCACTACTTACATTTATCTTATGAAGAGATAAAAGTTTCTTCTCATGCTTCTTACGTGATTAATTTTATGAACATTAGTATGGCTTTCTCCAGAAGAAAAGAAAAGATCTTTGAGAAGCTGTCTTACGATCATATGAACAGGGCTGAGAAATGAAAATTATAATTTTGAGTAATTGAGCTTTTATCAGGATTTATCAAGATTGTATCTATAATCATTTCATTTTAAAACTTTTTTCTATATGGTAATCAGCATTTTATTTCATTTGATGAACATATATTTGAAGATGAATTGTGTTTTCAGGAAAAATTTATGAATCTGTAATAAAGAAAGAACGACATGGAGATTATCTTGGAAAGACTGTCCAAGTAGTCCCGCACATCACAGATGCCATTCAAGAATGGGTGGAAAGAGTATCAAAACAACCGGTTACAGAAGATGGCCAAATTCCAGATGTCTGTATTGTTGAGCTTGGGGGAACTATAGGAGATATCGAGGGTATGCCATTTGTAGAGGCATTCCGGCAATTTCAATTTAAAGTTAAGAGAGAAAACTTTTGTTGTGCTCATGTTTCACTTGTGCCATCGCCAAAGTCCACTGGAGAACCTAAAACAAAACCCACTCAATCCAGTGTTAGAGAACTTCGAGGACTTGGGCTATCCCCAGATTTGATTATCTGTAGATCAGAAAAGCCAATTAGTAGCTCAATCAAAGATAAGATCTCTAACTTTTGTCACGTTGCACCTGAACAAGTGATAACAATCCATGATTTACCCTCCATTTATCGAGTTCCTCTACTCATGGAAGATCAAGGAATAATTCAATACTTAAATGAAAGACTTCAACTTAACATACCCATGCCACTTCCTGGAAACTTCATGAGTCACTGGCGAAGCCTTGCAGAACGAGTTGATCATTTGCGAAAAAGTGAGTTCAGTCTTGATTCCTATTCAAAACAATCTTAAACATATGAATAATAATAATTTGAGCAATTTGTTTACCTTATTCCAGCTGTGAATATCGCACTAGTTGGTAAATACACAAAATTAGAAGATGCATATGCATCAGTTATCAAAGCTCTACAGCATGCGTCAATCAAAGCTGGGTATAAATTGAAGCTGACATTTATAGATGCTGTGCATTTGGAACCACAAACAAAAGAAATTGATGGTGTACTTTATCATAAAGCATGGCAAGAACTCTGCAGCACTGATGGAGTAATAGTACCTGGTGGCTTTGGTCAAAGAGGAATGAATGGAAAAATAGAAGCTTGCAAATGGTGCAGAGAACACAATAAGCCTATACTTGGCATATGCTTAGGACTTCAGGCAATGGTGATAGAGTACGCTATGAATGTACTAAAACTCAAAGATGCTAACAGCACCGAAATTGATAAAAAATCTGAGAATCCAGTAGTTATTGATATGCCTGAACATAATACAGGAGTCATGGGTGGTACCATGCGGCTGGGCATTAGACCTACTCACTTTGCAACTCCAGGTTCCAAGATACAACAGCTTTACAGTAATTCTCTCATTATTCATGAAAGACACAGGCATAGATATGAAGTGA
Source organism: Aphelinus atriplicis (assembly GCA_020882685.1). Lineage (NCBI taxonomy): Eukaryota > Metazoa > Arthropoda > Insecta > Hymenoptera > Aphelinidae > Aphelinus > Aphelinus atriplicis. The sequence continues at coordinate 14,774,807 of CM037075.1, read as the reverse complement.
ATCCCGATTATGTCGAGAGATTGGAAGCGGCTGGTTTAAAATTTGTTGGTCGTGATGAGCAAAATGTTCGAATGGAAATAGTTGAGTTAGAGGGTCACGATTATTATGTTGCCACACAGTTCCATCCGGAATATTTATCCAGGCCACTGAAACCATCGCCACCATTTTTGGGTTTGATTTTAGCTAGTGTGAAAAAATTAGATACATATTTAACCAAAGGTTGCAGATTGTCACCTTCTCAACTTAGTGATAACGATTCTGATGGGGGTTCTACTATAGATTCTAATGGTCAAAATTTGCGAACAATCATGTCGCAATTGGGAAAAGCTACAAAAAATTGATATTTCTTCTCATTAGGAAAATATTTGTAACCCTTGTCAATGACAATTTTTTTTACCCTTTTAATTGTACTTAGATATTTGTAGATAGATTTTTTACTTTGTTTTAAAAGATTTTCTCGAACCCTTCAAATACAAAATATATTTTGTGATAAATCAAGAATTTTGTATTTCTTTTTACAATATTTTTTTTTATAAAAGAAGACTAGGTTGCCTGAAGATTAGAATGTCTAGATGTTGAGGCTTAGTTATTTATGTACTTACAAAATGAAACTTATTCAGATTATATATTTATACATCAATCAAATTAATAATCAGCCTAGATCCAATTGTTAAAGTTATTAATGTAAGTGGATATACCCATTTCTTTCTAAATAATGTAATGAATTGGAAAAACGAATAAAAACGTTTTTATGAAAATATTTCCGATAAGTTTGTTTTATTATTTAAGTGTAACTCAGTGAAACGTCTAAGTGTAAGTAATGTAATGACTCAAAATTTGATTATTCTTTTAGTTAATGTCCGAATAAATCACATGTCTCAAGTGGTGACTTCCCGTGGAAATCTCAAAATAATTTTGAATATTGGCAAGTAATTGACATAGGTTCACTCATAGGTTTCGCGTATTTACATTGCGAAATTATGTCACGATCTTTATTTTTATGAACTAAAATTTTAATAGAGAAAATATATGATCAAATTCTATAACGTTATGTTGATCAAATAACTTGATTACTCAAGTGTTGGCCAAAAATCTTCTTGAATTACCTATTTATACATAGAGGTTTGCTTGTATATACATAAAGATTGAGAGAGAGTTTATAATATTTTAGTATATAGTATTGTCACCTTACCTTTTGCCTCTTAATAAAGTTACATTCAATCGTAGTTTCTAATCTGTTCGAAGTAAGGATCAATTTTGGTGGTTAAATTTAACTTTACCGCCATTTACCAAAAGCGCCTGCGCTGTACTGATATGTATATATACCTCATCGCCCACGTGATTCCAATTCCATATTTGATCTGAAAATATGAGTAAATTCTATGTAAAAATTAACTTATAGATAAACTCCACTGGGGAATTTCGAAAGATTTGAAATAATTATATTAAAAAAATTAAGTAGATTTACGTGATTTGTATCGTTTCAAACACATAGTTGCCATATTTCTACCATGATATGGTGCACTTCAAAAGGTTAGGTCGTAAACATGAGTTAAGGAGATCTTTGACAATAGAAAAAAAGTTGAGTTTAAAGTGATTAACACTCAAGTCACCCTGTACATCAAAATAAAACTTCATAAGAATGGATGAAATAAAACATTGGTGGAATTCTATAAAATACTTGAAAAAACTGAATAGCGAAGCAGCAAACAGTTGTAGAATGCATTATGTGTAAGTAAAATATAACTTATTTATGTTCACAATTCATGTTCCAATTTTGAATTCATAATCATGTTCGAAAAGATAGTTGAGACTGATATTATTTAATATTTTCAGACAATGTTGTAGGGAACAATCTACTAATCTACAACTACCAAAACAAAATTTTGGATCATCCATAATGTGTTCACATTGTGGCACTCTTTGGTCAAAAAGTGAACCTCAAATTAGAATTATCCCTGGAAAATCCCATTCAAAGTCAGTCAACAAAATAGTTAAATCTTGTTTGGAAAATGATAAACTTTCTAGATTCAAAGCAACTTTGATGAAAAAGAGTTTAAAAAACAAAATGAATAAAGTTGTCATAAAATGTTCTGTGTGTTTGAAAAATACAGAAGAGAAGTGTAATAAGCCTCAGAGATTGAAACTATGTACAGAGAAAAATAATGAAGCCGATGTTTCAATTGTGTTGAAGAAAAAGAAGAGAAAAGTGAAAGATAAAACTGCTGGCTTAAATATATCGAATAGCATGACACCTGAGATAAAAGATAAGAAAGAAACAACTGTCCATTTCACACCTGTAACTGTTAAAATAAAGAAATCTCAGGGAAAAGAAATAACACCTTTACAAAAAATTAGAAAATTCAATTTAGCTAAATTAAACAATGTTTTAAATGAGAATAAGGATCAGAAAACAAAGAATAGTTTGAATGATTTTCTCAAAGAACTTTATTAGCTGAGAAAAATTGTCGTCGTTTGTTGTACTACAAACTATTATGGTATGTAACTTAATATTATCTCTTATTCTTTATATCTTATTTTATAATAGATCAATTAAATAAAAGAAAAGATTTATAAATATCACGAAACTTCAAACGCACATTATGTTCACATTTTAATGAATTTTCAATGCTTCTTCTGCTACTCCAGGGGAATCTCCTTACGTACAATCTGAAATAAGATTAAATACTATAGAGTGGATGTTTGTTGGAATTAGTAATTAAGTTTTGTACCAAGTTCATGAATGTAGTTCAGAAAACTTTTCACCCAAATCTAACTCAACCACTAGCTCAAGTAAAATTTGAATTCACTCGTCAGAAAAATCTTTGAACAATAATCAATGGAAGATTTTAAAAATATTCATAATCTCAACAGAATTTTTATTTCATCTGTAGCTGAATAAAATGAGCAAATAGTTTTGTAATCGTTTTGCTATGGGCCATGTTTCAGTTCTTAGTTGAGGTTAGAGATTATGAAACAGATTGTGTTTAAAATCAGCAAACATAAGAGGCAAATTGTAAAGAAAAGCATAAATTTTCAGTATCGAAGCTGAGCCTCTGATGTCAACAACAAGCCCAGAACCACGGGGCAGCGGAATCAGGGGGAAAAGCTTGTTGGTCACGCGCGTGCAGTGAATCACCTGAATGCAAGCGTCGAGGTAATCTTGCTCGGACATTTTCTGGCTCTTAGCGGGCGGCACTTTTCCCCGACGGCGCAACTCCTGCTTGGCGTCGTTCAAGTCGAAGATCGCCACAGGGTCCAGCCTTCTCTTGAGCACGAGGCCCGCCAGGTACTCAATGTAGTGCTGCCTGCGGGGAAAAGCCGTGCCCAACTTTAATAAAAATGTGTTCAACAGAGTCTGTTTACCTCGAGCAGGTCCTCGCGGTACTCGACCGGATCCCGGCCGTACCAGTTGGCCGGCAGCTTCCGGCCCGTACGCAGGATGCAAGTCTCGAGGTCATCGACTGAGAGCAGCTCGTTTGGCTCCAGCTTCGCTTTCCGTACCAGCATCACCAGATACTCTACATAGTGGTTCCTGGCGTTTTGCAACGGCGCATCGTGCCCAAGTTATCAATGTGAAATACATTTATTTTTTCCGTTCGCATATATATACACGTATGTTATTGATCGTTATTTATAGCGAGAAACAACAATTTCACCTGTAAATAGGCTTATTTACTTGGAATCAAGGTTTATTATAAATATTCAGCGCTGAAATATTTATGAAGTGTTTGAGCGAGTCTACGTTCTTTTCCAACAATTCATCAATTACGTGATGAAAAAACCGAAATATCTTCAGTCATCAATCATTAAAATTAAAAGCTTTGTGGATTGGAATTTTTATTGGTAAATATGATTGATTAGATACTTCTCCAGTATCAACTGTTCCGTATTGAACTTTGAATATTAGAAACTTACATAATAAGAGTGTTTTCTGGAAATTGTTTATAAACACAAACAGAAAAATGTATGACTCACAAAATATTTAGATTTATATTTTCCACTTATTCTATGTAATTTTCGTCCACTGTTGGCTTACTTTTGAGATAATGTAAAATTGTGACAATAATGAACATGGCTAAAAACTGATATATCTTATGACTCATCAAATAATTTACAACTATAGTATAATTGACTCCAGAAACTAATTTTATAGATTATTAAGATAATGTAAGTCTCTGGAAAACGATATAATAGCGCTGGCGCTGATATTTTTGTAAACTGTATATATGAAGATTAAAAACCAATTAAGGTTGGATTTTGTGTGTACTTACATGGCCCTAAACGACCCTAGCACAGTTCTTCTCGAGGAAGATTGTCTCTTCCATATTACTTACTCTGAATCATGCGTTTACTTACATACAAAAAAAAAGAAAACTTGCCCCATGCCCTTGAATATCGCAAAACTCAATGGCAATCATAAGAAACTGTTTTTTTTGTGTACTGAAATATCGCGAAGTTAAAAACTAGTTGGCTATCTCTAGTTGGCTATAGTAAATAACGATTTTATTTGCAAAGGTCCTTCCCCAATGTCCCTTCAGCGTTGAAATCGAAATGAATGAGAAGAACCAGGCTGATTAGATGTATATATATATATACGGTTGAGGGATGAATTACCTGCAAAGACCGGCGTGACCATCTACGACGTCGTTGGCGCAGACGGCGTCGATGACTCCAGCGGGCGTTTCCTTTTGCAGCTGGACCTTGCAGCGCCTGGCTCCCGAGGGGCCGACGGTGTTGAACTCGATCTCGTGCTGCCGGAGCAGCTGCTGCAGCTGCGCGGGCTCCTTGTCCCGCAGATAGAACAGGCAGTTTCGCGGATGGTGCGCGTGCAGCCCCAGCTTAGAGCAGTACGGGCTCACCCCGCACTTGGCGCCCATCACGAAGCGCTTTCCGCAACCGCAGCAGAACTCGTACTTGCACTGGGTGCACGTGAAGTGCATGCAACCTATAATGCATATATATATATACGTAACTACACCCTCTCCACTTTTCTTCCATTTTCTAAATAACATAATATGCATATATTTCCAACTGTCGTCGAGCCAATGGGCGACGGTCATATTTTACGTTTTTTATTATATCCAAGTTTGAAATTTTTGTGTACTAATATTCCAAGTACTCGACTAGTTGATAATTATGATGATACATTCTCGCAAAGGAAACTTAACTTACCTCCGCGTGACAGTGAATATTTGAATTTGCATTTTGGACAGTCGATCCCATTGTCCGCCAAGTGCTGTGCCAGTCCTTTTTCTTGAAAATCAGGATCATTTTCGTCCTTCCAAGCGGCAAACTGTTCGCAACTAATGCCTTCATGCTGTTTCTCCCACTTGATTGAAAATACAAATCAAATTATATTACCTAAGCTAATGAAATACAATTCCATGATTACAGTTATAATATGCGGTTCGAAGAATACAATATTTATTCAAGTTTTTCTATAGTTTTATAATCAGCTATAACCGAAACTAGTCAATTACACAATGTTAGTCATGTCAAATTAGGAATCCTTTTTGTTTCGATTCTTAGAGTCTTACTAATATGTATTCGACAATTGTACTTTTCGATTTGAATATTTTGTGTAAAATGCGATTACACGTGCTGCTTTTAATTAACGAATCGCGGTAACAAAGTCAAACAACGTGATTGTACAACACATAAACAAAGTTGATTATTCGCCCGTACGTGTTGCACATCCTATTTTCCAAACAAGTATAGCGTAAGGTGAGATTTTGTTTACTCATTAGTGGATGTTAGGCCAGTCACTGCCAGGTAAGTGTGTGTGTGTGCAGAAAATGTGCAGAAAAGAGATACATTTGAGAGATAAGAGAGATATATTTGTATCAGAAATAGAGAGTTTGATGCACGCAGTTTAAAAAAATTCTATTGAAAGGATCTTCAAGTGAGTTATATCAATATCACTCATACTACAATGGAAAAATATTAATATAATACATGAAAAGTTAGTATACGTACCGGTTTACGACAAAATGCACAGGTAATTGATCTGCAGTCTGGACAAATTAATCTTTTATGGTTGGGCTCAGCATAAAATCCACTCGAACACTGGATAAATTGAAAAAATTACGAATGAAACTGGGGAAGATCGATTATGAATTAATTCGCGAAAATTTCCGTGATGGCGGGAGAAAAATAGGATATATAATGCATGTGGATATAACATGATTTGTCACGCGAAGGAGATGAAAGGGTATACTGTCTGACCTGGACACACCACTTGAAGTTGGGGTCCTGCATGAGAGTGCGGTCCCTGAGCTTGCGTTGGAATAGCTCATGGATGGGCGGGTCCAGCAGAGCTTTGAGCTGTATGTCGAGGATACTGAAGTACTCGAGCACTTCGTCCTCGTTGGCATCGCGTAGGTCCGGCTCCTTGCAGAACGGGCACACCGCGTCGGTTATGCTCCGGTCGCTTATCTGGATGGTGAAGTAATTTTTTGCGCAATCGTTGCAACACCTGTGCGTGCACTTGAGCATCGAGACCATCTTTGCGACACGGTAATAGGCATGAGTATGTATGTACTTCCAAAGGCTGACCGGTGAAAAAGAGGAAAGTACATAAAAGAGCCTACCTGATTCATGGCGAAGTGGCCGGTGCAAAGCTCGCACTCCTGCTGGAGAAACGCGAGAGCAGCCTCGATGGAATTGCACTGCTTGGCCGCGCTCAGCGCTTCCTCGTCGTTGAACTTGAGCGAGAGCAAACTAGCCGCGATCTCAGCCTCTTCGTAGCTCGATGCCCTGCCCTCGGCCAGCAGACGCCGGACGGTTCTCTATAAATACATAAGTTCGTTTTATCAAGTACCTGTCGATCCTTTGCAACATAGGGGTGGTTCAAATACAAATTATACTCGTGTAGTGGGCTTGGTGTGGGAGTCTGGGATCTACTGGATCAATTTCATCTTGTAGCATAATTTTTTCCCTGTTTCGAATTGTAAATGTAGTTGAAGTTATAAAAATTGGATATAGAAAATGGTACACGTGTACTGTCATCCCAGTGATGGTCAATGTTTAAGTCTTCGACGATGTTACTCATTGTTTGAATGATAATCAAGGTTCTTGATTTTTTCTCCATGGGTATACATTTTATGAGACCGCGTTAATGAAATTCAAACAATTACTGATCAAATCAATCAGTTGGCGCCTCAGCACCACCGACTACATATTTCAATATATTCCCAACAGTTTCCCTTTCGTGTTGTGGAACAAATTGGAGTAATTCTCGTTCGCGTAATATGAAATTCAGCAATGGAAATGACTTCCAAGATCGCAAATAAATTGATAATGGGTAGAACGTAAATATTACGAATGAATTAATTATTTTTATATTCTTCAAGGTGAACTCGTGGAACGTATATATGCGTGAAAATGATTTGGGGTGAATAAATCATGCGAAGAAATGTGGCGGTAAAAACAAGGGAAAAAAATAAGATGCACCAACGTCTAGAATCGAGCTCTCGCATTTTATACGAATTTCAAATTAAATATTTGCAGCTACATTTTTGCTTTCAAGCTCAGCGAATATGATTCTCAGCAGTACATTTTTCAGTAAATTCGCATTAGTGAGTAAGATATGAGATACGAGAAATAAATTCAACGTTCACTGTATGTATGTCCAACGAAGGAATTGATAAATCAGTCTTTCTAATTCAATTTGGAAATAGAACAAAAATTAAAATAACTTATTTCAAAGTAAATAAAAATTAGATCAAATCCGTTGAAATCATTACCTCAAAACATTACGATGAATAACATTCTATTAAAAATGTACATGATAAATGATGTAAATGAATACGTTAGTCAAACAAAAAATACTTACCATCCATCATTAATGAATTTCATGAAATATGATAATGAATGGATAATATTATATGCTGTTATGTCTAGGAGCAAAAAAACCAAAGGGGTCACAGGATCTTTGGTCCGATAATGCTGCCAAAATAATTTTCAATCATTTTATTTCTCGTCGCAGCGTTAGGCACATTGATTTTGTTACTTGCGAATTTGGCTTAATTGAAAAAAGTCTATTCTTCGTTATGATAGCAATCGAGCTCTTTGTAGACATTGGTCTGTCAATATCAGACTTGACAGTGCCTTGATAAATGCTTAGTCTACTGACCTCCCGTTCATTTGAGGGAGTAGCTTCCTTTCCAGTTTCAGCATCTTTGTCAGTTTTTTTGGCTTCCCTCTTGTATCTCTGTCTAGGCTTTGCATCCCCTTCGAAATGCTCGATATAGCTTGCTACAATTGAGAAACGTTTTTTTGGTTTTTCAGTTGTTAGTGGTTCTACAAACGTTTCTTCACTTTTGGATCGTTGACTGAATTTTTCTCCTCGTTTCGTGGTGAATTTTCTCCCTACTTTGATTGGAACAACTTCTTCTGAATTTTCGACTTTTTCTCTCACTTCAGTTTCTTCACTGATTGAGACGGATGGTTCTGGTCTAGAACTATCTTCAGGACCTTCTATTTGCGTTTCTCCTCCTTCTGCTTTAATACTGTTACTTTCATTTGATTCTTCTTTATTCTGTTCTTTACTTGATTCATCATCAGAAGACTCGTAATCTGATAGCTGAGCCTTGATTCGATTGAGAGTATTTTCTAGCATTTGCTCAACATTGGATAAATTGGCTGAAACGTCAGATTCGGAAAAATCTTCCTCTTCGTCAATACTCAATTCTTCAATTTCTTCTGAAGTAGTATTATCAGTTCTTTCGTCTATTATATCATCTGAACTTACACTAATACTTTCTACTTCTAGTTCTTCTGAACCTGTACTCAGTTGAATTTCTTCAATATCTGTACCCGCGTCACCTATTTCTTCTTCTTCTTCTTCTTCCTCTTCCTCCTCGTCTCCCTCGTCTTCCTCGTCTTCCTCGTCTTCCTCATCTTCCTCTTCCTCTTCTTCTTCATCACTCTCCTCTTCATCTCCTTCAACATATTCTTCTCTGTCCTCCTCTTTTTCTTCTTCTTCTTTTTCATCCTCTACTTCTAGTTCAGCTTCAATTGGTTTAATGTCAAGTTTACTAAGTTCTCCTTCCGTAAAATCGTTTATTATTTTTAAGTTGGCATCATCACTTTGCTGATCGATTTCTTTGTCTACTTTTTCATTTTGTACATTTTTTCCTTCGATTTCTCTCACTTCTGATTCAAATGATTCTTCTTCTGATCCTCTTCTGTCGGAAACCGTATAATCTGCAGTTTCTTTATTATCTTCGACTGATTCAGAACTCTTGATAATCAATATTTGTTCTTCGACCGGTTTTTTCATTTTCAGACTAACTGTTACGTCGATTTCCACTTCACCACATTTCTTCTCGTTTTCAATAACTTCAAAATTGTCATTGCTCTCATGTAAATTTTTTTTATTATCTGAATGTATATTTTCATTTGAACCGATTTCTTTCTCATTTTTTACTTCCATTTCTTTATTAGTCAAACAAGTGTCTTTACATATTTTTTCGTCGTCAAACCTTTCTATAGTTTTATTTTCTTCCAAATTATCATTCGTCACTGCATTAGGAAAACCATCGTCTTTTTTGAGTGCCAATGTTTGCCGATTTCGTTGGAATTTTTTGAACAAACTATTTTCGCAACTACGGAAGGCCATACTTGGTTTTACAATTTTAGCATCCAACTGCCTCTGTAAGCTAATTGAAATAATTTGAGGGATTCGTCTTGTACCCTTGAAAACTGGTATTTTCGAGGGAAAGATATCTTCTATATTTATTTTTTTAATATTTTCAATTTCTTTCAGTGCATCACATCTCGCAGTGAGAATTTTTTTAGAATTTTTAAGTGAAGACTGAATGGATTTCGTTTGTCTTTGATCCGACTTTGAGACAACTGGATTCTTATACTGAACTGTATTTAATTTTGTGTCAAAATTGTTTTTTGAAGCGTGGTTTTGTATTTTAGGAATTCTCGTCAAGTTATTATTCCGTTCAACTTGTTTTAATGGCGTTATTCTAGGAATAGGTTTATTTGGCACACTCGAAATTTTAGGTGGACCAGGAAACTTCATCGAGTGATGTTTCAAAATGACTGAATTTTTTTTCAAGTTCTTCACTGGGGACCTACGACCAATAACTTTTTTCGCTGGTGATTTTGGTCTATTTCTACCAAACTGTTTTTGCTGATTCGTTTGATTTTTGATAGTAGAAATCTTTCCTAAGTTTGTAATTTTAAGAGATTCATTTTTTTTCTCAATAATAGGTTTTTTAACCTGAGGTTCTTTTGGTATCGGCATTTCTTTCAAATATGGAATTTCGTCTATGCAAAGATCTTCTCTAGCATCTTCAAACTCTAGATCACAGTCATCATTGTCAATGGATGTTTTTGAAATATCATCGACCAGAGGAGCACAATCCTTAACTGCTATCATAGGAGCTTCGGAGATTTTCAATTCAAATACATCAATTGATTTATCTACCAATTTCTCTTGTTCTTCTACATCTGAAGAGTAGATTACTTTAAACAAGTTTTCTGTATTTGAAAATTTATTTTCTTCTTCTAAATTAGCAATTTGTGGAATAATGACTTGGCCTTCTAAGGTTTTGATTTGATTCACAGTATTGGAGTTGTGATGGGCATTTAATTCATTCTTCTCCTTCTCTGCATGAAATGTTGTACTAGAAGAAATTTCAGAGAGTGAAGTCTCTTCAAAGCTTGGTTCTGATTTATAGTCATCATTCAATTGTGTGTTTGAATTAGTTTGATAATTGAGAACTGTAAATACACATGTCCGCTTTTTATTTGTTTTCGGGGGCAATCTTACAATTTCATTTGGTACAGAATCTGTTAAAGAATCATGATTATCTCCAATTTCTTCTTTACTCGCTGCGTCATCGATGTTCGACACAATATTGGACATAGTTTTTATATCTTTATTATTTGAGTCTAAATGAACAACTTTAGATGAAATGTGTGTGATATCTGCGTTTGATGATTGCGGTAGCCGTGATAAAATTAGTACTGTATTAGTTGTGATAAGTTGTGATGATTCATGCAGTTCTGGCGCACTATTGATAGATGATTCATTTTTAGCAGTCACTTTTTCAATTTCATTTGCTGTCTTCGTTGTAAAATTATTACTTACGTTATTCTTCCCTACCATTTGATCAATTTCAACATTAACATCAATATTATCTTCTCGAACTGAACGAAACTCCTCCTCAGATGATGAATCATCTTCTAAACTTTGGTTCAAAAGTTTCTCTTCTATCTCTATCGTTTTCAATTCGTTCTTAGCAATGTCTTGGGAGTCAAACGTAGAGTTTGTGTTTACTGAATTGAGAATAAAAGATTTGTGACGAATGCCAGTCCCATTTTCAAATATATGTTGTTCATTCTCTTTACTTTGAACAACTAAGTTTGGATTCTCAAAACTCAATATCTCGATGTGTGCTACACTAGTTTGTACTTTTTTTACTGTCGCATTTTCTGTTTTTGGATCAATTTTCACATCGTGGATTGCATTTTGAATTATGTCTACAGTTGGTTTATTTATAATCCGTCCTTCAAACTCTAAAGAATCTTCAGATTGTGCTTCTTGCACTTCATCTTCTATATATCTTTTATCTGCATTTTCAGTACTATAATCAACATCCGTTTTCTGATTATTTAGCATATTGTCATGCAAGATGTCTTGCGTATTTTGTATGTTTCCAGAGTTAAAGTTTATACTTTCTAATTTTAATGCAATATTTTGCCCCTGTGAAATTTGCGTTTTGATTGCCATATTTAATCCAACCATACCATTACTTTGATCAGATAAAAATGACATTTCTTCAACAGAACTATTATTTTTTTTAAAATTTGGATTACTTTTGATATAATGATTTTCAATACCACGTAGTTCACTGGTTCTTCGGCCTTCTGTGACTAAAAATTCTGACTGATCACTTTTTATTTTCTTGTCAATTGTTGGAATACAAAAACTGTCGACGTGATGAACTGATGTATCTTGATTCGTATTAATCAAAGTTGATTCATTTGTGGTTAAAACAGTATCTGTTTGATTTTGATGAGTATTTAAGTTGTCAGCTATATTTTCTAAACTCTTTTTTGGCTCCGTATTATTCATATTCTTATCCAAACCATTCGTAATTTCCTCATTTTTTATTGATTCATCAGTTTTAATTTCAGTTTCAAGTAAGGAAAATCCTGTAGGCTTTGAATTCATTTCTTCTTGTTCAGTTTTAGTGTTAGGAGATAGATTTGACGCGTCTCTTGAGAGATCCTCATGAGTTTCATCGTGATTTTTGTCAGTTATTCTTTTTTCTTCTAATTTATTTGGCGACAGCATCCCGAGAGCTACAGATAATTGACCTAATAATTGTTCTGGTAACATCTTCATTGCAGTCATTAATTGATGAACTGCTTCTGGCTGTTCGTTTTCACTCTTAGAAGTCTGTTTCGTATCTATTTGATATTGTTCATTTTCTGTATTTTTATATTCCGCCGTACCGTTTATAACGTTATTCAAACGATTTTGTTCTAGATTTTGACTAAGCATTTTAGTCTCTTGATTTCCTTCATTCTCATCATATGGATGTAATTGTGCAGTATCTTCGTTCCTGATTTGATTAATATTCGAATGTTTAATATCTTCTTCATTTGATTTAATTTCACCCGAAGAGTGTATTTCATTCACAATGTTTACAACTTGGCCTGCAGTGGATGATTTATTTTGCTCAGTTTGGACAGTTTCTCTAACCTTAATTCCATTTCTTGACTTTATTTCATCATGATTCGAATGAACAATTTTTATACTATTATGGTTTTGATTTTGATTCTCAATAATATTTTTTCCATTCGTTTGGTCATTATATATTAACGACACATCATCCACTTGTGCCTCTTGTATGTACATTTTTATTTTATTTGAAACTTCATCTACGTTATCAGTATTTTTCTGAGTAACAATAATGTTTCTCTCTTCTTGTACTCCGACCATTTTATTTCCTGAAATTGGTAAAGTTCCGGCATTATAATTATCTTTTACAATGCCTTCAGTAGTATTTACTTTTCTCTGATCAAGTTCTTGACCAACTTCATGTACTTCAAATTGCTTGTTAATATTAGATTCTCGCGGGTCTTTTTTACCGGCGAGCTTTAACAGTTGTTTTTCTAGCTTTTCTGATGCTCCTCTCAAAAGAGCCACCTCATTGATGAGTTCCGGTGACTTAACCGAACGAATGGCATCTCGAGTTTTTTCATCGACTGACTGTATTCGTTGTTGTCGTTGCAGCGGTTGTTGAGGATGCTGCTCATCTTCACGTTCCCAGTTCGCTGTGAGTTCTCGTAAAGCAGCTAATTCACGCTGAAAGTCAGTGTGCACATCGGTTAACGGGAGTGGGGCATTTACCTGTTCCTTCGCTTCTTTATCCTGAAGTATGCTGGCATCTTGGTAATGCGAGACTGCACCAGCTCCGACTTTCCCCGCTGCATTAGCTAGAATTTTTTATTTTCCTTTCAAACATCTGGATCGTGTACTAATTTAAAAGCATAAAATATACAAAATGCTGTGTAATATTATTATGGGTAAATGAAATAAATTCAACCTCCAAGTGGCGCAGCTTCTTCATTCTCTACTCCATTTGGTGGTCCCCAGATTCTCATTAAAAATGGTTTCAACTGGTCCTTCTGTAACTCGAGTAATGATGCTTCCTCATTGCCTGCATTATTGTCGAGAGCGGCGACAACGTTATTCATCGCGAAGTTTCCCTTTGCCATTATATTCTGACACTGTAATCAATTTTGATATTTTTGAAAAATATAAAAAAAAATGGAGTTTTATCTTATGATAAATGAGTTTGCCCGAACTTTTCGTACATTTATATAAAGCAGAGTAGAGCGAAAAAGTGAATAAATACTATGTACTGTGAAATTTTTTAACGAATCGACAACGGACTTTGATAAAAATGTAAAACTATGAGTGGCATTAGTCGATCCATTTTCAAAGTTTGTACGTAACTCTAACACTTGAAATGTCATTATATTGTACATTCTAATTGTCGCGTATTTTAATATCTCCAACGATTTCCCTTTTCGTGAACGTCAAATTCGCCAAGCCACTATGTTGGAGTGGCCGTGTCTAAAAAGACTTTGATCAGACAACACGCAATTGAAAAAATGACAAATGTAAGCTAGTGTCGAACCTTCCTCTGCCTGAGCTGGATAGCACTTGCGACGGCGATCCAAAGATCACCCTTGGCAAGTCTGAGCACTTCCCTGGCCTCGGCCGCGCTGATTGTGCCGACGTCATTGCGCTCGTTGAGATCCTTTCCCTTGGTCGTCGCAAGGATCTGCACAGTTTCGATGAGGTGAGGCCATTGATTGCGAAGCCAGTCGAGTGGATTCACCGGGTCCTGCGCCAAAGCCACTTGAATATCGTCCGCACAGAAGCCCCGACGCTCTGCCTCCCGTAGAACTTCCACGAGCTCGAGTCCTTGGCGTGTCAACGCCTGCAAGGATACGCTGCTGCCGCTGGACGTTTGCTCAGGATACCTCGTCTGGCTGGACTCCTGCAATTGTCCTGAATCAGTAAGGAACTACTGTTTTGTTTTTTATTCGGAAAGGGTCACGTATTTTGAGAATAAGCTATACATGTTTGCATAATCCTGACCTTACTTTAAAAGTTAATCCAAAAACTAAGTAAGTTATTTGTAGACTAATTTATATTGGATCCAAAAGTATTCATCTCAAGAAGATCTATCCTAAGGAGTTCTGAATCCATCAAAATATTGGCACCCAATGCATGGGATTACATTCAGAAGTCTTGATTATATTGTCATGAAAGTGATTTTCACCAGCAGGGAAACTAAAATTATAATACCTATTCTGACTTTTCACTCATTCTCAATTTCAAACATACGCTCATGCAAGTAATGAGATAATGATAACGTTTAGTATAATAATCGAAGGAATGGAGAACAACAATAGTCGTGACTATTTCGAAGGATGTATGTACCCCTTGTGGCAGTACTAAAATTAAATAAAGAAGCGTTAGTGTATATATTAAACTCATTCCAAAATTAATTCCACCAGTCCTCAAACGTAAAATCATAGAAACGTAAAAATCTGAAATAATAAAGGAAACACATAGAATGCAACCAAAGGTATATACGTCGAGGAAGTGAATCGAAAAGGCAGGGACTAGTTTACCCTAGAGCGGTAATAGTGCTGAGGCGACGAGAATGAATTCCGTCGTATTCTTTCTCGGCCATGATGCCGATGATTGCTACGCTGGCGCCCATTGTGTGCATCCGGACTGCTCGGAAATCTTTCCTAAAACATATGCTCAGTCCAATTGATAAACGAGTTTCTTAAGAACGTAAAGCCTTACAATGTAAGTGATTACATATGCCGTGTATCATTTGAATAATTATAACAGTAAACTAATCAAAACTTCATACTAAACAAAACTCATAAAACTCTCGAATTTCCCCACAGTTGACAATAGATTTTTTATGCATTGAGGATGTTTCTATAAAATGAGAATATACAATTATTTTAATTATGATATTGATCTTAAAAAACTTTATATTGATGCATGGTGCAGTAGTCAAAATACGTTATTCGTGAAACAAAAAGACAAGCCAGTTTGTCTTGAATGATCGAGATGAAATTTATTTGATTAAGCGATGAATACATGATTTGGTTTGATTATATCACAGGTGATGAATGAAGCTTTTGTTTGGCGAGACTTTTGATTTTTATTTCTAACATACTTCTGAATCACTCTCGTCGTATCTTGTTGAGCCTTTCGAAGGAGCTAAGGAAGCAGCTCTTCGAAACGATCCTTCTCTTTCTCTTAGACAGCTTGGGTCTTCGTAAGTCTAGAAAATCATATTCTAATGTATTTTAATATTCATATTTGTTTTCGTTTTGACTTATTCTTAAACTTTTATAATGTAACTTTAAAAAAATTCGTAAGGAACAATCCACGTGTAAAAAGATGTATTTTTGTCCAAGAATATTGAATCCGCTCATCCAGAGCGGATTCAAAATATTTTCCAATGCATTACTATAATGTTGTACGTATGTTGTGTTTCATATTTTAGAATTCGGTGTTTGATTATTAGGTCAATTAATTAATCATTAATTCGAAAGCTGGGAATTTTTAATTGAAGTGTTCAATTTATACATGTGAAAATTTCAATTACTGTTATTTGATAATAAAGACTGGTCATCTGGGAATAACCACTGTTAAATGCGTTAAACAATTGTTACGGTAAAAATAGATAAAATATCACGTCACAATCAAAATACGCATGAAAATTTACCCAAATATTTTCATTTTTCACTACTTTTAATCCTTGGTCAATTTATTAATTGTATTAATTGAATGTTATTACACTCACTTGTGTTGAAATGCTTTGTGGGGGTGGTGACGTGCCCGTGGAAACAGTCGTGCTCTTTACCTCTTTCGTCGAAGAATCGAGACGATTTTTTTCATTTATTGCAATTGGTTCATTTTTTTCCGATTCCGACTGTGTCTTCGGCAGAACTGATTCTTGTTTGGACTCAACTATGTTCGCTCCATCATTTTGCGTTGAAGTTTCACTGACAACTATGGGCAATTTCGTTTGTGAATCAGCTGATTCTGGAATTTCACTATTTTTCGGCTCTTTCATTGGCGATGTTCCTCTTGATGTGCTTTGAGTTTTCGGTTCTTCATTTGTAAGAGTTGCAGTGGTTGCAGATTCTTCTGGCTCTGGTTCGTGAGAGTTCTCTTGGACAATTGTATTCTTCGGTAATTGTTCTTCTGTGGCATCGAGGTCTGTAAAAACATATACATTTTAAAATGCCAAATGCGTATTCAAACAGCAATCTGAATCCTCTTGAAGCGTAAATCCGATATGCAAATATACGAATGCGAATATTCAAATCTTACAAAGCAAAAAAGATATTTTGTGAATTATTTTCGAACTCAAATCTTGATAGAATCATTTAATATCTGATATACCGAAAGAAAAAACACGCGTAATAACGATTGATTTCCGAAAATTGAACTGTTTAATCACTCAGAATATACTAATCGCTCAGTTGTTATGGATGAATTTTTCATGATTCGTTGCTCATTCATTCCTGTATTGATTATAAATAAAATGTGATAGTGAAATAGAAATTACGGAATATTTAAAAAAAAATGCGTAATCTTCATTAAATTCGAGCTCAAGTCATATTTTCATTTATTCTAGATCGAGAGCAATCCTTGAATATTCTCACAAATTTTAGAAAAATCAGAAAAATTTATGTTTTCAAAAATCGTCTGTACTGGCGGCATTGAATAAATTGCACTACAAATTCAAATAAATGAAGTTAATATGTACTATTTGAATCAATTATATTTTATGTTTGAATACAAATGATGTCTAACAAATCTCTATTACACTTCTATTTGTTCATGCCTTGCACTTGAATTGTCAGTATATTAAATATATTAAATGCATCTATCATACAAAAATCAAATAAACAATAGAATTGATTATGATGCTAATGAAAATAATTCTTCCCCAACTTCCAATTATGAACACAAACAGTGAAATATTGGATCTGGAAGTAATAGGATAACGAATATTTTGGCAGATTCAAAGAGGAAAGGCCAAATGCACGATCGTCCTTGAGACATAAAAACTTGAATGAATAATGTTTTCAAAATGTAGCATTGAATTCAAATTTCAAATCACTCAAAGCACGATTTTGCATTTGGTGTCAATCTTATACGATCTGAAAAATGTATGGAAACGTATATTTATTATTCATTCAAGGATATACAATCTAACTTGATGTTTCAATTATAGAAATTATAGAAAAAGGTGTTGTATGACAAACATGTGTATACATGAATAACACTAAAGTCATAAAAAATTTTCGCAGTAGTCAAGTTAGGAACAACTTAGTGTATTACAAAAATGAGTATATAGCTAATGAAAAAAAAGACTGTTTTAGAATAGGGTAAAGGCACTAGTTGTTTGAATAGACAAATGTGTATACATTTTTTTTTATTCACATAAAGTGAGCTATGCAATTTGTGGGCAAAAATACTATAATGTATGTTAATATAATTAAATGCTCTGACAAACATCTTCTAAATGACCCTAATATCACAGACAATTCATTACACATTTCCAAACTGCTGGGTGTATCGAGGATATATTTCACGTTAGAAATCAATATTTTCTCAGCGAATTAGTGTGTAAATACACAAATCATTTGGGTTTGATTTGTGACATATACTAACGATTGATTTTTATTCCATTCTTTGTCCGCTATTACTGGGCATTTCTCCTATCAACTTCATTACCACTGGTTCACGGTAACATGTATAAGTAGAAGAGGTAGGAAGATGAAGATGTTGGAATGAGGGTAGCAGAGGAAGCGAGTTTGGTTTTCATTAGTGGGGGACCACCCCGGCTGACGTCTCTGCAATTATAAGGTGAAGAGAGCACTTTCGTGTGGGTGGGGTGTCGATGGCTCGGCTGCTTCCTGATCGCAAACGGCGGACTTAAGAGGGGAAGTGTGGTGGTTGGCAAGTGAGGATCGCGAGCAGTACATGCGTTGGGAAAATGCCATGAGTTGTGTATCGGGTGGGAAGGAGAGGAATCGCATATTTTTTGTGGCGAGCGAAATTTGACCTGAGGTTGATGGGCCGGCCGGCGTCTGTTGCCTTATCTTATTCATGGCGAACTTTAAAGGAGCTCGATGGTTACGGCCTGCAAGAGCAGGCTGGCACCTGCAGAAGCAGGCAGAGACGTGCCAAGTGTCATGAAGAAGGACTAAGAGGCTCTTTCTCTTTTCTCAAACTCTCGATTTCGTGCAATGATTTACCATTCTGTTCGCGGAAAAAGCTCCAACGATTTTGTCTGGTACGTATTAAAGTGCTCGTATGAAATAATACGTGGTTCGAATCCAGGGCTTTCCTTGGATTTCTTTGCTTGTAAACTTGAATTTTTCTACGATTGTAATTGGAAAAAATTTTCTGCTTTTCTAATCTTATCCACTAATTTTGACAGCCAGCATAAATTTTCGTGCTGACGAGTCATCTTTTCAAAATCAACTATACAAGTCGCGACTTTTAATTTCGATGCTCATCCTTCATCTTGGACCTTGAGTTGCATATTTAGTAAGCAGATGTCACACGCCATAAATTCTTTTGTGTATATGTATGACGAAGACAGGCGTGAACATTTTGATACGCTGTTGATTCTTTCAGATTTATGAATGGCCTCTCGAACGTACTTATTCAAGTAACTTGAGTTTCGTACGGCAATTTACTGAAAGCTGAGATGGCGCTCAATCAGAAAACTTGAAGTATATTAACTTCATGACGCCACAAGGATCGAAACATCACTAATCGATCATTAGTGGCAAAAAATGAAGTATCCTTTGTTGCCGTTGCGTACAACCGAGCATATGAGTTTTTACAAGTAAACAGATGCGGTTTTTAGCCGCACGGGCGATAATGCGATTAAGTTGTATGCATGCTTTTTGGAAAATTACTTAACCCGATTTTGTACGTGTCTTCCAACTGTACTCTGATGACTAACTCTGATCACTGCATGATCTAAATAATTTCCATTTTGCGCATCTATGAGAAACCCTTATGGCACGTGATCTAAGAGATTATACGAGTTTTTAATACACTCACCGGCTTGGTTCTATATTCTTTTAAATCGAAGGGAGAGAAAGCAAATGAAGCCCGCTTTTTGGAGTTTACACTCTATATCTAAAACACTAAATTTTCTACTAAAAATCGTAGAATTTTACTAATTAATAGTAGAATTTCAGTATTTCAACAAGACCTTCACTTACTAAAAAAAAGTTAAATTTTACTATTTTCAAACAGTGGTTCAGGTCACTTTCAAAAAGTGGAATTTCCCTATTTTATTAGTTTATTAGATCAGACGTGTATCGGGATTATCAGGACGTGCTTTGTGCAGTGTATATTATTCACGTGTGTGGCTGGCGGCAGTGTATCAAAAAGCTCTTTACAACCCTACATAATTGGCGCTACAGGACAAGATATTAACTACTTATTACAAGTGGCTGATATTTTACTGCACCGAGCTGACTCGACAAAGATATAACATCCATGCTTGATCTTGAAGGAGACGTTTTTGATATTTCTTGAAATCTTCATCATCCGTTTCCAACGGCGCAACACGTTGTTTTTTTATTAACGTCGCGCAAGGCTTTCAAGGGACTAATGCATTTCTTTTCATATGAGAGACTTCTTACCAGCGCTAAGATAATATGCTACGAAATGTAGCACCTGCTATTGTGGAGAAAAAAAACTGACTGAGACTGACTTCGGTTAGAAAGTTTCTCAGAAAGCAAAAAAACGTGTAAAAAAAGCTATATAGCTTCTCACTATCCTTAATAGAGCATAGTGCACTATAATGGCTTTAATAATGGAAAAATAAGAATGTGTTGAGATCTGAAAATATAAGTTTTATCCCGAAAGATCAATAGATTATAATTCAAAAGCAGGAAAGAGAAGAGCTGAAGGATCAACTATTCGTACCGTATTATGCTCTTTCCTTGAGTCATTCTATGCACTACCTGGCTTGCGTTCAATTCGAAAATAAGATAATTATTCAAGTTGTTTGAAGTTTGAAATGGAACGAATTCCCAACGTTGGCAATTATAAGTACAAGGGTTAGAGGTTTTACAAGCTCACCCTGAACGTATTCGTAGGAGCGATAAAGAAACTGTACGATGACAATATGATAACTAAAGGCTTAAAATTTATAAAAGTACGTAACACAGTACATGTAAACAATACACTTATAAACAATACATGGATGAAAAATTATGAACAGGCCACGCCATACCATACAAAGCATACATTGTGACGTGATTGAACTAGTGTCAAAACGTTTTCATCTGCCTGCCAGATTATGAAAACTAATCATAGAAAAATTCAAGTTTACAAGCAAAGAAATCCAAGGAAATCCCTGGATTCAAACCATGTATTATTTCATGCGAGCACTTTAATACGTACCAGACAAAATCGTTGGAGCGTTTTCTGCGAACAGAATACTATACCAGTGCACGGAATCTGCTGCATTTGTTGTTAATATAGACAAGAGCTCTTCGCCGACTAATGGATCGATACGTCCGAAGTTTCTCCTGCAGGTACCGGCCATGGGTAAGATAAGGCAACCGAATGCAAACCAACCCAGTGTTCTTGGGTCAGATTCTCGCACAAAAAATACGCGCTTGCACTCCTCGCACTCGCCATCCTCATCTACTTAAACGCGAAAGTCGGCTGTGAACCAGGAATAGCCACGCCATTCGCGACCTATCCATATGCGCGAGAGCGGCGACTTGGCGCCACTCGAACATGTACAACTTCCTACTTCTGGTACCACCATCCCAACATGTCCAACTTCGTACCTATTCTCTTTGCATGACTCTAGAAATCTAAATTCTCAGTCTACGACTTTGACAATCCATAAGTTTTTAGCCCATTTATCTTATATATAAATATATATTTCTATAATGGAAAAAATTTAAAAATTAAAATATTTCGTTATGCAACCGAGTGCTCTTGATTATGGCATCCCAAAAAGAAACTGCAACCAATGCCTTCACCCTAACTAGACAAATTGGAAGTATCACCTGTCACGGTAGAAGAGATATAGCCTGTACATTATATATAAGCAAAAGAGTATTGAGTGTCGGTCGGTGTCACTTGTTAAACTTGGTACCAAACGAGAAGCTGATCTTTCTCCTTGCTCTACCTTTGCCCTTGAGGCTGGCACTGTCCTCGGATTCGCCGTTTGCCAATCTAAGCTTGGCCAGGCTACTCTGAAACTCTTCGTCTTCGTCTTCATTTTTAGGGGGCGGCAGGCAGCTGCTCTTCGTCTTGCAGCAGACAGCGCATACTTTGTCCTTGGGATCATTCAGGAAGGTGCAGTGTTCACAGGGCCATTCGCCCCTCAGTACCTACAAATCAAAAATAGATCAACTGAATAGGCTGTCGCTTGAATTTAATCTCGGCGAATAGAGCACTCTCCTTACATACCAACGTATATCATTTCAAATTACTTCAACGCTTACCTCTGACATTAGATCCTTGGTAACATCCCCGTTCTTCTTCGGAACTTCACTTTTCTTTTGTTCGATACTGGGTGATATGGGTGGCTTTTTTTCTTGGACTTTCGAGCGTTTCTCCGGAGTGGACGATCGAGACGGCGCCTTCGGACGCTTCTCCGGAGTCGGCGACCTCGGCGACGACTTATCGTTTGTTCGTTTCCTCTCCGGGGTCGGGGATCGAGGCGACTTGGGCGAAGCTTTCTCGCTGATACGACGTCTTTCTGGGGTGGGCGATCGGCCATTTTGCTTCTCGGGGACTCGGTGTTTGTCAGGAGTCGGGGATCTTGTCGGACGGCCACGACTGCTGGGTCGCTTCTCTTGCAACGGCGGGGACGATGTACTCCGTTGTCTCGTAAACTTTTCGTTCGAGTATCCTCTACCGCTGAAATTGTCGAAGTTCAAGTTTACTCTTCAGTTACGACGAAACCAAACCGAAGATTTTTGATTCAGTGAACTCTGATCAAATAGCCGAATGACCGTTAAAAAGTTCACCGAAGTTGAGATAACTTATTAGACTAGATTTTAAGGAGATGAAATCACCTGGAAACACCAGCACTATCAGACTCCTCGAAGGAAGACATTCGGCCGCTTCTAACGGAGCTGGACCTGCGCCGTCGCTCGAGCTCGTCTCCTCGTGGCGTTCTTCTCGAATACGACCTGGGCAGGGAGCCGCGTTCTGGGATCTGCCTGTCTACATAATCGTCGGACGAACTTGTGACCTTAGATCTGTATTTGGCACCGCGTCTGTGTTGGCCAGCGTTTGCCGAGTCGTCTGTGCTCTGACCACCGCGATTATACCGACCCGGAGGCATCTCTTCGTCTGCCTCGCGTGGGTGGCCTGCTCCATTCGCTGGGAAGTGGTTTGCTATCCACTGCTCCTCAAGATTATTTATTCGGTCTTCTGAACGCCAACTGTGTATGAGAGAAGCATTGTCAGAGAATGCTTGTCGACAATTATACGCACTGAAAATGACTTGAAGCTCCAGGGGATGAGTTTGGAAAAATGTACCGGTCAAGAGAAATCAAATTCCTAGTAGATAGTCCCGGGCACTGTCCAGACACGGCCGAGCCTTTCTTTTGACAAAATCTCCAAGCTTCTTAGTTTGCGTGCGTGATTCGATCACTCAAAACTAGTATACTCACTTCCTTCTGCCCCTGGACAGCTCTTCACGCTCGTAGATCCTGGGTTTGTTGCTCCTCGAGCTGCTGACGCTGTCTCTCCTTGGCCTGTACGTTCTGGAGCTCCTTGACATTCGGTCATCGAAGTCAGACTCGTCGGAGTCCTCCGAGGAGGCATCCGAGGGCGAGCTTGGCGATCGCCTGAGCCTCGAGCGCACCGAGGCTGTCGACTTCCTGGACTTGAGGCTGGGCGAGGGCGAGGGAGCCTTGGAGCGCCGACCAGAGCTCTTGACGCTGCGCGCCGGGCTGTGGGAGCGACCCGGGTAGTGCGGGGGCAGCATGTGAGGTGGTGGCCCGTAGCCCATCGGGTAACCTGGCCAACCCATTGGCGCCTGGTTCAAGCTCAAGCTCGAGCCGCCCAGTGCCGGATTGTCCCATGGATGAGACGGGCCAGGGTACCACATCATACCGTTCAGTTGTGCCATCGACTGTGCCTGAGGAGCACGTGTCATTTCATCATCGTTTTGCTTGATAAGACA
This sequence comes from Aphelinus atriplicis, assembly GCA_020882685.1. NCBI lineage: Eukaryota > Metazoa > Arthropoda > Insecta > Hymenoptera > Aphelinidae > Aphelinus > Aphelinus atriplicis. The sequence continues at coordinate 14,751,024 of CM037075.1, read as the reverse complement.
AATTACGTTGCGTGGCTCGTCGGAAGAGCCTCGAGGAGAAATTCCAAACTCGTTAGTGTGTTTGTATGCGGAATAGTTAGACGCGCGGAAAATCCCCCTTGGCTAATGTGTCTTTGCGTCAGTTATATATTCACGTTTCAGCTCCAATCGGCGATAATCAAGTTAATGGAACGAAGCGTGATTCATAGCGGATAAGCTAAGAGAAGTGAGAAGTACGTGACACGAAAAACCGGATAGATCGAATGATATGTTGCAGATATGCTATACCTGTTGGATGCCGGGATTCCACATAGCAGGCATGGCACTGAGGTCGCACACGCTCGTCGATTGCATCATGCTACGCACCGGCGGTGGCGGCGGAGGTGGCGGCGAAGTCAATTGCCTTGGGGACGCCAAGCTCATCGGCCGAGGGCTTGCTGTGTCGCGGCCCTGCTCCAATCTTCGTCGATGCGCATCCTGAGCTCGCATTGCTTCCTGGTACCTTCGGTACCGTTCCTATCGCCAATCCGTTCATTTCAATGTTTCAATTCAATGTTTCAATTTGCTCGTGTCGCGAGGATAATAACAGTTTTATCGTACTTGAAGAGTGGTCATTTTTTCGGCATTCACGACACCAGCCTCCTGCATACTCTGGATGCTTCTGGCCTGAGAAAACCCTTGGGGTCCTGCATCGTTCAGCGATTGAGGCGGGGGAGCAGGTAATGGTCTGTTCAAGGTTGAAGCTGAGCCAATGACGCCACGCTTTAACGTCGACGTACGGCTCGCGTCGAGTGGAGGGAAGTTCGCCCCTACCGCCTACGACATACCGATATCACGACATTTGGCCTGTGGCCATGCTGCTTGCAAATTTATTATTTTTCAACTACCCCCTCCCCCTCCACCCTCCAGATCATTTTATCACAAAATACTAATTTAATAATGCTAGACTGTTTTGTTTGAAAAATGATCGTTACCTGAAAAAATTCATTTCAGCGTCTGTAATAACACTATGGGGGGAGAAACTACGATTCAATAATGATACAATCTTGTAATTATTAAGTCAATGAAAGAAAAAGAAAATAAGTGAATAAAGTTCAATTCACAAAATTATATTATAATATCAATTATTGTATCAAAAACTTGAAGCCCATTGTTGGAAGAATCAGTTTCCTCATAATTATGTTCATCTCGTGGATAATGTACCTAAAAGTGCAGGGAAAAAAGTTTTTTGAAGATAATATTCCAAGTTTGTCTTGGTACCATTCCTATAAATGTCGAATCGACGTTGCCAATGATTAGTAATATTAATTTCAATAATTATTCTAGAAGCAGAAGCAATGTAAATGGATATATATAGTGGTAACTATTATGAATGAATAATAAGTCAAAATAGAAATTGTGATAATTTAAGAAGCGTAAATTGATCAGAAATATCACCGTATTCACTGATTTTCAAAGCCACAAGAAGAAACGTAGAATATTTATATGTGTAACTGTGTGACAATAATATGTTACCCGAGAAATTGAATATCTATCTTCAAAAAAATTTTCCCAGTAAGAACAGGAAAAATGTGTCAGGGTTGTCAGTGAATACGGCAGATATTTTTTTCATAACAGTATAGTATATTAAGCCCAAAACAATTTATACAATAAATAAATTATATATAATAATGTATAACAAGTAATTAATGATTAATAACAAACAACAGTGATAATCACATCGCAAATGCATGAATATAGAACTAAAATCAATGATTCGTCGTACCGTGTGGTGTATATATGTAAAGTGGTCAATCAATATAGAATTCAACTCTCAATATCAATTCATTCATAAATTTGATTCCGGTGACTGTACGAATAATCATTCCATGGAAGCAGGAGCCGCGCGCAATCTAAGCCAGGAAGCAAAAAGAGACGACTGAGAGAGAAACAGGCAGGAAGTAACTATAGACTCCAGGTACTCGTTTGGGCTGGACATGCAGTGTCTTGTTCTACTTATATACGATAATTCATGTAATGGTGCTTTTTGTATTATTGGTATGATTGTGGAGTTTCTGCAATTCCTGCAATAATATCACAAATGATTTTTTGATTGAAAATTAGTTTCTATGATTTCTTTCTGGCTCACCTCACTGTAAGAGCTATAAACAATAAAATTCCGATCTGATGATCAACAAAATCGTTGGAAAAGTCATTCATCAGTTATATTGATTTATTTGAACTACCAATTCTAACGTATCACAGGTACAGTTTTGTGCTACCTACATCACTGTATAAAAATAAAATCTCAAAATTGACAAAATGAATCGATACTTATGATTATAAAAAAAAAAACGTTTATGGAATGAAATATGATAAAACAGTCATCCAAGTGATTTCTCTACCTGACCTAATCTGTCGCCAATATAGAGTGGATAATCACCACAATCATAACAAGAAATGTATAAGTTTGGGAGAAATGAGAAAGTAATAATATACCAAGCGACTGGTAAGTCTTGCTGTGTAGGCTTCTAAGCTAAGGAAACTCGTACAAAACGTAAAGTACAAAATAAGTAGCAAAATGCGGATAACAGCTAAGTTGGCTAAACTCAAGGTGGGTGATTGGAAATGAGCGATAATCGAAAACTCGAGTCTCGAGTAAATCGATGCCATCATTGATCCTTTAATATCCAAGAATATAACAACAACCGCTTGCCACAGGAGGGTCCGCTTCGAAATACAAGATGCGCAAGCAAGCGCTACAAACATGGCGAACGAGCTAGAGTTGAGGCTACGGTGAGCGTTTTGACTACGGAGAGCTGGTTATCTCGCGAGGGGCGGGGTAAGTGGGGGGCGTCTCTCTAGAGGATATCGCAGCGTACCTGGTTGGGCCTGCGGTTCCTGCGGGGCGGTGGCACCGGCGGCGGCTGGCCCGCGTCGCCCTTCGGGGGCAGCGGCGGCTTAACTTGCCGCGCCGCGGCCGAGCCGTTCTCCACGGGCGGCGGCTGCGGCGCCGCGATCCGGCGCCGCGAGTGGCTCCGGCGCTTCGGGTGCTTGTGATTCGCCTCGTCGCAGCTGTCGCAGAACACGTCGTTGCAGCCCTCGCACTGCACGGACACCCGCTCGCCGCCGCACAGCGAGCACTTCAGCCTCGCCTTCGGGCCGTGGCCGTTCGACATACCTGCCCAACAATCGATTTTCATTTCGAATTTTTCATATCAATAGCCGGCTACTGGTGCAAGACAAATTTGCTCGCCAGTCAACGCAGTCGATTTTCAGCAGCGTTATTGACAAATTCATCCTGATAATACAAGTCGCACCGAGAGTCCTGATGCATTACGGTATTCGATTATAAAAGAATTTCATTATTCAGAAGAATTCATGATCGTTATGAAGCAGCGTAAATGTTCCTCGATCGTATACTTTTTAAGTCTTCCCATGGACAGGCCTTGGCATTCACTACTTATTATAAATCCACGTCAATGTATAAGATTTATTGCAATTTTTGCGGCAGACTCACAAATTATTAAGCAGTGTCAATTTTACTTTACTCTACGTTAAACGAAGTTGGGATGGGAATCTCTCGCGAATTTAACGTTCTACGAGAACGGAACTCTCATAGTGGCTGAATAAAAAATAGGTGAAAGACGATCTAGCTCTTGAGATATCATTGAAAATCTGAAGTGTATGTTATCGATGCGCTTCTCTTTTTTCTGCGCAACTATTAGAGCTGGCATCGAGACGAGCTGAGACAAGAAAGGACGAGGTTTCGTCTAGGATACACACGAAAAAAGATAGAGATAGTATGTCTATGAAAAAAAAATAAATCAATTTTGGCCCAGACGAAATTTTATCAACTGTTTTTATTCGTTGGGAAAGGTTTGTTTTTGATGAATTTTAAATAATTATTCACGGGAAGCTTCCATCAAATCAATTTACGAGAGACACCATCCAAAATAGTACTCACCAGATTTTGAGGGTGAGCCTTTTGTGTGATTGTTATTGTTGTTTGACGACGTGGCGTTAGGCTGGCTTGGGTGGCGGGGCGGGAATTCGATGACCTCATAATCCGGGTCGCCGCAATCGCCGGAGAGCGAAGGAGGCGGCACCTTCGGCGGGGTCGGGGGCCGACGCGAACCCACCGTCTGCTGCTGTTGTTGCTGTTGCTCCGCCTGCACCTGAGCTTGCTGAAAATGATTATACTCTCTCGAACATTCATAAAGACATTGACGAAGGAGAAAACCAGTAAGCTCTTTCAGAGTGAAAGTAAATCGCATGAGTAACCATTTTTTTTGTACTATTATTAATTCGGGCAATCAAATGAAATACGATCCGTCGTTTATCAAAAAGTTGACTATACGACAGAAACACAATCAGTTCACTGACAATGATTATCGATGATTTTTTTGAAGTCACTCTAATGATCATTAGAGTAGAAAACCCGTATACAAGATCAGTGAACACGGGAATAACCGTTAGGCATTATACACGTATTTTGTAAGCCGCACGAATGACGTCAATATGCATGAAAAAATCTGCTTCTGGAGAAAATGTTCTCGTCCCACACTCTGAACGCATAATTATTAATAGTTGTCTACCCATGAGAAGGCTTTGTGAAAACTCACCATCACCCAGTGAGGCATGGAGCGAGCCATTCGCAACCGGGTGGATGGGTTCGAAATGGCCATCGGCCGCCATCTGTCTGCTCCGGGACTCTGAAAAACATTTCGCCATAGAATATGTACGACGATCAGTTACTCCTGCGCGGCTCTGTTGTCTCACAAAACGTATGGGCCCGTCACTCCAGGTGTGCTTTGCTTACGCACGTTGCCGCGAATGAAGAATAGCTGACATTAGAGGATACGGACCGAGCAAACGTTTTTAGCTTATGAGGTGCAATGGGTTTCGCCGTCTGTAATGTCAGTCGTGCCTTTCTAATGAATTTTATTTACTCTTCTATAAAGCAGTTGTTCATCTTGCCGATCGTGCAACTTAACTCCGCATGGAGCGTTTATTCAATTGTCATCTTGAAGAGGCTCGACTCTAATGAATCTTTCAAGAAACGACACGGCTCCAATTTATGTTCACATAGTTTGCATGAATTATTTTTAAATTAATGTTCCATCACATGCTATTCTAATCCATAATTATTCTGGGAAAGTTCGTTTTGATAATTAAATACGTTATCTCGCTAATCTTTGGCAAATTCACTAGAATACCATGAAATAGTGTGGGATAATTATTTATCTCGCACCACATAATTATTATGTGACATTATGAATTTTGCCACATAGTTATTTCCTAGGAGAAGAGCGAATACGATGAATAGCTCTCACTGCCACCGTCAAAGTTTTATCTGCGAGTTTATATGGTGTTTTCATTTGAACTCCATATCACGGATCGGCCCTCAAACATCGTAACAAATAAGAAATTTCATAAGTGTTGATTCTTTAGGTAATAAATCTTACGATGAAATTGAAAAAACATAAAATTGGTTCTCAATAAATTGTCCAAAATATTATTTTAGATTATTTTTATTCTGTAGGTAAATTTTCAATGATGTGAGATGAAGTACCCAGTACATTAAAAATAGTTGCAAGTATGTTGTTTTCTTATGTTGATTGTTAGTTACTTATGTTAATGAGTATTTGTTGATTCATCAATGAGAATCGTCGTGACATTTTCCAAAACTGCATGTAGATGGTGAATGAAAGCACCCGATGGAAAATATCGCTGCTCTCATGGACTAATTTCTAGAAAGCTCTCACATAAATACCCAACGTCAAAGTTTAGGGTCTCGAAACTAGGCAGAGCCAATTACCTAGATTCTTCAGCTGAATCTACTCAGCCCGCGTTTGACGTTTATGAAAATCGCTACACCCGCAAAATCCCGGGTTCAATAAATAACCCATTCACCTAATTCCCCAGTGGGACACGCGAAAATCGAGACTTTGGTGGCTGGCTCCCGAAAGATCATCGAACTCGGACAGTCATAAAGCTCAGCGCCGATGACAAGTTTCTCTCTTACTCGCTCTCGCTCGCTTTCTGAGCATCTAAGCGTGCGAGCGCGTGCTCGAGTCCAGAAATAACTGGACGCAAGCCTGCTCTTCCTGTTCCTTCTTCATTCTGCGCCCGCAGACGGCGGTGGGCCACGAGCTAGAATTGCAAGCCCGAGCTGGGAAAATTTCACGCGGCCGATTCCGATTGACCGATATATGCGGGTTAACGATGCATTTGGCGTTTGCTTAATTGCTTTACTGCAAGTACCGGCGAATTCTTCATCTCGTTTGATTTGATTTAAAATTATGACGGCCCTGGATATATGCACACTGAGCACATTTGAAATCACTATTATTTGGTTATAAATCTACACTAGATATCCGATCGACGGCTATTGACCTATATAAACGATTTGTTTACGTTTTTTTTCGAATCGTGATAACGTCCCCATATAATCGCCGAGTGAGCAAAACTGAATCATGTTTCTGTAAATTATACGCGGATTTCATACTATTTGGAATTGGAATGTCAATTACATAAATTTTGAAGGGCTGTTTTTTTTTCATGAAGATAAAAATCATATTTTGTCGCGCCGGAAGGATTGTCAATGAATATAAGAAAATTATATCTATGCTGCAAATGTTTATACGTGCGCAGCACATATACATACTCGATTTCGATATTTTATTTTTAATCGCCTGATAAAAAATATAACTATGACGTGCGTACTTTGTAGCACGCGCAATATGTTGTTATTGACATTTTTATACTGAGCTCAAAATCATCCGGATAATTGGGAAAATTGTGTTCACATCAGAAGTACCTCGTGAGATTTATGTTCAGACGGAAAACTGCGCAGCTTGTTGAGCTAGATTATAGTGGGGCGTGCATCATCACACTCATAATGACATCAAGATTTTTCGCGAGCCAGCCAAAACAGGCCTACTAGCTCTGACGCTATACTCTCAATTTTACGCAGAAGAGTTCAGCGTCGTCAGATTACCTACGCATAACGAACGCCAAATATTCTGGTTCTAGCGCCTGAGTAATATCGATATCAAAAGTTACTCAACTTACAGGTCGTTTACCTACAACGTGTTCTATTTACTAACTAAGATGTTCTGGTTACAGATTTTTTTTGTTCAAATTAAGTGTTTGTTTTTATTTTAAGCTCAGCAAAATTACCATGTAGCAGCTTGATACCGTTTTTCCAGTAGCATGACAGACCTCTGGATTACAATTTGGTTCATTAACATCCAAAGAACGCATAAAATGAAGTCAAGTGTCGGCCATTGCCAAGAGGAGAGTAGACGAGCTGTGTCTTGCTCTGTCTAGTCTATTTAGCTTAGTAGGTAGAGATTATTTTTAACGGAAATGATTCGTCACAGTGAAATAAAAATGTTAATATTCAAATTTGAAAACAGAAGCAATAAATATTGTCATAATAAGACGAGTATTGTACTCTTGAAATTCGCGCTAGTTTTATTTTGATGAAACACGATAACCCCGTAAAGAATGAACTATAAATACTCGCACGAGAAGTATTTATTCAAATAGTTTTCAACACAAGAACGTTCATAAAATAGAGCACCTAATATAACCTATATTATATATAAGTCTACCGACGTTCCAACGTGAAGAAGTAAGATGATTTACTGCATAGCGAATTTAGAAAATCATGAAAAATAATCGTGTAGAACGAGCTTTTTAATGAATACATGAAGATTTGCTTGAAGGTCTCAGCCAGCGGATGAGAAAATTTTCAAGTGCTCTTACAATAAAACTGCTACAATGCGTTACCAAATTCAGAGCCTAGATAGCCCAATAGCATTTACTTTGTTGATTAATCATTGAGCATCGCATATCTGTAGAATATCGGTTACTCCTAAATTATCACGCTACAATACGTCCAAGTTCGATTCACTTTCTTTGCCATAGTGATTTCTGGAAAGCGTTTCCGAAATCTTAAATTAGTTGAATAATCTTTGCGAGTCCATTGAAACTGCGTGTAAACGCTGCCAACAAACTGTTCGGCCAACTCGAGCGAAACTTAGCATCCTAAATACCCGGAGCAAGAAAATAAAGCCCACTTCCTCAATCGAAAATCGTGCAATTTAGGTTTCGGGCAGGTGAAATCCCGGAAACCTAGCCGCCTCGAGCCAGACAGAGAGCCTAGTCGCGACGAAGGCAGCACGGCCGCTCTGTCGGAGTTGCGCGGCGAAAACAAAGGGCCGTGACGCGCTCCCGGGACCTTTAACGCACGGCCGGATCGCCGGCGAGCCTGAACGAACCTGAGGGCGCAGGTACGCGGGCGCGCGCGCGCTTGAGCGAGGTAAACAACCGCACTGAGGTGCACTTGGTGCGGGGGTGGGGATGGGGGGAGGAGGGGCCGCAGCGGGAATAGTCGGTACTCACGCTCATGAGGAGTTGAGAGGCTGGACCGACGGGTCGGCGCGCGGTGCCGAGACGCGGGGCACGACTGGACGCGCGCGCGCACGCGACACTTGCTCTCGGTGCTCGGCCGCCGCCGCGCACCGCCGTCGTCGGGCTATTTCGGGCGGGCCGGCCGAGCCTGGACTCCTGCCACCGATTTTCCCCGACGAGTCTCCTCGTTCCCGTAAATATATCTCTCGCTCCAACGTACACCGCCGGGCTTGAGAGCTACGCACTCCCGATAACCGCGGCTAGGCCCTGATCGGGGCTGCTGACCGATCGCCCCCCCCACCCCACAGCACTTTTATCGCGTCGAGCCCTCGCGGATCTGGCAAAATTCACGGCGCTGCTCCTCGGCAGATGAGTTCTGCTGGATTCTCGTTCTGGACTTTAAAAGTCCAATTGGGGTTTTCCGTATTGAAGAATGAACATGCACGTACACAGTAAAAACGATTACTTGAAAGTGTTGCAGTACTTAAAATACATTTTACTTAAAACGAATTTTACATGGTAGGAATCTTGGTTTAAGTACTTTTTTATACTGAAATTCATTCCGTCCCATTTTAAGAAAGATTTTTTACTTAAATGAAGGAATCGTTTCTGCTGTGTACGTACTCGTTCCCAGATTGATATTCATTTCTTTAAAGATGTAAAATGGGATGTGCATGCATTGGGAAATAAGAGCTTGATAATCTTCACTAGTGATAAGCATTTTAAGAAATTCATCCATATGCCATGTTGCATGTAATATTACATGTTTAAAGAAGTATAAAAGAAAACTCTTATTCAACTATATCGACGTTTCAAATTTATGACATAGAAACAACTCATCACTTGAACTTCATTTTTATCTCACCATTTGGCTAGGATCACATGATTCACCTTGTTACTTATGATGCAGGTTCCATTATTTCAAAGGTAATTTTACTATGTATAGGCACAAGTATAAACACAAAAAGTTCTATGATACAAAATCTATTGGTTTGTCAAAATTATGTTCATTCACTGGCTAGTATCTTGGAATGACATTCCTCGTAGTAAAAAAACGTCAGGTAAACACGAACTTCATATTCTAACAAGTGTGCGATATTCATTACTTCGAATTATTATCAGCTGAAACTAAACTAAATTTGAGAAAAAATGATCGGAATGATTGCGAGCTTAAAGAAAAAAACAGCTAATATTATAAATACTGTGGGCTCGAATATGATCAGTTACTCGATATAAGTGAGTCTTATTATTGGGCCCGTATGGAATGACTCATGGCAGTGAATAGGAATCTAATAAAACCGCACAAATGAATTAAACAGAGGATCTAGTAGAAATAGAAATGTAGCGGAAATAGAATCGAGCGTGATACGAATTGCGACCTAACGAAATCAATTTGAATACATTCAATCGGGGTACAATTATCCATTCAATGCTGTGAGATCTTATAGATAATAATCATGAACAATAAAAACGCGATGGATCAAACTACAATTTCTGAAATTATAATGATTTTAAAAAATCGTGGAGAAATATTTCATGAAAAATAAACAGAGATCGTGTATCCTTAGTTATTGCATCCGATTCAAATGTTATGGAAAAATCATTCGACATGAACACCATATGAGTATTTTCACCGATTTTCATGAGTGAGAATTACAGAACAATTTTTCTATATTCAAATTCAGATAAGATTTCGAAGAGAAAAACTCGTGAAATTTAGTGAAGAATAATCACGAAAAAACCACAATTAAATACATTATATTTGAATTGTCAAATCTGAAAAAATTGTGTGAACCTCCTCCGTTGAGGTATTATTAAGATGGAATAATTCTAGAAATATGTGATTAATGGATTATCGGTAAATAAACAGACATTAGATAATCAAGGAATAATTAATATTTCTTGACGGATGAATTAACATCTCGAGAATCGAAGGCTGGATTGATGATCTGATACTCAAATACTTGGAAATAATATTCATCGAAAAATTTGCATCGGGTATCTCCTAATTTGAAATAGATTAATGGTTTAGCTGTTGAATACTTGAATAGAACCAATTCAATTTAATATTTGCATCATAATTTTTAAATTTTCTATGGTATGAAAGAAATTGATGATTAAATAATTGAAGTTTGAAAAATGGTCGTTTGAAACCCACAATTGCATAGAAGTTACTTAAGAAAAAAACTTCTATACGAGACGCTGATCATAAGGGTTCCCGAAATAGTGTCAGGTTGAAATTCGAAAGACATCTCATTTAATAAAGTACACTCATTGTACACAGTTACTCATGCACTACATTAATTCTCAAAGATCGTTGCAACGAAATTTATTTGAAAAATGGAGGATGTTCAATATTATATTCAAAATAACCACTTCTGAAAATAGTTGTATTCATAAAGATCTTCCATAATTGGTGTTTCTGCAGTTTGAAAACGTTCATACGAACTCATAATAGGCCAAGAAACAGGAGTGATCCGATCTCTCAAGGATGCTGAAAGCGTCGCGTTAGATGGGTCGGATCCATCGTCCGGCAAGCGGATATACAGCTACTCGACGTGAAGCTGATGTGGGTTTCGCCCGAACATCGGTCCGTTGGGCAGTACGTTTAGGCGGGAGAATTCAAACACGCTTGGCGGCTCGACCTGCAGATGCCGCGGGCCTCGCACCGGCACGTCTGACGTCCCGAAACGCCCTGTTCACCTTCGCCGCAGCTGCTGCTGCTGCCGCGAGGCAGAGGCGAGAAAGAGAACGAGAGAGCGAGAGAGCGGGTGCAAAAGAGAGCGAAAAATAGAAAGAAAGGCGGGCTCGCGCGCGCAACAAGCTGCACAGGGCTGCTCGCTTTGCGCACACAGACATACACAGACACACACATCCACCAGGGCTGGCTCGTCGGTGTTTTGCTACTCAGCTGGCGATCGACACCAGGTCCCGTGTACTAGTCGATCGGCGCTGCCCTGCCGAGGTGTCCTCCGGGACGAGGGGCGTCGACGTTGGCGCGCGCCGCTACTCGGCTCGACTCTCGCATATACAACCGACTCCGCGCTAGCGCACAACAGGTGAGTCCGAATGCAGCTGGCTCCGAGACGAGTGCCTGGCCCGGCGAGTCGCTGCTCCGATCCAGGTGCGCCTGGCCAGGAGCTCGGGAGGTTGTTGAACGCGTAGCCGTTCACGCGGCACGCGACACTGCGATACATACACGCGTGCCTATTCTACATACGTGGTGTGCGGTTACATACGCGTATCGATCGCTCATTCACAACTACTCTTTCATTGATTGCCCGGCGTGATAAGTCGCGTGCAGGGGCTGCGTTGCAACGAGAAAAACACCAACGACACGTATACGTGCACGTTGTTTATCGATCTCTGGCAAAGGGCCGAGGATATCGCGCGAAAACTTTGCTTTTCCATCGCGCCTCTCTCCGCAACACCTTCGATGTAACATCTCGATTTTCCTAAGTTTAGCGTTTGACGCAACGCGTTCCCATTCCTTCGAGTAATAATTACGCCGCGCCGCGGCTTGTGCTTATAGCCAAACGATAGTTTTGAATAGCGCGACTGGGAAGCTTTGGAGATCAGTTCGAGCTTGAAAAAAATGCGAGAGATTCAACCGGCCGTGAGGCGTACGGTCATCGTCAAGATAAACAAGGCGCGCGTGCCTGAGAGAGTGCACACTGCACACGCCTCTGCCGATTAATGCCGAGGAATGTACCACGCGAGAGACCCAATTCCCCAACAGTTTAGCCTCTCAATTCTTCTATATGAAACTCAAAGGAGCTTTTTCCCCAAGACGCTTTGGGCCTTTAATCAGCTGATCGATTTCGCGAACTCTACAGTTATGCATTTCGAATCGTATAGAGTCTTAACGGGGGTTCGATGATGTATTCACACCACGCAACGGTGACGCGAATCATAGTAGCCCAGTATTTGCAAATTAAAATTTTTTCAACGGTATCGAGAACCATCGAGCTCTTTGTTCATCGACCACCTGCGTATATATAATTACGGTAGAATTAAATTTGGGACACGTTCGTTTATAAAGCGATTGCTAAAAGCCGTACGCTACAATCTCCCAAACGAAAGCTCGCTTGAGAGACTGTGCGGTTCACCTATTAGAGGAGCTGGGGAGGTTGTACCGCAGGATGCTGATAAGAGCTGGCGATCGGCGGAGGCGTGAATTTATCAAACTATGTTTTCGCCCGCGGCGCCTTTTGCTCTTTTTCAAAAGTATTACGGGTTGCGGGGGAGGATCTCCTGGTAATACTGCAGATATACAACATTCAGTGACGTGATCACACGAAGCGAGTTCGTTTTGACAGTGGCTGGCTTTTAATCTATCATATGATAATGTGACACGTGCTGATTTGAAATTCTCGTCATCAACTTGTTCTACTTTTCATTTTACTAGATATGCTTGAGTATCGTTTTGAATGTCAAGCGTATAGGATGACGTAGTAATCTATATCAATTAATTCAGAGAACCAGACTATTCGATTTTTACATTTTTATTCTCTTTCAAGACAATCTAAATGAGCTGCTAACCGGAAAAATCGCAGTAACATATTTTTGTGACCTTGGAAATGCCAAAACAATTATTGAACTAATTAGATGTGTCAATGAGTGATTCCAAATTCATTATCAGGTCTAACATCCCATTTATAAGTTTTTCTCATATAGTAGCTAAGCGTTTCAGATCTTATTTTTCGGGCATGAATTTTATATTTACGCCCCTTGGCAATTACTATAGTAGATACGCCGCGGTATATGACTCACTGGGAGACCACTTGGGATGTGGGTCACCAATCTTGACCATAATTTTTTTGGTGTTTGTTTGCGTCAAAAATAGATTGTACCCATAGTTCCAGGGTCCAGCGCTCCCAAACTTGCAAGATATTAATTAATCAAGTAAGCTGTACAGGGCCTTAGATTCGAGTGAGTATTTGAGCGAGAGAAAAACAGGGAGTACAAAAGTTCGGATAGTATCTGTTATATTATGATATCGGTCAACAAGCGTTCAAAATTGAAGATCTCATGAATGAAATTCAATTATAACACTGAATTGTTGTACAATGTTACTATATTTACGCTTCTTTTTCCATACATTTTATGTTTCACTCCATGTGAGTAGACATGGAAGTAAATTTTGTTAATTATACATGTTATTGACTTTTTCTACGTGTATTGCAGAAATCAATGTAGCAGTAAGTGGAAATACGTCTCAGTCGACATATTGTCGTTTGGGACGAAAACAACGGCTCCGACTAAGATACACTAATTAATGTCTTGGAAGTTTGGGAGCGTTGGACTCTGGGACTGTGTGTACACTCCATTTTTGATGCAAACAAACACCAAAGAAATCATGGTCAAGATTTGTGACCCACGTGGTCCCAAGTGGTCTCCTAGTCAGTCAAGCTTTTGAGCGTTATTGTCCTTGTTTCGCGTTGTTACTATAGCAACTAAGACATAAAATTCTTTACACCGAAAAAGCAAAACCAAACCCCTCAATGCTTAATATAAGAGAAAGTTTCGTGATCATATGGAAGATAATCGTGAATCATTATCAATTTCACATATGTCCAATATATCTGTATATGTACACTTGTCGTCGGGGGGCGCTGCTGCGCCCCTTGATCCCCACGGGTTACTGTTCATTCGAAATCTAAAATATTGAAAAACTATTACGAATTAATATAAATTCCATAAATGATAAAATTGTAAATTATTCAATTGAAAAATTAATTGAATATTTACTATTTTTATAAGTTATGTAATTTCTACTATTTCAATCTTGGAGGGTACATGCATAAAATCGATAATGAATTACAAATATATCCGGTAAATCTCTCTTAATTTTATCGTGATTGGTCACCAGGTGGTAGAACTGCCTCCTTGTTAGTATGACAAAATAGTTACTTTCTTATCAATGGCGTACCGTGCACCCTACGCTCGTGTCTTTGTCCATCGACAAATGAAACTAAAACTGATTTTGCAAACTACCTGCAAACGGTTGACAAAGATACTGTGGCCTGTGTCCATTAAAAGTGCTGTAAATGGATTTTAAATCGATATTCATTCCCTTATAGCATAGGTTGCTATTAAGGAATGATGTTTCCGTGTATTATGCCACCGAAAAATATACCTCGAACTGATTTTTCCCTTCCCGTAGCAACGGTTGCTGGGGGTGTAAACAAAGGTTGCTATGAGAAATATCTCGTTGATTCTGGGAAATCGGGGAATCGAGGGACGAGGAATCGAAGGGATCTTCGCAATAACATCTTAACAACAATTGCTAGGGAATAAAACAACGGATTTTGATGAAAATTAAAAATTTTAGGAAGATGGGACGATTTTTCTAAAAGTTATTGTGCGCCAAATAACAGCGTCACAAACACTGTACATACGTACCAGACTATTTTGGGGTTCCGTGTTTTTCGACCCGTAGATTACGAGAATCGAGATCCCGAATACTGATTTGAGAGTTAAATGTTTGCCCCGTCACAAACCTTTCTCTTTGAGAAAGCGAAATGACAGCTTGGGTGGCTGACATATTTTACTTACACATTCATTATGAATGAGGTTGAACTTGATAATGGTACCCACAAAACGATATGGATTCTAAGGAGTTTCGAGAAGCGGTTGATTCATGAAAAAGTGTCTTATCCGGAAAATAATACCATATAATTTTGCGTGTGAATGTTTCAAGTATCTAATTAAATCAATTTTGACTTATTACATAAATAAAATCATTAGTAGAATAGTTGAATTATTGAAAAACATGTATTAATTGCGCGGTATGAAAACTGATGTTTCAATCATAACTTGAGTGAACACAATGTAAATAATCGTCTACATATGCATAATCAGAGCTAAGAATAGACTATCTAAGTTTATTGGTGACATCACTTTTTTTCAATATTCCCCTTCGTTGTTAAGACTTCTGTCCGTACATAATTAGCTCATTGAGTCCAGTTTAGATCTGGAATGAGACCAAATAATGAAACGATATTTATTTATCATATTTACATTCGTAAATTGGAACAAACAATCAAATACAACTCGGTCGTGGAAACACTTTTTTTCTCCTTTGAGAAATCGACTTGTTTATGAATTAACAATGATGTTTTTAAAGAAGACGAGAAAATTGACGAGACATGTTTTGAGTAGAATGAACTTTAATACTTGGTGAATCTTTGTGTAAGCTGATTAATAGCATGAGATTTCTTCAGGCGAAAATGAGATAAGAACGCACTTCCAAGGGGTGAAAGCCGTACTTTGGTAACCGATACTTTTAAATGGATTTGAATAGATAGTGTGCACGTGCAAGGAATCTTTCACCCGTTTCATCCACTCTGCCGCAGAGTCACTAGAATCTCAGAAAAAAATATTGCATACAGCCTATGGATGTTCTAAAATGATTGTTATACACAATTTGATTATAAGTGTTAAGATTTTGAAACCCAACGGGAAAACATAAACAGTTTTATAATTTCAAGCAACGGTCTTTCATTTAGAGTTAGGACTACAAAAATATCATTTCAGTCTCTATTTCACTCCTTGTTATCCTATCAAAGTGCAGTAATGTATCATTCTGCGAAGGGAGGTATTTAAAAACATATATGTTAACAAGATAGTTTTTCTATTTGTTTGAACAAATTATAAAAAAATTATTTTCTGAAGAAATCAGAGGTCGGCAGTTGAGTCTACGGAGAAAATTACGTATGGTATGGAACATACATTTGTTTCTTGGAAAGATAATTTTTTGATTCACGAAACGCTTATAATATGAACTATGAATCCGGAGGAAAAATATATTTGTTCATGAGCATTTCGAGAAATAAAATATGAACTTTTCAAAGTTTAAACAATTATTGTTTAAACAATTATGAAATTATGTTGTTTATCGAAGTTTTGTCATCTGACATCTTCCACGGTTTTATTCTATTTCCGAAAATTACTTTGAATTTAGCTCGCCCACATTCTCAGTAGGCTTTAACGGATTAAGGGTTCGAAAATCTGAAAAAATCGGTTTTTTTCTTAAAAGTTTGCCATTTGTAAAGTAAATTTTAACATATTTTCAGGTAACCTGAACCATATTAATCTGGTAAGATGTCCTAAGTTTTGTATAGTAGGATTCACCAAAAAAGTATGGCTGTCGCATTTTTCCTTCTTATAATATAGTAAAAATATAGTAGGGTTTACCAGAAATTTTTTTCAGTGTGACTCGTCAATTTGCCACTGATATTTAACACTTGTGAGAGTCAAAATTCACGTTCGATCAAAAATTTCATTCTCCTGATTAGATGCCGACCGTCTTGAAGCAGTTGCGTCCAAGACAATATATAGGGGGCGTTTTACCTCAACTCTCCAGAGGACATGCTATCGATGAAGTTTTTTTTCAGTACTCATTTACTCGAGTATAATGAAAAAGTCTCATTTTGCTTTCTCAAAGAGATAGCTTTGTAATGGGGCCAAAATTGACCTACCGAATCAGACCTCTGGACCTCAATTTTCCTAATCTACGGGTTGAAAAACATGGAAATCCAAAAGTGTCTGTATGTATATGTGGGTGTCCCCTTTTTTCCTTCCACGATAACTTACGAAGGAATGGCCCGATCTTGCTGAAATGTTGCACACCAGTTAGTTGTGGCAAGATCAAGCTCGAGTTCAATTTTCATCAAAATCCGTTGTTCATTTCCCTAGCAACCGTTTCTAACGTGTTTTCTCACAAATCCTCATAAGTGCTCATTGGGGCTATAAGAGTCGAGGAGAATCGATGAGAATCGATGAGATATTCCCCATAGCAACCACTGTTGATATCCTTGGCAACCGTTAGTTTACATCCCTAGCAAACGTTGCTTCGGAAGCCGGAAAATCAGTTTTAAGTCACTCGATGGCCAAGGACACTGAATTGTTATATTTGCTCCATAGCAACCGTTGTTTACCTCCCTAGCAACCGTTGCTTCGGAAGCCGGAAAATCAGTTTTAAGTCACACTCGATGGCCAAGGACACTGATAGCAGATATAACGGATTGTTATATTTGTTCCATAGCAACCGTTGTTTACCTCCCTAGCAACTATCTATCTCATCGGTTCTCATTGATTTTCATTAACCGATTTTTCTTTCCCTTAGCAACGGTTTCTAGGGGGATAAACAAGGGCAAATCAATTTTGACCGTCATTAAACCTATGACAGACACAAGATGAATTGATCGAAAAATTATGCAGGTCCAAATGTCTCGCATCGTGTATAACCTAGAACCGTTTGCTTGTGTGAGCCCGGCAGCAACTGCAGTGCACGATGTCACAGAGCCCGGATAGAAATAGCAGACATCAACACTCGCGACAAAGTTTGGTCAATTGAAAGAGAACGACACTTTGCACAGTCACAAAAACACCAGGTCCGAATGCTTCATTTATTGAGGAAGCGATACGAATTAAACTGATTAAATCATTTTCGGCTATCGGATCTAGATTATTTAAAAAAATTAAAAAATTGCTTTTTCGAGATATGGCCTGTTTTATATTTTTTTCTATCAAAACGTGAAAATTTTGGAAGACTACATTCACCATCAGAAAGCTGAAAAACCGCTGCCAAGTGCCTTAGCAGTATGCTTTCTCAAAGAGGCTTTAACATCACCCACAAACGCATCCCAAGCCTGTATTTTCACCATTCCACTAGCGTAGGTACTATCATTTATTTTTCAAAAATTACAAAAATATTATTTAATCAGTTCAATTCGTATCTTTGTGACTGTGTGAAGTGTTCTTTTTCAATTGACCAAACTTTGTCGCGACTGTTGATGTCTGCCCGGGCTCTCTTATTATTTGATCAAATGCAACAAAGCAAACGGTTCTAGGTTCTACACGATGCGAGACATTTGGACCTGCTTAATTTTTCGATCAATTCATCTTGTGACTGCCATACGGTATAATGGTGGTTAAAATCGATCCGTCCTGCCCTTAAGTCCGTATTTAGCAAACTTGAAGACTCATTTTGATCATTTTCGACGGCTGAGGTTGGGAATGATCAATTCAAAATCTATTTTGATCATTTTCGACGGCAAAAGACACCAAATTTTCCCAATTTTCTCTATAGCACGTTGAAAATACTGGAAAGGAAAACTTACATGAATTTTTCTTTCCCTTAGCAGCGGTTGCTAGGGCGGTAAACAACGGTTGATAAGGAGCTAATTGTTTTGTGTCCTTTGCCGTCGGAAATGACGGAAATAGGTCATAAATTAATAATTTCCAACCTTCGTAACGGTTGCTAGGGAGGTAAACAACGGTTGCTATGGAGAAAATGGGACAATTCAGTGTCCTTGGCCATCGAGTGTGACTTAGAACTGATTTTCCGGCTTGCCCCAATGAGCACTCATAAGGATTTGTAAGAAAACACGTTAGGAACGGTTGCTAGGGAAATAACCAACGGATTTTGCTGAAAATTGATCTCAGGCTAGATCTTTCCACAACTAACCGGTGTGCAAAATTTCAAGAAGATCGGGCCATTCCTCCGAAAGTTATCATGGATGGAAGAAACGAAAAATACACACCTTAGCAACGGTTGCTAAGGAAATAACCAACGGATTTTGCTGAAAAATGAACTCGGCCGAGATTTTGCCGCGACTAACCTGTGTACAAAATTTCAAAAAGAGAGTTATCGTGGACGAAAAAAAACGTTACACACATACATACAGACACTTTTGGATTTCCATGTTCTTCGACCCGTAGATTACGAAAATCGAGGTCCCCAGGTCTGATTCGGTGGGTCGATTTTTGCCCCATTACAAAGCTTTCTCTTTGAGAAAGCAAAAACTACATCGATTGCATATCGGCCATTATTCAAATCTTAGTCTTATAGACTTGAAAACAAACGTCAACGCGCCGGCCCTGTAGAGTTGACGTAAAACGTTCCATAGATTCTGGCATCTTATAGCTCACAGCCGAACAATTTGTCTCATCAAAATTGAATTTAACGTAAGTTTGATTGACTACGTAGTCAATAAACCTCTAAAATCTCCAGTCTCTAATATACGCCATATAAAAAGCTTGGATCCAAATGACTTGATTTGAGACGGTCAGTTTAACAAAATAGGGGGGAAAGCATTTATTCTGAAATGTACAACATATTCAAAAGAAATGTGATATACTGGATGCTTCGATTGCCCTATACTTATGGACTAAATGAATCAATTTCATATGCGAGAGTGAGACGCCACTAAGTGACCTGAGGGAGAAGCCAAAACTGATTTGTGTGTTATTTTATACTTACTAGGAGAAGTTGTCAACTTCGAGTGACCAATCCTGACGAAACTCTTCGAGATGCTTTTTGGGTACCTAAATAAACCATACATATGACCATTCAGTCTAACGTTTCAATTTCTCGCTGATATTCTGCCAATTAGGTTCGATCTCGTACATTTACAGTATGTCTATATGTTCAAAAAGTCATAGATATAGATATATTGTACCCGAAGGAAATCAGATATTATTAATCAAATATCTTATTAGAGAAATCGAAACGTTAGACTGAATGGCTATATACATGGCTTGTTGAGGTACCCAAAAAGGATTTCGGAAAGTTTCATGAACGGTGACCCACAGTTGACACGTCTCCTAGTTAACACGAAAATCTTTATAATTAAATAATGATCAATTTAAATAGTCTACGACACAAAGAATACATAATAAAGTTACTGTCAAAATTTGGGGGGGGATTAGTTCAACAGTTTTTACGAACGTAACACATTTAACAAACGTTTCTTCTTTATATATAATTAATATCGCGGCCTTGGATTAATAGAATTCGAAAAATAATTATTATTTTTGTATATAGGGATGAAAACGTAATATGTGAGGGTTTTAAGCGGTATAAATTCGTAAAGATTTCAGAAGAAACAATATCTTTGGTTTTAGTTATGACAATTCTTTATTATATGGCTTTATAATATGAATTGGTTTTCGAATTCACACGTCCTTGAAAGTCTAACGTACAACTGCCCGTGTGGAAAACATTCTGAAATTGTAATAGCGTAAGGAACTTCAGTTGGGAACTGAAGTCGTTTAAAATCGAAAGGTATCATGTAGATAATAGAGGGTATAATATCAATTCCTCCCGCTGTCGGGCCAGTAAGAATAATGGCTTTAATTACTTTATTTTTCGTTGCTCTAATCCGTAAACGAGTACCATCATACAGTTTTAGTGGGTTTGGATTGCGTATAATATTATAGGAATTCCGGCTTTGATTTCTGAAAGTTTCATCATGATTGGCTCGAAGTTGACAACGTCTTCTAGTAAGTAATTGTGAAAGGAATTCCGCATCACCACCAACTTCGCGATACATATTAGAGCTACTATCAGAATGGGAGATGATTGGTTCAGTATTTCCTGAAAATTTTGCGAAAATATTAACAAAATGTTTCTTTTTTAGAAATTCTAAGGAAACTTTTGGTCCTGCTGTGAATCCTGTCTGTGAATCCGTTACTTATTGACTATATACATTTTTATTGAAATTTTTCTCTCCATGTATCAATGTACACGTGTCGAGCGTAGATTTCACATCCCCGAGATAAATTAGCGTGGGTCGAGACTAATGTCCTTCCACGTCCAGGGGTGACAATAAGTGACGCTGACCGGATGTCGGGTAGGAAACTATACTCTTATAGAAAACAAGTAGGCACGCTGTATTTTTGGGATGGATTAACAGCAAATGGAAGATAAGAGTAGGCGAACCGGAAACCCCTAGAAGCTTGCTTAAAATATCTTTCGTGCTGTATCTTCCGATGATCTCCAATAAACTTATTTCCTGACCAAAACAACTTTCATCTTTTAAATTTTCCCCAAAATTGCAAAAATGAATCCGATAACTTTTGTAGATACATCGCTTCATATTCTTGAAATGCAAAATTATTGAGATTCATATCAAGTAGTAGACAAAATCAATTATTGAGTTTCATTTATCGATTCTTTCATGTTAAATAATTTTTCTTCTAATCATATAATTCAGTGTAGATAAGTAGGTAATCTGTTTATGCTTATGTGCTTTATTTCCCAGAAAAGATGCAGACCTTTCCTGGTCAGGTGAACACGGCCACGACGGCCCAAACCCAGTCTACCGTGAGCATACGATACGATCCTTCATATCTGCACACGTTACCTGGGAGGCTGAAAATCGCCGAACTCGTAAGTTAGATGATAATTTAGGATTCCTGATGACGGTTTCATTAAGAGTAAGACCATTCCAAAATTAAATGATTTGTACTGTACTGCAGTGTCTGTACCCATATTTAATATTATTTTTTTAATGACTACGAATCTGAAATTTGAATACTGAAGTAGTGAAACGAGCTAAATGGAGTTAAGTAAGATTTCCACTTATGAAGCTTCATAGATTAGTGATATGTGTAATTTGACTGAATATGACATCAGGTTTCGAATACGTTCTGTATGCATTTAGTAGAAATGAGTCAGTATCATATTAATTTCAAAGAAACTGTAATATTCAATTTTATTGTATCCAAAAATTAACAATTCAGGTTACATTTAATATCTTTCTACGGTATCTCAATTGCATTAAATTTGAGAAATACTTGCAATAAACAGTAAACAGTTTCAGTACTATTCGTGGAAAAATATAGAATTCCCTCTCAAATTTGATCTCAATGCCCTAGGTACTAAACATCGTTGGATTTATCTTCATACTCACGTCGACCATCAGTCACAATATTCGATGTGGCTGGTTTAATACGGTAGCGATGATTGGTTTTTGGATGACTGGAATACTCTTGGCATTCTACTTGTTCCATGTCGTCGAAAAGTTCAATAGGATTCCATGGCTGAAAATCGTAAGGATGGAATAATAATCAACTTAATTTCAAAGCATTAAAATTAGCATACAACAAGTTGACCATACTAAAGATAAAGACTGAATCGTTAATATTGATAATCAAATTTATATGGATTTCTTCGGCAAAAGGTTAAAAAAATGTTCGCCATATTCCATTCAATTATTATATGATTATATGCTATTTGATTCTCTCTCGAGTAATTATTGTGTTCTTTGTTCCAGGAATTCATTTATTGCGCTGTAGAGACTATTTGTTACCTTACAGCAGCTGCGCTTGTAGCGGCTCTGACGACATACAGTAGTGTTTTAGGTTTTGCTGCAGTAAGTATACTTTCTGTTTGTGTTTATACCGAATTAATCTTATGGAAATTTTTTTGGTTTTATACTATGGTATGATAAGATTTGTGCACCTAGTTTCTCTGGAATAATCATCTTTCAATCCAGTCATCAAAATAATGAATGAAAAATAAAGAATACGGAAAATTTTACGACAAAAGACATTTGACAATTGACATTTAAAATCTGATGAAGAGAACTCGGATATAATGATCACAGATTTTGATCTTTCCAGTTTTTTGGCTTTGTCGCCATGTGCATTTACGGCTTCGATTGTTGGGAGAAGTTCAAGGGTATGAAGAATGGAGATTGGGCCCAAGGACAGCGTCCTTCGTCAAAGCCCGTGTCAACAGTCAGCAGCCCCGTTGGATATTGAAAATCATGCGGAGAATTTTTTCGCAGAGTATTTGTACATCACACTCTCTCACAAATATTCAATTGATACAACACTATGCCACCATTTTCATGAAGAATTCAATACTCATAGATCCTCGAGATCAAAGAATAGAATTCTTTGTCGCGTGAAGAGCATATTAGCTTCAGAAACGAATATATACCTTTGACCCTCAACTAAAAAAGCAGTGTTTATCACTTTTCTCACTTATGACATAGCAATAATCTCAATACACTGATTATCACTTTAATCTTCTCCGATTTATCTTTGCAATAGATCAGATAATAGAACAAGATCGACGAGTCGTTTTCGCTCAAACTCCATATTCGTTTAAATATTAAAAACAAGTTAATTAAAAGTAATATTAACTAGCTTAGAATTTAATATCTATTATGAGTGATTCAGAATGATATTTTGGTTACCATAGCTTTCAATTTCTAGTTTTAGTATTGAAAAATAATTTCATCAGAATAAATATAATTTATTTCTCACAAAAGTTTAATAATATTTATGTGATGTATCGCTTGTTTGTATTTAAATTTTTCTTGTACAATATCAATTGTTCTAAATAATATTCAACTACCTCTAACAATGAAAGAAAAAATTATAGAAATGATTTCTATTCTTCTATATTTATCATTGATATATTATCAAAGAGTAGGAAAATACTGAAGATTCCTTATGTGTAATCTTTATTTATATGTAAACCACGAAAAATTTCATAGTCGTTTTATTATTTATCCAACATATGATCGGTATACCACCCATCGAAAATCAATGTTGTTAAGGATGTACATATTTCTTAGAACCTCATTATATATCGTAACGGCACTGGTTATCTCCTAGAACTTATGTATTTATAAATGCATCGTATATACTCTCAATGTGAAAATTCGCTATGTAAAAAGATTCAGAATTGAATTATTATTTAAAAATTGTTAGAGTAAATGATGTAATATGAACTATTGAATATAATTTATATTTTTATAGTTATTCATGGTTTTCGAATGTTTAATCTGAAATAAACTCTGAGGGGTGAAGAAAAATTATTTTACTTACCCATTCAAACATTTGATAAAAAAAACTATCCCCTTCCCTAAAATGCTATGTGATAAATTCATGCTAATTCAAGAGATTGATTCTAAACAAATCACACGTCAGATGCAAAAGGTCTTAGACCTTTCTATTCCGAGATCGGAATGCTTTTCTATCTATAAGCCCCTGTGGCTCGTCGTTTTCATTTTTTATTTATAAAGTTAATCAAAGAAAAGTAAAAGAATGATCGATCTGCTTAAGACGAGATTGTTATAACATTATTCAAGGTTGGTGCACTTTATTCAAGGCATTAGAATCATGGGGATCGAAGTAAGAATGACAATTCCAACTCAAATAATCACATGAAGAGTCTTTTTTTTAGTAGATAGTCACGTGATAAAATTAATCAAATACAAATTTTATCGACTTGAACTCAACGACAAAGTAAGTATTTCATGCATGTGGATTTTTTTTAAAGCTGACAATCATTTTTCATGTACACGCTTATCGCTAATAAAGGAACGATGAACACACATTATACCAGCTTGAAGAACGAAACTTTCGATTCAATTGATCATTTGTCATTTCAAATAGCTTTTCATCTTGATTTTCGTTTTTTTTAGATATTTTCCCATCAATGACCAAAACTCGTTATTCGTGCCACGAGTGACTATGTTATAAGTCCTATAAGTATTTTTACATGTCTGTATTCCATTTTCGGCAGCAGCAATGATAAAATAATCATCTTCATCCAAATTAATATATTTAATTTTCAGCAAGAAGGGGATTAATCTTTTGAGAGTGGGTTTTGAGAAATATCAACGTGGATAATCGGAATAGTGAGATTAGCTTCGAAATCTGTGGTTTAGAGTCAATTCATTACTAGAATTGAAAAAAAAAAGATAACTGTACTTACAATTTATTCGAATTTTCGTAGAGTCGAGAGGAGTGAAATAAGAATAAATTAATTTAAATTGAAATTGTTTTGGTCATTCTCATATTCGGAGATGAATTTATTCATATTTGGATGTCACTGATCTCAAACCCGTTACTGGTTTTTCCAAATTAATCGCGGCGAATTTAATATGGCAGATATAAGATTTTGTAAAACTTGAAATTTTGGAATAGAAAATACCATCACATTGTTACGTAACAAGATCCTTTATTATATGCTGGGATCAGATCTCGGCAACTGGCCAAGCCAGAGGCATTTTACTCGGCAGGGTTCTGTTACGTGTCGAATCAGATTATCAATAACTCAGTACTCAGGAATTGGGTTATAAGTGTCTTTATTCCCTATTTACTTCAGTAAAAGAGCTCGTGTAATTATCCCAATACTAGTGTACAATATGAGCGTTGGACTATCAGTCTCGCGTGTGGATTACTTGGCAGTTCGTGCGGAAGGCCCCATCTGCCTGCCGGCTGCCGTCTCCCCGAGCGCCTCACGGCGTTCGTATCTAAGTCCTCGCGGGGGTGCAGTCGCAACCCTTTAGTGGCGCGCTCGGTGGGAGGCGGGCAGTCCCCTTCCGCCGTCTCGAGTTGCGCTCCGTGCGTCACGATTTCAACACCGTTATTCTAGAACGTTCCAATATTCGTGGTTTGACCCCGCACAATGCGATTCCTAATAATCGCGGGGCTACCCCCGTGACAATATGCTATGTAAAATTAAAATAATTGAAAATAATTGAAAATTAAAATGAATGTTTTCAAAATAAAAATTTTCTCTAAACAAGGCCATGATATTTTTTTTTGTTCTTTCACGTGAGAAAAACCAAAAAGAACATAGCCTTGATAACAAAAGAAAAGTCTTTCTTTATCAAGATTATTTTTGGAGATAGTAGAATCCGCGCAGACACTTATTTAGAAAAAATTCTACTTCGAGTAAACGAATAATTCTGTGAGTGGACATAGTTCTTATAGTAAATAAGGTGATACAGACCAATTTGAAGTTGAGCGATCAATTACGACCTAAAGAATAGAAAAAAGATTAACGCGAATAGACGAAGAAAGATCTGTTATCGTTAATTACCAGGCTTTTGTCTATAGCATGAGAGTATCACGAGTTAACTAAGTTCACCATATAGAACATCACTTTTAAAAAACGTTTTCTCATAATTTTTATTTCGTGGGATTAAGAAGAATGACAATAAACAGAAATGACAACACGTTTCTTGATCCCAAAGGAATCGGTTTGGCAGGAGAATGAATTTCTTTGTTATAGCGTCAAACTGATTTTTCTTCTTGAACCAGAATTAGATTCTTGTAAGTGTACACATTTAAAATTCATAAATAAATTATACTAGTAGAAAAAATCAATCGGAATCTTGTGGAGCACATCGAATACTTTATTATTTTATGCCCTGATTCATTTTTTTCATTGATTGAAGCGTAAAGAAATACACACAAGATTTTGATACTTTTCTAAAAAATTGATTTTTGCTCTTAAAAAAAAAAGTTTGCCCGTTACCGTTTTGAAGTAGATACAATTGGAAAGAACTTTTTACATTATATGGTAGAAAAAACATTCCCATAAAACCCTAAAATTTACAATAAACACTGCCCTGATGTTAAATACGTTCTCTTTCACCATTGAAGTTATAAAATCACAATCGATTTCAGGAGCTGAGAGAATGACGAATTGTGCTATTCTATACGGCAATCTAAATAGTGCAAAGCTTCGTACAGAGCGTTCGATTTGAATAATAAAATCAAAAATGTTCAATTTATCTCTTGTTTAATTGCATGCTTATTAAATTATAAAAATATAAATAATGAAACTAGAAATGCCTATCTATAATCATCATCACATAATCAGTATATTTGTGACAATACACCCTGGTATGTATATTGATGAAATTGCAACTTACAAAAGGTAACAAATTGAATCGAAGAATTCCAGATCCAATAGCTAGATTACAACACTGAAATGCTTTTGAATAATTTGCAAGATTTGCTAGAAAACCAGTTGTAAATTGAAAGAAAAAACTATACTTCCGTAAGATTCATTTGTCACTCAATTAATTCCGACTAGGAAGCTAAGAATCTTAACAAAAAATTTGCTCGAAAATGTTTCTCCTTCTACTATGATGAATATTTAACTACAAATTGATAGAACATCTGAGCTTCTTTCATTCATCAACATCAAAATCATGTTAATTATCATGTATGTTTACCCATAAAAAATTGTATTCTTCCCGATTATAAATTATAAGATTTTTCGTTACAACGTAGAACTTTTCTTTACTTTGCAGAACAGAAGTACAACGTAAAGTTAAATCCGATTAGAATCTTGACCTTGTCTAAAATCACGATTACAATTAATCAACCAATTAGATTGAATATTTGTTTTACAGCTACGAGAACCAAATTGAACTACTGATAACTTTATTACCAAAATTTCTAAACAGAGGTTTTAACCACGAATCAGGCATTACAGATTCATATTAAACTGTAACGGAAGTTGATTCTATATGAAGTTTCCCTTCAAATTCTTGTCATTAATTCAGATGTCACTTTCTCAAGAAAAATGGGCATTGTAACATGGAAACTAAAATATCTGTATTGACTCACTTATTGCATTGTTTCAGTTATTACCTCTTTGGGAAGATATGTTTCAATAGTAACTAAGCCATCTAATCTTGAAGATTTTTCTTTCAGAGTGCCTTATTACCTTACTAAAATATGCATACATATTATTCCCACAATCAAATAGGAATTGGCATTGCTTTACTTGATTAACGAAGTTTATGAGCAGAAACTCACTTTTTAATCATAATAGTCATCATCATCACGATAATAATACCTTTTAATGTTGGAAAGATTATTCTGCGTATCGATTACACAATTCTGAAAAAAAAAATTAAACCAGAGACTAGACCACCCTACCCCTATGTATTTTGTGCCGCTGAATCCGAATCTAGCCTCAGAAATACTCTACCACCCCCAACTTTCGCGCTAGCAGCCAAACAATGACAGGTAATGATCAATTTTAGATACTTTCTGGCTGCTATAGAGCGAAAGTGGAAGGGGTTTGAATCTCTCTAAGACTAGATTCGGATTCAGCGGCCCAAAATGAATAAAGGCAGGGTGGCCTAGCCTCTGCTTAAATTTTTTTTTGTGGAGCTGTTAATTGAGATTATCAAATAGAGATTATTGTTTTTTGCTGTTCTAGTCAAATACTTCCTCCCAAAATCTTCGTTTAAAATAGGCAAAAGTCTTTATTCACATTAGAGTCAAAATCAGTGAGTGTATAGTATTGAAACAGACGATCTTTGCTGCAGTTACTGTCGAATTCAACGGAAAACGTTGTTGCTACTTTGCTACAAATTGAATGAGTATCTCAATAATATTACTATATGCTTTTGAAACACAGAAAACAACGAACTCGTACAAAAATTAAAATATCTGTCCAGCATTGACTATTCGGTTTCTACAGAACCAAATATCATATACCTTTCGATCTGACAAGATGAATCGTAACTACTTCAAAAACAAACGAAGTGTAAACATGAACTTTTTAGCACTGCTGAACGAATTGTTTTTAAAGATCATCTATTTCATTATGAAATGACGCCCTAATAATTGTTGTGTTGATTCAAACACCGATGCTAACTGCATTAACAGTATGTTTTCTGAATGAGACTTTGCATGAAAAACGGTTGCTATGTAGAAATAAGAATTCTGTGTCTTTCGTCACCGACAAATGGACCTGGAACTGATTTTTTAAACTACCTAGGAACAGTTGCTACCCTAGATGGTATAATCGGATTAAAAGGAAAAAAACTTCTGCCAAGTGCCTCAGCAGTATGCTTTCTCAAAGTATTGCAATCGAACCTCAACTTGCATTAATCAACACTCTTTGAGAAAGCAAAATGAACCTCTAACTCATTTCCTCCACTCCATAGTAACGGTTGCTAAGGACGTAAACAACGGTTGCTATGGTAAATATCCGAGCTTCGGTGTTCTTACTTCTTAGTCATCAACAGTTCCGAAAATGGACCTCCAACAGACTTTTCCCACTCCATAGTAACGGTTGCTAAGGACGTAAACAATGGTTGCTATGGTAAATGTCGGAGCTTCGATGTTCTTACTTCTTAGTCATCATCAGTTCCAAAAATGGACTTCAAATGACTTTTCCCACTCCATAGTAACGGTTGTTAAGGACTTAAACAACAGCTGCTATGGTAAATGTATGAGCTTCGATGTTCTTACTTCTTAGTCATCAACAGTTCCAAAAATGGACCTCCAACTGACTTTTTCCTTGCCCTAGTTACGGTTGCAAGGGATATAAACAACGGTTGCTAGAGACATCAACAATGGTTTCTGCGGGAAATGTCTCTTTGATTCTTATAGAATCCCATAAATATATAAACCCAAATGATCATTTATCATGATTTATATGGGAACTTATCAAAAACACGATAGCAACGGTTGCCATGGAAATAAACAACGGATGCTGCTAAACACCGAACTCAGTTCACATCTTTCGGAGACCGACCTGTGTGAAAAATTTCAGGACGATCGGACTATTCCTTCCAAAGTCATCGTACGACAAAAAAAAGTCAGTCTGAAGCTGAATTTTGTATCTCCATAGCAACGGTTGCTAAGAGAATAAACAATGGTTGTTCCAAAATGAATGTCTTATCGATTCTCATCGATCGTCGAAAGAATTCGAGACCCATCATGCATTGATGATGATTTTTGGAGCTTTTATCAAAAACACGTTAGCATCGGTTGCTAGAGAAATAAACAACGGAATTGGCTGAAAATTGAACTCGACCGAGATTTTGTAGCGACTAACCTGTGTGCAAAATTTCAGGACGATCGGACAATTCTTTCAAGAGTTACGACAAAAAAGTGCACGTACGTACATACATACAGACATTTTTGGATTTCCATGTTTTTCGACACGTAGATTACGAAAATCGAGGTCCCGAAGTCCGATTCGGTGGGTCGATTTTTACCCCGTTACAAAGCTTTCTCTTTGAGAAAGCAAAAAGGAACAGTTGCTAGGGATATAAACAACAATTGCGATGGGAAATACAAAGATACTGTGTTGTGTGACCTCAGTAACTTAATATTTCATTCCCTTAGCAGCGGTTGCTCGGGACGTAAACAACGTATAGAAAAACAGAGTTTTCGTGTCGTTCACAATCAATAACTGAACTTTTCCACCATCAACAAACTGATTCTTTCATTTTTGTAGCAACGGTCGCAAGTCCCGAGGTCTGATTCGAAAGGTCGACTTTTGCCCCGTTACAAATCTTTCTCTTCGAGAAAGCAAAATTCTAGTCAAACTGAGATAAAAATTAAAACGAAGATGACCGAAGATGAATCGTTAGTTTGTGCGTGCCGAAATAGTCTAGATGAGCGAGGCGCATATACGATTTTGCATCTCTAGTGCAAGAAAAAGACTATTGCTTTCTCAGAGAGAAAGCTTTGTAATGGGGTAAAAATCGACCCATCGAATCGGACTTCAGGACCTCGATTTTCGTAATCTACGGGTCGAAAAACATGGAAATCCGAAAATGTCTGTATGTATGTACGTACGTGCACTTTTTTGTCGTAACTCTTGAAAGAATTGTCCGATCGTCCTGAAATTTTGCACACAGGTTAGTCGCTACAAAATCTCGGTCGAGTTCAATTTTCAGCCAAATCCGTTGTTTATTTCTCTAACAACCGTTGCTAACGTGTTTTGATAAAAGCTCCAAAAATCATCATCAATGCACGATGAGTCTCCAATTCTTTCGACGATCGATGAGAATCGATAAGACATTCATTTTGGAACAACCATTGTTTATTCTCTTAGCAACCGTTGCTATGGAGATACAAAATTCAGCTTCAGACTGACTTTTTTTTGTCGTACGATGACTTTGGAAGGAATAGTCCGATCGTCCTGAAATTTTTCACACAGGTCGGTCTCCGAAAGATGTGAACTGAGTTCGGTGTTTAGCAGCATCCGTTGTTTATTTCCATGGCAACCGTTGCTATCGTGTTTTTGATAAGTTCCCATATAAATCATGATAAATGATCATTTGGGTTTATATATTTATGGGATTCTATAAGAATCAAAGAGACATTTCCCGCAGAAACCATTGTTGATGTCTCTAGCAACCGTTGTTTATATCCCTTGCAACCGTAACTAGGGAATGGAAAAAGTCAGTTGGAGGTCCATTTTTGGAACTGTTGATGACTAAGAAGTAAGAACATCGAAGCTCATACATTTACCATAGCAGCTGTTGTTTAAGTCCTTAACAACCGTTACTATGGAGTGGGAAAAGTCATTTGAAGTCCATTTTTGGAACTGATGATGACTAAGAAGTAAGAACATCGAAGCTCCGACATTTACCATAGCAACCATTGTTTACGTCCTTAGCAACCGTTACTATGGAGTGGGAAAAGTCTGTTGGAGGTCCATTTTCGGAACTGTTGATGACTAAGAAGTAAGAACACCGAAGCTCGGATATTTACCATAGCAACCGTTGTTTACGTCCTTAGCAACCGTTACTATGGAGTGGAGGAAATGAGTTAGAGGTTCATTTTGCTTTCTCAAAGAGTGGTGATTAATGCAAGTTGAGGTTCAATTGCAATTCTTTGAGAAAGCATACTGCTGAGGCACTTGGCAGCGGTTTTTTTTGTGGGCGCCAAGAAAAACCGAGTTACTTTTCTCCCGCTATGTCAAAAGTATGTAATATCGTTACGGGTCAAAAATATCAGATGTTTATCTAGTCATTTCTTAAAAAATGATATAGCATACAAAACATATACATAGATCACAAACACTTCATCGACCAAAACAATCGATGAATGATGCCGATGTGCCTCTTTCCTTCGACTGAAGGAAAAACAAAAACAAAATAATATTTACGAGAACTTTAGCCTACTATGGTCAAAGTCGATCAATTTGTATATATGTATAAAAATGTTTGACAATTTTTTTACCAAACCAATAAAATGTAACCAAAAAATAGATATCAATCAAGAATTTATTTCTATTTGCGTTTTTCCAAATCACGTATGAAAGATGTAGTAATCATATAACTACATGGAATATTGTCAACATTGATCACAGATTGAGGGAAAATTAAAAAAAATATCAGCTTCAACTCTTTTGAAAATAATAGCATATGAATCACGAGTTTCAATTTAGCAGTTTTTCATATTTTGATTCTCTTCTTCGTATGCATTATGAAATCGTAATTATTTTAGAAATGAACACTTAGGAAATTAAATCAGAAGTAGAGGGACCAGAAAAGGAGAAAGAGAGACCAGGAAAGAATGTCGAAAATGATTATGTGCGTCTTGTGATAATAGGATTATTCACTCGTGGAATTATCACCCTTGCTTTATTCGGGTGATAAACTCGTGTGCGAATCACAAACTTCCAGCACTCGTTGCATACTATAATGTAGTATCAATGTACGATAATGTATTCTAGTCATATATTTCAAATATATTCAATGATTAAGAATAGAACTTTCGTTCCAAACAATTCACTGATACACCAACTCTGTGATATAATGATTACAAGTTGTATCACTTTAGAATTCTCTAGTCATTATATTACAAATGATAATGACAGTTTCCAAATAGCATACAAAATCAATTGAAGCTTCAAAGTTATTGACTAATCCATTAGGAGGCAATCGTTCTTAACTATCGAACCGAAACTTGGTTTTGAATCACCAATTTCGAAATGGTCATAATTGTATGTTTTCAAATTCTACCTTTTAATGATACGGTGGCACAATTATTACGTCCATGGGTTTTCGTCTGTATCATATATGTTATATTGATAAAGTATTCACCATGCAGATTGGACTTTTCCCTGTGAATACTTCATTAACGATTATTCTATCTCTGGAAGAGGAGATTCAAAAGTTTTCACAGGATTTCGGGACCTTTGATAGGTACGATAAATCTCTGGATCTAGAAACGAGCTAATTCGCGAACATCGTACAATCCACATACAAAGTTATAGCTGGGAGAGTTGTTTTGAGAGACCTCTCAAGTCATGAGACGAACTTTTTAAATGATGAGAATCGGAACTGCACAAAAGCTTCCCATCTCTGTTCAGAACCCTAGGTAAGTTGGCTAACTTTTCCGAAATCCATTCGGTGCTATAAGAGTAGTATTATAAAAAATAATGAGGAACAGTACCAGTAGATGCGAGGAAGCTTATAGTCTAGTTGGCTAAGCGAAAGCATGAATCAGCTCGGCAGAGGAATAATAAACTGGTGCGAAAGTGCCGTGTGAGTTGTATCGGACCACGTGCGCCAAAGGTAGCGCATATAATTTACCCCCCGAGCATCGATAATTAGCAAGTGAGAGAAAGAGAGGGGAAGAGAAGAAGAAAGAGAGAGAGAGAGAGTCGGGCGCGATCCACGTGCGCACGTATCCGGCACATTTCTTAAATAACTATGAGATGCAAAGTAGGAGGACTTTTTTCCTCGTCTGGTAACGAGCTGCGGCGGGCACGGGGAGGAGGCGCGCGAAAGAACCAAAGCGGCACCGGCTCGCTTTACCCTTTCCCTCATCACCCTGAATCAGCGTAAGCAATCAGTTATGAATTCGCGGGGTGCGCGCACACACGTACTTTTACCGGAACGAGCGAGCGCACGAACGGCCGAGGCGAGAGCACCGACGCAGAAGAACAGCGCTGTAGACGGGCAGGCGGTAGACGGGCCTCCTCCACTGGCCGGCCTGACGTCAGCATGCGGCAGTTTTCCATCGAGTGCGCGCGCCAGGAGAGAGAGAGAGGAGAAAGAGAGAGAGAGATAGTGAGAGAGAGACGAAGAAGGAGCACCGAGCGCACGTTCCCTCGCAAGACGAGATGGCACTCGCCAATCGATGCTGTCCGCTACTACTACTTATAACTACAACAACACCAGGTGGGACCGGTACATTACGGTGGCTGGCGTTGACACGCGCGCACCACAGCCCACCACCTCGGGCCACCACCGGCAGGATAAAAAATCCTTCGGGGAAGCCGTGGAAAGCTCAGTCGGTCGCTCGCCGCCACTTGCTCAGCAGTACACTTGACGCCAGCAGCGTTCTCCAAGTATCTCGTGCTCTATCTGTTCGTCTCTTATCTCGCCGAGTTACAACTCAGCCCCACTCACGGCTACTGCAGCCGAGTGCTGATAATCGCCACGCGGGCCGTCCTCGTCACCCCTGCCTAATTCGATAAGCCAAAGTTGCTCGCTCGTGTTTGAAATGGTGTTCAGAGTACAGGCGTGCCTCTGCCTCGCGCTGGTGCTGTTCGTGTTCGTCGAGGGCCGCTGGCACAACCTGAAGCTTGCCAGGAGGCAGCAGCAGCAGCAGCAGCAGCATCAACACTACCACCATCACCACGGCGAACCAGCCGAAGACCAGTCCGGCAACGAGCTGTCCACTCTGCTCCAAGGGGACCTGGCCGACCAGCGGCTCGATGACTCGGGCACCAGCGACGAGCTTAGCGTTCGCCATCGGAGACCCAACCTTGGGGTGGACGGCGATCCCCGAAAGCAGAAGGAGGAGGAGGAAGAAGAAGCGGAGGAGGAGGTGGTAGAGGATGAGGCGGAGGAGGAGCAAGAGGAGGCGGAGCAGGATAAGGAGGAGGAGGAGGAGACAGATGAGTCGGATAAGGTACGCGAGCCAGTACGGGTGACTCGATACCGGGCCAGGAACCACCGGCTCGGCCACCCGAACCACCGCCGGTCTTGGGAAAAGCAGCCGCGCAGTGGCGTTGATCCGCTCGAGCTGCTGAGCGAGTACGGGCAGGAGCTCGAGCAGGAGGCGGAGGGCTGGGCGCGGGGCAAGCGGCACAACCGCAGGAAAGCGTGGACCGACAGGGACCGCAAGTCCTTCATCCAGAGCAGACCCAAGCCGGCGCACTTCGAGAACGAGAAGGCGTACGAGGTGGAGGTGAGGGAGGCGCAGAACAGCTCGCTATGCAACTACACGGTGATCCCCATAGCCGACCCCGGCGGCAGGATGCCCCGCGACCTCGAGCACGTCAAGTGCAACCACGTGGGCTCGCGCTGCCAGGACAAGGGCACCTACTGCTGCCTGCAGACCTACAGGAACGTCGAGGTTATGTACGAGAACGGCAAGTCCGAGCTGCTCAAGGTGTACTCGGGCTGCGTGTGCTCCCTCCAGATCTACGGCACCCTCGAGCCCTACTCGCCCGAGCTCGACATCGACGACTAGTAGTGTGCTTTCTCCCCCGCCGCCGCCGCGACCTGCAACTGACTGTTCACCGAACTATACCCGGTCATGTCGGTTGGTGCTTTATATTCATCAGACTGGCTTCTCCTCCTAATCGACGCGCGCGCTCTGTTACTGCGAAAGCCATGTTTGTCGTTCGATGACACGCGTCTTCACCGCCGATCGCCTTTGTGTCAAGAGGGAACGCGTGCATAATTTCGGTTGTTCTCCTCACTCTCTGTACGATATACTGCAGTATTTTCCCTAGGTGTAAACGTAGCAAGTATGAAAAATGGTTGTGACTGATACGCATTCGACTCATACCTCTCTGATTTCCGACGATTTTAGAGATTCGCTGGTGGTAAGAGCCGCCGCCGTTTCTCGAACATTCTGGATCAACGGAGAGGTGACGAATCTCACTGATATTCTTTCCTTCGCGCAAACTTCTCTCAAATCAGAGAAGAGTTTTTGTGCGGCTGCTTGATCAAGACTTTCCTTGTTCGATAAAAAATTGCATCGATGGAATTTCTGGAATGGACTAATCTTGTTTCGCGCACTGTCAATAATCTCCAATACTATCTCTCGATTACATTCCATGGAAGACCTTTTTGGCAGAAAAACCGGAAACGTGAGACATTCCAAATTGTCAATCGGATTTGTGATTTGGATACGAAATGATAGCATTTTATTCCTGATGGTGTTTATATCATTTCCCACTATAGACATTTTTCGAATCAAAGAAATATTTTACATTTGCGGAGACAAAACTCCGCAACCGAGTGATCGAACGGTTAAATCGATCTAACACGTTCAACTAAAAATCCTGAATCAGTTAATCGATAATAATTTAAAAGAATGAAATGACTGCAATCTAGAGCTACCGAGTATTTCTATGAGAATATTGTAGGGCGACGTTCCAGAAATATTTTTTGTACTCGAATCAAATGATTCTATACGCACGTAAACGAAAACATTGCGAGACGAAAATAATTAAATGTCTCAAATTTCGTATCAAGGGTCGATTTTAATGTATTATGTATATATCGGGTGAATTTTGTCTATCAACTATCAATCCAACTTTTTACGAGAACCATATGCGATGGGTCATAAAATCTTTCTGTGATATAAAGAAAATAATAACAGCATTTTAGCATATTTCATTCTATCATCTCTTTCATATTCATTGTACCGTTACAATGAGCAGTCTGATCTAGTTTGGTACTACTTGATTCATTGGAAAATATTTCTCGTTTGCATCTTAGTATCTTTTATGAAACTAGTTTAACATTGTTAGATTATTTATTTAATAACTTAAGACAAAACATCAACGGCAATAAAATCTATTTTGATTGTGAAAGTTGAGCGTTTCTAGTGAAAATCGTGTAAAATATATACTATGCTTGTAAATATTTATTATAATTGTGTAAATAAATGAATAAACAATTTTTCTATGTAATTATCTGACTATAATTGGTTTTTATTCAATTTTCACCCCAGACATGTGAAGTCCAGCAATCTATCCAACTTCATGTTTATTGCCTTGAGGAAAATCTCATATTTGTGAATGAAAATTATGCAACTGAAAGAAAGTTTTTCAACAATTTTGCATTTGAAAGGATTTTATAACAATTCAAGATTTGATTCTGATCTAATTTCGTGATAAATATTGAGGATATTATCTGATATCAACATTTCTCACGAATTTCAAATTTTGATTAATATCATTACTATTTTCAACGTCAAAGCTTTATTTTTGAATGTTAATCGAAAATTGAAGAACGCCAATTTTTACCTTGAATTTTTGTCTTGAAGAAGAACAAAAATGTGAATGGCATAATTTCATATCGCAACACTGATAAATAATATGAGAATATAGATAGATATTAACAAATTTCTGTTATCAAGAATCATTTGATTGACTTGGAGTATGCCCATGTTTCAAAACAAGCGTTTCCGTTGGAGAACTACTTATAAAACGGATTAAGAAGTTCTAGTTTAGGAATTAATGTAAAACTGTCTATAAATGAAAATTTCAATAAATAGAGGAACAAATTTCAATATCGTATAGTTTCCAAATATTCAATATCTTCAAAGAAATTAATTTTTGTTGGCAGAGTTTTACATAACATACCAGAGTTTAGAACGAATAAAAGCTTACTTTCAGAGAAAATTTGAAAAGAATAAAAAAATGCGGACTTTGGTCAACTTCAAACAAATGAACTTTGCATTTAAATTCCGTAAGTTTTTCGAGTCATTGCACTAAAGAACTTATAGAAACTACAAGATAACTTATGTGATAAAATTGCAACATATGTGACTTTGATAAATCGAGCATACAAAGGTTAATACGCTAGCTTTTCTCGAGAAGAAGGGAAACAAACATAGATGCAAGATAATATGAGGAAAAGGATGAATAAACATATCCCAGAGCGTGAGTATGAAAAAGAAGGTGGAAAAT
Source organism: Aphelinus atriplicis (assembly GCA_020882685.1). Lineage (NCBI taxonomy): Eukaryota > Metazoa > Arthropoda > Insecta > Hymenoptera > Aphelinidae > Aphelinus > Aphelinus atriplicis. The sequence continues at coordinate 14,713,388 of CM037075.1, read as the reverse complement.
AGTCTGGCCTCGGTCCGTCGCAGGTTTAATAACCCATTCATCGTGTAGTGAATGAATCGGGGATTCCTTCTAAAGGAATATTCACTTCCCGAGCGTGCACTTCCTTTTCGTTGTATACTTCCTCGCTAACATTTTATCACACTTTATTCTTCTCATTTTACTCTTATTAAACAGGTAAACTAGCACGGCCTTCATCTCATCAGCCCCATCACTAGGGCGCTGTTCTCTGGCGTTGGCACGCAAATCCAGAATTCACACCTTGAATAGCCAAAATCTAATGGATGAGTCAGTCTGGTCTTTCAACGAAAACAACGGGATTCCTCTGCTAATTGGCATTGGGCACTGTGCGTGTGGAGTAACTAGACGTTTATTGTCGTAGTATCGAGGACTTTTGAGTTCGCAAAAATCGAACTTTAGACTTTCGGTTCTCCATTATCGTGATCTACGGGTCGAAAATTATCGAATCCCAAATATTTCTGTATGTGAAATTTCGTACATGAGTTAGTCATGGCATGATGTAAACCGAGTTTAATTTTAAGTGACATCCATTTTTTATTTCCTTAGCAACCGTTGCTAACGTATTCTAGATAAGTTTCTCATAAATCCTCATCTCGTGAGGATCGATGAGAATTAACTAGATATTTCTCATAGCAATAGTTGTTGATACCCGTGACAACCTTCATTTTTTCTTAGCAACCATTGCTAGGTAGTTTGGAAAATCAGTTAGAGATACATTAATCGATAGCGGAAGACACAAAATCTTCATTTCTACATAGCAAACACATAGGGAATACAAATTCAGTTGAAGTTCATTAACAGTTCGAAAAATTGAAAATTGACTGAAATAAGCCTCCAGAAGTACACTGAGAGAAAAGTATAATAATGGTCACTAGATTTTTGCTAGGTTTTCTAGTACCATACGAGGACAACTAAGTCATATTAGTAAACTTTACTATCCAAAACATAGTAATTATCACTAAAAATTAACAAATTTTACTATTCGTAATTTTATAACCTTTACTAAAGATATAACAAGCTGTGTTATAAAATGGAGTAACGGCGACTAGGTTTTTATCTCCTAAGTTGGATTAGTAAATTTCCATATCCCTATTTTCTCAGTGTATCAAACAAAGATTTATGACTAAAATAGATGATTTCATAGTTAGCAGTGATCATTATATGTTAAAATGCATAGGCTAGTGTGCTACTGAAATTCTTTGAAAACCCGACTGTCACCACTTTCTGAAAATGATGGGAATGAGCCCCCGGAAGGTATCAAAAGGAGATTTATGACTAGAATAAATGATTTCATGGTTAGTAGAGATTACCATAAGTTAAAGAACACATAGGGTAGTGTGCTACTAGAATACACTGAAAACCAGACTGTCACCACTTTCTGAAATTGATAAGAATGAGCCTCCGGAAGGTATCCCAAGAAGATTCATGACTAAAATTAGTATATTATGCACTCGAACGAGGTAAGCCGATTTCGGCACGAAAAACGTTTGCGATCCAAGTGCAGCGAGGATTGCAAGTTTGCGCGTGCCGTAAGTTATAGTCTACGTGAGCGAGGTGCATATACTATTTTTCGTACCCCGCGCGAGAAAAGGGCCATTCTTTGCAAACGCTAGAATGCAAAGTTGACACTTTGCTACCGCTGAGACGAAAAGATCATTTTATAGTTAGTAGACACCACCATATTTTAAAATATACGAAGGCTAGTGTGCTATTGGAATCCCTCTAAAACCCGTCTGTTACCACCTTTTGAGAATGAGTGAAATGAGCTTGAGGGTATTTGAAGGAGATTTATGGCTGAAATAAATGTTTTCATAGTTTTTAGGTATCTTCATCTGCTAGAAAAACTGGATGGGATCATGATTCACAAGCACAGGCTGTAATTAGAGCCAAGATAAACACATTATTCAATACTTTTTGGAATCAGTAAATGGGTTACTCTAGGGTATCCTTGTAACTCGAAACATATTAATCGTTATCACTACACTTTGTTACATCCAACTTTGAAGCCAGAATTTTCAGAACAAGATGCCTTCAATGGAAAATATATGTTCATTATTATTTTGAAACTCTTAAAGGCACTCACAATTTGATTGTGTTTGTGAACAATTAATTTACTTTTGGAAGAAAATCTTACGTTCGATAATACAATTTGAACAATAATAAGAACTAGGAGAGGAGGGAGATACTTCGGTTTGCTTTGCTCAATGGATAGTTACAGGATTCGAAAAAATGATGTCCATATCATTCTACCTCTATCACTACTGACGTTTTCTATAAATCTGGATATTCATTTTTAACGTATTTTTGAGTCAAAATAAGGGACTTTTCCTGGTATTACAGAATGAGTTCTAGAAGATCCTCTCTAAAACAAAGATTTCTTTCTGAATAGTCTAAAGGATTTAAGGATGTTCTGGCCACACAGTCATTTCCAAAAGTTAGGTAAATCAGTAAAACGTATTTAGAGAGTTGAGCTGCAATTTAAGTTTTCGTATGTGATATGAATAACCGTATTTACAGGTGTATAAGCGATTGTATTGCAACCCTGCAGCCATATGATCTTTGCATGTATCCAGCTATTGGATATTATTCTATCGTTTTCAAGAGTTTCCATATATTCTCACTATTTTTTCTATACTTTTCACACAGTTTAGAGCATGAAAATACTCGAATTTTAAAAAAATCCATGAGTGTACATGTAAATCGAAGTGCTCATATCTAACTAACCAGCCAACCAGGCTTTCTCAAATTTTGGGTACAACTTTTATGTCCCAAAATATGCTTATGTACGAAGTTTCAAGTATTTTTCACTATTTTCATTTGTAGCCAGAACATCCCTAAAAAAAAACAGGAATTTTGTCATGAAAAGTTTTTTTTCTCAATAAGATAACCATTTTTGAAATAGGGAAAATTTGAAGATTGAGTGGGGTCTTGAGAAATCGAGTGGAATACTGAGTGTATTAAACATCAGGAATTTAGGAAGAGCACAATTATACTACATTTGAAATTGAAAAAAGGGGGCTAGGAATTGATTTCCAGTTTCTTGAAGGAAAAGTGGTATGGGACTAAAATACCACATTCTTACATAATAAATTTCAAAACTAAAGACGTTACCAAAGTAAACTGAATATAATCTCAACACGTCACAACTGTCATTATGTACATGCGTAAGCGCGAACATGGTTCTCGTTATAATAGACGACCTTCTTGAATTGGTACTGCTTAGATTATCATGAATGGATATAAAGGATATAAATATACATTCACCGATTAAGTTAAGAGTTTTACTACCAGGATATACGCAGATCACACTATGCGCTGGATAAACTAAGTTTTCCTGATCTATCACGAAGAAGTACGTTACATAGTAGTATGACGCGCGAAACACGGTCTTTTTGGGTCACGTGCAACATGTTTCTCAGACTTCTACACACGTATGGCAGCCTTATTATATTATTGAACAAAGGCATGTTTAGAAACGGTGATACTTTTGGGAAATTTGTGTATCGGTAATCTTCTTCTTCTTCTTGTCGCTTTGGCCGTGGACTCCTATTGGAGCTCCGAGTTGCCACCGTTCAAATATGTAAGGTTATGTCTTATATAGATTGGTTTGAACTTGGAAGCGGTCGAAAAATTTCGGAAACTGAGTTATGTATTTGTAAGAATGAATGTTTATTTGGTTGTTTGATAATATATCGTTCTTCTGAAATAGGGTGTCTGAATATCATATAAATAAATTACATTTTTTTAAAAATTCTGTGATAAAACTGGCAAATGGGAGATTTGGATGTTTTAATAATTGAGATGTCAATTTAGCTATGTTGAGTTTCTTTTTTTCGTTTAGGTGATCTATTTTGAGTAGAAATGATCTTCTGAAATTGTCGTAAGCTGGGCAGTCCCATAAGACATGATCTATGTCGTGGTTGACGAAATTACACGTGGGACAATCTGGAGAATTAATTAAGTTCTTCCTATATAGACTAGCAGCTAATGAATAGTGGTTGGCACGTATTCTGTTTATGGTGACTATATGGTATCTGGTGTATTGATTTTTGCAGAACCATGGTTTGGATTTGTTGGACGGAAAATAGTCTTTGAAATACAAGGTACCTTTTTGTGGTGCTGACGACAGTGCTTTGTTTTTCATGGTGGTTTTTAAATTGTTATTCAGAACTTCATAGAAGTCTGAGTAATGCATTTGATGATCCAAGATTTCTCCGTTTGAACTAGCTTCTTTGGCCAGCTTATCTACGATTTCGTTCTGTTCAATGTCTACGTCAGAGGGGATCCAGATCAAATTGATTGACAAATTTGAGATTTGGCACATGTAAAGAGCTGAGATAATATCAGTTATAATATGCGAGGTGTTTTTGTTTTTATGTACAGAAAAGTTTTCTATCGCGGATAAAACACTGTGAGAGTCTGAAAATGTGACTGATTCTTGAATTTTATTTGTATCGGTAATCGCATCATCGAAACGTGAGTGTGCTACTTCTGTTGAAACTGTAGGATTGCAATTAAAGCAATTAAATACGAGAAGAGAAAACCACCACTTTTTTGAGTATACAAAGCAAGTACACCTGCATTAAGATTCAAATTAAAAATTATATCTTATATACAACCATGTCAAATCCATTCCAAAAAGTCAGTTGTCAATATGAAATTCGTAATTCGTAATACGTCAAACCGAAAACCCGTATTGAAACCCTCCGTGCATAGCTAGCCGAAAAGATTGGTAGAAAATCCTGTGTTAGCTGGAGCTCACTTAAATCTATCATCCAAAAACCATCTTGAATAGGTTCATTTTTTTAGGAGGTGTAAATTTTTCAGATGAATTCATATTTTTCGCATTAAATTTCTTCTGTCTCAAAAATTAATGAGTAATTTTTTTGTTGATAAGCATAAAAGCAAACGAAACGTACGTCTATTCTCTTCACCTGATGGAATGATTAGTTTAAATCCAGCAACCCTTGCATATCTTTATAAGTCTTGATAAAGTCTTATATCCTATACCCGAAAAATCTCACCAGAGGCTTGGAAAAAAGTTTGAGGAAGAGGAGATCATTGCACCCTTGGAAATGTCATGCACAAGCTCGACACGCGCAGTAAACATAAGAAGCCCCCAGCTGTCGCTTGTCAGAAAAATAATGTAAGGCGCGGGCGATCCGAAAACAGAAGGAAAAAATCACGCACGGCATGATACACAACACGTGCTGGATTCGTGTGCAACTTAAAGATTCTGGTCCAGATGAGAAATCGGGTATTATCCATCTCTAATAAAAAAAATAAGCAACAGCGCAGGGGATTGCCGCGAACGATGCGTAAGCATTCAGTTGACGATCGAGTGCAGATGGAAAGGGAAATCAATCAACGAAAATCCGCTATGCCGCGTGACGTTGTTCGCGGGTTCGATGACGTAGTTGCAGCTGACTCGTGACGCTCACCGGCAGGCCGGCCGGCCGGCGCTGGATCGCTCGCGGGACTCCGGCGAGCGGGAAAATCACACCGATCGCAATCATCGGGCGAAGGTGTGAGCACACTCGCGCCTTTCGGGCAATCGAATGCGTACGTGCATGTACGCAAAATTTTTGCACTGACCCACATTACATATACCTGACGCGCGCGACTCACTTGGTCGAGGTTCTTGCGCAGGAATCCACATGGAAATCAAGGGTTGTGACGCGCGACTCTTTCCCACTTTTACGTAAAATCAGACGGACGCTCGGACTCGACAGGGATTGACTGCGTATATAGACTAATTTTTATTATCAGTGTCAACCAGCCCAAGGTCGCTTGTTAGGAAACAACTGAGTTTTGTCATTTCGTACGTAGGTTTTCGCGTATTATGGATAATATTCACGGGGCTGATCTCTGAAATGCATTGGATTACCCTTTTTTCATTTTATTTTGGTATACAAGAATGAAGAAGATATTTGACTCTATATCGATCAGTACGAGATATAATCTCTTTTAAGAGCTAATCAGCGCAATTTTTCATGTACAAATTTGCAAACGTACGAGAATTCGTGTTCAAATTATCATCGTAAATTTTCTTCGCACTGGCCAAATCTGGATGTTTGTCTTCGTCCGGCAATAGAATCATTTTTTATATTTAGATGTGAAGGTCTTGAACGAAAAATTCGAGAACGTGAAAAATATCGCGCGTGATCCCAAGCACTGCCAACGGGTCAATGTTCTCCAGCAAATAAATCGATGGATTCACGATTCCCCACAAAATTACAGAATATCGAAATATTTTCATCTTTATAAGAATTACATCAATCAATTGGTTTGATAAAAAGTTACACGAGGTAAAATTGCCAGTCTCGGTGCATTAACATGAACCAGCTAATACAGCAGAAGGCGCTCCATGACCTCAGCTGCATAATAATATTTTGTCTGCGACAACAGTGAAGTTCGTGATTAGTTGTTCGCGCAGGGGACGATGTATGCACGCGTTCAATATACATGTATGTTAATCTCAGGCTAAATCCGGAAATCGGGAAGCACGAGCGTCCAAATCAACTGTCTATTTTTATAAGCGCCAAGCGTGCGAGTCTCACCAAACAATACGTCGAGAGAGTCGCGCACCCAAACAGCGATAATCACTTTTGATAATGAGCGCGTAAAATCTGGCTCTTTTCCTTACGCCGATTTTGCGTCATTTCCGTCCCAAATGGATTCCCTGCAGCGTGACTTTGTACTTCAAGACATTTCAAAGAGGAAGAACCTGAAATCGCGCACGTAAACTTCATAATATAACAAATATAGAGCAATGAGTCAATTCCGTGAAATATTTGTTACGAACTCGTCGTTACATTTGTATTTCCGAATCAAAAATCCAAAATTCACATCCACATTTAGTGCAACTTATAATACAAGAATCTTCCTAACAATTTATTCTTTTATGTGAATCCATAATAAACCTACTATGAATTTTCTCGAAATGTAAACAGATCAAATAGACATGAGTTCAATTCATTCGAGGACTTTCGAAATAACATAACAGAATTTTCAGCTCGGTTCAACTGTATTTCCGAGACTCACTGTTTAACATTGATATTTTATGCTTAGGATTCACATACAATTTTTGTTACAACATGATTACTATATCGAATATCTCCTATCACTCTAAAAGCAACTTTCATCAATGGTCACTATAGAAAGAAATTTCCTGGCTATCGATTGCTCTCATTCGTTGTAGCCGAAATATCATGTAAAATGTTTTGTGAGATCTTGTTTTCATTTCATACGAATTAGAGCTGTAAAGCTGCTGTTTATGTTTATTGTTGTAGCGAGCTATTAATAACTTAAAACTTCTATCATGTGTGTTTTCAATGAATGAACCTTTTATCTTGTACAAACTAACAGAATTTCACCAGTGTGCAAAGTGTATTAAATGTATAAATAGATTGAAAATTGTTATCAGCTATACATTTTTAATTAAGTTTCACAACTAGATTTTAATGAATTCTTAATGTATTTATTATTGAACCTGTAAGTCCCTTAATTATGGAAAAAGTTGTTTCACTTAAAATAATCTATTTCAGATAAATTTAATAAATGATGTATCTGCTTCAGAAGAAAAATGATACCTATACTAAACATATTTTTTTTAAATGAACCGAAGTTATTTTTATCCTTTCATGATTATTCGTTACGCGGCTAAGGATACTGCATGAGAGATATTCAATTATCAGTCGCATTAGCACATACGTAAGAGATTTTTCATTTCTGCAACTATCTACCACCCATCCAGCAGGTGGCAGTTAACAGCTGATCTTATGACGTAAATACTTGCAGGATGCATCGGCATATTTGCGTGAGGCATAACCTCTGATTCGTATATGGCCTACAAAGTACAACCCGACGATTGCGGGGACGATCGTGACAACAATTATAATGGCGAGTCAAAAGGAATCGACAATTTTGACGAGCATAGAAGATGGGATGCAAAAAATAATTTTAAATAGACCTAGTAAAAAAAATGCCATCACTAGTCAGGTGAGAAATGCGTGTTTGTTACAAATTATAGACTAGCGCATTTTCAAAATAAAAAATCGGATACTCATCATTTCCATCAAAAATGCTTTTATGTTTTTTGTCTGCTCAAAATTATCACACTCATTACACTGTTAACAAGCTTGTAAAAAAACTATTCTCTTTCCTTAGATGTATGGAGAATTAACAAAACTATTGAATCAATCAGCAACAAATGAAGAAGTTAATGTTCTTATATTAACAGGCAGTGGAGACTTCTACAGCAGTGGAAATGATTTTGTTAGCTATCTCACGGGATCCTTTGATTTAGATGTAGAAACAGATAAATTAAGGTTGGAATACTTTTTAGATAAAATTCAAATAATATTACAAGCTTAGTTTAATTGCAAAAACATAAATTTTAGACAGTTTATAGATGCACTTATCTCATACCCAAAACTTTTAATAGCTATTGTAAATGGGCCAGCTATTGGCATTGCAGCTACAACGCTAACAATTGTTGACATTGTTTATGCATCAGAGACAGTGAGTGTAATGAATAAAGGTGTAAGAAGTCAATTTGCATGTGCTTCACTTATTAGTATTATTCAACAGGCTTATTTTCTCACGCCATTCTGTAAATTAGGACTCTCACCAGAAGGCTGTTCATCTTATACATTCCCTAGAATCATGGGACCATCTAAGGTTTGAGACTTTAAAGTTTTTCCAATTAGGAATATCTTTGTAGTTCAAATAAACAGAATTGATCTTTATAAAAGGCTGCAGAGATGCTGTATTTTGGAGAAAAACTAACAGCTCAAGATGCAGCTAAAATTGGATTTGTCAGTAGAGTTTATAGGGCTGACGCTGTATCAGATGTATGGGCACATATTAAAAATGTGTCTTCACTTTCGAAAGAGGTATTTCTCAATATAATTTCCATATTTTTGATGTAATAATTTGTATTTTTTTCTAAATTACATAAACAATGTTCTAGAGTTTGGCAGCAACCAAAAGACTGCTTCAAAGATGGAACAAAAAACTTCTTATGAAAGTAAATAGGGAAGAATTAGAGCAACTTAAAATAATGTATAACTGTCCATCATTTGCAGATAATATGCTGAAGTTTATGACAAGTAAAAGCAAAATGTAAAATAATTCACTTTCAGAGTAAAGAAGCTTGTAAAAATGCTCAAATGGAGGAAGTTTTGTAATTTTCTATGGCTTATCTCATAAGTGTAAATATTAAATCATGGAACGCGATAGTGTTCCATACATCAAGCTATATGAACACACCATGGTCTATATACTATTCTAAGTTGGCCGAACCGCATTAGCGAGAGACACGAGTGGATATATATGGTGTATACTAAAAATGTTTGACATGCTAAGTGAACATTTTTTTTTAATTTTTTAAAAAAATTTTCAATTTGTTGATGCTCTCACTTTTGAAAATTTTCCGATTTTTTATCACTATTTATAAGCAAATTCATGTAGCACTTGATTTTTCATATTTCAAGTTATTTGACCTTTCAATTGATCTTGTGGTCTGATTTACTCTGGAAATGATCACAAAATAAAAAATGAATCAACAATCCTAAGAACCAAATTGTTTCAAATATGTTTTCCATACCTTGATGATAAGCTTTGTTCCATAATGAGATGAGCACTAGAATCAAGACAATTTTAGTCATAAACATTTTGAAGCTCCAAAGCATGTTGCTTTCTCGAGGTAATTTTAAACTAATTTTTACGGCTAAGATCGTCGTAACTTTAGGATGTAGTACTCGCCCCATCATAAAACGAAGCACATTTTCAGTTATCATTTACTCAGATGTTCAATATTACCGATTTCATTCTCTTCGAATAACGCGTATTCTTACGTATTACTTTGTTAAATAACGTTCGATTCAACTTCTAAAGTTCAAGCTGTAAATAACTTATACGAAATTCCTTCATCAGATACTTTTGGTAGCAATAATTTAGAATATTGTTGAGAACACCCTCCATTGTTCAGAAATTAGATGTAAAGACGATCTTCGAGGATCAATCCAGTGGAATGTGGAGAATTAAAAATTACAAACTCCACATAATTTGCAACGTTTCATCATGTAGGTTTTCTGGCCTCATCAGGGAGTTATAATTCGAAATTAGTGTAAATTATAAAATTCAGAAGTGGAAGCAACGACTTCCTCTACTCAATATCGTTTTTTATATCTAATTTCTAATGATTTAAAATCATATAACTGCAAGGAATTATTCAATTTCACAACTTCAGACAAAAAATGAATAAATGAATTTCAAATATATAAATAAATTAGCGCAGTTTTATGAGATTTGAATATGTTTCCAATACAAATTTGTGTGAAGTTTTATTTTCAGCTTCTGATTTCAAAAATTAATCATGACATGAGCTTTCACATTTTTTTTCGAATATTTTTTAGAAATAGAAATATTCATTGCTTCACGCGATTTTCAATCTTTTTTAACGTATTTTTTTGGTATAACAATCTTTAAACTTTAAACTTTTTATTGAATGCTGTCGTTACTCACATTTCTGCTGTTTCTAATGCTGCTGAATTATTTACTTTTCAATTGAATTCTTGAAAATAAATGTTACAAAATCTTGAACTTTTAGTAGCATTAATTCCTGCAAAAAACTTCCCTATTAAAATACATTCTTAAAATTCTAATAAAATTATTAAATTACCTTCATCAAATCAGCAGATATAGGTTGTTTATAATGCTCCCAACTAAGGAGCTGATTTATGGTTACTTGTTGCCGAGATGTTTTCTTTTTAAGAGCAAACTGACAGTCTCTTGAATCTTCTGTACTTGATTCTTCTTCCCTATCTTGAGGTATATCACCCAAACCCATACAAGAACATTCCATCAAATCATGTGTGACTGAAGTTGTTTTAGAATCCAGTGTGAATAAGTCCTTAGAAAGATGTATGTGGCACACATGAGTGAAAGTTGGATTGAATATGAATTGTGATTAAATGATAGCAAAAAAATTAAGTTATGACTATAAAAGCATTGCTTTTATACCTTAAGTTCACTTGCTGATAATTTGAGAGATGCAGAAAGATTAGCATCAACAACAGCTTCACTCAGTCCAGTTTTGCTTATTTGTCGCTGATAAATTTTCTCTTCAATTGTGCCAGTTGTCAGAAGCCTACGTATTATTTATGAAATACCAGTCTAAAGCTCTCAGATTTAAATATAAAATTACCTATAAATATATACGGATCTCTTCTGACCATCTCGCCAAATACGTGCCATTGCTTGTGCATCATTAGCTGGATTCCAGTCAGAATCAAATAAAATTAATCTTGATGCTCCAACTAAATTTAAACCCACACCTCCAGCTTTTGCACTTAATAGAAAGACACCTGAGTAGCAGAAAATGTTTTATAACACAAACCTTTAATTATTCACATGGAAAATAGTTTTTTATTATCTCAAATAATGATTCTCATATGATTAGTTACTACCATTATTGATGCCTAGTTCAAACTTTTATCAATGGCATTAATGTTTGTTGTGTACTAACTATAAGTAACTTTTCCAAAAAATTCTATTTTAAATTTAAGAATCATCAAAACTTACGGCAAACACCATTGTCCTTAGAGTTGAATCGTTCAACAATTTTAGTTCGAGAAGTAGGAATAGTATTTCCATCTAATCTACAAAATTGTAATCCTTCAGAGCAGCAAATTTTTTCCAATAAATCTAAAGTTTGTGTGAAATAGGAAACCAATACCATTTTTTCTTGCGTTTTTTTTAGTGCTTGAAAAATCGCTTGTACTATCTTAAATTTACTAGAATATGAGAACGATGTATTTATAGCTGATAAATTAGTTGGAACTGAAGGTAGCACTTCTTCCAAGATATCACTTTTCTCACTAGTAAAAAGATAAGGATGATTACACACTTTTTTGAGTGCAGTTATTACTGTTAACGGCATAATATTTCCACCTATTAAAGATCTGTTGAACCAATAATCTGTTATTAAACCATATAAATTATTTTGTTCAGGTGTTGGACGACAAAATATCACTAATTCATGTTTTTGGGGCAAATATTGATTGATTAAATTGTTTGTACGTCGAAGGATGAAGGTTTTCAATCTTGTATGCAATTCTCTAGCTCTTTCCTGGCCAACTGAAACTTCATCTTCTTCAGCAGTAGCTCTTTGAGATGTGACAATTGCATATTCATAGTATCTCTTGTATTCACTAAAGCTACCAAGAATCCCTGGATTCACAAAGTTTGCTAATGTATAAAATTCTTGCAGATCATTTTGCACAGGTGTACCTGTGAGTAGAATCCTTCTTTGACAATTTAATTGACTGAGAAACTGAAAAGAATTTCCAGTTAGAGTATTGATCTTTGGAATAACATTGATTAGGGAATTTCTTGAGAAAGAATCATGTAACTTGTATCTATTGTTTATATCTATTGCTATTGAGAAATAGCTTCATGAATGCTAACTGTCTCATAGTGAATTACATTCCTCAAAAAATTCATTTACTGTACCATATCACTATCACTATATTTTACCTTGAGAGTTTTTACCTCACTATTTTTCAATCTATGTCCTTCATCACAAATCAATAGACTAAAATTCAAACTATTGACTTCATCTACATTTCTAACAAACATTTCGTAACTTATAATCATCACACAAGCCCTTGGAGTTTTTGTGAAATCTTTGACTTTTTGTTTACCCTCCACAACATAAGGAGATATTTTCATAGATCCTAGCCACTGTTTGAATTCCTTATTCCAATTTCCACATAAACTACTAGGAGCAACTATCAATACTCTCTTTAATACTGGTTTCCCAAAAGGACCTTTTTTTAATAGAGTCCAAATGAGTGAAATGCACTGAAGTGTTTTTCCTAAACCCATTTCATCAGCTAATATTGCTCCCTTATGATTAGGATTATTCATTCCCATAATACATTTATACAGAAAAACAATGCCCTCACGCTGATGAGGACGTAATACCGATGCTAAGCAGCCATCAACAGAGACTTCATGTATTTTTTGTTCATCATTTCCTTGAGACCATTCAACATCAAGTGGTGGATTTGGCATGATGAGAGGTTCATAATTAAAATGTAAGCTACTTCCTGATAAAAAATAAATTTTTATATTGAACCACTAATTGATATTGAATTACTGTAGTATTTGATTCATATTAATAGAATCTCAATAATAATTAATAATAAAAATGAAAGTTTAAAGAAGCATATACATATGCAACAGATTTTGTAGCTTCAGTATACTAGGTATGCAATAATTGTATATTATTTTTAACTTTATGAGCTTAGTTATGAATTTGATCAATAATGAATTTACTTATTATATAGTTAAGAATCATTTCTTAATACCAGCTTTTACTGGAACAAATTTTTTTGTTATTCTTGGTCTTTTTGCTGGTGGTTCCATAGACTCGTTGCTTTTACTTTCTTCAGTAGGTACATGTGTTGATTTACAATCTTCAAGTGAAGCTAATTCCACGATCTAAAAGTGAAGAAAATATTCCTTTAATTAATGAAATCATTGAAACTAAATTTGTATTGAAATTATTAATATCTACAGAGCTGATTGATAACATACATACCTCAATTTCTTTACCACCTATACATAATCTGAATCCTTCTTCAATATTTTCTGGTTTAATTGTTGTCTTGCCCATGAATTTACCATTAACATCCTGTAAATTAAGAAAAACCATAAGTAACACTTTCTTTTCTTGAATTGAAATTATTAAGAAATCACAACAAACTTTCAAAACAGCACTTTTTGCAGTAACTTCTAAGATTCCATCGCTATCCCATTGTTTGTGCTTTCGTGTTGAAATTTTACCAACCATAACATTGTAAATTCTGAAAAAGCAATATAAGTTTTATTAAACTCAAACTTTTATATGAAATACTTTTGAACTCACTTTTTGTTACTTGAAATATCTTTGGCTACTATAGAAGTGTCAACAGCATCTGACTGAATTGTTTCTTTGTCTTTGATGATTTCTAACTTACATTTCGTTTGTGGTTTCACAATTGGTGAAACAGATTTATTTCTAATGGGTAATTGTTGTGATTCAGACTTATCTTCAGTTATTATTGGACTTTCAAAACTATCAGCTTGGGCCTCAATATTTTCAGAGTTGTTCTCTTTCTGAGATTCTATCTGCACTGTATTGTTGGTGGGTTCAGCAAACAGTTTCAAAACATCTTCTCTGCTTCGCAAATGATTTTTGCTCGTTTGTTCTTTATCCGAAGAATTTTGAGTATAATCTAATTCACGGAATTTGATGCCTCCTGATCGATTATTCTTATTCATTTTTCTGTATCTTGTTGAAATACAAAAAGCTTCAAATTAAGCACCGTTATCTACATCTACAAATCTATATATTACAATTAATCTGTTCGTAGCACATTCTTCACTGCCAAACATCGAAAACATTTGTTCCGCGCCAACTTGTGTTTTTTAATCAGTATGCCAACGTAACTTCGCAGTCTCTACTTGTATTCTAGAGATATTTAGTCTCTATCTAGTAAGAGTCGAGCTTCGTTCGATTGGTCGAACTCCACGTCCCCCTACTCGGCGAATGTTTCCTTTTCGGTGACCGAGCCTTCCTAAAGACATCCAAGTGCGTAAAAATTTTTTAAAATCTGTCATTATTAGTGACATCCGCTTATTATTGCTGAAAATTTCATCGTGGTTTTATAAAGTACACTTTTGTGCACATTTTGACATCCATAGTTGTTGCATTTTGTGAAAATATAACAAAAATAATTACTGTGCAGTGACACTTTTCTCATACCGGGCAACACACCATACTTTCTAATTAAACTATAAATTATAAAAATACTATGGTTCAAGCTTGGAAATTACACTCACCGCGATAAGAAAATAAAACTCTTTTGAAGAATTATTTACTGTTAATTAGTAGTTGGGTTTTTGAATATTTGATAACCTCAAAATTCTACCTTGCATTTCACCAACATCGTTTTCAATATTAGAATAAACAGGAATTATAACCCTAAAGATACTATAGTGGTGTGAAAGTAAACGGTTTATTTATTATTGCCTTCTTTTCAGGATGTTGATGCCACAGAAGAATCGTGTTGCAATCTATGAATACCTCTTCAAAGAAGGTGTTATGGTAGCTAAGAAAGACTACCATGCACCAAAACACCCTGAACTGGAAACTATTCCAAACCTCCAAGTCATCAAGGCTATGCAGGTGAGATTGTATTCTAAGTATCTCATTTATATGTAGTTTCCATCAAAACGTAGATATTAAAATTAAAATATGTCTACTGTTGATAATATTATACATGTTCATGAAATTGCACAGATATTGTTAACTTATTGAAAAATCTTACCAGAAGTTTGTAAGCAGAGCCATTCATGATCTGAACCAACATTGCACAATGTAAAATACAATAGTTTAATATCTTTCAAATTTCACCTAGATTCAAGTCAGTGCTTTACAAACTGTGAGAATATGTTTCAAATTGACCAATAGTTTAGATCACAATTCTTACTTGATGAGAAATTGAGCTGCCAAGGAAATTCTGTTCCTTTACCAATAAGCAAATGTGATATAGTCAATGTTAATAGATTAATTTATTTGCTAGCTGTACAATACCAGAAATATGAAACAGTAGAGATAAAAATCTAATTTAAAACTGAACCCTGAACTAATTATTTATATTATTGTTCACAGTCCTTGAAATCCAAAGGCTTCGTCAAGGAACAGTTTGCATGGAGGCACTTTTACTGGTACTTGAACAATGATGGTATTGAGTACCTACGTGATTTCCTCCACTTGCCACCAGAAATTGTGCCTGCAACCCTCAAGAGGAAACCAACCTTCGAAAGCGCAAGGTTGAAGCCCCCGACTGGCCCAAGGAGCGAAACCTCAAGGCCCGCGGAGGACCGTGCAGGCTACAGACGTGGACCCAGTGGTCCTGGAGACAAGAAAGCCGACGTTGGTGCGGGCACTGGTGAGCTCGAGTTCCGTGGTGGTTTTGGACGTGGAAAGGCACCTCAATAAATGATTTTAATTACCTAACAATTGTCTTTACTTATTCTCAATTGAAGCCTACACCTCACATGATCAGCTCTTACTTTTCAGTGAATGGTTTTATACTATTGGAAAGAAGTTTTCAATAATCGGTTTTAAGATTTTCATGGATTATCAACACAGGACACTTTTTCTCAGCAAATTGCAGCAACTGCAAATTTTGATTTGGAAAAATTTTTATTTTGTTCACTTTTTCTTGAAATGTAATTGAAATGCATAAAAATGATGCAAAAGTATTTTTCAAATGGGAAAAGAACGATATGATATTAAATGTAGGGTACAATTCAAGGTGATCAAGAAAATATTTCCAGAAATTATCATGCTTTTTTGTCAATTTATTGATTGAATATATACCTAATAACAAGTAAAAGAAATTACAAATATCAATTAAAAGTCTGCATTCTTACAGCGTTACTTTGAATTAAATATTAAATAATATTATAAATATGGATATGTAAAAAATATACATAAATTACTCTATGAAACTTGATGGTAACTGATCATCAGATTTCTTAATGGATTTTTGATAATCTGAACGATCAGTAACATTCCTTTACGTCTTCTGTATATCATGATTTCTTTTTTCGATTCTACTAAAATTTGAAAATTTTGGAGCAAAAATAGTTACTTAGTTCATCACTGTAAGCTTGTCAATAATTAATATGTGCATTCAAAAAGCTAATTCTCCATATGCATATTAAATTACTGGAATCACCTGATTTCAACTTTGGGAAAAGTATTAATTTAAAGTATTCAAAATATATTGGAAAATTGAAAATTCCGAACATATTTTATTGAAATATTTCATTAATAATAAAAGGTGATCATCAAGAAATGAATGTTTTACTTTTAAAGTGGAAGAAAGTTCTCTACTGCAACTATTAAAGTGAGATTTAACCATCACGTGTATGTGCAGGTAAACCACTTAATCGCATGATGGAATACTTTTTTTGATTAACTGTAGTCAGAACCGATTGCATATTCTACCATTTCTTGTAAATATGAATATCGCTTTATCACAGACCAAAAAAATGTTTGTGCTGTGACAGATTTAATGTTAATTAATTTAAGTTTATACAATTTATAAAATTAGGCTTGTCAACTATGAGGAATTTTCTAAGTTTTCCCAGCCATGTTATATGGAATTTCTTTGTTGACTTTTTGTCATCACTTATTACAATCAAGTTCTTTTCATGGATACATGACTGAAGTAATCTAGATATGGCTACATTTTATCAAAGTTCTCATAAAAGCAATAGGTTCATCAAATTCTGGATAAAATTAGATACAGAAATTGAGTAAATATGTTTGCCCATAACTCTTCTTCAATTTACTTTGAAACAATGACTCAGAAAAAATATTGATAAAAATTGTAAAAATCATTGATTAAGTAAAATAGATTATCAACATTTTTGGTTTCTGGCAAGCAACTCATTGATGTTCACCAAATTACGAAATTAAAATTCTAACAACTTGTATTCTATATTTTTGGACCGGAAGAATTATTATTTTACTCATAAAAATGTATTTTCTAAAAGTATTTTTATTATTTTATTTTTTTCATGAATTTTGAAGAATGTTTGATAGTACTAAAAATATCCAAATAGATTAAAAGCAACTGCAGTTCTAACATTAGATAGAATACATATCAATGTAGGTATGATCTAAAATTTTAAATAATCTTATAATTTTGATCAATATTTTACCTGTGAATCAAACTTCTATTATGATTGATGAATAATAGTGATGATTGATGGAAAAGACCTTATGTACATCTCGATATGCAATTTTTGCATCTATGACTGGACTCACCACTGTATACATAATATTTACAATGGATAGACTCGAATTTTTATCGAGCAATTAGAAAACTAGATCATGTGCTGTGCACAACTTGATGTTTCATTAAAAAAGCGCATCTTCAAAATTTGCTATTGAAACTAATAGCTCTAAAGTCTTTTGCCTCATTGATGATTATTTTAGCCATTGTCACATCTTACAGTATCACAATTATTACTCCAAAATAGGCAGTTGCCAATGCCGCTGTAACAAATAAGGAATACCGTAGCCAGAAAAACCAGACTGCACACTGTGCATGGTTTTCGCTCTAGGAAAAACCCAATTAAGTAGAGAACCATGAACATAACATGGGTCTGCACTAGTGCAGGATTTAGAGGCTTTGGTATGAGCAGTACGGGAATCAGCCATTGCACACAGTACATCCTTTTATAGCTTGTCCAATATTGATGTTCAACAATGGTTTAGAGATGATTCACTGGAAGCAGGAAATTTTTAGCTGCACCTTCTGAAAATCATTAAATGGAATCAATATACCAAAACTTTTGAGAAGAATAGAATTTATCGGGTTACATGATGAATAGTACTAATTAGTGAAATAATAATGCCCTTCAATCTTGACTATACATTGATTTTGAATTAAACTTTCTAGACCTCTTTTCAATGAAAGTACTGGGATGAATCTTGGCTTATCATAAGTTTTTCTATTCCAATGATGCACATAGGTGAATCAGCTTATCGATGACCAGTGAAAAAATGTACATGATAAGATCAAAGAAACTAATCACTGATACAACTTTATTCAAGCAACTATAGCTACTGGGATATGTAGGTATACATCAGCATTTAGGATTAGAACATCATATCCGAAGGGCTTGAAACAATAAAAAGTAAAAATAAAAACAACAGAATGGAAGGGAGCTGAGAATTCATCAAACTGCATGAATTGTAGACGAATGCAAGGCTTGTTTTCCTTTGCAAGCCCTTGCATTTGTCTCTCACAACAATGTTTAGAATATACGTCGTGTGCGCATGAGGGAGAGGCAAAATACTAAGTATTATAGCTAATGAGCATAATTAACAAACCTAAATGTAACGTCATAACCTGTGGGCCCCTCGACGACATGCTATCGGCAGAGATGTCTGCTCAGCTGGCTGCTCGCGTGCATTTATCGCTTGCGCGACGCATCAATGTTAATCGCGGCTCAGGGCTGCGCAAAGGAAAGGCCCGCGATTAAGTAGTGCCTGCAGCTGACTTGAAATGCCGCGACGTCGCTCTGTACATTTACCCGGCCGTGCCTGGCCGTGCAGCCCAGGGAATCGCTTATCGCGCGGGGCTTGTTACTCGGATTGATTTGAAAGACGCACTGCATGTGCCCCGCGACGATGTCGACGAAGACCCTCTCTCCGCACCGTCCGCTTAAGTCCGCTTCTGTGAAAAACACATCCAGCTGCTGGCCACTGTGCTGCATACCATCCGGTGGTATATTGGTATCCAGTGGCACACTAGTGCCACCACCTGGCGAGTATAGTCAGTAAAGCCAGCTGGTGGCAGCGTGACACTTATATACATTATTGTGATTGGGTCATGGATTTTTCAATTTCACGAAATAACCCAGATAGACTCAATCCGGTCTGATAATCTTGTAGATAGCTAATCAAAATCGAAATTCCTTCACCTTATAACTTGATTTGTCTCCCGAAAGATACGTTTTTCTTGTAAAGAGTCTTGATTTGTAAGTTAAATTAAGAAAATATTTTCGTTTCAATTCTTCTCCAAGAAATCTCGAATACGACCATCGATTGCGAGATATCTCGCATCGACTCGAACTCGCTTGTATATATACTAGGGGGGTACCCCCCTGCTCGCTTCGCTCGCCAACCCCCCGTGTGTTCTTTAGAAATCAATAATTTCAATAATAAGTGTAGTAATAATTAAAAGAAAATTACATTCAAAACAATAAAACTTTAAACTTGAACTTTCGATTTTGTTCGATTGAAAAGAATACTGAACGAACGATTCGAATCAAAATAAAATTAATGTCAGCTATATTCACGTTAAGGGGGCTTCAGCGAGTTATTATTCTATTATAGAATGAACTCAAACTTTCATAGAATGTACCTAGCACAACCAACTTTCAATTGCAACAAAGAAAATCATGGGTCAACATGGTCATTTCCATATGAGCGCTATAACAAAAATGACGTTTTTTACATAGGCTCTTATGGCGAGAATCGATTAATCCTTTCTCAAATAAATATGGTGTTATAGAAAAATTTGAAAAAATTCTAAGTAATAGGTTTTTATAAGTAGATTATAATATGATCGCGAAAATCGTATGTCACCATCGAAATAAGATCGTAAAACTGAAAAAAGTGGATTTTGATGAATTTGACAAGTGTTTATGTGCAAATCTTGACTTAGTTATAATTTATTTTCCTTCTTCAAGCATCTATAAGTAGTCTACGATAAGACTGATCTACTTTAAAACGATATAATTCGGAGAATTTTGAAAAATAATTCAGGCACCCCCAGTAGGGCCCCGCATTGGTACGGCACCTAACGCTGAAGCCCCCTTAAACGTTTGTTTTTGCTTTCTCAAAGAGAAAGCTTTGTAATGGGGCAAAAATCGACCCACCGAATCAAACCTCGGGACCTCGATTTTCGTAATCTACGGGTCGAAAAACAAGGAAATCCAAAAGTGTCATGTATGTGTGTATGTATGTATGTATGTATGCATGTATGTGTGTAACGTTTTTTTTCGTCCACGATAACTGTCGAAGAAATGGTCCGATCTTCTTGAAATTTTGCACACAGGTTAGTCGCGGCGAAATCTCGGCCGAGTTCAATTTCAAGATGTATTTATAACATAGGTGCTCAAATCTGTATTTGAGATAAGGGATTTTGGATTCAGCTACTAATATGTTGATCGGGGTGCTGGTCCTATGTCCTAAGGCTAATCGGATTGCTACATTCTGGATTTTTTGTAGAAGATAAAAGCGAGATTCTTTACAAGGGGATATTAGAAAACCTCCATATTCTAATTTGGACCTTATGATGGATTTGAAAAGTAAAAGGAGAATGTTAGGATCAGAACCCCAATAAACTCCTCTGAGACATTTTATTATACTTATTGGTTGCATGCATATTCCTCTAAGATAATCGATATGTTTGTTCCAATTCAAATTTTTATCTAAATACATGCCTAGGAGCTTGATGTGATTGGATGTTTTGATTTTGATACCATTCAGTTTTATAGATATATTTTTTAATTTCATGAGGTTTTTATTGAAAACAATAAGTTGACATTTCTCTGGAGCTAGGGTAAGATTTTTCTTTTTTAGATGCCTGTATAATTCATTAGCCATTTTTTCTATTAGTTTGATTAGATCAGATAGTTTATTGTCGGTTACATAAATAACTATGTCGTCAGCAAATTTGAGTATTTTACATGGAAAGCGAATTATTTGATCAATGAATTTTATATATATAGAAAACATCGTTGTGCTTAGGATATTGCCGACTATACCAATTTCTGCCTCATATTGTGAATTATCGTCTATGTGTAGTGGAATTAGACGACGCTTAGAAGTTAAAAGGTCTGCTTCCTAACATCCAGAAAAGCTGAAAAACAGCCGTGATCCGACCTTGATCCCATCAGTAAAGAACAAATTCTCGACCACTCCAAACTTCTCCCTTACTCTGTCCAAAAACTCCGTATTAGCGTTGACCGAATCTTTCAAACCACTACCAAACTCTAAACTACCAAACTCTCAAAACTTAGTGCCACGAGCAAACGTGAACTCCTCGTTGATGTTTTGTAACAATGAGAATACACTAGATCCATGTATTGATTTCTGTTTAAGGAGAAATCGCTTGGCTAAATATCTTCTTCTAATAGCCAAAGTAGAAAGTCCCGATAAATGCAATAGTACATTAATAGGAGTCGTTCTAATACATCCCAGAGCAACTCTCATGGCAGAATTTTGTATCGTATTCAATTTGTTCAACAAGGCTGTCTTAGCATCAGCAAATAAAAAGGAGCCCCAATCCAGGGCAGGCCGTACAAACTATTTATACATGAGCAACATAACTGACGGGTGAGCGCCTCTGTTAAGTCCAGCAATGCACTTCATAGCGCCCAATAATCTATTGGCCTTGCCCAACAAGTACTTGCAGTGCGCATCCCATCGGAGATAAACGTCCCATATAACACCAAATACTTAAATGAAAGAACGTTGCTCAGCGCCATTGAACCAATCTGCATGGTGAATTCACCAGCGTTGATAAATTGTCCTGTCTTGGGAAAAAAGAACAAAATGAGATTTGGAGATTCAGAGACTCCAACCATGAAATCAGTCCCAGAACTGAACACCTTAATTCAGAAATTATTATAATTTCTGAGAAATCAATTGGAAAAATAATGATATCATCCGCAAAGGATATAATAAAACAATTAGAATGTATAACTAGTATAATGTGGCAAATGTATAGGTTGAAGAGTATTGGGCTCAAAATACAACCTTGTGGCAAACTTTTATTGGTATACTCTCGACCAAACTCAACTCCTCCAAACAAGGAAAAATATTCCTATCATTGATGAGATTAATAATGAACCTAATCATTAAAGGAGAAATTTTCAGCTGCTTAAGAACTTCAATCAGTTTCTTAAGATTAACGTTATCGTATGCATCTTGCAGATCAAGTGAAAGAGCGCCCAAGCACTTATTATCCAGTTTAGCTCGCGGAATGTTAGATCGGAGTAATGCCAACAATCGTAGCAAGATTTTCCTCTACGGAAACAAAAAAAATTATCCGGGATAAGGTGATTGGACTCAACCCACCAATGCAAATGATCGTTCAAAATTCTCTCAAGCAGCTTTAGTAAAACATTAGCCAGTGAGATTGGCGAAAACCCTTATCACTGCCCTAGGGAATGAAAACAACGTTAAAATCACTCAAAGAGGAAGGAAAACACCATCTGAGTAAATGACATTGAAAAGTTTTGTAATGAAATTATAAGCGTTACTAGGGAGTTACTTAATCATGTCATAAGAAGAAGATCTCTACCAGGGGCAGATTTTCTCGGGAAAAACGCGTTTAAAGTTTCAAATTATCGTTAAATCGTACTTATCCTTTAATCAGCAATCCCTTGGAAAAAACACTTGGAGTTCGAATTTCAAAAAAAGGGTTCCAGGAGCGTATTCTACGGGAAAACTACTAACTTTTAAGTAAAAAAATCGAGTTTTTGAAAATCCTAGAGTGGTGTTAACCCCTTAAAATAAAATCAAACCCAAATACACTGACATATGAAAGCATTAAAAAATACAGCGCTGTTTTAAAAAGCAATGAATGTAAAAAAGAAAAACCTCAGTCATGAATATATGGGACGTTCCACGTCGAGTGAGCAAGGTCAAAATTTTGTTCGCAATTCTGCATTGACAAATTGATTGGTATCCATCCCCAGAATACTCAAAAAGTTTTTCAGATTTTTATGTGCATGTATGTGGAAGTTAGTACATGCACTCAAAACTGAATTATTCAAAATTTGACTTTTTCCCCGATTTTGCGAGCCCAATAATCTTGTATATATGTGAAAATGAAAAAAGATGAGAACAAAAATTATGCTGAATACTAAAAAGATTATAAATGATGATTTGAGACCACCCGTCAACAGCTGTTCACACGATATAAGTGAAACATAAGTTAATATTTATTCATAGTATCAAACAAAGTGAAATACATCATTTTCTCAGATGAAATTATAAAAATTATGCAAATTTCAGACAAATCAAGCCAGATATATATCTATACATAGCTGCCTGCCAATAAAAGGGTGGAAAAGAGGGTGAAAAAAGGGCTAGAAAAGAGGTGTGGAAAAGTGAAAAACGGGTGATAAAAGGGGGGTGAAAAAAAGAGGTGGAAAAAGTGGGTGAAAAAAGGGGTGGCAAAAGAGAAGGAAAAAGAAGTGGAAAAATGGGTGAAAAAAGGAAGAAAATAAAACAAAAAGATGAGGGATAAAAATGAGGGATAAAAATGAGAGATGAAAATGGGGGTCAACCAAGGGGGGCAATCAAGGAGGGAAACCAAGGGGGCAACCAAGGGGGGCAATCAAGGGGGCAACCAAGGGGGCAACTTATGTACACTAAAACGCCATTGAATACTATATTGAAAGTAAAGAGCTTCCAATCCATTGTAATCTGTACCCGCGAAGTCATTTTATAAGTTCCGTTACTGTCTTCGAATTACCCCAAGGGTCTGCGCGGAAACCCAATTATTATCTATGCATGAAATGTTAGCTGCTTCGAAGATATCAACTTCATTACTCCCTGATTCCATTCGAATTGCGTCGAGATCTTTACTAATTAATAGCAAAAAAGATCGTACACATATGCATATAATAATTAAAATTAATTTTAACTATAAATTTAATAGTAGTAAAATTAGTCCAATAGTAGTACTTCTACTATAGTTCAATAGTAGTACTTAAGATCGTACACATATGCATATAATAATTAAAATTAATTTTAATTAAAAATTTAATAGTAGTAAATTAGTTCAATAGTAGTACTTCTACTCTGGTCCAGTTTAGCCACAATTTTAAAGTCATAAACAAAATTCGCGAAGGGTGGCGCGCCGGGTGCCTGGCGTCGTCGCCGCCATGTCTCATTTTTTCAAAGTATTGCCGTACCAACTTGGGTTTATCTAAGGAATTAGATAATTGGGATAATATTAGTGGTGGGTGTCTGATCTCTTCGGAGAAAGCGCTCATACAATTCTAATTGAACTATCACTGATAGTTTGTTCAATTATTTAATTGTATTTCGCGCTTTCTCCTTCAGAGATCAGATGGTAGATGTTTAAAGCTGTACGGCAATCAGCTCTGCGTTAAAACGCACCATTTTTTATATTTCACCAGAATATATAAAAAAACACAGTTTCTTCATTCAATATCATTGAAATTCGTATACAACTCAGTTGTTTAGTATTGATAACGCGAATTGACGATTATCAGTAATGAGATTTCGATTATAAAATCTAGCAAATGTAGCGGAATTTTCTGTCCAACCTGCGGTTTTGCGAATCAGACTCAGCTCGACGCCTAGTCTATTCGCTGCCGAGGTAGCGGCATGCCGCGTACTGTGAGCTGTGAAAAACGTAGTATCGATGCCGCTATTACATAACACTTCTTCTACCCATCGACCTAACGTTTGAGATGACACTGCTTTGATCGGTTTGTTGTTTGATATAAAAAGATTTTTTGTATCGGTTCTGATATTTTTTGTTCGTTCTACATACGTTATAAGTGCGTGAGCTGCACAGACTTTTGTATTGTCAAAGTGAGGTAGAACCAAGATAGGTTGTACTTTGTTTTTCGCCGATGTTTTTATGCGATCCGGAATAGCTATTTCAATTTTGTTTCAAAATAAAATGTGTTCTCTATTTTGATCAGAGAAAACGTCTGCATTCTATGAGCAGTCACCAACGCGAGCAGTGTGATTAACTTTTTACACAACTCTTTCAGCTCCAATTCCTCATTGGATTTTCTTGAATTGAAATAGTCGAGCACAATCTTAGGATCCCACGTGAAATTATATTTTGGTTTCGATGGTCTTAATCTTGAGATTCCTTGAAAGAATCGCTGCACGCGAGGGTCCTGAGATATTTTTTCCCGAATCACAAGTGATAGAGCCGATTTCGTGCAATTCAAAGTGCTGTGTGACAGCCCTCTTCATATTCGTCGGTTAGAAATAAAATGACGTTAGAAACAGATGGTTTCGTAAAAATCAATCATTCGATCCAAACAAAATCTCCACCACTTGTTGAAAGTTCTTCATAATTTTTCAGCGTTGTTTTATTAACTGATGAAATCATTATATCCATGGAAGATTCAAGAACTCCTTGTTTGGTTAGTGCTTCCGGATAATTTGCCGACCATCAGGGCAAGGTTTTTCCACAGTGGATGGGGTTCCTGTTACAAGAGATTAGAAGATTTTTATCAGTTTTGAATATGATTATATTTGAAACTAACATAGATAGGAATAGTGGGTACCATGGCTGAGTGGGCCAGTCTGGTACCACTACTATTCCCTCTGTTTGATCTTTCTTAATTTTTCTCAAATTTTCAAAATTATACTAAATGGAG
Organism: Aphelinus atriplicis; assembly: GCA_020882685.1. Lineage (NCBI taxonomy): Eukaryota > Metazoa > Arthropoda > Insecta > Hymenoptera > Aphelinidae > Aphelinus > Aphelinus atriplicis. The sequence goes on along the minus strand of CM037075.1, from coordinate 14,687,339 downwards.
GAAAAGCATAAAATTTTTCATGCTTCCAAGATAATGTGAAAGCATCAACCGCTTCAGACCCAGGATCATTCTTCCATGAGATGTAACGACTACATTTACGATTGGTTCATAAATGTATCGTAAATGTATATTCGTAAATGTATATTTTGAGTATGAAAATAACTCCATATCATACTCAATAGTTTCAATAGAGTTTTTTCCCGATAGAATTTGTGATTTCCACCATCTAAAATCTTCAGAATTATGATCGAGCTGCATGATAGCGTCATAAGAATTATTGGTGTTTTCTAGAGCCAAATACTTATTTCTTTCGAATCGTTTAGTGTATAGCCAACTATATTTGATCGCAGGACAACAAGCTACTAAACAACCAATAAACTTAGCAAACTCGCGAATTCTACATTCAGATAATTTATGAAATTGCTCGAGTAATTTTTTGATTTTTGTTCTCTTTTTGTCTGGTAGTTCAATCGTCATATTTTGAGAATCGTATATAAATCCTAAAAATTGACATCTTTTAGCTGGTACAGATGTTGATTTTTGCTTTCTCAAAGAGAAAGCTTTGTAATGGGGCAAAAATCGACCCACCGAATCGGACCTCGGGACCTCGATTTTCGTAATCTACGGGTCGAAAAACATGGAAATCCTAAAGTGTCTGTATGTATGTGTGTATGTATGTATGTATGTATGTGTGTAACGTTTTTTTTCGTCCACGATAACTGTCGAAGAAATGGTCCGATCTTCTTGAAATTTTGCACACAGGTTAGTCGCGGCGAAATCTCGGCCGAGTTCAATTTTCAGCAAAATCCGTTGTTTATTTCTCTAGCAACCGTTGCTAAGGTGTAAAATTTTTCGTTTCTTTTGTCTAGGATAACTTTCGAAGGAATCGTCCGATCTTGCTGAAATTTCGCACACCGGTTAGTTGTGGCAAGATCTATCACGAGTTCAATTTTCAGCAAAATCCGTTGGTTATTTCCTAAGCAACCGTTTCTAAACGTGTTTTCTCAGAAAATCCTTATGAGTGCTCATTGGGGCAAGCCGGAAAATCAGTTTTAAGTCACACTCGATGGCCAAGGACACTGAATTGTTCTATTTTATTCATAGCAACCGTTGTTTACTTCCCTAGCAACCGTTATGAAGGTTGGAAATTATTAATTTAAGATCTATTTCCATCATTTTCGACGGCAAAGGACACAAAACCTTCCCAATTAGCTCCTTAGCAACCGTTGTTCACCGCCCTAGCAACCGTTGCTAATGGGGGAAAAAATTGATGTAAGTTTCGTTTCCAGTATTTTCAACGTACTATAGAGAAAATTGGGAAAATTGGTGTCTTTTGCCGTCGAAAATGATCAAAATGAGTCTTCAAGTGTGCTAAATACGGACTTAAGGGCAGGGCGGATCGATTTTGACCGCCATTTAACCGTATGACAGTCACAAGATGAACTGATCGAAAAATTATGCAGGTCCAAATGTCTCGCATCGTGTAGAACCTAGAACAGTTTGCTTTGTTGCATTTGATCAAATCATAAGAGAGCCCAGGCAGACATCAACACTTGCAACATAGTTTGGTCAATTGAAAAAGAACGACACTTTACACAGTCACAAAGATACGAATTGAATTGATTAAATAATTTTTTTGTAATTTTTGAAAAATAGATGATAGTATCTACGCTAGTGGAAAGGTGAAAATACAGGTTTGGGACGCGTTTGTGGGTGATGTTGAAGCTTCTTTGAGAAAGCATACTGCTAAGGCACTTGGCAGCGGTTTTTCTCATTGATAATAAAGCCCAATTTTTCCAATACATTTCGAGTTTTTTGAACATTGTAAGAGCATTCTCTTTTGCTTTTGCCAAGTAATAAAAAATCATCCAAATAGAGTACCGACTGCAATTTTAATTATTAATTTTAATTATTTAATTTTATTTTAAGTCATGACTTGAAGAGTTAGTATAACTTATAGTTGGCGGTATGAGGTCTTCATATTTTCCGGGAACGATTGTTCCGAGATTCGAATGCTAATTTTTAGTACCTACCATAGGGTGAGTAAATTTGAAAAATCAGTTTTGAACTCGAATGACAAATAGACAACATACCGCAAATCACATACAAAAATCTTTAAAATTTCGAGAGAAAACTAAAATTTTTAAATTGAGACACACACATATAGATTCATGCGTATAGCATGGCGTGAACAAAAATAAAAAGACGTGATACTTCCGCTGCCCTGAGTGTAAAATAAGGGAAATATGATTTTTAAGCTCGAGTACGTGTCGGAATATTGAGGAGTCTTTAGAACCCTGCAGTAAAAGACGATGACCAGTTGGTTGGAAAAAAAAGAACCCTGCAGTCAAACGAAGTTCGTTCTCAAATGGACTGCAGGTGCTTTGTCAATGTCACGAGCGAAGCAAAGAATCTATATTGTTGTGCGTCGGAAGCTGAGACATTGTTTTGAGTTCCTCGAAATCTTTTATCATTTTTTGGAACTTAGCGGAGTTGCTTTGAAAATATAATTGACTGCTAGCAAGGAAGTAATAACCAATTGCAAGAAATGTAGTTTGAATAATATACACACACACATTCCCTTGGTGCACCGACTGCGAGCAATAAAAATTATTGAGTTGGGCCATTTATTGTTCTCTAGTCCCGGCTTTCCTCGTTAGTCCTCAACGCTCTCTCGGCATATATAGCTTTGCATGGTGGTGGTACGGAGGGTCAGTCTGTTCTCGGATCTCGGCTGATCGGGATCGCTGGAGCTTGGAAGTAAATAGTGTGCGCGCGTCGTCTTCGACCTTCGTGTACATGATGGTTCCGTGAAAATTCCACAACTGTAGGATCTATGTGTGTTTTCTTTTCTATATTTTTTTTAAGTATCGAAGTACTGAGTTGAAACTCGGGTGACCGTTTATTTTTCACCACACGTGTAGGTATAATATGTATGTACATACTTCGCACTGTCGAACGGCGATTGAAAAGATTCGTGGATAAAAAAATAATCGCGTCGTTTTTACTCGATGCATACAATCATGACGTAGTGAAGGTGTCAGTGACCTATAGACGAGAATATAAAAAAACAAATCACAACAATATTGGTAATAAGGTTTGTGGTAAGCAAATACAGGATGATTATCGAATTTCCTATGACTGCACGAAATTCAGCTCCTTTGCGTTGCAACGCGAAACTCGAATCCCTATATATAAACACTCTATGTAAAAAATCAAATAAACGAATATTCAAACAGATAATTTGCAATAGTATAAGTATATTGCGCGAATGCTAGACACTTTTCTTGTCTGCAATTACAGTTGCCAAACACGAACGATCATTCAAAAGGTCATTCGTCGTGTGAATAACTCAGTCAAAATTGAACGTAGCAGAATGACGAGCAACTGGACACCGCCAATGCCACCCGCGGAAGTCATACCCACGAGCAGTGGAGACGTTCTGCACGCCAGCGGTTTCTTGTACCACCTGAAAGCGGCCAACGCCTCCGAAAACTACTACGAGTGGGAATGCAAACAATCCGGCACGTGTCCGTCTAGAGTGTTTTCATCGGGCGGCGGCCGAAATGCAATAGTGCAACTGGGGCACAATCACAAGGCCGACCTTGACGAGATGGAGGCGCTGAGGTTGGTGCACAGGATCGAAGGGATGGTCAGAGACGGAGGGCCAACGCTACCAGTCAACAAAATCCTCAAGATAGAACTGTCACGATGTTCCCCAGGTGGGTGTTTGTTTTCATTCGTTCGTGTTCGACTTAATTATATTTGCGTGACTCCTCTCTCGCTTACTTGAAGCTTATAACAATTTTCATGATCTTTACGGAAAATTTGATGAATTTTCTACGGGTATGAATGTAAAAACCGCATGCGTGCAGTGGGTATTATATATAAATACAAGTCTAAGTCATGACAGTGTACGTAATAACGAGTGTATCACACGTTTACATTGTATAGAGTATCACTTATTCGCGCACGTAAGCATATGAGGAGCAGCAATATCTATTCGGAACAATTATGCATTTTCATATATTTTTAATATGTATTCTTATTCATGCGTAATTAAAAACAGAAGACACGAAATGTTTATGAATCTTTCTTACTTTTTTCTGTCTTCTCGCCGTCGTGATAATACAATATTATGATTCATGGGAACGATCAAAATAATTATCTACAAGTGATACAATTACATTCTGTCAACGTTTTCAATGAAAATTTGTTAAATTTTCACAAAGTATTATGAACGTTTCAGCGTAAAAAAAATATTCCTCAATCACGTTTTTGTGCTATTAATCGTTCATAAGTAACGCAAACCTTGTTTTTACGCACCGAAATTATAAAGAGTAAGCCCGAAAACCTCTTTATAGAGATTATGTGCACATTTCGAGTAAGAAATTTCAATCGTTTTCATATCAAAATGTAACAAAAAAATGTTATGCATGCAGGGGTCCGCTCGAAGCTGGAGAACCTATTAAATAAAAGCACCACGAGTGGACATGGAAGTTGTAAAAAGTCACGTCGGAAAAGGGGTGGGTTTATTACAAGACAAAGAAATTGTAGCACATTTAACAAGTCCACGAAAATTCAATGTAACTTCTCTTTTTCAGGCCGAAAAATTTTCAAGCAATCGGACAAATTCTATCGAACTTTCTTATGCAATTTCATGAAGGATCCAACTTTCAATTGGTACTCAATTGATAAAGCTCTGAGACCACTGTACAAGGGTAAATTCGTTCGCTATGGAGCATTTTTAGATGTTTTAGAAAACAGGAAGAGAGTTGAAGAGGACATAGGTCGACTGACAGACGACCCTAATGCATTGATTGTTTCTCTTGAGGAAGGACAACATATTCAAGAAAAAGATCATCTACTCGACCCGTCGAATTGTGTGTCGGTAGAGATGCAGTCTAAAATGAACGAATCCGTGGTATGTAAAAACCGAATTTTTTGACTAACAAATACAGTCATGAGCATACTCCGAAATAATTAAGAAAATTATATTTAATTCTCTTTTTCACTCGTATTTATTGAAAAAAAATTGAAGAAAACACTAGAGTTGCAAAAAGACATTTTTGTCAGCAGACTTAATATTATATACTGAATCAAATAAAATGTTTCGAAATGCTCCATATTCTTGACGATTTGATAATTATAGGAAATTACCAGTGAAGCTAACATAAATGAAAAAGACGACATTGAAATCATCATTCCTCCTTGCCCAGCTGCAAAACCAATCCACTCGGTCAGACAAAAAATCGTGGAAAAAAAATGTATGCTCATTGATCTGACGGATGATTCGGATTAAAATAAAAATCTTGAGAAAAGCATTGTCGATTCGGTATCGATTCGGTATCGATTCGGTCGATAAAGTAAGGTATTGCAACCGGATTCAAATGGAATGTTACGTTTTACGATTCCACAATATACATTGTTACGTAAAAAATAACCAATTTCTTCATATACTCTTCAATTTTCAGAAACAATATCGGCGACCAATCTCATGAGCGTGTCATTGAAATGGGAATGAAATCAACGAAATCGTTGAGTTTCTACAACTTTTCTGAACCTCAAGATCTAAATGTCAATGACTCCACGGTGGATATAAACAAGTATGATATACATCAACAGTTAGATTGTATCAAAAAATCGCTGCTAAATGCCTTAGCAGTATTAGAGAAGTGCAATTAGTGAAAAACACCCCGAAAATGTGGCTGGATCTTGAAATTTTGGGGAATCGCTTCCTTTTCACCTCCACATCAAAACTGGATTCAAGCAAAGTCCTGAAAAGTTGCGGAAAATTGTAGGGAAAATAAAGGAAATTTAAAAATGACTGTTTTTTTACATTTCAGTGCATAACTTTTTTTAGAGAGACTTTTCGAAAAAGTCTGTAGAGTAAAAAGTTGTTCGTATTGAAATTCCCTACAGAATAAGCTCTGCTGAAATGTGATTCATCATGCATGAAGAAGAGAGATATACAAGCTTCAAATTAGAGCTTTTTTGCGCAGGCGCGCGATATACTTTTCGTGTGTGTGTGTATTTATAGGTATAGGAAGTGAACGTCGTATCAAAACATAACCTAAACTCTACTACGACGCGTTGACTGACTGTTGTGACAAATATTCGATTGGGGAACATTTTCTTGTAAGAACATCTTATGATAGAAGAAAACGGGAGTCGTGGTCATTTTGAAGTAAGATCTCACCATGGATTCTGGAAAAGATTCCAATTGTTTTAAAAACAGCTTTATCGAACGTCAGAAGCAGCTGAATGATCAACTTGTTGGGATAGAAAAATCTTTGAACAAACATCGCAATCACACAAGTTCACATGTGCCAAGATTAGATGAATTGGCGAACAATTTACATGGCAGAAACAAGATAAAAGGTTTCAAAGGTCGTCAGAGCATATTCAAAAGGCCAGAAGGTCCAGCACCTCGAACAAATGTAAGAACTATACCAGACTACCGCCGAAACCCTACTAAATGGAAATGTTATAGTTTGGATGATGTGTCAGATACATCTAACGAAGGCAACCAAGAGGCTGCATTTGCATTTTTGGAAGAACTGAAGAAGAGGAGGCAGCGAGAAGAGCAGAAAAACAAAGGCAAAGATCAGAAACAAAAAATCAGAGAGAGACTGAGAAATAGAAGAATGGAAGAAGAAATGATAGCTGATGATGTAGCCAGTTCATCTCATGATATGAATATGGAAACAGACAACAGTAGATGCCAAACAGATTCAAGTGGAAGTATGATTTCTTACCAGAAACCACAAAAGAAGGAATCAGTAGTTTGCGAGTCCAAACCAGAATTTAGAAACAACAAAATAATTATGCCAGAGTATAATTTTGGTGAAAAAAAAGTATCAAAGAAAAAGAAATCAGTAAAAAGCACATCCGAAAAAATAGACAAGAATAAGGAAATGAAATTGGATCATCTTCAAGCATATGAGGATGAAGAAGAATAACATATATCTTAGAAAACTTTTTTATTGTAAATACGTACATATAATCACACATAGATTTATAATTAAATATGTAGAAAACTTCAATTGTAATTAATAAATCGATAAGACTTCATAAATTAGAATATTTATTACTGTACTATTTTTCCCTTTGGACTTGATAAGTATTTTAGAAAATTAACTGAAAATATCCTATCACAGAATATTTTGTTCCAACAATGATCAACATGGGAATTGAGGTATACATATAATTCTTCTTATCAAAATTGAAAAGAGGAAATTGTTTCTTTAACTTTGATTTATTTATTCAATCAAACTATACTTGCATCCTATACATATAAATTTCAATCAATTGAGTAATTTTAAAAATCCAAATTTGAAAAAGCAATATAAAATTGCAATTTGTTGCAGTGGTTTACAAAAATTTTTTTTCAAAACAAGTTCAAATAAGAGTATTTTTATTTACCAGAAATGATCTGGCAATTCATTATTTGACTTGATATATATATACTTAAATTATAAAATCATAAACCAATTTTAATCAAATGACTAAATCGTAATCTGACGATATTAATTACCATAGTAAAACCGACGACGGAAACATCCAATAAGAATCGGACATACAGTGTGATGTTTTGTATGTATATGCGGAAAATATCAGAATGAGTTTTCTCCCGACGGTGATAGCCGTAGGAAGAAAAAAAACGAGTTTTCTCGATCATTAGTAACATTATTTACACTCATAGTTATGTTTAAAGTCTTGGATATAGATCAAACATCGTGAAAGAAACAAAAGTTAATTAAAAATTTGAATCCCCGTGTTTAAACTAATTATTCATACTTGATGGTGTTTCATGCAATAATAGTTTAGTAAATATTCTTCTCATTGTAATTTTTTCTCACTTTAGATTTATTCTGGGTGAAATTTCAATTAAACATTCTGAATCTCATGATTATCTATCTCCACGTTGTACAATAACTTCAATATTGAAATAATCTGTAGTAAGAGGTTATAAATTGTGAATGCAGTCAATTGTGTAGAATATAAAACATGATCTAGACATGAACTGTCAAAATCATCAATATACTGTTTACTTACTAACTTAATATATTCTTTGCCAATAGTCAATGGACAACGAACAACAAAAAGATGAACTCACAGCTTTAGAGAGTATTTATAACAGTGAAGAATTTTCGTACCGCCTAGCTAATGATCAGTATGAAGTTACTGCAAAAATATTCATAAGTCTTCCAGAAAAATATTTTTTCACCTACAAGGATAATCGTGAAAATGACCAGAAACCAGAGAAAGTGTTTATTTCTCATTTACCACCATTAACGTTATCTATTACAATACCACCAAATTACCCATCTTCTGCAGCACCAAAATTCACTCTCAGATCTTCTTGGCTCAGTCCATCATTAATAACAAAGCTATGTAAGAAATTGGATCAGACATGGCAAAGCAGCAAAGGGCAAGAGATTTTATTCACATGGGTTGGTTTTTTGCAATCTGAGACTCTTTCATTTCTTAGCATTGAAGAAGGCATTAATATTGACCATGCATATACATTTTATAAGAATGCATTAGAGAAAGCTAAAAAAACACAGGAAGTAGGTGATATAAAAAATATTGAAGGTACCAGTGAAGCAAAATCTCAAGAGAGCACATCAAAAGAATTAAATGTAGCTGTTAATGCACACCAGAAAAAAGTAGCCATTAAAAAGAGAATGAAAAAGACTAGGAAACGTAAATTATTTGATGAGAGAGCTATATCTGATATTATAGTTGGCAAAAATCCAGTCCAAATGTTGATAGACTACAATGAGATGCGAAATCAAATTGAATTCCGAAGAAATTTCTATTCTTGTAAAATTTGCTTCATAGATAAATTAGGAGAGCATTGTACACAGTTTTTACCATGTGCTCATGTTTTTTGTAAGGAGTGCATACTTGGTTATTTTGAAGTAAAAATTAAGGATGGTAATGTTACAAATATAGTGTGTCCTGAAGAAAAATGTGAATCGGAAGCTACACCTGGTCAAGTGAGTATTTCTTTTGTGCAATGATTTATAAAATGTTCTAATTTAAAGATATATTCTATATTCTTCTAGGTAAAAGAGCTTGTATCGCCTGAGCTATTTCTAAGATATGACTCTATGTTACTAAATGCTACTCTAGACACAATGAATGATATAATATATTGTCCTCGTAAAAGCTGTCAGTATCCAGTCAGTCGGGAGGCTGAAGAAATAATGGCTAGTTGTCCAGTCTGTCAATATACTTTTTGCGTTCGTTGTAAAGCTGTATACCATGGAATTGAACCATGTAAAGTTTTCCCAGGTAAATTGATTGAACTTTACTAAACTCTGGTGATTTCTTATTGGAATCAGTCAGCACAGTTGTAATGAATTTTCTTTTCAGTTGAAAAACAATTACTTATCAAAGAATACGTTGAAGCTTCTGTTGAGAGAAAACGTGAATTAGAATCACGTTATGGCAAACGTCAATTGACGCTACTTGTTGAAAATAGTCTATCTGAAAATTGGATTGAAAGCAATAGTCGTAACTGTCCTCATTGTTATGCAGCCATAGAGGTAACGTATTTTATAATCTTTTTCAATTATAGATTCTCTAGATTGAGTAACTATAAAATTTAAATAAAAATCCATCCCACAGAAATCTGATGGTTGCAACAAAATGACTTGTTGGAAATGCAATACATTCTTTTGCTGGGTCTGCAATCTTAGACTAGTTAGAGAAGATCCTTATAAACATTTCCGTGATCCGAATTCGAAATGTTTCAACATGTTATATCATGGTGTATTTCATGATGAAGTTGACGATGAATATTTGGAAGATGTAATCGAGATTGATGATGAAGATTATACAGACTCAGATGATGATGATGATGATGATTTTGATGATTTAGTTTTTTATCTTAATTATTGATCTGGCTTATCCTTGTCTCTTTGGTCCAATTCATTGTAATTATTTATTATTTATAAATCATAAATTCACATTTAAATCAATTGTATATATACTCTGTAACATGAAATGTTATAAAATGCAATCAACAAATATAACTGCAGTGCAGAATAAACTTGTTAATAATATACATATATAATTAACCACTTTTGTGATAAATTTATTTAATTTTTGTACATGATTTATTAATTATGCAATCATCATTATTGTACAGAATTTTTAATATGAATATTTAATGTAAATATAAAATTTTCAAGAAATAAATTAATATCTTTTCTCCATTTATAGAAATGTAATCTTTTGTTTATTTTGGTTCATATTTTGCTTTCTGATTAATGTATAAATCTACAAAGATTTTCTGAAATTTTTTCAAAGTAAATTCAAACAATTCGAGTCTGCCTCCCATCAACTTTTTTTTTTATTTTCACTATCACTTTCGGGGATAGGTATGTAATGTGCCTGATGTACCCCATCAATTTGCGTAAGATATATTAGGCTATTTCATCACGTGACTAGCAGACGGCGCGAACCCAAGCTTAGAAGAGTTTAGAAATTGGATTTCTTTGTAAATCGAAGATCAAATGAACAGTCCGCACGTTCCTCAACGTTCCGTCCAGTCAGCTGATAGAAACATTTGTTTTTTAGATATTAACAATAAATAAAAAAGTTTAGAGTGATTGTAAGTTACACATTAATTATAATAATTATTTTAGATGTAAAAAATATTTTTTTTAAATAATTATTATCAATATAATTTGGAAAATTATTAACAATAAATAACATGATGATTGATGTGTATCACTCTGAAAACGTTTATTATAAATGATAAGTAACTTACAATCACTATAAACTTTTTTATTTATTGTAAATATCTAGAAAACTAATTTTTCTATCAGCTGACTGGACGGAACGTTGAGGAACATGCGGACTGCTCATTTTATCTTCGATTTACAGAAAGATCCGACTTCTAAACTCGCACAAATAATTTTTGCATTAAACCTGGTGCCTCAAGGTTCTCGAGTTGGGGCGTATTTTTCAAATTCACGGCTTTTTTACGGCAAGAAAATTATTTACAGAAATTTTCCCATGCTCTCTTATGGATTGTTGTACCCCCAGCTTGGGTTCGCGCCGTCTGCTGGTCACGTGATGATGAAATAGCCTAATATATATATATATGAACCTACCATTACCATATGCGGGAAAGATGTAAACAAATTGAGATCATTCACTCTTGTACATACATTCCGCTTTTCAGTTGTAAATCTCTTATCAGCTTATTGTATGAGATTAATTTCATAACAATGACCTAAGTAATAGATCGTATGAAAAAAATGTAGTGATTATTCGACGTCTTGAATAAGCACGCTTTATATACTGTATTAATGAAAGTTTGGTTAGTTGGGGGACAGTAAGGACTTTTTTTTTTTTTCTTCCAAAGGCTATCACCACCGGGGTATGTGCCTAACAGTAAGGACTTATACATATAATATATATAATGTATACATAAATAAGGATAGAGAAACATACGTATACTAATTTCCTATTTTTTTTCTTCCTAAGGCTATCACAACATCTAGTTTTCTGTTCAAATTCATGATCATATATATTCGATAAAGCATTTGATCGACGATTTATACAATACTATTTGATAAAGCCATCCTACCATATTATTTTTCAAAATGCAAGCCGATATAGAAGAAATAGTAAAAATATCATTGAGAAAAGCTATAGATCATGACCTGAGAGGAAATATTGGTCAAGCTTATGCTCATTACACGGCAGTATTAGTATTTTGTCCTTCAAAACGACCAGAACTTGAAAAAAGATTCACTAATGTTCTATGTGAGTATACAAACATTAGAAAATTATCTTTTATTTCTCAAAATATGCTAGCCAAGATGATCATTTTCTTATAGGTGAATGGGGTCTCTACTTGGAACAGGAAAATCGTATGGATGATGTTATGAAATGCTATTTAAATTCTCTTGAAATGTTCCCTAGAACTCCAAAAATGCTCAATAATTTTGCAGCCCATCTCTTGAAGTAATAAATATTCAAATTACTTAGTCACACTTTTGATTTTCAAATGAGTAGACCATCAGATAAATTTACTCGAGTAACAACAATTCATAAATGTTATTGCAGGATTTATGAGCCCATGAAAGCAATAAAATATCTGGAAAGAGCGCTAGAAGCAGATAATAATTTTTTGCCAGCTGAAAGGAATATGCAAAATGCTTACAGCATGGCTGTAGACAGATGGCATTTTTCAATGTTAAATGATAAAAGTAGGAATCAAGCTTTTGCTCAAGCAATTAAAAAAAGAATATCCTTAGGCTATGATACAGTTTTAGATATAGGTACTGGCACTGGGTTATTGAGTTTATATGCAAAAGATGCTGGAGCCAAAAAAGTTTATGCTTGTGAACATTCACGTGTTATGTGCAACATAGCGGAACAAGTTTTTAAAAAGAATAATGCAGAAGATGTAGGATTAATTTGTAAATCATCAACTGATTTGAAAATCCCTGATGATATACCAGAAAGGTTTTGTATTTTTCAAATCATTCAACAGACATTATGAGACTTATTGAACTGAAAATTTACTTATTTGATTTAGGGTAAAGCTTATAGTTACAGAAATATTTGATGCAGCTCTGTTTGGTGAATTAGTTATTCCAACTTTGATAGATGCACATAAAAATTTATTGGCTACCAATGGTACAGGAATCATCATACCAATGCGTGCCACCTTGTATATTGCAGCCGTTGAATCTGAATATATTCGTTTTAGATCTTCAGTATCATTTCATGAATCTCAACACTTAGGATCTCTGAATTTTGGGAATATTTTTATCCTCCCTGATGAATTTTATTACGACTGTGAAAATTTGGAAAATGTTAAAATCAACTATATCACTGAACCCATGCCCATACTCAAACTTGATTTTAATGATTTGAGTGAACTAGAAAAATTTAGTAATGATGGAATCAAGGAAGTTATATCAGCTTCATGTCGTTATGATGGTATTGTTGATGGTTTGGTAGCCTGGTTTCAATTAAATCTTGATGAAGAAATAGTATTGGATTCGTCTCAAGGAAAGTCATGCTGGCAATTAGCAGTATTCCCATCATTTCCACAGGATGTTAAAGCTAGTGATAAATTAGTCATTACATCGAAAATATTGAATGGAAGATTAAAGTGTACATATAAAAGAGGACATGAAGACACTAATATGCATAACAAACTAATCTACCAACTTCCAAGGAATATCATAACATTTTTAAATGACAAAGATTATACAAAGTCTTTAACAGAAGTAGCTGAATCAAAAAAAGAAGAAAATATTATTACAGTATTTGATACAAGTCCATTTCCTGTCTATGGCTTAACATTACTGAAGGAAAATAATAATTGTGAGATTTTATACTATCAAACAGATAATGAAGGATTGAAACATTTTATTGAACATATAGTGAATAAGAATGAAATCAAAGGCAAAGTTCTTTTTGTCACTGATTTCATTGAAATTGTTTGTACCTTAGATAATATTTTCATGCATAATTTTGATGTCAAAGGAGAATTGATTGACTGGGGTCTAGAGAGTCATCAGGAAATTTACAGGTTTGTACAATTCATGACATTCATGGGTAATTGTAGAACAAAGTATTTCAACTTATTTATTTTATTATTTAGTTGTTTACTAGGTTCAACTGGGCAGCTACTTCCTGAAAAAGTTTTTCTCATGGGTCAACTTGTATATTCTGCAGACTTACCAAAGATGGTGTCAGTTAAAGATGACAATCTTCAAGGATGTACAGAATCTCTCATCTTAAATACTGAAGTAAATTCATATTAATTCTGATTTATTTGCGTCATTAAGAAAATTAATCTGACTAATTATTAATTCATTGTACTCAGAATAATTCTCCTGAAAACAATAGTGACAGTGATGACGAGGAGAATTGTCAGATTGGTGAAACTGAAGATTCTAATAAAAATATTCACAAATTCAAAATAGCAGAAAATATTAATAGATTTCAGGTAATAGCACTTATGATTACTCAAACCTTTTACTTACAAAGATCAAATTTTCACTCAAAAAATTCATTTTAGATTAATCAAGTTTTTGATTTGAATCCAAGTTTGTATAATTGCACTGCTCTATCAGATGTTAAAACTTTAATTGAAATGGATGAGTCCGAAATGAAAGAACAAGTTATCAACTTTGGAGCATTTGACAATGGAAAAAATGAAGTTATTCCAAATGCATTGATTTGTTGGTATAAAATTTGTATTATTAATGAGAAAGAATATGAAACGCGCAAGAATAATTGCTTTATGAATCACATGGCAATTGTATTTGAAAAAGAGTTGCAAGGGAAAGTATCGAGACAAGAGAACATAAATATTAAGATTCAACAAATTCGTAATATAGTAAGGATAAGTGTTATATAATATTAACTTTTTGTATGTATAAAAATATTTATTAATTTTTTTTGAATATATACCATTTTATAAAAACATTATACAATGTATGTATTTACCAGACATTCATCATACCATTTACTAACTTTTCCAATTACCAAAATACAAAATCAATACCATTACACACCATTCAAAAATTATTCTGTACTATTATAACTTACTAGAAATTTCATTTAAAAATGTTGATATATGTTCATAAATTCTCTCTGGATGATTATTGTGAACATCATGATTTCCTTCAACTTCTACAATATTAACATGATTCATTTTTTTTAATACACTGGTAATGTCATCTCTCATTACTTCAATGACATGCATTGTATTAGTTGGAAATATGACAAGTGTTCTAATTTTTATTTGACTCAGTAAGTATAAATTTTGTTCTTTATTGAAATAAGGTTGAATACCATATCTTGCTCGAAAATCTCTATTATAATAGTAACTATCATCACCAACTTTGGTGACAGACCTTTCAAATACTGCTCTAGCAGCATCTAACGTTAAGCAACATTTTCTTGAATTTTTAAGTGCATACAAGATCTCATCTTTTGTATAAAGAAGAGGCGATGTCAACTCAAGCCCTTTGATAGTGAGGTCATGCTCAAGTCTGATTTTTGAAAATATTGCTTTGTTAGGAAGGCTCCTAGCAATGGTTCCATCAATTAGAACTAATTTTCTTATTATACCAGGATAGACTGTGGTAAACAAAACACCCAAATGTGCTCCTAAACTATGACCCATATAAATAGCCTGTTCCCAATGTAATTCATCTAAAGTCAATTTGATCGCAAGTATATAATCTAAATAGTTAAGCATCACTCCTTGTGGGAAATGTGACGATAAACCATGACCAGGTAAATCAATACAAACATAGTATATGTTCTTAGGCAATTTTGCTATTAATCTATCAAATGAACCAGCATTATCGAGAAGTCCATGTACAACCAGAACTCGAGTATTGTTCTCATTGCCCCAGGTTTTACCTGCAATGTGACCCCATGGTACTTTTATATGTAGCGTCCCAGAATTTTCCATTTTTAGCCTGAGAATATTGTTCCATACCTTTGGAAAAATAAAATTTAAAAAAATAAACTCTGTATTAAGTAGAACACAACAGTATAAAACTAGTTAAAATCATCAATCTCGCTTTATTCTACCTTAATTTTATTTCAATTCATTACTCTGATAAATTTTCATTTTAGCAGATTTTCAATACTTACAATTTATTGCATGTCATGCATTGCTTATAAATTTCCATCCAAGTTCAACTTTCATCTCAAACCTAACCTAAACCCAGTCTAACCTGAATATAACATTCAAGTTAAACATTCAAACATTGAACCGTCATTTAATACAACTTCATAATATCAAATTGATAAATTATGGGTACATCTCCAAGTGAGGATAACCCCTGGAAGTAAAAAAAAAAATGATAAAATAGTTTGAAATCCAGAGAAACTTGTAACTTTATAATTTACTGATAACATTGGCACTGTTTAAAAATGTTGCAATATCACTTGATATTCTTTCAGGATAATTATTATGTATGTCATGATTCCCTTCCACATATATCACAGATGTGTTATTCATGTTCTCTGCTACATTTGTCAGAATAGATCTATTGTTTTTTGGATAGGACTCAAGAGTTCCCTTAGTAATAAATAGTATAGTTTTTACTTTAATTTGACTAAGAATATAAGATATTTGATCAAAATTGAACAGAGGTATGACATAACTTTTCAAGCGAAAATCACGATTATATTGAAACTTGTCTTCAACTTTAGAAACTGATCTTGTGAAAATTGCCTGAGCTGCTTTATTATTTAAGCAAACACCCCTATTAAATGTTAATGCGTACATAACTTCATCTCGAGTATATAATCGATGTTTGTCTTCGCCAAGCTGTTTAGCCTCGATTGTTGCATCTTGGACCTCTTTGATACGAGCAATCAAATTTGCTTCAGGAATTATTCTTGGAACAGCTCCTTCTATCAGAATCATTCTCTGAATCTGATCAGGATAAACAATACTGTAAAATAGACCTAATTGCCCACCTAAGCTATGTCCCATATAGTGAAAACTCTTCCATTTGAATTCTTCCACAATGTATCTGAGAGCCAGAATATAATCAAAGAAATGTAGTTGCAAACCAGAGGGGAAATGAGATGATAGACCATGTCCTGGTAGGTCAATTGAAATATAATAGTAATGTTCTGGAAGTTGAGCTATAAGTCTATCAAATGCTCCAGCATTATCTAGAAGTCCGTGGACACAGAGAACTGGAAAATTTGTTAGAGATCCCCAAGCTTTTGCAGAAATGTGACCCCAAGGCACTGTTAGCTGGAGTTCCTTTATTTCTGCCATTTTCTTGCAATTTTTCAACTTTTGTTGATCCAAAAAGTTATTGATATTTTCACTCAGCACATTATTTCATGGATTCCTATTGTATATTGGTTATTGATCCTCACTTGTTCCACAAATTATATTTGGTAGTTTTATCAGTCTTGTCTCTTATCTGAGTTGATATACATTCAACTTATGAGCATTGGTTATTTTCTAGAACTCACTCTTGAAAAAAAGCTAGTGCACAGAAGATCAGATAGAAACATGTTATGATAACCTGATCTTAGAAAAAACGCGTGGTATGTTCACGAAGACCACACTAATACTGACTAATACTACATAAGTACCTACATAATATGGAAAAAGCCTATAGGCTATAAACCTGTTGTGCATCTCTTCTGCTCTGGATCAGCTGTTATATGCGTTTCATCAATGTGAATCCCTTAAAACACATCGACGCGCCTGCAGAGTGAAAAAAGTATCAATTCAAATGTGCATATTTTGAATTGATTTAGACTTTGACAATATTAATCTCACTTATACACGAATCAACTTTTTACACTGCAACAATTGCTTAATACACTTTATATAAAAAATAAAAATGACTGATTGGTTGTTTTTCCCATATTATAAAACTATCCGAACTAATCAAAAGAGTTTCGATGTCTTGAATACTCGATTGTTGTCGATTTTCCAATCGCTAACTTTTTCTTCCCGGTGGTTGCTACAGTATTCGCAAATATTAAAATGTTGATTCAAGGCATATATAAAGGTGCGAAAGAAGAAGTAAATACGAGTTACAAAAGTTGTTGTAAAATCGTCGACGACCTAAGCCGGGGTGAGCCGGGGTCCGCGGGAGCACGCGGGAGTGCGGAGTCAAAGGAGCTGATGTATGCGTATCGGATTCGGGGGTTTCAGCAGCAGCAGTGATCGCAGTGCAGCATCCATTTTGTTTGAGTATCGCGCGCGCGTACCGCGCGTGCGATGCAGCTTTCGCTCGAGCTGCGCATATACCTACTGCAGTGGGTAAAAAACCCGCCCGCGCGTAGAAAAACGCCAAATGCGCTCGCCGACTGCAGTGCACACGCCAAGCAGTGGGTGCTCCTCTGGCTGCGGGGAAGATGTTATTTCGAACGTAGGGAAGGCGGAATCTCGATTGTCGAGCGCATCGCGACCGATTGTCCGCGGCTGGATCCGAAGCGCGCGATCGGATGCAGAGAGCAGGTGACTTGGGCTCCGGAATGCGGGGCCGCCCGAGAGAGGCCGACGAGCTGGGTCCGCGCTGCTAGAACGGAATATCAAAACGACAGAGCAGCCATGCAGGCACCCAATGGTTCGTATGCCCAGTAGCTCCGTGCTCACAGCACTCCGATGGACTTGTTTTTGCTTTGACGCTCCCCTGCCGCTTTCGTGCATGTAGATACACAAAGCACCAGCCCCGATCATGTGTGAGTATGACTTTTCTTTTAGGCACGGGTCCGCTCTTCTTTTTCCACGCTAATCTACTACGAGGGGCGCCGACGGCCCCTTCAAGGTTAGGGCCGCGTTGAGCGTCGCTTTTGCCAAGTTCGACCCTCTATACCACGCGTCTCCTCCGCACTCCGCATACTTCATTCTATTTTATATATACTTACATCCGAAACGGCTCCGCTGCTTTTGTCTCGCAGGATATGCCTGCGTCTTACGCTCTTGCGATTATTTACTACTGTTCCGATTCAATGTACATATACGTTTGATCAAAACACCTTCAGCTGATCGTATTTTTATTCACCTTGTTTTGATATGCGCTTAATCAATGTTACTTACGTTTTTCACTATTCGAAATATTTATAAATATATATGTCAATTTAAAAATTTGTTTGATGCTTTCATGTGCCTTGTGAATTCGGTCCTTTTTTTGTCATTGATGGTTTTTATGTTCTTCCATGTTGTTTGTTTTGGTAAATATTAGATCCCAACACAACACAGACAAAACACAGCTATATATTGAACTAGTCAGACGTTGAATACTATTTTTTACTTCTATACCATACTATTCATATCTGTTAAGTGTTTCGCTCCTTCCAAATTTGCATAAATAGTTATTTTGTTGTTCCCCTATATTCTAGTTTACGCAGCCATTCCTGGCATGCCCGAGCTTGGCATGGTCTGGATGGGTGATATGATGGTCCACAATGACCCATCCCAAGAACTCTTGATAGATCCACGACAAACGGAGAGTCCATTCTTTTCCCATCAGCCACATTCATTTGATGATATAAGAAATCATCAGATTCCGCCTACTGCTATGGTGAGATATTTACCACAGCAGTTCACCAATGAGTGCTCAGAATCTGAAGAACCAATTGAAGGTGTAGATGTGCAAGATATTCAACAAGTAAACCTCTTTTGCATTATTCATATAAGTATGTTTCAAATTGACATGAAATCATTTCCATTATTTTTATTTCTAGGAATATGACCAAACTGATGGACAAGAAATGAATGACTATCTTGGTCTTGAAGACTATATGGCTGATGAAGATAAAGAACAAGTAGTTAATAATGCATCTACACAAACACAGGATAGTCGTAATCGAAAAATAAAACCTATCAAACATCCAAACCTAGTTCTGAAAACACCAATAGCTTATCAACCTCATACAGATCTAAATTTTATACCTATCCGCAAAGATGGTATAGGTAAAATTGATTCAAGAATTTAGTTTGCAATTGTAAATATGCACAAGTTTGCTGTTCATACATGTTTAATGTATTGCCATTATCTTACAGCGGTTTGTGAAAAATGTGGAGCTATTGGAGTAAAACATGCGTTCTACACAAAAGAACGTCGATTTTGCAGTCGTGCCTGTGCACGTTCGTCTGAACATACCGCACCTCACGCAGATTCTACATATAGTCCGTCTCATTCCTTGGAGCGAAATGCCACAGATGCTAATGTACCAAATAATAATAAGACACTACCCAAGGTATTACCCAATCATTGTTCTTCATATGTTTTATTCTAATGTGTACATAAAGTTTAACTCTCAGATTCAATGCAACCTCTACTGAGATACCATACTTGATTATTTTAATCTTTTGTTGCAATAGATTCCTATAAAAGAAGAAATTGTTCTTCATAAAGAGCCAATAGTAAAAGAAAATGTAAAACCAGTAATACCTGCCGAACCAGTAATGCCAGAAGAATTGCCAGTAAGAAGAAAACGAACTGCAGAAATGGCAGGCTCGTATGACTGGACTCCACAGTTAAAAACACCAGGATTTTGCGCGGCTCCAGTTTCCTGTTTTAAACACGTCAGTTTTGACAAATGATGACGTATATTATCGTTTAACAATTCCAATTCTTAAAATTACTAATTGATAATATTTTCATTTTAGGCACCAATATCAGAAATTTGGGACAATATCTCAGTAGGTATGAAAGTAGAAGTGGAAAACACTGACTGCGATGAAGTGTGTGAAGCCTTTCCAGATTCTTTTTGGGTAGCAACTGTTCTTCGTATTTCTGGCTACAGAGCCTTATTAAGATATGAAGGCTTTGGTCATAGTGTTGAAAAAGACTTTTGGGTTTCCTTGTGTTCGCATGATATTCATCCTGTTGGCTGGTGTGCAACAATCGGGAAACCTCTTATTCCTCCCAACAGTGCGTATATTTTTTTATTCTATTATTTTTCTTAGATTTTTTCTCACAACTTCTTATTTAATTTTTTGATAATTGAATACTGATGAGAAACGAATAATAATCATCTTTATTTATATTCAGCGATTGCCAACAAATATAAAGATTGGAAAGATTTCCTGATGCGCCGATTAACCGGTGCACGCACTCTTCCAACCAATTTTTATTGCAAAGTGAACGATAGCATGAAGTCTCGTTTTCGTGAGGGTATACATCTTGAAGTTGTGGACAAAAATCGTATTTCTCAGGTTAAGGTTGCGACGGTACAAAAAATTGTGGGCAAGCGACTACATGTGCAGTATTACGACTCACCTCCTGATGACAACGGATTTTGGTGTCACGAAGATTCGCCCCTCATACATCCAGTCGGTTGGGCTAAACGTGTTGGTCAAACTCTGAACGCCTATCCTGAATATTGGCTTCGCATTGAATCAGGAAAATTGAGGTAAGTTACTTACACGTTGGTCACCATATACAATAAAAATTAGAGGAATTCGATTTTCATATGAAATTGTTGTTTCAATTTCCAGTGACAACGATGCTAGAAGTGAACTTTTTGTTGTTCCGAAAAACCATCTTGCCCATTATGGTTACACGTTCCGGGAAGGGATGAAAATTGAGGCTATTGATCCATTAAACCTCTCGGCTATATGTGCGGCGACAGTGATGCAAGTCCTAAAGGAAAATTACATTATGATTCGCATTGATAGTTACGATGAAGACGCAACTGGGTCCGATTGGTTTTGTTACCACTCGTGTTCACCGTGCATTTTCCCAGTCGGATTCTGTGCCCAACATGGTCTACCACTAACGCCACCCAAAGGCTACGATCCAACTACCTTCACATGGGACTCTTACCTCGACGAGACGAACACAATACCCGCTCCTGCAGAGCTGTTCAATAGAGTGAGCTTCGACAACTTTCTTTTCTTAATTATCTTTAATTCATTTTTTCTTTAAAATATTCTTTTGTCATCATATACTCTGTAATCATGAAACTGTAATAATGAATAAAAGTGAATGACTTCTTTAAATTATATTACAGGAAATGCCTCAACATGGATTTATAGAAGGTATGAGACTGGAAGCTGCAGACTTGATGGACCCAAGGTTAGTATGCGTAGCAACAATAACCAGGGTCATAGGTAGATTGTTAAGGGTCCATTTCGATGGATGGGAAGATGAATACGACCAATGGTTAGATAGCCAGAGTCCAGATATCTATCCAGTCGGTTGGTGCGATTTGGTAGACCATAAATTGGAAGGGCCCCGAACGTACACGAAAAATATTAGTCCTACAGGTGAGAAGTAGTTGATAATCATTTAATTCTCATTCAATACCGAATTAGTCTGTCCTTGAATGACAGTATTTTTTTTAAATATTTCTTTGTTTCAATTAGTGAAATCACCAAGAGGCCTTAAACGAAAGGGTAAGCGAAAATTGAAAAGAACAGTCGGCGCGAGAACGCCGCTCACCAGGACACGTTTCACAGAACAGAGACAGCAAGCATTACTGCAAGAACAACAACGACTATTAAAAGAGGATTGCGATCGTCTCGACAGACACTTGGTATCTGCTCAGAGCGTAAAAGTGGAGCGCGAGAGCTTGCCGGAGCAGGCTACTGCACGAGAGCCGGAACCCGCACAGGAGCCCGCAGGCCCTGATCAAACCTTGCCCAGCCCAACGAGTGGTCAAGGTCAGTCAACCAGTGACTCGAACGAGCTACCGTGCCAACCACCTCCCAGAGAGAGGACTGCTACTTCTTATGTCAATGTAAGTTTAGCATTCTTCATATTTAAATTGACCTTCTACAGTTATCAGAAGCGAATCATAACTACAATACTAAAAGATATTGAAGAAAAGTGGAGCTAGAATAATAAATAAATTGTAACAGCCAGATTAATTAAACATCTTAAATTTATTGAGAAAAAAAACGTCAAGAAACATACAGCTGGAATAGCTCCATGCACTTATTGAACTTCTTCTCACCTAGATATTTATCAAATGAAAATTAAGAAGCATCGATTTTGAAATTAAAAAATAAAATTAACAACAAATTATAATTTTTGCGAAGTTTCACCAGCATGGTTTACTGACCTCATCAAGCCGCTTTTATTACACAAAAAACACCAAATGAATAATACAAATAGTGTACAAAATATCGATGAGAAGCACAATCATTTCTCACCAGTTATTTAAATTTACAACGATTCACATTATGATATTCGACAGTGGAAGAAACGGATTCCACTGCCACTGTCAAACTTATGTCTACTAAGAAACGAGTGCTAATAGTCGCTCATATACCGCCAGAAGCGTAGATGTCTATTTTGAAAAATATTATTCAGTATCTTATACGTGTAATCAATAGATTGTGCGTCTTTCTTTCTATTAAGAGTGTGTTGGTACATTTGAAGGATTTCCAAAATAATTCACTTTTAGCAATTCTTTTCGTGGACCAAAATATTAACATTATTCCAATCAAATTTGTGTATACTATTTTCCAAAATGTAAAGTGGAACGGGTAATAATTTATTATTGGATTTCGGGTATTCTGTAATTCTAGCTTTTAATTTCTTTTTGTTTAACCAATATAACAAGTTCCATCCCACACATTTGTTTTATCCATTTTTCAAGAATAACCTCATTTATTGGTTCTCTGAAATATGACTGATCAGGAGACATCGACATTATTGCAAAAATAAAATATGGTGAAAAATTTGAAAATATTCAGTTATATTGGCTGGAAGAGACTCAATAGCTATGGAACTATCGAAAGAAAATAAATAAATATTCTCATTCATTTATCGGAAGATACATTTTCAAAGGTTAGATATCGAAATTGAGAAAATTTAAATGAATGATACATTTTTTCTATATCTTTGATTCATAGATGGTATGGATAAATGTCATCATTATTAGAGAACCAAGATTATTGTGGCATTATAGTGGCTAAAATGTGCGAGTAGATTATTACGAAATATTGTGATGGGAGAGACTTGGAAAATATTTAGAGATGGAATCTTTTTAATTAAACACAAAAATGCTGATTAAACAATATGAATTTATATGTTTAGGCGAATGCTACCAATGGTAAATATATTCCGAGGCTTGCGGATGGTCAGCAAAAAAATTTGGAGCTTGGAGAGTTGGTCCCAGAAGAATGGAATGTATTTGATGTGGCACAATTTTTGCGCGTCAACGACTGTGCCGCTTATTGTGATAATTTCAGTAAACGGAAGATCGACGGCAAAGCTCTTCTCGACCTTTCTAAAGACCAGATCATAGACCTCACAGGCTTTAAGGTTGGACCTTCATTGAAGATTTTTGATCTTATCCAGCAGCTGAAAATCAAAGTTAACCCTGCTCAGGGGAGGTTGAAATTAGGACTGAACAAAAAACTCTAACAAAAATAGCAATGATTATTATGATTAAGACTATTGGCCAGGGCTGTGAATCGAAGCTCAATATGTAGAAAAAATCAAAATTTGAACGGTTCCTTTTTTGTTTACGTATTTTCTACGTATTTATCATGATTGATAACAAAAATGAGGATGTTAACTGTAACATAACTTTTTGATAAATAGAACTCGTCTTTGAACAACTTTATTCTGAATCATTAACTCCATTGACAATTGGTAAATGTGTTCGGGAGTCCGTTTATTAATTCCACTGGTGATAGTAAAAATTGTATTGATCCATATTAAATCCATATTAAACCCTGGTCCGCAGCTCTGTTCCATTATTTACACAAGTTCCAGAGAAACGTAGATAGATTATGGATTTACAATTAAGGCTTATATTATTTTACATTATTTTAATTAAGTATTTGAGTGTAGGATTAGAAAGCGTTGCTTGCAGAAACAATTTATATCGAGTCAGCTGACTTTCTCAAATACATTGTCGATTGATTGCTTGAATTTTACTTTGGTGGATAAAAACGATAACGTGATTTGCTCAAGTTTTTTTGAAGTTCAAGTTGAAATTTAATTTCTTATCTATGTATAAGGTGCAATACTCAGTGATTAATGTTTATAACTATTTATAAGCAATTTCTTGACAATCTGTAGATGCTCGACTGTAGACGTGATGGAAAATTGAGTTATAATTGACCACGTAATGTATGTTATGGAACGAAGCAACTTAGAAAAGAGAAATTTCTTCGTTTTTCAATCATCTTCTTTTAATTGTGCCGTTGTATGTAAATCCATATATCATTTGACCAAGTATAATTAAAAAAAAAAACTCATTGAACAATTTCATTCAATGCTGCAATGAAGAACCGTTTACACTAGGGCATAAATATATTTAAAAGGAATTGAAAACTAAATGAATAGTTTAAAGATAAATAATAATTGATAACATTATGTGCAGACATGTAAAAGAATATTGTATGTAAATCTAGTTTTAGAGAGAGAGAAAGAGAGAGAAAAAGCTGTAAATATATGAATTTTTGTCAACACTGATTCTCTTTTACTGTACATAACTTCAATATTAGATAAGAATTATGTAGCCATTTATTCAGGTTTCGTGGAAGATATTAAAGTTAGTTCTATTCGAGCTGATACAATTATTTGACATTTGACATGTTAACTGGCAGCTCTTTCATTGAAAAAAATTTTAATACAGATCGAAGAGAAAGTAATATAATATTCAACACTTTCCAAAACTGTATGCGAATCTTAGAATGCTTATCAACTCAAACATTGGTACAACAATGATAAAATGCGTCAATTGTTACATTCTCAAAAATACACTTCTCGAAGCTTGATTTCCGTTGCTAAACCTATTGTCTAAGAATATGTTTTATTAAGCTAATTAACGAGTTTACTTTACGAGTCTTGGACTATTTTCTTTTTTGTACATATAGAGAATACATGTGAATGCTCTGAAATTCGAAGTTTACCTTGTACAGTATGCTCGTGTAGATCGGTTCAAAATGAATTTTGCTAAGAAGATGCCTCTACCTGGAAGAATTCGTTTAGAATAACACAAAATAACCTGAAAAATTTGACCATCTCATCTGCTTAATTTGTTCTCGTGAAGTTCGTAACTCAATCGATGTATATTAATATTTCTAAGCTCAATTGGCTTTCGGATTAAACGAAGAGCTTCGCTGTGAAATTCGCCAAAGAACACAGAAATAATAATTCCTTCAACAGATCACTTTCTTGTAATACAATGCTTTGAATTTCAGAGTAACAGTGAATCTCAGCATAAGTCATTCTGCGTAGATACTAGTTTTGTCCTCTTTGATGCTAATCGTGGGATATTTTGTAAAAAAAAAAAGTAATTTGAAATATCTTGGTTTCAGAATTAATTTTAGAAACAAAGATTATTCCTATATTACATAGAACGATTTTATTTCTATTAAACTCTATTAATCAATATTAATCTTACTTAATAATTTTTAAATTTCATTTTATGGAGCGAATACGATTTCAGATTTGTAGTTTGAAATAGGATGTTTTATTTAAATAAATTGATGTAAAAAATAACAATAATGTGCGCAATATTTTTTAATCTTGTACTTTACAGGTTGAATTTACTCAATGAGTATATTTTCTTCTGTATTACTTTATTCGGCACTGTTCTATGAGCAAGAAATAAACAAAGAAAAAAATTAAAGAGTTGGAGAAAAACTGAATGGTTTGATTGGTTGGAAATAAATGTTTTATAAGCATATGTGAGGATGTTTGCAAATGATGAAGTTTTCTAATTGCTATCACCTCAAACATTTGATTTTAACTCCTTTCCATAAATCAAATAATTTTTGTTCTTGTAAAAATTAAAAGATAATAAATATCTGAAAATATTTAATTTTTTCCTGTACAAATTTTGTGTATTGTATCTATATTGATGTAATTATTTTTATCTTTATTATGAATTGCAATTTTTTTTATGCGAATTGGAGTAAATGGAGGAAGAAATTATTCTCGTATCTAAATCGAATTATATTGTGAGCCACACTTTTCTGTCGCTTTTGTAAGTATAATAGTAAAGAATAGTAATAGTTACAATTATTCTTATTACTTATAACATATTACAAATAGATAATTTAGGAATTATTCGATATCCAAAATACAGTACACGAGCCACTTTTTTCTTGCGATTTTGGCATGCAAAACGATTGCGATCCGAGCACAGCGAGGATCATAAATTCATAAGTTAGCGCGTGCCGTAACCTCGATCAGGTGCATAATATATACTTTGTGCTCTTCAGTATAATAAACATTCATATTCAACAAATGATGATCTCCATCGTGCATTAAATCTTTCATAAAATAATAGTTTATTACAATTGCTCTAATATTCACTACCCCGGTTCTCATTTCATTTCTGAGTATAAACTACTCAGAAATCGTTATATGTTCAAAATGCGTTATAAAAACTATTTATAATAAAATAATAAGCATGTTTGGTTTAGTACTTTATCTATTGTTAGTTTGATTGTTTAAATCATTTTTTAAACGGTGTAATGTGTATGAAACTTTTGAAAATGAAGCTTTCTACTATCGAATAAAAACTTTAAGAAGAACTATTCACATTACAATGCATCTATATTATAGACAATTTGTGAATTCTTTCCTACATTATATTCAACAAAATTTACTCGAAAATTTAACATGATTCATGTAGTGCAATTACAAGAAAATTGTAAACAATTTTTTTCTACTTATTTCTCGGACAAATCATAATTTGATTTAGTATTTTTCTATTCCTACTTATAGCCATAGGTTCGAATACATAATACCTTGCTTCAAAAGCTAAAGAGAAGATTTCGTGTCATACCTCTATATGAAGCACTATTCATATAAAATTCACGTAGTAATAGTCTTCGTGGAATAGTAGGGCGACCCAGAAGTCGTTATGCCTCAACTGTCAGTCAGAGGGAGAAATGAAGTAACGTTGCGTTGAAGCACACTATGTAGAATGTCATCAATTCTGCTACTAAATTATGTAATATCAATTGCACAGAAACAGTAGATAAAATTTCCTTCCACAGCTTTGCAACATTGTTGTATTAATGTGTGTACACATTAATGAATGTACATGCTAGTCAGCCCAGTTATTTGAAAAAGATTGCGATACTTATCTCGACGCAATTGTTAAAAAAAACTACCCATAAAAAAAGAAATTAATAAGATTTTTATAATAATCAAGAAGTTATACTATTTTCCGCAGCTATTGTCAGGGAAAATAGTGTGCGAAAGACTCGTGTGATTGTAACCCTCGCTTCGCTCGGATCATAAACTTCACAATCGTGCGACAACCCACCTCTTCTGTACATACAACCAACTTCGAACTGTACTATTTCAATACATATGCAGGCGCGCACGAAATCTGCAGGGGGGTGTACTCATATGACATTGGAAAATTACTTTGGTATCCTTGAGGCACATCATTTCTATTAATTTTGGCCATTGTATATTTGCATTTTATAGAAAAATGTTGAGGAAACTTGTATCAATTGGATTATCTTTCCATCCATGGCTTGGTATAAGGAGACCGTAGAAGTGTACGTTTAACAGTAATTTGAACGTATACTTTACGGTATGAACAATATTTAACATTACTACATATTCTTTTCCAACTTTTATATTAATTTCATTCTGTTATGTTCTATTTAATCTAGTAATTTTTCGCATCTATAAGTATCTATAATATATAAATACTCACGCATGCAACGTGGATAGTATAGATTTGAGGAATATGAATAATAGTGATAAAAAACTACCGAATAGACTATCATTGTTATTATGTGTTTTACAATACATCTTTTGTAAACCCTGGGTTTGCACGAGTGTATGAATTGTTAGTTTGAAATAGTACATTTCGACAACTCATGTGAGGTTTGCCGCCTACGCAAAGCGAAGGTGGCAATCACACGAGCCTAAAATTCATCTTTTATTGTAGTATCGAACGGTATTTTATGTTATTCGATGTGTGAAACGGTATTTCACGCACTAGTTCAATTTTTTAAATATCCTTCAAACGGGCACTCGTAACAGAAAAAATATCATATCCGACTGGTGTTTTTACGCACTACAGTTGTATAATATATACTATTCCATCACGAGCGTATAAAATTGAAGTTCAAGGCAAATGATGAAATAGTATATTATGCAACGAGTGCGTGAAAATTTAAAGTCGCGTGTGGACGCGCCCACGGGCCACGAGGGTCAGCGAAGCTGTCGACGAGTGTTACACGTTCACACGAGTGTGTAAATTTTAACGCGCTATAGTTGGGTAAGATATTTTACGTTATAGGAGGACTCGCGACCTTTCAACAAATGCCCTAGTGCGTGAAATATGCCATTTCATGCATCGAACAACGTAAGTTACAATTTTCAAATCAAAGGTGAAATTATTTGAAAATCGAGAAAGAATTTGTAGAAACACATATTTATTAATTGTGTTCCAAACATACGCCAAGTTTGTTACTCGTCGATACAGCCGAGCAAAATAATAAGTGCCGCGCAACAGCGACGGATAAAAGGAGGCGCAATAGCCGACACCGCGAGGGGAAGCGAGTGGAGTGAGTTCGCGGCGTAGCTTCGGTGCGTATAGTTCTTTGTGGTGTGTGTGTGTGTGTGTGTGTGTGTGTGTGTATACATACACACGGGTTGGTGGGGGTTGGAGGGGAATCGTGGCGCGCGAGACACTGCAGAGCAGCAGCTGGTGCGCTTTGGCCCCCCTCCGCCCGCGGGCCACGGGGATTTGAATCGCGGAGCCGGAGAGCCCCCATTGGCCGGCCAGTGCCGTGCCGCCAACGTCATACGGCGCGGTCGCCCCGCACTATATATATACCGCGCGTACACTACGCTACGCTACTGCTGTCTGCTGACACTCGAGAATCTCTTTCTCGATGCTGCGACGTCAGCGGGGGCGCTGCTCGCGCTTTTTCCAATCTCTATCCCCTCGTGCAGCTGGCAGTATATATATACTTGTATATATATATATAGGGAGAGGAATGTAGCTATAGATATATATATATTTCTACGCGATGCCCGCGTGCTTTCTGCAGCGTACTGCGCCGAGTTTCCACATCAGCTGAGTGTCTTACGCCCGACCTTTTCCATCAGTTGATCCAGTCGCGCTTAGCAGCTGTGCAGCTCTAGCCGCCGGATTTAGTTACTGCAGTTTCAGATAGGTGGCTGGGCGAAACATCCGTGAAAATTTCCCAACACCACGTGGCTTTTACAAGTATAGTTGGCCGTAATTGTTAAATATGGGCCAATCATCAGGGCATTCGACGCCCAAGTTTTGGAATTATAATAGTCGTCGGTTCAGACGATTTCAGTCTTTATGTTAAAAAACAAAAAAGAGTCCATCAAGTTCTGGATTTGCTATGAATTAGATCGAAGGAATACCAAGCTGAATTGCAAAAGAAGCAAATGAAAAGTATTTATAGCTGCGAAATTACTAGTCCGACAAGTTATGTGCATAACTCGATAATATTATCACGACTAAATGAAAATTGGACAGATATGAGTAGAAAATCATATACACGCGGCGTAGCTTTGACATAAAAAAAGAAACCACCTGCGGTGAACTACTAACTCACGTCTGAGCAATTTTCGTGCCAAACGGATATCCCGAAATCTTGAATCAATTGATCGACCTACAAAAAATGATTGTACGAGTCGATTGTTAACGATGAAGAAAGCACGTGGAAAGATTATTTGCGAATGGCCTAGAAAAATCACATGGTCAACGTTGAATGGAAGAAAATAATTTTAGCTTTGCGGTTATCGGTGCGCTCGTTAGGATTTTCCTCGCTATTTGCGAGCTATATATATTCTTACACACGCACAAGTCGAAAAGCTCCTGCGCAGATCCGAGTTTACTCAGCTTCCCTCTTATATCATATGTATATATGTATACTGCTTGGCGCACTTGCTGTATTGAGTGTTTCAAGCTTTCCAATACATACAATCTCTCGTAATTCCAGTCGGCAAATACACATTAAACACTACTCTGTTGTTTAATGGCGTTGTAATTCTAATCCTCTCAGAAATAAGCCAAAGAGCTATTGGCATTTCTATACAGACAAGGGTAGCCAGTTTTCCATCAATTATTCTCGAATTCGATGGGACGATCAGTATTGTCAGATTGAATTATTGAAACATGATTGTATTGGTAGTTGATTTGGTTGTCAATTATGATTAGTTTGGTAGTCGATAACAATTGATAATAAAAGACCAGCGACACGAAGCATCGATCGTCTTATAAACCATTTGGGGGAAATTGCGCATGAAAGCAGGGTGCAAAAACTGATGAAAATTTCAAATCAAATAGAGCAGTTGGGGAGTTTTCGAAACGAGGAAATATTTATGTTTGGATAGTAATTGCGTTTTTCATAAAAATTTCGGCAAAGTCGATGTTGTAATCGGTGTGAAAACAAATGAATAATGAATTTGATCGATCCATGAACAATTATTGTAGAGACTACTGCGTTGAAAATAAATCCCTTGCAACGATGATTTTGCCGAAAGCGAATGAGAAAATGTGAGCTGAAGAAACAGATGCAGATGAAAGTGTGATTTGGAGGAGTCGCGTGTGGCGATGCTCGGAAAAATCGCACGCGGGAGCTCGAGCTCGTGGGTTCTCGTTCGCAGTTCGCACTTATAGGGTCCGGGGCGTCCGTCCCGCCATGCCGCGCGTCTCGTGGTGCACGGCTCGCGCCGGGCCGCGTGCGCGCGCATCTCGGCACGGCGGGGCTCGCGCTCGCGCTCCGGCGTTGGCGGCGGCGGCGGCGGCGGCGACGGCGGCTCGTCCATCCTGCGCAGGCCGCGCGCGGAGCTGGCGGCGGCAGTCAAGCAGCAACGCTCGCCCATAACGTGCGTACTTTGTTTTCGAAGCGCGCAAGCAACAACGTGTGTCCAGTGCATCGCGTGCGTTCGGATCAGCTGTGTTGGGATTGGTCGTGCAGGCTGGTGCGGCATTGGAGCGTGCGCGAGTTGAATTGAGTGGGGTCGCGCGTGATCCGAGTGCGCGCGCCCGCGTCCGCGAGCCGTCCGCGAGCCGTCCGCGAGCCGTGTGCAGCCGTTGGGTGAGCCGCAGGCCAAGAGTGCAGCATCGGGGCCAGGGATCGCCCCCGCGCCGGCGAGCCGGGATCAGCTGTGGTGCAGCTGGAGATGCAGCCGCGCGGCTGGTGCTGCTGTCTGGCTGGGCCGGGCTATGAGCTGGCGGCGCGCCGCGGCTGCCGGTGAAACCTAACCTCTCGGTGCGTGAGCGCGAGCGCGACTCGCAGCGGACTAGGGCGCGTGAGCCCCCGAGCACGGCCCTGACCCACCGCGTCTCCTACGCGACTCAGCCCCCCGCGAGCTGCGTGTCCGTGCGCCAGCCGTCCGCCAGCGGCCAGCAGCTCAGCTGATCCGGCGTTTCCCGCCAACTGCAGCAGCCGCGCTAGCCCGCCCCCACCCCAGCCCACGCGGGAGCATGTCAGTGTTTGCCAACAGCGACTTGCTTGAGGAAATCGTCGAGACGACCGAGGAGCACGAGGCCGAACTCTGCAGGTGAGTCCCTCCCAGCCCGTGTATACTCGGACGTGCAGTGCGCGATCTGCCCCCCAAACAGCCTCCTACTCCGCTCACGCCCCGCGTGAAGTTGCCGGCCGCTCGTGCGCGCGCGCAATTGTTATTCTACGTAGCGGCCCCGCGCGATCGATCGGCCGCTTTTGTTTACAACGCAGTAGAGTCGAGCGTCGACCAACTGTACGTGTTTACATGTGTGTGTGTGTGTGTATAAATGCTGTGGGCACGAGTAGGTTCGCGCGAGGACAGTTGGCTCGCGGCGCCTCGTCCGCCAGCTGAACAACACATGCGAGGCCGGCCGGTATACGCGCGCGCGGACTCGGCGTGGAGCCGGGCGAGCATTTCGAAACATCTGAGCGCTCCCCGGCGCGGCGCGCGCGCGCTCGAGAGAGACTCGCCCGCGAGCGTCCCTTGCCCCCACTCCTCCGGGCGTGCGCCCGATACCGGCCGCTGCCGCGGTGCGCGCGGCGATCACTCGCGGCTCGTGTGTGTGTGCTCTAAAAGACCATGGCGCGCACGCAGTGACGAAATATCCTCTCTTGTACGTCACTGCCGCGCGCGTCCTCCGTATTAAACACACGTGCTCTTGTCCGCCATGTCGCGTACTTATCCTTCGTTCTTTTTTTCTCTTTATCCTTTTTTTCTTTTCGTCGGTCTGCTGCGCCAGTCGACCGAATATCCTTTCGATCTCAGCCAGAACACAATATTTAAGCCTGATTTGAGTCGTAATTAAAGTGCACACACGTAACCGTCGTCAATTTCATTCAAAACCTGTAACATTCTCAAACTACGTCCGACTTGGGTCGCGTAATGAAGTCTTGACCTCGAGACATCTGATTTTGACTAGACTCGGTCGTGCCTTGCAGTAACTTATTGACGAAAATTTTTATCAAACTTAACTCGTGAAGATTTATACATGGGTACGAGGTATTGACAGTTATATGATCTCAATGCATTATAACGTAATCAGAAAGTCGAGTGAGTCAATGATTAACATCTTGAACTCAAATTTTACTTAAGCAATTTCGAATTCAATCCCGATAAACTCCCACTGGGTATTAAGAAATTGAAGATCAAAAATGAAAAATTCGTACCAACTTTATTTTATATCGCTTCGTAACTCAATTTTCGTAGAGATTTACACTGTTTCTCGGTTGCGCGTGTTGTCACGTGCAGATCGTTATTCGTATATGGCGCATTTTTTCCGTCACCAAGCTCGTAATGTCGTCGAACCCGCCGCGTGCCCCCGCGAAAAAAAAACAACCTATATCAGCTCCCTTCCCGGAACAAGAGCTATTGCTTTTTCTTCTTTCCCCGCACATAGCCGCTTTCCATTTATCTACGCAGTGTTTTTCTCGCCCGGCGAAGGTCGCGAGGTCGCAGCTCATTATTGTTTTCCTGCGTGACGCTCAGCTGTTTCTCAGCCGGCGGCCGGTTACGAAGGACAAAGCCTCGATTACCCGTTCCACACATTGTATGGCTCGTTTGTCAGCGATTTGACGCGCCGCTAGGTGAGATAAATTTCGTGGCCCATCCATTGTGCGTCGGGATATACCCCGCGCACTGGACGCTACAGCCAAGCCGAGCACTTTTGAATCCGATCAAATGCGGTTGGCCCAATGGAGTCCCGCACCTCGTCGTCGATACGGTCGTTTCGATTTTAAACTTTTATTCCCGGGGTTATTCTGATTTTATGCCGTGCAATGCCCCGTTTATCGGTGCCTTCGTATCATTATTCGCCCGGCGAGCAAGGCTTTATGTATACCGCCTTGAGTAATGGCGCGGTATAACTACAATGTTTTGATATCGGTTCCGTATGGATTTTAATGGTACGTTCCACGCAGTTTCTGTTGCCCGATATCATCATTTTTGTCAGTCTTGTTGAATCGTATGCTACGACAATTTTATTACCAGTCTTCTCGATCGTTTTCACATTTCTGACAAATATCCGAAACATAATTTTCCATGAACAATTACGATTAAACAATGATATTCTTTCTCTTTGATCCATGGGGATTGACCTTTATTTAATATAGATAATTATTCACGAACAAAATCTATACTTTTCTTGGTGATTTTAAGCGTTTCGCTCTTCAATATCAAATTAGCTAATTAACCCTCCATCATTAATTAACGAATTATTCTGAAAGTACTTGTTTACTCATCGAAACCTTCCACATACTATCAAAAGATTATTCAAGTATGTCTGAATTATATTTTTCATCGTGACGAAATGCTAATGACTGACGATTATCAACGTGTAGCTTCAACCAGCCAATTTTTATAATTAGCCCGAGTAACCCGAGTATATCGCGAGCATCGACAAACGTAGCAAATCACTAGACGAGATGTTAATTAACTCGCGCGTCGGCAAAATATGAATCAGTCAATTGCCATCCGATCGGCCGATCAAAGAAAACGAAACGACGCGCAATGACCTCAGTCAAAAACGCCCGAGACTTATATAAAATTGTACGCGTGTTTTTATCAGCGAGGTCCACAGTTGTATACGTACTGGTGGGTAAGATAGGCTAATGAGAAGAGAGTAAGCGCGGCGGCGGTGGCGGGTCGAGATTATTTTCGTATATGCGCGCAGGCCTCGGTCCTTTATCGCGAGAAAGAGCCATGCTATGGAGGGACGCGCGCGCTCCGCAGCCGGCGGCTATTTTCGAGCACGCACGCAGCAGCAGCTCTCGAGTTGCGTTCGTTGCCGTCGGCACGCGCGCGCGCGTTCTCTCCTCTGCGGCTCTCCGATGTTTTCTTATATATACGCGCTCTCCCGATTCGTTTCTCCCTCGTTGTTTTCCCACTTTTTGCACGGATCGCTCTTTCTTCTGCCCAAAGTTTGGCTTTGACAATTGATCGACCAATCGGCGAGCCTCTATCGAACGTCAATATTCCTCTATGCGGGGAAACGTGAGCACATCTGACCGAACTTGTAACTGGTAATTCAGATGTTATTGTTTGTCTGGTTCGTCTGTAGAAGAATACTTGCTGGTTAAACAGACACGACTATGGCACATTAGTCCTATTGGACATTCTATTCGTACTCTGGGATTTGTACTTGAATTTTGAGGTGTTTTGTCTGTAGATTTCAGTGAGGTACATAGGGTACATTTACTACAAGACGTCGATTTCGGCTCACCAACAATGATGAAACTTTTCGAAATGATTTTTGGGTACCTAAATAAGCCATATACACAACTATTCAGTCTAATGTTTCGATTCTCCGGAGATATTATTTAAATAGTTTTCATGCATTTATAGTATACCTGTATACACAATGCCCATATTTATAGTGTTGATACTTGAAATCACTAATAATTCACGAATATCTCTAGAAAAACGAAATGTTAGACCAAATGACTTTACGTATAGTGAATTGTCGTAGCCAAAAATCATCTTGCAAAGTTTCACCGTTATTGGTTATCCCACCTTTCTTAGTAAGTTGACTTTCAAAAATATTTAATTTTAATTCAAAATCCATAAATCCATATGACAAAACATATTACTCGATAGACAGTTGCAAAAGATATTTTGTTTCCCCCAAAGCAGACGAATTAAGAGAAGCGTTAATAGAAAAGAAAAAAAATATTAGCTCATCCAGTGTGTCGCCCGAATGTATGCAAAAATCACAAACCGTGACAAAGTCGAGTAAGTATAGCCAGTGACTCCACTGATTGCAGTAAGATGTTGACGCAATTGAGGAAACGTTTCTCAGCGACACTCAGAGTAGCCAGACCAAAATGTCGTTGGCTCACTTCCGTTTTTTTCTGATTCCTTCCAACTCCGCATATTTATAAGCACAGCAAATCACGTGGTCGCTATTTCAGTGCTTAGCAGTTGATGTGATATTGGAAAGCCATCTTCTACGTATAGCAAACTTCGAAACAAGTTCATCGTCTTTTTTCGGATGTGTTCCCGAATGGTCAAATTACTTCAAGTTGGTTTTTGGAGCGTCTTATTCAAGTTTCCACTATTTCCCGTCAATGATTGCAACAAACGTTGTTTACTCAGCGCGGCGGGTTTGTGAGACACTCGCCAAGCTGGCTCTCGAGCGCTCAATGAACGAAGCCGCGAGAACCCCCAAGACTAAAGTCGAGAGAGGAAAATCGCGAACAACGCAGCCGTACAAGCATCGAGCGATAAACAGAAGGAAAAAACCAAAGGGAATCGAATGTATTTGGCTTTGCGCGCGAGCAAGAGCTCGGAACTATATACATGCGCGCGCGCGAGAGAGAGAGAGATAGAGAGAGCTGGAAGAACACGTTGGGCTGGCGTTGTGTGTCGCGGTGACGCAAAGCCGGCTGGCTCTCTCTCCCCTCCCTTCCAGCTGCCGGCCGGCTGAACAGCTGAAACTCAGCCGCGGGGATTTCCCCCGAGCGGCCGCCGCGCCGCGGATGAATGCGTTATACGAATAGACCAGCAGCGCGAAATCTCGTATTGTTTATCACCCGCGCCACACTTCTGATCTTGCACAATCCTTTCGTTTTTTGTTTGTTTAATCGTTTTTTTTTCTTCACCCGGTGCTGATCCGCTCATACACGGCTCTGAGCTAGCTGAAGAGATTAAAACTATATCGGTATAGCCGTGACGAATTAGTGTAGTCGCGTGACCTGCATTTCGTAGCACTTTTCACGGCACGGGTCTACCCAAATTTTTTTGACGCATTTGGACCCCCTGAAAATAATTTTTTTGGGTAGAACACGCGAAAGTGGTTAGGTCAATTGTTATTAACAGAAATAGCAACAAATTCATAATATGCGCTATTTTGATCGGAAAATTTTTTTTTCATATTCTTCAGCTAATTTTAATTGAAAAATTATTCCATAATTTTTTTCGTAACGTTGATATTTTCCGAGAAAAAAATTCCTAAACTTTTAAAAAACGCTTATTTTGCAATTTTCAAACCGATTTTACATGAATAATTTTGCATAATTGCCAATCCAGCGACTGTGCATATTGTTCTTCAATCTCACATTTATCATATGAAACAGTTACTTGTTGTAATTTTTTGTATTTATGACATTTTTTTATATGTAGAATCATGATGATATTGGGCCGGTACTTACCTTCATGCCGCAAGTGGTGGCTAGTATAACCGTGCGCGAGTTGCAGAAACGCTTGATTTGTGATGATAAAAAAATGTCATAAATACAAAAAATAACAACAAGTAACTGATTCATATGATAAATGTGAGATTGAAGAACAATATGCACACTCGCTGGATTGGCAATTATGCAAAATTATTTATGTAAAATCGGTTTGAAAATTGCAAAATAAGCGTTTTTTAAAAGTTTAGGAATTTTTTTCTCGGAAAATATCAACGTTACGAAAAAAATTATGGAATAATTTTTCAATTAAAATTAGCTGAAGAATATGAAAAAAATTTTTTCCGATCAAAATAGCGCATATTATGAATTTGTTGCTATTTCTGTTAATAACAATTGACCTAACCACTTTCGCGTGTTCTACCCAAAAAAATTATTTTCAGGGGGTCCAAATGCGTCAAAAAAATTTGGGTAGACCCGTGCCGTGAAAAGTGCTACGAAATGCAGGTCATGCGACTACACTAAATAGACTGAGAGCTGATTTGAATTTGTAAAAGATGCTCGCGTGATTTTTTTCTGAGTCATAATTCGAATCTTTCTTTCTACGTACGAGTGATCGAGGAAGTCATTGCTTTGGTTTTTTCGTTTGCGATGCTGCAATGATACATACCGTTTCTTACGCGATGTATAACTATTCTGAAAATCGAAATTTCACATCGGTAGACGAGAAATTGAATTTCCTTGGTATTATTCGATTGCACGTGTACTTTATGCTATTCCTGGTCGATAACTTTTTCATCGAACTTTAAAATGTGAAGCTCGTGTGACACAAGCCCAAATCGAGGAATCTAATCGAGGAAATTAATCGGCGGAGCTTGGAGATAGCAATTGGTATCCCTCGGTGCGCGACGTCTATCGCTCGTACGTATATTTACAAACAGCGAGAGAGCCGCGGCCGAAACGGCGCTTCTTCGCGGAAGTCGACCTTCGACGGCCCCTTTGATTTTTCCCTCGCGTGTGTATATATAAGTATATATATAATTCCTCGAGCGCGCTCGCGCCACAGCTAATTTCCCTTCCCCTGGCTCCCGCCGAAAGTTATATACGAGCCCGACTGGCTTTCTCCTGTGCGCGCGCGATGATAATCGGCCCCCAAGTTTCGACAAAGGCGCGATTTATCGGCGTCGAAAGCTGCGCCTCCTTCTCGCTCGCTCCCAGTTTCTCCACTTACTCTCTGTATAACGCACAAATTGAATCCTCGCCGATAGGGCCAGAAGGGGCGCATTGTTCTTATTCCGCCCCGAGAGAGAGGGAGAAAGAGAGAGAGAGAGGGTTATTACGA
The DNA here is from genome assembly GCA_020882685.1 of Aphelinus atriplicis. Lineage (NCBI taxonomy): Eukaryota > Metazoa > Arthropoda > Insecta > Hymenoptera > Aphelinidae > Aphelinus > Aphelinus atriplicis. Next base: position 14,648,943 of record CM037075.1, on the reverse strand, counting down.
GGAAATGGCCAATTCCGGATTCAGATAAGATTGGTAATTTTCGACAATTTACGAGCCTGAAGTTTGATCCCTGCGAGCGGGAAGTAACGTCGTCTTTCAAAAGCTTTTCTACAGTTTTTATTTGAAATTTTCATTTTAATTTTTTTGACCTAGTGAATTTCGTTTAACTCAATCGGTTACTCAATCATTAGTCGATTACAAGTTGATCAATAAAATGCATGTGCTTTTAATTTCGATAAGGCAGTTGCGTGTATCTGCATGCAGGTCAAGTTACCAAATTCGAGTTCAATTTCCGAGTTATTTTGAAGCTTCTTATCTGTCAAAGTCTATTGAATTTGTAACTCGGAACCCCGAGTCGGAATACGACTCACCAAAAGCCCACCTCTCATTTGGAGATATTATTTGATACGTAAACTGGTAATATTTGCAGTTTCCGACCTAACGTTTTGATTTGTTTGAGATACTAGTTCTTGGTCAGTCGAATTAACCGCCTATTAGATTTTTATATTATGCGATGTGATTGATGCATATCAATCTAGGCACGTTACATGATAGTTCGCGTTTCAACTCAATTTTTTGCAAGTTTCAAATTTACTTCGCGTATTCATGTGAACCCATTTCATAACCAAAAATTAGCTCGGTTGCCGAACAGATTTAGCTACCCAGTAAACAAATTACGTTCTATCCACCACCTCTAAGATTTTTATCAAGCCGAATAAATGAGCTGAAAAATCGCCATTTCCACGTTAAATTCACACTTAATCTGTTGAAGCACGCCAATGTTTCGTGACAAATTCGGGACACAGAGAGAAGAATGCGCATGTGGAGCTTGCGTCCAACCGCAAAACTACTCAATTTAATACCGCGCAAGAATAAATTAAACCACTCCCTCTGCTCGCACTCTCTCTCTCTCTCTCTCTCTCCCTCTCTAAATTAGCAATGCTGATCCGGTGCGGTGATGCCTCTGCAGCTTGGTAATTTAAATAAGAGCATCAATTAACGCGTCCCGAAAATTTTGGTGCGTACGCTTTGTCTGTCGCTTTCTCTCTCCCCCCCCCCCTCTCTCTCTCTCTCTCTCTCTCTCTCTCTTTCTCTCTCTCCCCGAGAGCGAGAGAGGAAATAATAATGGGCATATGCATATAAAGAGAAGAGGGTCTCTCCTTTGTTTACACTCAGTGCTGCCAAAAGATTCGGCTAGCCCTTTGTCGCGTTCGCTTCTTTCTCGGCCCTCTGTGCAGTTTGGCGCGTGTGGCAATGCGACCGCGCGTGCAATCCGCACTGAGAAAGTATAGCGTCACATGAAAGGGAGATGCTGTGCCAACCAGAAATTAAGGAGTGAACATGGTTTATGTGTGGTACATAAGCTGCTGTTGCAGTTTTGTTTTTATTTTTCTTTGCTCTCGGGGATGCGCTGTGACTTTGAACCGAGCGGGCCATTCATGTGCTAGACGTCACGTTGGTTCTTACGTTGAGTGCTCTAAGGTTTTATGTTTGGAGCCTTTAATGTTAAACTACAATGGGCTTTACCACGAAGTAGATTTTACCACTGTTCTGGGCGCGCATCAATTCCTAGAAAGTTTTTCATGGCTCAACCTCGTATTGTATTTGTTGACAAGCTTATATTAATTTAGAGCTGCTGTTTTAGTATTTTTCCAGTCAAGATTCAAGATAAATTTATATTTATGTTTTTTTCGTGTGAATTTGCGATCGAACTGAGAAGTCTATTGAGAGATGATGAAATCATCGCTTATAGGACACAGGTGTGTAAAACGGCCTTATTCGAATGTGTTTAAATGTGTGTTGTGGATAAATTACCATGCCGAGACAACTTTTAACGCATGCACCGTTACCGACCAATTGAAAATATCAAAACAAATTACTCAATTAAATTTCCGAAGAATAATTTTGGTAAAAATGATATGTTCCCATCGTAAACACGTTACGAAAAGGCAAAAATTGAATTAATTAATGCAAACGGGAAAGATAAACGACACAGAACAAGGTATAGAGCAAGCCGGTAAGCAAAAAAAAAAATGCTGCAGCGTATACTGTTGGCCACTTTCAACACCCAACCGAGACAACCTCGATACATACACGCGCGCACTTGAGCAACCGGAGGAAAATGAAAAATCCCGATAAATAGGCGTGACATTTTTCCCGGCATTCCTAGGAGCGATAATTTATATTTACATAAACGGAAGGAACGCTCATCGGTGGTGGGAGAGAAAAAGGAAGAGAAAGAGAGAGAAGAACGACGACGACGACGACAAAACTACCGGTGCGTGGTTCTTATGAGAGTCCGCGCGCGCGCGCGACAAGCGGCCATAGGTTCATGTGCCCGCGTGCATGCACCGAGAGTTACGTAAAAGGCACGTTTGTTGCACAATACTCGGCGCCTATAAATAACTTGGCCGCTTCGTCGTTTTTTTTCTCCTCGATTGAAGTTACGCCGCTCGCGCGCTCGCTCGTTCGCGCATATATTCACCTCGCTCGCCTCTTCCGTCGCGCGCGCGCGAGGTGTGAGAACTTTGTTATTTGGGAGCTATCGCATGGGGGCGGGGGGGGGAGGAGGAGGCGTTCGGTTCTGTGAATCGCATGCAGAAGGGATTTTCCCGAGGAATGTTGCGTTCGCGTGCCACGCCGCGATGTCGCGCCAATGTGTAACTGAAAGGAAATGCCGAGCCGGGGAATCATAGTTTTCGCGGAAAGCCGTTACGATTGTATGCGCTGTGTGAATTGGTGGAGGTTCAATCGAATCAGCATTTTCACTAGCTCAAATTCGCGTTTTTACACCTGCTAATGTTCATTATATTTTATTTTGACGCTTATAATCCCTCGTTAATTTTTCACTCGTCAAATTTCTGTTATCCGCGATGACGAATTATCAGAAACGCGTTGGGAAATTATATGCAGTATTATGGGAGTCGTTTCTTAGCAGAATCAAAAAATTGATGAGCGTTTGTTGGTGCCAATAGTTATATGTATAATCCAGCTTTATTTCAGTATGGATAATGATTTCAAATTACTTGGTAAAAATGTAAATTCATACTACGTTTTTCTGATTTTTCATACCTTTAGAAGATATCATCTTTTTTATAGGTAGAAGGAAACCTATTAGGAGTAGACAAGAAAGTGGACGAAGACGAGTTACGAACAATCATACAAACAATAACGAGTAAAAAGTGCCTTGCAATCCGAGTAGAGCTAAGAAGCCCCAGAAACCGCTTTTATTTATAGAGGGGCGAGAGGGGGAAGGGGCAGAAATTTCAAACGGCGCGCCGCGTACAGCTGTTTCCTCGGGTCGGGCTATCTTTTACGAGTCGTGTGTATTGGCAGCGCCAGCGACGCTTGATATCAGCTGATTGAGCGATAAATCATTACGTAAGTAAAATACGATAGTAGCTCTCGCTATGCCACACATAGACGCCTCGACTTGTTTCAGCCAATATTCTCCACGGACGTCACTTCTGCGACGCTCGGTGCATCGCTCCCAAATCCACTGGCTGTCATGAGAGAAAGCTGCATTTTTCTATTTTATAGATTGTCGCGATAGTCTCGAGTCTTATGTTTAATTCCTCAATGTTTTCTCCCGTAAACGGCTTATCGCAAGTTTTGATGAGCAAGAATTGAAAGGAAAAAAAGTGTAGCCGAAAAATGTTGTAATTCACGACGATACGAGCTGTAAACGAGAAAAAATTCTAAACACTCCGAGAGAGAAATGAGAGATATGGACGAATGTCGCGATGAATATAAATGAATTGTTAAAAACATTTTTCCGATTCTACGCGAGAGCTTATTCTGCGAGGAGGCAATATTATCGCTCGATCGCAATTTATCATCAAAATATTTGCGTGCATTTTTCAAAGTCGTCAGTGGCGCCATCGTTCAAAACGGACGTGCGCGTCGATCCTGACGCCGCGTATTATTGGTCGTAAAAAAGACCCCGGGCTCGCGCGCTCAACCTTGAACCATTATCGCATCGCGTCGAGAGCCGAGGAGGTTTGGAGCGCGCACACACGACCGCTCGCTCGCTCGCGCGCGCGCGCATTATTCACTCACGAGATTCGCGGAATTCTTCAGCGGTTCTCCGTTTTCGCGTGCGTCCCACGATAAAAGCAGCGCGACGAGATTCTTTTCGCTCGTCGGCAACAGTTTGCGAATAATTTTTGCGCCTCGAGATAAGCGTGCGTGCGCGCTCCGTGTGCGAGAGGGGGAGAGAGCCCGTGTGTGCGTGTGTGTGCTCTCCCCAGATAAGCGCCGGCCCATTCGAACGGTTTGTCATATATCTGCGCGAGTGAGCCAGCTCTCCCGCCGCATAGATAAACGCGCAAGTGCGTCATCACGTGATTTTGTGCCGGTGTCGCGGTGTGTGTGTGTGTGTGTGTGTGTGAGTGCGCGCGAGTGTATATACGCGTTAAGGAATGGCAAAAGTATATACGCGCGGTGTTCTGATTCCGCGTGATATATTCTCTCGGTGATTTATACAGCTATCTCGGCAGTGACACGCGTACTCGTTCGGTTTTCAGCGCTATTTTAATTTTTTTAATAGCTTGATTGTTTGAATCTGATGAAAAAAAATTGGTAAAAGTATGTCATGCCAGATGTCTATATCGAGAGGCAATTCACTCAAGAAAATCACTGGGGATTATTTTTTATTGTTTAGGGCGTGATTCTACAATGAATAGCTACACGCATATTGTTGTTTGTTCAATGTATCCGCGTGTCTCGTGTTACATTTTTCTGGCTTAAACGTATTCTCCAATTCAAAATTAAATACTCATGTTCATGAATTTATAATGAAATGGTGAAACATTCTGAGAGCTGATTCAAAGGCACGCGTTGATTGAATTCATATGTTCAGTAGATGATAACGTTTCCAATCTGATTCTTACTCATTATTCTAGTGAAGCATTAGTAAATATTTGCATTGATGAAATAGAATAATCCGGTTTGGTTCGTCTCTTCGACACGGCTCTATCTATCTATTTGAATTGACACACCCATTAAAATATTACCCGTGGGAACTCTAATGCAAAGATATTCGATGAACGATTCGATGTCCGACATGTCCGTTGCAATAAGTTTCGCGTGTTTTCATTGGGCAAAATTCATCCGAGATATATTTTGAAACGACAGGTGAGCTGCCGCGAATTCTCCTGGAAAGGAATAACAAAGCGGACGATATATTATCTTCCGGGAAATCCGTGTACATAATATACCAATATTGATCGAGCAAAGCAAGTCCGCCAAGGTACACATGGAGATGGGTGCGCGAGAGCGCGCGAGCTTAGCATCGTGCCATCGGTTGATTGAATCCAAACATATCGGTCTCGCGCGCGCGAAATGATGAAGACGCTCCTCGGTGCATTGTATACGCGCCTCTCCCACACAAGCACGGCCGCGTAATCCACTTGTGCGTGCACGTGCATATATCGGGTGGGGCGGCGGCGGCGCGCGTGGGTGGTCGTGGCGTCGCGCTCGGCGAACCTTTGCACTTGACTGGCCTCGTCTAGGAATGGACTTAACAGCAGCGCCCGCAACTGACTCCGTAATATTTCTCAATCTCGTTAATTCGCCGGCTGGCACCAGCTCTTCCGTTCACCGCCACCGCATAAGTGGTTTACGTTAGTCAAATGCTGATGTGTGGCTCGCGCATGGATTGAGCCTGCGCCGCGGCCACGTTGTTTTATTTTTATTCGCTCGCGAATCTATGAGGGATGATGGTCGGGGGCATGTTGCGGAGAGACAGTCTTATTTTCAACATCCACAGCAGTCCCCAAACTAGACAGCTTGTTTTTATATCAATGATACGAGTTTGTTGGGATGCATATTCAACAGGCTAATGTGTTGGAAACACTGATTGTGTTTTGGAGAAAGGCATACTTTCAAACAACTCACGTGTGTGTAATACACACTCTATAGTAATGATGACATTTTTGAAAACTCACGTGAGTATCGTGCTTGAAAATAAATACGGAGTGATCTAATACATTTTTGGCTACGTCAAATTATACATAAATCAGAATAGAGATATTTATTCGTAGAAATGTTGTAATAACTGCGGTACATTGAGTATGCAAACACCTTAATCAAATATCTGTATAAATACGCTCAGTTTTTAATCCGATTATTTGGTGAATAGAAATAGGTGGAAAATAAAATTGAAGCAGACACTGTTTGGTGATAATGAGAGAGCGTTTATCAAAAATACTTATCAGCGCTTGATAATTTCATGACAAATTTCCAAATACGTATCAACCAATCATATCAAAAATTGGACTTACTATAAACACTTGTCTAACAGAGAAAACGAGTATGGTTAGAGACAAAAAGAATTTTTAAAAATGATGAATTTAAATGAAGGTGTTACCATCATTCTCAGTAGCAGTTTCAAGCTGTTCGAATAAAGTAAAATTTGATGGATTATAACATGATCTTCCTTCGTTTCAAATTGGAGAGATTGAGCAACACTTTTGTCTTCTGCCAATGCTAATGCTTATTAAACAATTTGCTAAAACATATGTCTGCTAAAGTTTGTCGCGTGTGATGATTATGCATAGGCTGTACTATTTGTCGTGACTGAAATAAGCACACTTTTGAGCACCAGTCATGTTATTTGCATTAATTTGAATTGATCAAATGGAATTCGTGAATTTGTGATTGAAATTCCGATGCTAACAATAGAATCGATGTTTTGTTCTCAAATTACAGTGGTATAATAAATAAATCACATGGAAAAATATCTCTTCTCGAGTGATTTTTATAAAAATAATTAATTCAGCTTAACCAAAGTTGTCAAAAAATATAATTTCCTGTAGTCGTCATTAACCGCACTCTCATTATTTTTAGCATTCGGCCTCTCCCGTTACTCGTAATACTACCCTTTTTTCCAGCCGACTGTCGAGTGACGAGCACACACGAAAATGCAAATGGAATAATGTGCCGCTAATGGAATGACGCGAGGTTGCGCGTGCGCACACAACGCGTTGTGTGAATTCTGGCAAAAAAGCCGAAAAACAGAGAGTGTGTATGCCTGCCGACGATATTGCGTATACGAGCCAGGCCTCACTTTGACCGCGCGTTCGCCATTAGATTGCAAAGGACGCGACACGCGTGCTTTTCGACAAAGTCTCTGTTCTGGACCGCGGGGATACCGCGTGTATACGCGCCCAGTTGTTTCTAGCGAATGCGCAACAATGTGTCGGGACAAGAGAAAAATCTGAGAGCACTCGGTGGACCTATGCATCATTGGCATTTTCTATGTCGATTGCGAATGCATTTTGGTAAATCGAGTCGTGACATTTTTCTAGAGTCTAGTTATTCTTGCAAGAGTTGAGGCGGCGAGCCCATTAATTTCAGGTGGCGATCTTTATGCAAATGTTGGCGGGTGCGAGATCGAAGGAGAGGTAAAGCGGAGAGAGGAATGAGCGAAAGCGTGTCCCGAGAATAATATAGATTACCGCGCAAATAAATTCGTTATTCAAATTTTACAACCCCGTGGCTCACTGGTGCGCGCGTGGGCGAGAGGAAGACGACGTACCGAGAGGGGTGGTATAGCGGACTAATTAATGAATTTTATTAGCATAATAGAGTCGCTGCTGCGGCGCTACGTACCTGCTCGGCTCTCGCGATAATAAAACTTTTATTCCTCGCAGTCGCGGGGAGAGATGATATGGCGCGATTACCGCTATACTCCCGAGCCCGTGCGTGTTTCGATAATAATTTTTTCAACGGATCCGAAAAATTTCCTGTATTTTATTCGATTTCAAATGGGCTCACTTCATTTGAATAGCTTATGTGAATTATCAAGTGCTTCAGATACCTCTGAGAAGTCCCGTCTTTCCATTTGCATATAATTCCTCGAGTGATTTTCTCCGAATAATGATTAGCATTCAGTTGAAGATTCTCACCAATAGTTGAACTGTGTTTGATCTAATGAAGATTACCGATCGCTGTTCACAAGATTCGCTTGAAATATTGAAAGAATCTCACTCAACGAGTAAATTATAATCAAAATCGCCATGACGACATCTTGAAATCAAAACTGAAGACAAAACATCACTGGGCGATTCTCAAGCGTGACAATAAGCTCGCGACGATCCAGACCTTTGCGCAATCGGGTATTGCGGTTGTTTTAAAAATAGTCAAGGTGGTTAAACTCTGGCGGCGCGGGGCGCAGGTGTACAGCTTTAGCGCCGGGCGCTTGGCCGAGCACATCTCGTCACGTATACGCGCCCGCGCGCATACACTGAGAGACTCTTGGGGGGTACGTACCGCCAGATTTGGGGGCTTCGGACCGCCAGAGGCTTTGCGCACAGCGTGCGCGTGTGCAACGCACAGCGTGTGCGTGTGCGACGCACATGCGTGGAGGTCGTATAGACACACAACTGTGGAGGTTGGGTAGCGCCAGGCCTGTGGTGGCTGCTCGCTCGCACGTCTGGGGGTCTCGCACCACCAGAGCCGCGCTGGCGTATATACATATAAGCATATACATGTATACGCGCGTATGTATCACGGCAAATTTTCTTCTGTCCTTCATAACTCTGGTAGTTTTTGTCCGATCGACCTGAAATTTGGTGTGCGAACTCTTCGAACCCAAATGAACAACTTTGTCGCGAGAAGTTTTCTGTCGCTCGACTTTCCTCGCACACTTTTTTTCGTCAAAGTTGAAAAATCAGTTGCTATGTTTACCGATTTTTTGTATCGCTCGATTGAACTTGTTGGCCAACGTGATCACATTATCAGCATCGCTGGAATTTCCCGCGTATGCTCAAAAATTTTCAAGCGATTCCGAGCAATGGCAGCTGAGATATCGCGATTTTCATTTTTGAAAACCGCGTAGTCGCCCGACGCCGGCCGCGTGCCGCTCTCCGAGCACAGGTGCGCGCGCACAACGACAACGTTCTTAACGCACAGCTCTGGGGGTCCGGCACCACCAGAACATTGCGCGTTTGCGACACTCAGCTGTGGAGGCATAACTCTGTTTTAAAACTGTGGAGGTCTGGGGCCCCCAAGAGTTTCTCAGTGTACCTGCTTTGGCCGGCCGTCAGTGCACTTTGTCTGCGAGTGTGCCGCTGGCCAGCCGCCCGCTATTCCCTATGCACTTTGTGTCTAAGCCCCGCGCTCCTTCGCCATTATTTCAACATTCGGCGAAAATCTCAACGACACCGTGAGTCTATTCTAAAAGATTTGAGCTACACACGTGGAATAGTTTACGTTGTTCCTTATCCATATTTGGTGGCTAATTGAACGTAATAGAAAATTTACGCGAAGGCCAATGCAACAAATTCAGATGAACTATCAAAAATGCCCCACACCTTCGAGGGATTTCGAGGTAAAATCACGCATTTCACAGCTTGAGGTAATTTATGGGAGACCCGTGGAAGAAAAAACAGATGATACATGCAAGTGACTCGGATTGAATTACACCTGGGTGAAATTTTTTAATTCGAGATGTTAAATTTACGCACGGGAGAGAATTGCACTATGCAGGGGAGCAGCGACGAGAGGGAGAAAGAAGGGAAGAAGAGAGAATTATTATCCGGTGGCGCGGCGGTGGCGCGTCGACGCCGCCGCTGCGCTGCGCATTTTATACGGCGTCATATTCCTTGGGAGCGACTTATTCTGATGCAGCAGCAGCAGCCGGCAAAAGCAAGACTGTACTCTCTAAATCTAAAATAGTAAATTTTTTACTATTTTAGGTAGTAAATTATTTTCTACTAAAAAATAGTAGAATTTCAGTATTTCTACGGGACCTTCGTTTACTAAAAAATAGTTAAATTTTACTATTTTCAAATAGTGATTGAGATTACTATTAAATAGTAGAAATTTACTATTTTAATAGTTAACCCTCAAAATTTATGAAATTGATAACTAAAAAATAGTAAATCAGTCTGCATCTGAACATCGACCCGATCAGACGTGTATCGGGAGTCGGGACGTGTGGGAAAGGGGATTGCATCCACGAATACACATGTTTTCGCAGTTTGAGTCGTCATTTACAGAAGGATCATTTAAGTAAACCAGATTACAATCAGTTCAGATACGACAAGAATACTATCCATCACATGCATGAAGTTCAAGACGATGACATAGAAGTTGAAATCAATGAAAATAACACTAGTGACAGAATATCAATTGATGAAAACAATCAAGATGACGAATATGAAATGGATTTGAAGAAGTTTGTTGTGAGAATGATAGCTAGATTTCAAGCACATGGTTGAATGACAGGTGTGATGATGAAGAATAGTGAATTTCAAATAGTGAATATACACTATTAAATAGTAGTTTTTTACTATTTTAGATTTAGAGAGTATAGCCGCCGCACTGTACGTACGACTTGACTCGCGTCTTGAATTATTGCGAGACGTTGTGATAAAGGGAGCAAAAGAAAGGGATACGATGATTGTTACAAATGACGCTCAGATTTGTATCTTTCTAGTTCTTGGCGCGCATAATTTTTTTCCCTTTAATTGACGGCTACTTTTCTCTGCTGGGCCGTAAGTGTCCCGCCCAAAGGGTAGGGCAATTTAAATGCTAATAATAATTAGTCGTTTTATCATTAGTTTACGTGAGCGCGATACACGCGCTAATCAGAGGTCCGTGTGTATACATTCTTCCATTAACATTTATTTTAAGTGGAGTTTAATTCAATTCCGCCGCGTAATTCGAACAGAAAACGCCAACAGCGGCTCACCGATCGTTGTTAACGAGCATGGATTTATTTGACAGACGTTGCTTTACCAAACGTTTTTAAAACTCATTTGAATAATCCGTTCCAGGGTTAAGTTACGCACATCTGACTAGCCGTTAGAGAAGCGAGAAATATGGAATACCTGTTGTAAAACTGAAAAATAAATTAAAATTTTTCACCGGACGAAACGTTATTTTATTCCGATACTCTCTCGAAGTCGAAATCTTAGCTCCAGGATGAAAATATATATATGAACATGAAATCGGGGAAAAAGTTGAGACAGTTGAAAATCGAGCAAGAGTACGGAAGGATTTCCTGCGCGAGCTGGTAGGGGACAGCCGTGGCGAATGATTAAGATTATAAAAAGCAAAATTACAGCACTCGGCACTGCGGAATAACTCTATTTCAGTGTCGTGGAGACGAGTGCGCGCGCGGCCATCGAGCCCCGGAGGTGGTGCTGCACGCGACTGCAGTCGAGGACGAGCGAGCCGTGCTTGCGCGCGCGCCCGCGTACGGTAGCGCCCGCGCGCGCGTTTCTTCGAATTTCAAAGACGATAATGAGAGAGCACTTTTTTGCGCGCGCGCGAGGGTGCCAACCGATCCGTGAAGTCTTCAAACCCCACAGTCCGCCTTCCTTGCCGCCTCCTCCTCCGCCCGCCCGCCCGTCACCCCTCCCACCGCGACTCCTTCTCCCTTTGTTCTTCCTCCTCTCTTTGTGCCGCTGCTCCGAGTTTCTTGCGGGAGAGAGAGAGGTAAAAATACATTGGGCGTATATAACCCTGCATGCAAACACTGGATTTTCGCGCGCGCGCGCGATTTATTTAGACGCGCCGAGGAGTGCGTCTCGTTGCAGGTGATCCGGGGGAATACGATTACTCCGTCTGTGTGTCCGTAATGACCAAAGCTTCTCGAGCCGCAATCTCGAAGCATCTTTGCGCTTTCGTGGATTTTTGCAAACACGTGAAAATGAAATGAGAAATTGTTTTGATACGTGACCGATCACCGATCGACGAAAAAAACAGGCAAGGCTCGCGTGCTGGATCGACGTCCCGAAAAATTGGTTCGCGCGCGCCTGATCTATTCGGCTCTAAGCCTTTTGCAGGGATATATCGCGAGGCCCTTTCCTCTTCCGCGCCAGCCAGACAACAATGCGCGTTCCTGCGCGCGACCTCTCACGCTCCACATACTCCGCGTCAGAGCGCCAGTTGTTTCGGAAGAGCCACTGCCCCAAGGCGCTCGCGGCGGCTCGCTCAGACACGCTCGTTGCATCGTTATGCCTCCTTCGTCGCATTGTCGGCGTCGCCGCGATTGTCCGATTTGTCATTCGCTCTCTGGCAGCTCACCGCCCGTTCCCCCGATGAGTTTCGTTAATTACATCGCGATGGGCCGTTATTAAATTCAATCGTTCTCGCGCGCGCGCGCGACTGGATCGTTGGCTTTTACTTCGTGATAAACGAGCGAGCTAATTGGCTGGCGAATCGGGTTTTATGTACCTTCGCGCGAACTTTGTTGCGCGTTCTCGAGGCGAGGCGGTGCAGCCCGAGAGTGCCTCGATAGCTCGTCGAGCGGGTATTTAGACTAGCTTTCTTTTATCGTCAGATGAATTTTCACAAAATTAACAGACGGAGAAGAAGCGGCTCGCTCGCGCGCGCGCGCCAGCCCCCCCAATCAAACATGCAGTTCCGTGCTGATTTTTACCGGGCGCTCACGCGCGCGAATTGAACTTGAAACAACGAGGCTCCAATTGAATCAATTGCATATTCATAAGATGAAAGTTCTTTCAACTGCTGTTCGGTTTTATTACTCATTTGAATTTGAAACTCGTCAACGGTCCACGGCAGATGAAACTTGGGGGTAAATATTCGAAACCGATCCTCGAGTGATTAGATCACTCTACGTTTTCAATCATACAGCTTTCCCAGCTGCGTCTTTGTTCAAATTGACATTTGCATTTTATTGCACCTCTCGCCCTCCCCCTCCCCTTCACCCCCGTTCCCGCCACTTGCCGTTGGAAATACAGTTATTCTAATGGTCAACCGTAGCAGACGTTTATTACACACGCTTCCTGATCACCAGCGTATTTATATTGGCCCTCATTTGATATTCATGCGGGTTCCGCATTTAGTTTCATATTAGGTATGCACTTTCTCACTACGTGAGAGCGCCCATAATCGTGTCGCATATTCCTTTTTCCTTTTTTATCGCATGATTCGTATCGTACTGGTGAACGACAGCGTTACGAATCGTATATTTTTACCTCTATAATTGTTATGCGTGTGTGTTTGCTCTGATCATCGCACTGGCGAAATTATATCGATTTCACCATTTCTCAACGAGGGAAACGAGTAAATAGGTATCCATCGAAGGGAGAGATTTCGAAAACGACACAAAGGATTGATACAATATTACATGCGTATATAAGTGTAGGCGTGTTCCCATTCGGTTCTTCTTTTCAAAAGTTTTATAGTCCATCAATGAGTGTGTGAGACGAGACTCGGCCTTGTGATAGTTTACCTGCCATAGCCGGCTACTGGACACTCTACATTGAAAAGAATACCTTACTTTCAGTTTCTTTTCACAAGGAAGCGGGAGACTTTTCATTCATTTTTATGGTCTATCCTTTGTACCTACAACTTTATTGTTCTCTCTTTACGTAGCTTTACCTAAGTAATTTCAAACTACAGTTTGGAAGTGTGACAAGTCTATATTCACTCGGACAAAATTAATAAAATATTCAAGCTGAATTAATATTTAAAATTGAACATTGTAGAAATTTACAAAGCATCAAACTTAGGAAATTAAACTGTTAGATCCTTCAAATTACAAAATAACCAAAGTGTTCCCTTGAATATTTCATGCATAATACTCAAGGGTCTACAGCTGACATACCATTATATTATTACACATTCTGCCGATACACATTGGTCACGCTCCGAAGGCCATTCGTAGCTCTCAAGAGATTAGTCACAATGTTGCTCATCATCGATTCAGTCTTTTTTTTTCCGAGAGAAAAGACTGGATATTTTCTCTCTCGAGTGCAACTTCCATCGCGATTGTCCGTTGGAAGAAGGAGGTTTCGTCTCGGTGACTACGCGGTCGTCCTGTGAACCTATGAAGCTGAGCGATCTTGAAATGTTCCCCGACACACACACACGCGCGCGCGCACTCGGTTTCGCTCGAGGCACTCGGACGGGCGGCGCGGGAGAAAGAGCGATTACGAGAGAGCGGAGGGCTGCACAAGTGAGGCAGCGGCAGCTTCCTCTGATGGGCACACACACGTATATATATATATATACGTATACAACACAACAACAGAAATTCGTGACCGGCGGTTCCAGTCGCCTCTCACTTTCTCCGCGCGGATCGTCGCGGCTGCCGCTCTCGCGGGCACCCCGCGGAATGCAACCGCAGCGCAGCTATATACACTGGCTGGATTTTACGAGCCCGAGAGAGGCCGGATCGCGAAAACAGAATGGCGCACTTGTCGCGCACGAGTTTTCGTGCGCGCGAGCTCACCTTTTCCCCGCGGCGCGCAGCGCATGCAGTCAGCGGGACAAAGAGCCCCGAGAGTGCGGCTCTCCTGTTGTCGAGAGGCGCCTCGAGAACAAATGGATTCGGGCCTCTGCGGATCACGCGTGCGATCGATCTCGCGCTCGTGCGCGGCGACGAGTTTAGCGCGCGCGCACGACTCGTTGTACACGCTCTTTTTTTCTTCCTTCCTCCTCTCTGTGTTCTAATCTGCTAATTGCCGAGGCGGACACGCTGGCTGTTGCGCAGATCGATTGTGCGTATGTGTTCTCACACATGAATTACCACCGGCTCGACGAGTGGCTTGCTCAACCCTGCAATTCCCGGCTCTGTTTCCATTCGGAGTCATTTTCTTGTGCGACGCCCGAGCGAACTCTTCTCGAGAAATGAAAACTTGCCATTACCTCGGAACTGATAATTTCGCATTCCCCAAGCGCGAAAGGGAAAGTTACGTGTTCGCAAATTCGCGAGGGAGAGAGAAAAGCTCACAACTCGGACGAAGCTTGGAGGGTCGATGAATGAGCGATCTGATTCCAAATCATTACAATCAGCGGTTCCAACCAGTTCATTCATCCGACCGAGAGCCTCGACCACTGCCAGTCTTCCGGTATCTCGTTTCCTCTCCATATCTTGATCCCCCCATTGCTACCTCGGCCGCTTCTCCTCCTGTCAAGTTATTCACTTGAAAGCTCGCGTGAGAGCTGGCCGAAATCGGCAACATATGAAGTGTCCTCTGGTCCATCATCCCGCGCACGCTTTCTCTTCTTCTATTTATCTCCGGTCCTTGGCAGACAAAGCTTCGGGATTTAGCTGTGGCGGGGCCCAGGGCCGTACGAGGCCTATTCACATCCGTGACACTCGTGGTACTGCGCGGAAGTAAATGGAACTTTGGTCGAGCCCAACGTCAGCTCGGCTGGATCGAGGAAAATCCACTGCTCGTGGCGCGAGATATCTCCATGAGCAGTTCTGGGGGTGTGATACACTGGAACGACCGAGTTGACACCGGCTCTTTCAACGTCGGGTTGACACACGGGAAAATATCAACAAGTGCACCACGATGAGCTTACAATGGGGATTAGAAACAGTCAGGCGAATAGAAAAATCACCTCTATTGTCAAGCTAGATCCAAACAGTACATCGCAGATACTTCGAATCGGGATATAAATAAACGGAAAACTGACCGACCAGATGATTCGGCAAGGCGAAGACATTTCGTAACGCGTTGCGCCGCAAAATTCAATACATTTCTCCAGTCGTGCGGCAAACAGCGAGTATAGACTAAATATAAACACGTGGCGCGTTTTGCATATATTAAAAGTGTCCAAAAATATCTCGGCGATAAAAGCGATGACGTAGCAGAATCAAGATTTAGCCGAGCGAACACGTGGTTTGGCTTTGTCCTCCTTGATTTAGCGAAAATAATCGGGCGAGCAAAACAGCGAGCACGTGGGTCATTTAGAAAGTCATCGGTTCAGTCAAAGGAGACACGAGTTCGCGGGACGGTCGATGGGGAAAAAACAGCCGGACCGATTGAGAGAGGCCGAAACGTGGCGAAGCTCCGTGGCTTTTTTGGATTACATCATCGTGGCGTAGTTGTTGCCGCTAAATATATATATACATATGTGTGGCCGCGAGTCGATTCGGCACTCAAGCACTACCGAATTTTCCTCCTTTTTTTGCGCTTTGACGCTATATTGTTGCCATTGGATGCACAGAATGTCAGAGTGGTCACTATTTTGTAGACCATGCGAATGGATCATGAGAATCCAATAATCGAGACGAGTAGTCTTCGTTGATGATAAATCCACGCGATTTCGGCGACTTTCTTGCAGAATTACTTTTCATCACAAAGGCAAATGCAGTAGAATTAAACGCTTCATAAGATACTTTTCCCGCTTTGAAATGAAAATAGTTGGAACCTCAAACGGAGAAAACTCCTGTGATAGTGAGCCCGTCAAATCGAGCGATAAAAAGAAAAGAAGAAAAAGAACTTTGAACGTTTCACGTGACGCTCTCGAGACGCCGTATATGCATATCGGAGAGAATTCTCTCTGGATACGTATTCCTCTTTCCCCCTTTTCCTTTTTATTCAACTCTACTCCCCGTCTTTATACATTTTCATTTTACTACCTTCCCAGTCTCTGAAGGAATTGTTTGTTTTTTCTTTTGCCAATCCATTGTTATGCGAACAATTATTTCAACGGATTTTCATAACGCAGGCAATGCACATTTAAGAATTTTACGGAATATCCCAGGTAAAAATTAACAAATGTATAGCCGATAACCTCGACAAAGTTGGCTTTTCGCAAATGTTCTCCTAGATAGAGAGGAAAAATAATATGGAAATAGTGAGTAAAAGCAACGAAATATTAATGCCAAGATGATATTTCTTAAAGGTCTGCTTTATCTATTCGTTTAGCCCCGTCTGATCAATTCATTGCTCTCTTAACTACCATACGACTTCCTCGTAGCTGTCACATGGCCAAAAAGGATTTCCTTCGACTTTTTCTACGCCATTCTGGTGGTTCCCTCCTCGTTTTTCGGGATCTGCTTGTTCCAGCTCGTCGACCACGTGACAGCCAGACGTTCAGCTACATGGCCGGGAAAAAATACAGGGATACATCTCTTGTGTTTTCCCGCGGCCCATTTATTCCTTCGCATCTTTTTTTTTCATTCTCTCGTTCCGTGTTATTCATTCCGTTGTTTTTCTCCCAAGAAAGTGTCGTGGAGACAAGTTTCTAAAACTTTTGTATCTACATGCTTCTGTTACCGTACTTTTTTTTATTATATGTCGTAAATAGAAAGGGGAGAAGCGAAGGCAGCAAAAATCATCACATTAATGTTTTCGTACCGGAGATAATGCTATATAATTGGAGTTTTGCTCCAGACTTTATCTTTTGGTGACATACTTTTCAGAAAAACTTCAAATCATTCAGGTCCTCAAAAAAGTGCATTTTGTACAGTGCAGGGCGCTGTTGAATGGAAATTCAGTCCCAAGAGCTATTCGAGCCCAAAATTACAATTTACTATTTTCATTTTCATCACAAAAGAAGATCGTTCATTATAAAGGCAGCCTTTTATCTGTATCTAATTTTCATATCGTCCAACAATATCCTGCTAACCAGGCAATGCTATATCGTCTCGTACGATTCTTCAAATGCAACGACTGTTCTCAACAAGATCTTCCTGTGTAGCGTCGAAGTGGAAATTTACATCGAATACTAATGGTCTGTTACGAATTCTCCCATGCACCGGCTTGGAAGCAACATGCCATTGACGAAGAAAATAAACGATGTTACGCAACGATTATTCAAGACGCACATACGCGAACAATCAGATTATTCTTAAAGAGGCTGATTATTCTTCTGTCCCGATGAACTATAGAAGTTTAGAGTTTGTGCTATGGCTTTCTCTTGCTGTAATTTTCGTTCCGATTCCCAGATGGCCGATAACATTTTGCAAAAAGTGATTTTTGCTCTGAGAATAAAATGGTTTGGAAATTCAACTACATTATTTTAGTAAAAGCAAGTAGCCGATATAACTTATTATTATTATTATTCAATGCAATGAACTTTTTGAATTTGACCACATTGAATAATGATACCGGCTCTATAGGTATTCTATCCAATTAATCTACCATCTGTTTTGTAAAAACAGCGAAACTAATTTTGTAAGTCCCATATTTGTCTTAGGATTGGCCAAAATCATATCGCTATTTCATCCCCCCTGTTAAAATTTCGTGGACACGACTATATTTTTTTCCCAGTGACATCGTAATGACTTTTTCACATAAAGCAACTTTGTCTCTCTTGATTTCCAACTCGAGTGGAAAAGCAACCCACCGGTACGCTGCTGTATGTATACGCTTCGCAATATCCGTGCATCCCATGCTCAATGCAGTCGCAACTCACAATGTCCAATGAATCAACCCTTCGTCGTGGTTGTCGCTACCGCCCACTTCTCCCCGAGTCGGGAAGCGCATTAGACAAAAAGAAAAGTGTACGCCGTCCAGAATTCGCGCGAATCACAGCTGCTCGCGGCAGTCTCTTCGGGGGTGGCCCCGTCCCTCGATTTAATTTGCACATTCTGTGCGGGGGAAACGCGCGTACACAGTGTGCGGGGCGCCGGCCGCACGCGCGCCGCTCCCGACAAAGCTCGGGTATATAGACGCACCAATAATTACTGTCCGAGGGAAGAGGAGAGGCTGCAATCGCCGATTGAATGGGAAATGAAGGCCCACACTCTCTGTGACGCTGATATAGGCTCATGCATATACTCGCTGCTCTGGGGCCAATGGCCCAGGCAACCCTAATATGAGAAAGGACTGCGAGGCCGAGCACAAACACGACCCGCGTGTGTTTTGCCCCGTCGAGGGTAAACATCGCTGGACCCACTGCGCACAGGCCTGCTCGGGTACATGGGGAAGCGCGTTGAAACAACGCTAGTGCAGCGTGTTCTGGGACAATGAGAGCACGGCAGCAGCAGCAGCAGCAGCAGCAGCGACGATCGACTCGCATGCAGCCTCGTAGTTTTTCGGGACGAATATGTACGAGGTTTTTGTCGCTCATATTCGTGGGTTCCTAGAACGATGACAACTTTGGTTATATTAACAATGTATCAGACTGAAAAAATACGCTGAAAAAACATTTTAACTATGTGTGCAGACTCCGCCGAGATATTTCTGTTTTTCTCTTGTCTGTTGAGTAAAAAGTTTACTGCTTATTACCTTATATTTTAAAAATCTATATTTTCCACACTCCTTTTATATTGAATATATTTTTACAGATGAATTATGTGAATGTATACTTTGCTACCTGGAAATCTATAGAGTATCTTTGCAGATACTCTAGATCTAGAGTATCTTTCTAGAGTATCGTTGAAAATAACCCAAGCATACATTCAACCTCTTTAGTCTTACAAAACATTAATGTCAGCATATTAATCGAAAAAAATTAATTTTATTACTGAACTCGAAAAAAAGGAAACAATAATGACCTCGAGTCGATCGATTTAAGGATTATATCGTTTATACCTTATACGTTTATTATGAAACAGTACTTGGCGATTATCTTGTCAGGATAAGATTCGATTCTTCGTAGTCGAAAAAATGTCTTGAAAACCATCACAATCTTTATAGTTCAAACTTTCTTTCGTTAAAAGTATGGAAATAAGTCGTGTGAAAATTCACGGGTCAAGAGTATTTCGTTATTTCATCAAAAGAAATCAAGGTTGCGTGGTAGGAAAAATAAAATACGACAATTAAAAAAGATGAGTAACACAGAATGAAAGAAATTGTAAAAGAAAGAGATTCTATTTCGTGTGCTTCTTTTTGTTTGCAACGAACCTGAAGTTGGCCTTGGTTCTTGTATAGGATAACATCGCAATAACTCTTTTTTCTATGTATAAAATAGTTTGTTCTCTACCTTATATCACTCGACATAAATCAGCAGAATTATATAGTTGGAAAAATAAACATCACCGATATTACGCAATCGAACATCTTTTTTTTACGTCGCAGAGCTTCTGGCCAAATCCACTTGATGCTATTTGATCATCTCGCCTCGAGTGTCTAAAATGAAAAGTCTGAAGTTGTCCGTTATAATTGATGATCTGTTCGAACCTGGAAATTCGTATTCGAACTATTCGCGACTTTTAAACGTGGTTTGGAAATGCGTCGTGAATCGCTCAAAAGCCCGATTCATGGCTGCACAATCGAATTCGCTTACTCTGCAGTAGGTAGCGAACAACAAATATAAATATATCGCGTGCACAGTTCCCAGTCGATGTCACACCCGAGAAAAGCCCATTCTTGAATCAGTCCAATGGCAATACGTGGGCGGTTTCGACTAACGTATAGTTAAACGGACCAGCATCGGGAATCGGGCAGAAGCGACATGCCCCAGGAAAGATCGCGCGCGCGCCGAATCGTCAGAGCAGCAGCAGCTGAACAAATGGTAATGGCAACGGCCAACAATTGGCGCAACAACGTCTGGGGCGCCGTCGGCTTCTATTTAAAACAGCCGGC
Source organism: Aphelinus atriplicis (assembly GCA_020882685.1). Taxonomy (NCBI): domain Eukaryota; kingdom Metazoa; phylum Arthropoda; class Insecta; order Hymenoptera; family Aphelinidae; genus Aphelinus; species Aphelinus atriplicis. The sequence goes on along the minus strand of CM037075.1, from coordinate 14,628,694 downwards.
GAGCGTTCCCATTCCGCTGCGCCAAGGAAAATCCGCCGCGCGCGCGGCTGAGCGCTCGCGGCGCGTTGGCGGCCGCGGCGCGCACCGGTAACAGCCAGCTGAGTGGCGCCAGGCCGTCAGCTGTTGGTGACTCACGTCGCGCTGCGCCGCGGCCGGCCCGCTAGCTATACCGCGCTCGCTCGCCGAGATTACGCGCGCGTATACGTATATCGATGTGGCCCGGCTCGCGCGCGGGCGCGACAGAGAGCGTGGGTGCCCGACAGATAAGCATTTCCCGCGTTTCCACCTTGTCTGCTCGGATTTTTCAAACTGTTTGCTCGGAAGACTGCGACGCGCTTTATCTCGCGCCTCTAATCGTGTGGCGGCTCTCTTTTCCGGATCGATACTCGCTGATTACAGTGCAGCCACGATCGAAGGTGGGCATGTTTTTTTTTTTTTCATAACAATGGCCCAGAGCCGCGTTCCGCTGTCGCCGAACCCCCGGATTTTCGTTCAATCAATCCTCCCACCCCCTCCCCCGACAACTTGTTCCGTATTAATTCCGTATTAAGTCGAATTATATCATTTTGCTCTAATTAGCGTTGCCGTGAAATGCAACGTATACACACGTCGGCGAATGAAATTGATTAGCGTCGAGGGTAAAAAAGAAGTGCGCACGCGAAAATCTTTTTAATCAACTGAGACGGGATTCATCGGATTTTTGTTCATACTTTTACATTTCTTTTCGGATTCAACATTTTTTCTTTCCTTCTTGTACTACACTAGTTTGTTTTCCTGTTCTATTGGCAAACGTCAAAGTTCTCATTATATTTAGAATATTCGAAATTCTTCTTTAGTCCGGATCACTGATAATGATTTCAATTTCCAGTGTTTTGAGTGAGATTTATCGATAACCACCGTAATAATGGTGATTCCAATATTTTCCAACGCTTCCAACTGTTATATGACGCTTGGAGTCGTGCTTTTATGTATAATCTTATATCGACACTAGCCAACAAATTACTCCAGCGTTCTTCGAGCGAACTCCTCTTTTCATGTGAAACATCGACGTGGTTCTCAATCAGGAAAAGAATAATAAAAAAAAATATACTCGATTGTAATCTTTGTCGATTGGTAGAAACAGAGTTTTCTACGAACGTCGTGCGGCCTCAGTGAGCGCAGTCGTACGATAACATTCTTACCGCGTGAATACACACAATCGATTTCTCCTGCGCGAAACAAACAATTTTTTTCCGTGGAAAAGCAAAGAAAGCGTGCATGCGTTAGCGCTCGCTCTAGAATCAGCTGCGATCGCAACTCGTCAACACTGCCTTGTAAGCAGCCTGCCGTGTTGCTCGAATTTGCCGCCTAAATACCAAAGGGAAAAACAAACTCGAAGGCGTTCTCCGCTTAATAACCCAAATATTTGTATACCCTTTAACTGGGTACGTGAATGAAGTTCTTGTTTAAATTAGCCTCACTTGCTCTCTCTCTGCGCTTTTGTCGGAGCGAGCCATGAGAGATTATACAAGCTCTTTTGGCGCACGTTCTTATTCTACTTTCTGGAGTCGTACACCGACTACGTGCGTTCGCTTGTCTCATTACGGCAAAACACGCGTACCCCCGCGCTCTTGCCCGAGTACACGTGTTTACTCTTTCTCGCTCTCCCGACAGTACAGTCGCGTTTACGAAAATTGACAATTCGCAGCTCAACTGAAGAGTTGCCATGTTCTCTCGTGGATGTGGTGAGAATTCGTGAATTCGAGCTGGTAAGCCTCGCAGCCGAGGGAATTACGTCTAGTAGTGACGAAAGCGCAACGCTAGGAGCGAAGTTACAGAAGAGCGAATGGAGGAGAAAGTAAGGGCTTAGAACCGAGGAAATGAGTGATTTAGTGGAATTAGAATTAGTGTTGGAGCTGCAAAGTGCGAGATGAGAGAGATCAGCTGGCATAGGACGTAATGTGCGAGGTGAATTTTGAATTGTCTCATTTCATCAGTCAATTGAATTTAAAATCAGCTCCCTAATATCTCGCTTTTTCAATTTCTTGCGTCATCTTTCGTCATCGTCGTTTTTCTCGCCGTTCACAACATTGCGACGATCGATATTACTCATTTGACCGCTGATGACCAATCTAGTTGGCTTTTGCCTTCGACGGTGTCACGGTATTTTTGCATTTTCTTGTTTTTGCCAAATATAGAGCATTGATTGTATTTTTCCTGTCTCGACGATCGTCCTCCTCGATACCCAAAAACGCAAGCGCATCTCGAGGATAGCGAGAAGATTCCCCGTGCGCGGCTGCCATGAAATCTCGCAAGAATTTTCTTGGAAAAGTTTAGTTGCGGCGTTTATTAGCGTATTTTCTGCAATGTTAGCTCTGAGCACAGAAAGAGAGATAGAGACCAGGGGGGGGGCGTCAGCTACAGAGGCGTGCAGGTGCGCGACGGGGACTCAGATGCGAAAAGAAAATAAGAGGCTCGGTCGGGCGCGCGGCTAGCGTGCACACACTAGGCTGTCGGAGAGCCGCCGGTGTACTAGACCGTGCTAGATCTAATTACCCCGGGGGGAAGGGAGGGGGCAGAGCAGGGTACGGGGGGAGGGGGAGGCTTGGCTATATTTTATATTTACATTGGCGAGGTCGGTGCGCGCGCGCCTGGTGGCGCCGCATCAGAAAGAAAACGCCCGAGCCGCGGGCTGCAGAGGGGGAGCAAATGACCGAGGGGGCAGGGCGCGCAAGAGCCTCTGTCTCGTCAGCACAAGCGCGCGCGCCGCGCGGCTCGCTCTAGTTCGGGCTGCTTTCTTACCACGACCTACTTTTTCTCTCCCTCTCTTTCTCCCCGAGCTTTCTTCGCGTCCCATCTCCCATCTGCACGTTGCGCCACGTGTGCCTGCCCCCGCGGCCCGAGCATCGCAAGCTCCCGGACAACGCGACCACGTGCGTTCGGTTGGATCTCGCGGGACTCGCGCGCGCGCGCGTCACCGAACGTTTGGAATAAACCTCTAATCAGGCTAAATTGGCAGTTACGATGCCTCTCGAGCATTGGTGATTCATCGTTGTCGCGAGCACCGATCCGAGCAGCTTCAATTCCCTCCGAGCAGTGGGTTAATGCCAAGAACTCATGGACGGATCTTGTTCCCGCGTGCGAGTGACGCGTACGCAGTTGGAAATTGAAAGAAAAACCCTCCGGCACCGCGACCGTGGCCGCTGAAAATCAACCGGAAGGGTTGATCAAAATCACGAGAGTATGTTCCACGTCGTCACGTATCATTATCGAATATCGTGAGGATTCGAATCGATACAGGCTGCAAATACAAAGCTGCCCCCCTCGGAATGCGCCAAAACAAACAATGGCTCTCTCTGTCTCGTTCCCATGGCACACGGCGCGAGAGCTCGTTGTTCCGTGGAGCGGAGATACAATCAATGGCACGTATGGCCGGAGCGCGAGCGAGCGAGCGAGCGAGCGTCTGTAAAAACGCCCCGTACAAATCAGAGTGTGCGCGAGCTCGACGTGCGCGGCTGAATAATACACGCGCGCGTCTAGTCTGCAGAGGCGTCGCTCGAGCTGGCTCGCTGACGTCACTGCAGTGCACCGCACCGGCTGGCGCGCCAGCTGATCCGCCGCCGCGAGTATAGTAACACCACGTGTACACGCTCTATATCGTGCACCTCTCGCTCCCTCCGCCCGCCGCCGTCCACCTCCTTGTGTACATACGCGCACATTCGTGTGTGTGTGTGTGTGTGCTCGCGTGGGCGTGTGCTCGTGTATGGGTATAATACTTTGGAGCCGGCGCGCAGACGCAGTCACGTCCAGCGCGCGGGCCGACTTATTGTAAATTAACGTGGGACGTAGGGTTGCGCGTCTCTGCAGTGCAGCTCGCCGGACGCGCCAGACCCGCTCTCGTTGCAACATTATACCCGAGCCGACACTTTGTTCCGTTGATGGCTGCAGCGCCAACGAAGCCGACGCTCTGCGATGACGAACTGGGTCGCCCGCGCGCGCGCGCGCACCGACACTGCTGCTGCTGCTGCTGCTACTCTGCTTCGCCCAGCGAATCATTCTATTGCGCAGTTACCGACTCTCTCGCGCGCGCACCTACCATCGGCCCTTTTCTCCTTGTTCTCGTGGGCGCGAGCATTGTACTCTTCGGTGCGGGTCAAGGAAACTACACGTCGAGATGTTTTATACTGAAATGCGATACCGAGCAATCCCTTTGGGCCGATCGAACGCTTGTCTCCTTTGTTTAATTCACATTTTGAGTTTTGAGTCGTGACGTAGCCGAGCTCTCGCGTCGTCGCATCGAAATTCAAATGTCCGGTAATTACGTCGCGGCTGTGCGTAAATGATCGATTCATCACAAAGTATATTCACGCTCGCGCGCGAGGTAAATGCTTCGCATAAATATTGCGCGAATGTTAACAGTTGGGAGGGAAGAATCGCAGGCAGGCCGCGGCCAAAGTCAATTTATTCTACAGGCTAAAACGTCATCGCTCACAATGACCAATCGATAAACACTTCATTGCGTATGCTGCGACGCATCACGGGAAAAATGTCGCGCGGGTAATTATCGATTTCGCCGATCGCGGCCAATTTCGTTTCTCGTCGAATGAATTTATTGACGCACGAGTACGCGAGACTGATTGTAACCAAATAAGAGCTACACTTTTTCCCATAATCTTTTTGTTGCTACTAGTTGCATGATATTACGAAAGAAAAAATGTGTCGCCAAAATGACGATCTTCGTAGTTCAGTTCGTGGGTACGACGATTGCGCGACAAATGTCCAGTTCATCTCTCTGTATACTTACCAATCGAACCCGCTCTACACGTATAGCGATTCCGAAAATACACTCTTCCCGTATCTACACTCTGATTGCGTAACGCGTGTGAAAAAACAAACCTTAACCGAGTGTAGGTCTCTTATCCGATATATATATATATACATTACGTAATGAGTTCAAAGCACCTCTCGCAGCGCCAGCGACTAAACCGCTCATAGATTGTGGGTTCAAATCGGAAATGCATCGTTGCCCTAGTACGGGCAATTACCTGAAAAACTCTAATCGAACGTCTCCAACCTACAGTACTATTAATAATAATAACAACAACAAAAATAATAATAATAATAATGATGGAATAAAATCAATAATAATGATCGTAATGAGGATATATAAATATATATATATATATGTATGTTGGAGGCAGAGCGATGAATCACGCGTCGATGAACGAGCCCGGCTGCGCGCTGCACGCTCGTGACCTTCTCGCAGCGACGAGTGAATGAATGAACCGCCGCGCCACGGCGGCTTGGCTGCAACAGCCGCTGCTATAAACGCAGCGTTTTATCTGCGCGTCCCTCTCCTCATCCGCTCGAGACTCCCTCCCTCCCAGCGGTTGTATCCTGCGCCGTTTTTTCGTCATCCTCGTCGTCGTCGTCGTCGTCGTCGTCGTTCGTGGCCTGTGCAATTCGTTGATTGCCTCCTCCTCCTCCTCCTTCTCCTCTTTGAATCCCGTGTCTCAAGGACGCGCTCCGCCGTGGAAAAGAGCCTGCGCGCCTCTCTTTTGTCGTGCGCAGCAGCCGACGCTCGCGCGCTCGTGCGAATATATAAGCATGTGCGGCGGCGGCTGTTATCGGCGCGAGTTTTTCACGTATCGCGCTGCTTTTATTCCCGTCTTCCCGTGGTCGTCCCGCTCAAGGCTCGAGCCGTTTTATCGGCGGGACGAGTTTGTCCGAGGCTGCCGCTCGCTACATACACACGTACACGCGGATAATCGCAATCGTCAACGTGTACATGTAACTGGAGGCTCGCGATCCATCGCGGATGATGTGCCGCGCCGCCGGTTGTTTGCGCACGTGAGTCCGCCCGCTGCATCCTGTGTGTGTCGACGCTCGCTAGACACTCCGCTCTTTCCGCGCGGCACGTAACTGTTTCCCGCCGTTGTCCGCAGGTGCGCGCGGCGACTAATCAGCGCAGTAGCGTTACGCAACGCGTGCTGGATCTGCTCGTCGCGACCGGCTCCTCCGCGGAATATCGATCAGACTCGGCGACCCCCCCGGTGCTGCGCGCCCGACCGAAGGTTACGGCCCATTATTTCGCCAGCTGTTCGCTGATTTACCTTCTCTCCCGCCAGTCGCTTTTTATCTGGCCGTGTCTCCCTCTATCTGCACCTATCTCTTTCTCGGAGAGCCAGACGAAGAGAGAGAGAGAGAGGAGTGACCGTTGTCGGGGCAGCAGCGAGAGGGGGGAGGATTCCAGCACGCCACAGCGAAGGACAAGGCCTCAGTGTGAGATCTGCTCTCTCAAGGCTGCCGCCGCCACCGCTGCTGCTGTTTGTTGACGTTGTTGTTGTTGTTGGTGGTGGGCGCGCGCGAAATTCATCCGTGACCTGGCCCGAGTTCAATTCCTCGGCTTGTTTTGATTTTTATACCCGTTCTTGGATTTCGTCAGTGCTTGAGCTGCATCCGTTGGTCGCATGGTAGTCGTGTATTTCTCACATTCACTCGTTCGCGTATTATGATGCAACCTTCCGAAGCTTGAATCACAATGGATACTCTTTGGGGTTTTTTCTTTTCAATTTGCCAGATAATCATCATTTTTAAGATGCGTATCAGAAAAATACCCTTAGTTGTAAATCAAGCTCATAGTACTCCAATAAACAAGTCATGTTTCAAAGAAACGATTAATCACTCAAATTGCAGAGTAGTATACGAGAGGTAGTTCCAACAACGATTGTGAATCTGCTCTGATCTTGACCAATGGCTCTGAAGCACCCCGCATACAACATTTTATTATCTCAGATCTTATGATTATCCGGTTCCTGCGCTTGTTCTATCCACACACTTACACAACGACCAAGTGACTCTATAACCCAACCCCGTGCAATTGCCTGTCGCTTGGCTATTCGTATATTTATTTAGTGTACTAAGTTGAATTTGATGATTCTTTTTTGTTCGATAAGACCTCTATGAAAGTTCCGACAAATGTACTTCCTGAATAGTATTGATTTAAAACAATTTGTGTACGGTCAGTGTAATGAACACATAATTTCAATATTTTGATGAAAATATTGCTGAACTCACTTTATGAGAAATCGGCGATGTATCATGAATGAAAATGCGTGCTTACTTGTACCGATAACCATTGAAGACGTATTGGCGCTACAAATTCAGGTCAATGATAAGAGAATCATAAATAGATATTAAATTTGCATATGGAAAGCTCGGCTGGAAGGAAAGTCTATTCGACGCGCAGTCGAGAGATACAAGAGGTTTCGATGAGCAAATCGTGATCCATCAGCCGAATAAAAATGCTGAATTGAAATTCTTCAAACGAGGCATTAAAATGGGAAGAAGGAAACGATGATCCTCGAGTAAAATATGTGAATTCGCATTACGGGTGTATCGGAGTGTTATAACAACGATAAGTGTCTGATCGCGGCTTGAGTCACCGGCGTGTGGCGACGATTAGATAACGAAAGGAAAAATAAATTCTTTTCCAAACATCGAGAACGTTTCATCACTCATCCCGATATGACTAGCGCGGCTGGCGATGATCGAGGCGAAAATCTGGCGCGATTTGGCTGGCTCGGCTGAATTAGCCGAGTCGAGTGGCCAAATCGGCGCGATGCATTTATTTACCTCTCGCGCGAGCGCGCGGCTCTCGAATTGGAGCAGTGACCAGGGGACCGTTAACCCTTGGCGCGGCGTCCGTCTCGGCTGGCCGTCCGTCTTACACAACCGGCCGAGAGACTGCAGAAGTCGGCTCGCGCGCATTGTTATTCCCCGCGCGTTTGTCTGCGGCGGCCAGCGGCCGCCGAGGTGTACGAAAATAGGCGCGCCGCCTCTGAAATAAACCGCGGTTCGCCCGACGACGCAGATAAACCACCGGCCAGCTGCTGCTCCGCTGCGGAATCGTCGTTGGCATTGGACTCTCGGCGCACTTGCACCACCGCAACGCCGGCGCGCAAATCAATTGCCTTTTATTGCCACTGCGGACTCCTCGCCTCTGACGATTGGTCGGATTTTTATTTGGCCGTTTCTTCGGCCGCTGCGGGCTTCTCCCGGGCCCCTCGATACACCACCTCAGTTTCGTTGGATAATTGTAAATTACAACGAATTTGCAAGTTTTCACGGTAGGGCATATTCGTTCGTACCTCGAGTTCGCTTCTTCGTGTGCGATAAATCGTTGGCATTTTCAAACAACACACCCGAGACGCGAAACAATCCGGGCGCACGTTTTCCATTACTAATGTTTCAATTCAATTCACTCGATCACGGCTACACTTATCGCATCCCATTTTGCTCTCGCTCCCCCTTTTATTTCCTTCCAATGTTTCCATTTCCTTTTTTCTCGGCTCTCGCGCGAGTTTCTTCGTAGCGACTACGACGACAACGACGACGACAACTGCGACAACATCGCTTGACTTGATCGTATTCCAATCAATGCGGAAGGCAATTGGCTCGTTTATTTTCGCCGGCTAAAACTGAACGGCGCCTTTCTTTCGCCTCTCGCTTGCTCGCGAGTAAACGCGTCCGGCGCGTTTTCCGGCTTTTCCGTAACGAATCCCGTCGCCCGCTCGCGCCTTCCTCTTTTTTATTTATCGGGAAAGTGTCGCGCGCGCGAGCTCAATCGCGGGAAGCCGATACTCAAGAGCGAAAAAGAAATGCCGTTCTCGTTTGATTCTATAATAGCGTCATCGCCTTTTTTCCTTCTCATTCTCTATGTTTTCACTGTTTACTCAGAGTTTCGATTCAACGTCTCCTTTTTCCCCGAACAAGAGAAAAGAACTGAACACCGTTTGACAATTTGCCTTTCGTATCGATGGCTTCGCCTAATTATTTCTTACGAAACCCACGAATCTCAATCTTTGAGAGAGAAAAAAAGAGAATCATAAATCACCAAAAAAATAAAATCCAAGAAAGGAAACACAGATGTTGTCGACGAGTTACATCAGTATAAACACGGGTAACATTACGCCAATCTTTATTACGTGCTAGATTGGTTGCGTTTTTGCAGCGCGCTGCTCGTTACTCTGGCGCGCGCTTGTACGTGTGTATGTGTACACATATGTGTGCTGCAGCAGGCTGCGCATGATGCATCAGCGCCACAGTAGCGTGCCTGTGACATTTTCGCGGGGGACTTCGATCGGCGCTGCCGTACGGCGGCGCGGCGCAGCACAGCTGATCTTTAATCTACGACGCAGCTGACTGGCCGGCCATCGATTTTAGCATTAACCGAGGAATTAACTGGGCTACGTCGCAGTTGGCGCCGTACATCCACCGGCTGCTGCACTTACTGCTCGCGCGCACTCGATATTTATTCAATTACCCGTCGACAGTCGTTTCGCGAAAAAGGATTGAGATCCGAACGGGTTTCCCTTGACTTATTGTCAAACAACACGAGCTTTGACAATTAGTTCGAGCCAGGAAAAACAGCCCGATTAATATGTGTGCTCTTATCGAGCCTTCGCTTACGAGGTGACATTTGTACGGGGCTTGGAATCATCAAGACTGCATTGTGGAATAAAGGATCTTTCTAATCGCGATTGCATTAATTTTTACTTTGCTTCCTCTGTGTGTATGCGCGCACGGACGCACGCAAGCTCGCGTCAGGGAAATTTGACGAATGAAGAAATTTCGCCGAATTTGAGACTGTTTTCGGGAGTCGTGTCGGATTGTTGAATATCGAATTTCCGCAAACTCTTACTAGGATACGTTGTCAACTTCGGGTGATGAAAGTTCCCGGAATTATTTTCTGTATACCCCGATAAGCTATATACGAAGCCCTTCAATCTAACCTTTTGATTTATAGAACATATCCGATCAATAATATCTGACTTTTGTCATGTGCCGCTATATCCATATCCACGATTTTCTGTATGTATAGATTTACTATGAATACGCAAAAGATCGAAACTAATCGGCAGAGTATCTCTGGCAAATCGAAATGTTAGACTGAATGGCCACATATATGTCTTATTGGAGTACCCAAAAAGCATTTCGGAAAATTTGCCTTGACTGGTCACCCGAAGTTAACGTTCCCTATAATTAGTAAACATCGAATTGAAATCTTTTTCAACAGTGGCCAACTCTCCTGAATTGTTTTTAAATTCTTTATCTCATAAAATTACAATCAAATTTGAAGAACAGTACATTTTTGATGCGAATGTTGACCTTAGGGAGCAAATATGGATCAGTCGGTTCATAATCACCAATTTTTGGGGGTCTTTCCGGCAACTACAGGAGTCTGCTAAGTCTTTCCATGATGCAATTCAAACTGGTACGAATATGAAAATTGATGAGAAAATGCCGAGTCATTATTACTAGTACACTCTGTAATATTTTCATCCAGTACGTGTACTACGGCCACACCATCCCCTTCACGTGTATCCTCAACCATTACGGAGCTTTCCCGACATCGCATTTCCCCGGGCGAGGCCTCTAATATCCGGACGTTTACTCTCAGATTGCATCCAATCAATTTTGCACGAAACTCCCTACGCTCACTCCGCGAGTGCACGCCATGTTTTTGGCATTGAATGAGCACACTAACTGCGAATACTGAGGCATTGTAACGACTGCTCCACACACACATACACACACACACAAATAAACTGCACGAATAAATTATCGCTTACGGATCCACCGCGGCCGTTTCCCACTTGAGTCGTCTCTTCATTCGTCCGACGCACGAGTTACTGAAACGCGACGAGCGTCGGATATAATTAGTCTGTTTGGTGGTCGGTCGATTGTTGATCCGGAGTCGCCGCGGCCCCGCAGCATCTGAATCCAAAGGATTAAGTGGGCTGTTTGGAGCGTCTCTTCTCAGGCCGTCGCCGGGGCTATTAATCGTGAGGCTCGCGCGACGACAAATCACCGGATTTTTCGCACGCGGTGCAGTTATCGCTTGCGCCGGCGCGCGCGATCGCCGCCCCCGTATCCCACGAGCGGCTCGCGTGGGAAAGTCTCCGGGGCCCGGAAGCCCGGCCGAACATCCGTCGCTCTGGTCGCGCCGTCGCCGCCGCCGTGATGCGCTCCGTACTACATGCATATGCATAATGGCGCAATATCGCTCCACATATGCGTGCGCGTGTATGTGTGTGTGTGTGCATGCGTATATCGGCGCTGGGAAAGTAGACGCGCGCGAGCGAGTCGTAATCGACGTGTGCTCAGCGTCTTCACACGTGCGCCTCGCGCGCTGTTTATGACGCGCCTCGACGTGTTTGACAGCTCAGCTCGGATCAGCTCGCGCTCGTAAACATATTATCATCGCCGCGCATCTCCAGCCCTCGACACTCGCGTTCCTCCTCTCGATAAAATTCGTGACAATCAATTACGACCGATTCGACTCTCAATATCCACGTCGGCCGTTTCACGTGCGTCCGTGTGTGTGTGTATGTGTGTGTGTGTGTGTAATCGGTCGAACAGCCGCGCCGGTGGATGCATAAATCGCGCAGATTAATTAACTCGCCGAGGGCAGCCGTGCTGCAGCAGCGCGAATCACTTGCCTAACAATTTCTCCCGATTCCAATTTAATCCGGTGCGTGGAGAGAGCCGCGCACGCTCGATGAGGCCTCGATCGCTCGCGCGTATTAACTTCTTGTCCCTCCCTTTCTCGCCAAATTCAACCGGTCGAACACGCGCGGCGGCGGCGCGGATAACAAGAAATAAACACCGGGCGGGGGTATAATCCGATTTGCCGCGGCCGCGCGCGCCACTTGACTGGCTAAAAATTATCCCTCGCCGACTCTTCGCGCGCGCCCCCCGACGTATTAACACATTATCGCGCCGCAGAATCTGCTTCGCGGATTCGTGTGTTATGCCGCGCGTCGGCCCCGGCTCCCGCGAGAGAAACGGAGAGACGGGTATCAGGCGGGAAAATTGCTGGTGGATCGTCGCGTGGGAAAAGGCTTGGCTGTTGGAGCATGGGACCCGCGGCTGCGTGTCCTCTTCCCTCGGCGGAGAGTCACTCCCAGCGACGGGTGTGAGTAGCGGTGGACGATTGAAAAGTTTAGCCGTCCAGCAGCCGAAGAGCATACCGGGCTAGTAATGGAATCAGAAAATCAATACAAGAGCAGTGGATAATTGAATGCGCGGCACAGTTCCCGGCCTGAATAGTCGCGGCGGCCAGTAGCTATTATTGCCGGCTCTGAATGCGCAATCACATAAATATTAAAGCCGCGTATGGGTTCTTATTTCATGCTTTAGCTAGTGAGTCCCTCTCTTTAGTATATTGCCCTCGATCTCTCGTACCGTGCCATTACTCCTGCGGCAAAAAAAAACAAGCGAAAAAACTTTTATAGTCTTTTCTGGCTTATACAACCTCTAAATAATCGATTCCACCATAAAGACGAGTTATCCGAGCGTAACCAGCCCTAAGCTTCTTCAGCCGGGCTTTTTTCATTATCTCTTCCCTTCTATCGTCCTCCGTCGCACTACTGTCCCGCGCATATACGTATATATATATACATCTATACCTCCTCTCTTGTTCTGCTCATTAATTTATCGCCACGAGTCAAAGGAATAGTCAGTTCATTTTTAATCCTCATTGCTCGTATTTAACAGCACCTGTCGCCACAATCCTTCTCCAACGATTATCCCTCAAACTCGGCTCTCTTGCATCATCCGGGTACAATTCTTCAGCGGCTTGTTTCGACCCGTAAAAAGCTCATTAGCCTATTCAGTTTTACTCGAACGCGAAGAAGAGTCGGGCCACTCCATTAGAGCGATTACACTGGCTGGAAAGTTGATGCCCCCAAAAAATTATTATATTCAGAGAGAGATTCGGAATTGTTTTATTCATACTGTACAAACAATATTACATAGTATGATGAAATTGAAATAAAATCTCTAGTGATAATTTGACGAATACGCGCATTGGAATTTTATTTTTCTTCACACCGTTGGCGAGTAAATACTTGCAGAGATAATATTTAAAAATTGGGAAGGGGTCGGCCTCGAGGATGGAAGGGGGACTGGAGTGCTAGCTGCGCATTCAATCTCCTTATGCTAGTCTACTCGGAATTATTATACTGTCGTGTTTGCGTTTCATCATATCCCCACCACATATCGATTCTGCGCTCCTCCATCCATCATCCGTCGATTGAATCCAGATTGCCAATACAAACATATGTATAAACACACCCACCGACTGAGAGACGAAGCGTCAAAGCTGCCTGCGCGTGCTTCTACTCGTAGATGTACACAAACATACATTGGCTGCGATTCGCACGTGACACCAGCGGTGCGGGAGTAATTGAACGTGACGAAGTAATCAGTCGGCTGATAGAGGAAGAGGCGGCTTTGACTTGCGCTCAGTGTTTATTAATTGTCTGCAGCTTTGATTGCCTCGTCATCCAAGTTATTTAATCACATATTGTTGGTGAAAAGTTCGAAACTTGCCTCGACCAATAAAGAATCGAAGAGAAATTTGAATTGAAATCATAAAGCTTCGGCAAATCTACTCGGGAGGAATATGAAGCCGGACAAAAACGCGGGCACGAAACACTGCCATTCTTCAATATTAAGTTTCGTATCGTAAACGCGAGCTGAGAAAACTAAAGAAATCTGGGAGGGGAAAAAACGATTGGCCGTAAACACGGCGTGAAAAATTCGCGGTGGATGTAGAGACGCGCGACTGTTGGCTCTCCATCACGTATCAGCAATAGCAGGGAGTTATGCTCCCGTGGGGGCGCTCGCGCCCCCTTCAATTTCCTTAAGAGCAGCCGCGCGCGCGGCGGCGGCCTGCGTTTTTTTCGCCGCGCGTGTACATTGCCCTCGATAAATCAAACAAGTCCAGAGAGAAGAAGCGCGGGAGAGAGGGAGAGACAAATTGTGTCCGAAGCAGCAGCGTCGAATTGTCACTACGGGCCGCGCGAGTTCCCGAAGGAGCTGGCGCTGGTTTTATTTCGGCCGGCGGGTCTGATTGCGCGAGCGAGCGAGCGGCAGCTTTGCGCCTTTGATCTGCGCGGGCGACAAATGAAAAAAGAGGACAGCGTGGCGAGGCTGCGGCCGGGAAAGGGGATAAATAGAAAACGACAGCCACGGGAAATTGTGCTGCGACAAAACGCGGCTGCCGCTGCGGCGCGATTAATTTTCGCGATAGCGCGCGGCTTTGTGGCGCGTCACCGCGGCGTCGCCCGAAAAATTGGCCTTTATTGGCCGCGGGAAATTGCCTCGGAATATGCTGCTCTCCCATAGTGGCCGGCTAAATTTATTACGGCCGTCGCCCCCCTCTGGTCCCCGGCCCGGCGGTAATTGAGAGCCGCTCGATTATTTCACGTGCGAGTCTCGCGCTCAATTGGTAAGTGTAGTATCTAACCGAGCTTTGTGTTGTTGGATTTGCAGCGGTGGCGAGACGGTGGACGAGTGCTCGGGGCTGCCGATCGGCAGCGACTTCGTCGACGAGCAGCCGGAGCAGAAGCCGACGTTGCCGGTGCTGAGCAGCAGCAGCAGCAGCAGCGGCCCGGGTCTGGGCGCAGGCCGCCAGCACAAGAGCAGCAGCGGCGCCAGCAGCCGCTCGTCCTCGGGCGGCAGCGTATCCGCCCTGAGCAACGGCCCGAGGGCCGGCTCGCGCAGCCACATGGAGCAGGAGAAGCGCATGCGGCGAGAGATCGCCAACAGCAACGAGCGGAGGCGCATGCAGAGCATCAACGCCGGCTTCCAGAGCCTCAGGACCCTGCTGCCGCACCACGAGGGCGAGAAACTTTCTAAGGTCAGTACCAACGCCCACCCCCGCATGCTCCCCTGCCTCTGCCTCCGCGCGATGGACGCTCGCTGCGCCTCGGGTCTGCCAGCTGTTCCCTCTGGCCTGCCGCCCGCACCCGTTCGATCGGCGAGCTTTCAACGCGCGCGCGCAAACTTCACTTTTGCCGATTCGCTTGGCGCTGCCTTGTTCTCGATTGCCCGAACGCGAGCCGGGCAACGCACGCACCGACGGGGGGTCGTTTACAAACCACTTCGCAACCCTTCTTCCTCGGCGGCACACTTTCCATTACCGACTTCACGCCCCATCGGCAGTTCGCACCTCTCGCGAATGTCAGAGTATGGCAGAACGCTCGAAACGTGGCTCTCTTGGAGATTATTGAAATAAAATGACGCGGCGGCGAATTCAAAACAGATTTGTCGCTGCCGCAGTGCTCGAGATCCCGAGAGAGCAGTGACTTTTGTGAGCACGATAATCGAAGCCCAATAGAAACGAGCGCCTTGGACGCTCGCACCAATCGCCACTCTGTTTTTTTTCCTGTTATTTTTGTACTTACGTTATAGAGAGGAAAAAAAAATGAATTGGCGCCTGTTTCCCCGTCTGCTGGAACGCTCCTGCAGTATTTAGCAATCCATCCGTCATCATTATCAGCAACATCATCGTGCATATATGTAGATATCGTCCGCACGAGCGGTGCACGCAAATGGGCGCGCATTAAAAAATCATGAAATGACTCCCTCTGAAAAATATCTGACCGTGTTGGAGGTGGAGTCGCGAGCAATCATCCTGGCACGTTTTCTCCCTCGCGCGATCTGAATCATTCCACCCCTGTCATCACCACTTCCATCATTCTCGGTTTAAGAGGCAAGCGCAAGTGAAAATCGGCAGTTATTATGCTTCACGCCAACGACGGTGATTCATTCTTTCTCGCGTTAGACTCGCACTCGAGTTCACGTGCATTGAAATTGTTGACGATATTCACAAGTGTATCTCGCTTGAAAATCGAATCACGCGTTATTTCGTCACATTTGTTGAAGCGTTAACCGTATTTGGCGTTCGTACACCACTATAGAAAATCCACTGATTGGCCTCTGAGTGTTGCTGATTGTTCGCTAGGCAACGGTTGTAGCGCGTACAAAAAGCTATCTTTTCACGCACGAAACCTTGCCATGTGCGAATCACAGAAGGCCCTGTTGTCAAGATTTCAAGTGTACATTTGAGGCTCCATGAATAATGGTTTATGATCAATCAATCTCTCATGTTATGCTTACGGCCATTACGACCGTTTGAGGCCTCTATATGGATCCTATGTATCAATATGCATATTAGGTAATCATGTTTACGTGCGTATAAAAAGCAATTTTTCATGCACTAAAAATATGCACCGTTTGCTCAACATTAAAGTATAATCATACATCATAGTTTATATTTTTAGGTTAAGTATTCAACTGTATATACAATGTTTTACGTACGTATGAAAACCTATTATTCATGCACAGGGACTTGCATTCGTGCTGCAACAGCCGATGATTTTCTGCCTTTATGGGTACGTGTTCCCATTGATCAAGGTTGACTTTATTCATTAGCTCTTCCGAATGGTAAACTTCACTCGTGCTTTTTTATCGTAACATGCAAAAGTTCGGCGACACGTCAAAAGTACGAACAATATATTGCCAGCTGCGAGATCGGATCAATTCGAATGTTTATTTTTTTTCCCCCGCTGATAATCCTCCAGGTACACGTATATATATGAAAACGTGTATCATAACTGACAAAATCGTGGAAAGAGCGATTTTTCAAAAACTGTTGAAATTTCAATCCTCATATATACTAATCACGGAATTGTACGCTCATTATGGTCATATATACGCAGTGAGTGCAAACTTTTTCACTGTGCATCCTCGTGCAGACTAATTAATTTTAAGCTACATTTCGTACGCAGGATTCATTCATTTATTCAAAATCGGATGGTTAATATCTTCATAAAGCGAATACGTGTAATTATCGGCATTAGAATAGAAATAAAGACAGTGTGCTCATCGACTTTTTGTTGCCACTTATCAACTTCAGCTTATAGAATACCGTACGTCTGCAAAAACTTGATAAATTTCAGTGGCTGTTGTACGAATTGAATTACAAAATGTTCTCTGGCGGCTTAATTAAAATGTAAGTGGGAATCATTAGCGGGGCAAAGAAGCGGGCTTTAATAAACGGCGAGCACGCCATTTTTTTTCCTTCGCCTCCCCAACTGGCGGAACATTTATCAGTCGAGGCAGCTACATACACTCTAGATATTCATCCATTTAGCAACGACGCGCCGCGAAAGAGAGAGAAAGAAAATGGGGTGGGGATTTTATATAGTGGAACGCCAGGGAGAGACTTGATTAATATTTACAGCGCAAAGATATGCCGCAGATACGTGACATGCGAGCCGCTCTCACTCGTTCTTATATAATTCGTTTCTATTTGCAAATGCCCGGGTTCAATTCCTTGAACAAGACAAATCCATTCAGCTCGCGGTTGCCTCGCTCCAAGCAGATAAAGCAGAATGACTGAGTTTTGCTAGATTTATCACTGTTCCCACCGATTATTCTCGGCTATTCAACTGATTGTCCGATATGAATATTGTATGCAAATGCGTGAAGAATTTTTATTTTGCTTTTCGTTTCTTGGGTTCATTCATTCATATCATTAGACTCGCTCCCATTTTCTAATTGTTCCTATAGTAATAAAAATATTGTTATTCACGAGTCAATCTTGATTCATTAGTTCCATTGATATTTGTTCTCTGCCCGATACATTCCGATCTACGACTCTGTTTTGAATCTCGAAGAAAATGTTTATGAGATCGAACTCGAAAGATTTCATTTTCTTCGGTTCACGATCCACCGTTTGGAGGACTCCAGTTCGCGACTTGAATAGCTCGCCACTTTCATGTATCGATTCATTCGCGAACGCCGATGGCTCGGGATGAGAAAGCGGCTGAACGGTGTCGAACTTTTTTCAAACGCACCTCTCGTTTCTCGCAAGATGAACAATCGAAAAAGCCAAACTTTGAATGCGAATGAAGCACGGTCGGGACGGATAATAAACGACGACACGGATTCAATTGTGATCGAGAGAGAGAGAGAGAGAGGAGAGGGAGAAATTCGGCGTGCCGAGGGAAAACGCGCGGTGGGACAAACGTTATCAAGCGACAGTACATAAAGCGAACACGGCGCGATAGAGAGAAGGAGAAACGGGGGCTGCGTCTCGTCGTCGCTTACGGTTTTGATAAGCGCCCTAGAGAGCCATACATCGTGTCTCCTCCTGGCCCACCTCCTGGCGCTGCTCGCGTGAACGGCAGCTCTCTCTCTCTCTCTCTCTGCCTCGCAGTTCATTTTGTTCGCGCCACCTCTAATGCGATTTGCTCTTGCGACGAGTTTTATCCGGATCTCGAGCCGAGCGGGAAACACAGTGTAGTCGCGAGCATAAATTCATTTTGCTCGGTACAAAGCGCTCGCGCGCGCGCGGATAAGCAAAATCTTTCTTTTTTGCCCTCGCGAAACTCTCCCTCCCTCTCTTCAAGCCAGTCTGCCGGCAATAATGCGCCTCTTTCGAGTTCGAATTATTATCGGGTTCTGGGCGCGCGTACTATATACATGCAGTATCTAATATAGTCGAGAGTCTCTCTCCTCAAGAATTTCCATCCCAGTTGTTTTTCTCAATTGCGAGCGTCGTGATTTTGCAGTACTGCTGCCAAAAAAGAAACGCCGAACGATGTCGAGTGCGTTGTACTGCTTGCGACCTGGTCAAAGTCATCAGACACATGGGCGTCGGGAGTAAAATGGACAAGCGAGAGATTGGTATTTTTCGATTGTCGAAATATGACCCAACGTGCGCAGAGATGTTGAAAATCCGGCGGAATCCGTTGCCGGGGAAGCGTAATGAGCGCGACGGTGGAGCCGCGAGCTGAGTCTGACCGGAGATGCCCGTCTCGAAGCATCCGAGAATAGTCGCGGCCGCGGCTGCAGCGCCCACGCGGATTATTTTGCACGGCGCTCGCCGCTGACCGGCCCGCGTAGTTGTGAATGAGCGGCGCGCCGGCGGTGGAAGGAGGTTGGCGTTTCCTGTCCGCGTACGCGCTTGCCCTTACACGGGGACTCGGCCGCTCGCTCGCTCGCGCGCGCTGCGAATTCGCCGCGTAGGCAGACACGTGTGCCGTTCACGTGACGCGCCAGCGGAAAGCCTCGTTCCCTCTCCCTCGCTCTCGTGAATGAGCCGAGCGCGGAAAACCGGACGGCACGTGTGGGACGACACCTACTCCCATTAGGCCCCGCGCATGAGCTGTCGCGCGCGAGCTCTCGGTCGCCTGACTTATTGCTCGGTTTGTCTGCGCTTTTTCGTTTTTGCTTTTTCCTTCGGTTCGCGAGAGCGCGGAAACAATGCAGAAAATGAACTTTCGCGGAATCGGAGCTCGCGCGACTCGATGGATTTATCGGCCGCTGCTAAACAATGCCGCGAGCGATTGTTTGGGGAAAGTTCGGAGGGAGGCCACGTCAGCTATCCCTCATATTTCACGACTTTTCAAAAATAATCTCGCGACTATGTTTAGCTGTGATATTGTTCTAAACAATCGCAAGGTTGCAGCCGGCCAGACACGCGCGCAACGCTCGCCGAGCCGTGTTTCCATAACGAAAATTCGCAAGCTCCAAATATTATGCGAAACGACGTCTTGTGTTGGCTCTCTAGGCCTTTTTTCCTCATCGTCGTAATTATCGGCCGAGACTGTTGATAAACTCGAGCATTTCCACGAAAACTCACTCTCAACGGCCTACTTTTCTTACGGCTTCCCAAAATTCTCTGTTATTCGAGCGATAAAACGTATTCTCCATAACTTGCACAATTTGAAGATTTTAACAATTTTTTCTCTGATGTTTGAAATAAACTAATGGACTCACGACCCGTTTTTTCAACACTCTCTCGTGCGTAACACCGATTAAAATTCTCCAACGAGTTTCTACACTATGTATACCGATACTTCTGGCTACTCTATACTTATAGAACGAAGAGTTATTTGAAATATGTCAGTCCTTCGCAACTAGTGAAATAATTTCACAAACTCGAGGTTTATTTTGAATGCTTGTCAAAAAATCAGTGCCCCAACGAAAGCAAGATTTAGATGAATAAGATTTGTTCTTCGATGAGAAATTTTGAACGTCGCATACACTCGCGTGACGCAACCCATCGAGTAAAACGCGTCCCAATAAAATCGTGTCCACGCGCAAAAAGGCGAAATTAGAATGTGAAAGTGGCCAACCCGTGGCTCCTCGGCAATATTCGCTTAGTCACTCGTATCTAATCGCAAGGCCTTTTTTGTACACCTATAACACTGCTAAGGCAGGCCGGACGTGTCGATCGGGTTTGCTTAGTCGTCGCCGTTGCTCTACCCATCCTCCCCCCTCCCCCCCGGCCATCCGTTCACGGACCTTTGTATTAATGATGGAATGGTTCAAAAACCCACCCGGGTTTTTTTATCCAATCTGCAGCAAGACGGTTCTCGATTGGAATTTTGTGATCCGGCCGTGAGTCTGCGTGATTTTGTCCATAAGGATTTCGTGATAATGTAAAAGGACAACACATTGGAATGAAGACGTTCGACAACTGGAGCTCGCGAAAAACTCGGATCACGTCACTCGGCCCGACTTGATATTTTCAAGAGCAACGCTCGGACGGCTTGGCGTTTGAATAAATCGGACGTATAAGGCGCCTTAATAGAATTCAAAATGCACAAGCTCAAGTCTTCTAATGAATATATATTGCCGCGGTGCACAGGTGCGCTCTCGCGTTGCGCGCACGCGCTCGATATCAGCTGTCGACGACTCGTCGAGTGCAGTAGCCGCCGGGTAATTACGCGTCACGCGACGCTTTCGCGGAGCTTCCTCTCCTGCCCTCCTCTTCCTTCCTCGCGTCTCTTTCTCTCCGCTTCCTTCTCTGTCTCCTTCTCTGCACTCGTTGCGTTTTGCGCGACGTATCGAGGATCCTTCATTTGTCAGCCGACAGACGAAATCATTAATACCCGACACGGAATAGCTTTCTTTTATTCCCAACGACGCGAGCGGGAATTTATATGCCCAGTTAGAAAGTGTGTTTTGTCGAGGTTCTTTTTTCCTGTCGGGGAGTGGAGAGAATTCTGGGTCAGTGATTTTTTCGCCGCCGCGCGATGCGATCGTTTTCGATCGAGTGATTGATCATCGGGTGTTTTGCAATTGCCATGCGATTAATTGTGCCTGCCTTAATGAGCCGATTTTTCTTTAGTCCGTCCCATTACATCGTTGATACGGGAAAAAATGTAAGATTGCGTCGGGAGATTAAATTAATGAATTCAACTGACACTGTGTCTCTCCTCTCTCGCGGGGTGATTTGGAAACGCAGTGCGTCCCTTTTGCAAATTTTTCTTTCTCCTCCATCGTAATTTATCAAGCGCGTAACGCACTTTGAGAAAGGTTATCAATAAATCTATCACTATTCGACTACTTTGCTCTCATAACGTTCCACTGGCGCATAAATATCATAATATTTCACTCGAGGCTTGTGGAGTAATTAGCAACTCGAACGAATTAAGAATTGGCGAATGGATAAAAGGATTGATTCGTTCGCAAAGCCGAGGAGTAGTCATAAAGTATACGGTCGGCAAGAGATCCTCTTGAACTATACTCAAAATTTGTCCGGCGTTAATTAAAAGGATACCGCTTGGCTGCGTCCGTTCATCCTCCGTTTATATCGGTATCACAAAGCGCGCGAGCGCGAGACAGCGTGCGAGATAAAATGCAAATAAAAAGTTTGAGCGCGAATGAAACTGGCTCGGAGGGGCAAAGAGAGCCGGGCTATACGGAAAGAGAAGAATAAGTTGCGCGTCGTCGACGGCGACGACGCTCCGTTAATTTCAATCTGAATTTCTGATTCATCGCCAACTCAGCCACTGCGCGTTTTTCTCCCGGACTGCAGAGCTTCGAGAACTGTTTGTGTTTATTATTGCATGCCGATTTTAAACGAGAAACGACGAGACGCAGATATTTGCGTTGGGGTGGAAAGTCAAGCCGCGGTATTTCACGAGCGGAGAGCATGAAATATGATGTAGATTTGAAAAAAGTGCCCTTACTTATTCGGTCGGTCTGAGAACGAGAAATAATCCTGGCAAATGTGGTTTGGGGTGGTTCGGAACAGTTTCAATAGAGTCAAGCACCTACGTACTTGACGACGATCAGATCAATTTTTTCATTTTCCAAACGGGGCTGATTCAAGAAGGGAAAAGGGGTGCATCGACGTCCACGTGAAATCCAGAGGAAGACAGATAGAAGAGAGAAAGGAAGGAGGCAAGGCGGAGCTGAATGAAAGAGAAGTATTCGCGTGCGTGCGCCCCGTCGGCGAGACTTTCATAACGCAATATTTCGCGAGCCACGTGTGCACTTGGGTTCCCACGCAATTCGCTGAAGCTCCGCTCGCGGAGCAGCGCTGCACCAGCGAGAATCCAGCCAAAACTTCTTCTTTCTCTCTTTCTCCTTCTCTCCCCGTCCGCCCGCTCCACTTCCGCGAGGCTCCTCCGGCTCGCGATTCTTTTCTCGTCCTCTCGGCTCGTTTGCAGCGCCCGCGCGATTCTCCTCAATGGCTATGGAACTCAACGAGAACTTGGCCCGATGGCTCTTTAGAAGCTTGTTTTCGTCCATAAATTGGGGTAGAAGTATCATTGTAAATTGATGCTCCCGACAATGGCTTCCGTTACGCAACTCCCATTGGTCCGCTCTCTTTTCCGTTACTCATTCATTCTTCGGTTTATCAATCGCGGGTCTGTCCGCAAGACAGACGCTACATCTTCTTATCATCAATCGTTTTTCGAATAAATCTTGTTATTTTGGACTGGGCACGCGTGCGCGTTGTTGGGAACTCGTGATTCGAAAATTGATTTTTAGCATCTTCAAAGTTAGCTTCCAGATCTAAAAAGTAAAAATAAACTCGTGTCCAGCAACCCTTCTACACTCAATATTTCCAGTCGGCTGCCCTCATTATTTGTAGATCGTTCGAAGATGAGGTAACAGCTAGGACAACTGGTCAACCCATCCCGAAACCTCGAATTAATCTTTCGCAATAGTCGGGGCTCTTTTAACGGGATAGGCCCTCGCGGTTTTATTCCTGTTTGGGTTCATCTCTTGATATATTTTTTTCAGACGCCAGTGGCGAAGCCCGCGTTCTCCTGAATCATTATTGGCCCCCTCGATCACCCGGCGCGTATATATTTATTCCGTGCACGTAAAAGGCTCTTTCAGCTGTATCGGTATATACTTAGCTTCCGACGACGACCGACTGCTCGGCTCATCGACTTCGCGACGAATTACTTTTATGTAATGTTCAAAACGGCGTGCACATATCTCGAAATTGGCATTGCTTCTGATCGCCTTCTATTCAATCCAGTGAATCTCGTCAACGTATCGAACGATTTCGACTTATTCGCCTAATCAAAGTAATCCTGGCGTTGAATAATTAATTTTTTTTCGGAGAACAAAAACGAGTGTGTATAATTTATAACATCATAATCGTGTATTATGCGGGTGAGGAATTGAAAAAGCAATTTTTCCAAGAAAATAAATCGATACAGGCTGGCACGAAGCACAAAGAAACGGCGTACACGCGAATCGCTCGGCACGTACGTGGAGCCCATAAAAAATCGCCATGAATCATCGGAGGGTCAGAGTCCCGAGTTAATCGGGAAGTAGCGCAAGTTCGATATTACTCGGCTTGTATGTGTGGAAGGCTGGGGCGAATTTGACGAAGAGACGTTAACGCCTCGGTGGCCCGGAAGGTAATCATCGTAAAAGGAGAGCTTGGCTTGGAGCCACTCGTAAACGAACCGATTAGAAACTTTATCGCCGGACGCGTGTCGGCCCAGTCGTCGCACAGCCGCGTGTGTGATTTTGGCGCGCGGGCGCGTGGCTCGGGTTTGCGTGTACGCCCGTTGTCGCGCGATTAGAATGGACCGACCACGCCGCGCTGCCCAATGAGATTACGCGTGCGCGCACTCCCGCCCTCGTATTTATAGAGCGTACGTGCTCTCAAATGAGTTGAGCGCTGCGTCGGCACTATTTTCCCCGTGGGCCGGGTATACGTTCGGGTGTGTATCCGTGCGCAAAGTCGGCACTCTCTCGCGCGCGCGCGCGACACTCGACATTTACACGACGATTACTCTTCTTTCTTTTTTCCCTCCCCGGCGAGAACCACGTCGGCCATGTAATTTCCTGCGAATTACGAATTCATGAATCCATGTAAATTTATCTTGGAGGCCAAGTTCGTAAATCAGGTGGTGGGCATTTAAGCAGCTTAGAGCTCGTACAGTGAGGGCCGGCCCGGACAACAGCTGTATAGTAAATCACACAGAGTACAATCGAGGAGAAAACGCGCGCAGCGAGCGAAAGACGAGCCGCGGACGGGTTGCGGCAAATAAATAGCGCGCGAGCTTGCACCACCGACCGTTACACCCGTTTTAATTTGTATTTGAACGTTCGACACCTGAGCGGCTCGCGGCCGTGTGCGCATGCGCGCAATTTATGTATACAGCCCCGCCGCGTTCACCGCAGAAATCCGGTCGTATAGCCAGACCAGACGCATAAACGTGCATTTATAGTCGCTGCCGCGGCCACAAACCCAAAGCGTCTCACTCCTCTTTCTCTGTCTCTCTCACTCGCTCGCACATGCGATGACAACCGGGAACGATCGAGAGGCCGAGAGATGGACGCGCGAGAAACTGCGACGGAGAGAGAGAGGCTACGTAAAATTACGCGGATTCGAGAGAACAAGGGAGAAAAGAATGGACGTGGAACAGGGAGCGAGCTGCGCGCGGAACAAAGAGGAGAGAGATGTATGAAGGAGAAATGAAAAGAAGAAAGGGTGGCGCGCGCGCGAGCACTGCAGGAATAATGGAGAAAGAGAGAGAGAGAGAGAGAGAGGGAAAGGGAGAAAACACGGTGCCGAGGTGCAGAAGGGAGAGAGGATGTAAACAAAGGGAAACGCGCACTCGCGCTCGCTCGCTCGCGGAGATTCATTGATCGGCCGTGGAACTCGTTGCACTCGTAATGTGCAGCTTTCGATTGAAACCGCTCGCTCATATTGTTTTTAATATCCGCGTCATGTCACGCGGAGATTTATGAAAGAGTAACCAGTCGATTGTGGCCGTTAAACCCCTCTCTTATTTCTTATTAGCTTCGTTCGCGCCGATCGAACAGCATTTTCTAATCCACTTCTCGGCAGTTAGATGCCTACAGAGCCAAGAGCATTAACGACACGAACGTGGATTAATCGATCAATGTACCGGCCAATAATCTTGCAGCGAACTGCACGCGAGGGAAGAAACGGTATCCTCGAATTTTCGAAAAGTTTTTCAATATCCAACAATTCTTTGTTGTTGTTGTTGTTGTTGTTTTGTTTCGCTTTTTTATAGCGTCGATGACCCCTCGGCGAGGAAACATGCGTGGCAGAGAAAAGAAAGCAGCAGACGGCGCGCCGAAGTTCAGGTCCGCGTTGTCATTATTCTCTCTGCCTCTTCCTCTCTCTTTTCCTCTGTGGGCTGCAGTTATGTGCTGTAGCGTGCGCGCGAGCGCGCGAAACTCGTCTCGTGTTTCTCTCATACCGGCCGGCGCGCGGCGTTGGCCGCAGACGTCTCGACCCATTTTCATTTACCGCCGTTCGCCGCCGCCGCCTGCAGACTGGCTCACGCGCGCGCGCGCCGTAAAAATATGTGTGCCGCGGGGGCCGCTGGCCCTTCTTTCACGCCCTCGGCTCGCACCTCGTGAGATACTTACGCTCGGGCCTTTTCGCGCCCCGTCTCCCTCGAGAGCCGGATTTTTTTCGCCGCGTCAGTTAGCCGTCGTCGCGTTTCAGTATCGATCGCCTAATCCCAATCGACTTCCGGCTCGAGCTAGCACTTTTGAGAATAATTAATGAGTCGCCGCGATGGCTTCTGACACTGTTTATAAAACAGTTCATCGCATTGCTCACAAATGGTATATGCATCATTTTAGAAAATCGAACGACCACAACAAACACTTTGTCGAGGCTCGTGCGTAGTATTGTTATGCAACTTGCAGTCCTGGTTCGGATACGAAGAAATGAGCAGAAGCAACATAAACTTTCATAGTTTGTATGTATAGTATTATTAGTTCAAAAACTCTATGACGATTAGTTTGTACTCGGTTGCTGTTATTGCGGTTAGAGAAATATGAATTTTTCTCGCTTCGAGAAGTAACCTGCTATATTAGCAGGTGTACGCATGACTAATTTTCTCAAAGAGAAATACTTGTTCGTGGGTGCAAACACGGGTAAACTCAGTATTTAATTCATTCGCCAAATATTTGTATTTGATTAAAGTATCAGGAAAATCGCATTCAAATACATGTATTTAATTACTTTATTACAAATACATTATAAATAAAATATCTTTATTTTCATCAAACACAAATATTTGACAATTTTGTATTTACTAAATAATTGTATTCAATTACTGCCAACACTGCGTGTATTTGTAGGTGTCCTCGTCAACTTTACGTAGGCATTAATTCTCATGATTGGATTCTTTATAACCTGCGCCTTACGGTCTCGCTGGCTCAAACAAAAGTCAGTTATCGCTAATGAGCGTGAAAAATGTTGGTATACACGCACTTTTGGCGCTGCGTTTATCTGACCAAGCGCTATTTTGTCCGCTAGGTGAGCTGAACACCGACCGGACGCCTAGTAAAATTGAAGGGAATGGGTCCCACACACGAACGATTAGCTCGTAAACAGAGACTGATTTGACGAACGATGACACAATTTCACTGACGGGCCGCACTCGCACAGCTTCAGGGTTAAGGGGAGACGGCACACGACTTGCGTTCGGCCTACTCTCTGTACCGTTTCCGATTGTTATCCGCCGCGCGGCGTCGCGCGATTTTCTTCGATCTTGTACGCGGCTTTACAAAGGGGCATTCCTTTTGATTGTATGTACGATTCCCGGGGAATGGCCCACTCGTGTATGCTGTGCGTCAACGAGGATTATATACCGCGAGTATTGCGAATGCTTGTACGATCTTCTAAACATGTTCAAATTATCTGTCGTTTTATGTTCCGTTTGATTCGCTATTTTTTGAAGAGAATTTTTACAAAAGAGAATTTTCGGATATCAGAGTGCGATGGGATATTTCAGCATCATTTTCACGTAAATCTGTTCTGATTATCCCAACTCTCTGGTCGTCAATGAGCCCGCGGACACGTACAGAAATCGATTCTTGGGATCGTTCTTACCTGAGTTCCTTCCTGGACCGACTACACGGCCACGGTATCATGTTTTTTTTTCCGGAACCCAATTTCTTCAGTGAACTTACAAGAAAAAAAAAAAATCTCGAGTCTCGATAATTTACCCACCCGTCTCTTCTTTTTTCTTTCCCAAGACATTACTATACCGCAATTTGAAAAAGCAGGGATCCGCGCGAGCGAGAGACTTTTTTTCACGTCGCGAGCACTGCTCGGAAGGAAGAGCGAGGGCAGAAAAGTAATTCGAGTCCTTAGCGGTTGGCACGTCTGAAGGGCTGTAGGGCTGCCGAGAGGAAATGGCGGGAAGCAGCAGCAGCAGCAGCACGTGCTGCTTTGTTTGTTGCCCGGAGCCTCCTGCTGCAGGCCTTGCTCTTCTTTATCGCCGAGTTGCGTTTCTTTTGCTCCGCTCGTGCTTCTTCTTGCCTTCGTCATTTACAGCGCCGCCGACGGGATTCGCCCGTGGTGGATTTTGTTCGAGCTATTCGCGCGAGGGATTTAACGACTGCTCGGATGCAGATTCAAGTCGGAAAATAGTTTCGTCAGGTGAATCAGCGAAACAAGGTCACGAGGATTTTTTTGCCTCTCTAAGCTCGAAATTCAAGAAGAACAAACGAATCTGGTCGGGGTTTGTTTAATCATAACACAATCAACTGTCTCGCGAAACGCGTCTTCTGAATTTCCTTTGGAACCTCGTTCGCGAGTGAATCTCGTTCCCGCGCGGGGGATTCTCTAAAAAAGCTCGTGTCTCGCTCGGCGGGACTTTGTATATACACTTCAGCCGCCTCTTCCTCCTTTGCGTCGGGACATTTTAAACCCATCTAAAAAGGCGCGGAGGCGAAAGTACTCGGGCGCGAGCGAGCGCGGTTTCATCATAAAGAAAACGCAGCCAGCAGCGGAGCCTCGGCGCGAAACACGAGAAGCTCATTGTTCTCGTGCATGATCGAAGCGATTTGTTCTTCTCTCCTCGCAGCTTTGTCTCCCGCTCGCGCAGCACTAAATCCGCTCGACGACGACGCTCGAGTGTCAACAAGAAGCCGCCTCACCTCCTCTCGGTTTCCTCGCGTTGTTTTTCTTCTTCTTTTTTTTTCATTATTTTCTTCGTATTCCTCGAGTAAATAACGATTCTCCTGCTCTCGAGATGCTGTCTATGAGGATTACTGCATAATAGGTGGATATTGTCCCGTATACTTGTCCATAATTTACGTTCCATTCGTTTGACATATTGCTCGATAAAGGAGTCCTGGAGCTTCGGGAAATATGACTTTGCGCACTCTAGACTGGTACTTTATCTGAGTGGAAAATGAAATTCCAACTAAACGTGCGTGTGCGACACGTAAATGATTTTGATTGATTAAATTTTGGCGGATGAGCGCGAAATGAAAGGCGCAGTTTTGACTGGTTTTTTGAGCAATACAGCCACTGGTCGGGGGAATTTAATCTAATCGTCGAGCAATTTCATTAGAGATATTTTTATAAACTTTTCAGCTTACACTGGGGGATAAAAGCTTGGAACAATTGCCAATATCGCTGTCCGAAATTGCAAAAAGATTGGCCAACAATGCCAATCGGACGCGGAGAGCAGCCGTACTATCGGGCGGGAAATCGAAAAATAATGCGACAAAAAGGGTGGACGGAGCACGTGCGCCCCGACAAGACCACAATAACGAAAAAACGAGGGAAAAAGCCAAAACAGATAGAGTATATAGAGCAGCGAGCCGGTGATAAGTCGCAGTCGGGTTGGGGCGGGGGGCGGGGAGGAGGAGTAAAAAAAATCCACATCTGCTACCGGCCGGGCTCGTCATCGATTGGCACAGCGACGACAGCTGTTTTTTCTTCCCTTTCCCCCCGCGCGGCCGTCGCGTCGCCAGCTGTTCCCTTCTCTCACTCTCTTTCTCTCTTTCTGTCTGCGCGCCACCATTGCCTCACCGCCCCGACTTCATTTGAATCGAGATGCGGCGCGACTCGCCGGTGGATTTCACGTAACACCCGCAGGACAAATGCCCAACAGCGGTGGTCTTGCGCGCCCGTAGCGGGAGGACGTCGAGATTAAGTTGTCCCGAGATATATCCGATCGATTCTCATATGCGATTCTCATTCGAGTTAGCCCGCCGTTTTCGCCTTTGAATTTGGACTTGTTTGACTCTCGGCGACGTTTTCTGATCAGAGTTATTATGACGTCGAGAGAACAGTTGAATGGACGCGTGCGAATGCCTACGACGAAACGTCGCGTTACGTAATGGTTCGTGGCGGGCCGCAGACAGTGAGATAAATTTTGCGTCAAGACAGTTTTTTGCGGTTGGGATGGACTTTTGTATGGCATTTTCCTTTTTGCAGGTCGGATGAGCCATCCTTGTTTTTTTATCGTGGCTTCTTTCTGCCTCGTTTGCTGCTCCTCTTCTGACTTTTTCCCCCTCCCGCCCCATTGCGCCACGGCTGTGTGCGTTCTTTTGTTTTAACTTTGCCCTTTCTTCTCGCGTCCCTTCCCCAGATGTTCTCTCTCTCTCTCTCTTCCCCCTCTCTCTTTCTCTCTCTGGCTCTGTCGCTCGCTTTTCTCTTTCATCGCTCTCGCGACTTTCATTGCTTTTTCATCGCTCCCGACCTTTTAGAACCTCAATTTTTTGTGAATCCGTTTGAGACCGTTGAAAATAATGAATTATACTCTCTTAGCGTGTTTCCCGTAATTCTTTAATTTATAAGGTGTTCGTTGTAGTTTCGCTTATCTCGAATGCGTGATCTGATTTCATCTAATCCTATAGGGATTCTTGCGTATAGCTAGTTATAAGACGTGACCTCGATATAACAATCAAACTAATGCACGCAAAAGAGGAGACTTTCACAGGAGTAAATTACATTGTTATTTCACATTAGTTTTTCGTAATGGATGAAATGGTTTTTGAAAAATATCAATGAGAAACTGCGTTGCTTATTGATGGAGCCCAAAAATTGGATGAAATGCAGAATAATATAATTCATAACTTGAGCCTTGGTAAATTTACTTCTGGAAGCATTAGAAAATCCCTTTCTCTGAGTTTGTTTATCTTCATAGTTTGCTGTTGTCCCATAACAATAATATTTGTTTATTTGTAAAAACAACTCAGTTTGGCTCGTAGAAATCCCGCAAGATTTTTTTACTCGAATGATTCAAGGAGACTCCCTACAGCGATCTAACCACAATTTCGCATAGACTCGATACAACAAAAAGAAACAAACAGTTTGAAAAGATGGAGCTGATTATGAATCCCATTCAACGTATAATTCGAATCGCTTCTCCGAAACTCGACGCCGAGATCGACGAAAAAACTCGTCCCTCGTCACCTACGAGGAGTCACTCGGGCTCACTCGAGCGGAATCGCCTATATTCAAAAAACCCGTTGGAAATATAGCGCGAGATGAATTTGTCCCGCCGAAAACCGTAACTTCCTCGGCTGGTTTCTCTGCGTCCCTTTCTCCACGCGCGTGTGCGCTAACAAAGCGTCGGCGGTGGCGTGGCACTCGCGCGCGCGCGCGTCTACCTGCGGAGCCCATACACTCGCGCGGGCAGGTATGCGGGCGCGTTTTCGCACAGCGGTGCTTATTTCGCAAGCGCCCGAGGAATCCCATAATGCCTGCGCGGCCGACGCCGCTCTTCGCTCCCCGCAGCAAATCTCGAGCGTCGCCCCCGACTGTCCTCGCCGGTTTGTCTTCGCCGCGCAATCAGCCTCTCGACGAGCGCCAATTCAATTTTCAAATCACATATACGCGCAGAGTTTCACGAGACGCTTGGGTAGAGTATTTTCGCGTCGCCATGCGCGAACTTTGGCGTTTACCTCGAGCCTCGTGCCCGCGCATTTGTACACCCGACAAGGGGGTTCGTCGCGTGCGGGTGGGACGTCGCGCGTGCCAGCCGAACAAAAAGCGGCCGCGCGCGGCGTAGGGAACCAGCACCGCGGAACTTTGAGCGCGCCAACAAAGGGCTCGGGCAAACTTTTTCTTCCGTCTACCCACCCCCGCGATCTCTCATTGTAAATCTGCGAGTCTCCGCGGCGAAAACGAAGACGAAAGGGAAAAACACTCGTAAAAGTATCAGCGTCCATCATTGTCAGGGGGACCAGCCGAGCGTTTATTCGCGCGGCAGCCCAACTTACGTCGCGTCGCTGCTTCGTCTACTTGGGCTGCTCCGCGGCCCTCCTCGGCCGAAATTTATTCGCGCGAACGGTGATCCGAGGCCGCTGACCAGCCGCGCGCGGCCAGCTGCCGCTGATCGAAAACACGCGAGCAGAAATAGAAACGGCTCTGCGGTGTGTGGTTTTGATGTCGCGCGCGAGGTATTCCCGGCCACGCGCACAGCTACTTACGCCGCTTTCAATTTGTACCTCTCGCGCGCGGGCGCGCGTCGAATTGCTTTCGGTTTCGGCGACGAGAGGCAAAAATTTCGAGTCATGATCCGAATGAATTGTTCACCTCGTGCCGCGCGATCGCACGCGCGAGGGCAACTAACGAAAATGAGATATGCCGAGAGATCCACGAGAAACTCGAAACGGCCGGCATGTCTCACTTTGAGTGCTTCATAACCGTAACTCGCTGGAACCCTAATTGATCCTCGCTTAGGTGTAAAAGGCTGCGCGCGCTCGCGCCGAGCTCATTCGAGTCTGTGCACATACGTACCTCACAGCGTAAACCATTGTGAATTGTGTGCAAGGTTTTTTCATTTTTCCCCCCGACCGCAACAGTGTCAGGTGTAGAGCGGCACGCGAGAAAAAAAAAGCTCTCGAGTGCTGGGCGTCAACTCGCGGGAACAACAGGCCAATAAGTCAAATCAGCCGGCTTTCGAGACGTAAGGTGTCGAACTCATGGCAGTGCAGCGTGGGCTGCTGGCTCCGAGATAGACGGAGAGAGATGAGGGGGGCAGGCAGGAGGGAAACCACGAATCACGCCTCTCGGGCAGGTGAAATTCTCACAAAGCCAGCCTCATTCGAATGTAAATACGGGGCCGTTTGGTGGCCGATTCGAATCCATAGCCAGGAGCGGACAGGATCGGCACAAGCGCTGGATCGTGCGCGAAATCGACACTCGTGTCGGGGGAGCCGCATGGGAAGTAGCTGGCGGCGGCCTGCAGTCGGCCGCGATTTACATTGTTGCGAGCGCGCCGAGCATAACGAGTTGCGTCACGGCTCGCGGCTTATTACTGGCGCGCGCGCTTTATGAATCGGCGCGCGCGATCGAGAGGAAGCTGTCCGCGGCGCACGATCCTTCCGACGTTTGCTACTGTGGGTGGCTCTCTCTCGCTCTCTCTCTCGAATCGCTACAGCTACAGCCGAACGTGCATAAGCTCGCCTCGTGGCGCTTACTCGCTTATTCAATCCGGCTTACGTAAGTATACTTATAGTTTTGATGAGCCGTGCATCCTCGGGCGAGCGGCCACTCTGTCATTCAGTCGATTAGCTTTTATAAAGCGTTTTTCCCAACGTAAACGCTGCAGTTGTTTCTATGTTTGTTCATTGCGCGATATCGATAGCTCGGTGTGGGAGAAACGCTTTCGAAAATAGTGCAATTCGCTCGTTGCTCGCGTACGCGCACACACTGACGCACGATGCAAAACGCGAGAGGTTTGCGATCAAGCCGAACACCGTACAATTTGTCCGATCGGCAGGTTAACCTTGAAACAGTTAAACAGCTGTAATTGCAGAGATTTGCAGAGCGAGCAGCCGATAAACGTTTGTGCACATGATCTAATGATACATTCAATCTCATTGTTCGGTAAGGTAATGGCAGTTTTCAGCGGCAGGCGCGCGCGACCAATGCTGGAGTATGTGCACTATGGGCGCTTAACCATTTAATCGCGGCTCGTTTGTAGCCTAGGGGGGCACCAGACGAATATCGAGAGGCGCCGGGGAGAAGTGGGTCACGATTTTCGCAAAACCTTCCGAAACTCCGCTAATTCCCACCGAATGTGTATGCACGTATATACAAACACGCGTATACTTTGATGCGCAGCGCCATGTCAGTGGCGGCCGGCGGAGGCGAGCGGAAGCGGCGCGATGTGACTATATACGACCCTTTTTCTTTCACGGACGACCGGAACTCTTGCATAATGAAGCTGCGCCGTACCAACAGCCACCAGTGCCGCACCAGAGGTGTGAAAAAAACTTTCGCGAGTCTGACTCGTTATTGTCCGCCGCTTTTCTACAAATTCATTCCCTCTCGGCAGTTGGAAAGTTTTAATTTCGAGCTTTAATACGTTGCTCAGCTTGTATCGGATAAAGCATGATACTTGATTATACCCAACTCTACGCATACGTCTCGTTTCTGCGCAACAAGAAGCTGTTTCGAGTCGAAACTAAGACCGGGCGACCAAAATCAGGGGTGATTTTGTGATTTCCATTTTAGTCCTGGTGAAAAACTGGCGGCCTTTTCATTTTTACAAAACGCAATTTATGTTTCGGAAAAAAGCCGCGCGGGTCGCTCGAATCATCCCTCCGAGATGATACGAAGCGAAAAGTTGAAATTACCATTGAGACAAGAGCGCAGCGATCCGCCGGTTGTTGGCGCGCGCGCGGTGTACACGAGCAATCTGGAGCGACGCGAGGAGAAAGCAATCTCGAGCAAAGTGTAGAGTCTGGTGTGCGGGCGAGCGGGTCAACTCTGGTGTGTGACAGCGTGACATTGTGTATATATAGGCGACGACGGGCCTTCCCCGGCGCGCCCTCGAGTCATCAGAGCCGTCGTGCGCGGAACGTGACCCGCGCGCGCCGCCATTGTGCCGAGCGCACCTGCGTCTCGCCGTGCAGCGCAGCTGATTGATGGCGGCTCGTGCGGGGCACCCCCGTAGTTTTCGAGCCGTTGCTACGTGGTGGCGGTGGTGGTTTTTTCATTTTTATTTTCCCTCTCGTAGCTCTTCCGGCGAGGGGTGATTTGTGATTGCCCCGGCCGATTGCGACGTCGCGCGGCCAGCAGACGGTTCGCGCACTCCTCGAAGGCCGCGTCGTTGAAATTCTCCGCGACGCTAACTCTATAACCTTCCATCGCAGCTCGTATTTGTGTCATGCTCATTTGTTTTTAATTTCAAATAGATGCGACGCGTCTCAGATGAGCTCGTTTTTTGTTTACAATGCTCGCGGCCTTGCGCTGACGGCCGCATTATGCACCTTTCCCGACAATGCGCCGCCCTCCTTAGCTTTGTTCGGCCAACTTGATGTATGCACCACCGGTCTACTTACTGCGCTTCTTCAATTTTTTCCTTTTTTTTTTTTTCATCACAACATCTTGTGTAACGTAACCGTCGCTTGGATTTCATGTATACTTTGACGCGACATTCGATGAGGCTACTAAATTTCGCCTGTTTATACTCCTGTCGATGCTCACACGTGTGTGTTGACAATGTCTTCCTGGAACGATGTTTTCGAAAAAGAGGAATGACATTCTCTCTCTCTCTCTTTCGTGTAACCTACGTAACGGGCCTTGCGCGTGGGCTCGATGTTACCTCAGCCATGACGGGTGAATTCAAATATTTATTCTACTATATCAACGGTATCCTATCGTGGACGATTGAACGCGCGTGATTTTGATTGATACCGCAGTACTAGTGCCGGCGAAATCGTGCCTATCCTACGAGATTCGCAATAATTTTCCTCGCCAACGAACGACACGTCCAATCACTCAATCACCCCCCCCCCTCCGTCAACCAATAAAGTACCGAATTGAAGATGGGGGAGAAATTTTGCGCAACGATTGCTCGCTCATTCGCTCGCTGGCGCACGCACGCGGATTAAAATTTCATCGGGCATACCTGCCTAGGCGAGAAACCGCATGCACGTACTCGTAAATATTTACGCGCGGCTACGACGGTGGCCGCGCGCGTTATTCTCCGGAGTTTTCATCGCTCCATCCAATTATTTTCCCGCCGTGTGCCAGCGCGAAGCCGCACCGAGCCGCACGCACGCACACCGACACCAGCACGGCCAGAGGTATACGAGCGCTCGAGCGCATCCCGAGATGATACTTTTCGCAAAATTACCCGCGGACAATCCGGGAGAAAATGACGGCGGAAAATGAGGAGTAAAAGTGCGCGGCGCGAGGTGCCGCGTATAACTCGGACCCTAGTCGTGGGGCATTCGTCTTTCGAATTCCTCCTCCGCTCCTTTCACCTCTAGCGACTTTTTTTTTCATTTTTCCTTTTTTAATCAGCGCCAAATCATCGGCCTTGGCAACGCTTGATCGTGCGATAAAGACACGCGATTATTGGCTTGTGTCGCTCGGGCGTGTCGAGCAGTTTGTCCCGCGCGTACGTACGGTATTGCTCGTGGCGGAAACGACTGGCTGAGAGAAAACTGGGCCGATTTAGACCTTGTTTTCGACGTTGGGGTAAAGAATGTGATTTAAATCAATCCGATGGCAGTCGCGTTGAAAATTTAATCTGTACCGATTCAATTTTAAGTCGGATAAGCACAAAGCCGAAGTACAATAATCTATACTGAGGAAGCAGTTGCCGATGAACGAATTTAGCCGAGGGCCCGCATCATCCATCGACCCCGTGCTCCGTTTCGCCATAGGCACGATCGATCTCTATCTCCCGCGCATCTCCGTATGAATTTTTCACGTCGCGATTCCCGGACTACACGAGGCTCGCGTGCTTTGCGGTGCAGAATTCCGACGCAACGCAAAAACTGCCCGTAGCTGTTTTTTTTTTCCCCTTCCTTTTTCACGTTACATTTTAGCTCGCGTGTGTGCACCGCGGGCTGAAGAGGCCGCGCGCGTGTATATATCTGTCCGCGCGAATCTGCACCGCTGACGAATTCATTAATTGCGAGAGAGAGAGCACAATGTAGAGAGGCGCGGGGACAAAAAGGCGCGTAATTATTACCTCGTAAATGGCAGGCCGGCATTTCCGCAAAGCCACCGCCGCCGCCGCCGCCGCCACTGCGGCTATGCGTAATGGCCCCGGCATCTCGCTGTACGATCTCGGAATTTCGTGTCCCCTGACTCCTTCTGCCCGTGTCTCCTTCTTCCGAGGGCTGCACTCCCAACAAAGTTTCCTCCTTTTTTTCGGGGCCGCCGCCGCCGGGGCTCAGTCGTTGACTCCGCTGTTATTTTGGCAGCCGACAGTATAAACAAGCCCGCCGTTGGCGGCGTCCGCTTGTGTGTTACACTTTTATTATTAATGCTCTGCCGCTCAATGTAACACGCACTACGCGCTGTAGGGGAAACAACGTACTGGCGCCAGAGAATCATTAACGTCTTGTTTCAATTCTTCTTTTCTTTTTTTTTCCTTGATTGAGCCGCGTCCGTACGTGCTTATTATCTTAATAACGCGAGGAAACATTCAAGTGAGGCGTAACATTTCAATTAGAAACGATTTTAATCAGCAAAGTAAATTTGCTACGAGTTACAGGCTATCAATCCAAATAACACGTCTCCGGCGCATAAGTATATGCATCGCATCTAAAAGAAAAAAAGTATCTTTCGTTAGAACATAAGATTCTGAAGCCGCTGACCTTCCCGAAACAGCAATTAAAACGAACAGCCGAAAAAAGTACGCTGCCAATCGGATACAACACAACATTTTATTGGGAGACGTTGATCGGCTGAGTATATTCCTTCCTTGACAAAGTGATGTAAAGCCACGCTTCCGGTGATTTGATTGGCGAGACCTAACGACATAGAGAATGCTGTCGAGAAAGAAACGTGGAGTACTAAGATGAAAATATAAGTGTAAGCGTAAAAGAGGTAATCCTAGAATATGATTTTGAAAACGTGTGAATGTATAACGCCCGTAACATGTTTGAATGGGTCTAGTACTCTTTAAAATTCAAAATACTTCAATGAAATTGATCTGTGCTATCCCACTATACAGTCTCTGCTGATCAATGCAGTATCAGCTGATGGTACAACCTCAAACTGATTCATCGTCCATGACTGTTACTCTCAGTTATTCGGCACCAATCTCTGTGAAACTCGGAATGATCTATTTGAAAACTATCGCAATGTCAAATCTAATCGAATTTTTTCAATCTGCTTCGTTTCATCTCACTTGATTCTCATGCGCAACAAGAGATTCGTGAATTTCCGCTCAATTTCTTAAAATGTATCGATCGATTCTGCTCGCGACTGAGCCAAGTATGCTATGAATTCTAAAATTGTAGAATTAATTATAATTTTACCACCGGCTCAAGGGATAATCGGCTACTGCGGTTTCTGTTTCTGCGCGCTGTCGCTCACACGCACGAGTACGCGCAAAAATATAACAGTGGGAAAGTGTCGAGTGTTGCGAGAGGCGGGAAGTTGCGCGACGGAAGCGACGGATGAATAATATAATGGGAGAGGAGGCCTGCGTACGCAAGCCCGCAAAAATCGCGCACTCGCAAATGGTTTTTCGTGGATTTTATACGTATATCGTGCCGTTGCCGTCGTCGCGTCGTTCATTACACGCGAACGCGGAGCTTGTAAAATATGCTCATTAACTCCCACTGCTAAGCTCGAAAATCCATCGGCCCATAAAACGCGTCTATTTACCACTCCATTCGGCGAAAGCGGGCGCGCGTTTCGAGTTGAAAATTACGTCGTTGGCGAACGGGACATTTTCGTAGGTCTCGCGCCGCCGGCTCGACGCTATAGCTCGCTCGCTCGCGCCATAAAGTACGTATAGCGAATCGGAGCACGGCGCTCGGGAGGTTACGCGATAAAGCGAGCCAGAAACTGCGCAACGCGCGCGCGCGCGCACACGTTATTACCATTTCGAATGCATATCGGACGAGCGAGCGAGCGCCGTAATACGGCATCATTATCGTCGCACGCGACAAGACTTGGCGCCGGCCTTTTTTCCTCCTTCGCTCCGCGATCGGCTGACTCCCCCACTTTCGGCGCCTCTACATACCTATACCTATCATACGTACGCGCGCTTTTTGCGAAACTTATGCACACACTCTTCGCCGCCTTCGTCGACAGTGTTAGCGACGATCAATGGCTCACTCTCGTGATTCGCAATTCCGGATTTGCGGTCGCAGGAAGATACACACATATAACCCGTTGGGGTGGAGAAAAACTTCAGTTTCCCCAATGTGTTCCCATCCACGAATGCATTGGCTCGAATTGACATTTTTTCCTCTCTTTCCCCTTCACTTCACCCATTACCAGTGAATCTGTATCTTCCGCTCGATCGCACTGTCCCGATCCGCCGCGCTAATATTGCTGCAGTGGATCTGTTTAAAGTGAATTAGCATGAGAGAAAATTCAAAGCCCGGCCGTCATTTCAGGAATGAAACGCGCGTTCGTCTCTCGTCTCACGGCATTTCAGGCTCTTTATTTCTCCGACTCGTTTTTTTTTCTTTTCTCTTTGAACAGGCGCTCTTTATCCGCTTGTTCTGCTCGCACGCGCGCGAGCGCGAGAGAGAAAGAGGAGCGGGGGATGAGAGGAGCAGGCTGCGCAAAGTAAAGGATCAGGGAAAGATAAACGTTTTAATTCGGCTGGATTCACTGCACGAGTGAGAGAGAGAGCGAGGGGGAAAAGAAGAGCAAGACTAGCCAAGATTTATCGGCGTTCTCGCTCGGAACTCGACCCCCCGAGTGTTGTGAATTATTCAAGGCCCTCCTCTTCTTTTTCCCGAAGAATAATCAATTGTTATGAGTAAAACCCGTGTGCTAACTGCTCCAACGGAAAGCTCTCCCTTTACCCATACCCAACACTTTGACATTTTATCGTTTCAGTATCGACTGCGAATAGCTTTTCAACTCGTTATCCGATCTCTTTGTTATTTTAATCTGACAAAATGACAACATTTTCCTCCAGTACCTGTGTAGTGCAATCATATTTTTAACTCGAAACCACATCATTCAAACTCACTATCGTGTATCGTCCTTGGGAAATCCGGTCAGCTGATTCGAGGCATTTTTTAGCTGAAACGTCGAACCTCTTCCCCCCCAACGCGGCGTTGCAAATCAAACTGTGAATAATGCCTAACGACAAATTCGTGAAGTACGTATAGGAGGACGTTTTGAGTGCGACGCGTACCGCGAAAGATTGGCTCGGTCGGCGAATACATTTCCATGCATATCGTCCTTCCGCTCGGGAGTATTTTCTTTGGCGGTTCGCTGACGCGTAAGCGGCTCGCGGGGGCCTTACGTAAGCCAGCGGCGGCGGCGCCTGGGACGCGTCCTCGCTGATCCGGCGCGTATCGCGACATAACGCCGAACGCATACACGCATTGTGCCCGTCCGAGGTCG
The DNA here is from genome assembly GCA_020882685.1 of Aphelinus atriplicis. Taxonomy (NCBI): domain Eukaryota; kingdom Metazoa; phylum Arthropoda; class Insecta; order Hymenoptera; family Aphelinidae; genus Aphelinus; species Aphelinus atriplicis. The sequence continues at coordinate 14,589,504 of CM037075.1, read as the reverse complement.
TTAATCTTGTTGCGCGCACTGCACGCAGACGCCATCTTCAAACAGCAGAGCCGGGGCAAAAAGCTCTGGAGGACGCGCGCCCGGCGGATTTATATGCCTTTTACGGGCTCATACACTCGCGGCGTTCGTCGACTTGATTCCCCGAGACGAGATTGATCGGGGATATATTTCGGGTGGGGGGGGGGGGGAATCCACAGTCTCGGCATCGATTTTCTATTCGCGCTGGCCGTTGCTCGCTCGTGGCGGGCGCGCGACGACTCTGATTTTTCCCCGCCGGGGCGGCCAGCGGATGGATCAATCGTTTTTCACCGCAATCAAAGCTTCCGTCCATTAAGCAGTGTGGCCACGCCCGCTCGGGACATTCCTGGAAGCACAATCCCCGACGCTGACAATTACATTACTAATAAGGGCTCGACAGTCGATACGGATCTGAGCCGAGCTTTGCGCTACCGGAGTGCGCGCGGCAGGTGCTGATGAAACCGGTGTTGGTTTTGCGTGCGTACGCAATTAAAATGCCAAGTATAATAACAGGTTTTGCACCTTCTCTCGTGTGTATACACACACACAGTCGCGCGCACACGTGTACACTCGATGCAACAAAACGTCATTTTGAAATTCATCGTGACACAGAAAAGCCGCCGATTGGAATCTCGTGATCACCGGCCGCGGGCTCTATGAATCAGAGATCGCCGGCACGAGCAAAGAATCCGCGCGCGCTCGGGCTTCGGATCCTGTCAGCAGGCGCGAGCTACGAGCTGCAACTACATGAGTTGCGCGCGACGCTCATTCAAAAGCAATCCGCATCCAGCTGCTCGAGCCGGGGACATTTTATAGAGCCGCCGTTTCCTCGTTGGGCGCCAGTCACCTGCTCCGCGGTATGCGCCGCCAAATAGCTCGCGCAGCAAAGTATTCTACTCGTGCCAATCGTTTGCATCGATAAAGCGCTGATACGGAATAGTGAATTACATCTGTATCGGCGCAATGCCGATAATTGCGAGTGTTTTTACGGTCGCGCTAGAAGCAGCTCGAGCCGGGAGGAGACACGGGCTCATTGTCCCTTTTGGCCCGTTGTTTCCAACCGCGGAATCGAGATTCCGCGCGGCCGTTATCTCCCGAGGAATGCCGGAGAGCGTCTGACGTTGATTCGATGGGGAAACGCGCATACACACGCGCACAGCCGCGCTATCTCGTTTATGTATCTATCCACTTGCCGCGCGACCAAGGGATTGCGCACACGCACTCGAATCCTAGCTGTTCGCGCGCGTGTGTGTGCGCGCGTACACGTGCGCCGTGCTTTCGTAATGCGAGAATTCACGTGCGCGGTCGGGGGAGATTTTTTGAATTCTCTCGCCACTTTGCGTAATTGACTCTAAATGCGGCGGAGATAAATTTAACGACTCGGCCGTGTCGCTTAGCGTTTTAATAATCCGACAACGAGCCATGCCGAGCCCTATAATTTCGCAGTTGCGGAAAGTTTTTTGTCCCGCCCGCGGCCCGCGGATAATTTATGCTCGCGCGTCGCGCCAACGCCGTTCCGTGATTTGTCGCCGTTAATTAAAATTGACTCTCGATAGAGTTTCTCCCGGGTTATCATCGATATGCCATCTCCATTTCAGCAGCGAGCGGCTCTCGGCGTGTTTTCCATTCGCGGAAAAGCTTTTCGTGTGCAGCTCAATGCAACGACAGATAACGAGTAATTTCTCGTTCGCATGCAGAAAAACTTGCCGAGGCCGAGAGTTTACGTTCGCGTGCATACGTGGAAAAGTTCGAGGGTATTTCTGAATCCAGGTGCATTTATCGAAAATTTGTGAATTGTTCGCGGTATACACCCTTTTCCTTTTCGGGCGTGTAGATGCATCCACAAGAGGCTGCCGATCCAGCGAACAGTGCTCTGGAAAAACGTACGAGCTGCCGGGACTTGAGTCCCGAGCACTAGGGCGTTAATTCCGCGTCCCGTCCGAGCCCATTCAAAATTACGACGGGGAGCCGCAAACACGTCGTGGAAAAATTGCCCGAGAGCAGAGAGGTGGGGGTTGGGCCGCGCGCAACTCTTCCACAGGTGTTGGAGGCAGCGGGCGCACTTAGCGGCAGTGTCCCGGCTAATGCGATACACGCAGCGCAGCTCACTTAGCTTATCGCTAAGGACGCGGCCCCTTTATGGCCGTCCATTAATAATTATTAGGGTCCTCGGCGCGGCTATTAAGATTGATAATATTACCTGTTCGTTGCCGTAACAGCGGCAGCCACCCCCGGCCGAGTAATCGCGCGCAGACTCGCGATTATCCGATTTATTCGCCGGGGGAAGGACTGGGCGCGCGCAAGCGCGAGCGAGCCCACTCTGACTAAGAGCCAAATTGAAACGAGCCCCCCATGCGCGACGCAGCTTCCATTATACTCGCGCGGCGCGCCACAGCCGCGGCTCTATTATATATACCGGATTTAGCCCGGCCGGTTTATTATAGCCGCGCGACGCGCGTTGCTCCTCGTGTTTTTCATGACTTATACTCTCGGTTTGTCGTCCGGAGCTCGCGCCTCGTTGTGCGCCGCCCCTGACGTGGGGCGAATGACTCGATACGGGAACGCGGAGTCCTGGGGGGCTGGCGCTTTACGCATCCGATAGCATTCGGGTCAGAGTGAACTCGGTGGGGCAAACACGGGCGACAATAAGACGGAGTAATTGTGGAGGAGAGATTGCATCGCCGCGTATTACCGCACCGATATTTTATAGGTCAGAGTCGGTCTCGCAACGATCCTGACTGAGATTGCTGATAAGCTCGGCGGCTCGTGCGGGGAGGATGCTTGCGAGTCGCCATAATGACTCGCTCGCACACACTGTATGTCGAGTTTTTATTTTATCTCTCTCTTTTTCTCTCTGTCTGTCTGCGTCAGCTAGCGGCGCACGCGCGCGCCAACGAAAAACTATTTATTCTTGAAAATGCTCATTACTACTAAAGAGGACGTGTAAACTCACGTGCGTGCATGTGTGCGCGCGCGCGCGCGCCAGCTCGCAACTCTGACTTCCGTTCCGTCGAGTCACGCGAGAGAGAAACGGACCCTGGAATCCCATGCATCGGCACGATCCGGAATCGAAAAACTATAAACACACACACACGCGCGCGGCTCCAGCTTCGCTATTTCCTGTGGGACTCTCAGGCCGATCGACACATTCCTTCGAGATTAGCGCGAGAGAGAAGATATTATCCCGCACAAGTCATTTGAGCCAGGGTAAACGATAATTTTCGGGGAATCCCCGCGACATCCCGCGACATAAGTTGGGAGCTTGAACTACGGCGTCTCGAAAACTGCAGCCGGCGAGTGCGAAAACCAACATACACGCGTGACTGTGAAAACATCGAGAACCGATCTGCATCGATCGCAATCGTCGAGCTGGCTGGATCGGCAGTATCATTGCGGTTCGCGTAATTCGTCGTGGCCACCGCAGCATCCGAGCGGCCTGAAAACCGATAGAAATCGGTTGCGCACGGTGGTTTCGCGGAAAGCCTCTCGCGAGAGGGTCGCGCTTCGAATTAGGCAGGAAATGGGCTTTCTCACGAATCAAATCGAGAGAAAGAGTGTGTGTGTGTACGTGCGTGTATGTGTAGACCAGCAGCAGCAGCAGCAGCACCACGGAGCAGACTTTCCCGAGATTTATGGGGATCCGATAAGGAATGCTTAGGTGCAGCGCAGTTCTCCCTCCAATTCGCGCCTGTAAACACGCACGAACCACCCGAACGATCGTAAATCGCTCGCTCCGCTTTTATTAATTTCCGGAGCGGGCGCGAGCATTTTATTGTTCCCATGCTAATAAATGACCGATAGCCGTGTACTGCTGCTCGCGCGCGGTACATTTTATCTGATTCGCGCGGCTCGATACGATCGGGGCAAATCATGTTGCTGTAACGCAATTCGCTCTCTTATCGGTGTCGCGATTTTTTTCCTTCATACACGTTAATTATTGGATCGCGATGAGAAGTTAATTGAGTTGTTACAGGAGCGAGCGCGCCGTATCTGATGATTCACGCCACCTCTTTCGAATTGTTAATTGGCATCCCTTGGCGACGGTACGCGGCGATCTTCGCGATCCTTCGTTCCCGCGCGGCAACGAAACACGCCGACTGGTTTGAAAATACGGGTTTTTCCCAAGGAAAAAGCAAAAGTGTGAAAAAGCAAAATTAACAATTTGTCCCGCGATTGGTATACTACTCGTGTATCCATCAAACGCTGGCAGCTCGCACGCGGAGAGGCGGTTGGGGCGCCACTAATAAAGTCTGCGCCCGAGCCCCGAAAGCCGGCCGCGACAGAGGGTCTATCTAAACAGCCCGGGGGCTTTCGACGTTGCTCGTTAGTCGCTCGCAATCAATTCATTACCATCATTTCACCTGATGCTGCTGGCTGATCGACGCGTGCCGCCCCGGAGGCGTGTGCGCGCGCTCGCGACAGTCCCGCGAGTCCGACTTCAAACCTAGTTATCTTTTCATTGGGGATTGCACGGGCGCCCGCCTATCATAAGTCGAGACAACGCAATCGATGGCTTGTTAGTGAGCAATGATTGAGCGAGCCTCGGCCTCTTTTCACTCGCTGCATCCCCGTCGCTGTGTATCCGTTGCGTAACTCCTCCACGATTGTTGCTTTTTAATTAGACCGACACGTTCCTGCACCCGTCCTAGCTCGACTCCATCCAGCGCCCCGCTTGTTATTCAATTTCGGCTTGCTATCCCGAGAAAAAGGCTCCATTGATCGGTGCCAAAGTGTCGACTGTTTCACGCTTTGTAGGTAGGCTTGCCTCCTCGTTCGACATCTAATGTCTACACAACAGAAATAACCCAGAATTTTGTGTACGACTTTTGTGTACGAATTTCGTGAAGATTCCAAATGGTGATCTCGGGTAAAACGTCCCCGACAGTAATCGGTAAAAGTTACTAGCTCGGACGTCAACGCAGAGGACCAGCAGAGTATCGTTGTCCTCTCCGATTCATCATCACATCGTCGCGTGATGTTTGAGCTGGCGCTGGGTCACGTGCGCGGCGGCGACGCGACAGGGATTAACGACGGTGCCTCGTGCGAAATCAACGACACATCTGATATTAGATGCGCGCGCGATATTTTTATTAACCCGGGCTCTCCGTCACTTGGCTTTTTCTCTCCTCGAGTCGCGCGAGCCGTATCGCGGGGAGGATGACGCGCGCATCACTCGGCCGCTAGTAGATGATTAATGTTACGTGAAAATGTATACGCGCGCGCGAGGCGCTGATTGAGGTCGGCGCAAAAAGTGACGAGCAGGAGGCTCGACGTGTCAATGTTCGCGCGAGCGCTATACACACACTCTCTCTCGAAAAGCCAGCGGAATAATCAAGCCACGAGCTCTCGTGCATGTGCCAGCTGATTGATATCGCCGCGGTTGAAGAATATCAATCGGCTCTCGAGCGTTATTCGCTTCGTGAGTGCGCGTTGTTTATGCGCTCGGCTTTTTTTCCCTCCCCTGATTCGCTTGATATATCAATCCACGCCGGGAACTGCGCGTCGACCCTCGAAGAAGCTCGTCCCACCGCCAGCTGGGGTTTCGACAGCGAAATTGAATGCCACGCCGTTCCCATGTCGCTCCGAGGATTTAATTGGCGGTACCGGAGGTGCGGAGCTTTTTCGGAAAAGCTCGTTTGCCGCGGGGTTTCGCAACCCAGACGCGCAACTCGCCGAACGAATAAGCCGCGAAAACAAGGATCTCGCAATTGAGCCGAGAGCCCGCGAGAGAACGCACGAGTGGCGCAGGGAAAATTGGGCTGGAGCGACACGTGCCGGGATTGCGCAGCTCGAGCGTCGTCTTGCGCCAATCGAATAATGCGCGCGCGCGCGACTTTGCAGGCTCCGGGCCGCTCGCCTCGGTTTGCTCGGGTCGCGATGGGACGAGAAAAGTCAGATCGGCTTTCGCACCCGCGATTAATGCCGGCTACGTGGCGCGCTCGATCGATCGATCCTCCTTCGGAAACCTTTGCGATATTAGATTGGACGATGTCGCTGGTTTTCGCCCTCGATTCCGCCGCGGCGGAGGGAAAAATGCGGCCCGGCGAGCAACGCGAGCAACGGTGGGCGAGCCGCTCTGCCTGATTGTATTGGATACATCGCCGGCGTCGATCGCAAGATGAGTTTGGTCGGTCGTGTTTATGATACGGTGCGCGCCGCCGACTCTCGGGGAAACGTTTGACAATAGTCTAAATCTCGTGCTGGCAGTGTCGGCGGGATTGAATTGGTTTGGGAGGATTCAATTGACGGGAATGAAAACAGCCGGCGTCCCTCGTCGCTCGTTGTTTGTTTCGCGAAAGAATTGGAGCCAAGAGCGAAGCCGAGTAAATATTTCCCCCCTCTTGACTCTGCTGATCTGTCGCTCGCGCGCGAGCAAAACTTGTTTTCCGTCGACTCTCTCGAAAAGATTATTGCGTGGCCCCTCCCCCCGGCCAATTAGTAGCAAGACCAACGAAAGAGAAAAGCTAAAAAGAGGGGAAATATATATACACACACCGGTGGAAGTTGGAACGACTGCAGCAGGCCGGGGGGGACGCGGCTAAACGTTCATCATACAGGCGAAATTCCCTTTTCTCGTTAAATTTCGCGCGCGCGTGCGTTCGCTCGACCAAACGAAAACGCGGCTCTCCCGTCTTATCTCGCCGTATTAATTAAAATGCACATCCTTATTAGCGTCAAAGTCCCTCTCGTTCACGTGAGAAAGCAGCCGGATTAAGATTGAAATTATAATGTCGGGCGTTAATAAAGTGAGATTTTGACTGTCCTTTATCACCGATACGCTGGCACACACCGGGCAGATATGAGATTTCAATAAATTTCATTAAAATTTAATTAGCCGTGGGAGTCGCGCCGAGCTGATTCCGGCAGGTGAAGACATTAACGCATCTCGTAAACGCCCGTGTCGCCTGTTTGCCTCCCCCGAAATCCCGCGCTGCAAATATAATCGAGTAATTGACTGACTTCATTACCGGGACACACTCGCGCGGCGATTAAACTTTTCTCGTTTTGTCCCCCTTCACACCTATACCGGCAAGCTAAAGCTCGCTTGGGCTCACCGGGGTCGGGCGACGACGGAGGGGTGAAGATCGTCACGCGAGCGATAAAAAAAAAGACCAGTCGAGAGCGCCACAAACTTGACCCAATTGTCATTTCAGTATGTCGGCGGCGGCGGCGGCACACGGAAGACCGTTGCGCGGCAAAACAAACTTGCCGCAAGTTGAACGCTCGCTCGGATATGCAGGCCGGCTTTATTCGGTGATGAATCGCCGGTTCCGCGCCGGTTGACAGCGGCTGCAAGCTAACAGCGTCCGGTTCGCCGCCTACGGTAATAATTATGTTGCTACCGCCGCTGCCAGTGTTCAACGCGCCACCAGCCACACCGGCTTTGCCCCGCCGCCGCCGCCGCCTGTCATCCGTTTGCTTTGCGGCTTTTTCACGGAATTTTCATCAATTTTTCACGCTCCCCCCTCCTCTCTGTGTTGTCTCACTTGTTTCAAGTTCCCGACAAGCATCAGCGCCTTGGTCGCCGACTACAAACTCAATTCGCACGACTCGTCTTTCCGATCTCTCGCGAACCCCAAGCTCATTCTCATTATTCGGTATTTGCCTTGAAACAGCTGTCGAATGTGGTCTTCCCTTTTCGAGTAGCTATACGTAGACGCGAAACTCATCCGAAGTAAAATATGCGTGGAAACTGTGCACAGGTGTGGAAACGCGGCGCATCGTATACGTCAAAGAAAAAGTGCTCGACTGCCCTCGTGTGTACACATAAAACTCGACCAATCGAGTCGTTGAGAAATTACCCGGGCGAAAATTCGGTCGAGATAGAGAGGAGGCGAGCAAAGGAACGTCTAGTCTCGCGCGATCTTGGAGGCTCCGGGCCCGGGGGTTCAATCGTATTTGACTTGTTCACAAAGTATCATGGGCCAGAGATTTTGTCGAAGGCTGAATTCAGTTGGCCGCTACACACGGCTCTGGTGAAGATGTAGATAGGGCACACGTATACACATTATACATGTATGTACAGGCCCGTGTACAGCCAGCCGTTTTCCCTCCCTCTCTACCCGTCGCTCCACGGCGAGTCTTATCGTGCCGTGCAGTTATCTCGCGACGATTCCTCCCTTTTATCTCGCCCGGATCCGTCGATGCACCCTCGCTTCATTTCTCTATTTTGCTTTTTTTCCTCTCCTCTCCAGCCGCTCGTGTCTTTAGCCCCTTTCGCCAGCTCTTGAGAGATCTTCTCGACACACAAGTCGATAAAAATGTCTAAAGAAGATCAAGCGCGCGCGCGCGCACCCGCGAGACCAACCCCCGACGGAGCCAGCTTCGAATCCACTCGTGTCTGTCCCTCGAAAATCCATTTCTCTCTACTTCCGGATACTCCCCGCCCCCGTCTCTCTTCGCCAACTCGCGCTCACACTGCTCCCTTCCTTTCTCCGGGCGCCCCCGCTAACCTACTCGCCCTTGAAAGCCCAACCTTTTCCCCGCCTTTTTTGTTTTTATATCTTTCACAGAAGCAAATCCGATTAAGACGCGGAGAATAAAACTCAATTTGGACGGCTCAACCGATCATTAGCGCTTCAAAAAATCCCCAGTCGGATTAGAAGTATATTCCGAGTAGCCACGGATTTATACCCGTGTTCGATTTCAATCCAAACCTCAGTAGAGCGATGATTCGATTGCTGTTGATTTCCGTAGCATGGAAATTTTCCAACCTTGAATTGAATCCTGAGCGAGAGCGTTCGAGTATTAACGAAATGATTCTAGTAGCTACTAATAGCAGTTTCGTTAATAATCCAAAAGACATCACTGAACTTTCAGTATGAATTTTCTCAGTAAATGCTTCCCTCGGGTTTATTATTATGAAGAAAATAAAGAGTGAGTGGTACAGTCTCGAGTGTAGTCGGAACGAAAAGAGATTCATAGTGACGATAAACGTGAAAATCATTCGTGGAAAACATCACCCACTCAACTTGAGATACTCATTTTTTTTTCCTTCCATCCAACGAGTACGGTTGAACTTGCAGTTACGTTTTCTCCTTTTAACGAAGCATGCGATTAAGAGACAACTTACAGATTTTCATGTCTGCAGAACTCGCATCCTCTTGTTCATACATTTCTTTATATATCCTGGCAGAGAATAAATAATTTTTATTTCAATGTCAATTATTGTTGACTCATTCATTCGAGAGCTTGAGTAATTTTGTCTCGAATTGTTTTCTAATTTTCAGTCTCTGTTATTCTCTCCCTTGATAACATTACGTTAGCATTGTTTGTCACAGGACGAAGTATTACTGATCCTTTTATGAGACAATATAACTCGATCTGATCAAGTTTTTGCTTAGAAATATATTTCAGAACATCTACCTGCTACTTGTCACTGTTCTTGATAGTCTAAGAATATATTATACGCGATGTTACGTAATACGCTATTTCGAGGTCGAGTGAACCGTTAAATTCCCACGTCAGTTGACGATCCATAAGCTGAAGTAAGTTGATTAGCTTCGCAATCGAAACTAAAAGTAGCCATGAATTAAGTCGCTCGCTATCTTTGAGCATAATTTTTAGAACGCGATTCCTGAGGTTGTTGACCTCTTTTCGATAAGTGAAGACTCCGAATGCAATATATCGAATGGATTAATTACGTTTAATAATCATCCAATATTTATGATTCACATGTGCGCGATAAAGTTAAGAATGTATACCTATTTAATAGCTATATACACAATCCAAAACACGTAGTTATCACGTAAATCGATCCCCCACTATCCCAGCGATTGCTTAAAATATGACGTTGCCCCTCACGGCTCCGGAAGATTTATAATAGGCTGGCAGCTCTCTTACCCAGCATTAAATTTCCGGTATCCACTTTTCCATCATTGCAGATTCGCATCGTCACCAGCACCACCGAGAATTTTCTTCAAAGCCAAATACATGTCAATTTTTACACAGCGTTACCCTAATAGAATCCGTCTAGAATCGTCGGGGTACAGGCCGTGCTCTGCTCGTACTCCCCAGCCGTTCGCCAAAGTTTCTGCCTCTAGATACGGAAAGAGAGAGAGGGAGAGAAACACACGAAGAAAAGTCACGGGAGTCGAGGATAGATGGAGGAGAAAAGAAAAAAGTCTCCGGCCAAGAAGCCATTGACCCGAATCAGGGCCATGCCGAATTGTGTAGATTCGATTGGGCGTCTGCTTCCCCCGGAGTGAAGCCAGCCAGCTGAGCAGCTCGTTCCCATTATCGCGTGCGTCGATCTTAATGAGCCGGTTATAAAGAACCTTTCCTTTTTGTTGGCTCGAGCCATTGAGGCCGGCGATTCGCAATCCCCCCGTCCCCCGGCCGCCGCGATCATCCCATTGCGGCCCAGCTGGGCGAGAGGAAAAAGCCCATATTTTCGTCTGCGCGGCGCGGCCTCGATTGTTCTCGCTCTCGCGGCCCTCCCCTGCGCGCATTATCCGCGAGAGCGACCCTCTCGTCTTTCCCGGCCTCGCTCGAATCGCTAATGCGTCTTTTTAATCGACCACGAGTGGCAGCTGCCTCCTCATCTACCAAACTTCCACCCCGCGTTTCTTCTCCGCGTTACAATGCGGTCGTCGCGAATCGTCGCGCATATTTATATATCTCGTGGCCACCTCCATCCTCACGCGTGTATACACTGATTCAGCACGCATAACTTATCTAGAGAGTACTGAATCCGGTAGGATCACACGCGCGTACCGCGACCAACTCACGAAGAATAGTTGGGGCGGCCGATCAAGAGGTCGGGATTTTTCTCATTTCCCAAGTAAAACCAGTGTTCTCGCGGGCGAAAAGAGCAGGCTGTATCGAACGGGTAATGGTCGAGCGAGTCGTCGCAGGCTCTTTCCATTTCTCGGGTGGCGAGGCGCATCGTCACTTGCGGGCGCGGGCTGAATGAGAATCGGCCCGGCGAAGACAGCAGCAGCAGCGCGTCGAGTTCGATTTCATCGCGATCGGGATTTACAAGCCGGAGCACACGTAAGAGCCTTCCAGTCTGAGGTGGCCGTTAATGGAAAATAAATTGGACTCGGCCCAAGCCGGCGGCGCCAAGAGCCACCCGACAAGAATGAGCAACTGATAGCGCGCGGACAAAGCCAAGCGCGAGAGTATAAAACCGATTTGGCATTCTGCGAGTATCGAGTCGCGGGTTTTATCGGCGGCTACAGCCGATCCGCGTCTCGCCGGTGCACTAAACCCTGGTGCAGCGGAGTCGCGTTGTGCCGATACGGTTTTCGGCGTTGCGCAATCGCTCGGGCTGGACGGCAAAAAGAGTGGTGGCCGCTGGATTCGCGCTGGCTGGGGAATTTTTGCCACCCGCGCGGCCGCTGCTGCCCCGCGGCCAGGCTCTCACAGTAGCGACCAACAAGGACTCTTCAGTCTCCGGCCGGCTCGTGTACAGTGGTCAGCTGATTGTTCGCCTGTCTCAAGCACTTCGTCCCGAGCACTCGATGCGAGTGTATGCGGCGCGCCGAGAACGTGACTTGGAAACGCGACGCTCCGCTGGACAATGCTTCTCTCCCTCGCTTTTTTTTTGTTCACCTGGCCAGACATTCCGCCTGAATGCGATGTCTGATTTGGTCGAGAACACCGCAGCCTTCGGCATTCGGAGTGCGCGCGAGCAGCTGGACGGCCATTTTGAGCCACGCGAAAAATCGTCCGTCAATTGACGGATGAAAATCATTGCCTTCTGTCGAATCTGCCCGATAACTCGAATCTGCCGCAGACTCGCTGGCGACGGCATGCGAGCTTTGTCGAAAGAAGCTGCCGGTGTAGGAGGCTCTGTCTTTCGCTCGCATACCCGCCGCAGGGAAAATTAGCTGCGGCGGCGTCCTTTCAGCCTCTTACGCGCGCCGGTGGCTTCTCTATACCGCCCGCACTCATACGCGCGCGCGCGCGCGCACCTCCTGCGAATTCCTGCTTTATGCACACCCGCAGGAATTCCGCGCTCGCGTCAACAAACTTACAACCGACCACGGCTTTGTTCCGCGGGGAAACGATGTAAACTGCGGATTATTTCGGTGGGCCAGTGCTGCTCTCGGGTAATACGCGAAAATTTCGTTGCTCTCGACAGTTTCGCCCCAGTGGGATTCGGCGCGGGGAGTCGGGGGAGCCCGACGCGAAACTACCAAGCCTCGCGCGGCGAATGGAAAAAAAAATCTTCGTTTGGCCATTTGACGAATATGAAAATCGAGGCGCCGGCTCGCTCTTCCCTCGCGTCGTCACTTGTGCAAATCCGCCCCGTTTACTTTCCGCGCTAATTGACTAATCGAGCAATTGAATCTCTCACCTGGGCAATTACCGGCTGAAAGCCGCGGCTCAGCCACTCCTATTTTTCACCGACTCGTTGTTTTCCTTCGCGCGCGATACAGCGGGCCGTTATGCGTCCTCGTCGCGCGCACGCGCCTCCTCCTCTATTTGGCCTCTGGTGTCCCTCTTGTTTTTTCCCTCGACAATTGCGCCGAGCCCGCCGTGGCTGCGGTTTTTGTGTGCCCCCCTTTTTCCCGGCCCGGATCTCCTTGCGGGCGTTTCTCATTTTCCCGAGGCCCAAGATTTTTCCCGCCCAATTATTTATGTGACGACATAAGAGGATCAGAGGAGGATGCACAGCGTGCCGCGAAACTCTCGCTACGAAAAAAAAGCCGTGCGCGGATTGAGCGCGTAAATCTCGCTCGAGTTTATACGGCTCTTTTGTGGCGCTGGTTCGGCGTAACACGTTCGGGCTCGGTCGAATCTCGTGTCCATTTGTCAGGTCATCACGTGCTAATCCATTGTTTGGACGATTAGACGAATTGAACAGTATTCAACACTGATCACGCTTTGATTACTGACCCTTGTTGGATTCGAATTTTACACCGTCGATTACTCACGCCTTTTGTCTACAACGATATTGTCCATCGCCAAAAGCCGCGAGAATTTTATTTAATCTACCATAAAAGTAATCGTACCGGGTAGTAGATTCGATTGCTAACTAGACATAAGTTATAGAAGCGCTAAACACATGCTTCAAGTTTTGTCTCTTTGTTTCACGATGGGAATATCGTTATGTTGACTTGAACGCTCGAGTTGATTTATTCATCGTACCATAACGGGCAATAATAGCGTGTTACAGTAGTGCATTGCGCACACAAAATTTAGTTGAAGCTATAGGTTAATTACTAATAGATTAACGATTGCGTAATTGTCGTTCCAAGTGTCTATAGATTTTATCACTAGCAAACGCGGAGAAGTCTCGATTCTGAGCAAAATCGAAACATACGAACTGCATGACTATGTTGTCGAGGCATCCGCACACAGGTGTGAGTGTTGTCTCTCGCGATACCACAATTTGATCCTCAGCAAACAAAATCATGTCCGCTGCGTTGCTGCCTCAGCTACCCCGCCTCGCTGAGTCAGATCGGAATACGACGAGAGGGGAAACATCTCGGTTCACAATGCGATCAGTTTGCCGAGCGCGTTTCGCCAATCACTTTTCGGCTTTGGCCGCCATAAATCAAATTCCCAATCGAACGCATATTTGCGCAAAGACGACGCGACGCGACGACGACGACGACCCCACCGCGGAGAATGCAATATGCCCGCGGGTAAAGCCCTTTCGCAGCCCCCGAAGAGTCGCTAAGCCTCCGCGCGGGCTGTTTTCTATGCATCATGCGGGCATTAGGGCCGATCGATGCGCCTCGCGGGAAGCTGCTGCTGTGCCGTGCATATTAAGCTCCCGCCGAATGCACATACCGATCGATCATTCGCTCGTGGGCGTTTTGGGTCATGAACTGCTGCCCGAGCGCTAATTCACCCCCTACGTCCCGATTCTTATTTTAGGCTCAGCCTGGGCTCGCCGCGGCTGTTTATCACCATCACCTGCTCGCTTCAATCTTCCGCGCTCATGACAAATTCAAAAATTGTCCATAAGCTCAACAGTTTTTTTTTCCAATGATTAGTGACTGGACTTGATGCTTACGTACGTCTTTCCAGTCTCGCGTCTGGGAGGGAATCAATGATTTTGTTATGATTCTCATTTTGAAACGTCACGCAGGCGTGTAAGAACGAAAAGGCGGAGCACTGAGAGTCAATTTATATGCGAAATCGATTTCACGTCATTCAGCTGTGAATAAGTTGGAAGGAGAAAAGAGTCTCGTAAACGTCACAAAACGTGGGCGAGCGAGTGCGAGCGGAGTAATTGAAATACGTACTCGGCTTTGATTACAACGACTCCCACTGCGCGCGAGAGCCAGCTACTCTATTGCGGAACAGCTTAGCGCTCGTCTCGATCGATCGGTTATTGTTGCTCGGCTGCTTTTACGCAGTAGTGCATTGAGTTACACGTGCTCGCCGTGATAACTTTTCCGATAGAGGTTGCGCCGCGCGAGCCAGCTTTCTGAATTATTAATTTACCACTGTGCTTGTAAAGCCCTTGTAAAACAACAAACCAGTCCCGTCGATCAACTCTTCCAAGCCTAGTTGGGAAAAATCAAGCGAATCCGTTTTTGATTAATTTTACTTTCTACCAGAGCGCAATAACGTAGATAGCGCATTCGCGCGCCGTTATCGATTACGTGTATAGCGGCCTGATTATCACAACCACCGGAATTGCGAATCCAATTTGGTTTGTGAAAGGAGCAGCCCTGTGCCGCTCGATCGATGTACAACGGACCCAGCTGAAATTGCCCGAATCGAAAGAATGCGTCTCGACAATAAACCAATCGACTGTTTTATCCGACTGCGCGTGGTTATTTTCAAAATCGTCGGACGAACTAACCAACCAAATATTGCACTCTGTTGAGTATCGGGTATCGCGGAACGCCGGCAAAAGAGCAGAACGAAGAACAAACGATAACCGCAGTCGGTTTTTTTCAATAATATATTCACCGATGACGACGAGGCAGAACGAAAAGAGGCACACCGCACTTGGTCGCGAAGCTTGTACCACTTGTTTGCCCGGCGCAAATTGTCGGCTATCGAGAAACGGACTCATCGATTATTCCAAGAATATAACGAGAGCGGCGCGAGCGCGAGCGCGCAATTTGTATTTGCCATCTTTCTCCCGGCTCTATTGACTCGAGGGTGTGGTTAATCATCGGCCGGTCATCGATATTACAGTAGCCGCACGCTCGCGCGCCAGCAGAACAGAAATAAAGCGGGCTCGCGCCTTGGCTCGCGCGCACGCAGCCGCGGAAAAAGAATAATTTACGAGAGCGCATCAGCTTTATTGTCGGCCGGAGAGCTTTTATTTCTCGCCCGTTCCTTCGGCTACTGTAATTCAGACATTTTTTTCGTCCGCTAATTTATCGCTCCGCGTCTAATAAACAGTTTGCCACTCGTAGAGTGGACGGGTATTAATGAGCTCGTTTAAAAACTCAATTATGCTGTCGTATTCATTCGAGGTATCGAGTGTACCCGATGTCTCGACTGAATTCGAGCATCATAACGCGATCTCGAATCGTAGTTGTTTATTTCTTCATTCATTCACCACGTGGCACTGCACGGGTTCGCGCCCTTCTACATCGTTTACCAATTTAACTCTTCGCATCTCCTAATTATTAAAAAACAGTTAAGTATGTGTATGGAGATTTTGCAAAAAATGCGACGAAAATTCCGAACTTTTCGTTTCGGTAGAAAAGCTGAACTGCCCCATATTTTTCGCCCTTAGGTATTCACGCACAAGCCGAGAACACCTGTGTAAGCTGTCCCTTTCATCTAGAGCTACGAGCGGATCACCTTTGCGATTTATGACAGTTATGCTCGTCTCGGGTTTTTTCGCTCTGTCGGTGCTGATACGCACATACTTTGAGCTTTCTGATGTCTTTTCACAGGCAACGTTATACATGTACGCGCTCCACTTGCGATTTGTGTTGAATCACAAGTGAGAAAAAGGGAGAGCACGTTACTGTTACTCTGTACTTCTGGTCTATTTATATTATTTCCTCAGTGCATCTACCGAAAATGGGATAAGATTGGGTCTCCAAGATCTCAATAAACAATTTTCTATTCTATTCTATTCCATTCCATTCCGTAATCCTATCGCACGTGTAATAACGTAGGTGTACCGCTACAGCTAACGCGGAAGCGAAAAACTATCAATTATTTTGCATTGGGCATACTTTTCAGGATGGATAAAGCGGGTTGTGTGATTAGAGTATTTGAGGAAACTACCTAGATTACGCGGATATGTACGAAGGTAGTATTGTTTGCAAAGCAGAAAGGAAGTATGGCCTGCAGATTCCATATTGTGTTTTGCCCCGGAGAAAAAAGATCGTCTTGTCGAGCTAATGTATCATAAGTTTCGTTGGATAGCGAGCGTACCTAGACTTGTCCGATTTCTCCCTTTGCAAAGTGCACATGTTTGGTAAACATGTACTTTTAAAACATTTAATAATCTGGACATTACGTCAAAAATGACTGAGAAAAATATACGACGTAGCCAACTAGTTTTACCTGGTGCATCGGCAAAAGCTGCATCGCCAGCCGTTTGAATTTCGTGGACATGAAGTACGCTGAGAAACTGTCTCCCCGAGTCCATTATTGCACGTAAAGAGGCAGCTGTGACCGGGCCCTCGAAATTCACGGGATAGCCCACAATCAAGCTGCTCGCGGCTCTTCTAGAGCTAATCCGCGGAAACATCGCTGCCCTCCTTTCCGGCGGGCAACTTTTTGAGGCACGTGTATCTTCCACCGAATTCGCACCGAAACGTTTCCCGTCGAATCGGGCCAAGTAATCGCGGCGCGTTGAAGAATATCAGAGAGAAACGGAGGGCCGCGCGGATCCCTTGGGAACCCGAGAGCAGGCCAATGGCTTCGTGGGCTTTGCCAGCGATCCACCTCTCTCCTCTTGCCTCGCATCATCCGACTAGAAGGATTTCCCAACTTCACATTCGTAATTGTATTTGTTAACTCTCCGAAGCGGTTTGAGGCCCATGCTGTGTTATAACAAACGAATATTTTGGTCTCGAGCGTCGAAAGCGCGTGTAACGAGGCGGAATTAATCCCTCCGTCCGAAATATAATGATACGATGCTCTCCGACCAACGATACACGAGATTGAGTCGTTACCGAAAAATTTGACAAGGCTGAAAAAAAAAACGAAAAAAAGAAGCGCTTGCGCGCAGCAGCTATTCAATTTAACGCTCGCAGGTGCACGAAAAAGCCGCATCGACTGGGTCCGCGTGAGCAGTAGCGTGAAATTTCGCCCAATCATCATTAAATTCGTTAGACGTATAACCGCTGTGGAGATATATATATGTACGTGTGAGTGTGTGTACGTAAGAAAAGGCTTCGCGTGCATCGGGGCTCGCGCGTCCGTCGCTCGGTGCGCGCGGCTTCCACGCGGCGGCCGCAGCGCGCAATCGCTCGAATTCCACGAAAGCCGCAGCGCGGATCGCGTTTCGTCGATCTCGACGGGTTTTCTGATACGCCGGATTAGCCGTGTAGCTGCTTTCGCGAAACCCGCACCGACCCAGCGTCGCGCGCGCACATATTTAATAGCCGCTCGGTGTCAAAACATTAATGAGCCCCGAATCGGACGTTGGCGTCGGGTGAATTTTGCATTTTTGCCGCATATTCCTCAAATCCACGACATATTGGAATTCGCATTGGCGCTGGATAATTCCAACCTGTAAATTTCACGTCGGAAAAGCTTACCGCGCCAACGCTGCAGTGACGTATGTATACGTGCCGGGCGTTACGCACCGGAACGTGTATTGTGTGCATCGACCTCATCGACGTCTCGATTAGAGCCTGATGTTTACCAGCTCGCAAACAGAGAATTAGGAGAAAATCTCATTAGCGGGGGTAATTTACGTACAAAAAAAGGCCATCTCCTTCCGTGGAAGTTGCGTATTAATTGTAAGGGCTTGCGCAAAATCATAACAAACAAGCTGCTGGCTTGTCACGCGATACGTTCCGCTTAGCTCGACGGAAAAATTCGCTGTGCAACGCAACTGTCGAACGTGACCCCCATACACATGTGTAAGCCCCTGAATAGAATGACATGGAAGATTGCAGGATTTTCCGCGAAAAAAAAATACATGTTAATACGTTGCTCTCGCGGTGAATCCTCGGAAAAGTAAAATTATCACTCGTTGCGTATGAAATAACACGTGGACATCGTACGAAAATCAATTGCCTACTTGGAACGAACGTTGCAACGAGGCATTACCTCGGCGGGCGAAAGATTCTCCCAGAAACCGAAACGAGGTGAACGGAAATCAAGCTACTGCAAATTGCGCTCGATTCAATTGGGTGGGGGATAGAGGGAGCCGGACAACACATAATCACGTTATCCAAGCCGCGCTCGGTGCGAGTGCGCCGCAGATTATCACAACAAAGTATGTTCACGCGAGCGGCTTCATTATGCGCGAAAAAAAGTAGCTTGCGCCGGTCGGTGCAGCCCAACAGTCCAGACAAACACACACATATACAAACGCTTGCGGCCTGTTTTATTGCAAAATGCCATTTAATTGCAATTAACGCTTGGCGAGAGAGAGAACGGCCCGATTATGCCGCAAAGCGATGAACGCATACGCTGTTGTTGAAAAAGAGCCGAACTAATGAATTTTTTCCCATGCGTCATAATTACATCGCGCGCGCGCGCGCGCCCGGCCCTCCGCGGCCAGTAATTCACGCCGATGATCGCGCGACCGATATCCCACGTGGAAATGCGAGCGCGGAATTTGATTTTCATTCATTAATCCGTTTGTCGGCGCGCACGAACCTCGCGCCTGCCCCCCTCCTCGCTGCGTTTGTTCTTGGGTTTCCAAAGCCTGGGCTCCCACTGGCGCATCTAGATTTCCGCGATACAGCTAACACGAGTATATGCTCGGCGGTTCCACTTTATGAGATGCTCGTAGGTTTTAATGTGTGTTCCTTTTATAATAAATTAGCTTTGTGTCTAGATTCCCTGCTCAGGTTTTTGTCCGCATTTTGTTTTTCTCGCTGGGCAATCGAACAAGAGCTCGTCTATCATTGTAATTTTGCTTAACGATTTCCAAGCGATTGTGTTTTCAGAAAAAACATTTCGTAAACCATCGTGGCAGAACCACCTCACTTATACACTTGAGATGAAACCAAATTAGTATATTGTATCAAGCATGTGCTTAGGTAATTTTCCAAAAGCGTACTCGTGATTCACGATCATCTCGGGTGTACTTATGGTACATTTTTTCATATGTCACTATATTAAAAATACATTTTCACCCGACGAAAATCATTTAATATTTTAACACTCGTATTTTGTTTGGTTTTTCAGGTACGTAACCTCAACAGTCATGTATCGTCCAGGTTTTGATTTAAGACAACGAAGCCCGAGTGCCGCAGACGAGGTAATTGAACAATAATCCCATCATCTTCTACCGCGGAAAACTCAACTCGAACGAGAAAAAAAGTGAATCGCGCCTCGGCGACTGAGCTGTTCCCCTGGTTTTTCAGTCGGCGGCGGCAGCGGCTCGTATAACTCTGCGTACTTTGTTTCGCGCGCGATTGCGTAAATCAGGCTGTTTATAGCTGCGGCGTCGGCGGTGGCGGTGGCGCAGGGCGCGAAACTCGCGCCTTCATTATTCACGCGGCGCCAGAAATATTGAATGAACGGCTCGTTTCGCTTACGCTTCTTATCTCGGCTAATCTGATAAGTGCGCCCGCGTACCAGTGGTTGAATGAAAACAGCGCCGCTTCACACTGGCTGCACCGCGCGCTCGAATTAATTCGCGTCGCGGGAAAGTGCACGGATGTGCGGCTCGCTGCGGTTCCGATCCTCTGATCATTGTCTCATCTCGCGCGCAGCTTAACCGAGGAAATCTTTATAATTTAAGCGTAACTCAAATACCGCAGCTCATACATGTTTATATGTTAAAATTTAAACAGGCCTGGCCTCACCGCTACTGGGGTATATAGTTTCCGAGTTTTCATACTCATTTTACGCGCGGCTGCCTTTATCTCCAACACTTCAACCACATCGTAACATTTTAATTTATTGCGTCAAAACAGCATCTGCAAATTTAATGTGCAACATATATTGTGAAGAATTAATAGAGGTATAAAGAAATAAAGAAGCGGATTGGCATAATTTTTAAGATATCTCGGTATTAAACTTTCATAACTTGGGTTTGGTATAGCAATGTATAAATGCCATGTAGACGAAAGGTTACGTTACACTTGATTTTACTGCCGTAATAAAAAGATTCTTCCAATTTTCAATGTTGCACAGCTTGTTGGAATGAAGCTGAGCTATAAAATAATGCTGTGGGACGAAAATATTAGCTCTTGAAGCTGATTGTAGCTCGACTACTACCTTAACTGGCTCACTTTACGCGCTCCAGTTGTCAGCCGTCGAAGGGGAGCAGTTGACACGTCTGCCGGGGCTTTTCACTCAGCCGTCTCGAACTAATACGCCGATGAACTCTCGGGCACATACAGCCCGGAGAAAGTCTGATTTTTTCCACCAAGAAAATATGAAAATATTCTCAACTCTGTTCCCTGTGTTTCACCAGTACTCGCGAACTTGGTCTTTTCAAAACTCGTGGCTATCAAGTTGACAACAATTTTTTTTTCTTCAGTGTGAATCGGTGGTTGGGTTCTAGTGATCTCCAAGTAGGCTCGAAAGTAGTTATTTCAAAAAAGTTAGCCGACAAAAATGACAACGTTGAAACAAGCGAATTGATGAACGAAACCTGCCTATAGCTCGACACCGCGTCCCTATTCCGTCACGCGGGAAATGGAAGGTGAAGCCGTTGCGGATAGTTGAGACAAAAAAGGGTCAAAACGCAGCCACTTGTAGCGCGACGCTGGTTGGCAAACGGTTTTCGGATGAATTACTCTGCCTCGGCTGGCCACCACCGATTTCACCCGTCGCGAGAAATCCACTCCGCACAGTGTGTTGAGCTCATGCAGCTGGCTCGCGCCGAGCGGAGTCTGCGATTGCGTCACGGGAAAGAATCTCTCGTCAACTGCCAAACCCAGCACGAATAATCTAATATCAGTAGTCACGGCGGGACACGGATGAAATCGTATCCACTGCCGGAGAAGTAAAGTTTGACGGTTATGAGGTGGATCGGGGACGACGCGCGTCGAGATCGAAGGAAAACAAACGGACGCGTTTCCAGTCGGCCCCGCGGCAACGAGATTTTTCTTGCTGCGCGCGCGTGCGTCCATTTCGGATGGAGAATAGTCGAGGGTCCTTGAAACCAAAGCCGCAACGAACAATCATTCAATCAGAGAGCCCGGGGAGAGCTTTCAAAAGAGTTGCTTCCGCGCTCACGCGCCCGGAGAGCCGTGTGTCCCACGTTCACGTACATGCTGAACTCCGCTTCTGATTCTTCATATTATTCAGTTTTCCTAAACTTGTTTTGAATGTGTATCCCGGGTCAAAACAGGCCTGGGATAGGAGATGAACGTGAATTCATTTGATCCCATACTTTGGGAATGAATGAAATTCAACCTGATAGCTATGTAACTAGTTCTGTGGAATGCATCAATCGACATGTAAGGTACCTGTACCCAATATGCGCCACCTAAGCGAGAAAGGTCACTACACGCGTCAAATAAAAATTTTCAAATGAAAGGTCTACTCAATACCTTCAAAATGAGCTGAGTCTCATTGAATTTGAACAGTTTCACGCTGAGCCACAGCGTTTTGAAAAAAAAAAAATTTCGGGAAAAAATTTTGAGTGTACCCAATATGGCGCCATCCTGAAAATACTTCTTTTCATCCAATTTGAAGCATGAAGCATATTTGAAATGAATAAAATACAAACAAAAGAGTATATTTCTGATATAATTTTATTCAAAAATACATTTTGTCTTCGATCAAACCATATTACATAGACTATATGAACTTTTAACAACCTAAATCAAATCATGTTTTCGGTTACAATTCACAAAAAAACGTTGTTCTTGAATCAACAAAATTAACTTATGCAACATTTAATTCCAGCATTAATCTCTCAAATTAATGAACATTCTTTTTATTGTAATTTTAAATATAATTTAGATGTTCTCACTGACATAGAAGAGTTCAATTTTAAAAATGTCCGAGCCCATTTGGGACTAGCTACACTCACAAAAGTATCTTCTCGTTCCTAGAGGAATTGAATCTCAGTCAGAATTTCTGCTACTTCCGAACAGAATCTTCTTGAGAAAAGACTATTATTCTACAATCAACAATATATTATTTTTCGAAGTAGCGGAATTCTGTATGAGGCCTAATTCCTCTGGGAACAATAAGACACTTTTGTGAGTGTATTGTCTTGATGGTAGCAAAATTCTGTCTGATGTATTTTCCTAGATAGTACTTATAAACGCATAACCTCAAGATTTTTCTCCTTATAGGATAGCCAATATCTGCTAAGCGTTTAATTCTCACCTTCCTTGA
Organism: Aphelinus atriplicis; assembly: GCA_020882685.1. Lineage (NCBI taxonomy): Eukaryota > Metazoa > Arthropoda > Insecta > Hymenoptera > Aphelinidae > Aphelinus > Aphelinus atriplicis. Next base: position 14,567,115 of record CM037075.1, on the reverse strand, counting down.
CCTGCTCCAGAGCTTGAACTAAATTTTCTTTCGACCATGTTTGGCGGATATTTACCATCAATGGGTTGATTGTAGCAGCTAGAACAAGAAAATAGGGGTGGCGCATATTGGGTACATTTGATAAAAATAACGAAGAGCTATTGAAACGGTTGATAAAAAGGACGTAAGATGAAAAAAAAATCGGATGATGTAGATGGGATGTCAAGGAATCGAACGATATGTCGCTCGATTTTTTTGGCCCAGTTTAAGGGTATTAAAAAAATTCGCACTTACCTGAGCAAAATTAGATCGAGAATAAGAATTGGTGAAAAAATGGAGAAAACGAGCTGTAACAAGTTGGTGTAAGGGTTCCCGATCGGTGAAAATGTTTTCTTTCCTCATTATTTAGTATTGCCGACAAGATCCTGTGCCGCGGCGATGCTCTAGACGCGCGTATATATGAAATACGAAGGGTGGCGCATATTGGGTACACCTACCTTATATCAATATCACCAATGTAGCACTAAATCGATATTGTATCTATTGTTCACTTCTCTCTCCACGTCACTTTCAAGAATAAGTTTCATCTTAACAGAAAAATCACATTACATTTCAGGGTTTCGGATCTTACTTTTCGAGGATTTCCCAGAAATTTTATCATTCCTTTACACAAAAATTTTGATTATTTTCCTAACCACTTGGCAACTTCATTACGTCGAATGGATTGAATGAATCGAAGTTTTTTTTTGGTCTACGTCAACATTTTCTGGAACGATCATTCGAAAAGATTGACTGTGAAAAATATCAAGTTCGTGAATTTCCGATTGATAATTAAAAGGGTAATTTTGTTTTAGGCTCTCGGTAAAACTTGTGAGCTTTTCACCACGCTCTTGAAAGCTTTTGATCCGATTACGAAGCGAGACCAAAAAATCTCTCGGCCACGCAGGCGCACAAGGCGCGTCACGTGCAATATTCTCCCTTGGCATATAGCTTTTGTTCGTTGCAACTAATTACTCGACGAAAAAATGCCGGAGCTCCGGGAATAGTCGTGAATAATGTATAATACTCACCTCGCGCGGCGCGGCGCGCGCGCGTCATTACACGCGTCGCTTCTTCTGGAGGAACGAGCTGGCGGCGATCAGCGCGCGATTCATTAAAGCCTTCTCGGGTCGATAAAATAATTTATGAATCCGAATATGGGCGGGGGGTGGGCCTGGCTGCAAGTAATTGCCCGCGTCGCTTTTTTCCTCCTCGACGCGCCTGATCCGTTTTCGTTGGCTGCTGCTGCTGCTGCTGCGTCGTCGAAAGTTTATCCGCAGCTCGCGCGCGTCTTTCCATAAGGAGCGCGAGCTCGAGCCGAATAAGAAACTGACCGTGGGAAGATTTGCGAGACGCCTCGTCCGAATGCCCAACTCGCCGCTCGACGGGAGAAATCCGAGTCTCGTGGATCGTTCGCTCCTCGAGACACCGGCCGCGAGGAGGGAAAAAAATTTCCCACTCTTTACAGCTTCTGATATTGGACAGGTGTGTTATTTACTTGGAAATTGGATTTCTCGAGCCCTGGAAAATAAAGCCAGCCGCGCGGCGAGAGGGGCCCTGGCGTTTCCGCGCTACTTTGCACCGGTCGATGCGCGCGTTTCCAACGACGAATCGCAGACTCGTTTAATTTTCTCTCCGCTCGGGGCCGCGTCGTCATTTCGCGAGAAATCAATCGAAACGCATCGACACGTGGGATCGGCGAGACGCCGCCGCCGCGAGAGAAAATCACACGCTCGTTGAATGCGATAATCGAGACGAGAGTCTGCGAGAAGGAGGAAGGGGAAAAAACAAATGAGTGATTGAGTGAGCCACTGGCCCGGCTGTCAACACTGCACTCAACGGCTTCACGCTCGGTTGGCAACGCACAGCGCGCCACACACACACACAACAAAATCACCCATCTCTCTCTCTCTCTCCTCGAGCTCTCGCGAGCGAAGCATGCTCGGGAGCGCGGATCCCTTCGATAGCGGCGTCATTTCTCGCATTAGCGCTCGCTCACGCCTCGGCGCCCGCGGCAGCTCCGCGCGGAGAAGGAGGTGAAAACCGCCGCCGCCGCCGCCGCCGCCTGCTCGTCATCGATCCCAATTACAGTCGCCGTCGGGAAATTACGGCTCGCAAGACTTATACAGCGACTCTCTCTTTCATTCTGGATACGGATGCCGACGCAGCGACGCTGCGAGCGTTTTCGACCGGCCAAAGTGCCAATCAATTTGCGGCCCTCGAAGCCGAGTCGAGAGGCCCCGTAATTAGCTGCGTTTTCAGCCCGCGCGCGATTTGCCTTTTGAGCCGATGCGCCGTACCGGACGCCAAGCTACTCTAGCTCCAAAAGCCTGGATTACCTCATGAAGATGTTTTCCATTCATGAGCTTGGGCACCTAGTAGATTGTGTATTCCAGATTAGAACGTACACGTCTCCTCGTCGTCGTTGTCGTTCCGGCCTTATCCGGCAACGATGGATCGCATCCAAAACACTTTCCCTCCGCATATAGAAGTGATATTTCCACACGAAACCCGATTTTCATTATTAGCGCGACGGAAATGTCTCATCTTGAAGAGGATTGATCGACGGTTAGCGAGGGGCCGTTAATAATGGGCGGTATCATACACGAGGACAGTGCAGGAGCAGCAGTGCCGGTATGGAACCTCAATCTCGTGGAAGTGTCAAGGAATGATTGCCGCGCCACTGGATACCCTTAATTACGAATGGCAGCGGCCGCCGCGCGAAAAATCAATTTTCAAAATGGTGATTTAACGCGCCACTTACATTCGGCGAGCTCGAGCAGCTATTAATTATGAGAGAAATTAATCGCCCACTCCTCTGCCCTTCCTTATCAATGCTGTATGCGGGAAACTCACGGGGCTGCGCTTGGCTCTGAGTGATTTAAATCAAGCAGTTAACTCGATCCCATTCGTGCTTAATGCACATAATTATCAGGATGATCTTCGATTTCTAGTTGAAATTGAGAGGTACACCATAATCATTCGATGCTGCAAAATAAAAGTACACTCCGATTCGTCCGAGCTCGATGCGATTACTTCGAATCGCGAGTGACAATTTTTTCATAAATTATTCCCTCCTCGGCTCGTGATATTTCTTGTTTATTCGGAGATATCAACGGATACCATCGACACCACGTCATCGTTCCTTCGTCAAACTCGCTTTCCGATCGCGCAATAAAGTATCTTGTAAATTTTTATCGCGGATCCGAACCGCTGCACCTACCTTCGGAGTATAGGAACAAGATAACAAGAAAGAGACCACAGACGAGAGAGCAAAGGTCCGATTGGCGAAAAGAAGTAACGGCCAGACCAGTAAAGGGGGGGGGGGGAGGCGGTTCGGACCGAAACTGGGGCAAGGCCCAGTGTGACACGCGGGATTCGTTGTCTGCCGCAGCGTCTGGGCGAATTTCAACTCTTTCTCTCTTGGCGTTCCCGATCCCGCGAACAAAGAACTGTATGTACGCTCTCGCCTCATTCATCCGACTGGCGAAATTGTACGCAAGATTAATTGGTCCTTCGGCACACATACACACACACACACACAGGGTGGTACGTGGATTTGTTCACCATCCGATATCTCTACTCCGATGACTTCACAATTTGTGAATGATTTGCGAAACAGGATGTCTATTGGATTATTTTCGGCCAGTGAAAGCACAAAAATTGTCTGTTCATACTGGTTCGTATAATAAGAAGTGTTGTTGATTGTGTGTAGAAACAGGACTTGCGACAATTTTATCGTGCCTCAACGCGCCATAAACTTTTATTTTTCATTGACCTCGAGGAGATGAGAGCAAACTGCAATGTAATCAATATGTAAAATATAATCCATGAATCATTCGTAGCCTTCGATTAACTTTCCATTTTCGGTCAGCGACAAAATAAGAAAGACTCGCGCGGCGTTGCAATCTTTGACGCAAAATCAATCGGAGACAAAAATAAAGTACGATAAGCCTCGACTCTATATCCTGTGACCGCAAGGAAACTTGCAAAAACCGTAACACGAAGAAAAAGTAAAGCACAATATTGTGTCGTGTAATTTTCCTTGTGCAAAGTAAATCAAAACGTGTTGGAATAATTGTCAATAATTCCACGGCTCATTTTTTTTTCATTTTTCAATTTCTAGTTTCTCGAGTAACCGAATCTAGTGAGCATTTCAGTGTCAGCTATAGGACTGAGCTATATTATTGAGCCATTGCACAACGCATACACATGATCTTCTGAATAATAATCGTTGGACAATCGAGAGCATCGCACGTTTTCAGGCTAACCGTTATAGCTGGTCAAAAGTCACGAGCTAACAATGGTCGTATTGACTGTTAAGCTGCTCAGCAAATGCGTTCTATCGGCGGTGTCTTCAGCATCCACTTGAGCCTCACTTGGCGGACAATAAACTACACCCAAAATCAGTGCCGACGCTGTGTGGCAAATCGATAAAGCGCCGGGCGCTGTCGATGATAAGCCGGGGCCGATGGGCTGCGTAACGAGAGGTGGCCTTTAATTGGAAACCTGTTACGTGCAGCCGTTTGTGTTTCTCTAGCGGTGCTCTCCGTCGGCGTCTCCGCAACAGCGCCAGCCGATAAGGCCAGCTTTGATTCCGTTTATCGGCTCGCTGGCCGAGTTCGCGCCCGAGCATCGATGCCGCACAGCGACGTTCTCTCTCTCCCGGCCAATGGCGAATTTATGTAATGCTGGCGAGAGCTCCGCTGACAGAAGAAGCTTACGCCCGGACTGCGATGTATAGATATACCACTTTCTCAGACTTGCACGAGTGCCAATATGGTCCGGGTGATTTTGACGATAGATGCGGAGATCATTTACTTTCACTCAATCTTTGTAATTTTTTATTTTTCTCGTAGCGTTTTGGTAACGTGAAAGACGACGTTGAAAAGTTGTGTGATTAAACCACGTGTTCTTTCATACGCATGTATTTTGTAATTTGTTCAAAACAAGTCGGCGAACGTAATACTCGCGAATAATTTATTGTTTAATCCACGGATTTGAATAGGGCATGCAGATTGAGGAAAAACGCCCGAGAAGATTCAAAGTGTATAACGGAGCAGTGGGTTACGGAGTAATGAAATGCCAAGTGTGCAAGTAAAGCCAGGAGAATCTTGAACCCTCTCGTACGCAATTAAGGCTCATTCCGGAGGCGAATGATACCCCCCCCCCCAGCTTCATTTCATTTTCGGAGTCAAAAGCGTCGAGCCATACGGGGCTGCTGGAGGCTCGTTGGCGGCGGCAGCGGTACGGCGGCTCGTTGGGAATGAGAGAGGCGCTGCGGCTCGTCCTCCCGAATTTGCGACTTTAATGAAATTACGCGCACGCACGCGAGCGTCAACGACTCCGCGGAGCAGCCGTTTTTCCCAGAAGTGCTGCTGCTCTCGCTCGCTGTCTGTCCCTGTCTTGCACTCGCTGCCGAGTTGGGCGAAACTCCCCCCCGAGCCCCGAATTTCGGCGACGTTGCTCCCTTTGTGCCGGATCAAGTGCTCGTGACGTGCGGTGCATCGAGCGATAAACGCACACAAGTCCTTTGTGCGCCGCGGCTAACAAGTTGCATTTTCTGTGCGTGTATATATATACGGCCGCCGCTCGTCGGACGACGAGGCAAAATTCGAGTGCGCGGCGCGCGCCCATTCGAAGTGAAGTTGGTCGGGGGGTGAATTTGTCAAAGGCCAGATCGAGAGCAGGAGTATATAATGGGCCGATGAGTCGGACTGATTGAGAGGCGGGTGGGGGGTCGTCGAGGCGCGAGGTGCCGACGACAAGGATATATAGAAAACGTGCGGTCTCGCGAGCGTCGCTCGTTCGTTTGCGCGTCCGTTAAAAAAGCACGTCCGACCCTCGTCATCCGTCCTTTTAACGGGGCAAAGATCTCGCACTTAGTACGGGCAATATAACGCGGCGCAAGCGAGCGAGCGTCTACGTGCCCGTAAGTAAGATTCGAGAGAAAATGTCAGCCGCGGCGCGCGACACTGCACTTTGCCGCGCGACGACGCCGTTAGCCTCAGGCTGCACTATGAGGTGGCGCGCGCGCGCGTGAAAAAGTAGCCCTGAGAACAAGATCAAGAAAAGTCCAAAGTGGATGAGTGGTCGTCGGTCGGTCGGTCGAGAGAAAGAGAGAGAGGAGGTGTCGCTCGAGAGCTCGGCGCTCTTCAGCCGCAGCCGCGCGCGCGCCTCCTGCGGTACACCGTTCGCGATTAATCCCCCCTTTTTCCCTGCACTCGCGACACGAGCTCGACTCGTGTATACGAGTGTGTGTATATACACCACGACCGCCCGTGGATGAATCTCTCAAAACTGCACCGTGTATTAGAATGACAATTGAACAAGACGCAGGGAGATTCGATTCGACCCCCTGTCTATCTCTCTCTCTCTCCTCGCGAGCTTTTACCATTACGTCGGGAGACAGCGCTCGCGGGAAGTAGAGTAGCCGGAGAGCCAAGGTGACGCGGTTCTCTGGAGAGGTGACCCGAAAGAGGAGGAGGCGGTGGACGAGGAAAGCAAAAGTTCAAAGCGCCGAGCGATAGCTACACGCCCGCTATCAGATCCGCGCGCGGCGGACGACGCTGATTTAAGTGTCCTTAACAACGCCTTGAATCTTTGAAGAGTCCTCAAAAAATTTCTAAGAGATTAGACGGGGTGGCGGCGGCGGTGGCGGCGGTCGCGCCAAAGTGGCCGAACTAGCGGGCTTTTGCCGCGTGTGCTCCGCTCCGCTGCTTTTAGCGATTAGCGCTAAATAATGCATTCAGCCACTGGCGCTTTATTACCTCGAGAGCTATACGCTCTATATCTCGCGCTTCGGTTCGACCGTACCCCTCCGTCTTTATACCCGCCTGATCCTGCCGGCTCTTTTCACTTTCGGCTGATTCGAGTGAGTGAGAGAGCGGTTGAATTTTTCGCCTTGTCGTCCTCCTCTTCGCCCGCGGGCTACGATCAAAGTTATATCGCGTCCGGATATATATCCGTAAGTGCGGTTGATCTCGACAGAGACGCGGCTGCTAAAGCTCGACTCGAGCTTGATGAATACGAATCGGCTTGTCGACTTCGGAGATCCGTTAATTTTTCAACCCACTGCGGTGCGCTTGCGATATCGGATTAAACTCGATGAGAATATGTCTCTTATCTGACCCGTCTGCGACGATTAAATGAAACGCCAGTGTGTCTGGAATTCGTGACTACGACCAACACCTGGTCGCCGTAAAAAACAAAAAGAACGAAACGAGCTATCTGTTGTGGAGGTGGCGCGTTAGCAGCAGGGTCGAGAGAGCAAATCCAGCGGGGTCGGGAGAAACGTCCGGGCTTTTCCCAGGCCGATCGATTTTAACCTCGAAATCCCGCTAAGCCATTGTAACCCCATATCCCGCGAGCCGCGCGCGCGGCGGTGGCGGCTCCAAACAGATTTCCCACTCGCGCGCTACACACGCACACACGGGGCAGCTGGCGTTCGCGCCTTTTTCCTTGCATCGAACGCTCGGGCGACGTCTCTCCGATTTTATCCCCCGCCGCGCGGCCGCCACGTGTAACCCGAGAGTAAAGCCAGAGGTAATACTAGCAATGGCTGCCGCCGCCGTCGTCGCAGTCGTCGCAGTCGCGAGGTGTGCAGTTTCAATCGCGCCTGCTGCTCCCGTACCAGCTCATTCGGAATTTAATTAAATTTAATAATCACGTGACATTCAATTTTCGATAAATCATTGTCCGGTCTATTTTTTCATCATTTCCCATGACTATGTAACATTGTTTAACAATTATCCCATTTGGTTTGTTGCAGGTGGGTACACTGTTAAAAATGGAACAATAATGCACACAACGAATTTCTGGAGAGGTAAGGTAGACTGGTTGGGTTCGTACATTGTCAAGGGCATGAGACCATTTTTCGACGTTCCACTGGTGTATTACACGTATATCGAACAAAGATCGAACAGAGAATAATGGAAAACGAGGACTCTGCGCGATTTTGGTTCGTACTCGGATGCGCGGGGGGGAGCCCGATATCGTAAGCTCGAGCGGAAAGTCGCAGCGACGCAGATGGACGGACAGATAGAAGTGACATATATAGCGCGTAGAGGAGCTCGCTCTCGCGCGCGCGCGAGAGGTCATGCACACAGACGCATAGCCAGACGGTGAGAAGTGCGCTCGAGCGCTATTTCGAGCCAGTACACACAGCCGCGGGAGCGGCTAGCCTCAACCTTCCTCTATACATATACGTAGTGCACGCAGTCGGTCGGTCTCGCGCTCGGCGAATTTATCCGCGCGATCGCCGGGAGGGAGCGGAGCCGAGCTCGGTGGCGCTCGGGGAGGAGAGGAGGCAAGATGATGCGCCGGCGGCGGCTGAGAAAACGCCGCTGATTGATGCGCTCCCAGCGCCTCCAGCCTAATTATTCGTCTACTCCGCCGAGCGAGCTTTTTGCTCCTCGTATATATATACACGCACGCTCGCTGCAGCCGCGCCGCGCGGTATATACGTCGCGTCTCGAGGCTATATGAGTATTCTCGGGCAGATTCGCTCACGGCTGACGGGATCGCTCGTGCTTCATTTATTAGACAGCCGTCGGGCGCCGCGGCACAGCTCTCGCGCGCTATCAAGCGCATTGTCTCCCCGTGCAATCAGCAGTTTCAGCATTCGTACATTCTTATGTAATGCCCCGAGAGCCAAGACTAATTGGGTCGTGAGAATGATTCACCGCAAATCACAATGAGTCGCGCGCGCCAGTGCTAAACTCGTACGTTTCGGATGCGCGACGCCAACGCCGCGTGGTTCGCCGCGCGTTTCAAAAGCGCCAAAATATTTTCGTTTCCCCCAACTGCGAAATTTCCCGCCGCCGTCTTCGAAAACAACACTGCATCGGGATTTCCACGTCGCAGTACATATACGTGCGCAGGTGCTTCGGCATCAGAGTATTTGCCGCTCGCGTTACCAACAAACACCCGCCCGAGAGCTCGATCAATCTGGTGTGTAATGAGGAAAGCTTGTAGATTACTCGCGATGAACGCGCGGGCTGTTACCGGCCGCGGCTATACCAACAGCGCGCGCACCTACAGCAGCGCGCACGTTAACGTACAGCGGGCGGAAGCGAGCTGACGAAAGGTCAGTGTCAAGCGGCGTGTAACGACGTATTAATTCAGCTATCTCAATCTGCGCTTAGCGACGAACGAGCGCTGCACCTGCGCCGCGCTCACTCGACTATAAGAACGCGTTATCACGAAGGAAGGGGGCAGACCGCTCGCTCGCCGCTGCTTTTCCTCCCCTCGTTGTTTTGCTTGCCTCTTTCTTTTTTTTATCGCGCCGCTCGCATTCCGGCTGAGTAACGACGCCGCTCGCGAGCACATGCCCGTCTCTCGCGCACTGTACTCGTCACGCGCCGCTAACGGCTGCCCTCGTACTCCTCGAGAGAGCAGACACACGCGCGCGAGCCGACAAGAATAGGCGAAGATTGATTTTATCTGGCTTTCTCGCGAGCTGCTGCCGCGAGTTACCCTCCGTCCCCGTTGGACCGACCAATTCGCCACGAGCGATACCTCCCACTGCATTGTGTATCGTCTCTCTGTCTCTCCGAGTGCCGTAAAATTATCGCGAATGGCTCTGCGATGGAAATTGCGCAGCGGGCCCATACACCCGGGTTGGAACTTTCGTTACTGGCGAAACTCGAAACATCCAGCGGCGGCGGCGGCGGCGGCGAAGATAAAATGTATCATCTCATTGCAGGGAGGACGAAAAAGGAGCGTTGGGCGGGAAGGAGAGGAGCGGGGGGAAAAAAAGATAACGAGAAAACTTGGTTATGAACGAATTTCCTGCGCCGGCGAATAATTCCGCGGGCCGCGCGCGCGCGCAGGAGCGTCATTCAATTAGAAAATTGCTCTCGGAAGCATAAAAACAAATTGGACCTGCATTAGCCTCAGCGATATACACAAATGTTTGCATAACCGCAAGCCTCTGCCCTACGTAGCTCGCCCGCGCGCGAGCGAACGGCTCCGGCTAAATTAGATATACACGTGTATACATCCACCCAACAGAGATAGAACTTGGACCCAGCGCCGTTATATTACGAGTGTATACTTACGCCCGTTAATGTTTGCTTGGCAAACATCTTTTTTGCACTCGCGCGTAGCATTCGTGGCTGGAATATTTAATTTTGCCCCTCTATTCTCCTCGACCCAGCGAATTAATTCGGAATTTCCTTGTTTTACCCGGAATCGTTTTAAATAGCAAACAAGGGCAGACGACGGGAGGCCGAACTATCGAAGGCAAGGTGGATCTATTGCGCAAACAAGTGGCCCAAAGTACCGAAAACAAAGAATCAGATTGCTCGAGGGCGGTGCACTGTCGCACTCTTCCCGAATCAGCCGCGAAGGGATCCATCATCTCCAAGGCAGGCGAATAAGCCGAGCATGCATGGGTCAGTTAGCGGCGGCGGCGGCGGCCCCTCCCACTGCACCGGAGGAGGAAAAGAGCCGGCAGCGAAGTCGAATACAAGAGCGGCCGGTCGCGGCGGCGGGAGGGGAGAGTATGCGATACGCTGTCCCTGCTTCTTGCGTGCTGCATCTTTTGCCCTCCCGGACGAGCTCGCCGCGCGATTTCAGGGCTCTAAATCACGGGACGCGCGTGATTTAGAGGGACGCCGACGCCTCCGCGCCCGATATATCGAACGCGCGAGCTTTCTTACACGGCCGGGGCTTTTTCACGCGCCGCCGCCGGCGGGGGGAGACACGTGCACAGCCGCCGATAGCGCACTTTTTTTTTCCGCCACCCCAGATAACGGCCCCGGGGATATTTCAATCGAGCGCGCCAGTCCCGCAGAGTGGAGAGCTAATTCCACGCGGACGGGCGACTGGCTCTCTCTCTCTCTCTCTCCGCGCCGCGAATTAATTTATTAACCGAGTCAATCCGGGCGGCGTTAATTTACGGTTAACGCGGTTTTGAGCAACGCGCCTGCGTACTCGATCACACGGCTGATATGCTTTTTCGTTAATGGCTCAATATATCAACGCGGCTCGCCAGCTCAATTAAGCATATATAAGTTGGCGCGCTCGCGCGTTGCAATTCCGCCGTCCATCACGCGCAACACAAAAGTTTGAACCTCTCCCATAAAGAAAGCCCGGCCGATCGTTAATTACACGCGCGCGAAAAAGCGCGCATGCGATGGAAAAAAGATCGATCCTCGATTTTCCCCCCGCGAGCATAATCCGGGACCCGCGCGCGAATTAACCGATACGCGCGTCCATTAAACCCCCTCGCCCCGCCTCCCTCCCGTCCCGTATACACGAGCGTGTCACCGCGCAACTTTTTTACGGGCCGAGCAGAGTGTATTTATGGTGACGGCCGGTCGCCGTGGTGAGATTAACGTTTTTTTTCGCCCCCTCCTCGTCGCGTCGTCGAGTTCGATCCCGGCCGGGGTGCACGGGATGAAAGATCGCGCGCAAGCGCCACTGCCGCTGCGCTGGATGGGGAGCTCTCCGGCGCGTCGTTGAAAAAAGAGATTTATATTTTTTATCGAAGCTCCACTGTTTCATGGGAAATTTAACAAGTCTTCGCTCGTCGTGTGTTTTACGTTTTTTTTCGTGGGCGCGCTTCGCGGACACTCGTATTTACAAGCTTGCGGGCGGAGCGAGCAAGTGACGTTTTTATTGCGCTGTTAAGACCGAGGAAAGGCAGATTGGCAGGTTCGGCTTCGTGCGAGTACTTCTTGCTTTTTTGATGGCATCGGAGCTTCGGGATTTATCGGAGAGCATGGAAGAGGCCGAGAGAACCTAACGGAAATCCGGAAGTTTTTCTCTCGGTTTAAATTAGAAATGAGATATATTGCACAGCGAAGAAGTGGAGAGGAATAATTCGATCAAACTCAAGCGCGACACTCGTGTACACTTGGCGTTTCTCGTTCGTGCGGACTCGGGAGTGTGTTACGCACTACTCGCCTACTCGGCCGCTATGTAGCAAAAAAAGTAGCCATTCATCAGACGGACGAACCTCAAACGATTCCGACGTGCCGCTAAAAACCGATAGATAAATCTTGCGCAGACAATCCAGTGACCGGTGATAAGCCCCACCGTGAACTCCACGGTGAATAACTGGCGGGAATTCTCGATACACTGCGAGAGAACTCCAAGTTAATAGGTAGGTAAAAATTGAGGTTTTTCGCCAAATGTATTAAGCGTGTAAATTGACTATAGGGTCTCTACTGATGACACCTCAACTGCAGCATTCACTGGTCTGTCGATTCCACTCGTAAGTTTGTCTCTAATCCGAGCTGGTGATTTTTTAATGCTTCCGGTTTTGAACGATTCTGCGTAAAGTGACGAGAGATATTGACTTTGCTCATTTGCATTCAAGTAATAATGCAATTTAGTGACACCAAAGCCAGTTATTCATTCAGAACCATCTGTGTGTATATCAATTCGTAATATTGCATCGTAGGAAGTACGGTGGAAGAATCAAGAGCTGTAACTTATTGAATATGCCAAACAATCGCTCACTCGAGAAAGCTATAAGTCGCTATAACCCCCCGTTGAAGCCTTTCTATACGTGAGTGAACAAAACCTGCTGAAATATTCATAAAATGAATAACAAATAACCGCAGAAAACAATTTGAGCATCTCTCTCTCTCGTCGGGAGAATATTCAATATTCTCCGCTATAAAAGTTGATATCGCCGAGTAATTTCCACGTGAGCGACCGCGCGCCGGTTGAGAGGAGGGAAATCTGAGCACGTCACATGTCTACTCCCTCGTAACATACTCGTCGTTTGGTTTGCCGTGGTACGATAAACAATTCACATCGCATCTATGAAACATCTTGTACTTTCGTATTTCAATCAAGTCTAACAATGCCCAAACGGCATTCAAAATTCGGTTTCGATAAGTATTTCACTGTGAGCGGGAGTATGAATTTTCAATAGTCCACCGTGAAATTACCAGTAAATACTCAATTGAGTTATATTCCATTCGACGATTCAAGTTTCAGCCAAAATTCACTTGGAATAAACTTTAACTGGACTTACTGTAAATTTATGGTAAAATAAGTTGTATCATCAAACCTCACGGAATTCAAGTAAATATTCACTAGTCAAAATTGCATTGCAATCCACTCGAGGATTCATCCATCCGCTCACAGTTGAATTTCACTTTCACACAGTAAATTTTTTCTGTAAGGATTTAAGAGTAAAAGTCATGGAATTACTCGAGATCTTGTCGGCAGCGAATCCAGACGATCCTCCGAATAATTGTCGAAATAGTTCTGAATATATGATAGTCGCTACCCGAAGGTACGCGTGTCTATATAAAATACAAATTCGTCCAGTGACCCGGCAATACGTTTGCACACGCGATCAATCCACCGGAGTAAAATGATTTTGAAATTCCGAGACCGAGGGACACGCGACGCAGATGAAATTCGTCATCGTAGCCGTTCGCAATTCGCCGCCTCGTTGGATTTCCCGAACTCGGTCGTCTCTCCATATTCCGTCTCCGTCGTCCCTCCCGCCCCTTTCCCCTCACTCCTTCCTCCGCAATAAAACGCAGGTCATCCGTGGTGGGCTCGGATCCGCGGGTATACCCGGGTGGAGCGAGCGGGGGGGGGGGCGGCGGAGTAGGAACAAGCGGGTCCGACCGGCCGAGCTCGTCCGCGCGCGAATTACGCATGCATGAGATATGCAAACATGGCCATCGTCTTTCACGACGTCGCCGTCGATGGACACGCGTGCACGTGGCTCGGAGGCAGTCGGGCCGCGCGTAACGAGCGCGCGACTCCGTCCTCGACGACCTTAAACTCAGCCCCCGGGCTGGCTCGGCCTGGCTCGGGCTCGATAGCTGCATGCTAATTTAGTACGCGATGTTGGTGCGAACGAGCGCCTGTAGCTCGCCGCGGGTAACAATGCCCCCCCCCCTCCCTCGGCCGCTACTCGCGCTCGCCCGCGCGCGCATCAACAACCTAGTTAGTTTTGCAGTTACGCGTGTCGTGTTTTCCCCGAGCCGGCCGTCGATTTCGCGTCATATCTATAAAGTTATCCGTGGCAGCTGCATCGATCGGAAGGAGTTTGGAGTTTCGGAGCAGCCGAAATGAAGGATGAAGATGTCGTCGAGGCCGTGGATGTTTGGATATCGGAAGGCACGCGACTCGAATGACAGCTGGCCACAATTGAATGTCACTCGAGCTTGGTATCCGCGGCGTCCGGTCGACGGTTCGCGGTGAGAATAAAACCGGAACTGCGTCAGCTCCCGCGATAAGGGGCGTCGGAACAAAGATGCGGGAAGCAGCGGCGGCTCAGATTTACAGCCCAATTGCCGGACGCGCCGGAGAGTACGTTGTATATATACACGCGAGCGAGCCGAGCACCGGCGGGACCACCTACCACGGAACAATCGTCTCTTGGATTTCTTCGTTAGCGCGTCCGCGATCGTCGGCTCATCTGACCGAGCTGATGCCAAGTCGATGCCGCGGCGCGCACTACTCATGGACCACTTGTTGCTCTACGATGTTATGAGCAGATCTCCGCCCTCGCGAGCTTCTTTGTTTTCTGCACAGATCGACTCGCCCTGCCCCAGACTAGTCGACGCACTCGTTCGATTCTCGGTGTGACAGTTGATTGTTCGCCGGCGCTGTACGACGTATCGCGACACGAATGCTGCGGAGGGTTCGAAAATCAACGCGAAGCTCCGAGAACCCGAAACAAAGTTGGAAACGCGCGGGAATTACGAAAGAGGGAACTGGCAGGCTGGAGAGGAGGAGCAGCAGCAGCGGCAGGAGCGAAAGAAAGAGTCGCGCGATTTAAAAAGGGCCGCTCGGCGGCTTGACGACGCCATCGAGAAACCGGTTGGGCGCGATCGGCCCGGGCGGCGCGCGGCGTTCGGCGAATTCGGCCCGAAACGAGCCGCGGCAGCCGATTCCCGCGCTCCGCGCGTGCCTCCCGCCGCAAACTGGTTTTCGGCTTGGCTGCAGCTCGCTCGCGGCCGCTGCGGCGCGACTCGCCCAAAGCCCGCCCGGCCTTTTTAATTGCGCGTGTGCCCGGGGAAGCTGCATACACGTAGCCGCGGCGTAATCGCGCCCGGCTCAACGACCCTTCGCCCGCCGAACGACGTTGAAAAATTGCACGAGCCGCGTTGGCGGCTACTGTGAATCCTGCGCTTGTCTCTCCCCCCCGGTCGAGCTTAGAATACAAGCCTCCTCCGCCGGTTGCTCTTTCGCTCGGCGTCAGCTGGGGCCCCCGCTTCGAAATCGCAACGGGGCTAGGATGATTTTTTTTCGATCGTCTCGTCTATTCGCCCAATATTCCATGGACGCACACTGGATTCCACACGAGCGTACGATTTATTGAAACTGGACGGGGAACCGTTGGGATGCTGGACGGCGCTCGTACGGCGGTAGGCGTGCCACGCATGGCACTTGTAATTTCTCAATCGTATCATCAGCGGACGAGTCGGCGCGGCTCCCGGCCGGTGGATATACTCAATTTCCGCGGGCGTCTGCCGTGAATCGGAGCGAAAAACTCGGTCCGGCTCAATCATCCGACTGCCACGGCGTAATGGCAGAGTCGCCGAACCGCAGAGCGTCTCTGCCGCTCTCTCGCGGAGCCTCGTAATGAAAGACGGCCAATGGGAATTAATACACGCCGGTAGCATCGCGCGCGCCTCTGGCCGACGATCCTCGAGTCTTTTGGTGGTCGCCAGCACGAAAACTCGCGAAGCGCACGCGATCCCGTTGAGCAGTCGCGAGTCCGCGGGCCTCCTTTTGCGCGTGGCCTTGAACTCGCTCCACTGCAGCCGCCGAAGGAAGCCACCGAACTACTCCGCTCCTTCTCTCCTTTCCTCCGCTTCTCCCTCGCGCCGCGCGTTTTGCCGCGCGCGCGCTTCGTGTAATTGACGCGCAACCAGCCGAGCGCGGCCCTTCCTGCACTCGGCACTCGATCGACGAGTTGCGCACTGACTCTTGCCCGCGTTGCACACCGGCGCGGCCAGCTTCGAATACCGAAAGCCTCGCCCCACGCGAGGCGCTCGCATTTTACTCCTCTGCCCAACGCTGCATTTCATCTTCTAAAATCACTCGATCGTTCATATATTACTGGTGAATTCTACTCCTGCATTGATTTCTCATCATCGCAACGAGGCTGATAAATACACTTCCCCATTCAATCTACGACCTGCGTCGCTCAAAATTTTCAAAAAGTTGATCTTTTGAGTCTTGGCAAAATCGAGTGGCCCACCAAGGCCCATGTTAACATTGTCCCCATAACACCACAACAACTTATCGGTTCAGTCGAAATTTGAGCGGACCACCGCTCGCACTAACAACGTTACTCACGTGGAAACTCTAAGACCAATACTGCCGTATATTGTAACAATATTATCAATGAGAATGTCTTTGTGCTTTTAATAACTCAGTGCATGAAATATGCCAAATAATGGAAAAATCAATGTAAACTCTTACTTATCACACGGGGTACTACCCCAAGGCTAAAAAAAATCGTTTCGATCAATTATCATTTCAAATTGAATTTTCAGTGTAACGTTCATGATGACGATCTACTGAGAATATTCAAACTTTTTTCCATTAAAAATTGCCCGTTCCAGGATCGACATTAATGAAGGTTGCACGCAGATGCCGGAGGAACACTCGAAAATGATAGCTACACTCCTCTTTAACGATGCCGAGTCGAGTAGCCGAAAGAAAACACTCGAATCTGGAGGATAGGGTAGTGTCGAGTGAATTAGCTTGAACTGAAACCTCGAGAAAAGGATGGAGATGGAGCAAAGGGCCGAGTGCGCGCATACCTTTTTAATTAAGAAATTCAGTATATACCGGGATAGACAGCGTAAATGGGTTGAGTTGGGGGAGAGGAGCTTTTGCTCATAGGTCAAAAGCGCGCGCACTTGCCTCGATGCTACTGCCGCTGCCCGGCGAAAAGTGAATTACAAGCACTGCTCGAGTGATGGAGCGATCCACTGCTGCTTTTGCGACTTTCGTCCTGTGTAGCACCACTCGGCAATTTGTTTTGGCGGTCCGCTCGGTGGATACACTAATTCGTCGCTGTAGTTTCATTCAAGCGTGCATCATTGCTGGGGCAGGCAATCAGCGTTTGGGTTATATGACTCGACGACGGGAGGACATTTGAGTATCGCACGAATCCCGCGAGCAGTTGTACGTGGGCGTAGGGAGTATGTGAAAGCGGAGTAGGTGCGGAGAAAAACGACAATTATTGATATACGTTTAAAGAAAAAAGATGGTTTCATGGAGTACCTGATCGGAGCGTAAATTCCCAACGGAACTGAAAAACCCACGCGCGAAATCGGGTTTGAAATATCGCGAGTGGTCGTAACGAAATTGAAAATTGACGAGACGCTGTTGCGAGTCCCTCAATATCGTAATTGGAGAACAATCTTGCTCTGAACGTATAATCAAAAAACAAAAAGACCTTGGTAAATTTGCCGTAATCGACGTCCGGCCTCGCTCTCGCGCAACTACACACTCGTCGGGCAAACGAACGGCAGTGGCGATCGCCTACGTGCAGCCGAGTGGGGCCCCTCTGCTGAATTTCCATCCGATAATTATTCAAAATCGCGCGCGCGAGCCCGAAAAAACACTCGTGCTCGGGCGGCATCGCGTGACACGGGCGGCCGCCGATAAATCGTGGCCTCCGCGCCCGGCCGGATATACACTATACGTATACGCGCGAGGCTCGCGCGTCCATACTTCAGCGCGGCGCGCAGCAGCCAGCAATAAAAGCACGCAAGACAAACATCGGGGGAAGGGACGAGAAACAGTTGTTTGATAAGAGCCGCTCGCGACTAACAGACGGATAAAGAGTCGAATAACGAGGCCAGTGCGAAGCTCGGCGCTGCCGGCCGAGAAAACGCCGAGCCGCCCGCCGCAAAGTGGGTAATAATAGCCGAGCAGCCCACCGAGTCCGTTTGAATTTACTACACGGCTCTTGCTCTCGCGCTCGCGCACATCGATAGCGATCGCCCATTAGCACACAATTTCTCTCGAGCGCGCACTGCCGACGCCGCGGCCCATCTGATCCTGGAAAAACCTCGTCGGGCTTGTTTTGCTCCGCTGATCCTCCCTGTCCGAGCTTTTATTGCCCGAATAGTCTATCGCGATCGATTGCTCATGCGGACAATTACCGCACGCTGCCGAGCTATTTTGGATGCGAGAGAGCAATTTTCAGCACCACCAAACCGTTGCGAACCAATTCATTTTCGAGTTTGTTCGAGAACCAGTTGCCTCGGCGCCACTACTCGCCGAGTTCGTTGACTCTGCTCCGTCCAACACTTTTCGAGCTGGAAATTTGTTGCTACACCTCGCGCTGACCCAATCTCACGGTTAATCTACCGCGCGGTGAAATTATAAATCGATCAATCTTTCTCTGGCGTTTCGTGTTTTGGTCCTCGAACCCAGCGTTATGCTTCACATTTCATGGAATAAACAATTGCCGTTTATTTCCCTCTCCAAAATTAATAAACGTCGATTGCTTATATTCGCGTAGTTTCACGTGGGCGCTCGACTTGAGTCAATGTCAGCAAGCGCCACTTTGCGACGTAAACCGCGAAAAGTCGAGCAACGACAACAGAGTCGTGAAACAGAAGCTTCGACGGTCAGTCATGTGTAATTTTACGAATGGCACGAACGTCAATCGATCGAGCAGCGCAGCCAGTCGATCGGCGGCCGGGCTGGCTCTCGCGCAGTGTGCGCCGCGACTCGTAGTACGCTGCTCACGCCCACGCGAGCGCCGTTGTGAATGAGCTCGGCCGCGTGGGCGCGAAGGAGGATTACTATCGGCGGGCGCGCGACGCGAAAAATTTTATCGCGTGCGCCGGGGAGGAGGAGCGTGTACATCGACTCTCTCTCTCTCTCTCTGTGTTTCTCTCTCTTTCTCCGCATTGAGACGGCCGATAATATAATGCGCGCCGGATATGGACAAGCTATATGTCGAGGCACTAACTCGTCGGGAGAGCGCTTTATACGCCGAGCGAAGAATGAGACGTCGCTTGATTATTTTTTGTTTGTGCGAGCGAGCGAGCGAGTGCAGACCCGGCGGTTTACTGCCGCGCGATAACGCGCGCCGTTTCTCCGAGCTGTCGATTTTGGCGCGGGACGCGCGAAAGTAACGAGGGAGGTCGGGAATGCGTCCGCGTAAGTCTCGGGCCCGCGGCGGTGCCGTCGTTTATACGAACGCTTATGCGAAAGCCAAGTGAGATATTATTATTGTATGGGCTGCAGTAGAATTGATTCTTTCGCCGCTCTCTCTCTCTCTCTCTCTCGACTTGCGCGCTAGCTGTTTGTAATTACGACGGGCCGTAATAAGCATGTGTATATTTGTTCCGAGAGGGCTATACTCTACGCTACTCGATAATCATTACAGATATTATCATATCTCGTGTGAATGCAGGCTACTACCATTCTACGCATTTTTGCGCGGCCACTTGATTATGCACGCACGTGCGTGCGCGCGCGCGCGAGCGAGCCGTAAAATCTGAAAGTGAAATGAAATCCCACAGCCGAGTGGTTATTATCGTTTTGACACCGGGGAAAAAATACTCGCCATCTCGAAATCACCATAATTCATATAACACCACCGAACCCTTGCAGTGACACGACGACGCGCCTCGCTTCATTCATGCGCGCGAATCAGACTGTACAAAGTAAATTGTCGGCGCGCGAGCTCGAGAGAGAAAGAGAGAAAGGGCTTTGAAAGTGATCGAGCGAGAGACGACGAGCATATTCAAATATCGTCTTGGGATGGAATTACAAATTGTAATGTGCGTGCTAATGAACGGTTAGACGCTCGCGCGATCGAGTCTCCTCTCCAGCCGTCATCGCCGCCGAGTCGGGATGAAGCTATTCAATTTCCCGAGCGTAGGCTCGCAGATAAAACCGATTCGCTCCGTGAAAAACTCGAAATCAGCTCACTTTCTCGCTGCCGCTGTGTCGTGGCCACCACCAGGGCCGGCCGGCTCCGCCGAGCCGCTCCGCAGATAACAGAGCGACTTGATTCAGCATCCGAAGGAGTATTTCAATCGTCAGCCGGCAGCTGGGCTGCGCATATCGGAGGTGCGAACCCACTCGGGCCATCCGTTTCTCGGCTCGTCTCCTTCCCCCGGGGCTCGCGCGTTATCCGCCAAGGTGTCGTAAATCGCAAGCGCGAGGCCGCCTTGGCAAAAATCGTCCCCTGTACTTATCGCGTCGCGTCGATATACGCTCACACCCACCCGAATCCGGGCCGCGAGGTGTGAAAGCCGAGACTGGCGCGTGGTCGTATGCGACTCGCCCCCGTCCGTCCGGAAGTCCCGACTCCTCGAGATTGCCAAGCAAGCATGCCCCCCTCGAGCCCGAGCTCCAGCCCGAGCTTGTACAGGATATGAGAGCCGGCCTTTTTGCATAGTACGTGCTACACGGGGGACAAGCTGGACGCGTGTCAGGACCAAGCATTGTGCGACCAATCATTGCGCCAGATTACAACGTTTCGTGCGGTTCACCTTGGTAGATTGCTCTATCATTTCCTCGAGCAGTTTTTGGGATTCGGTTCTCTCGCTCATCGGTTCATCCAAATGAAAACATCTCGAAGATTCGTCAAGCGACTTTATTTGCGTGAGATATTACGTATAAATGTACAAAACGATGATATTTCACTGCAAAAGCGACAGTTGACGTCTCCTCGAACTGACTGTTGGTCCGGGAGATAGAGACGCAATTATTACGGATACATGTAGTGAACAGGCATACAGAGATGGGCTAATTTCATTATCTGCTTCCTCAAAGAAGGAGATGCCATTTTGAATTTTTCCTTTCGCTGGTGGAAGTAGTAGCAAAATTCACTCTTGTCGTTCTGGACAATGTTCACAATGAGTTCGTCGTTGTCACTTGCCTTCTGTATAATGCGCTTGTCCGAGTCGAGCAAAAATTCGAAACCGGAAATCTCGAGCGACCTGTCCCGGCGTCCGTCGGTCTCGATTCTCCACACGTCAAAGTGGGCGCACTCGATCGTCGACGCGCACAACCCGGTCAACATGAGAAAACCGCCCCCCGGCAGATTGTGAATTTTCAGCAGGACGACTTTGTTGGGAAAGGCAAAAGTCGTGTTGAACATCGCATTGAGCCCGGCGTCGAACTGCGTGCAGTTGATTTTTTCGTCTCCATTCTTGGCCGCCCAGCACAGCGCGAACATACTCTGCTCGGCCGAGGCTTTCACCACTACGTCATCGTGGTGTCGACCTGTGTCAACCGTGACGTCCATCAGCTCTTTTACCGCGCCACGTGGGTCCACGTACATGGCTTTCACGTGAAGATTGTTCTGGAACGAATTTTCTTTATGGTAGAATGTGTGCAGGAAATGACCCTTGGACGAGGAGTACTGCCGAGCCGGATATATTTCAGTGTCAGTTTTGAGGTTCTGCTTCGTTAGGTATGCTTGGGGACCCATCAGCCGGTGACCCGTCAGATTGAACGTTGTTTTATACACTTGTCTGCTTGCCAGCGATTGGTTCACGTATAATATGTCAAACGAGTCCGAATACCAAACAAAATCTACGATTTCAGGATGTTTGTACTTAATTTCCGTCGGGGCGAGCGTGAGATTGCAATTCGCCATATCGATACTGCGAATCATGAGACTGCGAGATTGAGACTCGTTTTTATTTCCGTTGGCTCGGTTGGAGAATACCAAGTACCTCCCGTCACTGTTCACGTTCACGGGCCACAAGAAAATTTGCTCGTCCTTGTCCGCGCGGAAGGCGCATGATTTTTTGAAAATCACGCTTTGAAACAGCGGCTTTTCGCTTATAACTCTGCACACCTTGTGCTTCTCCTCGTTCGTGTTGCAAATTCCGTAGGTAAAACTGTTGTCTTTTGACGCTATGGAGGAAGCATGCATTCCATGCCCCACTGGATCGGTCTCGACAGTCCATTCTCTCTTGAAGATTTGCCCAACCGAGAATTGCGAGCTGAGGGAAATCCATATCAAAGTGTAACTGACTGCCTTCACTAGTCGCACCATTCTTAGGTTCACTTGTCACGAAAATTAAATTCACTCCTAGTCAAGTTTTGAAACGTGTTCTGAAGGCCTGAACATTATTTTCGCGGTGGAACGACCAATTTGCCCGAATTGTATTGGAATTAATTGAATTGGTTCAAATTTATCTACAATGCGGACCAATGTAATGTCGTAAATGTGACGCGCCTTGCGTTAGCGATCCGGTGCAACTGCGTCAGAGGCAAAGCCACTACTGCTGATAACTTGACTCATCGGCTTCTCGAGCGAACGATTCACAACATTTCGAAATCGTAACATTTAGGTAACACTGCACCGTTATATCTATACGTTACGCAAAGCGTCTCGAATGAACGATAACCCAAGTAACCTTGCAGCAAATAAAAATCGCCTCGGCTGGTGTTTGTCAATCACACTTCTTGAGGTTTACATTTTAAATCTCTCCACATGTATACATCCCAGTCTGGTGGGTATTATTTTACTCCTGGGAAAAATGAAAACATGAATTGGATAGAGTCGTAACAAGAATAAATTTGAGCAAATAGCTGATGCGAGTTGGGTAGAGAGCGCGATAGATGCGCGGGCGAGGAGCCCGGCCCGATAATTAATATTATCTTAAGCGTGTACGCAATTTACCCTAGTACTGGTCTCACGCGTAAACTTTGCTCTTGATATCAAAACTCGGAGGAGCTCTCGCGTCTCCACGGAGTATTGCTCTCTCTCTCTCTGTCTCTCTGACGCGCTCCTGCGCCCACCGCACCGAGAAACAGAGGCGCGCGCGAGCTACAGTGAGCTGAGCCCGTCGGTGGCGAGACTCCGCGAGAATCTAATCCCCGTCGTAATCTGATGTAATTGGAGGTGCAGCGCGAGCGAGCGAGCGAGCGGCCGTGCGAGTTTGGTCGCGCTTAACTTGATAAAACGCCCGGCGCGGCTGCTGCCCCGTAAATCCACGCGGGTGAAATCGGCGACGCGCGCGCGAGCTCTCTTTCCGACCGTTTCTCTCTCCTTTGGCTTTTATCGATTACGGAATCTGGGTGACAAACGGGACATTCGTTTTCGCGCTTCGGTTATGGATGCGCTGCACACGATTTTTATGGGACAGAGGATTCTGCAAATTTCATTGTCTTACGCTGGCTCGCTGCGAAAGACAAGAGATTTATGTTGATTCAGAGGAGCCGGCGAACATGAGTCATTTAACGGAATCGCATTCGAATTGATAAAATGATCCATTGTGTAGGAAAGATCGCGCTTGTTTCCGAAGGTTTTCATCATTGAGGAACAACGTTCAGACGAACTATCCCGTGAAGTAGATTTTGACATCACAGCTTTAGCTGCAATTGAATTGCAGTTGTATATTTCAGCACAAATGTAATAATTTACGGTACGCTATTTCGTATCCTTGAGATACAATGCCATGTAGCTCGAGATACATATATAAGCTTTTCTCCGAGTTTGAAAAAAGAGAATGATGCCAAACGAAACGTCATAAAACGAGACAATCGAGAGAATTAAAGAGAATTAAAACGTTAAATACGGACCCCGGAGGGGCCATTTTTCCGGGCTCCTTTGCAGCGCTATCTGCCTCCTCTATTAGACCTCTTCCATCCCCCCTCCCCTTTGCCGTGCCTCTACTTAACTTCGCCGTACGATTCGTCCTTTTTCTATCGCACTTCCCATTATGCGTGTCTCTCTTGCTCCCCCTTGCTTTGCGCGCGACTGTGAAACTTGAGGCGAAGCAGGTACGACGTGAAAAAGTGCTCTTTGACGCGTCGAAAATCACACTGCGGCCATCTGCCGCCGCACTGGCGCTGCCGCGCGCACGCAAAGTCGTTCTAATTAAAACGCCTTTCATGATCTCGCTGCGAGTCCTGCGCAGGGGCGTATAATAAGGGCACTGCCACCGAGAAAAATCGCGTCTAGTTAACCGAATTATGCCCAGAGAGAAACTTTGTCGTATTTTCCGCTTGAATTAACTGTATTATTCGTGTCAAATATTTACCAGACTTGCTCGATTGAAATTAAACGTTGGATTGAGCTTCATTATTGCAATGAAAGACTGAGAGTTGTACGATTTGAATGGAAATTTAGAGGATTCACTTTTCAATCTTTCTCCTTTGTTAAATCGAAGAATGTCCTTGATAAATAGCGATTGAGAAGCGAATAGGAAATCAATGTCTTCAATTGATGAACTCAATCAAATTGAGTTCATCAATTGAAAAATATTCGTACATCTTATTGCCGTTGTCATTGTTACCAAGTATTTTTAATATTTGCGAATACAACTAACTAATCTGTCGTAAAACGATTGAATAGGAATTCTATTCAATTGTATAGAGCTGTCCTATAAAGTTCCTGTATATAAGAATGATTCCATAAGAATTGTATATAGAGATGGTATACAATTGCATACAATATATGATGTGTTTTATTCGGATTGAAATAATATAAAAACATGAAGATGACGATGTTACTATAAAAATTATTCCGACAACAATATCTTTGATATTTTCAACTAATTTTAAGATTGCTGTTCATGAGAAAATGTAATAGAACAATATGATGTCGTCAAATATTCGATTGGTGTATTGAACGAGAACATTACTTTCTGATATTGAAGTCCTCGGAAGATGTTATGTTAGGATCTGTTGAAAGAGCATTGGTGAGTGCTTTTGACACTTCCGTTCATTTAGAACATCCCAAAGTATAGATTCTGTCAGAACATAACTACTTTCGAACCCGTTCTGAGCAGTTTGAAAATTGATCAAGTAAACATCCCTAAATGGAAAAAGATTCTCACATTCTCATAAGTGTATCGATGCTATCAATTAGATTACAGCCGAGTAGTTGTTGCTGCGTGTTGTCACACGTTTTCCGTAGTAACGACCAAAAGCCCCAATTGATTAGCTGCGACGACTAATTACTGGGAGCGTTCCTCAATATTCTCGTTTTCGCGCTGACTTGTCTTCCTCGAGTGACGATAAATAATTTATCCACACACGGCCGTAGCTAATTGATCCAGCCAGGTTCTGGTTCTTCTAGACACCTCCCTCCCCCCTCCCATCCCTCCTCCACTATCTCCCCACCTGGAGCGTAATTTTTCTCGGTTCGTCGTCGATCATCGTCGATAATATTGGGTAAGAGTCGTTTTATCGGGCACGTCGTCTTGCCGCGGCAAATTTCTTCCTTGATGACTTTCTGGTTTACACAGCAAGATCGAACCTTCGGAATAATATATGGCGATGATATCGGGATCGGCGTATGCAATGACTTTCCGCGGATGACAAAAAGTTGTCTGTAAAAATAAGGCCGCTGCAGTGAATCATGTTACACACTGCACTATCTCTGCTCCACTGTGTTTTATGAATATTTCAACATTTTTCAGTTGGTTTATTAATTTATGAAACGCGCGCGTGAAACAAGTTTTCTCACGAGAATCGTTCTTCTCATGGGAACCGATTTTTTCCCCGAGTTTCCATCAGCGTCTGGCTGAAGAATCGATTATTGGTCGAATCATTACGCGGAAACAAAAATAGCGAAAAAGCATCGTGGGTAGCTTCGCCCATTTACCTGGGGGGGTTCCGATAAAAAAAGACATCCGCGAGCCTTTTCGCGCCTGGAGACTCCGAGGAATTCCACCGGCTGATTACTTTGTGTTTCCGCAAAAAAGGAGCGGCCAGCGATGAGGTGAGTCGCGGAATGAATCGAGTCCTCGAGACGACAAGGAATGTGCTCCGCGAACTCGCTTGAGCGTGACGAAAATCAAGGAGAGAAAATGAGCGGTGGCAGCTGATTCGAGCTTGTAAACCCGCGCTTCTGCCACTGCTCTGCACTCGTGGCTGCTGCTCCGAGGAATCCTGCCCCAAGTTGCCCCGGGAAAAACAGTTTTGCCGGTAATGGAATTCAGCCGAATCACTGCAACTTGGGTGAGGGAAAGGATTTGGCTGTGCAGCAATACGTAGTGACGTTCTCATGTCTTCTGCTATTCTTGTACTCTGTCTGTTGGGTGGCTGCGAGAAATCCGAAACTTCGTAACGAAAGTTTAACCCACTTTCCGATAAACTAGCAAGCTCAAATTTTGCACATATATTGGTCTTCGATAGCAACCCAATCTTGTACGAAAGTGCACATCGAAAAATTCTTATTTCCTTGGAAACACAGCTCTCAAAAAGTACGCGATTTCAAACGTATACAAACTGAATTAACTAAAGAACTGTTAACCTGTTACTCATCGTGACCCAGATGAACTCATCAATTTATCATCCTTGTTGGTTTCACATAAAAATAATAAAAAAGACTGTTTCTAATGATACGCTCTTATGTGGAAGAATAATAATTAATGAAGATAACTTTTTCTCTTCCAATATTTTTGGACAAGATTGTTTATGTAACAAAAATTATTGTGATTGATTGTTGATTGATTGATTGCTTGATTGTTTCATTAACAAAAAATATGTGACAACAAAATTTGAGCTTTCTGCAGATTTGAAAAGTAGGTTAACCTCTAAGCACAGTGTGCTGGACGTTTCTTTATTAAAACATGAGTCTTTAACTCATCATTAATAATTAAGTAAGTTTATGTTCTTACAAAGAAACGTAAAGAATTCTTTGGATCTAGAATAACTTTCATCCACTTCCATGTAATTAGCTCCTCGTATCTACCTCTATAAATTGGTAACTGGAAAGTCATAACTTTGTGATCAAAGCTTGGCATATACTTCTTGATGAACTATAGTAAGCTCAAGTTCTATAAAGATATTTGTAGTCGGTGGCAATCCTACGTTGTACGAAAATATTCTACAAAAAAGATTCCCCGACAGAAAAATATTAGTCTCTTACGTGAAGTAAAGTATTTTTTCGAAACATGTCTTGTTTGTTATGAATCTTGAGATCATGACAGCTCTGAACTCAAAGATGTTATCCATTCGCTCTTGCGCATTCCTCATTAGCGAGTTGGCATAAGCATCAGATTTCATGTGATTAAGTTTGAATCTCACTGTTGTACGATTGTGTTTTTAAGCCGGATGGATAATTATACGATTGCAACCGCTACTGTTTGCTTGTCCGACTCTTCTCAACTCGGACGAGCATTTCCTCTTCCACTTTCTGTCTTCGCACTAGTTTTTCTGCCCTTGTTCTCGATTCTTCCCTCCTTGTTCCGCTCATACTCCTGTTTCTCTGAATTTCCTTGAACAGCTTATTATCATCTAACGCGTACCATTTCCCGAGTTTCTTTGTGCTCAACTTGTTTTTATCCCTGTATTCATTTCTTAGCCCCACTTCCTTCAAAGAATTCCGCAAAACTAATCGTTTGAAGATATCATTGTATCCGTAGGAAATTTTTTCATGAAAACAGATGATGAAAGATACATCTTCAGCTTGAGGATATTTTATGAGTAATTGTACTGTAAAAATATTTCCATCTCTTTTACCTGATACGTTGTTGTTTTGTGCTTCGTTTCAATCTCATTCTGCTTATTCACTTTCGAATAAAAAAATTTCCAGTAATATATGACACCAAACGATTACAAGCATTTTATCTTGACACGAAAGTAAAACCTGGTACCGATGAAATACTACCCTCGCGAGGAACAGCCATATAATCAATACGTAAATTGATTTTCCAATTAGTTTATCAATTGGATTAATCTATCACCTCTATCCCCCAACAAAAATACTCGCGTGGCATTGAATTCGATTATAAAGCAAATTTCCCTCCAAGACCCGTTGGGGACAAGGCGCGCGCGATTTATCAAAACGACAGGACCGAGCACATAAATCAGCGGGCTCGCGATCCTTTGAATCGCAATAAATAAGCATTAGCAGCCCCAGCACGGCAGACAAAAGGAAAAAGTCGTCCCGATCGCTTTTCAATGCGATTACGCGGGAACAGTGTCGCGTAGCAGCCGATATCTGGCACTGCGATTCCCTCAAGTGCTTTTAGATTGCGAGACTGCATCTGCACGCCAGCCGCAGAGTCGAATCACGAGAGGAGCCGGCAATTCTACCTAGTATGGCCACGGCTGCGTCTCAACCGAAATCCGACTTGGTGGTTCTCGCGCGTTTATTTCGTTCGCCAAGCCGTTATTCCTCCATCTTAACTTATGAAAATTCCCTGAAATAGGATTTCTTTTTTTTTTTATTCCAGAATCATTCGTTTTTACTTACCAGAAGAATCCACTGGTCGAATGTAGAACAGATTATATTATATGCATACACCATCGATGGTGACCTCATGATGAAATTCGTTATATTTATTTGTCGGAAATTCGGGTGAGCGAGTGTCCGGTTGACGACGAGCGGGAAACCGAAAACACCGAGAATATCCGATGTGCCAGCTCCGCGGCGTGCTCTGATTCGTCCGAAAGTACATGAGCAAGCAGAGGCCGCCAAATAATTCCCATAAATCCCCGAAGAAGCGGCTCTCGCGGGGCTTCTCTCCTCGTGAGAGATCGAAATGCGCGCCAAATCGATAAGTCGCTTGTGCGGTGGCGGATATTCGAAATTCCCGCGCACGCTCGGATATTCCATTAAGATATCGGGCCGTCAAGGAGCAGGGCACGCGTTATCTGCGCCGCGCACGAGCTGCAGTCGAAACTCGCGCTCCGTCCGAGCGCATCACGGATTTTCAGGGACCCGAGAGCAAGAAAGGGCCGCCGCCGCCGCCGCCGCCGCCACCGCCGTCTCAGTGAGATGAATACATATATAGCCACGGTTTGCCAAGGGGGACGTGTGGGCGCAGCCAATATCGCCCGGGAAATTGCGAGCCTTGGACTGTGAACTTCGGCCTCGTTGTTTGCTGGCCGCGAGCTTGAATTCAACTGATTTTGATTGATATGAGATTGAGCGAGCCAGATTTCTACGGCTTTTATATAACGACGGGTACGTGCGTGTGTGTTTTTTTTCCTCTATCGATTTCCTCCCAATATGGATGTTGCGCATCGGCGAGTTTGGTAATCTTCTATTCCGACTCCGCGAATGAGCTGATTCGTTTGCCATTCGCCTCATTATCGAGGCAGAGTATTAGCGCAATCAAGAGCGATTGGATCAACGGCGATTATCACATCGTTGATGAGCTCTGATTAGCAAACTGTTGTCGAGGAATCAGATCTGCCGTCTCAAAGCTGTTGGGTGGGCGTCGCGAGCAACTGTACAGTACGTATTCCGTCTGTGGCCGCTCGGTAGCAATGCAAATGAATAATGAACGAGGAGCCCCTCCTCCATCGACAAGTCGGCTTAGCGATCCGTCCAAAACTGCGAACAGCTGCGTTGTGGACCCTGGGTAATCGGCGCTAACAGCCGCCGTCGGGACAATGCGACCGACTGTTATCGAGGAGCCGGACGGCGTTAAGCAGACCATTACTTCGCCGAGGGACTCGGACCGCACTCTGCGGATTTCACGGGGATCGATCTCTGTTTACAGAGCGTCCGAAACGGAGGCGACCGGCTCGCTGTCTCAATTCGGCCCGCTTTGTTCGCGGTTTTTCCACCTCGCCCCCGCGAGCTGTTTGCACTTTTTTCCCTGCTCCCTGCACTGCTGCTTCTTCCGATGACCAGATGCTATCTAATCAAGGCTTCTTTCAGAGGCCTAGCCCACAAGGATCCAACCCATTTGCTGGATACCCCCGCCGAATCATCCAATGGTTGACTTTGAAAAAGAGTTGGGGGATCAATCAAGAGCAATTTGCGATTCGGGTGAAGTCATTTAGAAATTCACTTCCCGGAGGCTGCCCGAACATTTCGAATGGTTCGAGCAGGGGCGATCCCGAAACCGTCACCGAATCCGTACCTCTCTCGCGAGAGCCAAATCGCATGCCTTTCACGCACGACTGTGCCCCCCTTATCAAACCTCTTGCGAATCGATTCATTCAAATCAGCTCTCCCGGTTGCCCCGTCCGAAAAAGCTCGGCGCAGCCACTCTCCGATCAGATTCGTCCAAACACGCTTTGCCCGAGCGATTTTTGCGCTGGTCGTCCGCTGGCGGGGAGAAATAACGGCAGTAGCCGCGGTGTCTGTCCGTGAAACGATTACGCAACGACGCTTTGGAATTCGGGCGCGTGTCGCCCGCGGAAATCGCGCGTGCGCCTGTTGGCTCGGCTTCGGCCGCGATATTGAGCCGGGGTTTTTTTCCCCGCTTCTCTCGCGAGGACAATTTATACGTCTCAATCGGCCTGTCCCGGAAGTCGCGTGCGCCCATGTAAGCGCTCGGCTAATGTACGTTTGTCACGATTGCGGACCGATGAACCAAACGCAGGATTCAGCCGCTAATGTTGTTGCGGCCGTTTCACTCGCGGCCGGTCGGCTGGCTTAGATACGGAGAAAGCTCGTGTACCGCTGTTGTGACCCGAGGTGGGCGCTGTAAACTGAGCGCCGATACATTTTAGATTTGCCAAACGGTTGTAATGAACAGCCTCGTCGATCGGGAATACTCCTGACCGGGGAAATTTGAGAAGCAGTTTGATATACGGCTCGAGCGATCTTCTAATTACGCTCGAGGCCGCGTTAGCTTTCGTGCGCATGGAACATCGACGAATGTTCTCAATTTGAACAGTCACAAAAATCCCTGATGGAGATAACATTTTCTTTTATTTCTTACTATTCGCGGACAAACTTTCTCTTGTCCCGGGATTCTCGACCGGATCACGAACGGTACCACAAGAAAACTAAGCGTGAATTAGTGACTAGCTCGAGTAAAATGAATAATGGCTTCGAGTCCCGAAATAAAATCCAAGTGCTATTGGGACAACTAATCGCCAAATGAAAGCGTGCCAAGGAAATCGTCGCTCGTTAGCAGGGGAGTTGATCTGATCGCAGCACTGTTCCATTCATGGGGTGATATCGCGCGCGCGGCCGCGAGATGGGCTGGCAAGAAAGAGGAAGGCGAACGACAACTGGCTCAAGCAAGAAAGCTCCGCGGAAGAAGCGTAAGCGCAGAAGCTTGGGCCCCGCGTACGTAGGATCAACTTGGCATCCTCGCGTGCAATTTATGGGGAATTCCCAGCGCTGCGTGCGAGGAGCCGTTTAGGGGCACCGCGGTGATAACGAGTCGGGTGCTGCTGCTGCTTCATTAACATTGTTTGGCCATTCTGGCGCGGATCATGCGCGCCTCGGGACCGTAGCAAGGCCAAGACGCCCCGCGCACGCACGTTATTACACTGCAGGAGCAGCGTCAGTGACAACTCGGCGATTATGACTTATGAGTCGGCCCGGCAGCGATGAAAAGAACTTTTCCAATTTTCCGGAAGCAGTGCGCGCTCTGGCCCCACCCGTAAACAGGCACTTTTTATTCAGTGGCTCGGGGCTTAATGCCTTTTTGAGTCTTGGTCGGACGTACTGTGTGGACGCGATTTATCGCGGCAGAGGACGTTCGCCTGCCGTTTGCCGATTTTATTGCGCGCAGTTTCGGCCCGGCTGTATCGGCGACGAACGGCGATGTCGATATTACGGGGGGGGGGGCGCACTTCCTTCCCGCGGAATTCGCAGCAAGTTACGTCTGGTTATGTGGCTTTTAAGCACACGATAGACAATATTTCACTCGGGTCTGTGCAAGCTAACTCCTCGTATGCATAATTTCCGCGGCGGTTTCGATGGATTGTTATGGCCGGGAGATTGTTATAGGTTGCTTAACTTCTTATCGTATATCTACAAGAAAATCCGAGTCATCAGCTTTGACGCAAACGACTGCAGTTGCCAGAGATTCTGTGTTGGATTCATTGGAAATAGTTATTCCACCGTTTGAAAACAATCTTTATCCTTGTTGATACACGCTGACAGGTGAAGGGAATTCATATCGTCATATTGAGGCAGCTCCAAGCACTAGTTCCTCGTGGAATAACGAATTAAACGAAAGCACAATTTTTTGTGCTACATTACTCACAGATAGATCGGCACAAAGCATTTCGATCTCCAGCAGTTTCATAACCTTGATTTTCGTCCTAGGCGACTTCTACCCTCACCTCCCTTCCCCATCCCCTCTCTCTCTCTTCCAAAAAGGAAGCGAGAGTGCAAAGACACGTAGCATCCCGCACTTTGCGTGCTCGCTCCTTTAGATATATAGGTATAGGTGGCGCGTCGGTGGATCGCGGAAGATTATCCCTTGATTTATTAATCCACTTTCGCAGGCGCTCCTTCCCAGCCGAAAGTGCACAGAGCCGCGCAGGCAGGAAGGGAGGGATCCTTCCCTTCGGCGCCGTTTATATCTCGCGTGTCATCATTTCTTCTTTATCTGCGCTCTTAGCGGCGCGCGCGCTACGCTTCTTACGTCGCCCCAGGCGCGCCCAAGCCACGCAGATGGAGCTTGGAGCAAACAAAAGCTCCTCCGGGAAGAACAGATTCTGGATGCTGTGACGAGCGCCAGATGACTATTAGATCACCCACGGCTTTTTGATGCGTTCGATGTCGTCGAGCCCGCCGAGTCGACATGCTGAATGTCAAGTGAGCATGCCCCGACGTTTCAGCCTGACGAATCGTCTGCGGAGTATCGCAAATTTACGCAAACGTCGATGGATATATGTAGATACTTGAAGAAGCAACTTTCGCCTGTACTCAATTGTTCGAGTTTGGAATCCTCCCGTGACAGTTGTATATCTGTTCGTAAGAGAATCAATATGAGTGTCTACAAACTCGATAGATTGGAAAATGGCAATTGAAAAGCTCGACAGTGCTTGATTAATGATTCATTGAATTGGAAACGACATGTTGGAACAGCAGGAACAGCGGCACCTGTCATTTCAAGTGCCGATTGGATGATTACGCATGACCGCAGTCAATTTGGCTAAAACCGATCCATTGTGTTTACGATTTGGCAATGCGCGACAAGGACTGAAGCTTGCAGACGCGGTTCGGTGCGGAGAAGTGTAAGATACTCATGAAAATGTATTTCTTTGGTCACAAATTGATAGCTCTCGCCTAATAGTGCTAAGCGTTTGGACAGTGGTTCGAAAGAAATCCAAATCGCTGGAGCGGACAACTGAATAATCGCAGGGTTTGTGTAAGCGCGCAGAAGTTATCATCGTTCCGCTGCGACTGCTTGACTGGCCAGCTTGTTAATGAGTTGTTGTGTGCGGCTGTAGCCACAATAGGATACATAGTTTTTAGGAGTGAGAGGAAGAGAGAGAAAGAGAGCAGAAGCCGAAGCGAGCAGCCTGCTGCCAAACATCCCCTCGTCTCAAGCAAGCACGGAAGGTTAAACTTGGGAAAATGCTACGGTGCACGAATCGGGCGGCGTGCTCCGCTTTTTTTTCCAAACCATTGTCGGGGAACGACGCAACGCCTCAAACTTAGATGGCTCTCGGGATTTTGCCTCCTTCCTCCATCATTCACGAGTAAGTCGGCGATTCAGCCGGTGCTTACAGCTCCAACGACGACCTCGTGTATGGCTGCCGAGAGGTGCACGCTTCAATGGCCCCAAACTGTTATAAGCTTGTCCAATGGATTTTTTCACGTGTTCAACGTCGTTTTGCTTTATATTCCATGTGCAATCTGAATCCCGTGACAGAGTATGAAGAAGTGATATACGAGCATGGTCAGATAAAATACACCTTGACGCCCTTACTCTTGGAGACAAGCGTTGGTCGCATTTCAAAATGAATGAATCTATAATATAGCTGAGTCCTAATCATTCAATTAAGCATTGAGCATGTATCGGTAAGCGAGTAAACAATTGGGTAAACTTCGATTTCTAAGTACTTATTTTGATCGTTCTGTCAATCTAGCGTCACATGGACAACTGCAAATTGATAGTTTCTAATCAAAAGTAATCTGTCCATGGGAAGGAGGGGGGGACTTCAGCGACCTCGTTTTCATACATGAAGTTGCTACGTTTGCTTGGTTTATTAGTTTATTCTTGGGTTGCACTGCAGGAAGTAAGACATTTGTTGTAATACGAAATGCCCTACTCTTCAAATACTCTTGCACATATAATCACTTTGATTAGTATTTTGACAGAATAACACTCCCATACATGAATCCAGATTTATACTCATATCGTTAGCTTGTGATTCAATGTCACTTTTCAATACTGAGCAATCGTTACAAAATTGCTATTTCAAAACCAACAACTATTCGTATTTCACATTACTGCACCACTTGTTTCATATATAAATATCTTACAACCAACCCGAATGTAATTAATCAGACATTTGTCATCTTGTCATCAGTTACAAATCGTAAAGATCATCGTGGGTCTTGCTAAGTAGTAACCGCGACCTTGGGGTGTCGTCGACGTCACAGCCGTCGCGTAACACTCGGTCTCGCATATTATGCAATCCTCAGCTACTAACCCTCTCACCTGGCGTCTGACGCTACGCGGATTCTCTTGAAAATTTAATGGACGTGTTTGGGACGTGTTTGGGTGTCGCCGGCGTTGAGCTCATTGGCCACGAACGCACTCTGTCTCGGTTCTTCGCTTTCTACGACATTTTTTTTGTTACGCATGAGGCATAGCCCTTTTTCAGACAGCTAGAGATGAATTTTTCTCTTTAACTATTGCACTTGGTGTCACTGTAAGCTATCAAAATGAATTCGTTCATTTACAGATAGAAGCTATGCCATTTTGGAATGATCGATTCGCAATGTAACACCATTTTGACATTGTAGCGCATGACACTTTTATATGTCGCGCAGCGAGACAAGTAAAAGAAATAAATGGTTGTGTCTGAAACCTTACCTTGTTGCATTCTCCAGGTTGGATTTTTCATCAGAACTGACCTAACCCAAACCTCTCGTTTCTGTTTTTATATTTTCGTCCGCCCATGTGTTATGTCGTAACTTTTTCTTCTCCTATTTTTGAATTGTATTCAAACATTCGTCCTCATCTTAGTGATACATTTTTTTGCTGCATTGGATATAAGGTTGCGTATTTGCTTGTTTATCACTCTTGGAGTTCTCTTGCTCACGATAATTATATGCATAAATCTGGTGTATAGAAACATTCCTGTAGATGAAATTCATTCAAAAATATCAATGGAATACATTCTCTTGATTTATGTCGGCCTTTTGATTTTCCTAGAAAATTCTGTTAGCTACATATCGTGAATTATAATTTCCTCTGCTTAATACCTCTTTGACATTTCCATTCACCAACATCGAAAGAATTCAGGAATCCACCTGCCACAGAATGTTGGTTTTCATCTCGAATTAAAGTTCTGGTATGAAAGTGGTGGTGGCCAAATGAATACAAGAAAATGTCAGATCTGATTTTTTAAATATCAGCACTGGTCGTCATTCCGTTCTCTACTCTGGGCGTTAGAATAATCTCAATTTCCGGTATCTACTCTTTCATTCTACAGCATGTCAGATAAAATGACAGGGTTTGAGCGTGCAAGTCCAGATATTACGTGGCTATCTGTGACGTCATTACGCTGCCTCAACTCAGAACGATCGACCGACAAATCAGAAAGTAGATTTACCGTGGCTCTTCCTCCACTCATATGCCACTTATCCACCGCTGAATCACGCTCTTCAATTTTCGACATGGGTATGGCACTAGAAAATTAGAACACCTATCTTACGCCTATGCCTCATGGAGCGTTTTTTTACGTCGTTACCCTAAGCCGTGATGAGATATTCAAATAAACACAAGTGATCGATACCAAGTTTCGTACTGTTTTATCAAAACACCAAACGCTAGAAGGTCTTTAATTGAAAAGCAAGATACATATCAGAATATTTTTTTCTATCCAACCATGGAAAACTCGTGGACTTATCAAACTTTCCGGGATTGGCTAGGCGTGTGAAATTCTGGCGCGAGAGCATCGCGCCCACGGTCGTGGCTGCAGGCAAAAAAAGCACTTAGGGCAGATTATTGCCAGCAGTAGTGCTGCTGCTTTGCGGCTACTCCTTTTTTCCGTCGATTCGTGGCAGCGGCGCAGCGCAGCGCAGTAAAAGATTTGCCGCATTACGAGTGAGACGATAATAAAAGTAAATTGAAGAGCTATTCGTTTCGCTGGTCGGCGCGGGACGAACGGTGTGTACGTGTGCGTGCGCGCGCGCGCGCGGGAGACCGTAACGTGAGCATTAACTTGCAAAGTATGGTCTTTGAAATATCGCAGTCGCGCCTCTTGACTGTACTATTAATTATATGCGTCGATATCGTGGATTCCACGGATTCCCCTCTCGCTCAATATTTATATTTATGTAGTTAACGCGTGCCCCCCAAGTGCTCCTTTGTTACGCGTTCACAACTACAACCGTCCGTGATGGAATTGTTGGTATGTATGGCTATTACTTCTATAAAAATTTGATTAGTTGGGTGGATTACTCGGTTCCAAATATGTGCTCCTTCTTAAATGTCAAAATAGAGCTGCCGCTCGAGCTCACCCCAACAATGGGACAGCTCGGGGCGAGCCTGGCGAACCGTTCAACACCTCAAAACGAGAAGACACAAAAAGCTGGGGGCGCAAGAAACAATGGAAGAATCGCTAAAATGCGCAATTATTTCGATACACACAGCGAGCGAGCGTATGGGCGAGTGGGCGCGACGACGGGCAAGAACAATGGGCTGGTGGTGGTGGCGGTGGTGGTGGCGAGATACGATTATTCCGTCAACTTTTGTAGTGCACGCCGAGCGGCTGGGTGGCGGCATTCCTCTCGGTTTATTCTGCCGACTAATCTTCGCGCACCCGCTTCGCACTGGAAAGTCCGCAGCCGCAGCTCCATACGGATGATGAATAAAGCTGACGCGTTCGCCCGCTGGTAGCTCGGCCACCACGACGTAACATCAGATATCACCTCCCGCCCCATACACACACACACACATATATACTCGCGGGTTTTCCGAGGCACGCGGCAGCTCTTCATTCATGAGCCACTGTCCTTTTTGTCTTGGCCAGTCTCATTTTTTGTTCCCACCAAACGAGTGGCGAAGCTCCGTTTTGTTTTTGCGGAAACATGCGAATGACGATTTCCCGAGCTGTGATGAAAACGTCAATGCTTTTCCGGAACGGTTTCCAGTCGCAAAAGTCGGCCATTTAGACTCGGCGTTTCGTGAACGTCGCTCGTCACTCGTTTTAGTGGTATGATACAAGTCGTGGCTGCATAACTGCGCAACTAAATTACCAGGACAACTTGTCACTTGAGTGGTGGATGAGTCGGAAGCCACCCAACTATGACACGGTGTCTGGAATTTTGATACTTGCTAATCTAGATATAGTCGCGGCGGCCCCTTTGAGAATAGTAGTGGATCATTAGCCCGCGAGAGACGAGCTTACGACGAACTGACGGCTCGGTTCGCACGTGGCTCGGAGCGCCAATAATGTGCTGGGTGATTAACTCGGTGGCTCACATCAGCTGCTACCAATCACGACACTCTCGCATAAACGGATTCGTTGAGTTGTTCAAGCTCGTTGCTCGGCTAGTGTAGCTCGCATTAATAGCCGTAGCTCCCTTTTCACCATCATCCCGCGCTGTCGTTGAATAGGAGAGTGTACAGCCGGGAAAAAGGGAGATAGTGATCGCGTGACGCATTGGAATGCAAATTTCTAGGCGGTTTGTTTGAGCTCGCGCACGTGGAGCGAGTGACCGCTAATTAACGCTGCCAGTCGCGGTTAGCCGCGATATGATTTGCGCCGGACGAGAGGGACTTTTTATTTCGATCGCGTTCCACTGGGCACAGCCGCGCGCTGCCACGCCAACTCTCCCGAGTGGTACAAGGAAGTCGAATCGGCTCGGGCTTTCAAGTGTCTACCGACCTGATCTGTTTGTTTATTCGATCAGATCGATCTAGAATGCCACGCATCGCCGCGATGTTTACACTCGCCTGATCGAGTCGTGGTATGCGGAATAGAGATCGCCACCAGCGTCATCGCTGCATCTCACCGTGGAACGATCGGAAAATCCCGAAAGGTCATCTGTCATCGAGTTGATCTACGGCCCCTTAGCCTTTTCCTGCGACTCAATCGATAGCAAACGTATATATCCCACCGCGCTGTCACCAATTCGGCCCGAGTCAGAATCACTCCGTGGAAACTGGCCAATCGGTCCATATTAAACGCCGACCAGACAACGTCCAGCCGACGCAAGGAGCAATTCTGTTCGGGACACATGGCGGGAAATCTCTATATCCAGCGAATACGAGGGAAGAAAGCGGCGGCGGATGAGAAAACGTGTTATTCCGAGCGAAAGAAGGGGAGGGGGGGGGGTCAAGATGGTGCAGTGCGCGCGCGAGGATATAACGGTCTCGCGCTCGAGAGGGTCGCCTGCTCCCGTGCCAATAATAGAACGTCGCCGCAAAGCTCCTCTTTTTGTCCGTTTTCGCGCGCAAGCCTTTGCAGGACGGATTGCGATCTGCCGTTCGATCGAGACTTCTTTGCTTCTGGGTCGGCCTCTAGATGCCTTTATAGATCAATGCGCCAGTCGATGATGATGGGTTAGATCCTGATTGTTTATATGATTGATTTTCTTTGTTTCAAACATTTTTTATGGCCGCAAAGTGTTCCTAACTTAACTGACGAATGGCGAATATTCAATACACACTTTGGTCAAATGTTTCAATGTCATCGAAAACAAACTCACTACTCTTCGCAACAAACGACTGTGTAGCCACTTCAAAAAATGAGTGGTGAAAAATTGTATTTCATTTGCAGAATTATAGATAATTGCTCATCCAAATGTGGGTTAATATGAGAATTCAACTTCATCAGGGTAAACCAATTTCGTGGCATGATGGTGTCAAAATTAATCTTTAGAGCTTCATTTTGGCGAGTAATCAACTAAAAGGGCAGCTTTTCATAAATCGGACTGGAATGATTCATGCGATGAAGCCCCATAGCGATGGACGAGGATTAAATAAAATACCACCACTCATCCTTTAATATGCATATTAAAACCTCGTGAACCTCGCGAGCGGTCAAACCTTCTTTCCAATTTCTTTTTTTCTAATTTACTGCGAGATAGGAAAGAAATTTTCCACGTGACATACTTCATCAGAAGTAAAGAATCTTGCAAATTCTCGGGTTGCGTTTATCAATGAACACGAATTGTTTATACTTTTCAGATGGAAAGAAATTGAAATTTGTCTTTTGCAATTATTCTTCAGTTTGTATGCGATAGAAAAAGAATACCATATTGTGTATACGAATTCCAATTTTATAATTTACTTGGACTACGTTTAATTGAAAAATGTCTTTGTCCTAAGCACTACTACAATTTACACTATAATGCACCATATTCAATTGAGATAATCAAATGATTTATACCATGAATCTATTTTGAATAGTACGAACTCTAAGGATTGAGAAATAGATTGCAGTGAAAAGACGTTTTTATAAAAGAGGCGTAATCCGATAAAATCGCCCGGCGATCGAGCTCGAAGCTAATTCAGCGTCTGCTTATTTGAAATTGTGATTCTCGCTTGGGATCGAGGCGATCGTCAGATTTGACACCGAGTGGCCCGTTCTCGGATATCACGCTCGTAAGCTCTCTGCCGGCTCTTGTCTTGGGCGACTTGGCCCCGCTTTTATCTTGCGCACAGAGAGCTTCCGTCATTTTCTTCCGTCTACCCTTTCGGCGAGCTGCTTCAAACTGAAATCCGCGATAAGCCCCCCGTCAATATTTCGCCTGATCCACGCGCGGAGTCAGGACTCAATTATGGGCTAATGCTCGAGATAAAGGGACGGAGAGAGTTTTTATCCCCTTAAACCTTTATCGTACTATGTGGATTTTGATTTTGAAGAAATTTAGAGCTGGTGCACTATAAACACTCAATATTTCCAGATGATAACTGTGACAATGTACTGAAGATCATTGATGAATTTTCCAACTGTCGTATTGCTTGAGCATAATCACACGGCAATTTATTTTTGTTACAGGTAAGCGTAACTCAGTTGATAGCCTCATGAACATCCTGATTACGGCAATATTGATGTGGTAAGTCGTCGCCTGGAAGCTTCGCACCGAAGCCTCGCTCTACGAGTAGCTTTCCTACCCTATAAATTTATCCGGTTGAATCTCTCGACCGATCGGAAGGCATTAACGGACATCTTTAACGAGAATAGTAAGCCCCGCGCGTTGGGAGCTTTTGTTGGTATCGAGTGCGCAGCCATCCCCTCGCCAACGAAAAATCCCACTCCAATAAGCATCTGACGCGCTTAAATTATGACCAACAGCTCAATACACGCTGCTATCCGCTCGATCTTGGGCTCGTATCAATAAAAGAGAATGCACAGGCCCAATGTGTGAGCGGCCGTGAACTTGAGGGCCGGCCAATGAGAAATCTGTTCTCGCGAGGCAAAAGTTCGATTGTTCGTTAACGGTGCACGAGCCTGCACCGAGCAAATTAAACGGGTTTCCATTATGAATGGCCTCGCGCGACGCCCACGTGGCAAACCGACAGAACTGCATCTCTCCGCCGTCAATTTCCCGGGAATGGATATATCGGTCAGTTGGCCGAGTTAGATTCTTCACCTGGTCGTTTTTCCCAGTGTGCGACGGATATTTTCGACTCGACCGCTCGTTTGACAATAACAGTTTTGCCCAGTATTTCCGATGAATTTGCATATAACGCTCGCGAGTTTGAATCACTCTCAAAATATCGTTT
The DNA here is from genome assembly GCA_020882685.1 of Aphelinus atriplicis. Classification (NCBI taxonomy): domain Eukaryota; kingdom Metazoa; phylum Arthropoda; class Insecta; order Hymenoptera; family Aphelinidae; genus Aphelinus; species Aphelinus atriplicis. Next base: position 14,526,589 of record CM037075.1, on the reverse strand, counting down.
GGTACATTTCTTGCTTGCGTGTAACCCTGTTCAAACTACATAGATGATTCATATCACAAATGAGTTTTCGATGTTACAGATAAAATGGTGACTTGCTAATTTTAGGTTGGTTTTTCTTTCAAACCTGAAAATGGATTATTGAGTGAGAGAATGAGAATAGGGCTTTATTGTCCTCCACATTGCCCGTCTCTTGACCAAAAAGTCACAAGAGACAGGCGTAAAATATGAAGAAAAAACGAAGGTCAATGATGACCAGTGAAATGACGATCTCAATGCTGAATGATCGAAAATGCCTCCAGCCTTTTGGCACGGTGTACTCGGTGGTGTAGGAGAGAAGCTCGTGCGCGAGAATATAAATCGGATTTTTTACGAGCTTTCGAAACTGCCATTACATTTATTCGAGGGTCGTAAAAAGCAGAGATTCGCCATTACTTTGTTTCGCTTTTTTACAAGCACGCCCTTTTTATAATAGCTTTTTCTAATTTATTTTTTTGCCCAGGGTTTTTCCAAATTATTCAATTAATTAATCAGATCAATTCACAGTTTCACCATTGTTCACGCAGTACTACTGATCGACCTTATAATATAAAGAGATCCAGCACCTATCACTTGATGAATAGATACCTTTTCCATCCCTTCATCTTGACACGGTAACATATTTCAAAAGAAATCGCGCAGACATCATTTCAATTTCATTCTGATTTTGCCAAGCAAAAATAACTCGCGTTAGTCAAAAGAGACACACAAATGATAATGTATTCCCGTAACCGAGGAAGAATGAAACGAAAATGCCCATGGCATGCAAGCGAAATCTAACAGCGTGGTACACATGAGCTTAACTATGTAAATGCACGCACGGTGCATTATCGAAAATACAACGTTTACAAAGCCTATGGATTCGCCTTTTCCCTCCTCTCTCTCTCTCTCTCTCTCACTCTTCCTCCCGGCCATATCAAACGATCGTTCGGGGCGAGTTAACCATAACCACGTTAGCCCAACTGAATGTATGCACGTGCGCTTTTCGGTATCTCCAAGCTTCTCTCTCCTCTCCCTCTCTCCCTCTCTTTCTCTCTCTACCGAACGTTGGTTTCGCGATGCAAACTATGTTCGATCGAACAAATATTTCGATCCCTCGCAGCTAGCGGACATAATTCAGTTATTATTCCACATATTATCGGCGCGACATTTTCTTCCAGTTGAAAATTATATTCTATCCAAGAATTTCGATTGAATATTTGATGAACGGAAATTTTAATGAGACATGAAACATTGTCAAATTATATTTTATATGCTTTGACTGATTTGAGTTGCATTTCGTAAAGAGAAATTTTAACGGTCGAGCTGGATTTTGAATTTTGTTATGTTATGCGTTTTGGTAATACTGATTGTTAGTGGGCCATCATGTCAACTGATATCGAGTTATGAACCAAAAGTAAACAACAGCTGCATCTTCTTTATTTTACAATACAATAAATGCAGGCTATTGCGTATTCTATTACGTAGTGAGTCTAGATCAGATATAAGGATTCTATGAGATTTCAATTCTCAACACCGAAGCCATGAAGAAATATTTTAATATGAATTGTTATGGAATAACAAGAAAAAAAATTTTCATCTGCATAACTTATCGAACGCGATCGAATAATTATATGATAATCTGCGGAATAATACTATACACACGAGGAATAATGCAGTATTTATGAACTTATTTACATTTAGCCTCTAGGTACGTTCAGATGTTCGACCAGATAAGACCTCATGTTAATATATGAACAAAAACATTCGAATAATCTAGACTGAAACAGTTTATTATCAATCTATACTTGCACTCATTTGGAATGCAGTATGCTAATTACAATAGTAAAATTCGAAATAGCTCGATGAATCATTTAGCCGAACTGCTATTGAAGGACTATTATTTCTCTTGAAGCTCTCGCAAACAACAGCATGGGAACAAAAAAATGTTTGATGTGCGAGGATAATCCATTTTACTGTGCGCGAAATTTTTCGAGAAAAGTTAAAAACTCTCGCAGCTGTTACAAGGAACGAAGCATGGCAAAAAAGTATCGGGAGCCTCGGCGAAATACAAGTGCGGAACATGTGGGGCTCAAGAGAAATGCGCGACGACGACGCGCAAGGGGTGACTTCTCGGCTGGGAAGCGGAGGAGGAGGAGGAGGAGGAGGTGGTGGCGGAGGAGGAGGCGATGTCGGGATCTTACGGACGCGCGTGTATACCAACACTCTCTCTTCCTCGATCCGTCTCTTTCTCTCGTCGGGCTGTTTCTTGTGTACGTATGCGCACTCACGCCCAAAGTATATTGCGACACGGGCCCACGAAATTGCTTTACCGACCGGCTACGACGAGATCCCTCCCAGCTGAGAGAAAAATACATTGATAATTAAGGTGATGTTATCACGAAAATTACAGTTCTCCCTGTGAACGTAAATTTATGGGACTTGATCCAACTATTATCGGGTGGTCTCGAGACATTCCCTGGCAGCTCTTCCTATTTTCAATGCTAAAAATACGCTTCGCAGCTAATTTCACGCACACCCCTGCAGGAGATAAATTTGAGATGGTATTGAACCTTTTGTTACTATTGATTGTGGTTAATACGAGATGTGAGTTCCGCGTCAAAACCTGAAATAATATATTACGATCGTTTTCTTTGCTCATTGGTCTCGTTTTACCATATTCCTGTGTGTAAGTATGAAACGAGTCCGTATGGATAGTTTTCACAGTGCCGGAGCTGAAAAATTGAGGAGCTACCAGTAAAATACGCTGCCCCACCTGTGAATAGTTGGGTTTAGTCACACAGAGCCGCGTTCACAGGGTGGTGTTTAATTTTCACATTGGATGTACCCTAAATTTTTAATGGATATTCCCTCCACGGTGGGTTTTTTGTTTTATCCGACGCTGACAGAATTGGCGAACGTGACGAATTTATCTGGACGATTGTGTACATAGTGAGCGAATAAATTGATAAAATTCGACCGGTGGACACACGATGGGGATACAAGTCAGTCTTGAAAACGAAATGTGTCTTTTATTCGCTGTGCAACGCGACGAGAGGCTTACGTTTTATATGACAATTCGGGCGCGAGTTTATGAATTTTTTACGATGATGATATCCGGGGCGCTTGAAATTTTTATTCTCTGCGTATTGACGCTATTTTATACGGCTCGATTTAATTTGATCTGTCGAGGCCCGGGGGAACCTTCTTTTCATGCGTGCATATTGTGCATACAAATTATCTCTCTAGACAGTGAAAGTGATATCGACGGACAGAAAATAGATATTGGAGTACCGATACCTCGCGTCGAATCCACTGGTAAAAGAATAAACCCTTGAAAAATAAAGATTTTCTGTAGGTGAAAAAGCCATACGGTCAAGTACGATGTATATCCTCAGATGGTCTTCTGTTTCACTGTCGTTCGTATGCCCTTGAAGAAATTTCGCGAAAAAAAAATATCGATATCCCAATCGTCGCCGTCGTAATTATCTAAAATCCCGGTGCATTATTCCAGTCGTCACTGTAAAAATTCACCGTGTTGGCAAATTCGAAATCATGTTTGGCGGGCCGAGCCACGAACGACTGAATACAAGTACAATAATCAGCTGGGCGAATTTAGCAGGGCTGGGATCCCGGCCCCGAGACCCGGTTGGGAAGCCTCTCCTCCCCGGCGGCGTTACATCGGCACCCCAGAGAACTTACGGGGGGAGAGAGCGAGAGAGAGAGAGGGAGGGGGAGGGGGGAGAGCCGGCCGCCGCCACTGCCGCCGCCGCCGGCCGGTCGAGCAGAAAAGCCGGCTGGCGGCGGTGCGCACTTGCCCGATCAATATTGCCATGGCTACGACGTGCAACGTGCGCGACGAGCGAGAGCGAGAGAAAGAGCCCACATGGCCCGCGACAGAGACGGCTATAGGAAGCAGTTCCCGCCTGCCTGCTGCTCTCTTCTCTCTCTCTCTCTCTCTCTCTCTCTCTCTCTCTCTGCTCTGCTCGTCGCGTCTACAGCGAACGCTCGTGGGGTGCGCGTGGCCGCGGCTCGACAACCTTGGGCTCGGATTGTGCCGCCACGCCAGCCCTAGTACGCCGTCAGCTGATGCCCCTCTACGGCCTGTACAAACTCGCTTCTTTCCCATCAACCCCATAGTCAAATTGCATTTTCATGTTTTTCGTTGGAGTTACAGAAGGGAAAAAGGAGAAATTTCCTTTTTATTATTCTCCAGCGCGATTCGTTGTCGACGCATCGCTGGTTCGGTGACTCGACTCTTCCATGAATATGATGCGTATGCGATGATGATTGGAACGAGAATCGAGGATCGATCATTTTGTCGCGTAAAAATATCCTGCCGAACGTGTGAAAGAGTGCGTTCATGTAGGTGTACCCACTCGGCTTACAAGCGTTCCCGCGTGTATCTCGAACGGCAGACCGGCTGATTCTCCCGCCCAGCAGCAGCAGCGTTCCAAAGCTATGCTGGAAAAAAATCAGAATTTCGCCAATTGGATACGAGCCTATAGAGTAGCCTATTCATGTTTGTATATAGTATTCCATTGAGTTGTTTAACGTAGACAAATTACTATTGGAAATTGATGTAAGACAGTAATATTTCATCATTTTTTTTTTATTCCGATACTCTCAAATGAGCTCATTTGTCCGAATACGCTGTTACACTGAAAGCGTTTCCCACAATACTTTGAGTACTTTCAAGTCGTTGCGCGTTGCGACATTGATTTTGCGGTAATTCAAAAATGACGGAAGCACAAGGTGCGTGAAGAGTGCCCCGAACTATACTGAATTACCACAGCAAACATCAATCTAGTAGATGGTTGTTTTTACAAAACGATATCTGTCGAGAAAAAGGTGGCGTGGAAACGAAGAAAAGCGCGCGGAATTCCTCATTGTCCGTATAGCCGGCTCGGGCGAAGCGTCCGCGAGAATGTAAATAAAAAGGCGAGCCAGCAGAATGAAGCGCCGCGCGCCGGCTGATTGCGGCCTGCTGGGGCATATATAGTACGCGCTAACGTCACCGCGGCTGAAAAGACGGCCGCCGCCGGCGGTTATGTGGCCTCCCGCGCATTTTCGCGCGCAACCAAGCCCGAGCTCTTTATCCCGCGCGCGCGAGACCGAGCTATATACTTCTGCGCGCCTATATCTCTGTCGGCCGGCGCGAAAGATGCCGCTGCAGCGCGCGGCGCGCGCGGCCCTCCGATCCCGCCCTGATAAACACAGCTGGCCCCGCAGCCTCTCTCCTCTTCCCTCCGCGGCTCGAGCCAACTGTCTCCTTTCACTCGCGGCGCGCCCGCGCTCTTTTCTTTTCTTCGTGTTTTATTTTTTCCCCCACTGTGTATATAACGTTATCCGAGCTTTCTGCTATTATTAGCTCCCTTTCTCGTATGCTGCGTGTCCAGCTCATTTATTTCCTTGGTCAATGGGCAATAGTGAAGAGTTGTCTCTGGCATAGTCTGTTCATCTATTAATTACTAGCTACATTCAGACGCGCTACGCGCGATAATCGTTTCCCTTTGCTCATCAAAACCATTTCATTTAACTTGTATCTTTATTTGATTATACGAAATTTTGAAACCTATATTCAGATTTCATTAAGCATCTAGCAAGAAGATTTGGTCGTTACTACCCCAAACCCTTTTCTTCCTCCTGAGTAATGCCTAAACCTCAAAACTTATCGTTCTTATGTTTTTTGCTTGCCTGCATTCACTAATCTTACTCGACTCGTCACGTGGTTAGGTATACACCAATCAAATCACGAGTTAACTGGCTTCACTTTAGACCCCATCACTTTTTTATTCAAGAGAATTTCCCAATCAGTGTAATCACGAGTATCAGTTGATTCATATAATGCCGAATGTTTAAATAATTTCATGAGAACGTAAAATCTTTCCGAGTAACTGTGCATAAAAATGCCCGATATCCATCGTGCGATACTTTTTATGGCCAGTCGCTGAAACGGTATTCGAGCAAAACTCGTCAATGGAGGGTAAGCAAAAATCCCGTGTCTGCGCAGTGAATCTCGCGAGCCCGCAGTAAATCCATCGAAATTCCCTTCGTCAAAGTACAAGCTCGAGCAAACTCCAGAATACTGCAGATTCCGCGCGGAAAATCCAAAATTTTCATGGGCCACATACGACACGGGCGTCCGTAAGAGACAAGCCGAGCCGCCGTTAAATCTTGGGATGGCGGAAGGGGCGAAGGGGGCGTAAAACAATCCGGCTCGGACTCGCGCCTCCGTGGGCTTATCGCGCGCATCGTTAACCTCCAGCACGGCGTCGGTGAGAAACTAAACTTGGCTCCGTTGGACTCCTGGCTACTAGGAAGTTATAGCTCGGGCGGGTATCCGCGCCGGCGTTCGAGATGTTTTAGTTCTTGTTGCGGCTTTGCGGGATGCGCGCGCGCGAGTTTGGATGGATATGCGCGGCCTGCGTGCCCCCGAGATTTGCTGCGAAAGTATCTGCGGCATCGACAGACTTGTCTGCTCGCCGGCCCCCACCCCCGCGTCCGTTCCGCGCCGCCCACGAGTTCCGTTGTTCCGACTACTGTAATTTGCAAGTCCGGTGATGAATACTGCACTGGGAATTTCCTCTTAGCTTGCTATATTAGTTTTGACTTCTAAACTTGATTAAGAGTTTGGCGTATTGATGATTTGCGCGCGTCGGTAGGATTCAGATCTGACGTTGTTCGATTGATTTGACGACGATACGTCGATGCAATTACAAGAGTATAACCCCGACACCTGCGGATTCGTCGGGAATTTTCTATGGGGGAGAAAAAAGTGCACCAGTTGTACTCGCGCGCGTCTCGGAGCAAAGTTTTAATGGCTCAATTAAAAATACCCGCGTTCCTCGAGGCCGTCGAGGAGTTGAACATTTCGCAGTTATTGGCGTGTATTAATTCTCAACTTCGGGGAGCGGGTATCGTGTGCGTTATTTGGAGGCAAAATTGTAGAGGCAAACGGAATCTACGCTGAAATAGTCCGCGACTTAATATTTTCAAAGAAAATCCCATTAGGCATTGAAAGCGATTGAACCTGTGTACGGAGATCCAAAGAAAGCTCGCCGCGCACTCGGAAACTCGTCGCGTCGTTTCTTCTCTGTACTCTAATCTCCAAAAACGGGAGGCCCCCAGCCCCCCAGCCCCAGCTCGAGAACGATTCTAAACCATGGAAAATCGTAAGTGCATAGGGAATACCGGCGGCGAGAGAGCTGAAACAATGCCAAGACAATCACTCGTCGCTCGCAGCAAGAAGAGACTCATGATTTCCAGCGGCGAACGTCTCGCCGCTTTGTCTCGTCTCCGTCGGAAATCGCTCGGAGCGTTAGCCCACTGGCTCGAACTAGGCAGCTCGCGGGGAAAAATCCGAGTGCAAGCTCGAGGATCCGCGTCGTCCCCCCCTGCTGCTCCTCCCGTTCCTCCCAAAGCCCCAGCCACCACCGGTGCAGCGCGCCAAACGGATAGTGACGCGCTGAAGCGCATCCGGGCAATGCCTCGCGTGTGCGACCGCGTCCCCTGTGTACGTAATGGCTCACGTGCGAGCCCCCGCCCATCTGCCGACGTATACTCGCGCGGCCTGTTTGCCCAGACTCGATAAAATTCCCTCCGTAATTTCCCCATTATGCCCGTAGACTGTCTCGGGCTTCAGCGACACTTTGCAGAAAGAACTGTGAGTTTTCCAACTGGGATATCCCCTCCGAGACGTCGGTACCCGGGGAAACACGGGCAAGCCCGTGTTTGTATGCAAAGCTCGGCGGCGTCAATTTGTACATCCGGATCCGCGCTGAGCTCTCGGAGCTCGAACGGATTGGACCCCCTCCGGCGGCGCGGCCTGGCTCATTAGAGACTCGCACATGCGCGAGCGCCGTAAAGTGGACACCGCGAGACCCGCGAGCGGCTTTGCCACCTTCGCCGCGTCGACGAGAGCCGGAGTTTACAGCGCATCCGCGACGTTTCGGTCCCAGGCGTCAAACCTTACTTTCCAGCGCTCCCTCGCTCCCCAGCGGTGATTCGGTGCTGCAGCTAAATATACGAGCAAACGCGCGCAAGCACGTGGATTACGATTGCGAAGAAGTCGTCGGAATTAAAAGCTCGCGCGGTGCCGGACCGTTTGTGTATGAAGAATGCACCAGGGTTAGATCTGAGGGTGGAAAAAAAAGTGTCGCGCCGGTGAAGGGGAGCAGGCGAGGCTCATAAAGCTGCAAAACATTAATTAAAGCTCGCGCGCGCGCGAGTGGCGCGCCAAACTTTTTCCGGCACCTCGTTGCCGAACTTTGCACGGCCGCCCTGAGCTCTCGCTCTCTCTTTCTTTCTCCAATAAAAGCTAAATTAAACGCAGGGCGCGTGCGAGATGGTAATGAGCTTGACTTAAATTGCATTTGACCTTACGCGCCGAGTGCGTATTTTTCCTCTCTACTCTTTCTCTCTCTCACGCGCGCGCGCACTCTCGAGTGAACCTGCGCGCGCGCGGGCTCACGTAAGTTCGAGCGTTGAAACCCGTTAAAGCCGGCTCTCGCGCAGCCGCACGCTTTTCCGTTAATGAAAACTCCGCGATGAGGTACTACTGGTACTGCGCTACTACACGCCCGGCGCCACGTGTGCAACGTTCCGTTCGTTTCGGCCTCCTTTTTTTCCTCTCCCCCCCTCCCCCTCTGACTCTCTCTCTTTCTCTCTTCGGTGGCTTTTTTCGCAGGCCACGCTCGGTTATTACGCGCGCGTGGCGCGCTCGCGGAATATCGATTTTGCCACCGGGATTCATGTTTATTACTGTGATAAAGTGGCGGGTAAACATAATTAGTCGGTGGGGGGGGGGTAGGGGGCCCGCGCGTTTGCTCCGAGTTTGCATATTTTTGTTTTCCCACCGGCGGAGAAATATCGGTGAGCCCGGCTGAAAACGCACTGCCAACAACTGATTCGCCGTGGGGGCTAATCAACGCTGCAATTCATCCTGATTACTTGTTCGGACTTGCTGCCTCCCTCGTCGTTTTATCCGCTACCTACCCGACAAATGTTTGTCTGAGACTTCCAAAATATAGTCACTTACGATATTCGTGTTTTACGCTTCTCCTATACGTGAAACACGGAAAATCGCTGCAGACTTGGCACTATAAACTTTAATTCTTTACTAAAGTACGGTGTTCTTTTTGGTGCTGACGACTCGAGGAACTAGTACTCCCCAAGACGAAATAAAAACTCTCTCATGAGTGTATCTGGTTTTAGAATAATAGTGCAAGTTGTGCGTGAAATTATTTGAAAGGGCTGGAATCACTTCCCGTCCGATTTGAAGGCTTGACTATACTTTTTTTTTTACTCAAATTCACTGTTCTCCCCGACCTCTTTCCCGTCTAGTCGTGTCTCTCCTCATTTTCACCTTATAACACTGGATTCTCCTCTTTTTCATTTGTTCGCTCTCTCTCTCTCTCTATCTTTTTAACGTTTTTTTTCTGGCCACCCCAGACTCTCTCACTCTCTCACTCTCTCTCTTTCATTCCGCAACTCGCCTTTTGTCTCATAACTTGCTGCATGTGCGCGTTTTAACGGATTTGCGAGGGTCTGCCAGCAAATCCCGGCTGAAAAAGCGGTAATAAGTTACACGAACGAGAGAGTTCCACTCTCGTGTAAATTCGTAGTTTATCCGTAAATCGAGTGGAAATGATAAATAAAATTGTCCATCCCAAACATACGTATGTTTTCATTCGTCTAATTTGGAAACCAGTAATGATATGCATATTACTCGTAATTACGGGACCAAATCAATCTCGAGTATTGATTTACATTTATTTCTCGAGAGCAATGTAATAATGCAAATTTAAACTCATCGACGAAGCACTCGGATCAACGAGCAATTATTCCATGCATTTTCGGCACGCAGTTCATAAATTTTCGGTTTCATAACCAATTCGTCACCAAACAAGGGAATGTACATTCATTTATTTGTTTCATTCATTCCACGACCATATACATTGCCAAATGAAAATGTACAAATTGATGATGATTCGGGATGCAACAAGTACCATAGAGGGTACACGATGCAGACGTGTAATAGGTGTATATCATACACGTACGGCTTGTCCGCATCAATCAGCATTAATTCAAACGCTCAAGTTCATCATTCACCGTGGTAAAAATCTTGATTGGCCGACAGCCACGTTGATAGGGAAGGGTGCTTTGCATTCCGAGCGACTCGAGCCGCCCGTCGCGCCTGACGGACACACAAAAACCTGCACCTTGGATTCGGTGGCTTTCGCTCTTGGCCGCGCCGTCAGGAGTGCTGCAACGCCAACGGGAGAGACGCGGCCACGTGGCCGCGCCCCCCCCCCCGCCAAATAAAAAAATCATCAGGCGCGAATGAAAATGAATTGCCGCGTCCCGTCTGGATTCCTCGGCCGCGCGGAGCAACGGCTCGCGAGCACGCGACGCCGCGCGAGCCGGCCCTTTTAACCCAATAAAGTCACGTCGTTGTCGCGCACGCGAACGCGGCCATACGTACACGTACATATATATACATACATAAGCGCGAGCACGCGCTTGCGGATTCCGACGCGGCCACACGCACGTGCCCCCGCGCGTCTTCCCAGCAGCATCGCGGCAGCCCCCCGCCGACGCGTTTTAGTTGGATCGCCAGCTCGACTATTCGTAATTGGATTTTCAATTAATGGCCGTGTGTTGTACTACATGAAGAGTCGCTGATTCCTCAGGATTTTCTCTCCTCCGAGCCCCGGTGTTGCCCCGGTGTCATTGCTCGAGCGATAACTCACCGATGCAGATTCTTTTCCCTTTCGTTCGCCACCCCCCACACCGGACCGGTTCTTCGATTGTTCCGCCGAGCTTTCCCAGATGAATTACTCTGATCCTGAGAGATAGCCAGCTGGTAATCGGTTGGCCGCTAGAATCGTGGTTGAAATCAATAGGGAATTAGCGGTTTTTAAAAAGGACGAGAGCCTTCGAAGCCGCCGAGAGACACGGCAAAGTAAAACAAGACGAGACAAGAGACGTGTGGTATGTGAAAGCTGCAATTGAAATATGCCCGAGCAACAATGTAAGACGCTCGTGCGAGCGACACTTTGTAGCCGTGAACACATGCTCATACGTCTGCTTATACCCTCTGCATCTGTTTCTCCCAGCTCATCACTCACGCACTGCGTCTGCTGCACATGTATGTATTAGCAAACAGCAGCAGCAGCAGCGCGCGCGACTTTTTTTGAAAGATAACGTCTGACCTCCCGCGTGGCACTGTGTTCCGCCGCGTGTATGGCTCTATAATCGCCCGCGCGCCACCAACACAATGGCCGCCGGCAATTCTATACACTCCGATAAAACGCTGCGTATAGGCGCCGAAGAATTTGTGCAAAGCTATGATTAGCACGAGCCCGATAGTGGGATTATTGACACTCGTTTGATGTTGTTTGCTATCGATAGCGGCCGATTCGAAAAAAACTGATGATCGATCGAGCGGAGGATGATTTCAGACGTTGGAGAGGGGCCGTCGCAATGAATGGCACAGTGACGCGAACGAATCTGGACTATAAGTATATCTCGTTTTCCCAGCGAGATAAATCCTCACAATATTTACTCTACTTTGAATATCTCGCTATTTTTAGCACTCGTAACACTATACATTAGATCTCCGATTTTGCCCCGACACATTCGCGGATACTCCTCGAATCGAGACGAATTCTGTACAGCTTGATGGATAAAACACATATACCAGCAGAATTGCCAGCTGACGAGCAGCTGATACGACTGATTTCATTCGGGATCGTTTGAAGTTGATTATCCAAGCATATTTATAGAGAAATTCGATAATCCTGCGACAAAGTGACTTTCTCCTGTCTCTCTGTTCGTGGATGCACACACGAGGATCCCCGTCGAAATAATCAAGGGGCGCGAGCGCAAAGTTTGCCGCGCGCAAATCCGGGCGCGAAACTCCTCCAAAACAGCGGCATAAACAAGCTCTCGCGTCGCTAGTTCGCGGTTCATTCATGCAATTTCTTGGGCTGGCTGTTGAGGCGCGCATAGCATCTCCCCCGCCGATTCCTCTCTCTCTCTCTCTCTCTTCGCCGCGGCTGTTTGGCGCGCGCACACGAGCCGAGCGCTCGCCGGATGTGATGCGCGGTGCGCGCGGCTCTAAAAATAGACGGCTTGCGCAACGCACCGCTGACCCTTCTTTCCCTCGCGCCGCATTTATTGGCCATTGTTTATCGGCAGCCGCTTTCGAGCTGGGATCTTTTCGAATACAAAACCGCTGCCGCCGCGATCTATGCGCTCGCGTCCGGCCTGGAGAGGGTCGCTTATACAGCCGCGGATCGAACTTGCCGAGCTTGTCAATCACGAGCGCTCCAGTGTGTTTGCTCGGTGCAACGAGTCGCTAATGGATCGCCCTTGTTCCCCGTTTATCAAACTAATTACGAGACGGAGCGCTGAACTCGCGCGACTGTTATGATACGTATACGCGCGCGGTGGGTCGCGCGAGATACGCGACTCTCGAGATTACATTATTCACGTTGGAAATTGCCGCGTGCCGCTCGGTGTGTTTTATCATGTGCCCGTCGTCGTCTCCTGTTCCATCTTTATTTTTTCCCCGCGACTCCCCGCTTCGGACCAGCCCAAGGCCATATAGTGCGCCTCGGTGCAACGGCTGCAGCCTCGCGCGCTTTTCAAACTCTCCCCCTCCCCTGCGTCTCCCCTCCCCTCCACCGCGTACCCACACACATGCACACAACTCTTTCTCTTGGCAGCGACGCTGTCCCTCCATTTTTTTCCGCTCTGCGTCATTTTCATCCTGCGGTTCGCTCGTGCGGTTTTGGCGAAAGGCCCTTCGCTCTTTCTCCTCGGCCGTTTCTGGCCTCGTTTCGAGACGCTCGCCGATTGATTGAAAAGTATCGAATATTCCCGGCTATACGGAATCTTGAGTTACAAAGGACTCTTTACTGCGTAAGAAAGGTGAAAAAAAAATTGCGTTGATCATTGTATTCATGTTACACGGGCTTACATGTAAAACGATAGTGCATCTCTCGCGCGCCCGGTTATTCGGTATACTGGAGGAATATACTCAACGGCAATGTACACGGGAGTAAGGTACTCGCATCAAATTGCTACGAAAGTTTCGACAGGTTGTTTTTCGTTGAGCTGCTAAAGATAACCGACACGTATTTTTCCGTCCCCCGAATTGCCGAGAATTCCTCGTCGTGTCGCCGCAATCGCCCTTTCGTGTATGCGTGCGTTCGCGTGTCGACGGGGATCGTGATATGAATTTTTCCCGCGAATCTCGTCAAATCGAGAAACGGGAGAAAAAACGTATCAATTATTTTCGAGAGCTCAACGAGAACTCATCAGATAGAAGATTTCATGCAAGTTGATTAGCGCATGAAATATTTTACGCGCGAAAGAACAAGTCCGCGCGATAACGGAGCGCTTTGTTATTTTGATACGCACGTAGCATTCAATGATCCCCCGAAGGAATCAATTCGCGTCTAACGAGGCCTGGCGCGCGGCGTACACCTGCCCTCCGATTGCATGTATACACGCTCGTTCGCTTTGGCACCCTCGAAAAATCCCCTAACGACACTCGAACCCGCTTCGAAGATTCCACGCGCTCTCGAAATTTAATTGCTCGTAGCTGTCGATTGGGCCGCCGCGGCGCCGGTAGTTCCTTATTTTTGCCCTCTCGAGTATATCTGGTTATTTACAGAGCTGGCGCGCTTAATTCATTGAGTCGATGACGAGATCGTCGTCGCCGTCGTCGTCGTCGTCGTCGTGGCCGATTAATGAAAGGATCGCATTAATGAAAGTCCCCCTCCCATTCAGCTGCGCGTCGTACGCACGCGATTTCTCGAGTGTCTGTCTCTCGTTCCGCGAACTTTTTTCCCGAACTGCCGCGCAGCGGAAATCGTTGAGAAATACGTGGGACTGAAGGAGCGCTCGAGCTAGACTTGTAGTTTATTGGTTGTACGCCGCTCGCCAGCTATTCAAATAACCCCGCGCTTCCTATGCTATCTCGCGCGTTTCCAAGCGAATTGCCGCGGTGGGCATTCACAAATTGCTCGATAATCGATGTTTATTGATACGTCACTCCTTCTCCCGTATTAACTCCGCCTCGAGATGTGATTTTCTTGATACGTTTCCCATTCAATGAGCCGGGGCAACGCCAACTCACTTGATATCTGTCGTTGTCCCCTCCGAGCTTACGCAATCGTCGAAGCCCCCCAACTATAATATACGGGAAAGAGTCGGCTTATTGTTCCTCCCCGAAGAAAAGGCAAAACATCTCATCCGCTCGCGTCTAGTATAACTAGCAGGTGAAATCAGCTCCGAATTCTTGTGCTGCGCAGGCGGGTGAAAAAGCATCTTCAATGCATGACCGGGCGATAAGCTGAACCGACGATGGCAATCGAGCAGCGAAACAAAGGGCAGCTCGCGGAATCTAATCCATTATCCAGCACCTGTGGCAGAGACGCGGAGAACAGCTGGTCGCGCATAGAGGCGCGGTGCACCTGACGGAAGGGGCTCGATCCCCGTATCTCCGCCGATTCAGATAAGCACAGGAGCGCGCGGTTAGTTTTATCTATCCGGCCGATATACACACACACACATACGAGCCAGCTCACGGGGGTCTAGCAGCAGCAGCAGCAGTTCGTTGCTGATTATTCCGCGCGTCCGATTCGATCCGCTCGGACGCCCCGCATTATCCGACCTGCCCCCTCCCCGCGTCTCCCCAGCCCCGCCGAGCTCCTAATCTCGGGCGGATTTTTCATCCGGCCGAAAGAATCCGCTTACGCGTCTTATACCCGTGTCCGGCTTGTAATGAACCGAGTGCCCTTGTGTGTCGGCCGTGGCGGCGCTCACCCGCGCGATACGGCCAGCAGCAGCCTTTGATAAGCTGCGCGGGCTATACGTGCTGTACGTGCGCGGCTTTGCGATGTACACACACGCGGGGGACCAAAGCCACTTTGCGCACAGCGATTCTTTTGAGCATTCCCGAACCAGCTGCCTCGGCGGAATTTCTCAGCCCGAGTCCGAGCCGTACGTAGGTACGTACGCCCGGCGACACGTTTCATCGCGCAGTTTCGAGCTCCACACGGCTCCACAGCTCCACAGGCTCGTGTGTTTGATCATCCTATCACCACACAGCTCACCTTTTGTCTCGATTGAAATACGCGTCGGCCGGCGCGAGCACATGGCTGATGGATTTTCTGAATAACCCTGTGATGCGCTACACGTACACGTCGTCGAATCACTCCAGGTTCCGTCTTCCGCCCGAGCGATCGACGTCGATCTACCGCTCGAGATGCGCTGGTGGCCAGTCAGACTGCATCATAGCGAAACGCGCCACCTCGAGTCGGATGCGCGGCCAAGTATCATATATGGGGGGAGAGCGGCTGCCGATCCATCTTGGCTCTGCCGCTCGACTGACTCTCTCCCTCTCTCTGCTGCATATTGTTGTGGCTGGGCCGCGCCGAGCGTAATTAACGGCGATCTGGCGAGGGTCGTTGGCATCGGTGGTGTCGCTCGCGCGTTAATAGGCTTCGATTAGCGGAAACTCGGCTTACACATGGATTATCCTCGCGTGCCAATGCCAGAAACGTCGCCGACCCGATGCTCGCCTTATTCGATTCGACAACGAGTAGATGCGCGCACCGCGTGTAATCCGAGAGCGGCCATAGTATCAATGATTTTTTCCAAGCTCCGGCTTCGGGACGCGCGAGACACCGTGGATCCTTTTCTCGTTACACTCGAATCGAAGATCGTTGCTTCATTTTTTGCTTACCCATTCGTGAATTTTCTAGTGAACGAATACGATACTCTTACTATGATTTTCTACTTGAAGATATGGCGCGAGGTGTGAAACAAAATCAATTTTCTATAGTATACGTTGAATATTCATGAGATAGACAAAACAGCCCGCTTCGGAAAATCGTGGGGAGGGGGCAAACAATTTCGCAGGACACGGAACAAAGAACGAAAAAGAATAAACAAGTTCATTGTCTCGGCATACGCCAAGTTTGATCGTAGGCTGCGACAACGGCTGAACGACGTCACGGGTTGGCGTCGTAAAGACAGGCGCGTTTATTAAAACTAATTACGACGCGAATATAATCAAAGTCTTGACGACATCCGGCCGCGGAAGGCCTGCGAGGCGGCTCATAATTACCAGCAGTGTGGAAGCTCTTCATCCGCCGCCGCCGCCGACGCACGCGCGCGCGCTTATGTATATAAGTTTTAGCGCGGGGCCGATAAAAATGAGAACGAGCGACGGGCTCGGGGGAGAGGCAGCTAGAGGGCATTTTTTACATAGTTTAGACTTTCAAATTTCCGGGCCGTTAAGCTGGCGCATTACGCAACGGGTCCCACTCCAGCCCCGACAACTGCATAGCATTTTTTCGCCCGAGCCCGAGCCCAAGCCCCTCGAAAAACATGCAGATTCTTAATTGAAATTTCCCCCGAACCGCGACAACTTCGATCGCAACTCGCCTCGCGCGCGATACTCATACTTCGCTTGCGGGACAAACGAAACAACACGTTCGGTTTACGGCTGATTGTCGCCCAAGAAACGTGCGCTGAAAACGATTCTCCGTTCGTGCGAGTATCGAATAGTAATAGTGTCGAGCAAGAGTCGATAAGCTGCTCGGCAAGCGTAGGATATCGAAGCACTCGGTTGTGCAGGTGTTGGACAAATCAGAAATCCTCATTTGGTATACTCATTAAATAACCGCAAAACTCGACGTTCTTGGATCCCGTCACACGTACATGTGCGTTAGGGTCGCGCGGGAGGGTAGATTTTTGCTAAATATTATTTGGGTGACACGCGCTAACTGTAAAGTCAACTCTAAGGCTGTGGAGCCTTGCTACTTTGTGCGTCGCGCCTTCGTCGAGGTTTATGACGCCTCGAATCTTGAGATTGGTGAAATTTCATGCTCGCGAGCCTTTGAGGCAAACGTCGAGTGCTCAAATTGATAAATCCACTTGACGGCGATTCCGCGATGTGACCGTGCAGATTAACAAAGTTTCGCCGATTGCTAGAATATATTCATACGTCCGATGGAGAAACGATCGAGCTAATGTCCCCTTCACTCTACAAACAAAAATGCCAAACTGCGAGAGATCATTTCGTGATTAATGCCGTTTGGACGTTTCGAAATAACGGAAATTACTCGGGCTAATCAAGCCTCGCGCTCCGACACTTCAATAACATTATGCCCGAGAGCCGCTTGCAAAAATAAAGGAACATCAAGCCGTACGGCGCAGTGCAGTCGTCTCTCGCGGGCCGAATCGCCGCGCCGCGCGCGCGCGCGAGTGTCTCACGGCTGCAGCAGCTCGCGGGGCAAATGAAAAACGTCATTCTTTCGACGTGCATCGCACTTACGTGTCGTACTCGCGCGCGCTTGCAATAGGCCCCGTCGCGTAAAGCGCAATTAAAATAACAGCAGCGGCGGCGCGCGAGAGGGAGAGAGACACGCGCTATACGGGCGGCAATTGCTGCGTCTCGAATAATTCAACGGTCGACGTATCATTTGTCACTCGGCGTTCCTCGGCTCGCTCGCGGAAGGAGAATGGAAAGGCGCTGCGAAACGCGACCCAGCACTAACCAGCAACGTCGATTCGCCGCACAATGTAACGGCCATGCATAATTGCCTATGTTAATTAGCGCGCCTCTGCGATTTCTCAACCCGACAGATTCGGCCTTTCTGCGTATGTAAGCAAGCACACTCCGCATAGCAGCTCTCGCTCAACCGATTGTTTTCTTTCTGTTTCAGGTAAGGGCTCTATTGATTTGCGTCACTCGTGGATCGAGCAGTGCAGCCCTTCGTTGGCGGCTGGTACGTTTCTGTATCGACTTCCCGTAATTTGACTTGGCTCTCTCGATTGTATGTAGAGCTTCAAAGTCACGTACAGAGGACCGGCCAGCTTTTATTCAAACATTTTTTTTCTTCATCGCAAAGCATTCGTTTCTGGTCGAGTGGTAGAGTTGTGTGGTACAGAAAGGAAAATTGATTTTTTCTCTCGTTTTAAATCGTTGATGAAAAACTAATTCTGTAACGAGTAATCAATGCCTTGCATGCGGTGCTTTCGAAAGTAGGAAAGAAAAAATTGACAAAATATTGTGGTCATAGTCTTTCTAACACTTGTTGAAAAAATTTTGGAGTTCAACAAAGTTATTAGCTGGAAATTTTCGTAATGAGTTAATTACACATGTACATACTCTAGTTAGTACGGCCACAATAATTTCCTATGAAGCAATGTATCTCATTACGAACATAGTACAATTGCTTCTTACGATAGACAGTAAATCACATAGTGTAGAAAACATAGTGCAATGGGTCAGATATATTTACAATAGTCTCGTATGAGAAAACTTGAAAAACGCATATTCCATGTAAACCTCCACCGACCAAGTCCAGTCTGACAAATGTCAGTATTCCGAATGATCGGCGAACGCCACTCCAGACTGCCGGTCCGGGTAATCAGGAGCTCGAAAGTCCAGCAAACATATGCCTTGGATCGATCCGTGCAGTCGGTGAAACGGGCGGGAACGAAGAAAGAAAGCCTTGCACCTATGCCGTGGAAAACCGGGCGCAACGGCTGCACGTTCTGAGCGTTTATAATTGAGGAATTACGCAAATGCAGCGCTCACGCCGGTTTAACACGTGTGCACGAGTGGCCAAGTGCTGCGCAGTAAGCCGTGCGCTAATCGCGGCCCGCACACACGCGTCTTTGAGGGGTACGCTCCGTTTCTCAGGGCTGATGAATCAGCTGGTGACGAGGCTGTTGTGGCAACGATTCAGACACTACCCCAATGCTTTGAACCATCAATTTGCACGCTTCCTGTCTGGAATGATTTGATTTGATATTTCCAAGTTTTCATCTTTTTGTTCATCTATCTATGTTCTCGTTTTCAATTTAGCTCATGTGGGAAATCACTTTAACGTGGAATTAGATTTTTGCACCATGCTATTGCGGGTTTGTTTTTGCAGATACATTTACATATTTGTGCGATCCATCTTCAAATTATATTGTTTTGAAATTTGATCTCGTGATTTACTTTACGATCTTGATGAGATAATGAAAATCAGGAGGTGAATTCTACTTGGAAACTCGTAGATTTATTTTAATATTTCCGAAAGAAGAGGAAGCATGCAACGGTCCGAAACAGCAATACTACAAGCGCCAAATCAAAATTGGCGCGTTCGAGGGCTAATCCGCAAACTATTCACTCGTCAATCGTAACTCGAGCGGAGCAGCGAAGGGCGCTTGCACATCTTGCTCAAGTTGGCAGGGAACAGCATCAGTCGTGTCTCCGCGACAACCCCTGGCGGTGCGCGCGTCTTCGTTGTCGCGCACCTGACGACTTTTTAAAGCGTTTCCGCGACAGTGTCATTAATCATTCTTGTTCGTGTCCCTGCCCCCCGCCCCCGTCCTCTCGCAAGCGTCTGAAAGCCGCTCGAGGGCTCGCGAGGCGTTAGAAGTAGGCGGTTCGGGGGAGGCCCAAGAAAGCGTGAAAGTAACTTGAAAAACTGAACCGAGTACCGGCCGCGCGAAAAAGAAAATGAAAACACGCGGCGAGAGGCGAGAGCGTGTCTGAGGAAATTTTAGTGTCTTCTGCGCAAGAGCTTTCAACCCTTCAAGCGGCCGAGTTAGTCCGCTAAGCTATCGGGCTGTTTTTATTTTCCTTTGTGCAGACTACCCGGTAACTTTCCGACTCACTACCGGAATCCCAATAGTGTTGGCGCGGCGATCAGCGGAGAAAGTCCGCAGGGGAATTTAGAAGAAAACTCGGCTCGCGAAATCACGAATCGTTTGGGGAAACTCGAGAGGCACGATTAATGCGGGATTTTTATTCGCAGCAAAAGACGAATTGCGTCGCATCAGTTGGAGCGCGCGCGCGCGCGCGAAAGCATCGAAAGATGATCGGTGGATCGGTGGGGCGCGCGTCGGGCCAATCCTTCATCCGCGTGTATATATATACGCGTGCGCACGACGCTTCCTTGTGCGATAATGACTTTCGGTTCGAGTAGCCTCGGGATTTATTGGCCTTTGGAAGTTCAGCGGCTCTACCTATCCCCTTTCTGACAGGTGGTAATTTAATCCGGCCGCTTTGGCGTCGATGAAAAGAAGCGCACACTTATCATTGATGCTTCCCCTTTTCAATTAACGATTCCGTTTTCGTGATTCATCTGACCGACTTTAAGCTTTGGCTATGCTGTGTATATTCGCATTGTACTCTTGGTAAATTCGCGCAGATTACAAAACCGGGGATCTGTTTTTTTTGCATACATTTCGTTGCTTAAGGGCGGAACTAGAGAAATATACGACCAGAATTGGCTGTATCAAATTACTTTTTTGTCTCGGCGCTTCCCCCTTTTGATCACCAAAAGACTCGTATCTCTTCTCTGACAGGGTATATGTTTCAAAAAAGTATCGCAACGCAAAGATTTAAAAAAAAATTGAAACTTATCGCTCTAAGATATTCATAGGAACAACGATGGTAAATAGTTGATTCATGCTTCAAAATTGATTTTCGATTTCGGCAGTCTTGTTCGCAATTGCTGCAAACGATTGATTACCCAATGATATTGAGCAATAACTCGTGGCCAGATCGAGACTCTTGGAAACGCCTTGCGCCACTCGGTCGCAAAAGAGCTGATAAAAGTCGATACACAGTGTAACTGTGACTGCATTAGCAATGGGCAAGCCATAGAAACAATAAAAAATCGGGGATTCAATTAGGCATCAGCGCCATAAATCCCGACAGAGCCGCGCAGCATCGGCGCGCAGCACAGCCGTAAGTAACGAGCTTCCGAGTTGGCGCGCGCTGCATTAATTAATCGGCATTGCGAGGCACGCGAGGCAAGAGTAGACTAGCCAGCCGAGCGTGTCACCTGCAGCGCGCGGAGCCCGAGAGCGCGAGTTCGAACTGTGTTGTATTGGGTTATTTGCGCCGGTTTAGCAGTGGCGCAACGCCGGGAGCAACGGTAAGGTGGGTATCTTGAATAATATCATGGCTGGCGCGCGCGCGACCCTCTCGGTCTCCTTTGCTCGATCAACATCAGCTCGCGACGTCTCCCCGACGTTTGCCTTGTCGGACAAGCATAGCGCCGGGGTAGGAAAACACACGGGCAATCGGGGCAGGCGTCCGCGAGCACACCAACCACTTGTTTGCCCCGATGGGCATCTTATTGTTTTAAGGAGCCGAGAGGCATGCCGATGGCTTGTTTCCCCCGAGCGCCGGCTTTTGTTTTGCCAAGATAATCAGCACACTTACGCCTCGCCGTTCTTCGGGCCGCAGCTCGAGCTCTGCACCGATGCTCAATTCGCCGCGGCGACGCTCACTGCACCTCTGATGCTCTTCACTCGCGCGTCCCAGCTGCGTTGGCACGGCTCCACAGTGCGATACAGTGTTGCTCGCTCGCAGTGTGTACCGACGTTAATTAATTTGCCGGGAGGAATGGTATCTCGAGGGCACGCAACACTCGTGCTTTGGATTTTGCCAACGCTTGTTGTACATCTCCTGATCTCTCCGTTGAATCCGAACACCAGCTCGCTATTCTGTTGAGATAACGAGTCCCGATCGGACGACAAATTTCCAACCCGAATATTCCCATGGCTGCAGATGAAAAAATGCAGCACGATCGTTTTCGTGAGTGATAATAAATGACAGTGGTAAAATGAGGAAAAAAGAGAAGGGACGAATTGGCGCATTGGTATATAAAGGGCTGGGCGAGAGAGCAGAGGCGGCGGCGGTTGGGCCGCGTGGGCGCGGCAGTTCAATAGGTCGATTTTGGCGAGAGCTCTCGCGCGCGCGGGAATATTTCCGGAGTCGCCCTAAGTTGGCGGAGGCGGCGGCGGCGGCGGTGGCCCGGGATTTCTCGCGTGCCTGCCGCGCGCGCGAGCGAGCTGCGAGGGGCGCAGCCTCCGCCTACGGGACCTCAGACGAGAGCATCGATCTGGGCGTCGCCCTCAAGATACCCCCTTTTCAGCCGCTGCAGCTTCTCTCTCTCTCTCTCTCTCTCTCTCTCTCTCTAGAGTACCTCGCGGACCTATTCTATGAGAACACGTCAACTCGTCCTGTGAGGGGTGGTCGTCGCGCGCCACTGGTCATACCTGCTTCCCGCACCAAGTCATTCGAAAAATCATTTCATATCTCAGCAGCTCAGCTCTGGAACTCGCTCCCTTCACTCATCACAGACGCTCCCTCTTACCTTTCATTCAAAACCCACCTCTACTCTTACCTACTCCAACATGTATAAACTGTAAATTATACCTTGTAAAAAATAATCTTGTAAATTGTACAACATAATGTACAGACAATAAAATTATTCTGAATCTGAATCTGAATCTCTCGGGCCGCCGCGGCGTCTACTGCCCTCACCCTTCCCGCGCCACCCCCGCCCCGCCCGCGGCTCGCTCGCGCGCGCGCAAGGGCGTGTGCCTCGTGCCGCCGCCGCGCGGCCCTTCGCCAGGTGATGCGCCGGCGCCGCGCCGCCTCTACCTTTCCTCCCTCGCTTCCGAGCGCGATTTTCCATCTCTCCGCGCTACACGTGCTTCTCGCGTGGCCTTGTGCATGTCATTAATTATGTAACATGTACCCATACACACACATCGGGCTTTGGCCCGTCCTCTTGCTCCCGGCTTCATTTGTTCATTTTCTTTTTCTCCGCGAGGGACCGTTGGGATCGATGCAGCTGGTTTACGAGGCAGCCAACGTATACACTGCGAGAAGCTAATACGACTATAAAATAGCAAAGGGAGGGATGAGGGAAAAATGAGGCAACTTTAAGGTTCTATCGGGGTAATACACTAGGTGAACCCTCGTGGTTAGGAAGTATGATCGTTAAATTATGAAGACTAGTTCGCCGAGAGAAAAATCAATTGGAAATGGAAGTTGTATGTCGGCAAAGGACAGGAAATAATGAGATCATTTTTTTTTTCTCACAAATCATTAGTACGTACGGAAATAATGAGGACGTATTTTTATTTTTCGAGCTAGTACGAGGGTTTGAAATACGTGTGACGTCACATCGGTAGTAATGATGTGACGTCATATCCTTTGTAGTTTATCCTCGTAGACCGGAAATTTCGGAAATTTTCAACATCTATATTTCCCTTATTATTGAGTTGTGAAGAAAATGAAAAATACGGCTTAATTATTTTCCTATATTTTATGCGGTGCAAATGAAAAAATTAAGTATCGTGCGAAATTCTTCCAACCTATTCCACTCCTCACGTAATTGTTAATCCGCGTGACTTGTACATCTCCTAGTGAGGATAACCCTTAGAAAAAAAATCCGTGTTAACTCAACAAGTAACCCCTCGAAAGGATGACATTATGTTGAATCTAATCAACTTTTTGTGAGCTCTTGATCCGTCTTATTTGACCTCATTCAAGTCTCATATGCATGAGCTTTTGCTTTGTTGACTGGGAATATCGAGGAGCTGTCGGTGATACTGCGCCACGTGTAAAATCAAGTCACACTGATTCACGTTTACTGGACGAGCATCAAGTTTAACGGGTCTTATAACCTTTATTTTTACTATGTACTATTCTCTCGGTGTATTGAAATATTGAACGTAATATAACATTACATCGCTGCACACATTGCGATGCCACGTGTGTTAGTTCCCGCTGCCCATGAAGATTTTTCGTCGTTCAGAGGAGCAGCTGACGAACCAGCTGATACTTAAAAAGCATCCGTGACAAAACGAATCACCCGATCACAAGCGAGCTTTCTTCATTAAGCCGCGAAGCAAGAATCGAAATTTCAAAATCGACAAGGGCGGGATCCGGTGCACGCATCGATGATTCCACGTGACCAGAGCAATCAAAGGCTCGCGACACCTTCAACTGAATTTCACTTGATCATCCGAGAAGCTTGGATCCGGAGCGAGCGCGGGCGTCTTCCGCGGGGATTCCGCAGAGCGCATCGCGTCCGTAGAGGAGGAGGGTTAGTGTACGTATGGAGAGCCCTCTCGCGCACCCTTCCGTAAGCAAACTGTTGTTTCGCCACCCTACCCCTCCACCAGCTCCCTTTCCCTTTGTCTGCCGCTCGATCTATCCCTTGGCGAGCTGCTGCTGCTGCTGTTACTCCTTCCACCCTGCTGGCATTGTTCTTACGTAACGCCACTCTCGCGTTTAGTTTTTTTTTCCCGCCGCTCGGCTACTGCGCTGTCAGAATTTCCCTATTCGAATTATCGTGTTAACCTGTAATGACGCCGTTTTTTTCATGCGTTGTACCTGTCCGATAACTGAACATACAGTTCAAATCAGCAGGTGCACTGGCTTATCAAGTAACATGTTTGTTCCTGCATCAAGATCGATGCAAGGTAATGTACTTAACACTATCAATAGTACTCATCCATCATTACAACAGGAAGAAATATAAGAATCTGACTGACGGCTAAGAAGTTCTTCCCTTTGTTACCAAAAACCTTCACGTAATTGTCATTAACATTGGAACGCACGAGGTTCCAGTTTCGTCGTTCTAGATACTCGATATCTACGGAGAACCAATGCAAATTTCATCCCGAGAACTGCCAAATGCGCTACGAACCCCACGAGTACTGGTCGGTCGGTAATTTCTATCGTATTTTCCACGCTAAACTTGGCTGAAAACTTTTCACGGAGCAGTTACATTTTGCCGTTGGAAAATTTTTCTCCTTTCGCTCCTCCCGCTTTTTTTTTGAAGCAAGGCTGCGGAAAAAAAACCGAGAACCATAGCGCGCGCACGCGCTGCGCTTCTTTGTCTTTTTTTCTCTTCTTGTGCTTTATAGCAGTGACGTGGAATTGCAGAGCGCTGCGCACTTGCGCATGTATGCGTAATGGCGGGAATTTTCCACGCCCCGAGAGCGCACGAGGAACGTATTGCTTCAGTAACTGTCGCGCCCTTCGTACCAGCCCGGCTGCACTGGAATTTCTCTTTGTAATTATGGATTCACGATGCCCATGCCGACTTTTCTTGATTGATATTTCGTATCATATTGAAATTTCCATATTACCAACCATTAGAACTGAGAAATCGTATGATACTGTGAATCTCCCGTTGTTCTGAAGTTGTCGTAGTTACCACTGATCAAATCAATAATTTCCTTCAGCAGCGGAAAATTAGAAAATAACTATGTGCTCGGGAAATTTTTTCGATTGCAATCTCCATTACATCCTAACAATTGAACTGTACATCGAATCCGATGAATTAATTTGAAATACGGTGTGTACGTGTGAGTGTCTCGAGAGCTCATTCAATCGATGATTGACACGTGTAACTCGTGAAAATCAGCTCTCCGAGCTGCGAAGGAACTGCGCAAACCTTCGTGTATCCTCGTGCGTTGCTGCATTCATCCAGCCGTATGGGCTCGCCTTGGGCTTGCGACTTCTTGATTGCGTGCCAATCGCAAACTCGCCTCGTCAGCCCGCCCGGGCAAGTCTCATGCGAGTTAGAGAGTAACATTGTGCAAGCTCCCGTGATTACCGCCAACATTACGCAAATCCGCGGGCCTACTTACTTGAAATGTGAAGGATTAGACGAGGGAGGGAGACGCGCGTTTCGAGTGTGTGTCGGTCGAACGACTACACGCGCGTGTAGTGGTTGTAGGCTCAATCCGCGGAGGAGATGCTCTCTCGCAGCCAGTATACGAGTCCAAATTGTTTTCCACGTCCATCAGCGGCAAACTGTGCAAGCTCTCGGTACACTTCGCAGCCCGTCGAGCTCGATTGAGTTGGAGGAACTACAGGCTCGAAGAAACGCGCGGAGGAACGAAACCGTTACTTCGGACTATTAATTTTGCGTATCTCCCCCCATTGTACGGATGATTTTGCTCTTTCATCTCCAGCGAATGCGGATATGTACGCGAAGACGCACCGGCAGACGTTGCGTGTATGTAATCCTGGAAATCCATTGAATCGGCTTTGTACGGCTCGCTCGGTGTCGCGCCCGGCTGCGGCAAACGTACATGTATACACACGCGGGCGCGCTCATTAGCGCTCCGGACAAAATTCAAAATCATCACGAGTCAAGCTCGGCGTCGTGCGGCATTGGCTGGTGCGGGCTCGCGCGGCGACAAAACGCAAAAGCCCGTCGACGACTTGTCGCTCTCGGCGGGGGGAAGAGTGTGCCACGAGGCAGCTCGGTTAATTGGAGACACGTGATTAACGCACGAATAGTCGCGCTCGTCCGCAGCTTTGCCTTTCTCCCCCCCCCCTCTCCCTCTGTTCTTCTCTCTCGTTAGCGCGATGGTCGGATCGATCCCAGGTGTACACGGGGACGCATCCTTAGGCCATCGCTCGCGCTCAGCAGGATTACGCGCGATTGCCCGAGCCCTCCGGTAAAAAGCCCGATCGACGCTCCGTGTCGGTTAATTAGGATTGCCCTGCGCAGCTCCTCGCCCCGTCCCTTCTTGCCCACCTGAATTCTTAACCGAAAACGCGTATTCAGAGAGAGATTTTCGAAAGTACGATTTTACGCGGATAACATACATTTCGTTACCCGAAGAAATTTTGTGCCCTGCGCGGAAGCTTCGGCTCTGTATTCATCGTTCAAAATCGAGTAACTCACGATTTTGCGGAGAGACGTGTCGTACACAAATTACTACCATCTTTTCAGTTCTCCACCCAGAAAAGTATTCTTGAAAATCTTTCTTTCATACATTTTTCTGTGCCGGATTTGAAAGATGCATGAACGAATTTGCTCGTGAATAAAATCACGCGGCGCACACACGTCTAGCAGAGTATGCACCCTTCACCCGATAGCTAACAAATCTACATCTGAAATCGCACATTCTTCCAAAGAACCATTATTGTAAAAAGAAAATATAGTTCCCGAGAAATATCATTGCACTAGGATGCATCGTCATCGATAGCGAGCGTTGGAGCGAAATTCAAGATTTTTGGTTCCCGAAAAAATAGATGTGATCTTGATGGCGAAAAATACGTAGAAAGTAGAAACTCGAAAGAAGACTTGGGTATACGGGCTAGATGAAAACAAAACAAAGGAGAGACGGTACCACGAGCGAGCCTTGCAAAAGCGCGCGCGAAAACACCCCGAGACGTTCGGGCGCGAACGTGCTCTTTTGATTTATTCCTCGTTATAAATTTATAGCTCAGCCGAACAAGACAAACGAGTCGGCCGGGTGAAAAGTCATTTGATCGTGACGCAACTGCACGAGCTGCGCTTCTTATTAAAACGTGAAGGGGCGCGCGCGAGCACCGCGAGTTTGAAGTGGCCGAGGGATTCTCCGTCACGGAACGCAGTGGCGAACACCTGTTACTTTCGGAGCTCGCGTGCGTCTCGCGCGCCGAGGTATACGCACACACACACACACGCGCGCGCGGCTCGGCTGTCGTTCCTCGCT
Source organism: Aphelinus atriplicis (assembly GCA_020882685.1). NCBI lineage: Eukaryota > Metazoa > Arthropoda > Insecta > Hymenoptera > Aphelinidae > Aphelinus > Aphelinus atriplicis. The sequence goes on along the minus strand of CM037075.1, from coordinate 14,499,238 downwards.
CGAGCTGCCCGCTTTTTTCCTGCTCCTTCTCACTTAGCGCTGCTCGGCTGTCGGGAAGCGACGCCTGCTTTCGCGCGTGCATATCAAGGGGACGACGGCGGCCACGTGTTTGCCGACAAAAGAACCGGCGCGCGCTGCTCGTCAGCTGCTCGGCTGCAGGTATATGTAGCGCCCAACCGAGTTCGCTCAAAAAGTCCTGTTCGTCTCGGCCGCCAAAACTCGCGACGTACGTTGCTCGCAGCGGTGGCTCGAGCAGGGGCAGCCTCCTCGACAAAGTAATTAACGAGTTTGGCTGTGTGTGTGTGTACACATAGGTATACGTGCGCGGCTCGCGTGCGCTCGGCCGCTCGGTTCCCTCCTTCAATCTCCACGCTCGAGTTAAGATGAGGAGCCGCGGCCGCCAGGACACTGCTTCCGCCGTCTGGCTGCTTCCCCCGATTAAAATAATGAATTCAAAAGGCCGCTCATTATGTCGCTACTGTGCGTAGCCTTGAGATTGCGCCCGCGAGCGGGGCAGCCCTGCAGAAATTAGCGCAACGCCCAACGAGTCTTGTGTATACATGTTCTCTGTCTCCCTCAATCTCGCGCGCGCGCCTACAGCCTCGACGCGTACCTCCCAAGTGCTTATCGTCCCGACACTTTCCGCAACCCGCCGGCTTATTTCATTCCAACGCCGAGCGGCCAAGGCCCGCTCTGATTACGACTGCGAATTTTCAATTCGATCGCCCGGATAACGCCGAATTATTTACGCTGCGCTAAGTGAGCGAGGAAATTCAGAAAGTGTGTGTACATGCGCGCATACCGGGGGATTTCCGAGCGAGGGGAGAGTGCCGACTGTTGTTCGCCTGCGCTATACGCAATTTATTATTTTTATATACGAGCGCTTTCATTCAGCTCGCTCTACGCGTCTGTCTGCACCGGTGGCTGGATGGGCGGAACTTTGCGATCGAATTTCAATCAACTTCTCGATTAGCTGAAAATTTCGAAATCCGACACGTACAATTACCGTAAGAAAAGTTTCATGTTACGCAAAAAATGTTTTTTATTGCAAGTCGGTTGCTTGAAAAAATCTTTTTTCATCAAGACATGAAACTAAGTCTGCGTTTATTATTGCCGATCAACAGAGCCTGAGAGTCTCGTGACATATATGCCCAAGTAAAAAACTGATGCATAAATTATGCCTAGAAATGGATTGAGATTATCTAGACATAATCAAGGCAAATGTGTCTATAAACATATTCTCTATGCATTAGCTGTGCCTTAGTGAACATTTACACATTTATATAGGGCTGTGCATGGGTTGCACATACATGATTTATGTAAGGGAAAAGTTCACTAAACATAGTAAAGGATGGACTATTTATGAAATATTTATTGATTGATAGTGAATGTTCCTTAACAATATTGAGAACTAGAGTAAATTTTTAATTCAGCATAAATAGCTCGTCCCTACGAACTGGATCTTTCATTACCAAATAAAAGAAAATATTTTCCATTACACGATTTTTCATTACGCGAAAGCATGAGTCTTGCATGCATAATTTATAATCGAGTAACTCGTACACGTGCTTTTACGAAGGAACACCGGGAACCTATTCGTGTAATGAAAATTATTCTGTCCTTTTAGCCAGCCGCGTAAAAGCGTATTCTCAAAAAGCAATTTTTCCATATTTTTTTCCCTCCCTCCAGAAGCACGTGCTAAAAGGGGCACGAGTTTCCTCGTGATATTGTACAAGTAAATAATATTTTCATGCCGTTCTAATTGCGAAACGACATTGGAAATGCTGGAAGAGCGCCGAAAATTCGGTCGTTTCGTCAAAACCCGTCGAGCCATATCGAAAAGTAAAGCCGACGGAACACATGCGGTTTCAGCGCTCGATCGCGAAAATCGCTCGACCGCAGGCGCGTCCGGGCGCGGCGGCGGTGGCGGCGGCAGCGTCACAGAGAAACATGCGCGCAGCATCAAGTTATCTGGTGCAGCACGCCCGTGGAGTGTCCGTGTGCTGTGCGCGCGCTGCTGCAGACGGACAAACAAAACGCAATTTGCCCTGCCGCCCCCCCCCCCACTCTCTCACTGTGTGTCTGTTCCGTCCGGCGGACGAAATAATCGCGTTACGCGCGTGGATCCAATATTCATCGGTTAGATCCTCTCGTTCGTATTATGATATAATCGCGTTTGGCCCAGCCGGCCTTTGCGCGCCAATTCCTCCGAAAACAATTTGGCCGCGTCGAGCTCTCTCGGCGGGTCTCTGCGTGCAAACAGCCGCCGCCCCCCTCCCTCCGACCATTATCACTGCTGATTCTGCGCCCCCCTCGAGCCCGTATCATTAATTTTCCGGTGGGGGGGGGGGGGGAGGCGCGCCACGAAAAATTGCCTCCGGGCCGGATCCGAGCAAACCGCCGAAAGAATTCAGCCCCGCGATGCTCTCGCAGCTGTCATGAGCTTTCTCTCTCTCCGTCTCTCTGTTTTTCCGCGAGCGGCCTTGCAAACGAGCGTTTAATCGCAACATCGCTGCTGTTGGCGCTTGTTTGCCGGGACGCGTGTGTATGTATCCTCTCTGCGGAATATTTGTCCCGACGTTGCGCGTTCGGGCTTGATGAATTTCGGTGTTCAATTCATCGGCTGTGTGCTCATGGAGCCCGGTGTTTTCACTCGACACACGTATATCTATATCGTTCGGGGACTCGTTTTAAGGATCCGCCGAATGAACAACGCCATAACCCATTTTCGCTCTTGCGCGCGCGCGCGCGTATAATCATTCAGAGCTGGTCGAGCATGGAAATACTTGGCACACGTGAAAGTAGTTGCAGGATTACTGGCTCCCCTCCGATTACGTAATACGGCTTCGACCGTGCAATCGATCCAAAGATTCACTTGAATATATCGCAGTAGGCAAAAGAGCATAGGAATTACCGCATTCCCTCGCAGCTATATCAGCCAACTGCAGTTTTTGTCACAATAACTCTTTGTGTGTACGCACAGGCGATCTCTCCGGTTGCTCTCGCTCTGGGAGAAACAAAAAAATCCTTCGATTCTCGGAAATTCATAGGCGCAAGAGCAGCGCGAGGATTGTCCGTTTTGCTCAGCTTGTATAATAATAATGACGTATAGTCGAGTCGCCGAACATCGCTCCACATTCCAGCGATGCCAATGATCCTGGCAAGTTGCAGCGCCGCTCTCGATTTCCCTTCGCTCATTGTGTATTCTCCTTTTCCTCGGCTGTTTTCTTGAAGGACTCGCTCTCTCGGCCCATCGGCGTTTATTCTCTCAACTTTTTCTCCGCCAAATCATTGAAATTTTTTAACAGCTTCGTAGAGACGTATGGGTCGGTGCTATCGTCCCCCGAATAAAACTTGATCCGTCAAATACTCCGTGGATCAATGCGAGGAAGTGCATTTGGATAAACGACAGCGCGAACGAAACTGTCTCCCGGCGCTCGCTCATTTTCTCGCGAGCTTTTCGTCTGCCCGTCCCCATTCCCCCCTGTGCGTGTAGTGCTAGGTTTTTTTCAACCATCCGCCGCACGGAATTTTTCCCCGTTTACTGTACGTATAGTCGAGTCGAGCGGAAACCCCCGATGCGACGGTAGAAAACCGCGCGAGTCGTAAAATTCGAAACGGGCACACGGCTCCTCGCTCGCTTGCTCGCTCGCATGTATACACACAGATGTATATATAGGTATATGTATATACACACGGGCTGTGTCGCCGCCGCGAAAGTTCCGCGCGCGGCCCCTTTTTTCCACGTGCGCCGCGCGGCTTGCTCCTTTTTCACGTCGGCTTCGCTGACGGCTGTTTTATGACGCGCTTCTAAAACGTGCCCTCGGATAATTTAGTTGTTGAATTGCAAAATATTTTGTTTACTGCACTTACGCCCGAGTCGTCGAGTTATTGTAAGAGGCTTCCGAGTGCTGTTTACTTGCGCCAGGATGCATTGCGCACTCGGATCCAATTATTCCACCAAACTATTGCGCGCTACGTGCGGCGCATTTTTTATTTCCACGCCCGATTGTCCCTCGCTGCGCAACGTTTTTTCTGGGTCGCATCGACAATTAGGGATCAGCTTGAGTCGGGCTTTTGCGAAATATTTCTCTGAGCAGGGAGGGAAGCAAAATCACGAGACAGCCCTCCGATTAATTTGTCGTGTCTACGATAGAAATGATTTTTATCCGTTGAAGAGGAAGAGGTGATAGAGGAGGATCGAACAGCCGGTACCTCGACGGTTAATAACACTTTGGAGTCCACACATCGCGGCCGAAATTCGCTATAGCGTATACGCGAGCCGTGCCCCGGTAAAACATACTCAGCTCCGGTGGCGCGCGCGCGCTGGCTTTTTCCCGCTCTCCCCCGGGAGAGTTGCCCGGTGCGTCGCGGGCGCGCGCCAGCAAGAAAAGACGAGAGCGTGCGTAGTAAATATTACCATAACAAGAAGAGAAGAAGCTCCTCTAAAGGCGGCCTGGACGACAAGCAAGAAGTAGACACTACGAGGCTCTCGAGGGTGTCGAGCCCACTCCACTACGTACTCGTGCTCAGATGAAAATACAAGCTTGGCCGAACGACCCCGCGTTTCACGCACACCCTACATTCGCGCGAGCTGCCGTTTTCTCACGTGTGTTCCGTTAATTTCGTTGAAACCTTTTCATTCGTCGAACGCCATTGTTTCATATACCTTTCGTCCCGAAGACATTGCAATTTCTCAACTCGGCGCAGCTTCTCAAGTTGTTGATCGAACGTGATCCCCGTCGTTCCATCACGCGCTCGTGACTTCTATTTCCAAATATTCCACCCTCATTAGCATGGGTGTATGAATGTTGTGGCTGCCGAGCTATGCCCCCGGGTCATGAGAATGTTCGCGGTGAGCCAGCAGTCGGCGGGCCAACAGAGCTCGTGAGACATGTGTATACACATACAGCTGCGGAGAGAATTCGCTGTTCCCGAAACGAGTATAAGCGAGCGCGAGGGGGAATCTTTACGGCGATCTTGATCTTGATTCGTCGCGTGCGCCCCGACGAATTAGTCCCTTGTTTCTCTCTCCTCGCGCGCAATGAATGGAGCGCCAGGTGGTCGATAAGCCCGGACACGAGATGCCGCCGAAACGAAATCATCGATCGGCCTGCCTCCCCTGACGGGCGCCTGGGGAAAACACGTGGCGCCCGAGTCTGATCTGCGCGATGCTGACTTTTCGCGCGCGCTCGGGGGAGACTCGGAAGGACAAGAGTGCATGCGACTTTGTCGTCGGTCAATACTCGGCAAAGTGTGCGTTAGTGGTCCCATTCCATGGGACGTTTGGTCGCTCGCGGCGTTGAAACTCAAACGCAGAGAGGGAAATTGAGTACGCGTTCAGATGGTTATCTGGAAATTCATTACTGCGGGATTTAATTCCATAATGTGTACACTTTCTATATGATAAGGCTGAAAGTAATATTCCGCGCGGCGCAGTCATCGTGATTATGTTACTTGTTTGGTGTAATTACACTTGTCCGAGATTACTTAAGAGTAAAGAGATCCTCATTACAAGTCGCGGCGTCTTATCTCGCGAAAAAGTTGCACGCACGTAACTATACATACACACCGTACTTACCGGGGAATGTTTTCTGCCGTATACCCGAGAAAATAAATACCGCGGCCGGGTATTTTCATCCTTGGGTAAATAATACGCCGAACGCTTATCCGTCGATAGGCTCTGCGTTGTGCAATCCTCGAAATTAGCCAACGCGAACGCCGACAACCGCCAATCAGCTCTCGGCCGCTCGCGAGCGCGAGAACCAATGGGAACGACACTTTCTTTGCTCTTTAATCGGCGACGCGCCGTTGAAAAGGGGACGAGAGAGGCGTACGACCATCTGCCGCTGTGATTTATTGCATTTACATGTAAAACGCAGCGCGCGCGACGCGGCCGATTTGCGCAACAATCGTGCGCGAAAGACAAATACACGTATACATATATATATATATTGGGGAGGAGGAGGCTGCGATCTCGCGTCAAGCAAACAGGCGATTACGGCACGCGCCCCCACCGATATGCTCGGCTCTCTTCCTCGCGTATAGCGGCTTTCATTGCCTGTAAAGTTTAATGCCGCGGCAATTCGAGCGACGCCAAGGAGCTCCTCCTCCCTCCTCTGCCCCTCTGACTATTTTACAGCCGAATCATAAAGGAATTCGAGCTCTGCACTCGGTCATATAGTCCGCTCGCTGCTTCTTCCCTCGCTCCGCACGCGGCTTTCTCTATTGTCACGGCTGTGGCGTTTTGCAATGGGCAATATTCGTCGTATTTCAATCACACTGACCAACTCACTCTCGTGTCGACTGCAAGTCTGGTGTGACGAGAAAATTGCCGAAAGCTGGTTTTCACTTTACGAGGGTTCAACTATTTTATTCCGTAGATATATACATTGCATTTATAAATATACGGATATAGGTTATAGTGTAAAACCATCAATCCCCGCTTATTGTCAAAAATACAAGTATATCTGCATTGGCAGATCGGTTTAGCCTCATTCCCGCATAACCATACCCGACCGCGGCGAGATAGGCTCATTCGAAAAAAAGGCGCAACGTCTTAATTATCGAGGGCCACGCGATCACGTCTCGGCCAGTCCGAAGACAAAGCGGTCACGAGTGTCCATAATCGCAATCACAATCACAATTAATACACGGGGGGCCTCCGTAAAAGCTGCTGTGCTGTGCGCGCCCGTAATACGCTCACACGTGGGTCGACCCACCGCCGCGCCGAGAGAGAGAAAGAGCTGCGGCAGAGGGGCGGGGGGAAGAAGGAGAGAGAACCGAGGCGAAGCTCTCAATTTGAGCGAAGCCGGCCAATCGGCATAGTAATGACCCGGCATTACACGCGGCTCATCATGTGATCCATCTCGCACGTGTGTTTATGCCCGTAAAAAGCAGTCGCTCTCCCCGCGCGCCTCTCGGCCGCGATCACCAGATGCGCGCCGGCCGCGCTTGTTACGTCACGCCCAACCGTCGCGTCGATCGGATTGTCCCACTCGAAATTGAATTGCGTCGCGTGTGTGTACACCCCCGATCGACCGAAGAAAATCGAGTCGCCAAAAATGACAACTCGTTCGTATCATCATGCAAATTTTGAGCGTTTTTTTTCTCTTTTTGTTGCAGGTGAGCTTGAATTTTCTACCGATAAGGGGGTCATGTCGATCTTTAGGTCAGATGAAAGCCAGCGAGACTGATGGATCGGGTCTAAGGACTCTTGGTCCTGCAGACCCACGGCACAGTAATACATCCAGGTGAAATATACAATACGACATATTATTATGTGATACGATAGCCGTAGTGCTGTCGGTTGATGATCGTAAAATGGGAATATCAAAGAAAATAATATCTTGGACTCATGAGTACTTCCAATGTAAAATCTCGCGTCACTCGTGAAGATATTTGAAATTCGGTTCCACGAAAGAAACGTATCGTAAAAATCCAAATCGACAGTGTGTTTCGCTTGTATTTATCTCATTGCGAGCAATGCCGAGAAAGCAGAAATTGCAATAGTTTAATTATTAAAAAGATCGAGACGATGAAAAAGCGGGCTTGTGCACACAGAGCTGTCCCCGCGATATGAGCCCGCAGCAAAATAATACAAACGCGAAAGCGGGTAGGGAATTTCCCGCGGGAGCCAAGAGGGCCGAAAGAGCTACGGGAGAGAGAAGAATTAGCCGTCGGGAGAAAAATAGCCGGGGAAGACGTGTGCCGGCGGAAATAACGGAGGACCGCAGGGCTGGAGCGCGAGGCGTCAGCCAGCATGTGACGGAAGCCGCGCGAAACGTCAGGGGATCGCGCGAGCTCGCAAACGGAGATATAGCGAGCGAGAGAGAGAGCCTTAACGATCCAGTGCAGAGGGAGCAACTGGTGGCACGTTGGCCCACGCTTTTCCGCCCTCTCGCCCACTGCCGCAAACATGATCGTTTGACTGCTCTCGCAAACCTCATTTTTCCCAATTCGACCGTTCGCCGCTCGTTGGTTTGCTTGATCAACGAGCCTCTGCCTCATTAATGCGAACGAGCGCGGCGTTTACAATCACGCGATAATGACTGTTTAGTTTCACGCCCGTGGCTCGCGGGTGATTTCGAGCTCGGGCGTCTCTGCATTAGTTCGAATCGAGCCGAGGAGGTGGATTTAATTTCGGCTCGGGCCGATTCGCCGTTCAATTTCCTCTCCGACTTGGCAGTTTATTTCACTTGGGCTCGAATTTTTCACGTTTCGCGCTCGAGCCGACCCAGTTCAGGGAGGAACACTAGAAACGAGTCTGCCGGTTCCCCCGTGCTCGTCTCGTGTATAGATATACGGATGTAAAATCCTCTTCGAACAGGAATAAAGGAAAGCACACATTACGTGAAGCCTCTAATGACGAGTCTCCCGAGAAGCGCAAGAGATTTGTGGCCCTGGAGGCAGGTTCGATAGCCGGTATAATGCGCGCGTCAGCAAGACGAGTGTATACACACGCGCACACGCGGACACAAACTCGCGAGCGCCCACGTTTGGATGTGTTGGAGAGCTAATTGATAAATTTATTACCGATCCATCATCGTTGCATCGTGATCTTCAATTAGCTTATCGAGTGCGCGCGGCCGGCTTTGTGAGAGCGAGGCGTTCGCTTATACACAGCAAGTGCCGGGGAGCTAACTAGTCGTTAAAGCGCCCGACAAGTATTTCGCGGCTTATAAACTGCTCTCTGTCTCTGTCTCTGTCTCTCTCTCTCTCTCCTTGCCTCGATCTCTTTTGTCGGTGTGTCTTGCGCAGCCCGAGCAGCCCGAGCTTGCCGAGCGCGCGCCGAGAACCGTTTCCCTCGTAAATACGTCTGCGAACAATAGGTTCCAATTGATTAATCATCCACCTGATCCGCCGCGAGAGTGCGTTATATTATTCAAAGTGTTGCCCCGTACGTACGAGCGGCTTGCGGGCAAAATGTCAAAAGTCCCGACGCCGCTTTGAAATTACTTTTTCATACAAATCCTCCCGCTCGAGCTCCTCGCAAAGTGTTCCTTTGTATCTTAGCAAATTGAGTTCCATTCACGGATTGATTGGATCAAATTCAATCAATCGGTCGGGGAGCGCGGAGGGAATGATTCGAGCGCGGCGAGAGAATACGCAATCAGAGGGAATATTTTCATAAACGCGCCAACGAGTTTTCGCTCGGCCGCTGCTTGCCCAGTGCAGTGGGACACAATACGCATACATCTCGACGCCGAAGGTAAGCCATTTGGAATAGGTGTGCGCGATTCACCGTCGCGCCATTGCCAACCAACCAGAGCCTGCCACTCACCACACGCCAGCAGCGAGCCAACGCACAACTCTAAACGTCGCCCTCCACCGCTTAACCGCACGGGCATTTCACGGTGGCGGAGCTCGCGCGAGATCCAACGCAATCTCGCGCGCGAGACAATGGCTCGCGAGGAAAACTCGAATTCGCGTTTAAATGCCGGCTAATTTATCGGGGACCGCTCGCGCGAGCGCACCGCCGCACGGCCGCGCTCTTAACGAGCGTTTCGATAAAGCGGCCGCTGCGTATATCTGCTGCGCCGAGGATAAATCAAGCCCGCTCGTGCGCGCGCGCCCGCGAGCAGCCGAGCCAAGACACCTTGTTAATGAACCGCGCGAAGACGCGCACGCGAACATCGTTAGGGCGAATTCACAGCGGACCGGCCCGGCCGTTGTTCCTGCAGCCGACTCGAACTTAACCTATGCGATGATTCCCCAGGCTGGATCGTACGATTGTGATTTCAGCTGGGACAATTTTTCGAAAACCTCGCCACCACCGAACTCGGCGTGTGCTCTTTGAAAAAAGCGCTGTTAAGAAATTCAAAAAACCGTTTGATTGATCCGTGAGAAAGGCGTGACACCATGGTTTTTAATTACAACAACGTGCCGTAGACATTTTCCTCGCTCGCCGCACTAGCCTCGGGATCTGCTCTCTGCATTTTACTGCCCGATCTTCCCAATCATTTTGACGCTGCGTTAATACTCGAGGAGATGAAGTGAGCGGCAAATTGAGCGAAAACCCTCGTCAGTCGAGTTATCGAGAGCGGCGCGATAAAATTCGCACGTAAGCTTCTTCTGACTTTTCGTCTCCTCAGTCGGCCGTCCCGGCGCAAATATTTTGGGGGATTTACCAGTTTTCGGCACGACGGTGTTTTGCGTATCTCTGTTCAATTGCACGCGACGTGTCTTGGCCGACGCACTGGCTATCGGCTCAGACTTGCCCGGGAGCAAATTGAATTTCACCGGAGGACTTTTTTGTTTCGCTAACCCGTCAGTACCGAACAAAGTTTCCCGTGCATTGTGTCGAATGACGAATGGAAAGAGCAGCTTATCCGTCAACGCAGCAATAATGCATGCTCGCGCGCAAATCAGCCTGGCTGCTCGGATGCGCCAGTTCTATAAATAAAACTCGATAAAACTAATTCGCTGGCCGCGCGCTTGATTGACGTGCAATAAAAAGCCCGCGTACGACTGCGCTCTGCGGCGGCGGCGGCGCGGGCTCATCCCATAAATGAAGAACGTCAGCTGCAACCGGCTGCGGCGGAGAGGCCGACTCGACCCTCCCCCTCCTTTGCCCGCGCTATTTTTATTTGTTTTCGAGCGAGCGGCGAAAACTCCCAAAGCGCAATCGAGCATTAGTTCGCATAATAAGAGCCACTTTCGATCCCACGGCTCTCGCGTGTACAAGAGAAAATCGTATATATATATTTGCCGAGCGCCGCTGGTGCTGATCGAGCTAATTCGGCCGCTCGCCCGAGTCCTAACGAGCCAATAAGCCAATAAGCCTAATTAACCAATGACCGAGGGTCGCCGCGGCATTCGCTGCGCGTCGTTACATTCATTCCGTTCATTAATTGCGATTCCTCGCCCAACCCCCGACGATTTCATCGACTGAGCCCCACCTCGCCCGAAAAGCATTATTGATGATCGCGGATTTTCGTCTTTCGCGAGCTCTCGCTAATTCTGGCATCAGAAAGGAGAGGCCCGCATGAGCGGAGGAGTGACGCACTCCTGCGTCCGACACTAGAAGGGTTAACTTGACGCGCCAGTTAATTTCCCTCTTAATTCATTGCGAAGCCGCTGCGAGCGCACATGTATGCGCGGACTATTGCGCGACGTGCGCAATTCCTGCAGTTCCGAGTGAAGAGTGACAGATGCGGGCTCGTGTGCGGCTGTTTCATCCGTTTATTATGTCATGCGGCACAGCATCTCAGACTGAGAAGTATGATTGGGTTGAGGTTGATTTCTTCGGCCTGAGCGAAGAGAACGTCCCGACGAGAGGCGCCTTTGGAACGTGCACAATTTTATAACTTTTACACTCGCTTCTCACGATAGTACATTTTCGCTTTTCGCGCATCGTTGTATTTCATTCGTCGTGGAAAATATTGTACAACACATACAGCATGATTTTTCAGTGTTTTAGATGCTTTCAAAATGATTTGTTGGTAATCAACAACATCATGTATATTTTCTCTAACGGTCGTTCATCATTTTATTACATAGTGATGGGCTATTGGAAATTATTGATAATTCAGACTCGGGATAAAATTACTTTTTAGATGACTGAAGCGTATTTTCACACAAGTTTGCGCATAGAATGGGATTTCGAGTCCGGGATCGCATTGAAGTTTAAGTTTGAAATTAATTCGAGCAGTTCCAGAAACTCATTAGAAATGATATTCATTTCGATTGAATTCCTCGTTTTCTTGACTTGGAGGAATTCACATTTTTCCCACGTGCATCGATTGTACTGCGGTAATTCTGCGAAAAAGCAGTTCTTTTGAATTCGTTCAGTGGCTAATACTATATTTTGGAAGGAAAACTCGTGTGTGCGTTTTCACGGGCGAGCTAGCTCTTGGTGCAAACGACAAATATATATACACATAAGCAGTCGCGCAACACGTTATTTTCACTCCACCCGTTCCAAGCCAAACTAGCGACTGGTTAAAAGGCGCACAACAAGCAAATGGCGCGGACGCATTCGCGATCGAGCATTTGATCGTGGTGAATCGCACAAACCCGGGGAAAATCGTTACGAGACGCCGAGTAACCGATGACGCGCAGATGAGAAATAACGCGCGCGAGCGAGAGAGAGAGACTGAGGGAGGGAGCGAGAGAGAAAGAGGGGAGAAAAGGGAGGGGCAGGTGCGGGAGGCCGTTTGAAAACCGATAGCACTCCGCTCCGAAAATGGATCGAATGGCAGAACGCGAGAGCGCACGCATATACGAGCCAGAGGATAAAGCCGTACGCTAAACAAGCCAACTGTGAGGGTTTACTCGAACGTACATGAACTTGCGCTCCGGCGCACACATACGCGCACCCACGCATCGCCACCCAACAAAGACACGCATATAATCACACAATGCCGGCTCTCTGCTCCCTCTCTCTCTCTCTCCCTTTTTTTTTTCCTTGTTGTGTGCGCGAGCCGTCACTGCACTATATACTCACGTAAACGATCCAATCCGAATATCCGACAGCATGAGTAGGCCAAAGCGCGGTGGTCCGCTTTCCCGGCGAGTCCTCGAGGAGAATTTCAAGAAAGAGTCAGGCTTGTTATCGGGCGTTGATACACCATGTCAGGGAAAAACCTGTACTCTGGGACAATAAAACGACCTGCCTTCTCGTCGGAATATTTGATTGGCGAAATGCAGTCTCTCTGGTCGGGCTGTATTTCTACAATCCCGGATTATTCTATTGACGATGAAATGGCTCAGCTTGAAAATCCCTTGAATGTCTTCAAAATCCACTTCAACGCGCAAAAAGAATGAAATGAAATAGTGAATTTACATTACCTCGAAACTCACGGTTCTCGATGTGTATTCAGGGGCCACGGCCCACGCCCTCTTTTTTTGTTTAGGGGCGCACCTCTTTACACACTGGCAGCAAAATAGTTTGTAAGGTTCACAAGTTATTTGCATGTGCTATGGAAGGAAGCGTTCTTATTAGTAAAATACGATTGATTGCGACAGTATTCTTATCAATCGAATCATAATAATAAAATTTTATCAAATACAAATTACATAGAATGAATTGGCAATCACTAGATGGATGTAAAATAATTATATAACCTGATTTCTCAATTCTAAAAAATGAGTGGCTGACACGAACTTATTTCTTTCTACTTCTGTATTGATTTAATCGTCAACTAAATCATTTACAATCGATTCGTTTTAGATTGGAAACTCCCGTTGTTTGAGTTTCGACCAATGTATGTGAATATATTTCTTGCAATAACAGTTTGATGAAGCTATTCCGTACAATTCAGTATGCACATATGTAAGAATTTTTCTAAGCCAACATTAACAGAAGAATAGTTGCATTCAAAGGTTTCGACATTTAATTCTAACGATAGAGCTATGAAAATGATCTTGCTTCTCGTACAAAAAGCCAGGCCTGAAGTTAGTTACCTGAACGTTAAATTTTGGGGAAGCATAAACCTCGCTCCTCCATGGCATTTTGTCTCTGAGCGGACGGGTATCTCCATCAGATGCGTGCCCGGAGAGCTCGGAATTACTCTCAGGCACCGGCATCGACAATCCCCCGTGTAGCCGAAAAACGAAGTCGCGAATGTCATAAACACGCGTCAGAGGTAGCGTGGAGTAGCTCGGTTAGATCGCGCGGTGTCGGGATAGCACCGTAAAGCCCTGGGGCCGTCGTAAAAGCGGTATCGCGCGCCCTTTCGGCGCCTCGAGCACGTAGCACCGGGCGGGCGGGCTGTTGGAGAAACTGCGCGCGGACGGCCGTTTTACGCGCAATCCCATGAAAGGGACAGTCCCCGACGCTCCTTTCCATTCCCTACACAGCGCGCACGCGCTCATCTCTTGCACGGAGCGAGGCTTTTGATTTAGAGGCCTGACAATTTTACCTCGCGTCAGGTGCGCGCGCCGTGTCACTCGCTCCGAAATTGCAGTGTAGACGAGAGTTGCCGCGCGCGCGAATCGACTAGGTTGCATTGAATTTCTTTATCCGGGTTATTCAATTTGGCAAGTTTCTCCTCCAGACGTATTGAACTTCGTTGTTTCGTTGAAAAATCAAAAATCCCTCGAGAAAAATTCGATGTCGCGTTTTTTCTTGAGATCTGTCCATGCTGCGGAAAAAATAATCATTTCCATCGTTACTCGAATCATAATAATATACATTTTCTTAATGATAATTCATCAACGGTACCGCTTATTGGCAAGAACAACGGGTATTATTTGCTCATAAGTCCACAGTACTCGATGAGAACTCTATGCCACTCCCTGTGGGGAGCTGGAGTGACAAAACCCCTCGCGCTCACCCTATACCATACCGAGCAAGGACAATCTTCATCGCGGTTGCGTTTTTCTCCGTACGGTCCGTTTACACAAGAGTCAATTCTTCCAAACAATGATATTTTATGTATTTTCACTTTACGACGTTATTTCAATTTGCTGCGGGAGTCGTAAAGCGAGAGAACAGCGTCCCTTGGAGAAATCTCCCCCCAATCTCGCGCTGCGACTCGCGACTCTGGCGGCAGCATCGTCGCTTACCATTGTTCTAATGGGCGAATCACACTGCTTCTCTAAATATCACAACAGAGTGACCCACGCTTCGAGTTCACAAATTGCAGATTTCGAATTTGATCCTATAAGACGCTGTGCTATTTATCATATGCCTTGACGTGTATTTGCCTATCGAGATTCACACGTGCAAGTATTTCCACGTTCATTGAAAATCTTGATTAGTGGTACGAATTTCACGTGGATCATTTAGCATTGGCCTGTAAAAAAATTGTTACTTCAGTCGATTTCTCTTATTTTTTTCTTTTATTGAAGTAATCTCATTTTTTATTCAAATTATATTGCTAGATTACCATAATTTGGGATGCTTAACATAATAACGATATAAGTGCAAGAAAATATGGTGTATCTAAACATTTCAGCGTGAGAGCACAAACGTCGAAGCGGTAACTCTCTAGAGAATAAAAATCCTGAGAACTACGTATGAAAATCACGTGTCAAATGAAATGTGTAGAGAATCGTCCTCACATAGAAGTGAGTTCAATTGGCTATAATTTGATGCCTCGAGTCTGCTTAGAATAAAAATACTGACAGTCACATTCTGCGTATACTATATTTTCCCCTTCTTAGTTAGAAAATTATTCTTGAATGATTTTTTTTATTTTCAAGAAATCAGTTTTGATTATCACTCGTACGTAGAATACGCCGCGTCAGTAACGTATAATTCCGTTTTCCGTGTTGTGTCCACAACAATCATAAATAGTAGTTTTTTTTTGGCTCTTTACTATCCGGCGTTAATTGCTGATCTAAGCTTCTTCTACCTTGTTGTTGTTCAAACTGTCGTCGTTTAGGAGTGGCTACTTACAAACTATGTATACGTATATTCACGATTCATGTCGATTTGTTGTTGTTTGTGTTTTCGTGTTACAAGTCGTGAATCGTGTATCGAGAATTTATTCAACGTTCCAGCTCTTTGTTGAATTTGCACAACGATCCGACACGCTGTTGTCTTGTCAGATTTCCCATCGATAGTTATAAAATTGACTTAACAATGCTCTTCCCTGCGATTATTCTCATTGATCACCCAATCAGTTTATATGAGTATGGAATGTGAGCTTGAACCGTCGTGGGCTCCGCGGCATAAAGTTTTACTCATCCATCAATCGGTGAGTGCGTTTTTTTGTGGCCTCTCGACCATGCGCAGTTCAATTTACCTAATAGGAAATCACCCGCGGATGAATTACGGCAGGATGGCAGAGGGAAAAAAAGGCCGTCAAATTGCCTTCTTGTTTACGTAGGCGAATCTGCCTTTCTCTCCGGGTCCTTAATATTTTTACGCACTCTCTCATTTACGAGGTTATTTCATTTGAGCGAGCGTGAGGAGCTGTAAAGCGCGTCGGAGGAAAGGGTTATACGCGCGCGAGGCACTCGGCGCTCGCACGCTCTGTCTTTCTCTCTCTTCCTCTCTTGCGCGCATCTATGAGCTGCCCGAGAAGTACGCCACACTCTATTTACGACTTTATATCTTGGGCTCTTCTCTCTTTTCTCTCCTCTTTTTCTCCCCGGCCTTTGTTTACTTTATGATGCCCATGTACTGCCACTGATGCTACACTGAGAAAAACCTAGTATTGTTCTCCTGAATGGTCGACGTGACGCCTTTTCTTTCGTGAATTATACTTCTGGTGGATGCTTGGCAATCTGATCCACGGTTCTTTTGCCATGCATAATTAGTATTTCATGAAAGTAAATGAAATACTCCAATCGTTTCATCTGACACTTGCAAATTCAGACTGTTTGAGAAACAATATTCTGGAGATTGCATAGTCGCTAGGAGGTTCTCATTTTTAAAATGTGACACAATCACAACACAATTCGTAATTTTTGTTTGTTTGTTGAAGCCAAGGTGTTCAAAAACCCATTAGCCCGTAAGGACGCGACACGCGTTTCAAAAAAAGAGCCGTAGAACCTAATGTAAAAGTCGTTGATATTTAGTCGAGCCCGAGGGCGAAGCAAAGGGGTAGCGCATTCGGTTAACTTGGACCGTTTTGCTCCAAGCCCGCCTGCGCGCACAAGAAAAAGCTCCAACCCGGGGCTGATTCAGCTTGTATACATGCCTGCTTGCGCGCGCGCGCGTACGAGCAAGGAGAAAGGTGGTGGCGCCGTGGCTTACTATAAATAAAACGAGCTTGCAGAAATTTACGCTGGTCTAGTGAATAACATGCCAGATGTGATTACGCAGGCGAGATTATTGACTCGGTTGTATGAAGAAACCTGCAGTGCGCATTTAAATGTTACGTCTAGTTCGAGCTGATGAGAGTGTGTTCCATCAGAGTTTAACTTTGACAACGAGTTAACGTAATAACACGATTTCATCGAAATTTAGCTTATAAATGTTTGATATGACAATCTTTTTAAATATGTATAATTCGTGAGAAAATACGGTTGAAAGTAATTTGCTTACCCTAAGGAGCCAAAAAAATTCCGGGGAGCATCACTACGATAACTACTGCTCGTACGACGAATTACTACTGCTCGTAGTTGGGTCATAAAAATTTGATTTACTGAGATTAATACAGATTAAAATATGCATGCACGCGCACGCATGTTCATGGAAAGTCGTGCTACGTACTCCGATACAATAGAGACACCATAAAAGGTATTATTGAAGAAAACCGATATTATCAGAATCATTATAAATCTTACGTGCACGAGGAAACAATAGTAAGTATAGTACATTAAAGGTGCGGGCCTGGAAAAGTTAACTACGCTGAACGCGCTGTTTGTGAGCTAGTATTTTTTAGAGATAGAGAGAGAGACGTGGAGGGGAGAGGGAGAGCGAGCGCGGACCGGTGTAAGCGGGGCGCCCATCAAAGTCCTCGTAAAAGGTGGATTGGCCGCCGGGGCATCGTAATGCCGCTGCCTCCCCGGGAAATAGATATTGCGCGAGCGGGAGCCGGGGCGAGGAGCGGCATTAAGGATGATTCGTAGGGATGCGAGCGCTGACAGAGTGCCGCGCGCCACCCAGCCTCTGCAGGTGGCACTTTCTTCCGGCAGATTTACACGCCCTCTCGACTCTGCTCTCGCGCGGCCCGCGACGCCCGCATGTGCTCACCGACAGTTCGCCGGACGACTCGCCGATTACCTAGCTCGTATTTTCTAATTTCCGGCTCTTTTCAATTGCAGAAGTAGATTTCGAAAACACGCATCTACCAAATGCAACGCGAGCTGTTTTTTTCTTTTTCAGAGAGATAACATTGTCGAAACAACTTACGGTTTCGCTCGGGGTTTTCCCAAATGTAAAATGTCGACTTTTTTGAAGCTCGCTACATTCGCTGTGTCTGAATGGAAAACATTTTCCCTGATACGCTATCGGATTCGTGAGCTACTCGATCAGTAGCTCCATTTTTTTTTTAAAAGCCGAATATTTAATGAAATTTACAATGCAGATCGCTGCGTTATCCGTGAATAGATTATATCAATCTCGATTGCTGCGAGCTAATATTATCCAGACTATATCATGGAGAGCAGCTTTGCGCGCGCGCAAGCTCCGTTAGCCATGCGCGCTAATCGCCGACTCTCGAGCGATCGCTCAATCGGAAAGCTGAGCGAGGGTTGATTCAACTAAATCAATTCTTGCTCGTGCCGGACGGCGCGCACACTCTCAGCGGCAAAGAGCGAAAAACGCCGGCTCTCCTCTTTCTCTCGGTGTTAATCTGGCACGCGCGTCCCGGAAGAATCACGTAGAGGCTGCGCCATAAAACCGGCCCCCGATCTAATTGAGACGCGGCTTGCTCGCGCGAGGCAAGCAAGACGAACGACGATGAATTTATTGTTTGCGTCGCCGAGAATGAAGACGGACGCGGGATCGAGAGGTGGACTCGGGAGGGAGGGAGGAGAGCCGAGTTGATCAAGGACGAAGGATGAAAAATTCGCCGGACCCCAAGTGGGAGGCGCTCGAGCAAGCGAATTACACGCGAAATCGAGCCGACAACGGAGCGGAGCCCGTTGAGGGATGGAGGTATTAGCCGGCCAACTGCTGCGCCGGCGAAAACGCCCGACGTTGCTTTTCCTCCCGTAATTCCGTGTTATTTGTTCTAATCGGCCGGCTCCGACATTTCCTCGCTCTTTCCTCTCTCTTTGCAGAACAATTGCGCCCCCCTGCGCCCTCATATACTATCGGCACGAGCCGCTTTCAAATCGCGCTCAAAGATGCGAAAGAGTGAAACGCAAAATGTTCCAAGCTCTTGTTGCGAATCTCATTCAAGATCATACGACGCGAGCCAAAGAACGAAATTAGCTAGATCAAAGGCCAACATTCGCCTCTTCAGCGCGAAGAAGTCAGGCGCGCGTGCGCCTGCGCTCCTCCACAGAAGAAACTCTCAATGTCGAAAAAGCGTAATGCGAGCGAGCGAGGCGGAGGTGTGGGTATATATACATATATAGAGTGTGTGTCGCTCGCGCGAGTGTGCGCGAACGCCTCAAAGCGCCGAGATTGACGTTATAGCCTCGCGCGCGCGCGAGCGGCTTTGAAGCTTGCTGTATACTCCCGCAGGGGAAACAATGGCTTTCGACGCGCACCACCTTTCAGAGCCGATAAGGGTTCACGCATCCTTGTGCGCCGCACACACGTACACGTGTGTGTGCTGAGGTGAATGCACGCCAAGACTAATTATTCAACGGCATACAGTTCACAACCTGCTCCTTCTCCTACTGCTCCATTTTCTCAGCCACAAAATTGTCATTATTCTTGATTAGCCCGAAGGTCTCCTCTTCATATAAGCTCATCTCGGGATGGTTTCAAGAGATATCACATGTGGGTATACCGACGCACTTGAATATTCACACGTTATCGAATTGAAGTTAATAGTTGGTACTTCAGACTAGAATTGAGATCAAAGTAAAGGACTAGTATCTGAAGTTGTATCAACAATGAATCAACTGGCAGTCTTGTCAAATAACATGTCACAAAACAGAGATTACATACAATTAGACCTAAATATTGAACGTTCTGGCCAGTAAAATTGTTTACTACTTACTTAAAATACGTCTTGTTTAAAATGTATCTGAGCGCTGCCACAGTGCGTGTATGTATAACGTCTAGTTCAATTCTCGGCCTTCAATAACAGTTCACTGTTGGGACGTGTTTCAATGATGTACGATAAACTACTATTGGTTTTTGCATATGCTAATGGAGAAGAGTTGACATTAAAAGTATTCTTGGCTTCAGTTACATTTGATCATTGCACAAGCGTTGATATTTGTATCCTCCAACAAGCTAGAGAATTGTTATTTTGTATGAAATTTCATGTTATGTATTTGCTATCAATAAAATATGCTCCTATAATTAAAGTAATCTTGCAATTGTGTAAAATCAAGAAAAATAGATCTTATGCTAGGAAAGTAAGCACAACCTTTGGCTCACCGATAATAATGAAACTTCGTGAGATGGTACATTAGTAGTCTAATATCTCGAGTCATCCAGAAATTTCCCGGAAATACTCTGTCAGTTTATCCGATTCTATGCGCGCATTTACAGTATATGTATATCCATGGCTTCTTGCATATACCATATTAAAATCAAGAATTATTAACAGAGTATCTTCGGGATATCGAGACGCTAGACTTTATGGCTCGAAATATATGATAATAGAGTAGCCCAGAACCTCTCGCAAACTTCCACCGTGATTGGTTTCCCAAAGGTTGTGCCCACTCTCCTAGTTAGTACAAAGTCAATCAAGCGTCGAGCTGAGGTAATAGCGAGTAGTGCGAGTTCCCTCGCAGGAGTATGTGAGATGCACATAAAATTTTTCACGATGAAAATGTTGACACTGTGCGAGAATTATTCAAAATCAATCGTCACGTACGGCCGTATATTCCGAATTGCCTTGTTCCCAGTCGGCGTCGCTTTTCTCCGAGCGCCGCATTTGAATTCAGCCGGTGAAAAGTGTGAGAGATAGTTACGAGAGCGCATAAAGTCGACCGACGGAAAGCTTACGAACTGCTCCATTCTTTTTTCCACGCGCGTTTAATATCAGTAGCTAAACGTAACTGCAGAAAAGCCAAGTGCTCTTTTACGGCGACTGCCAACAGATGGACTTTTTTCTCTGGCTTTCATAGCCGAACGCGCAAGCTCGCCTCCCCCACGCCCACCCCCCGTCTGTATACGCGGCCCGCGAGATTCGTAAAAAAGTCGACGAGTTGCGTGGGGCAAAGCGCGAGCGGCCCTTTCATGTCCGCGAACCTCTCCGAGGCCCACGTATGCGTAGACTCTCATGGAAATTTCAGCGAGGCTGTTAACGAAGGGCGAGCAGCGCTAGGGCTTTCGCTTTCCTCGCCCGAACACGTCCCCCGACGCTGACGACGACGTACTCTGTGTTGTGCGGATTTGCGGGGGGTACAAACGTGTCATCCCGTGCACGCGCTTGCTTTGATTGAATCTCTACCCCGGTGTTTTATATTTGGCTGCAGCCGTTGCTCGGAGCAAATGTATAACTGCTGGTCCGCGGGGGGCTGTTTCTTTCTCGATGATAAGTAATATTCTCTGTTTGAGGACAATCTGATGAGACTTGATAATTGCGTCGGTACAATAGCCGTCGGTATAAAAGCTCGACGTCTTCCCGGCGTCGGAATATCTTCCTACTTGCAGCGCTAACTTTGTCAATATTGCGAGATCTCGTGATGGAATCTAGCAGAGTTGAACTCGCTTGAATCCACTTGGGTGACTTTTATAACTTGCCAATTTTTTTTTCGCTGCTGCGGATATGTCGTAAGGGGTCATAACCGAGTTTTACAGACACGACGATATTATCGATCTCTGCTGCCGGCAAAGTCAGCCCTAGCGATAGCTGCCTCCTCTCTTTTTTACACTGTAACTCTTTAATGCAACTTTTATATACCATTACAGCGGGCGCCCTTGCGGGAGAGCTGAATTTTCTGTATTGATTTGAATAATGGCACGAACGATAGACGATCATTCGACTTTCAGATCGAATTTACGCGGGAACTCGGCACAATTCAACGCTTTTTCTTGTGATACGCAAAGGGATGCGCGCGCGGGAATACACGCTTTTCGTTTTATGCCCATTTTACATTGATATCTTTGCGCTTTTACGGGATTCTCAAAAAGAAAATTCATGCCCAAGCTCGCAATAATCATATATATTATCATCAAGTAGAGAAGTCGAATTTAGCTGAGCTATCAACCGAATAAAATTCGTATGCTTAATTTGAATACATTAATCACCGATTTCATTGGGAGAAAACACCGAGAGCTCGATCAGTGTATAAAAGAGGAGGAAGAGCTTCAAATCTAATATTGCCTCTCCGTCCTTGCAATTCTCCTTCAGCTCGTAGCAACGGCTCACCTTCTAACATCTCTTTCAACCCCAAGCTCGCTCTTTTTTCCCCCGCACACATCTCCGGCTCCGCTCCTTCTTTTAATTCCTCGCTGCCCACAGTTCTTTCCATCTCCACCCCTCCCCTCCACCCTGTGTTTTTCTACGTCTTTAACGTCCGCGCCGTAAAAAGCTCCCCGGCTTCCCGCTGTTTTTTTTCTCTCTCGCCTCGGCTGTCTTCCTCCTCCTCTTCCTCTCCTTCTTGGCCTTTCTGTGACGTGACGCGCATACCGATGCTGTCTCAAGTCACGCGGGAAATTCAGCGCTGACGTTTTTTTCTCGACCGGACGATGAGAAAATTATTCTCGACCTATCGGCACTTATTAATTTCACTCAGGAGCGAACCCTCAGCTAACGACGTTTGATTTTTCATCAATCCCCGTTAATGAACAGTCGAGGATGAGCTGTACGAATTTCTTCCTGTGCGTTCGAGTCATCAATCTATTTATATAATATTCATTAATCGAACAGCGTCGGAAGAGAGAGAGAGAGAGACAGAAAGAGAGAAAGAGAGAGAAATTGCTGGACAGAGATTAATTCTTCGGCACAAGCGTAATGTAAGATTATTATGGCCGTACGCAGTTGACTGTAATAATTACGGTATAGAATAGTCCTTCGTGAAGTTGTAAACTGACCGCGAGCCTGCGCGTCACACGCCCTGCGGCTCGTGTGTCTCTCGAAATATATTACGCGCTATTTTAATGCCATTTTCCACCCGGGACAAACACATTGGCGTTAGCTCAACCCAATAGATTTGGAATTTGAAGTTCGGCCGGGCTCAGAATTACTCGCTTTTGTGTCCTCTCGCAGCTCAGCCCCGAGTCGTTCCATAATCTAACTACAATGGGGTACATATAACTTGAATGAGGGAAGATATCACTTTTCGCGGAATATTAACAGTGATTCTAATAGCGATGGTTTGTCCTGGCATAAAATGAAACAAAAAGATGATTTTGTTTTGGAGCACAACGATTACTCTCAGAATCGTTATGATGAATGATTAATATGGAATGAAGAAAACGTGTAAATACTCCATACGTAGATACGAAATAAATTTTTCGAAATAAAAAATTCCAAATTGGACTTTGAGTGACATCATAGATCTGTAACTGTAATAACGTATAGCACTTATCTTGGCCACAGTATTTTGAATGGAATTATATGCACGTGGAACTCACCGCAAAAAAACCATCATTGAAATGAATTATCACTTATAATTCAAACAATTTTTAATACGTATTCCATATAAAACGCAAAAGAAAACAGATTTTTCTCTGTTTCCCACCATGAAAATGCGAATTTGGGAAAGTTCCTCCTAGCACAACTGCTAAAATTACATTTCCCTAAAAAATGAATCGGTTCGACAGTTTTACGGCAGTGCGTTAATCCTCCAGTGAATCCGTAAATTAGTCACAGAACACGTTCTTTTATATATTAGAAATTCTAACACTAGGGGAAAGTCAGTCACTGAATTTAAAAAGCACGTAACGTCTTAATAGCATTCGTTTGCCAATAGTTCCTGACGGAATAAAGTGAAAACGATTGTCATACGAGTCTGAGTGTACTCACAGCATATTCGAGTTTGTGGAAATATTTTTGTCGGGTAGATAGTCAGGGACGCAGATCTAACACGATAGCTATGTGTATAGCGTAGGTGAATTTCGCCCGACGACGTGTATGGAGTTTCGTTTTCCTCGAAACTATTCAAAGCTTGCTCGGCTGCGCCGTGCTCGCGCGTGGCACACGGCAAAGTAATGGGCTTTTGCGAGCTTGTTATTCGGGCCACTTTCCAGCTAAATTACGCGCTTTGACCGTGCGTGTCATATTCGCGCCTGCATGACTTCCTTCAGCTGGGGAAATTTACTTTTTTTCTCTCTCCCTTTTTTTTCGTTTTGTCCGGGCCACAGTTAGGTCGTTGGGCTAAACTGATATCGTCCCAACGAAATACGATTGAAGCGGATTGCTTCTTTGTAGCACTCGATCGGTCCCCATACATGTCTAGTGGGAAAAGCAAGCCGCACTGATTGAATGCAATATTTGTTGCGACTCTAATCGTGCTCGAAGAGCGGCCCTCTCGGCAACAAAAAAAACCATAACTATACCGAGAGAGAACGATTAATCACCGAGCAAATTAGTTGGCGATTAAGAAGTCCCCGGTCTGTGGGTCGACTGGTTAAACGCAGTGATCCGCCTTCTCGTTCGCTCACTCGGATTTCACGTGTGGCGCCGTTAATATGGGCCGAAAAGCGCCAGGCACGTGTAGAGCGCGGCTTTGCCAAGCTCACGGCTTCGGCAGTTTTTGCGTATGGCGGGACGTCTTTTGCGGACTGCACCCCGGGGACGCGCGGGCCCGATTACACGCCGCCGATTAAGCTATTTTCGGCTGCTCAATGAGTTGCGCTCGTTATCGTAATGTGCGCTCGTAATTTTATGTGGCTTCGTTTTTGCCGCCGAGCTGACGGACCGAGTGATTAATCGTTGTGGGGCTCTCTTTCTGTTTCAGGTGAGTCAAGCTGCATTTCTGCGGACACTTCTGATGCCCTGAGCTTGTTTACCAAGACTAAACCAGTGTGTTAACCGCCGAAGATTTGAAATATCGTTGTTCCTCACGAATTCAACTCTATCTGACAGGAATGAGTAGCACAGTGTTATCTCATTCCGTTTACCCGAGGAAAGGTTAACGTGATTATTCATCTTTTCAATAGTCAACGTTAATGAGTCGAAGAGAGCCATTTTCCGAGACATATCTGTAATTGCACCTTCTCGATTTACTCTTCATAATGCTTCTTGTGAATTAATCTTAATTATTAATTATTATTAAATCAATGATTAATCTTTTTTTTTAAATAAAATCGAAAAAGTTATACATCCGGATAAGTTGTTAATGTATACAGTAGCTTGTCTCCGGCGTGAGGGGCTGCGGGGGGGGGAGGGTTGATAAAAAAGTTTCACAGTAGAAAATGAAGACGCGACTCCAACCGACTAAGCCTCGCCAATTGCACACGGTGTCTTAACGTCCAGAATAGCTGGTCACACACGCGATTTGTAAAAGGGAGAGAAACTGTGGCGGACCTCGCGAAAAGGCCGTTTAATTATCACTAAAAGCTAAGCGGCTCGCGCGCGGTTCGGACCTGTAATGACTTAATTGGCGAAAGGATTTAACGAACTAAGCCCCGCTAAGCCAGCCCTCTATTCGGACCCGCTAGAATACACGCGCCCGTCGCGATACTGTATATGTAGATTTTATTTATTAAGCGCTTTACCTTTATATTCCTCGGGCGCGGCTCTTTTTGAATGCAATGCCGCATAGTTAACGCTCGCGTAGGAAGCCGGAGTTTCCCAGAGAAAATGCACAGTTTTTACTCAGAAAAGACCCATTTGGCGAACGATACTCGTAGATTTTTTCTTTTGTGAAAATTTCCCACTTCCGACTGGAGTCGTATCTTGGAATTGCACAAATACTCTACTCATTGGAATGCTCGAGAGCTATTCACCCGAAAGTCCAATTGTTAAATGAGAAACTAAACGAGCCAGATCCTTCTATTGGCATTGAAGCTTTTCAATCCAAATCTTGAAACCAAGGCAAAAAATGTATCGAATCCTTCGTCTGTTCGCGAAAGACGTTCACGTAGTAGAAGCTGGTAGCCAACGGTCGAAGAGTCAGGGGAGTATGGTTGGTCGTGGGCCAAGGACCGATAATGAGCCGCATTTACACGTGCGCGGGTATCCGCGCGTCCTCGCGGTGGCGATAAAAATTTCAGGCTTCCGAAAGGAAAACAAAGCGCCGGAACGTAGGGCTTGCACACATGCGAACGGGGCTGACTGCCCTCATAGTCGAACAAGAGAGTGTGTGTGTGAGAGAGAGAGAGAGAAAGAAATCACCTAATTAGCCTTAATTACCCTCCCGGAACGAAAAGTGCGCGGGGGTGTGCGCAAGCGCCGGACTTTTTTTGCTTGAAGCAGGAAGCAATTCGTCGCCGTCCGCCGCTCTTCACGTGCTCACCACTTACACAGCTATAGCATGCGATAACGTTACAACGTGAAAATTTACGGCTGGCCAGAGCCAACGACTCAGCTGCTACGTACAATGGTTTCTCGACGCTCGTTGACGCAACGTATGAGCTCCTCATTGGCAGCCTAATCATCATGTCATATGGACGATGGCTTCTCCGACGGTAGATCTTTATTGGCAGTTGGACAAAAAAACCAGTTGCGATACATTGAGAGACTGGTATCTCTCTCGCGTTTCTTCCCAATTTTTTTATTGCAAAAGTCTTTTTTACATTCTCGAGCAGTGACATAAACATTTTCCAATTTTCCTTTTGAACGTGATAATTAGGCTTTTAATTATCCTCTCAAAGCGGTTGGGAAAATATGAGAGTATTCTCTCAACGTTCTTCTTTATTTGTTCTGAAAAGTTTGAAATTTTCATTGTTGGAAATTCTTTTTTCAGTCGCGAACCCATTCTATGTATAATGAACAAAAGAGGTAGCCAAAGATTGGTTAACAATAATGAGCACGTTGTATTCACTTGAGTATGTTGTAAATGTACAAACTTATAATCGAACTGAATTTAACTGATTGAAACCACATATGGAAAGAATATAACTTTTTTTCTATCACTCGACTGAATACGAACTCTAATTACATATTTTCTTTGAATTACGGCGAAATCGGTATTTCAGAACTTGAATGAGAATTTTCGTATCATGTATTCAGAGTTTGGAAGGACAAGTCGTGGGAGTTTCATTATACATGCAATCAAAGTTTGCGATATACTTTGCAATATACTGCGATATACTTCGTCGAAATATTTTGCTACACCTGTATATATGTATGCATGTGTATGTGTGTGCGCGCGCATTTCCTAGGCATTTTTCGACTTCAATAACCTCTTCTCAAATCAAAACCTTTTCTGCGATTTTTCGATAAATCGCAATGCAACGCCAACTTTTTTCAACGAATTATATATTTTCTCCACTGTATGTGTTTATTGTTAACTACGCCTGTTAATTCGTATCGCGGCTAAGGATCTAGTCAATGAACCCTTTATTCCTGGTAAAGCATTCAGTTGTGACGAATTTGACGTTGATCATAGCTTTCACGCACTTTTGAGTTCGCGCACGAACAGTTGCTGATCGAAAGGGTGATTCGACGAGCGTAATTGACCGGAGCCCGATAATTTCTTAATTTGTACATCCGCCGGTCTTTTTCCTGCCCCAGGTTAGTTTCTTGCTATTAGCACTTTGAATAACAGCTATCAAGACTCGTCTACGTCAATATGCGTTCATAAGTATTACAAAGCATAAAAACTAATTTTATTTTTCTATAATTGAATTTTCTGAGAATCGACCAAAAATTAATTATTCACTAGCTGTGTCGACTGATGAAAGCTAAGAAGCTATGAGGAATTTTTCTTCGAAAGGATAGAGTTTCGTGATTAATTAGAATGTAACTCGTCGGCACTCCTCGTCGCTCAGCAGATCCTCGCGAGTTCTGTAACGTGTAATCGAGATTCCGTGTTGATTATTAGTTTTCATTCGCGATTTACGAGTTGGCAC